>BSBM01001606.1:1945000-3365000 GCA_027924585.1 Larix kaempferi | reverse complement strand
CATCTCCCCCTTCCCCATCAACATCTCCATCATCATCATCTTCTTCATCACCATCATCATCATCCTCATCACCCTCATCATCATCTTCAACATCTTCACCATCATCACCATCATCTTCATCTTCATCAACATCATCATCTTTATCATCTTCTTCTTCATCAACATCATCATCTTTATCATCTTCATCTTCATCATGATCATCTTCATTGTCATCACCCTCCTCCTCCTCATCATCTTGTGCACTTATGCACTTAGGGATTAATGTTTAGAAAAGGGCGTAAAGGCCTTTATGGGGGAGGGGCTCTAGGAAAAAACTGAAACATATCGATTTATTTGGCAATAAATGAAGTAAACGTTACCCACCAAACTATTTAACATTCAACAGGAGCGCGCACGCGCTACTAGCACGTCTACGTCCTTGTTGAGCATAAAATTTAGAAAATAACCCGGACTATTCTCCCACATTTGTTCTCTTATTCCACACATGTTTTTGTTGTTTTCACGCACAGTCCAACAACCATTTGCATATTGGAGTGAATTCAGACACCATTTGGCATTTCTTTGACAATTTGGATAGAATACACAAGAGTTGGGGCTCTAGTTGGCTCTTTGGATTGAATACACACCAGTTGGGATCTATTTGGTTCCTTTGACTAAATTCACAACAGTTGGACTCTATTTGGCTAAAGGATTGATTTCTCATGCTGCTTGGACACACTTGAACTCTTCTTACATATAGTGGATACATCAAAAGAGCATTTTACATTTGAAGCAAAGAGCAATCATAATCCTTGAGGTATGGTGATCTCTTCCTCTTGTTAAATGTATTTTAGTCTTCATTCACTTTGTTTGAATTGTATCTATTTTAGTTTTTCTTCATGAATTGTATTATAGATGTATTTTAGTCTTCTTAATCTTCAACATAGACAATAAAAACATCTTACCACAAAAATACTACAACATGCACCAAGCAATGCTTTGAACCTTTCATGAAGATAATAAAAAAAACTTGCTTGCATCACCATTAATAAGCTTTCATAATCACATAACTCCATCTAGTACACAAACATTTGTTGAATTCCTCATGATTTCAGTACAAATCACACAAACACCTAAAGAATCAAACTCAAGTAATCTTTTGGTGTTATTTTCCCTCATCCAAAACATGAAAATGAAGTGAGTAGGAGCTTGTCCTTTTTTAGGAAATGTGCTCCTACTAACATCCCATACCACCATCCAATTGAGTTCCTAGAGTTGATGTTGTTATATTTATGGAATTCTTAATAGCTTTTAAGATTATATGAAAACATTCTCACTAGATGTTTTTGTACATAATCAATTGCTACATCGAGTTTTAATAATCACACACATGTGATGCACCTACAACAATTAATTAATAAGAATATGCGAAATAGCAGAAATGATAGAACTTAGAATCAGTTTTATATTGATCACAGGCCACTTCGAGGGGGCAACCTCCTTTGAGCAAGCTCAATACAATTAACTTCACAGTGCCTTCAATGACCTCAACACACACTTATATACTAAGTCTATGCCCAATACTATGAGTCAAAACCATGGGACATATAATACTACAGGATGACTTACAAAGCATATGCGTCCAATACTATGGGTCAATACTATGGGCTAATATAAACTACGGATCAATAAATACTACGGGACAACTTACAAAGCATATGCGTCCAACAACAATATACTAACATAGTAAAGAGAAGGGCTGACATAGGTTCCTAACATCCCCTCTCCCTTAGAAAAAGCTTTGTCCTCAAAGCTTTGGTTGGAGAAAGTGCTGCAGAATCTGAAGTAGTGGTTCCCCGGGTAGCATCCTCGGGTTGCATTTCGGGCCACTGACACCTTTGGAGTGTCAAGGAGGATTGCTTGGAAGGCTGTAGATGAAGAAGAACCCTGTTAGCTGCGTGGAAAATGCGCTCAGAACGGTGCTAATCGGCTTGTTGTTTCAGGTGAATTCTGGCCATGTGAAGATTGTCCTGCAGAATGAGAAGAATCTGATCGCGGTTTCAAAGAACCGAGTCAATTTCCTGAACTGGGGCGCTGCTAAGGGTGTATGGAAGAAGAATTGGCAGTGTTTTTCCATAGATTGCTTCATATGGTGTCCTTTGAGATGTGGTATTGTACCACCAGAGCACTGCTAGGAGATCCATAGAAATAGTTGGCCAAAGTTGTGTAGGGATGGGCAAGGGTTTGAGCAATCCCGAAAGGAGTGTCGTTTCACCCTTGTTGATTTGGAAAGTATTATCGTCAGCCACCATCTGTTGAATTGTCATTTTTAGTCCCTACCAAAAGAAGTTACATTATTACCGGTCATACATTTTGCAGAACCCAGAGTGCCCTGTTGATGAAGAAGCATGGAGTTCATAGAAGAGATCGCCCTGTTGAACATATTGCAACCAATTTGGAACAAGCAGAGAAGAGTTGTAAGAGAAACTGGGTCATCAATTGTGCGAGAAGGAGCATCTTCCACCATATTGTCCTTACCCTTATTGTAAGTGATCACATAGGGATAACCCATTTCAGGTGTGTTGGGGAGGAGACCCATTGTTCCAGAAAATTTCCCAGACTCTGGAGATCAGTCTTGATGCAGAAATAATTCCCTAATAGGTATGGCTGCCACTTCTGTACTGCATGCAAAATAGCCATCATTTCCTGCTGAGAAGTAGATGTGGCTAAATTCTTACTGGAAAGGTCTCTTGAAGGCAGCAAGCGAATTGGTTCAACAAAGATACCTGCATATCTATCCAAGGAAGTAGTGGAGACTGTTGATGGGTGCATCTGAATGGAATTGAGCTGAGCAATGACACCATGTGAATTCTTCTTAAGGATTTTTTTCAGGCGATGTGAACTGATGATGCAGAGAGACCCTGGCTGTAAGCCCATAAATTTGTGTTGTGCCCCATTGACTTTAAACTGCATCCAAAGTTCAGCAAAATCCCATAAGATGGGGCCAAGTGTGCGTAACCATTGAATGCCCAAAACCATATCACATCCGCCTAAGGACAAGGAAAACATGTCAGAGCGTAGGTTATAATCCTCCATAGAGATGCGCACATTGTGACACTTCCCCTTGCAAGGTAAGGTGCCCCCATTGGCAACCATGACTTCAAAGTTGGAGCAAGGATGGACAAAACAATCAGCCTGTTTGGCAATCCGAGGGTCAATGAAGTTATGAGTGCTACCAGAATCAATGAGTATGGTAAGAGGGAGCTTCTTGAAGTATCCCTTGACCCGCATTGTTTGTGGGGTGGTGACACCGGTTACAGCATGGACAGAGATCTCGGGTGGGTCGTCCTGAGATGGGGTGTCAATAGGCAGGTGTTGAATGTCAACCTGATCATCTACTGTATCTGTATATTCTTCACCAAGTTCTAAGGCAGGCGGAGAATCCACATCCAAGAGATAGAGCTTTTGGTGAACACATCGATGTCCCCAAGTGAATTTCTCATCACAATTATAGCAAAGCCCTTTTTCTCGGCGTGCCTGCATTTCTATTTCAGACAAATGCTTGATAGGAGTTGGTTGAGGACCACGTGTGATGGGAGGTCGTTGGGAACCCATATTTCTGAAGGGAACAAAGATGGGTTTAGAGCATTGTTGAGATGCGATCTTGTCCTCGGCCAGCTTAGCCAACCCTAGGACTTCCATCATTATGTTGGGACAAAACATTTTGACCTCTGAGCGGATTTCATCCTTGAGACCACTGATAAAACAACTCCTGTAGAATTCATCATACAATCCTTCTATGTGATTGGCCAATTTCTCAAATTCTGTCTGATACTCTCTCACTGTGCCAATTTGGTGAAGTTTAGTGAGTGCTCCTGTGAAATCATGAAAAGCACTAGGACCAAATCGTGGCAAAATGAGTTGGCAAAAATCTGTCCAGTTTGGCTCGGGATGAGCTTTGATGTACCAATGGTACCATTGAAGGGATTCTTGTTCCAAATGAAAGGATGCAAGTGGATCTTTCTGGGCATCAGAAGTGTTATGCAGACTGAAATATTGTTCTGCTCGATATATCCATCCAGTCGAATCAGTACCATTGAAGCAAGGACAATCAAGCTTCGGCCCACGAAAATTGCTAGAAGAAGAGAACTCGGTGGCTGCAAAAGATTCTGGCTGTCTGGTATTGTTCATGGCTGAATGCTGAAGATGGAGGCTAAGAAATTTTTCATCCAGATCTTGGAGTTTGGTTTGGATGGCTGCAAGTGCTTCCTCCATGGTGTGTGCTCTTGCACAGGTGACAACCATAACCAGGGTTTTTTTTTTTTGGTGGAATGGGTAGAAAAACACAAACATAAGCTGATTTAGTAAAGGGAAATTTGGATTGGGGAAACAATCGGATGGGTAATTGGGGTTTGACTAGATTTTGGACATTGTCGAAAGGACAAGAAGGCAAAAAGGGGGATTTCAGAAGCGGGGTGATAGAATGAGAAAATTGGGCAGAGAGGGACAATGAAGCAGAATTCAAAAAGGAACTCTGTGGTAAAATTTGAAGGTGATTGGGTGAAATCTGAGGAAGTTATGGCAAACCCTAAAAATAGACAAATGTGGGATTTCGGGCTTTGGGAAGGGGAATTGGGGAGAGGGTCCTCAGGAATGAAAGATGCAGAATGGGATGACAGGGGTTCCCCGAAAATTTCAAGAGAAACAGAGTGAAAACAAGGGAGATATGGAGAAAAAACTAAATTTTATACTTTTTTTTTTAGAAATGGATCGGCAACAGCGGCACGGAAGGGATCCGCAACAGATGGATCTGCAACGGCGCGGAAGGGATCGAAAACAACTGGATCTGAAACGGCGACTGGATATGGAACGACTTTCAGAATAGATCTGAAACGGCTGGATCTGGAGCGGAAGTGATCGGCAATAGTTCAACTGAAAATAGATATGGACCCCAGGTATGTACGGCTTCGTAACAGTTCAGGTGTTTCACTCGGCCACCAATACTATCTGACGGCTTGCGTATTGGGGCAGTCCCTCACTCCACGGCTCAGGTAAAACTGATAACCTCTTTGCCACAAACGACAGCTCTTGGTTTACCTCATAGGTGGGAACTAGTCGATCAGGTAGGGGTCATTGCCCTTTTCGCTGGCAGGTCCTCTCAATGGGCCAGCTACTTTGGGGTTTCTTTGGTACTCCTCACAATGAGTTTTAGGGCTTATGCCCAAGTACTTCCCACAGTTAAGAGGATAGGGATTATTCCCAAATCCGAAGCTGCAATAGATGCAAAAAAAAAAATTGGCAGAAATTCCACCCAATGAGCCCAAGAAAGTGCTCTGATACCAGATGTGATGCACCTGCAACAATTAATTAATAAGAATATGCAAAATAGCAGAAATGACAAAACTCAGAATCAGTTTTATATTGATCACGGGCCACTTCGAGTGGGAAACCTCCTTTGAGCAAGCTCAATACAATTAACTTCACGGTGCCTTCAATGACCTCAACAGACACTTATATACTAAGTCTATGCCCAATACTATGAGTCAAAACCATGGGACATATAATACTACAGGACGACTTACAAAGCATATGCGTCCAATACTATGGGTCAATACTATGGGCTAATATAAACTACGGATCAACAAATACTACGGGACGACTTACAAAGCATATGCGTCCAACAACAATATACTAACATGGTAAAGAGAAGGGTTGACATAGGTTCCTAACAACACATCGAGTTTTAATATCTTATTTGTTGTTCATTCTTGCAGGGGTGATATTTTTGTTTTGTTAAAAAACGTATTGAATATGGGAAACAAATGTAATAATAAAAGAAACTCTACAAGGAAGGAGCCGCCCCCTGAAAAGGCCCATGAGATAAGAGAAAAGACCAGGTTGTACATGGAAAACCATAGACATCAAGATGTTAGTGCCTAGATCCATCAACACGTAATGACAAAGTGGTTGAAGTCAATCAGATCTTGCTTGATGTCGAGAATGAAGGGATGGATGTTGAATAGGTTTTTAATTGGAAACCTCCCCAAGAAGAGCACACACATGTCAAACACACTCCCTTGCAGGACTAAATTGTGAAAGAAGGGCCACAACAAACTGGTGACGAGACTTGTACTTCCTTTCCTAATCCCTTGCCTCGACTATCAAGCATACAACAAAGAACTCCTAGACGTATTCATGTGGATGAAAGTTCATTTTCGGGACTTGAAGGTAAGTTTCCCAAACTCATTATTGATTTCCATTGTAACAGGATAATCAAAGAACTTTTTGAATCCAAAACCGATGTAGCAAAATGTCAATTGTTTCTGGCTTTGTTAAAATCACATTATCTAGCTCATGTTAGGAGAATTTTTTGCATAAAGGTAGTTAGAAGTTCAAAGGCCAACAATCATGTTGTTAGAAATCTACAATGTGCATTTCATTTGATTGGAAAAACTTCTCGTACAAAATATTTTAATGTGGCCTGTCATGTACTGTTGGAATCCATCGTAGAATCCACAAGTCAACGTCGCCTGCTATCACACACATGTAAAATATTTAAATTAGATAGAAAGACTCTTCAAAAGTATTCTGCTATTAAAGAAAAACTTGAGACACCAGGCCAAAAATATTGTTGGGCCTTTGTTAGCAGGTTACCTCGTTCAAACATGAAGCTTATTGATGTTGTTAAAGAACTAGTACAATTTTTTTGGCATGATAACACTGGACCGTCATCGAATCAAAGAGATGTGTTAAAGTTGAGAAAAGGCGTTAAGGGGTGTGAACCCCATGTCAAGCACTTCCTTGAAACGACACAAACAAAACGCTATGAGAGGTTCAAGAATGAGCACACACAATTGAACTTGGGCCAAAGGTCCTTTGAAAAATGCAAACCCTGGTATATTAGAATTTGCATTAATTGCAATACATGTTGCTGTAGATACCATGTAGAATTTGAGTACTATTATGAAACATATAGACATATGTTTTGTGATTTTCATACTAACTTTGTGTAGGAATTCCCATCGTTATAACCACCGAATGCATCTAGAGAATTTATACATAGCATAATGTGTCCAAGACCTGAAGGACAAAAATATTATAAAGGATCATGTTTATATGGGACATGTTCCAGGTGCAGTGGATTTGCATTATTGAGCCGTTGCATCCATGAAACCAAGGAGCACGAATTTGGGAGGATGTCAATAGAAATGAAAAACTTCAAGTACATAACATATCAAGTAGATAATGCAAAGGAAAGCAAAAAAATTGCATTGGTGAAGTCACATGTAATCTAATTTTGCATACTTTCATATTGTACATGTTGAATTTGTACATATATATTCAGATTGCAAATGTCCCATTGTATTAATGCCCTTGGTTTTGTGGCACCAGGTACAAATTTGTGATTTCATGAAGGAATTCTACCAAAAGACAAAGCAGTATGTATAGCATGTGCATGTAGCATGATGGCAGGATGAATAGTACAGACAGTGTAAGGACACCTTTCCCAATGGCACAATATTTTTGGTTGTGGAATTTGCTGAAAACTACACCCTGCAGCCACAGAATGAGATTCAAAGTCAATACTACCATTCAGACCAAGTTAGCATAATGGTCCATATTCACGTATAGGCATGCGCCAGAGAGCAGAAATGACATGAGGATAATATTGAAAGAGATCAACTTCTACATCAGTGACGAAAGGTGCCACAACCTGCATTATGTGCAGCATTGCTTCAGAATTTTCTATGATCAGCTGAAGGAGAGAGGTATATAGATGGATCAACATTGGATATGGTTAGATGGTTGTGCAGGCCAGTTCAAAAATGCACATGTATTCCAGTGGTTGAGTATTTTGCACAAGACTTATGATGTGCTGCATATGTGGAACTATTTTGAGACCGGGCATTGAAAGGGAGAGCATGATGGGGCTGGAGCATGTCTCAAAACTGCCCTACAAAGGGAGGAGATGAGATGCATGACAAACCCTCATATTCGGGATGCAGAATCCATAGTTCGATTGTGCTCTACAAAAATGTCAGATTCAACCACAGAGCAACACAGACCAATAGGTAGAGGACATGTTGTCAAAAATTTCTGGCATGTGGTTGATATAGATCTATCGCGTTCTTATAGTTGTAGTACTGTGCAAGGCACTCATGGATTTCATTCGGTTCGAAGCTCAAAAAACCCCTTATTTGAAATATGGAAGCAGAAACTTGCTTGCTTTTGTGGGCCTTGGAGCAATTGTGAGTGGGATGAGTGTGAATCAATGGATTGGGTTGAAGAATGGGATCATGTATCACTTGCAGTGGACCCACGTGCAGTTATTGAAACAATCTAGTTAGAGGAAGGCCAATCCTCTATTTCGAATGAATATGATCATATATCTGATCTTGTACAGCCAGGTAAACATTTATGCATGCATATCCTGGTTCCCTCCTTGTTTTTTTAATTACCCAAGTTATCAAACCACTACTTGTTGGAATATGACCATAAAATGCATTTTTGCAGGACACATCTATGCAGTTGTCTCCCCAACAGATAGTGCAATTGGGACAAATTATTGGTTGGCACGATGCATCTAGGGGAAGCAAACCCTCCTCGCATCATTAACTGATAGTGAAGGCATTACCTTTCTGAATGGATAGATGGTTGTTTAGGGGGAATATATTACAATATATGGAAATGGACCAAAGATAAATGGCTACACATACATGGATTATAGACCAATTTCACGGGTATATCACTTTACGCACTTGATCGTTGGTACAAACATCCAACTGCAAACAATGCCAACGAAGAAATCAAACAAGATATGCTACTTACTACCTCATGCAGATCACGAGAGGTTGTTTGAGACAATAAAAAACCAAGAGGATCTAGAAGACGTAATTGATTGAGGTACATAGTATATCCATGTGATTGTTTGTTCACGCATGATTAATGTTATTCATGTTACATAGTTTATTTGATGTTTGAGCTATGATTAAATTACCATTACAATACATTGATGTTTTACACCAATCACTCCAATTCATTGGTCCCAAGGTCAAGGTTTCATCGTTTGACCATGTTTAGTGCCATAAAACCCATACTGAGTGCTAAAATACTCCTAGTTGCACCCCAATCATTTATTGGAGGCTAAACATATCCTTGTCATTTGAGGCCTATTTCATTGTTGTGAACCTATGTAATTAATACACTTGTAAGTTCTAAACCTCAAGTTTCCCTTCCCTTAGAAGCTTTATTTTTATTAAGGTTTGTAGTCCTCCTCCCAACCATGTACAAGGCCCTCATATCCATAAATGGTTCTCAAAATATCCTAATGAAGTATGCATCAACACATGGAAGCCAAAGAACCCTAAGACATGTCCTATTTGTTTTTGAAAGCTCCTTTCTTGCTCTTGTTCAAAACCTCCGAATAGTGTCCATATCCTCACCAATAAGATAAATATTCACAGCCATATCTAGGCCTTCAACACCAACACTTGGTGTTCATAACGTCCTAATCATATTTGAATATGCTCATATGGAGGCCAAATATACCTTGATCCTATATGTGTTGTGATTTGACACATCATTCTTGGTCCTAAAGATACCCCTAGTATACCTTCAATCTACTTAGCCTACCTTTCCATATGCCATATAAAAATGGGGATATCCAGTTGGTTCCAGTGTTATGGCATATCCTATCTAATTGACTTATGGTAAAACACTTTCATATGTGTTTACATAACATTAGGAGGTCAAAGGTGTTACTCTATAATGGCTCACATATTCTCAATATTGTCTCAATAGCTTAGGGAGCATCACGATGTGGTTATAAGTGTATGACCTCTTGTGTGAGGTGTGCCCATAGGGATTTGAGCAAGCACAACCCTCATTTAATCTCATTAGCAAGATGTTCATAGAGAGTGTTTCTTTATTTTTTGTATAAATCTAAGAACTGGGATCAATCATATTTTTTCAAACACAAATAAAAATAAACTTGTAGTTGCTATTCACTTACTTGTTTCTAAGATCGATTCTGTTTAAAGGGAAATATAAACATAAAATAGCTAAATTTATAGACAGATAGACATACCTGATCTTTCGAATTCTACCCATTCCATGGATGAAGCGCTTTTGAAACTTAGTCTAGCCCTAGAAGCACTAATATAACCCTACAAACCTAATCTAGCCCTAGAAATCGTAGAAAGCTAAACTAACCATAGAAACACTAATTTAACATCAGAAAAATAAGCTAGAATACTAAAACTAATCTAGTCCTATAAATGTACACTAGCCCTAGAAACACTAATCTAACCCTATGAAACTGATCTAGAATCCTAGAAACCTAATCTAGCATTATTAACCTAATTTAGCCCTAGAATCCGTGAACCACCACACATGCCCTCAATTGGGGGTATTTGGACTCCAAATGGGATAGGATCACTATTAGAAGGGTTTGTATATTGTTGGAATATTCTCTGCATGCATTTTGCATGCATCTAGTCATCATGCATGCATTTGCATGCAACTACATGCATCCAATCATCGTTTTGATGGTCCTCCCAGCACCTAGAGCCTAGTTTCAGCTCCCTAGAGCATTTCTTCAGCCCCTAGTGGCTCTCCTACCTACCTGATGTGCCCTATTTGACTCTTTTGCATGACATATGCACCTTTGCTCATCTAACACTAGTTATCATTCAGTTCGAGCACCTCATCTCACCTACCTATTGTCTGACAGTCAGTTACAGCATTGATTGAGCAGTTCTTCCACTGATTGCTAATCCTAAATGCCTATAGCTCGTAGTTAGATAGTTCTAGAGTGCCACTTGACCTTCTGACAGCCTCATCCACCCTCCTTGAAGTTTCCATCCCCTGATTTGTGCCTAAATGGTTCTGTTAGACTCAGTTAGACTCACTTGATTGACCTTTGACCATTTATGACTGATACTACTGATTGGATAATGTCTCCAATGTTGTCCAAGCTAGACTTTGAGAATGATTCAAATGACCTCCTTGGTTAATTTGAATTATCTATCATAGTTATTGTATTGTATTCATTATTCACATAGTGCTAGCTCATAGCTGATGTATGATACTGCTATTCTCCATTTTCTGTGTTCATGAGTGATTATTGAGTGTATTTTTTTCTTCTTCTCTGCACTTCTTGAGAGTTTGTGTGAGGCTTGTTACAGCTATCAAATCCTACTGCAGATTATCACATGGTATCATAGCTTGCAGCAGTTATTTGAATTGCAGCCACTGCAGCAGTTGCAGTAGCTGTAGTTGCAACATTTCTTTGAGCTATTGTCTTTCACATGAGCACCAGAAGCCTCTAAGTTTCCACAACAAATCCTGGTGCCATTACCTTGAATTCACTAGAGCAATCCAGTGAGGTCTACCCAAGTGTGAAGAACTTAGTCATATGTGCTCAGTGTCCTAAGGCAGTGTTCATTCGAATTGTAGAAAATATCCATCAACAAAACTCTTTTTGTTTTGTAGGTTTATTCATCTATTCGAATCCCTCTTCAGCAGATTCAAATTCAATAGCTATCATGGATCTCCATTTTTTTTGCAGGTTATTCGACATATTATGCACTGGTGATTCTGCACTAGTGATTCTGCACTGGTGATTCTGCACTAGTGATTTTGCACTGGTAATTCTGCACTAGTGATTATGCACTTCTGCACCAATTCTTTTTGCACCAGAAGCACACCAGTAGATTCGAATTGAACAACATCTTCCATGAATCTGAAAGCAATTCCTTCTCTCACTTCATACAACTATGAAGAATGGAAACCCAAGATGATAGCATACTTGAAGAGATATGGTCTCTTGTATATGTGTACTTGTGTTAAGAGATATTTTGCTTCCTATGAAGAGGAACAAGATTGGCTTGATGATTCTGAAAGAGCCTCAGCAACAATTCAATTACAAATTGTAGAATCCCGTTACAAACTGTAGAATTCAATGATGAATTACTGGATTTCTATAATAAGCAACAAAGGATCCGACAAATATTCCTTAGGAGCTTCTGGATGATTAACAATGTCTTCAAAAACAGAGAAATCAACTAGCGGGTCTTTCTTCACAGAGGCTGGTGGAGTAACCAGGGAAATTTTTAGGGGCGAAATTTAGCCAATTGGCTATTTTTTGGACTTTTTTCCAAACGATAAATTCGTTATTTGGTCATTTTTAGCCTCTAATATTGCCTATATTTACATAAAATATGTTTTTTTAGCCTAATATTCGCCAAAATTTACAAGTTTCACTAGTAAATCGTATGTTTCATTTTTAATATTCGCCTACCAATCTATATATATGTTTTTTTCTATCCAAAATAATCTCCTAGAGTTCTATACTTAGGTATACTTTTATAATCCTTAAAAAATACCCTGGGAGTAACAGGAACCTCATTGATTATAAAATCATGGATAATGGTGTCATCTTGATCAATTGTCTCTTCAGGAATTTCCTTTTTCTTCTTTTGAAGGAGTTCCATGTGGATGAATAGAGCTTCAGAATCCTCCGCTTTGCTACTACTGCTCGTATCAGGAACACCTGCATCAAAAGGTGGTGACAAGGGTTCTTGATATAGAAAAGACTAAAGTTCTTCTTCTACACAAAGCTTGTCCAATGATTTATGTTCTTTCTGCATATTGGTCACACAAGATTATTAGAATAAAACCTTTGAAGATTGAATATAAGACTGCTGCATAGAATCCAGATGACGAATTAGTTGCCCCATGTTTGTCTCTGTATTTAAGAAGAACTAATAAAACTATAATGATTGAGCATAATGAACTGCTGTGATTACAATCTTACGATCTGGAAATTGCAATCATCTAAACTGCAACGAACAACTAGTAGCATGTGTTAACCAAATTTGGATTACAATGAAGTACAATTTCAATTAAATCACACATGACTTGAAGTCGCATCTGAAAACTCGTCATTACAAATCAATCCAATCAACAGTTATGACTTCGAATTTGAGCTGGAGGTGAAAATCATAGTCATCCTGGTTTCCAAAACAACGAAGAATAGAGAATTCACACATTCGAACAAATGACACAATTTCATCCATCGGATCAGAACGGATCAACAGTCAAGATCTAATTAAAGATTTGCGGGAGACAAATTGTGGGAGTCGGTTTCGCAGGTATGCAAATCCTTCCCGCAATCCACAATCCATAATTGTGGGTTGCAGGATCGAAACGTGTTTATTGAATGAAAATATGATTCCGCAGTCCGCAATCTGCAATTGCGGGTTGCGGGATCACAAAGTTCAAAAAAATTATTCAACATATTCTCGCAATCCACAATGGCAGTTTGCAGGTTGTGGGAATTCAAACAACATTTAATATGGAATAACCTTTCCCCAATTCGCAAGTTGCAGGTTGTGGGTTGCTAGAATGCACAACGCACCTTTTATTCAAATCACTTTCCACAATCCGGAATCCGCATTTGAGGGTTGCGGGTTGCGGAACGAAAAGTTTAACAACATATTTACAAAGTATTCCCGCAATCCACAATTGTGGGTTGTAGGATGACAAAAGTTCAAAGGAAAAAACAAAGCGCCCCGCAATCCGCAATTGTGGGATTGTGGGCTTGCGCGATGAAAAATATCCTTTTGAAAGACTTCAAGGCTTCCTGCAGCTTGCAGAAAAACAGTCAAAAATGGAAATTTTCTAAGAGAAAAATCTTAATTAGATAAAAATAATGTAAAGGCATAAAATCACGACAAAATGATGAAAAACCCCATAAGGACAAAGGAATATAAATCATTACCTTTGCATTAAAATTTTTTGGGGTTCCCGTGTTCCATTATAACATGGGATCTATTGTACCTACAACAAATGGCGACGGGTTGGGACGAACCAGTTATCTCTGTAAATAAATCCTTAGTTAAAGAAAATATATCAGTGTACTAATATTTCAACCCAAAATTTAGAAGATGTTCATAAATAAATACAAGCAACAAGCAAAGTTAGGCATATGATTGATATACTTCCATCCCATAATCATTAAAAAATGATGCCAATCTGATAAGGAGGTGTAATAAATAACTAGAATTCATTACCATCATGCAATCATGGGGATCTAGCTTGAGTTGAACCTAGAGGCAAACATAAAAATGCTCTGGATATTCAACTTATAGATGACCTTGATTTATTAATTGCTTTATTTTATATAAATAATTTTTCGGCAATATATACATTTCTTATATCCTCTCTTTTCTTCTGTTTTCTTCTTCTTCTTCTTCTTCTTCTTTTTGGAAACAAAATAGGAAAATGTACATATGACCTTGTTGATATAAGACCACTGCCTTGACTTGGTAATTATATGTTAGTAGTTCCATTAACAGACCTGATCTGGAAACTAATCAAGCTAGCTCGGTAAGGGGACTCCCTGTCTTCCAGCTATGACACTGAAAGTAACTATCATGGCTTGGTGACCACATAATGATAAATCAAACCCATGATCATGGCAGGGATTGTAACATCTCCATCTTGACCCTATTAAATTAAAAATGTAAAGGATGTAATTTTGTTATAAAATCATGGCGAGGAGCTTAAGGCCAAGGCCCCGTCATTGATTTATTGATGCATACGGTTCGCGTGCTAGCCATGCAGATTGGAATTTCAATATCATGTAAATATGCATTTTAATAAAATACCCACAACTAGCTATGCAATGCAACAAAGAGACGGGGGCATGATTTTATAAGGAATTGGGAGGAAAATATTCAAACCCTTGGAGCCAATCAGGTCAAGCCAAATGTCAATGAGATAACCCATAAAACCCTCAACTACCCATATTGACTTTTGTACCCAATCATTCATTTCTCCCAAGAGTTCGTTGAGGTAGTTAACGCCTTGGGAATGGAGAGGTATGGCTGTCCAATTTCGAGTATGGGGAAGCCACCCTGCATGGAAAAATGTGTTTTTCTCCTTGGGAAAGAAAAGAGCAATGAATTGATCCCCAAGCCATTATCCATCAACCCATTTTCCTCCCTCACAAGTTTGGAACTACTTGGGCGTTTTCTAGCCATGTTTTTATGTGTTTTCCTTGATCCTCAACTGGGAGAAGGGTGTTTTTGTGTTGTATACTAGTGGGGAAGAAGGGGAATCAAATTTGGGTTCCATAGAGACCATTTTGGCTGATTGAATGCTTAGTTTGTTGGGAGAGAATTCGTTTTCCTCCCTATGAATTTTTTCCCCATCCCATAATCCGTTTTTGGTTGGAAACGATTTGGGGAAATCCCATGGCCATCATGTTTGTAAATCCCATTGTTAAACATGTGTATCCATGTCCGATGTTTGTGCTTGTTGTGTGAGGGAAGAGTATGTTGGGGCATGGGTTATGGGTATCCATTGCTTTGGCTTGAGCTTGAGTGTAAGCACCCAGGGTTCAAATGTAGCCTGATAAACCTAGCTGTGGACTAGCTCGGCTCAAATGAGATGATTAATTGGGTTGTGCATGAGCTCGAATGTCCCCTTTTCCTTGTAAGAATCATGCCCAGCTTGGTGGTGGCAGTTGTGTTGAGAGATTGATGAACACAACTGGCCTATGGTTGGGTGGAACATTGCAGTGACATAGCTAGTTGTCTGGGACAATTGCACAATGAAGATAAATGTTTTTCTGTCTATGTATTTACTTCTGCAATGCATTAATTTGATGACTGTTGATATGCTGTATGCATGAGTAATGTGTGTGGATAGTTTAATTCCATTGTGCATGTTTGATTTGTTTGCATCTGCACACAAATGTTTTATTCATATGATTCTAATGAGTGGCTTGAGATTATGTGAAAGCCCAGAATTTGGCATCATGTTCCCTTCCTCGAATTGGGTCCGTGGGAGGGTACATTACATAATAGTATCAGAGCTGCTGGTTGTAGCATTGGGCCTTCATGGACTACATATCATAGTTGTAGAGGTAAGTATTCCTCCTGCTCAACACGGATCCTTAAGAAAATTTCAAATTTTCAAAAATTTTCTAAGTGTTTCTGAGTTTTCCATCAAGGCTGTGTCGGCGAATCTCGCTGAGTTGCACCGAAACGGTCGGTGAAACTCGCTGAGTTGCATTGACAAAGTTTGCATAATTTCAAAAAAAATTCTAAGTATATTTTTGAAAATTTTTCTAAGTGTTTTTGTTTGGTTGAGTTGACGCGCATTAGCGAGTCTCGTGGAGTTGAGCCGATACGTTTCGGCGAGACTCGCTGAGTGGAGCCGACACGGTCGGCAAATTTGGATGAGTTGCACCGACGAAGTTGCGGAACTGCCCGGGGAAAGGAAGAAAAATTTCAAATTTTTCTAAGTGTGTTTCGGCAGCAAAGAGGAAATTTCGGCGAGAACTGGTGAGTTTTTGCCGAAACTGTTGGTGGAACTGGGTGAGTTGCTCCGCAACTGATCGATAGAAAGTTGTGAGTTTTGGGCCGAAACGGTGGAAGAACTCGGCAAGTTGGTCCAAAATGGTGGCAGAACTCGGCGAGTTGCTCCGCAACGAATTGGCAGGAAAAGCTGAGTTCTTCAACCGACATAACTCGGCGAGTTGCTCCACAATGGTTTGCCAGGAAACTTTGAGTTTGCCGACTGGCAGAACTCGGCAAGTTGGTCCGAAACAGGTCGGAAGAGATAGTTGAGTTTGCCGACCGGTAGAACTCGGTAAGTTGATCCGCAACGGGTCGGAAGAACTCTGGGAGTTGCTCCAAAATAGGGAATTTCAGTTGTTTTCCAGGGAGATTTTTCAGGTGCCAAAAGTAAACGACATTGAACTTATGTGCCAGATTGCGTACAAAAAGGATGAAATGCATTCTCTATGCTTGGGATGAGAAGTAGGAATTGCATAGAAGGTTGCAGAATCAATATCCATTATGGAGAATGAAAGAGGGAAATTCCTCACCTTAAACTATTTCTGTTTATAACATAATAGTTGTATATTTGGAAAATATCAAGAATGAATGATTACACATATGTATATGTTAAATTGCTAATTCATGAGAAGATCATAGCTAATGATTGCTTGTATGCTTGGTAGGAAAGCCAAGAAAAAGATCAGCTATGATGTGGAGGAAGAACTCCATGTCATAATGAGGAATTGGAAAGGGAGAATTCCTTAACTCTTCTCTTGCTATTGTATTTATATACTGGAAATTATGGCATAGGGATGCTAGAAATGCAAGAGAGTAGCAGATTAAATGCATATGAATTAGTGGGCATGATTAGAGAGTCATTGCATAATGCATGTGCATTGCTTATGCATGAGCATGATGTTGCATATGCGTAAAGGTAATGAATTCACACATGCAATAGCCCATTAATGATATTCCCTATGGTTGATGACAATTAATGTTGTTGATAATGGTTGTGGGAATCAGACCATAGAAGCATGATTGAAATGCAAGAGATTAGATAGATAGGATGAATATGCTCTAGATGGCATATTACTAAACATTGTACAGTGCATGTGAAAATGTTTTCGAATGTATATGATATTGCATATTGGCAAAATAGTGAGGTTTTACATATGCAATGAGCCACTTAAGATAATTATTGTGGTTGCTAATAATTAGTCATGTTCGCATTGGTTGTAGGACCAAAGATAACCGAAGCATGGCTGAAGATGTGGGTGATGATTGTTGCATATGACCAACAACCTTATAAGGAAAGGATGGTGAAACAAATATGTGATCATGATGTTGGAAAAAGGACTATGTAGCTTTGGTAAGAGGCCAACAGATCAGGTAACATCAAGCAATGTTAATGATAGCCACACAGGTAATGGTATTTGTGCTTAATTGCATGAAAGTCGAAAGAGGATTTGGTAAGGTCTCTTCAACTATGTTTAAACTATGTTGATTTGGTTTGCATGTGGTATTGAGTGCCTGCATGTGAATTTCAACCTACTAAGTATGGTGAGGTGTCGGTAAGTGAAAGCAGGGAGCCTTACACCCTATAGTTTCTCATAAACCTCAAGGCATTCATATGAAAATATATCATGCCATTTGTGTATGTTGGTTGTGAGTTTAACAACCAAAGCCAGTGATGACTTAAGGTCATGTTGTGGTAGTGCATGCCATATGAGACAGCCATGGTTAGGCCCTAATAGGATGGAATGCATAGTATTCATGGGTTAATGCAAGGTTGTATTGAGGAGTTATGCATTGAGTGAATGCATATTAAAATAATATGTAAACGTTGTGAATGTGCATGCATATGTGCGGGTGCACATGTTGAGATGCATTGTGTGAATGCATGGTTGTGATATATATATGTTTCAATGCAATTAGATAATCGATGAAATGGTGAACCATTGTTAATATTGAAACCATTTCATAAGCTGCTGTGAATGCAGGAGGATGATTGCATAAATAAGGTAGACATGTCGATGGGCTACCAGAGTGCTTTGTTGGAACGATAGAGTTGCATAAAAAGAATATGGCTGTGAAGTAATGAATACTGGAGTTTTATTTAAATTGCATGGACAATGTACCTGTGTCTTGCAATTTTATTATGATGACGATGCATATATAGATATATAGATGTATATATATTTCATTGCATTTCAAATATTAACAGTTGAAAGTGTTTGAATTATTGAGCGTTATAATTCCGAGATCACTTCAGTGACTATTGTAGCAATGAAAAGATTATATGCATAGATACTCATAACGTGTTTGGCTGATTGAAGTTCAGATTTCAGTTAGGAAAAGTCTTGCGTATGGAAACGAGGATAAGTCCATAGTAAAGACCGGGATCTACTATGTATAGAAGCCAAAGGTTATGAGAGGGTTCTCCTGGTTGTAAATTATGCATGAAACAAATCTAAAAATTTTCTAGTTGAAGTTTATGAAAATAATCTCATGGTGGCAAATCTAATTTCTGTAGGAAAACAGATTTGTAAATTTCAGATTTGAAATTTTGCTAATAATTGCTAATGACTGTTTGGCTTATATAAAAATTGTGTCAAGAGGACATGTTGTAGGTGGATGTTCATGTATGGTAGCAAGGGTGAAACCATAGTGGACAGAGTGATACCACTTACGAGAGCCAAACAATATGATGATGGCCTCATAGTTAAACCAATCAATTTCAGTAGGAGATAGAATTGTAAATTCATGATTGAATTAATTATTAATGCTATTGATTGGTTATGGAACAATCATATTTGACGCTTATTGATAAATGTTGTTGACTATTTGGCTATTTGATAAAGTGTGTGAGGATGACACATTGAAAGAAGACCATGTGTGATGGCCTGCAGAAGCCAAACTAGATGGGAAGGATCCCATACTTTGGAAATGGGTTTCGGGTGAAACGCCATTGTGAATTTTGATAATACCTCAACTGCATTGCATGTGAATGAGACAATAAAACTATGCCAAGAAGGCATGTGTGGGTTATGGAACGTGAAAATATTGGGGTGGAAAACCGAAGTACTATTGATTCAGAGAAGGGAGCCCCCATTCTTCGCAAATAAGGGAAAGATACATTTGAAAAGGGATAAGTATTATGTAACCCTAACTAAGAATATACATGTCTAGTTATTAGATTTAATATGCAGAACATGTTTTATTATTGCATTATTATTCCAGACTGCTTGAGTATGATTAGGGTCTACATGACTCAAATCCGAAAGGGAGTGCACATCTTCCTGGTGCTGGTTTATGATAGGGTTGTCAATATTGACTACACCCTAAGGGAATAGACGCATTCCTGGTGTTTCAATACTTGATAGTGAATGTGATGAATTATGTTTACAATTTTGGGACAACAATATTTATGAGCTTGCTTATCCTTCTTATGCTACTAGCTTACACAGATGAAATTTGGTGTTGCACACGGATGAAGCAAAATGAAAGGTTGTTGTGGAGGTATTAACGGAGGGTTGTTGCATGCCTAATGAACCCAGTCGGTGTACTGGTTTGGCATTATTTACTTGGTTGTTGTGTAGGTATTGATGAAGGGTTGTTACATGCCTAATAAACCCAGTCGATGCACTGGTTTGGAATTATTTGCTTGGATGTTGTGGGTATTGTGGGGCCATGTTGGCCTATAGTCAAGGAAGTCACCTATAAAGTTCCTAAAGGGAACCGTTGGTTTGCACCAGAGAAAGAGAGCCATCCTTGTGTGGATGAAAAATTGTTATGCGCATGAAGGGTTGTGACACGTATGAAAGGCCGATGCAAGCCTAAGGTAGAGTGGTAGAGCCTTGACCTATAATGGTCGGTGGCGCAATTTCCTTCCATTGGCTGATGACCCAAACGAATGTGTTGGCTCGGCAGTGGATAGGGCCAACCAGGTATGGGACTGGTTGGGCACCACAAATGCTTGGTAAATCCAGTCGGCGTGAAGGTGTACTAGTTGGGAATTAACTATTTGATGTTGTGGAGAAACATGCATGTCGGCCAAACATACAAGTCCATAGGCGATCCCAAGGCTTGCAAAGCGAAGCAGGATCCTGTGGACCAGAAAGGAAAATGCACAATACAGATAAGTATTCATTTTTCATTTATTCTTATTTGGAATAATGAAGATTTTAGGTATAAGTATTCTAATAGCTACGCTGATACACTATTGTTTCTTTGTTGGAAACCTTGGGCATTGCAGGAAAGCAAGGACCCTGAAAGGTGCTATAAATTTCTTGATAAGTCTAGAGAGTAACTGGTTGTGCACTATGAATTCATGGTAAAACCAGAGAGTAACTGGTTGTGCACTATAAAATTCTTGGTAAATCCAGAGAGTAACTAATGCTCGATAAATTCAAAGAATAGTTGGTGGGAGCATTAACCACTTGATGTTGTGGAGTAGATGACATGCTGGCCAAACATTCCTTAATTAATTGATAAAACTCAGTCGGCGTACTGGCCTGGCATTTCCTATTCGAATGATGGTGGAGTAGCCTACATGCTATCCCAACATTCGTTATTGTATCCATGGGAAATCCAATGCTTGTAAACCAAAGAAGGATCCTATGGAATAAAGTGAAGACATCCAATACAGATAAGTATTTGGTTATCTTGCAGTTTCTTGCTTATGAATATACATGTGTATATGAAATGTTTATGATTTCTTAAACTCTTGTTTAGAAATAAACCCTATGAGAATAAACTGAACATGTCAATTGATTCAATGTTTGAGTGTAGGTATTGTAGGAAGCAAGGACTATGAAGACATCATAGGGATGCATGTGGACATGTGATCGTTCGAAAGAGATCAGTGTGAGCAGTAATGAAAGATGGTGCTAGTGGACATGTGTGGGTCTTAGCAGCCAAAGGTTCTGTAGGAAACAATGGGGAAGGATTCCCTAATTGAAAATCCTTAGACAGACCTTAGACACTAAGTGTCATAGCCAAGAAGGGAAAGTCAATCATTCACAATGAAGTGAAAGAGGCTAAGGAGCATGAAACCACTATGGCAATGTAGCTCCGGATTAGAAAAAGACTAAGAGGGGGAAACTCTTACTCTTCTCTTTCCTTTTTGATTGATGCATTTAAGAAACAAATGATTGTTGAATGCATGTTGTGACTGGAATTTGATTTTGTTTATTGCTTGCAATAAATTGTGAATACTAAAATAGTTAATTTCCTGTGAAAAGATGAACATGAATGAGTTCATATGTACATTGGGAAAGCATGAAAAGTGTGGAAGTCTCATGAGTAAAGAACAGACTTTCGATGTAAATTGGGAAGATAATTGACTAATTTTAATATTGTGTTATGCTTGTCCTAACAGGAATCGGCATGATGAGTCTCACAAGTGAGAAATTGAAAGCCATTGGTTGCAGCTGTTACTAGCCAATTGTTGCTAGTGAGTAAAGTGAGAGCCAGTTGCACACCTTGATCATGGAAGCAGACCAAAAGCTATTTGTTTTGGCTGGAAATCTTCCTCAAATAGTTTCCAAGACAGCAAGAAAGATGGCATCCATGAAATTCCAGACTTGTAGATTAGCTGGAAGGTAAATCAAAGAAAGGGATTGCTATAGAGAAATGCCCACCTGTAGAGATGGAAGATCAAAGCCAACAGTAGTAGTCGTGGAAGCCAAAGGATGTGGTCCTGAAAGCTCAAAGTAAAGAGATAAAATCAAAGATAGACCTGCCACCATTGTGAATTTTGAAGCATGTGTAAAGTGGGTATATATTCTGAAGTGTTGGAATATCGAGGATGGTGTTGTTCCAAGGGGAGGGGAATGTAACGTCCCCATCTTGACCCTATTAAATTAAAAATGTAAAGGATGTAATTTTGTTATAAAATCATGGCGAGGTGCTCAAGTCCAAGGCCCCGCCATTGATTTATTGATGCATATGGTTCGCGTGCTATCCAGACACATTGGAAATTCAATATCATGTAAATATGCATTTTAATAAAATACCCACAACTAGCTATGCAATGCAACAAAGAGATGGGGGCATGATTTTACAAGGAATTGGAAGGGAAATATTCAAACCCTTGGAGCCAATTAGGTCAAGTCAAATGTCAATGAGATAACCCATAAAACCCTCAACTACCCATATTGACTTTTGTACCCAATCATTCATTTCTCCCAAGAGTTGGTTGAGGTAGTTAACGCCTTGGGAATGGAGAAGTATAGTTGTCCAATTTGGAGTATGGGCAAGCCACGCTGCATGGAAAAACGTGTTTTTCTCCTTGGGAAAGAAAAGAGCAATGAATTGCTCCCCAAGCCATTATCCATCAACTCGTTTTCCTTCCTCGCAAGTTTGGAGCTACCTAGGCATTTTCCAGCCATGTTTTTATGTGTTTTCCTTGATCCTCAGTTGGGAGAAGGGTGTTTTTGTGTTGTATACCAGTGGGGAAGAAGGGGAATCGAATTTGGGTTCCATAGAGACCGTTTTGGATGATTGAATGCTTAGTTTGTTGGGAGAGAATTCTTTTTCCTCCCTGTGAATTTTTTTCCCCATCCCATAATCCATTTTTGGCTGGAAACGATTTGGGGAAATCCCATGGCCATCCTATTTGTAAATCCAACTGTTAAACATGTGTATCCATGTCCAATTTTTGTGCTTGTTGTGGGAGGGAAGAGTATGTTGGGGCATGGGTTATGGGTATCCATTGCTTTGGCTTGAGCTTGAGTGTAAGCACCCAGGGTTCAAATGTAGCCTGATAAACCCAGCTATGGACTGGCTTGGATCAGATGAGATGATTAATTGGGCTATGCATGAGCTCAAATGTCCCCTTTTCCTTGTAAGAATCACAGCTCGGGGGTGGCAGTTGTGTTGAGAGATTGATGAACACAACTGGCCTATGGTTGGGTGGAACGTTGCAGCGACATAGCTAGTTGTCTGGGACAATTGCACAATGAAGATAAGTGTTTTTCTGTATATTTATTTACTTCTACAATGCATTAATTTGATGACTGTTGATATGCTATATGCATGAGTAATGTGTGTGGATAGTTTAATTCCGTTGTGCATGTTTGATTTTTTTGCATCTGCACACAAAAGTTTTATTCATATGATTCTAATGAGTGGCCTGAGATTATGTGAAAGCCCAGAATTTGGCATCATGTTCCCTTCCTTGAATTGGGTCTGCAGGAGGGTATGTTACAGGGATGGCTTGTGATAAGACCCTCCTGTCCTCATATACAAAAAATATCTTATAAAGAAAACAAAAATTTATTAGAGCGTAAATTACAAGACACTACCATGGCTTGGTAACCACATAACAATAGTCTTACCCTCCAGTGCTTTACAGATCATGAATGGACCGACCTGTAATAGGATCTTCCATATTTCTGCAGAAACTGAAAGTCATCTCCCAAGTTTGGTGGCTTGATGTGAAGATGTCATTCCACTAAATACCTATGAAACTAATGGGTTGGCTTATGACAAGACCCCCCATCTTGTAATCTACCATTATTAAGAAAATTATTATCAAAGTGACTGTAATAGGATCCAGAGTAGATAAAGCTAACCAGGTTAATATGATATGTTGCTTTACCAATGAAACATAAGATAAGAAACACCAGTCATCCCCCATACCTCAATTAAACAAATAAAACATATGTAAAGATGGATCGAGGTGGGAAAGTATCAATCAAGGCTCTGCCATTATTGTTTGTGACTCCTATACCAAACAATATCTGTCATAGGTTGAGGAAAGCTAAAACTGATCATGCATTCTGAAAGCTTTCAGACTATATCAATCCTAAGACAAACTGATCGATCAACCATTTCCAAATGTGAGTGGGAATCATCCAAACATAAAATAATACAAAAGGGAAAACCAATCAAATAAAAGGAAAAGAAAAAACACAAAATTTATGTACAAAATGCATCAAATTGTTCAGACAAAATACTTCTTGAGCAAAGAAACATTCACTGGATAAGTATCAATGACCCCCCCCAGTGTCTGCAAGCGAACAGTACTAGGACCAATCTTGTCTGTAACAATGAAAGTTCCTATCCAAAGGCATTGAAATTTGGTGTATTCATTTTGTCCTTATGTTGTTTATCCCATCTCAACACCAAATATCCTACTGAAAACTCTCTGTCAGAGGAATATTTCTCATCGAACCATCTTTTAACCATCTGCTGATGTTGGTACAATTTGTTCTTAGACTTTTCCATGTCTTCCTCCAACTTAAGCAAGGCATCAATTCTCTGTTGAAGAGGGGAATAATCATCTTCCTAAATGGATTGGGCTAGTTGTAATGAAGGAATAGTAAGGTTAGATGGTAGGATGGCCTCTTTTCCATACACTGGACAATACAGAGAATTTCCAATGGCTGCCTTTGGGGTGATTCGGTCTTCCCAAAGAGCATTGTAAAGTTGTGTGTGCCAATCTTTGTGATGGGAAGCTACTATCTTCTTCAAAATGTTTATCAGGTTCTTGTTGGAAGATTCAGCAAGACCATTACCCTATGGATAATAATTGGTAGAAAATTTCAGTTTGATCCCCTTTTCAAGGGCATACTGTGTGAGATCAATTGAGGAAAAGTAGGATGCATTGTCAAAGACAAGATACTCGGGGGCCCCAAACCTTGTGACTGTCTGGCTGTCTAAGAAAGATATCACTTGGTTCATGTTACATTACCTAAGAGGGATTGCCTCTACCCATATGGTGAAGTAGTCAGTTGTTGTCAGGATATAACTATGTTGCAGGGAGGAAACAGGATTAATTGGGCCAACAAAATCGAGTCCCCATTGCTGAAATGGAAACCGAATGTTACTAGATGCAGAGGAAAAGTAGGTTTTTTGGACTTCCCCGCACACTTCTGACATGGTTCACACCTTTTGACATGAGCGTAGGCATATTTAAACAGAGTAGGCCAATAATATCCAGCTCTGAGAATCTTGTGAGCTGTGGTTTCACCTGAAAAATGGCCTCTAGCAGGTCCTGCATGAAATTGTAAAAGAATGTCATCAATTTCATTTTTTTCTAAACATCTAAGGAAAACTCCATCGTAATTTTCTCTAAACAAAACTCCATTAATAAATTGATATGGAGTAGCCTTTAATCTTAAATATCTGCATTTTTTGAAGTTGAGGGTTTCAGGAGCAAACCCATGGTTCAGAAAAAACTTGATATGATCGTATCATTCAGATGTTGGAGTTTCTATAGAAGTAACAGAACCTGCAGGAACATTTTCCTCCTGCTCCCATTTAGTCTGCTGCTATACATGATCATTTGACTGAGCGGTAAGCAGGCACAAACCTTGTCATTTTACAATCTTCGTTGGTCTGATTTCTAGGTCATATTTCTGCAAGGATATCATCCAATGGGCTCTTTTCTCACCTTTCTCTTTCCAGACTAGCACATTTCTGATGGAAATATAAGGTATGATAACCTTGGTTCGAGATTTCAATAAGTACGGCTTGTAATGTTTAAAAGACTTGTAAACGGCATAAGCTTGCTTGTCAATTTGAGAGTAGTTAAGTTCGACTCCCTTAAATGTTGAGCTCATGAACAAAAATGGAATCTCAGCATCATTATCATGCTTCTGCGTCAAAACAACTACATAAGAAAAATCAGTAGCAAAGGTATATGAAATAAAATCCTTGTTGAAATCAGGGGACATCAGAGCAGGGGCTTCTGCAATGGCTCTCCAAATTTCAACAAATGCATCCTTTTGTTCATGCGACCAGATAAATTGTACATCTTTTTTAACTAATTGCTGCAATGGCTTAACAATCTATGCAAAATTTGGAACAAACCTACGTACAAAATTGATCTTACCGAGGAATGATTGCATGGCTTTGCGCAAACCAGGAAAACTGATCTTTGAAATAGATTAAGTGCGTTCATGATCAATAATCATACCTTCGTTGGAAACAATGAAACCCAGGAGCTTACCTTCTATTACTACAAATATGGACTTCTTAGGGTTCAGCAAGATGATGTACTTCTTGCAGCGTTCAAAAACCTGTTTGAGAGAAAACATATGTTCATGTCATTTTTTTGAATAGATAGTGATATCATTTAAGTATACTAAGACATAATTATGCATTAAACCTCTGAAAGCTATATCCATAGCTCTCTAGAATGTGGCTCCTGCATTTATCAGTTTGAAAGGCATTCGCATGTAGGCGAAGGTGCCCCAAGGGGTTCTGAAGGCTGTCAGCTGGTCATCAGGGGAAACCATGACTTGGTTGTATCCCAAAACACCATCTAGGAGAGAGAACATCTCTGACCCTGCTACTCTTTGTAAGATCTGCTCCATGGGAGGAACAGGGTAGTTATCCTTTTCGGAAGCTCTGTTCAAATTTTTGAAATCGAAACAAAGTCTGATTTCACCATTCTTCTTGCGAACATGCACTAAGTTAGCTATCCATTGAGTGTGTCTGACGGGGAATATAATTCGATCTATCAACAACTTTTCAAGTTCTTTCTTTACAGAAGGTTCCAAACTAGGATGCATCTTCCTTAGTTTCTATTGGTAAGGTTTCAATTTTGGTTTCATCAGTATGTTGTGGTGCATGATGCTAGTGTCAAAGGTTTTTAGTTCGTCATTGGTCCATGCAAAAACATCTTTGTACTCTTTACACAATCTAAAAACAACTCTTCTTTCTTCGACAGAGCAGCCAATTCCAAGGTTGATGAATTGGGGATTATGTTCAGTACCAATATTGACTGTCTCATAGTTCAGAGATGAACTCTGATTCTTGCAGTTGGTCTTGTGTTTAAACTTATCTTCCAAGTCATAAAACTTCTCTAGGTTGATGACTGATTTTGGGATGATGTTGGAAGGATCAGACAGGGATTTCTCATGCTCAGCCTCGTCTATTTCCATGTCTTGAAAGGTATCCTGGGCTATGAGAAAATCTAGTATTTGTTGATCGTCATCAAACACTTTCTAGTTCGTTACATTATCAGGGATGGAAGACATGTACATAAGTTCTATTGAAAAGGTTTCAGGTGACAAGCCTTCTAGTGGAATCAACCTAGATGCTATATTTTCCAATAGGTGAGCATCAAAGTTCTGTGACTTGGGAACTGATTTGATGTTGAATGTAGAGAAAGAATTGGTGAGATCTCTTACCATTTTTTGATAATTAGTTAAACATGGAGACAAACAATGTATCTGGTTCCTTACCTGTTTAACTATAATTTTGGAATCTCCAAAACATTCTGTCACTTGTGCACCCATATCAATATCCTTCTTGAGTTCCTGTACCAGGGCCTCATATTCAACTACATTATTGGTACATTCAAATTCAAGTCTGCAAGAAATTATGGTTTAGATATGGAGCCATCAACCTACACCATCTCCATCTTTAGATATGGAGCCATCAAAGAATAAAGTCCATGCAATAGGATCTATCCTAAAATTTGTATTAACATTATAAACATTATGTACAATAGTTCCATAGAATGGTACAGTAGTAACATTGGCAATCTGTGATTCATTCTATACATTCTCATCTGGTGAAGAATCAGCTGGCAAATCCCCAAAGAAGGTATCAAATGTAAAATGCTCAATATGTGTACTGAAATAACAAGCAAGTTCACTTGAGTCATTAAGGTCAGTGACTGTTTGCTTCATAAATGGTTCCCTATTGATCTTAATATTATTTGGTTGTCCATTATAGGGTAGCCACAGGTGAGACCAATCAATGGCAAAGTATCCCTTGAGCTTCTCTGACCAGTCTCTGCTTAGCCACATCCCATAGGCTTCAGGGATTTTAGTTACAATGATATCTATGGTCTGGTAAATCCGTGGATCAACAGATAATGTCAACAACACATTTCTTAACCTTCCCACTCCTCTCACTTTAGATCTATCAAGCTAGACAATCTTAGGATAGGGTTCCCAAGTGGCATTTAATTTTCTGTAGATAGACAGAGGCATCACATTGGAAGAAGCACCTGAATCTATCATGCAATTGTGTACATTTCTGTTGAATATTTCAAAGGTAAGAAAGAAAGGAGGTGTCCTCTTGCTTCCAGGTTTCTGATCATCTGATTTGGTAAAAGAGTCCAAGTTGTTGTTTTGTGATTCCCTTTGTTGTTTGATTATCATACTCTTAGGTAGAGAATCCCTCATAGAAGGGATTTTAAGAAGTTCAAACAAAGAGATATTTGCTTTGACTCTTTTCAAATCTTCAACTAAACTGTACTCCATTTCAGGAATGATAGTATCTTTTTTAGGAACAATTTTAGATTTGTTGGGAACTATTGTTGAGGATGAAGGTTCCTGATAGGGTTGTCCTTTTGATCTAGTATTGTAAGGATGTTGAACATTGAACACTGTCTCAGGTTCTTCTTCTTCTTCATTCATTGGGAGTTCAAAAAAATATCTTATAGTATTAATCTATGGATCCTCTTCTTCATCTCCTTCTTCTGGTAACTATGGATCTTGGTTTTTTTGATCATCAGAGGGTTCATGGACAATTTGTGATTATGTGGCCATAACTTTGAAGATGGAATAAATCTCTTCAGAAATTAGTCCTTCATTAGGATTAGTAGGTGGTGGATTCTGGGGAGGTTGATAAGGTCTCCTGAAAGGTGGCCTCACAAAACCTTTGTTATTATTTTGATTTTCATTATTATTCTTTTTTAAATCAACCATCTCATTTGAGATTTTCTAGAGAAACTCCTTGATATCTGTCATTTCAAAAGAATCTTTGTTTTGGGTAGTGGGTTTGGGATCATTATCAGTTTTTTTTCTTGATGTGGAAGGTTGTTATTCTAAAGCATCAAGATTATCTTTTAGACAATAGATATCATTTTCAACCTGAATGGCTTCAGCATAAGCCTCAAACAAGTTGTCTTTATGTGCTCTTTTGACCCACATTGTAATAGGCACAGATAGGCCCTTTTCATAGTAAGCAACCAACAATTCTTCTATAGGACGAACAGTGGTATGGATTCTATTTTTTAGATAAGAAAATATTTGATTATAGTCTTTGACCCTTTCTTTACCTCTCATCTTCATGGAAGACAATTCCAAGACTAGATCTTGTGGATTTTTATCATCTCCAAACTTTTGAATAAACAGTTTTTCTAATTCATCCCAGGAAGTTATGGATCTGGCCTCCAAGGAAAAATACCATGTGGATTCCTTACCTTCAAATGTATAAGGAAATAGTCTACAAACCACATATTCATGGACAACACTCCTAAGTCTAATGGCCTGCATAAAAGTTTTGATATGATCTAATGCAGGTGACTTATTATCTGTATTGAACTTAGGAAGCCATTTCTCAGGGTTTTTAGGAAATCTATGTTGATCCCCAAGTATAAATACAACATCTTGGTCAAGCCAAGGTTTGTTCTGGCCTTCTCTAGCCATAGGTTGTTCTTCCTATTCGTTAGATGAAGAGCTAGAGGAATGTTCACTTTCAGATGAGGAGGATGATAATGAAGGAGGACTGGGTGGCGGTCCACCAATTGCAACATGAGGTTGATCTTGTAGGGGTCCCTGAAAAAGTGAATCAAGGTTGTACTCAGGGGAACCTGGTTGATTAGCTGTCTGTTGATTCTCAATGTTTTGGTCAGCTGTTTGTTGATTCTCAGTATTTTGGTCAGCTGTCTGTTGACCTTCTTGGTTCTTAGACTGCAAAATGTTGTTCAGTTGAATTGCTGCTAGTCCTTTATTTTGTTGTTTAATAATTCTTCTTTCTATCCTAGCAACACTATCATTAGAACTTTTCAGTATTTGTTCAAGTGAAATGGGTCCTCGTGTAGGTTATATGATTAGGATATCCCTTCTATTTTCCTGCTGAGTTGCAAGTGTAGTAGGAATTAGAGTTGGTTGTGGCACTGTTTGTTGTTCAGATGTAGATGCCTAGGATTGGATACGAGTGAAAACTGACGATGATCTTGGTGGAGGATGTTTATGAGTATTCTGCTTAGGCATATTATACTATTAGCACTCCTTCTAGTGCCATTTGTTGAGGCCTTGGATGTGTAGGGTGTTAGAATGGGTTCCAAAGCTCTCAACAGAGGAAGAAAACCCAGCCAAATGCTTTAGATATTCCTACGCAAGTATTACCCTATCCTCGAGCTATTTGGGATAGTGATCTCCCATGGATACAAAGGTATCCGCTGGCACTTGTGATTTTGATCCTAAAAGGATATGCCTTCCAATGAAGAAAAACAAAGTGAGTTCGGTTTAAAAACAAATCTACCTAGAAAGGGAAATCTAAGCTAAGTTAGACCTATTCTAAAAAGGTGTCTTTTTTTTAATATAGACTAACTTGATGTCAAAGTAAATAAGTATATTCATCCACTTGACAGAAATGTAAAGAAGATCAATTCCTTATTTTCTTAAGTTACAACCAATTAATTAAAATTAACTGAATGTAATGTTAAGTGTTTAAGCTCATTCAAGGTTAACCTGTAACCAACATGTCAATTGAAAAATTAACATAGATTATATTTCATTGTAAATCATTTGTAGAAATAGATAAAATGTTTTAATTGAAGAAATTCAAATAGAACTTAACACATACACATATCAGATATAAGGATAAATCTAGATTACAAATCTCTGTATCAGATATTAGTTGCAAATGAATTAAAGAGAATAGACAATAACTTGAAGCAGAAATAAATACTTATCAAATAAACTTGATCAATGTACAAAAGATGATGCAAGAGAATAACTTTACTGTATTAATGAAAGTCTGTAAGAAATTACAAGATCAACATAAAACAGAGCATCTCCAATCTTCTTCTATCGATTTCTACCCCAAAATTCATCCTCTCAAAACTAAGAGAAATCTACCCCTTAAATAATAATTTACAAAAATAGTACAAAGGATAAATTTCCCAAAAGCAGGGATTACAAAACAAAAATATTCTATTTAGTACCGTTCAAAGCGATTTTCTCCAAGCCTTCAACAAAATTTCCAAACGAGATTCATCTCCTAATTTCGAGAAGAATCCCGTTACAAACTGTAGAATTTAATGACGAATTACTGGCTTTCTATAATAGGAAACAAAGGATATGACAAATCTTCCTTAGGAACTTCTGGATGATTAACAATGTCTTCAAAAATAGAGACATCAGCGAGTGGGTCTTTCTTCACGGAGGCTGGTGGAGTAACAAGAACCTCATTGATTATAAAATCATGGCTAATGGTGTCATCTTGATCAATTGGCTCTTTAGGAATTTCCTTTTTTCCTTCTGAAGGAGTTGCATGCAGAAGGATAGAGATTCAGAATCCTCCTCTTCGCTACTACTGCTCATGTCAGGAACACCTGCATCAAAAGGTGGTGACAAAGGTTCTTGATATAGAAAATACTAAAGTTCTTCTTCTACACAAAGCCTGTCCAATGATTTATGATCTGTTCGCATATTACTCACACAAGATTATTAGAAGAAAACCTCTGGAGATTGAATACAAGACTGCTACATAGAATCCATACGACGAATTAGTTGCCTCATGTTTGTCTCTGTATTTAAGAAGAACTAATAAAACTATAATGATTGAGCATAATGAACTGTTGTGATTACAATCTTATGATCTAGAAACTGTAATCATCTAAAATGCAACAAACAACTCGCAGCATGTGTTAACCAAATTTGGATTACAATGAAGTACAATTTCAATTAAATCACACATGAATTGAAGTTGCATCTAAAAACTCATCATTACAAATCAATCCAATCAACAATTATGACTTCAAATTTGAGCAGAAGGTGAAAATCACAGTCAGAAACCTGGTTGTCAAAATGACGAAGAACAGAGAATTCACATGTTCGAACAAATGATGCAATTTCATCGGTCCGATCAGAACAGATCAACGGTCAAGATCTAATTAAATATTTGCGGGAGACAAATTGCAGGAATCGGTTTTGCATGTATGCAAATCCTTCCTGCAATCCGCAATTCCGGGTTGCGGGATCGAAACCGAGTTTATTGAATGAAAATATGATTCCGCAGTCCGTAATCCGCAATTGCGAGTTGCGTGTTGCGGGATCACAAAGTTCAAAAAAATTATTCAACATCTTCCTGCAATCCGCAAGTTGCGGGTTGCGGATTGCGGAAATGCACAATGCACTTTTTGTTCAAATCACTTTCTGCAATACGCAATCCGCATTTGCGGGTTCAACGAAAAGTTGTGGAACCAAAAGTTTAACAACATATTTAAAAAGTCTTCCCACAATCTGCAATTGTGGGTTGCGGGTTGTGGGATGACAAAAGTTCAAAGGAAAAAACGAAGCGCCCCGCAATCTGCAATTGCAGTATTGCGGGATGAAAAAGATCATTTTGAAAGACTTCAACGCTTCCCACAGCTTGCTGAAAAATAGTCAAAAATGAAAATTTTCTAAGAGAAAAATATTAATTAGATGAAAATAATGTAAGGCATAAAATCACAATAAAATGATGAAAAACCTCATAAGGATGAAGGAATATAAATCATTACCTTTGCATTAAAATTTTTGGGGTTCCCATGTTTTATTAGAACACGGGATTTGTTGTACCTACAACACGCCCCTAAAATTTCCACTGCACCCAAACATAGGCATTTGGTCCATCATATATTATTTATGTTGTGAGGCCTGCCCCAAACTAGGCTATGAGGCCACCAGGGGAAATAACACACCTACATGCTTCTCTATAGCATCCCAAAACCCATCATGCTCTCTATGATTAGTCAAATGTTTATATAGATATCTACAAGAATCTCACTCATCCATGAAAACCTTGGCTCCAAGAATACCTGCACCACACAACACCCTTCTAAGATAAAGCATCCCCTTCACAGATCCACAGTTCCCTTGAACGATCCATCTTGCTAAGTGCTTACCAAATTGAGCATAGGAGGAGTTAAACCTGCTATATGCTATTGGAGAACCACATGTAGACTTAATTCATGGCTTCTCAAGCATACAAAAGTAGCATAATTCAATGAGTAAAGGTTCCTAGCCTTCCCAACCTCAATGTTCACCTACAACCATCTCTTTTTCCTTCAAATCCATATCTCTAGTTCCAAATTCAAATTTATGGGTTATGCACAATCTAGTAATTGGTGATGGTATGAAAAACAAGGAAGAACTCTACATAGTGTAGAAGTCTTCTTGATAATAAAAAATGAGCGATAAATCCAAAATATAGAAGGGAACGATGACAAGAAAACTGACATAAATTTTGACCATAGAAGAAAATGCCCCTTACAAATGTCATAGAAAGATATCCATCCCATGCTTCCATAACTACATGAGAGGAATTTATCCACCAACCTCACACATGCATTCAATGATTGTATTTAATTGTCAGAATGAAGTAATTTGTTCATTTAAAGAACATGGAAGAAATTATATGTGTTCTAAGGTTGACACTTTGCAATAGAGAATTTAATCTCCCATAGGCCCCCTTTTCCTCTTCTCCTATAGTGGAATCATAGCCCATCTAGCGCTCTTTAGACACCCATCTTGGACCATTTTATTATTGTTGGGAACATAATCCTTGGTGTTAGGATTATTGTGCTCTTTAAAGAAGACCAAAAGTCTATGTGAATAGGAAGAATCACTTGGGAGTCCAAGAGACCTCTTGGGGAGATGAACCCAAGGGTCATTCTCATGTAATATATTGTACATTTATGAATGAGGATTAATGTGGTTAACGCCAATCTGTTCTTGTCAGTGTGTGGATAAATCTCTATCTTCCCTATAGGCGTTCTAAAAGTGGTATCAAATCTATTTTGAGAGCCTGAGGCCTGTGTGCTCATAACTTTTTCCTTCCCATTCAACTAACCTATGCACTCCTCGGAGGTCTGCTCCTCCTTCCCACACACTAACAGATTCATTTTCCATTCTTTGTCTGGTAAGTCTGTCATTATGTTCTCTATTTTCTATATTCTCAATAGTTTGTTATAACCATTGAATACATGCATTTTTTCCTCTTCCAACTTGTGCTCAAAACTGACATATTCTCTAGTCTAGCCATAATTCATGCTTGGACAATTTTCCATCTGTTTCATCCATCGAAACCCCAATTCTTTGTGGAATGTTGGCTACCTCTGCGACATGCGATTGGTGCATTCCTCATTGGAGCTGTGTAGTAAGTGTTATCATGGTGACCTAGCATGGAGATCTAGTTGTGAAGGATCTTTTCCTGGGATCATTGGGATGGAAATGTGATTTTTAGTGTAACGATTAGGTTGAATATTGAGGCATGATGGTGGATGCTCTCGCATCTCCTGTATTTTAGTTGGATACCTGCATTTTTCCGGTGTGACCAAAAATCATGTGTGTGTTCTCCACTAGCTACATGATGCCAAAACTCTCCACACTTACAATAGAGGAGGATGCGAATGTATGGTGAACAAGCACCAAAAACTATTGTAGAGACTATCGAAATGGAGATTATCTTTTGTGTCCAACTAAGATATACAAAATATCGTGGAGAAACCCTTGATCCTTGTCAACATGATTTACAAGTTATTAAACTGATTTATTACACTGTGGAATGTCAAAGTGATTCCATGGTGATTTCATGAAGACATTCAAAGGGTCTGAATTCTTTCAAGATCACTAGAAACTTTAACGGCCACTGGGAATGAGACACTCAGTTACAAGGATATTCGTTCATTTGCAAATAATAGGCTCTGACATTCTTCATTAGAGACCGTATTCCAGACTTCACAATCTTGAACCTCGGCCTCCACATCTGTAGAAAACTCAATCACAATCATAAAAGAAACACTTCAAACAGTCATCAATAATCTACATGATTTGAAATCTAAAGAAGATGTTGTACAACACATGAATGAACATTCTGAACTAGTGTTTGTTCAGAACAATCATTTATTTGAAGCTGAAGTTGATTCCTATCAACTACCAACACAAAATGAAATAATGTTAGAAGTTCAGAGTTCCAGATGCCAACATTGTGATTGAGTTGGCCATATAGAAGATTAGTGTTTTGATCTTCATCCTTGTCAGCATTGTGGGAAGCGCAACCATTCTTCAGATATGTGTGTGAAGATGAAGAAACTTGCAAGAGTGAAACTTGCAACAAAATATTGTATTGATTCTTATCTTGTACCTAACAGGGGGGAACATGATGTCAGGATTCAAGTTTTGAATCCCTATCATTTTAAAAACCAGCAGGTGAGAACTTCTTTAAGTAATCTAGATCAAGTGAGCTTGAGACATAGCCAGTTTCAAAGGCCAGATTCAGAGATTTAGCAAGAAGACAGAAGAGAACCTTACTCTAGAGTACTCATGTGTTTTGTGTCTAGTTTTGACACCATGAGACTCTCCACTCCTCATGTTGTTCATAACAAGGGGAAATGATGAACCGTTAGAAACAAGTGAGCAAGAACAAGCGATCCTGAACTGCCATGTTCAACTGAGTTCTAGAGTTTTTGGTTAGTCTAAAACCACACATTTAGCTGAAGAATTTAGCTTCTAATAGACATCAGATGGTGGTCCCCAATACCACCACTTTCTAGATAGAACCTTTGAGCTTTCATTCCAAGTTCGAGACAAAACCTCCGAGCCTTCATGCCAAGTTCCAGATAGGACCTCTGAGCCTTTGTGCTAAGTTTGAGAGTTTGTGGTTAGCCTTAATCCACCCACTTAGTAGAAGACTTCATCTTCTACTATCCCTTTTGGTTTGTGGTCATCCAAAATCACCACTTCAGAGAGCAATTGTATTTAGCAAGATATGTAATCTTTTGTTAACTTGCTTAGCAATCTGGATTGTCAAGTTGACAATGTTTTGCAGTGGTAGTTGTCCACTTTTAGTTTTTCAGTCCTCTTTTCTTGGACTCATATACACCCCTTCGAATTTAGGGGGGAATTGTTGGGAACATAATCCTTGGTATTAGGATTATTGTGCACTATTCATGCAAAGAAGACCAAAAGTATAGGTGAATAGGAAGATTCACTCAGGAGCCAAGAGACCACTTGGGGAGATGAACCCAAGGGTCATTCTCATGTAATATAGTGTACATTTGTGAATGCGAATTAATGTGCTTAACTCCAATTTCTTTCTGTCTTGTGTGCATAATTCTCTATTTTCCCCTCTATGGCTTCTAACAATTATTTTCTAACATAATATTCACAAAGCTTTCAAGTTAACATGACAAGTCAACCATACTATCCAATTAAAAATATTTACATCATACATGTCTAGCCATTCACCACTAGGAATCCATACTAACATATTTCTATAATTTTGATTATACATTCTAAGCCAAAACTAAGAATATTACCATATAAGTTTATTAATCAAATTCTATTTTGAGTAGGTTAAAAATAATAAGGTGCATAGTAGAAGCAAGAAGCCGTGAGGGTCCTTTTTGTATAGGTTAAAGAAAACGAGATGCAAAGCCCAACAACAAGTCATGGATTGTAAAAGCTACTTCTTTAGACTAGAAAAGGGCTAATGAAAGCAACAATGGTGTCAAAGTGAAGTGCCAATGAAATATGGAATGGAATTTTTGTCTTGTTTTTATAAGTTTTTTAATTAAATTTTTAAACTTATTTAAACATTAATTAATTTGAATCTAAATTATGTTTATAATAATAATAAATTATGATGATATTAATAAATTAAAATGAAAAAAATAAGTGTGAAATCTAAAATTAATAAGATTAAATTGAAAATAATCTATATTAGTTTTTTAATAAATAATAAATATTTTTACTCTTTTTATGTCCCCGAAGGGGAACATAAATGAATCGTCGGGTGCCTATTATTGTAGGCTATCGAACCTATAAATTTACCCTAGAGCTATAGTTTGGATATAGTTTGAATATGCTGTATTAAATCCAGTTTTTTTAAAATGGCATTTTTTAAAAATATGATTGGTTGTAAAACAATGACGCCAGCCTAGTTTTTTCCACCCCAAGAGGGGGCGGCGGGCTGGCGTCATGGTGGTTTCTGGCTTCCATGCAAGGAGTTATTGTTTGATAGCGAATACATTTATTGTTGATAGCGGAGAGCGTATGGGTGGCGAGTCGACGACCTTATGCTAGCGCTCGCGCCTTGGGTTTGGAACTTAGTTAAAGCCATCTCGATTGCATACATAGTAACTTGGCACGCTAATATCTGACGTCTAAACATGGTCTAGGGAAAGGGTGACACATAGCCCTTGTTTTTAATCCCAATGTTTTGGCTCTGAACCTCGCTGTCGATTCCATGTATCGATGCCTTGCATTAATACCCTGATGTGAGTCACCACCCTGCTGCTGGAGTTTTTAATAAATGTTAATAAATAGTGTTATCATGACAGCGTCTAATATTTGTACTGCCGTGACCTTTGGCTCTGCGAAGAGGCTTTACCCTGTTGCATTATTTGGGAGGCATTCCTCTTGCATTATTTGGGAGGCGTTAGCAGGTGGATGGTGGAAATTCTAGCCGATAGTTCTGAAGGAAGCAAAGGGCGTGAAAGGTCATGGCTTGGAGGTCTATGAATTTTTGTGATATAGTGGAGTTATAGTCCTGCCAGATAGAGCTTCTAACAGGAGCTAGATCCGCATTGAAGAAGCCGATGTCATAGCTTCGGGGCTTGGCTGATTGCAAAGGACCAGCTTCATACCGACATCGAACTGAGACTTTAATTCGTGTTTTTCCTAGTAGGTTTGGTCACAGTAGATCCTACATTTAAACTGTTCTTTGGTTACTTATCTATTGATTCATAAAAAAATTTCTGGTTTAACTTATACCTTGTATGTGATGGCAGGTTGCATCGAGGTTACAAAGGCGCATTTTCATATCGACATCAAATTGAGACTTCAATTCGTCTTTCTGGTAGGTTTGGTTACAGCGAATCGTAGACTTAAAGTGATCTTTGCTTGCTTACCTATTGATTCATAAAAATTCCCCTGGTTTAAGCTGTGTCTTGTGCGCGATGGCAGGTTGCCTCGAGGTTACAAAGGCGCGGCTTCATACCGACATCGAATTGAGACTTCAATTTTTGTTTCTGGTAGGTTTGGTTATAGTGAATCATACACTTAAACTGCTCTTTACTTGCTTGCCTATTGATTCATAAAAAATTTCGTCGTTTAACTTATGTCTTGTACGTAATGGCAGGTTCCATCGAGGTGTTCAAACTGCGTAGAGGCACGTGCTATTCCTCGGGTAAGAAACAAACTGTCTGCTGTATGTTTTTTACGTTTGTTAGAAATGAACTCAAGAGTGAAAAAGACCCTTAAGTTCTGAGGATGCCACAGCAGTTGGTAGCTGTGGTCCAACTTGTGCAATTGGCAATAGTTCTGTAGGATTTGAACCTGATTATTTGTGCTTCCTCGTTTGGGTCGTGCAAATAAGTCGTCGTGTAGAGTAGTTAGAAAACGAAAGCTCGTAATAAGTGGTGTCTTATTATATATGTAATAATAAGAAGGTGATTCTTAAAGAATATAAATGTCGAGCGGATGGTTGGGAGAGGTGTTTGTGGGTCATGATTTCTCTGCGAAAGGGCCCTCAGGGCAATAAATCCATCCATACCTATGGGCATAATCCCAGTGTCCGTGCCATCTGCAAGCATGATGTCTGCCTCACGTTTACGAATATTGGACTTAAACTGTTCTTTATTTGTTTACCTATTGATTCATAAAAATTTCCCTCGTTTTAAAATTCTTTTTTTTAACTTATGTCTTGTACGCGATGGCAGGTTTCATCGAGGTTACAAAGGCGCGGCTTCATAGCGACATCGAATTGAGACTTCAATTCTTGTTTCTGGTAGGTTTGGTTGCACGGAATCATACATTTAAACTGTTGTTTACTCAGTTACCTATTGATTCATAAAAAATAGTGCTTTAGCTTATGTCTTGTACGTGACGGCAGGATGGATCAAGGTGTTGAAACTGGGTACAAGCAGCTGCTGCTCCTCGGGTAAGAAATAGACTCTTTGCTGTTTGTTTTGTACGTTCGTTAGAAACGAACTCAAGAGTGAAAAAGACCCTTAAGTTATTAATAAACGCCTTAATTGTTAAATAGGTGACGTGAGTCATTTTGGGCTTTCATAGTTTGATTTTATTCTGCTCATTGCATCTGATAATAACTAAGGCCTCGATAATAATACAAAATTTTAACTCATAAAATCTGGACGAAGATGTGAGTCATCAGCGTGCTGCTGGTGTTTTTATTAAATATTAATAAATAGTGTTATGATGGCACTGTCAAATCTTTGTTCTGCCATGACGTTGGCCTGTGCGAAGGGCCTCTACCCTGTTGTGTTATATGCGAGGCGTTAACAAGTGGGTGGTAGAAATTCTAAGCGATAGTTGTGTAGGAGACAAAGGGCGTGAAAGCGTTTATTCTACGATTTTGTTCTGGTGGGTCTGAGTTTGAGGGTCTATGAATTTTTCCTGATACAATCGAGTCTCAGTGTTACCAGATAGAGCTTTTAACACCAGCTAGACCTGGGTTGAAGAATCCCATGTCATAGCTTTGGGGATTGGGTGATTGCAAAGGCGGAGCTTCATACCGACATCGAATTGAGACTTCAATTCTTGTTTCTGGTAGATTTGGTTACAATGAATCATATCCTTAAATTGTTCTTTACTTAGTTACCTATTGATTTATAAAAATTTTGTTGGTTTAATCTATTGAAACATGGAAGTCTCATCTTGCGTATAGACATTTTTTACATGGCAGGTGGGGTATGGTATGTAGTGTTAATAGCTGCTTTCATATATATGTTTTTTTGCCATGCGCCATTAAGAGATGCATTTATATATATATATATATATATATATATAGCGATTTTCAACTGTACATGGCAATCGCAGCTTTAAAAATACCAACTGTGGTTGTCAAGCGATCTGAAAGCACCCAAGTGGTGATGGTACTCAGCATTGCAGCTGTGTTTTGATAGGCAAATAAGGGTAAACAGGGGGATTTTGAACATAAAGTGTCTTCACGGATAAGAAGAGAAACCCCTGCTAGAATTTTCATAAGGATGCTAAGGGTTGCAGACTCAATATCTTGATAAAATTTCATACTTTATTCTTTTTATTTTCGACCAAATAAAATTCCAAAGGGCTAGCAGACTCAAAACCCTGAGAAATAGTCTATAAAACATTGAGGGAAGACCTTATACATTTTAACTTTAGGCTATAAAAAAGTTTCTAAGTAATAAACCACAATTACCTGGTAGCAAGCACAATTACTCTAGCTTGAATAATATTGAGTGTAATACGAAGATGTTGTTGCAAGCCCTGTAAAGAAAAATATGGTTGAACAGAGAAGAATAACGAAGTTTGTCTAAAACTAAATTCTAGGTTTAGGAGGATGTAGTTGTAAACATTTACCTGTGCAGAGGTAAGAACCCATGTATCTGGAAGCAACTCTCGTCTCGTATCGAAGCCACAATCCTCCACAAATTTCTACAGTGGCCGCAGTGGAGTGCAGTGCTCCGCTGGAGCTCTGAATATAAAACATTTTTTCCAGCCTTTGCATTTCTCAAGCTTTCTGTATAAACACAATATGTTGAAATAGGGACGTGAGCTAGATGAAGGACCGCCGGTGCCAAGATTATGTTGTGTCACAACGCTTAAAAAGAAACAGGGGTCAATAAGATACACCACCCATACTATCTGCTTACAACTGCTATATAAGCTGGCAAATTAGCATCTGCATGCAAGGCAAGGCTAATTTTTTATAATTTCGCCCTTGTGGGTAGTGTAAATGCATTGGTAGAATGCGCTCAAGATTTTAAATGCTAAATAACAAAGGTGGCTGCAACAGCCAAATGTAGCGTATGCATGAAATCATTGCTGCTTGATTAGTGCTATGACATGGATACACGACCGACATGTGTTTTTATTAATTGAATCTGATTATATTCAGCCTCTGCGGTCCTGCAGCTATCTGTATAAATACAGTATGTTGAAGTAGGGACGTGAGCTAGACGAACGAATGCCCATAGCAAAATTATGTTGTCACAACGGTTAAAAAGAAACAAGTGTCAACAACATATACCGCTCATACCATCTGCTTACACCTGCTATATAAGCTAGCAAATTAGCGTCTGCATGCAAGTCAAGGCTAGTTGTTTATAATTTTTCTCTGGTCGGTAGTGTAGATGCATTGGTGGAATGCGCTCAGGATTTTAGACCCTAAATAACAAAGGTGGCCGCAGCAACTAGATATAGCATATGCATGGAAGCATTGCTACCTGATTAGTACTATGGCATGGATACACGACATGTGTTTATATTGGTTGAATCTAATTGTATTGAATAGATATATTCATAACTGTTCAGCTTGTTATGTCCCCGAAGGGGAACATAAATGAACCGTCGGGTGCCTATTATTGTAGGCTATCGAACCTATAAATTTACCCTAGAGCTATAGTTTGGATATAGTTTGAATATGCTGTATTAAATCCAGTTTTTTTAAAATGGCATTTTTTAAAAATATGATTGGTTGTGAAACAATGACGCCAGCCTAGTTTTTCCCACCCCAAGAGGGGGCGGCGGGCTGGCGTCATGGTGGTTTTTGGCTTCCATGCAAGGAGTTATTGTTTGATAGCGAATACATTTATTGTTGATAGCGGAGAGCGTATGGGTGGCGAGTCGACGACCTTATGCTAGCACTCGCGCCTTGGGTTTGGAACTTAGTTAAAGCCATCTCGATTGCATACATAGTAACTTGGCATGTTATTGTTGACAATAATAATTGAGTTGTTGTTGTCAATTCCATATATCGATGCGGGGTTCATGTTGATGAAGTAATGAACCGTTGAGTGACTACAAACCCCAACATAAAAATGGATTGATGTCTAGGGCATCACTCCATATCAGATATTAAAATGCAAAAAAGTGGGTTGATGTGCTTCTCGAAATGAGATCTTAGATCTTATGGCTAAGATCTGACGTCTAGACATGGTCTAGGGCAAGGGTGACACATAGCCCTTGTTTTTAACCCCAATGTTTTGGCTCTGAACCTCGCTGCTGATTCCATGTATCGATGCCTTGCATTAATACCCTGATGTGAGTCACCACCATGCTGCTGGAGTTTTTAATAACTGTTAATAAATAGTGTTATGATGACAATGTCTAATCTTTGTACTGCCGTGACCTTTGGCTCTGCGAAGGGGCTTTACCCTGTTGCATTATTTGGGAGGCGTTAGCAGCTGGATGGTAGAAATTCTAGCCGATAGTTCTGGAGGAAGCAAAGGGCGTGAAAGGTCTCGGCTTGTTGAAATATGTATCCTCCTTTTTCTACGTTGTCTATACCGGTGGGTTCGATTCAATTGTTAAAAACTTTCATATATATGTTTTTTTGCCATGCGCCATTAAGAGCTGCGTTTATATATATATATATAGCGATTTTCAACTGTATATGGCAACCGCAGCTTTAAAATGAGCAACTGTGGGTGCCAAGCCATCTAAAAGCACCCAAGTGGTGACGGTACTCAGCATTGCAGCTGTGTTTTGATAGGCAAATAAGGGTAAATAGCGGGATTTTCAACATAATTTGTCTTCACGGATAAGCAGAGAAACGGTTGGCAGACTCAATATCCTGATAAAATTTCATACTTTATTCTTTTTATTTTCGGCCGAATAAAATTCCAAAGGGCTACCAGACTCAAAACCCTGAGAAATAGTCTATAAAACATTGAGGGAAGACCTTATACATTTTAACTTTAGGCTATAAAAAAGTCTCTAAGTAATAAACCAGAATTACCTGGTAGCAAGCACAGTTACTCTAGCTTGAATAATATTGAGTGTAATACGAAGATGTTGTTGCAAGCCCTGTAAAAAAAAATATGATTGAACAGAGAAGAATAACAAAATTTGTCTAAAACTAAATTCTAGGTTTAGGAGGATGTAGTTGTAAACATTTTTCTGTGCAGAGGTAAGAACTCATGTATCTGGAGGAAACTCTCGTCACGTATCGAAGCCACAATCCTCCACAAATTTCTACAGTCGCCGCAGTGGAGTGCAGTGCTCTGCTCGAGCTCTGAATATAAAATATTTTTTCATCCTCTGCGGTCCTCGAGCTTTCTGTATAAACACAATATGTTGAAATAGGGACGTGAGCTAGATGAAGGACTGCCGGTGCCAAGATTATGTTGTCTCACAACGCTTAAAAAGAAACAGGTGTCAACAAGATACACCGCCCATACTATCTGCTTACAGCTGCTATGTAAGCTGGCAAATTAGGGTCTGCATGCAAGGCAAGGCTAATTGTTTATAATTTCTCCCTTGTGGGTAGTGTAAATGCATTGGTAGAATGCGCTCAAGAGTTTAGACGCTAAATAACAAAGGTGGTTGCAACAGCCAAATTTAGCGTGTGCATGAAATCATTGCTACTTGATTAGTACTATGACATGGATACACGAAGGACATGTGTTTATATTAATTGAATCTGATTATATTCAGCCTCTGCAGTCCTACAACTATGTGTATAAATCCAATATGTTGAAGTAGGGACGTGAGCTAGACGGGCGAACGCCCCTAGCAAAATTATGTTGTGTCACAACGATTAAAAAGAAACAAGTGTCAACAACATATACCGCTCATACTATCTGCTTACAGCTGCTATATAAGCTGGCAAATTAGCGTCTGCATGCAAGACAGGGCTAGTTGTTTATAATTTTTCTCTTGTCGGTAGTGTAGATGCATTGGTGGAATGCGCTCAGGATTTTAGACCCTAAATAACAAAGGTGGCCGCAACAACTAGATGTAGCATATGCATGGAAGCATTGCTACCTGATTAGTACTATGGCATGGATACACGACAAATGTTTATATTGGTTGAATCTGATTGTATTGAATAGATATATTCATAACTGTTCAGCTTGTTGAAATATGTATCCTCCTTTTCCTACGTTGTCTATACCGGTGGGTTCGATTCAATTGTTAAAAATATATTTAGCAAAAAAAAATACTTTAGTCTGGTACGAACATTGATTCACTAATTTTATTTAAATATGACAGCGCTGTGCTCATTTTCCCTATGAGAAGTTTCATGGTAATCCCTGGACTTTGAAATGATCACTAACAAATGATCATAGGATCAATGCCTAAACATTTTCTATGTTGCTAGGATGAATGCTTACATTTTTTGTGGCTTCGATGCTACAAACTTTAACAGCTGTCTTTGTTAAAACCGGCGTTTAAAGTTATGACGATGTCATTAGTTTTAAGCTGTATTAAATTGCTAGAGTTCTGTTTTTGGCTCCGCATTGCGACGAGCTTGAGCCATCGCAAAATTTTTTTACAAATCAAAACAAAAACTATAAATTTATCACTTACTCTATTTTCTTTTAACTAAACTTCAACCAATTTAAAATCGACAAAATTATATCCTTTGAACAAAATATTTAAATACGGCAAAGATCCTTAGTTAAAAAATAGGAATTATATTGTTTGAACAAGAGATTTGAATACGGCATATATCCTTATTTAAAAAGTCAACAAAATGATATTCTGTTGTGCAAAACTTTGAATACAACAAAAGTATCAAGTTCAATGTGGCTTCCTTTCAAATAGCTATAGTTTTTTCACGTTATACATAAAACGGGCATACTTATTGGCATTAAGTATTCTGGTCTAAGTTTAAAAATTCACATTTTAATATAAAATTTTAGATGGATAGGGACAATAAAATTTTAGATGGATAGAAACAAATATTGTCTAGATTTGATAGATGGATAAAAATAAAATAAAAAATATATGTTTTGACAATAAAAAAATTCCTTTGTTATAGAAGTTTAGTGCTGGGAAATCTTGTCTTCGAGCTGGCTTATAACATGTATATGGGTGGTGTCAATTTCTACTAGTCTGTGGAGACCATGGTTTATTGTCTATAATTTATGACTCCTATTCGGCTACGGTTTTTTATGCTATTGAGCAAATTTTTTAAATGTGCGATGTTTGATGGTTTCCACTACTGGTTTTGCCCTTGTATTTTGTTCTATTGCAATTTAATAGTCTCTTTATTCAATATTTTTAAACTATTTTGGAATAGGTTATATTATTGAATTGAAAGGGTTTATATAGGCATAGTTTTAAAGCTCTGTATTTTGATTTTCAAGCTATTTGATTGTTAGTTTTCTTGCAATGCCATATGCTTAAATATGTTTTAATAACATTTTAGACAGCTATAAATAAATTTTAATACAAAATTTAGAAAAAGATAATGTTGAATACTCTAATCTTGGTTATACTGTCATCAATTCAACATATGTTTCCTGAGAAAATACCCTGCCTATGAGGTTGCTGAATTTCGCTTTTGCATTGTTTGCCTTTTTTCATTGCATTTAATTAAACAATTCATTGCTAACTATGAACAACTTACTAGCAAATTGATTATAATTTATCGCCCAACTTAGAAGAATTTATAGCGATAGTCAATTGAGTGTAGATCAAGTGGTTCGGAGAAATGTTCTTGTCCTTCCCATTCAGATTCAGAACTTGCTTTGTGACACTTGCTTCATGGAACCTGATTTTGACTATGTAATGGAGCTAGTCACAAGTGGACTTGAAGAAAATTCTAGAAACTCCAATACTCTGATCCTAATCAAGAGTTGAGGCATATATAAACACTTTAAGTAGCCATAGACAGTTACTAGGCTATGTTAAATAGTGGTTCATTATGATGACAAGTGATTCCATTATGGTGATTTTATTCTATTATTTCATAGCTTACCAACAATAAGAGAGTGTATATTAGTTTATTCATCATTTTGTGAAATTAGGCTGACATGATGAATTAAGTTGTGAGATATCTTGCGATGAACTATTCCAATGGAGTATCCATGGAAATTTATAGATCACTTGTTGAATAATGCTTAACTGATCTTACTAAACTAAAGACAAACCCTTGTTCAATATTACTTTAAAATCGAGGTCAATCCTTCCCAATATTCGATCAAAATACTAGATTTTGAAATTTTGAGGGTAGATGATACAAATCAAGTGGAGGAATAGAAGTAATGTATCTAGAAATGATAATATGAGCTGCCTATGAAGGTACCGAAGTGGATAATGCATGAGGACCATGATGAGTGCAGCAAGGCATAGAAGTTGGAATGGAGACCAAGGACACAATGATGAAATACCATAACAGGGTTTCATCTAATACCAAAGTTGAGCATGGGTGAATAGAGAAAAATATTTAGGGGCCATGAGCCAACAATGCTTCAAAATGTATTCTTGTTGAGCTCAAACACTAGAAACTTGATATTGGCTTCTTCCATTTCCAATGCACCCATGAAAATTGCTTTCCACTCAGAAACTAAATTCATTGTGGCTTAGGTTATTGAAAATTGGCACATGCAACAATAATGCATTATGAATAAATTTGAATTTTTTTATCAAAAGTATGACACTTTAGTCAAAATTCTTTGGGACATGGAAATAATAGCCAAGGAGAAGAATCAATATAAGCAGATGCTAACCACCCATGTGGACTCTACATTTGAAGTGGAGGACTAGCTTGATAGGTATTCTAAATGATTCACATATAACTGATTTTTAGTGCCTAGTATCATACAATTTGTGTTGTGTGTACAAATAGGAGATTATTTTTAATGCCTTCTTGGTTTCCTAATATTGAGCAGCACTTGAGATCTTATCTACAACCATCTCTGTTATTGTACTTAGTTGCTAGTTTTAGGAATCTTGTTCAAATTTTTCTCTTTTTGTTTTCATAGTTAGTTCTCTTGATGTAAAGATATGTAGGGCTATGTTTACTTAGTAAAAATCAATTAAAAAATTTATTTTCGGACTTTGATTTCGAACTCCGCTCATGAGTGAGAATCCCCACATCATTGGTATTAGAGCAAGTTTCCAATCTAGTTTGAGTTTGGGTAATATTTTATTCAAATTCAATTTCAAGTTTAGGTTTTTTAGGAAGGTATCCTATCATTAATTTCCATAAATGATTGGTGTTAGATTGATTTAAGTGTGCAATTCTATTGTCATCAAAATCTCGAATAGATTTTTAATCATCCACCTACAAAGCGATCATGTTCACGCCTCATAGCCACATAGGTACATACTGCATTAGCTCAAAATCTAGTTGTTACTAGATATCAAACCTTGCTCGCATAAGGTGTGCATCGTTCCTATTTCCAAATTTTGCAGCTTCATAGCGTGATGTACATTGCCTATTCTTAAACATGTAGAATTGCTTGAGGCATTAAAGCACCATCTCTATTATTGTACTTAGTTGCGAGTTTCAAGAATCTTGTTCAAATTTTCTCTTTTTGTTTTCATGGTTAGTTCTCTTCATGTAAAGCTATGCAGGGTTATGTTTACTTAATACAAATCAATAAAGAAATTTATTTTCCAGACTTTGATTTCAAACTCTGCTCATGAGTGAGAATCCCAACATCATTGGTATTAGAGCAAGTTACCAGTCTAGTTTGAATTTGGGTAATATTTTATTCAAATTCAATGTCAAGTTTAGGTTTTTTAGGAACGAATCCTATGATTAATTTGCATAGGTTGTTGGTTTTGGATTGATTTAAGTGTGCAATTCTATTGTCATCAAAATCTTGAATAGATTTTGATTCATCCACCTACACAGCGATCATGTTCACTGCTCATAGCCACATACATACATATTGCATTAGCTCAAAATCTATTTTTTATTATATATCAAACCTTTCTCCCATGAGCTGTGTATCATTTCTATTTCCAAATTTTGTAGCTTTATAATGTGATCTATGTTGCTTATTCTGAAACATGTACAATTGCTTCAGACATTAAAGCACCATAAAAAATTATTGTGGGGTCAACAACTCCCTAGCTACTTCTTGTTGTGGCTATAGTAAACAATAGCACTATGACCATCCACACAAGCAAACATCAAATTTTCGTCTCTATTATATTTGAGCAATGTCAAAGGCCTCTTATGGCCCTTCACCAAAATCAGCGTCATCTTGCTTGCAATATAATGGCTCAATTGATGAAATTTCTTCTTTATTTAGATCGGAGTTCATAATCAAATTCAAGCATCTAAGATTAAAGTAATGTTATTGATGCTTAAAATATAGTTCAACGCATAACAATAACTTATTTTATTGTCATTCTATCCATGATTAAAAAAATGAAACTTGGCAATTCATTTGATATTAAGGGCATGGTGTTCCCATTATTGCAGTTGATTGTCACAAGCCACGCTACATATTCTTATTTTTTATGCATTCTGCATATTTGATTTTGTTTGGTATCCTCAGTGCTTTGTGTTTTGCACATTCAAAATTCATGGTTTAACAATTATTTTATGCTTAACAAGTCCCAAGTATGATTGTTTATTTGTTGTGTAGCCCAACAACATAATTGGAAATTCATAACATAGATTAAAAAAATAAAGCAAGATTTCAATATGAAAAAGACATAATTGCCACAACAATAGATAGTTCTAGATAAAAAAATGTTATAATAGAAATATATTTATTGATTGAAGCAATATTCATTTTCCTTTTCAACGGAACAACCTTCAAATGAGGCCAATCTACAATTACAAAATACTTCACAAGACATCTTGTTTCATTGCTTCTACCTCTAGATATATAGTTCCTAGTGAAGAAACTTTTTACTAGGCTGAACCTTCTAATAAGCATCCTTGGTAAAGGAACTTTCTAGTAGGTGCATCTTCTAATAAATCTTTTTACGAATATTGCTTTCACAATAAAGAGACTTTCTAGTAGGTGGAAGCTTCTAGTAAACATTTTTACAAATATTCCTTCCACACTAAATCTACTTTATTGACATGATTTAATATAAATGGTCTCAATACATAACAACCTATCTATTAAGACGGTTAGGCCAAGCCGCTAGCATTAATTGTTTTTTTTTTCCGTTCTAATTGGGGTTATGTAACATTTTCCTTTATTTGGACAAGATGGAAAATTTGGAAGAGATGCTGATAAGAGAGATTTACTTGTATCATTGAAATTGACTCTGTAACATAGACACATAGTGATTTTGGATGTTGATGAGACAATGCTGAATAGCTTTCTTTATATCGACTCGTTTTCTAGGGGTTCATTGGAGCTGCATTGACACTATACACTAATCATTTTTTTGTTGTTATGCATTGATTAACAATCTCCTAAGTTTTTAAGTAATTGATGGTGATATTCCTTGATATTTGAAGATGTTCTTGAGTCTTCAACTTTGTTTACAAGACTCTTGACCTTTAATTTAATAGAGATTCATAGATATTTGAAAGTTGTTTTGCAATTTTTAATACACTTTCAAAGTAATCAAGTTTCTAATAATTGTATTGGTCACCATATCCCCTGAGTATCAATGATGACTACTATAAGATCCATGGAAATAATGATCTTATACAAAAGAATGGTGGAAGTTGCAAACACAATTGCTTTGATTGCATAAAATGTTAATAATATTTTTATCAGCAATATATCTCCTCGATGTTAAAAATCCAAAGTTATCACTTATGATGAATCCCACGATTTGAAAGTGCTCCAAAATTAGATTCTTGACATAGACACTTGATTTATTTATAATCTGTTTCCTAATCTTCAGAAGGTTCTGTCCATTAACTTGAAACTCAAAGGTCTTTGTAGGCATGATGTGAATCAAAACTCAATTACCATTTGGACCGGGTTTGTGGAATGCCTTTATGTCTCCTTCAGTTCTTCCTTGTGCGAATAGCATATGAATATTAAGTCGCTTTAGCTAAGTCAAGGATTCAACATTCCTGCATGGGAGAACTTTCATCAATACAATCAATTGTTCATTCTTCTCAATATCGCTAATGCATTTGATAATGCTATTCTCAAGTTTAAAAGTAGGTTGCAACAATGATTGTAGCAAGAGCTGGTGTACATGGAGATCACTATTGTTTATGTTGTGTACAATCAAGCACAATTGATTAAAGACAAGTTTCTAGATTATTATAGAATTCAACACCGGTCATCCTCCTCAATTGTTTGCATATCTACATTTTCAAAACTTGCATTTCCTACTGCTACAAGGTCATCTTGTTTCTGACAATCTGCTTCTTCTTTTCTCCGTCTTCTACTAAGTTTCGTAAACATTGTAATAAAAAAGGACATGATTAGTCCAAATGTTTCAAATTCAAGAACAAGGAAAAATGGTTTGACAGACTCCTAATCAGAGAAAACATAATGCTCCCATTGAGGTATTTGATGAAGGAACAAGTTATGAAGACTTAAGTGCACTCAATAAAGTCACCATCTAGTTAGATCCCAATTCTGCTAAATCTTGATATAGTTTGTTTGTCACTCCCTTTGACACAAAATATGATATTTTGCATTCCCTTGCTAGGCCTAGGGAAATGACTAGTGTCAAAAAGAAAGTTTAAGGTGTGATTGTTTAATACAAAAGCATAAATGAAACAATATGATATAAAAGAGAAATTATTAATCATGTGTTAAAATTATACGTTCATGACTTTAATCTATATGTTATTAGCTAATCTCAATTAAAATTCCAGGTAGTAGCAACTGCTTATAAATTAAAGTTCAATACAAAGATTAAGAGAAACAATAATCACAGCTTTGTTTTTGAAATAAATTTTTTATGTTCATTCTTTAATTTTCCATGCTTTTTTCTTGCTTTGTCTTGATATGCAAAATCATTGTCACTTATGCCATTTATATTTACATTTATTTATAAGAAATAGCATATGGATTGAACATTCGTGAATCACAATGGTCGTTCTCTTGCAATGATAAAGTTACGAATAGTATGAGCCATCAATATTAGCTATGACACTATTCTAATTCACTCTTACATTAACAATTAATTAGTAGTTGAATTGTTAACAGTCAAGCTACAAACTATAGCATGGGCATACAGCATGGTGGTATACTAAGTTTAAATATTTAAACGTTTCTTAACACACATAGTTATATTTTATTGATATATGAAAGTTTAAAACTATAAATATGTTTAAACATTTACCAACTCACTCTGCCATATTTGTTTAATCTTCTAAATTCTGTCTTTGCAAAATTATTGCTTCCGGTACTTTGCTTAGCAAAAAATAAAAATATAATTTCATTTCACCTTTCAAGAATCATTTTAGACTAGGCTTATGCAATAAGTATTTTATGTTAGACAATGCACATGTACTGTAGCTTATATTTTATCAACCATATGGAAAGATGACAAAAAAACTTTTTCTATTTTGTGCTTGTTTGGAGACTTACTTTGCAGCATCTTGATCAATGATAAGTCGCAAAGGCAAGCGTCAACTTTGTCAGCAATAGGTATTTTCCTCATTCCCTATCTTTCTTCAATTCCTTTTAGTGCAAAGCACACATGCTTCTGCCTATGAAATGCATGTGAATGTAAACATGGATAGGATTGATGAATAGAGTTTTTAAACTTATATTGATTCTTTTAAGAGCAGTTGGATTTAGTGTTTGGTCTTGGCGACTTGAGATCATTATATTATTATGATTAAAAGTTTCAACGTCTAACTATAGTTATAGATGTTAATGAATATTAGAAGCAAATCCTTATACCAACACATGAGATTGGGCTTATGTTTATCATCATATCCGCTTTAGATATATGTAAAAGCTTATGTAGGATGATTCATCGACATTAAATAGGCAATGCAATGCCTTCAGTTTGATTCGCTTTGTTATAGGTCACCAATAAATCTAATATTGCATTGAATCTAATGATTCCTCCCAATTAGAATAAGAAATCAAGTGTGCAGTGATGTGTCATGAGAAACATTATATCCATATTTCTTGATAAAGTGACTCTGACATTTTAACCTTTTAAGCGCTGAAAGCTTTCCCTTTGACCAGAACCGTGTCTACATAGTTTCGTACAAAAAACCATCTTGGTGGTTGTAACATAACAAACTCAAACATAGCTTCAACAAAAAAGAAAACACAAAAAAGACATAAAATTTTCTTCTTTGATAGTTGCCATTTTTTTTGTATTGATACCAAATTTTGCATATTTAATAATTTTAACTTAGCAACCAACATGCTGTTTTTCCCTATTCTAGTAGCAGGACAAAATACATTTCATTTGAATTTTTTTTTTTGCGAATATGTTTGTTAAATTTTCTGAATTTACTTCAATATGATCTAGGATCTTAACTGAGAGAACAAAATGAACAGCATATCTACAGCATATCAATCATGGAGGCAATAATGCAAGCACACAAGAGACACAAAGATTTACTTGGGGAAAACCATAAAGGTGAAAAACCCCAATAACTTCCTCAGAGATAGATAGAGCAATGATACAACCAACCAAGAGAGATAGCCATAACCTAGCAGCAGATCCTCCTCCTCCATAAGTGCGCCACTCCTCCTTGAGTGCATGTGTGAGAAGTGAGTGAGTAAATAGAGTGCCTCCCGCACTCTATTTATACTTGACTTGACTTGCCTTTTTACCTAACTCATGTAGGCTCGAACTTAACCACATAACATAATGCTGAGTGGGCCGACCCCCAATAGGGTGGTCTAATAACCCTTTGACCCACATGGCCGACCCCCAATAGGGTGGTCTAATAACCCTTTGACCCACATGACTTATACAGGGCCGACCCCAAATAAGGTGGTCTAATAACCCATCAAGTATAAGTTACGACACTTACAATATAAATGAAGACACTTCCTTATAGAGGAATAATACCATCTCTATAGGAATACAATATACATATATGTGAAATACATTCCGAAGTTACATATACATCAACACTCCCTCTTAACTAGGAAGGTATTTCTCAGCACAGTTCTTCTAGCACAAGTCATCTTCTCTGGATCATCGTCATCGATGCATCGTCATCATCACTGCTGCTGCTATCTCAATCAATCTCTGAATCTACTCGTCATAGGAAGTTCTACAGAGCCAGTCCTTTTTCATACTGGATGTAGGCCCACCACTTCCAGGTCTTCATCATCACTGGCCATACTGTGGAATCCTCAGGACTTATTACGTGCGTCACAAAACCTGGCTGCAGCATCCCAGGCTATTACGAGCACACAGCTCTACCTGTAGGATGTCCCAGGAGCACATTACATGTGACCCATCACAAAACCTGGCTGAAGCATCCCAGGCTATTACGAGCACACGGCTCTACCTGTCGGATCTCCCAGGAGCACATTACATGTGATCTCACCACAAAACCTGGCTGAAGCATCCCAGGCTGTTACGAGCACACAGCTCTACCTGTCGGATCTCCCAGGAGCACATTACATGTGGTCCACCACAAAACCTGGCTGAAGCATCTGAGGCCTTTTTCATCCTGTCCAGATCTCCTAGGAGCAAATTACATGTGGTCATGGCAAAACCTGGCTGAAGCATCTGAGGCCTTTTTCATCCTGTCCAGATCTCCCAGGAGCAAATTACATGCCATAGGACAAAACCTCGCAAGAGCATCTGCCAGATATCCCAGGGCACCGAATTACATGCCATAGGCAAAACCTCGAAAGACTATCTGCAGATCTCCCAGGGCACAAATTACATGCTTTCCTGCACAACCTGATCCACGGCCATAAAGTATCATCTAATACTCATCAAACATCATCCTGATGTACACATGATCATCCTGATCATCATCACTGCAACATCCTGCTGCATGTCATCTGGAGAAGCTCGTCATCCACGATCATCCAAGTATACATAGATACATGATCCACACAATGTATCCATCGACATACATGATCTACCTGATCATACAAAGATACATGATCCACACAATGTATCCATCAACATATAAGATCTACCTGATCATCATCACTGCAACATCCTGCTGCATGTCATCTGGAGAAGCTCGTCATCCACGATCATCCAAGTATCCACCTGATACATACATAGATACATGATCCACACAATGTATCCGTCAGCATACATGATCTACCTGATCATACAAAGGTACATGATCCAACCGATCATATCCAGCATCCAGCATGATGCATACATACATAAATGATCCAACTGATCATATCCAGCATCCAACATGATGCGTACATACATAAATGATCCAACTGATCATATCCAGCATCCAACATGATGCGTACATACATAAATGATCCAACTGATCATATCCAAGCAGAAACCAGAACATCATCCTGATGCCCATTATCCAGCGCTTACATGCATAGCCATGTGAAGGATCCTCCTTCCAACATGCTTGGAATGGCTTCAGTAAATGTGTCCATCACTTCTTCCTCAAAGTGTCCTCGATCTGAAGAATGCCAAGCCTCTCTCTGAAGTACTCGAACTTCACTCTGGATAGCGGCTTCGTCAACACATCTGTAATCTGCTCGTTTGTCGCAACATATAGGAGCTTCACAGCTCCTCTCTGCACCATATCCCTGATATAGTGATATTTGATCTCTATGTGTTTCGACCTGTCATGAAACACTGGGTTCTCAGACAGCTTCACACAACTCTGGTTATCACAGAAGATACCAGTAGCCTCCAATGGGAGATCAAATAACCCAGACAGTAGCTTCCGTAGCCATACTGTCTCACAACTAGCTGAACAGGCTGCAACATACTCTGCCTCAGCTGTACTCAGTGCTACGCAGGACTGCTTCCTGCTAAACCAAGAGATCACACCTGATCCCATACTGAAGCAACACCCAGATGTGCTCTTCCTGTCTGCAACACTGCCAGCCCAATCTGAATCAACATAACCCTGCAGGTTAAACTTTTGATTCTCCTCATACCTGAGCCCATAATCCACTGTACCCTTCAAGTACCTCAGAACATGATTTACAGCAACCAGGTGAACACTCCTCGGATCCGTCAGGAACTGGCTCAATGTGTTCACAGCAAAGCAAATGTCTGGTCTTGTGTTCATCAGGTACATCAAGGACCCAATCATCTGACGATACAAAGAGACATCAACCGGCTCAGATGAAGCATCACATAGAAGCTTCAGATTCGATGCCATAGGTGTGGCCATATCCTTGCAGTCCATCATCCTGAACCTCTTCAGGATCTCTACTACATACTTCCCTTGTCTAAGGAAGATTCCATATGCATTCTGCCACACCTCCATGCCAAAAACAAATATTGCATCATCCCCAAGTTCTTCATCTCGAACTCGGTAGTAAGCTTCCGCTGCGTGTCGGCAATCAATCTATCTTCACCATACCAAGTTCTACACATATATGATTTCCTATCATGTGTCTTAGAACCAAGTGGCTGCTCTACATACACTTCTTCTTCAACTACAGCATTCAAGGAAGCTGTCTTGAATCCATCTGGTGTATCACTTTTATATTTCTCAATGCTGCCATCTGCAACATGCTTGATCTGATAGTTCCATTTGGAAGTCATAGCAAACTTCCCTTCATGTCTTGGGATTACATCCCAAACATCATTCTTCATGATCGACAGATCATGGTATTTCGTTTCTTCATCCCAGATCCTGGGAACTTCAATATCTTCAATATCTTCAATAGATATCTTTGTTGCTGGAACAAAATGTTGTAGTTCTTCTTTTGTAGGAGATGGCATACGATCTTTCCTACACAACAAGTTAAATTGCATGATTAGAAAACATCTCATAGTTTTCAGAACAAATTCTTACACATAAAGAAATATGCCATACAGTCATGCAATTATCTTAGCCAATGCTTCAATACAACATTTATCCATATTCCGTAACTTTCTAGATGCCTTCCAATCTCTACCAGAACATTGTTAAGAGTGTGCACAACTCCCAACATGTCAGCAAAGAGGTTTCATTCTAGATAAGTAACAATGGAATGTTGTACAGTGCCATAGGCCACTTACCCATGCATATTAGGAGTATACTGTTCATCAATGCAATTATTCTAATATGCATAATACACAACCTAATTCTAGGAACATCAGTATATACATTTTTGAACAGTATTATTTAAGAAATGACAATTCAAATAATTATCTTTGTTTGTTCGTTGGGTGGACTCCCTCTGAGTCTTCGCTTCCTTGCAGGAGCTGCTGGAGTCCTAATCTGAAGTAGCTTCTTCTACACCTTTATGTTGTGGGATGTAGAGAGATGGTCAACTCCCTCTGAATATCTGCATCCTTGCATAAACCACTGGAGTATACTCCCTCTTGATCTTTGCTTCCTGGATTACCTGTTCTTGAATCTCATATTCATCCTTGGTCCCTATGCATGCTTATTAGTATCATGAATGTGTTATCCTTGTGATCTCATATAAAATCATACATTCATTAGTATACTATTAAAACACAATAATCTCAAGCATGTATAGTCATGATCATTTCAAACATAAATAATAAGCATTAGCATTCAAGGTTTATGTAGGATTCTTATGGTTAGTCAAATCATAATAAACATAACATGTCTAAACCTGTAATTACTCAAACCTATGACTCTTCAGGTTCGTTGAATCATCAATCAAGATAAGAGATATAAAATGCATAAAACCTGTGATTATTCAAACCTATATCATCATGATTTTTCTGGTTATTCATATCATCAATTATGGTAAGAAACATAATATGCATACAATCATGATTATTCAAACCTATGACTTCATGAATAATCATTATCAACAACAGTATAAGATCCTAACCCAAGGGAGGATTCTATCTTGATATAGGAAAAACATACCTGGATTAGCATGCTAGTTAGTTATGTTTAACATACTCACAAGATGTCTTCTTGTTCTTCTTCAATGACTTGTGCTAGTAACCTGTATATCTCATAGGTTAGCCATTACAAAACCAAGTTATACATACCTCGTAAATGGATCTTCTATGAGATCCATGACAATGGATGAATCTTTGTCCTCATGTTATCATGATCATGATCATATGTTCTTGGACCAGAACATGATTTGTCTTTCTTGGTGTACCTTTCATGTTAGTAGACAACATAAACCTCATACAACACCATAATGCATTAGTACAATCATAAGTGTCAACACCCTAATCAATGAATATTTTATATCGTGCTTTCATAGTTTTATTAAGGTGATATGACAAGTCTAAAATCAAGATTGTACTAACCGTAATAACATGAAGACAAACATACCATAAACTTAATCATGGACAAATATTGAAACATACCTCGATGAGTCATACCTGTCGAGATCGCTTGTAATCTTCTTATGTAAGGCCTTATCCTCATCTCCCTCTGAGACAAGAACTTCTTCACTTATGCAGGTGATCAATCCATCTTCTTCTAGGATTAACCCAATCCACTTGATTTGCAAGAAATGGACCTTGAGCTGGATATGGGTTTGTCAGAGAAACCCCAAAAATTCAAACTTTGAATTTCAAACTTCTGACAGGATAGAAATAAGTGCCTTTATGAGCTGATCAAGTTGGTATATTCAGAATTTGAAAACTGCAAAGTTTCACTCCTCAATTTTGCTTTTGAAACTTCTGGATTCACTGGACATGACCCTGAACTGGGGTTTGATGAAGCTCACTCTTCTTCCCAATAAAAATGTTTGATCCAAATCTCTAAGCTTCTATTTTTTCTGAGGAGCTTCCAGCCGTGGTCACAGATTTCAAAAATTCCCATTTTTACAGAAGCCCTAATTTTCCACTTTTCTGATCAAAGTCCCGAACTAGGGTCTAATCAAGCCCGGCCTTCTGCCCAACCAAAAATTCTGATCTTGGTCTCTAAATTTCTGTTTTGATGAGTAGCATCCAGCCGTGGTCTCCGATTACAAAAATTCCAACTTTCTCCAAAGCCCTAAATTCCGGAAGCCATGAATGAAGGTACCAAAAAATAATTATGTTTTGACAGAAATATGTACCTGATTGTTTCTGGTGTAACTCCGAAATTTTTGCTCCACATGGTCTACTAAAGTTTCCTGAGATAGCCTAACCTGTTATCTTTCCATCCTGACAGGTCTGACCTCAATTGGATTCTCTGAGAGAGAGATATGCCAAATGTCGCAACGTGACCTGTTTTGGGATAAAACAGGAGAGCTAACTTGTACGGAGTGCCACGTGTCACTGTTTTAACTTCGGCCTCTGAAAAAATTTTCTGAGATATCTCGGCCTGTTACCTTTCCATCCTGACAGGTCTGACCTCAATTGGACTCTCTGAGAGAGATTTATGCCAAATGTCGCAACATGACCAGTTTATGGGATAATACAGGAGAGCGCACTTGTACGGAGTGCCACGTGTCACTGGTTCAACTTCGGCCTCCGAAAAAGTTTTCTGAGATAGTACAGACTGTGTACTACCTGTCACTTTTTACGAAATTTCATTTGGAGCTTCCTATCCCAAGATATGACCTTTTTCCCAAGGTCACCTGATTTTGACTTAGATCTGGAAGAGGCAGAAACCCTATATTGTACAGATCATAAATCACAAAGTACAACGAATTAGAGGTTTTCCTTTGGACACAAGGTACCTGGAGATTTAATCTTCGTCCTGTAACAATTTCAGATCCGAAAAATTCTCCAAAACGGATTTATAGCGAAAGTGCTACAATGACTGGTTTTTGCTATATCAAGCCCTAGCATCATAAGTGCAACAAGTGTCATACATGCCATATCATGCCTTCTTTCAGGCTAGCTCTGATACCATGTTAAATTTTCTGAATTTACTTCAATATGATCTAGGATCTTAACTGAGAGAACAACATGTACAGCATATCTACAGCATATCAATCATGGAGGCAATAATGCAAGCACACAAGAGACACAAAGATTTACTTGGGGAAAACCATAAAGGTGAAAAACCCCAATAACTTCCTCAGAGATAGATAGAGAAATGATACAACCAACCAAGAGAGATAGCCATAACCTAGCAGCAGATCCTCCTCCTCCATAAGTGCGCCACTCCTCCTTGAGTGCATGTGTGAGAAGTGAGTGAGTAAATAGAGTGCCTCCCGCACTCTATTTATACTTGACTTGACTTGCCTTTTTACCTAACTCATGTAGGCTCGAACTTAACCACATAACATAATGCTGAGTGGGCCGACCCCCAATAGGGTGGTCTAATAACCCTTTGACCCACATGGCCGACCCCCAATAGGGTGGTCTAATAACCCTTTGACCCACATGACTTATACAGGGCCGACCCCAAATAAGGTGGTCTAATAACCCATCAAGTATAAGTTACGACACTTACAATATAAATGACGACACTTCCTTATAGAGGAATAATACCATCTCTATAGGAATACAATATACATATATGTGAAATACATTCCGAAGTTACATATACATCAACAATGTTGTTCCCTTTGCTTTGCTTATTTGCAATGACAAGAACAATCTACAATGTTTACAACATCAAGGTTTGAAAAAAAAAACCACGGTCTTTGCTTATTTTGTTGACACCTGTTTCTTTTTAAGCGTTGTGACACAACATAATCTTGGCACCGGAGGTCCTTCATCTAGCTGACGTCCCTATTTCAACATATTGTGTTTATACAGAAAGCTCGAGGACCGCAGAGGCTGAACAAATGTTTTATATTGAGAACTCGAGCGGAGCACTGCACTCCACTGCGGCCACTGTAGAAATTTGTGGAGGATTGTGGCTTCGATACAAGACGAGAGTTTCCTCCAGATACATGAGTTCCTACCTCTGCACAGGTAAATGTTTACAACTACATCCTCCTAAACCTAGAATTTAGTTTTAGACAAACTTCGTTATTCTTCTCTGTTCAACCATATTTTTCTTTACAGGGCTTGCAACAACATCTTCGTATTACACTCAATATTATTCAAGCTAGAGTAACTGTGCTTGCTACTAGGTAATTGTGGTTTATTACTTAGATACTTTTTTATAGCCTAAGGTTAAAATGTATAAGGTCTTCCGTCAATGTTTTATAGACTATTTCTCAGGGTTTTGAGCATGGTAGCCCTTCGGAATTTTATTCGGTCGAAAATAAAAACAATAAAGTATGAAATTTTATCAAGATATTGAGTCTCCCAGCCCTTGGCATCCTTATCAAAATTCTACTAGGGGTTTCTCTGCTTATCCGTGAAGACACTTTATGTTGAAAATCCCCCTCTTTACCCTTATTTGTCTATCAAAACACAGTTGCAATGCTGAGGACCATCACCAGTTGGGTGCTTTCAGATGGCTTGGCAAGCACAGTTGGTCTTTTTAAAGCTGCGATTGCCATGTATAGTTGAAAATCGATATATTTATATATATATATATATATAAATGCAGCTCTTAATGGCGCATGGCAAAAAAACATATATATGAAAGCAGCTATTAACACTACATCCTGAAATATATATGTATAGATATATCCCGATGAAACGATTAATATTACTAATTTTGGATTTCGCTTAATTTCTTAACTAGATGCAATTATTCGACACCTCCCTTCATGATTTGAGCTCCATTCCATCTCCATTGCAAGTAATTTGGTATTTTTTTTTATCCCATATAAGTTATGGTTAATAATTTTGAGACCTGATCTTGCATTATTTGATCTCTTATTGTGTAGTTAAGTTGTCAACCCTGCAGATGCAAGTTTTTAGTTTTGAGAAGCTGTCCATTTAACTATTTAAGAGTTTAACCCTCTAGTACGCTATGAGCAATATGCAATACGAATTGGTCTCGTAATAGTTGAAAAATAACTATATATTTAAGACTTCCGTTAATATCATACTCCACCTACCATGTAAAAAATGTCTATAGGCAAGATGAGACTTCCATGTTTCAATTCGATGTCGGTATGAAACTCCGCCTTTGTAATCAACCAAGCCCCAAAGCTATGACATAGGCTTCTTCAACCCGGGTCTAGCTGGTGTTAAAAGCTCTATCTGGTAAGACTGAGACTCGATTGTATCAGGAAAAATTCATAGACCCTCAAACTCAGACCCACCACAACAAAATCGTAGAATAAACGCTTTCACGCCCTTTGTCTGCTACAGAACTATTGCTTAGAATTTCTACCATCCACCTGTTAACGCCTCGCATATAGCTTAACAGGGTAGAGCCCCTTCGGACAGCCCAAGGTCATGGTAGTAGAAAGATTTGACGGTGCCATCATAACACCATTTATTAAAAACTCTAGCAACACGCTGATAACTCACATCTTCGTCCACATTTTATGAATTAAAATTTTGTATTATTATCGAGCCCTTAGTTATTATCAGATGCAACGTGCAGAATAAATCAAACTATGAAAACCCAAAACAACTTACGTCACCTATTTAACAATTAAGGCGCTTATTAATAATATTACCAGGAACACTAAATATATAATAATGACACAAGACGACTTACGTCACCTGTTTAACAATAATAATAAACAATAAACAACAATTAAAGCGCTTATTAATAAGGCTCTAGCCTGTACCAATAACTCTGTCTATTAGCCTGTACCAATAACTCTGTCTATTATTAATGCAAGGCGTCGATATATGGAATCGAAAACAATCCAATTATTACTGGTGACCATACCATGCATAAACTGTGAATAATCCATCTAATGCGTTGAGGCATGTAACCTTTTATGATAACCAATATGTTTATAATTATAAATGTTTGAATATAGATAAATCAAATCATATGTACTACATTTAATGGTTTGTAGTACCCAATAGTTTATAAATTGACATTGAAAATTATGGGTAGGCCCGATTCATGTCTAATCCTTTGATTATGTAATGCGTTGATTATATACATGTGTGTGTTAGGTATTAATATGCATATGGTAGAGTTATATGGTAATAATAATAATAACATGCCAAGTTACTATGTATGCAATCGAGATTGCTTTAACCAAGCTCCAAACTCATGGTGCGAGTGCTAGGCTAAGGTCGTCGACTCGCCACCCATACGCTCAATGCATTGGACTATAATGTGGTTACAGAAGCAACAAATATTCGCTATCAACAATAAATGTATTCGCTATCAAACAATAACACAAAACGATTTCCTCCATTGCGAAGTCTGCAACTCCTTGCACGGTAGCCAGAAACCACCATGAGGCCAGCTCGCTGCCCCCTGAGGTGGGAAAAACTAGCCTGGCGTCATTGTTTTACAACCAATCATATTTTTAAAAAATGCCATTTTAAAAAACTGGATTTAATATAGCATATTCAAACTATATCCAAACTATGGCTCTAGGGTAAATTTCTAGGTTCAATAGTCTACAATAATAGGCAAATAATCACATTCAGAGCCCACAAAACTATTGTCAATTGAACAAGTTGAACCGCAGCTAGCAACTGTTGTGGCATCCTCAGAACTTAAGCGTCTTTTTCACTCTTGAGTTCGTTTGTAACGAACGTACAAAACAAACAGTAAACACTCTGTTTCTTACCCGAGAAGCAGCAGGCGCTTGTACCCAGTTTGAACACCTTGATCCAGCCTGCTATCACGTACAAGACATAAGCTAAACCACTAATTTTTTATGAATCAACAGGTAACTGGGTAAACAACAGTTTAAATGTATGATTCACTGCAACCAAACCTACCAGAAACAAAAATTGAAGTCTCAATTCGATGTCGCTATGAAGCCGCGCCTTTGTAACCTCGGTGAAACCTGCCATCGCATACAAGACATAAGTTAAACAAAAGAATTTTAAAACCAGGGAAATTTTTATGAATCAATAGGTAAGCAAATAAAAAACAGTTTAAGTCCAATATTCGTAGACATGAAGCAGACATCATGCTTGCAGATGCCACAGAGGGTGGGATTGTGCCCATAGGTATGGGTGGATTTATTTCCCTCAGGGCCCTTTCGCAGAGAAATAATGACCCATACACCTCTCCCAACCATCCGCTCGGCATTTATATTCTTTAAGGGACATAGAAAAAACAACAACAAAAAGCAAAAAAAACATATGCCATCACAAATGTCTTTGTAGACAATATGGGAAAAGACAAAAGTAAAGGCGACAATGTTTTAAGGGCAAATGGTCTTGGCATCAAATATTCTAATTGGCAAGAAATTGATAAGGCTTTGGCCACAAGCAATTTGTTTCCACTAGACAATTTACACTATGAGCCAGGAAATTGCTTGTTTGATGCACTTGCACTATTATTGCATTTTCGATACACATCAATAGAGATAAAGGAAGAGATTGTGAATCATTTTCGTGTTCGTCTAGATCAAAAAGATCCATGTGTGTTGTTGTCAATGCGCACAGAATTGACAGTTGACTACTTGCTAGAATTGCATGACATACAAAATGTCAATGAATATCTCAATTGCATGTCGCACTCTGCTTCGCAACTAGATAATCAAAATGTATATGGACTATGGAGTGATATATTTTGCATTAAGTGGTTTTCAAAATGATTGAATGTTCCAGTCACTCTTTGGTCATTAGCAAAAGCAACAAAATACCTTCACTTCAATTCTGGAAGATCTGAATATTGTTACAATATATTGTTCCATGACCACACACCAGCTTCTGGCCACTTTGAACCATTGTTGTCATATAAAACAACGCAAGCTGAAAGACAAGCTACTGATATGCTTTGTCAAAATGCAAATGTAAATCGATGTTTATACAAGCAAGTTGAAATGTCATTTCGACTTCAAGGCAATTGTCATGACTCCTTGTTCGAATCAATCTCTGAATTCGCACTCTTTGCCGATGGACAAAGTGTTAGAAAAGCAATTGCACAAAGCTTTTACAACTTTATTACTTCAAACGATATTAGAGCAATGCAATGCTTGGACATATATCTTGATAAAAACACATTAGCAACTACATCTTTTGTTTGTGGATGCGAAACCTATATTGTGCATTTGCCAGAGCCATATATCATTGCTCACATAGAAGGAAATCAATTTGCTCTTCAATACTTATGTGAGCTGCTAGACACAAACATAGATTTATGGAGCAATAATTTGCAAGTAAATATTGCCACATACCATGCAACAAATAAATCGTCAAAAGTTCTATGCCTAGTGCAACATGTAATAGATAAAACGCAGTCGCATTTCCAATCGTTGTTGCAACAACATTGTGGAAATAAAATGCTCTTTTCGCCCAATTGCAACAGAAATACTTCTATTGCAATTGCAACGGATAATTTTGAAAAGAACAAACAGACAATAGTGAAAGAAAACGTTATAAAAAAGAACATCGACAACGGATCATTCAACAAACCAATATACATAGACACAATTAAAGCAAAGAAACAAAACCAAAAAATAAACATAGGGAAAAAAAAAGTCTTGCATTGTTGACCAATTTTCAAAAAGAAAAACCAACACGCAAACGTGCATTCATGACAATATGTAAAAAAACTTGCGCTTGTTGAAACGCAATATGCGTAGACAAGGAATGGACACTGTTCAAAAGCAAAAGCAATATGCAAAAATAAAAAAAAAACAGTTGTTACATACTTAAAAGTTATTCTAGACACACCTATGCATGCATGTTCCATGTGTAAAGTACTGCATTTTAAAAAAGAGATTTCTAGTGTAAACAACACGGTTAAATTAGCCTTTCAAACTCTCATAACTACAGAACATGTGACATGCTCCATGCTACTTGTTCAAATTTGTAGGCCTTGCAAGAAAGCAATCGCTAATGGGAAATTGCCCATGTTTACGTCGCCTACACGAATCCGGCGCAATAACATGTTTCCATCTGTAGCTATACTGTCAATGTGACAAACAAAAGTATAGGAATACAACCTTGCATCTCAATTAAATGGCAATCGTCTTTGCACATACAATATTTGTTGCATGCTAGGAAAATACAATTTGTTCTCTTTCTAGGACTGCTTCAAAACATTGTCTGCATTGCAACAAATTTTATATTCAACCCCAGGACTTTGTTCACAACACTCTTATCCATCAATTTTCAATAATTGCTTCTACAATGTTTCTTTGCTTTTACCCAACCGCTACCAACAATTAGTCAATAGCTACATTGTGCATTCGCATTGTAACTAGTCATAGTGCTTAGAATCTAAGTTTAATTACGATTCAAATAGAAACAAATATTGGCATAATTCTATATAAAAATATGCTGATATTATATGCATTTTCTATGCTCATTTGTTCTGAGACTTTGACAGATACACGTAATACTCAAAGCAAACAACCCATTTGCACCTCCGTATCAATGCATTTGTGCTGAATGTAAACAACCATTGATTCAAAGCTCCGTGGTCTGTGCATTTTGCAAAAAAGAAATGGAAATTATATATGAACATAATCTGGAATGCAATTTGGACACAAATGATGGGCTGATAGATTGCACACTGTACAACCCACAGCTAAAAGAGTATTGTCCAGAAGTAGCAAATATTTCATTTGAACAATACTCAAAAAATATATCATCGACAGTTTTCAATTTGCAAAGGTTTTCCCAGCAAGGGCTATTTACATTGGCCCTGGATAACAAAATCACCAACTTAAAAAGAAACTGATTTCCAGGTACATAAATCTATTTTCTGTTCTAAAGAGTTCAAGTTTCTTATTCAATATTACCGACATCTGCAACCTGTGTTTAGACAGCAAGGCACAGAAGATGAATAGCATTTTAGGAAATATGTTTATGTATTTATCTGTCTTAGGAATATAAAATTGACTATGAAGAATATCCTTAACTTCCTTTGTCGAAAACTTTAATAGCTGACTTTTATTTGCATATGCTATACTTTGAATATTGACCTTGTTTTCCTAAAGCAATTTCTCATAACATTCTATTAGTTGAGGAATTATGAAAAAATCCTGTGCTCGGGCAAAAGAGTGGAATTACATACTTTCTATAATATTTACAAGGTAGCAAATCAAATTGTTCATTCATATTTTACATCTATTTCTGCTTTTTAATATATTTCTTGCAAATAGATAGAATTTTGTCTAGTATCAGGCATTTCTTCTTGAGTCAATAATAAAACGTCAGCATAATTTTCTTTGCAAACCTAAACTGATATTGTGTTCTTTCTAGTCTGACTTTCCAATCTAGATTTTCTTTGTCTAAAATCAACAACTTTAAACTCAACTCGTGCAATTGGAACTTTTTTCCCTTACAAATCTCTTCCAACATTTGCATTTGCCACACCCTCTTCAATGCATATTCAATCAAGCTTGTCATCAGACTCGGATCTTACTTATAATATTTTATTTGGATTTCTCGCGATCTTCTTCTTCTTCTTCTTATGGGATTGATATGCAATCGTTTTTTCTTCATCTATTATATTCCCTGAGATATATGCTCCACGATTTGAGATCTGATTTGTACTCAACTATAATATTTACCTATGACATAACAACAAATTCTGAGAGCCATTCCGAGCTCATCAAGCAAGACCTATACAACGATATTGCAATAGATTCTAGTACAGTTCACACAACATCAACAGAAAAGAGAGATCGTACACATCAGCTTACATGGCTATATCATTTGGGCAACAAGATATATCTCAGGTCAAATTCCCCAACATGTCTATATCATCTAATTGGTCATCTCTCATGAGCTTCTTCACTTTCGCCTCAGATGTAAGGAGAGAGGGCTTCAAGAGTGATTGGGATGCTTATTTTAGACATAAGCTCCTCCTTGCTTTCCTCTTTGGAGGTTTTGTCATTGCGTTCTTAGTGGTATGCTTTAGCTTTTCTTTATGATTTATATATTTTATAAGAGTGACCTGTGCACTCCCATTTGTATCCTGCACTATTGCAATTAGCAATCCCTTTGGACTATTTGTGATTAGTAGTTGGGCATTAACAAAATTATCTCATCTAATCCTCAAGGCAAAATTTTCATTGTTGCAGCGTACTCTCTGTGTCCAAAACCAAGAAAAAATAATGGCTATTTATCAAGCATATCCCTGCATTCATGTTATTTGTATGTGTTCAGAAGTTTGTTATCCTTGCTAGCAAACTACTAGAATTAAATGGATTCATTGTTAATTCTTTTGAGCTGCGTCATTCTTTTGAAGACATAATTGATTATCATGCTCTGAGATGCCACATAATTCTCCATCGACTAGATTTTGCTGAGGATTATTGATTCTTATTTATAATATGATGATTTGGGTATAGAGCTATTTACATTACCTACCTGGCTACATCTTAAACTTTTTGCTTCAATTCCCTGTGCTGCTAGTTAAGTCATCAAGCATTCAAGCAAACCTATCCATTACTCTTCTTTCTGACTCAACTGCAGCCTACAATTTTATGCTCATGTCTCACATATCTTGACAATCTGAAGGAGAGAACAGACATGATTCTTCCATTTTGAAAAACGCCGCACACATCCATCTTTCTCCCTCTATCTCTATAATGCTGCGTTGGCCACTACTATACCAAATGCCTAACGGCATCTAATTCAGAGATCGTTATACTTGCACGTGGCACACTTGCTTCAATTGCTTCAAAATTGGCTCTCTGTCTTTCCATGCTACTCCTAATGCATACATTGTCTTCTGTCTCCTCTCTCGCATTCTCGTTGAAAACTCTGGTTTATTCTTCAATATGACACAAAACAATTTCTTCTACCACGAAGTCTGCAACTCCTTGCACACAACCTAGAAACCACCATGACACCCCCTCTTGCGATGGGAAAAACTTGCCTGGCGCCATTGTTTTACAACCAGTTATATTTTAAAAAAATAGCAATTTAAAAAATTGGATTTGATGTGGCATATTCAAACTATATTCAAACTATAGCTCTAGAGAAAGAGAATAACACCTTTTTTCATTCATTTTGCCATTTCAAACATGCGATCTGCATTGTTGGCAATTGATTCAGGATTCATGGGTCCAAACTACTCAATTTCGACAGCATCTGCAACAGCAAATTACTCTTTATATGCACCTGCAAAGCATATTCGTAGAGATGAAGCAGACATCATGCTTACAGGTGGCACAGACACTAGGATTGTGCACATAGGGATCATCCATTACTTGTATATTTGGAGGCACATTCATGGAAATAAGCATTTAAATTTTACAATTCTACTTGTCTCATTAAATTTAATGAATTCTTATCTGGTGCATCTCTCACAATTTTGTTTAACTCTTGTGTTTAATATTCAGGATATAAAAGATTATTTGCTTATGCTACTTCAGCTTGCATCTCTTTCAACTAGTTGACACAACATTTCGGCTGTAATTTTAGAATTTTTTCAGCAACCAACACAACAATTGATTCTATTTTGCTCTCTGATTTAACAAATATAGCACTGCAATTGGACTAACAACTTTCCCCTGTTTTTGTATATGGCAAGGCTCAATGATCAGATTTCATGATGATCAAATCTGTGCTGGTTTGCTTGCTACTGTTTTTTGTATAACTAATTATAGACACTGATCGCTGGTCACTTATTACCATATTGAAGCTACTATGAAACATTGTGTATCTCAAGTTTCTTGTTGACTGCTAGCTTTCTTCTTTTGTTTTTCCATTTAAACAAATAAATCATGATACTGGCCAATTTTAATAGTATTGATGCCTATGTTCCCAATTCGTTTTCAATCTTGATAAGTCTGCAGTTTTAATACTCTTGATCCTTAAGTTCCCAATTTCTTTTCAATCTCGATATGATGATTTACTACTTGCATGATAAAGGAATTCCATAAATAAGTTTGAATTTTTTTTTGCCATCAGCAAAATTTACTTAGAAAATTAATTTCATTTCTAGATGGTTGCTACGTTCCAGGGATATATAATAATAACTCATTTGTACCCATCAACCTGTTTATACATTTTTCAAATATTTAAAATTAGATCTCTAACTCTGATATAGCCTCAATTTTACTAGACTAGAGTTTATAGAAATAATTTATAGTGATTATCATTAACACAGACTATACCTTAGTAACGTTGTCCTTGAGTTTTACAGTGACTAAGCAAAAAATGGCCTTCACTCAGGATTTTAGACTTGTATCCTGCATATTGAATGTAGTGCAGTTTTGCATTCATAGCTTTTAGATAATTATTGGTATAATTCTTTTCACTTTTGATTCGGGATGGAAATTGGTCTCCACGGATTTTAGATTTTGAGAAAATGAGACAAATGTATTGAATGGAGCTTAATCATGATTGAGTCTAGATTGCACGAGGATGAGACAAGTTTACAATCTAAATTGATTTTATGGTCATGGTTAATCTCCATCTCTTCTGTTCAAATTAATTAGTCAAGCTACTAAATATTTTGTGTTTGGATCATTATTTCCCGTTGCTTTTGCCAAATGACTCATCGTAACTGTTTCTACAACTACAAAATACTTCACAAGACATCTTGTTTCATTGCTTCTACTTCTGTATATAGTTTTTAGCGAACGAACATTTTCGTGGACTGAACCTTGTAACGAGCATTCTTAGTGAAGAAAATTTCTACTAGGTGGACCTTCTAGTAAATCTTTTTACAAATATAGCTTTGACACTATAGAGACTTTCCAATAGCTGCAACCTACTACTAAGCATTTTTACAAATATTGCTTTCAGACTAAATCTACCTTATTGACATGATTTAACATAGATGATCTCAATACATAACAACCTATCTATTAAGAAGGTTAGGCCACAGCACTAGCATTAATTGCTTTTTTCCCTTTTTTAATTGGAGCTATCTAACACTCTTCTTCATTTGGATATGATCAAAAATTTAAAAGCGATGCTACTACAAGGAACTTACTTGTATCATTGAAGTTGACTCTATGACATGAACACATAATGATTTTAAATGTTGATGAGACAATGTTCAATAGATTTTTTTTATATGCACTCATTTTCTAGGCTTTCATTCTGGCTTCATTGACACTATACACAAATCATTTTTTCTTGTTATGCATTGCATAACAATCTCTCGACTTTTTAACTAGTTGATCGTCATATTCCTTGATATTTGAAGATTTTATTAAGTCTTCAACTTTGTTTACAACACTTTCGACCTTTTATTTAATAAAGATTCATAGATTTTATCAAGTTGCTAATAATTGCATTAGTGAGCATATCCCCTGAGTATCAATGATGGATACTATAAGATCCATGGAAATAATCATGTCATAAAAAAGAATGGTTCAAGTTGCCAGGATCATTGCTTTATTTGCATAGAATATTAACAATATTTTTATCAGCAATCTATCTCCTCAATTTTAAAAATGCAAGGTTATCATTTATAATAGATCCCATGATTTGCAAGTGCTCCAAAGTTGAATACTTGACATGGACACTTGTTTCAACTATAGTCTGTTCCCTGATCTTGAAAAGGTTATGTCCATTAAAATGAAACTGACAAGGCCCTCCAAGCATGCTCTCAATCAAAACTCAATCACCATTCTGACCACGCTTATGCAATCCCTTTATCTCTCTTTCAGTTCTTCTTTCTCCAAATACGATATGAATATTAAATGACTTCACCTAAGTCAAGCATTCAACATTTCTGCATACCAATACTTCCATCAATTCAAGTAGCTATCCATTCTTCTCAATATCACTAATGCCTTTGATAATCTCATTCTCAAACTTAGAAGTGGATTGCAAAAATGTTTATAGCAAGAGCTGACGTACATGAAAATCACCATTCTTTACATTGTGTACAATCAAATACAATTGATTGAAAATAAGTTTTAAGATCATTGTAGAATTCAACACCAGTCATCCTCCTCAATTCTTTTCATATCTACACCTTCAAAACCTACATCTCCTACTACTACAAAGTCATCTTGTTTCTCACAATCTTCTTCTTCTTTTCTCCCTCTTCTACTAACTTTCGTAAATATTGTAATAAACAAGAACATGATTAGCCCAAATGTTTCAAATTGAACAAGAAAAAAAATGATACTATAGTTTGCTAGCCAGGCAGACCATAACGCTCCGATTAACATATATCTCTAACACGTGGGAACACAGTGTAGACAACGCCATGTCTCTTGATTACTTTTGGGTCAAATGCCAATTTGTTCATTGTCAATTCTTCTGCTCCATGGATTGTCCTTGCACATGCTAACTGAATTGCGAATTGTGTTCGCATAACATTCATTTTATTCTCCAGCGTTCTTTGTATCACAATTCTTTTGATTGATGTCCAATTGGACTTTACACCAGGTGTATAAAGATATTGCATATTTGCACGTGATTTGTCTCCAACTTTTGCACATGCAAACTCAATCGAAACAATATCATGGTTACTTTGTGTATAGTGTTTAAACACATCTTCTGGCTCATTAACCAACCCATCCTCAATTAAGTAGTTGCCTCGAACTAGTTCAATAAGCATATCCTTTTTTACAACTATCATAGACATAAGTCGCAATGTCTTGTGTCTATGGTCACTTTTTTCAATTGAATCAATTTTGCTATCATGTCCTAGAAGTGCAAATGTTTCTGTTTGCATAGCTGATAACATTTTTGAGTTATGTTCTTGAACATCGTTATTACTATGGAAAATAGAAGGAAACATTGCATCTATTGGTGGTTGTTCCTAGCAATGTTGATTTAAGTAATTTATGTCATTCGGTATTTGAAAGCATGTTCTAATTCTACTTAAGATTGAAATCAATGTTTGATTTCTTTGACATACAACTATACTAAGTTCATAGCATGTTATAGCATCAAACCAAAATGTGTAAGCAAATGTTTGTTGTTGCAATCTTGGTTGTTCAAAAATCCAACAATCACTATCCACTTTAAATCCAACACGTATTTGAGCATTATGGCTCTCTCGCCTAAAACCACAAATTAGCACATGTTGAAGTTTGATTAGAAGGAAAAATTGAAATTTTATCTTAATCTTACTTAACGTGTCTTGCTAAAGCAATTGCTCTTTCTTTCTTTCACAGCAGCAGATGGCAATGTCGGAGACATTGCCACATCGTGGCTCTTGATTAGAGTCTATAAATTTTTTGTTTTGTCTATAGTTTAAGCATAGGTTGAAATATTTTTTTATAAAATCAAATTATTAAAAATATTTTTTTAAAATTGTAATTGGCTGCAGGACGATGACATCATCCTCGTTTTTCCCATCCCAAGAGGGGGCGGCAGAATGACATCACGTCTTACACTGTGCATACTACAGGGCCATTATACTAGTGAGGTGATCGAGGTATTTTGGCTTGGCTTGTTTTACAATGTACTGTAGTCTGTAGATGGTTCCAGATGTTATCCGATGTCTTTCTGAAGAAGGGAGGTACGGGGGTTGAGAAAATTTTAGTTTTTAGAACTCTCTTTCCTTCATTCTAGGTGGTTCAATACGTTGGTGGCTTCATGGATTACTTCATGGATATCAGGGGATGGGTCAAGGTCCTGAATTTTTTTGCTTTAAACTATACTCACTGGCTCGGTGAAAACTTCCTGCACAAAGGGTCAACAAATCCCTTGCTTTTGAGAGGAGGTTCTTTGGAGGGTTTCATCAGCTTCCAACGAATGCTTTCACATCTGGTAAAAACTTCATTCATCGTTTTGTATTTGAACTTGTCTTCACGGGTAAGACTTATAATCCTCTCCAATATATATATAAAATACTTATTTTTCTTATCATTACTCTTATGTTAAATAATGGATTATTTACTGGTGTTTTTCAGTCATCTACGAAATTAGAGGTGTAAATCTTCTGGGCACAATACCCGGTTACAAAGTATGAAGCCAAGATAATTTCCATTCATTGCCTGTACAAGTAAGAACTAAAAAAATTCTCCTATGTGCTTTCAAAACAGTAATGTAATACACCTGCAAAAAGGATTCATCTTGAATTTTCTATGAAGTTACGTCAGTCGCAAATCTACAGTCAAATGTGTGTGTAATATGCCTCGGGGTTATTGCTAACTCCATTTTTTTACCCTTTGCGGGTCTCAGGGATTTAGATGTCTATTTTGAATTTATAATTTAAGGAAAATTTTAATCCTTGCTGTTAAAGTACAGTCATCTCTCACGGGATAAGTTTCATACCTGTAATCTGGTGTTTTGTTGGTGTATATTTAAGTTCCATAACTGTAATCTGGTGTTTTGTTTGTGTATATTTATTGCCTCTGGTATTGTATATTAAATTTCTGCGATCACCCCGCCAATCATTTTCCTGTTATGACCCCACCATTGTTCTGTAGCTATCACACCAGTGGTTTTCCATTAATGGCTGCAATGATCTCACCGTTGTTGTTCAACAACTGATATATCTCTCCAACAAATAGGCATACTGTTTATCTATGGATTATAATCAGTTGCATATTTGGGTTTTCTCGCTAATCTCTTGGTGTGTGTGCAGGACGTTTCTTGACCAGAGATGTATGTGGCTTGTTTCTGATTCTTATGAGCAGCTGTCAATAATTGTTTATACATAAAAGTAAGTGATTTTTCTTTTATCATGATCTAACTATTTTTATATAACAGTAAGTGATTCTTATTTTTATGTGACAGTTGAATTTATTTTGCTCAGTTAAGAAAGATTTAGAGATAGTTTCCGAAAATTGATTTCCTTATCAATAAAGTTTCCGAGCAGGACTAAGCATAGTGCAGCATACTCTAACCCCGGAGGCGGCGAGCATCTTAAATCATGTCATAGCAGAAGCTTGTCTCTGTGGGAACGGCTAAACGAATCCTCTACATGTCGCTGCAATGCTTTTGGCAACCCCTATTAGCCATCTGCGCCAGGCTTGCTAGGCTGCCGCTTCAAAGTTCAGCGTTGGTGCTGAAGCCACCGACAATAGAAATGATGAGATTAGAAGACTCATAGAAATCCTTCTAAATCTTAAGATGAAATCCTGCTAAAGCTTAAGAAGAAGAATCCGATTCTCGTAGGGGAGAAAGAGCCCGAAGCTATAATAAAAGAACTTGGGAAAAGAATAGAAAAAGGTGAAAACCCAACATAGCTTCAGTGTGCAGATTCTTCCTATTGAAACAGAGATATTTGCTTTCTGTTCCAGAAATAAGTTAAAGATCACATTTCTATGAAGTTCGGTATTTACTAGTTTTTGAGGAAGAGTTTAGTTTACTGAATAGGTGGTAATGTCGAATAATACAGAGGGTAGTGACGATTATTATTTAGTAACTATGTGGAGTTGTGATTATTATGTCCAGTACTAAGACCTAGATTTCACTTTTGCAGGTGTCTTAAGCAAAATCCTTACCATGGTTGAGATTATTTAGGTCTTTGTCCCAAGCACGTAAATAAAAATTAGTCTATTCTTTTATATTGTGATGAAATGTGCACCAATCTGAGAGGAGATTTGGAAGTGGATTTATCGCGCATGATAGCCAAAGACCTTAAGTGTTGAATACAAACAACAACTATGTTAAAGCAGCAGTTGAGTACCATGAAGGATATGTAAATAAAAATTAGTCTATTCTTTTCTATTGTGATGAAATGTGCGCCAATCTGAGAGGAGATTTGGAGGTGAAGTTATTGCGGATGATAGCCAAGGTCTAAGTGTTGAATACAGACAACAACTATGTTTCAGGAGCAGCTGAGTACCATGAAGGATATTTCATGTGTAATACTTTTTAATAGCTAAATGAACTAGTAAGGTATCAGGTGGTTTTTATTTTTATTTTTATTTCAATAAAATTATTAGTATGATGGCCTCGATCATCACAGCCAGATGAAGCTAGATTTTTATTTTCTTTGATTAGGGAAGTGAGAATCCTTTACATAAAGCAGGAATCAGATCTTTCCTGTGGACTCACTTCTTCTTCTTCAGTGTACTGACAGACAAGTCTTTGAACACTGCAATAAAATGGAAAAAAGTCATGTTAATATGTAATTAATTATGATTCTTTTGTAATAATGGTGATGAGTTTTTTCTGAGTGATCTTCTTGATTTAGCTTGATTCAACGGTGTCCTTGCCTGTTCCTATGCTCGCACAAAGCACTTTACCACTAGTTGTTTTCCCATTCATTTTACACTTACCTCCGAATTATAACTCTGTTCCAATATAGATATAGGGTAAGATGAAATCCAAACCAAGCAATACATGTGCCCTGAGAGCCTGTTTCTCTTAGTCTTAGAAGATTATGCAAAATCCCACACAACAGAAGTGGTCGTGCAGGTCTTCAAAAACATGAAGTGAAGCTTCGAATGTGAGCTAGGTATTAGTTCTTACAATACTCTCTCAATGCCCTCGCACAGGGTAATTGTTTGCATATGGTTGAATGCTTCTAAGCATGTCTAGATATAGTGGGAATAAGCCCTAATTTGTATATATTTAGGGTATTTATCAAAGACTTCTATAAGTGAAGAACCTGTTCATTGAACCAAGGAGCTTGTTAGTAGTTGTGGAGTAGGATTTTAGTTTTCTGCTTCATTGTGTTCGCTTGTGAGTCTCATGTTGATTTCCTTTGCTAGTTTGTGTTTTCAGGCCATGGATTCCTTTTTTTCTCTTATAAATTGAAAACTTATTTTCTCTGCAATATTTCAACCACACGCCTCCATAAACTGTTGTTTTTTCGAATAGAAGATTTTCACTCTGCAGTTGTTATTTTTGTTATTTGGCTTTGACAAAAATAGTTACATCCCTCCACAAGCTTCCAATTTTTTTAATCAAAGCTTTGTGGTGGTCATTTGTTGAGTATTCAGACAATCGTGAAGGAGATTGAAGATCTCGAGAGGAAAAATACTGAGTTTGTGGCCCAACTGATTGGTTGAGGAGTTTGACGGAGGTAAATTTCTTTTTGTTGAGGAGAATCACCCAAAACCCATTTTCCAGTTTAATTCAACTGGTCAGTTGAGGAGATATATGGAGGTGAATTGCTTTTTGTTGAGGAGAATCACCCAGAACCCATTGTCCATAGTTTAATTATGCTAGGTCTCCACGCGCTACTCGGTGCTTCGATTTCCTGCTAAATTGTGGTCAATATCCCCATCTTGAACTGCCTGATTCAGTGCATGTTTTAGATGAGTATTTCCCTCAATTTCTTAAAGTTCCAGCATGGGTGATTTACATAATTTAAATGTCAAACATTCCTTCCAATCTCCTCTGTTTCGGTAATAATTTTGTATATACAGTGTTAGATATGAATATTTTATGTATATACATTGTCACTTAGCTTTTACCATTTCCTGTTTCTGGTAACGTAGCTTATAAATGAATTATTATTGAAAATTTCGGTTCTATGTACATTATAAATTTTCATATTTATTAAAAATACAAATTTCTTTCCCCTTAAAATTTGTGTACTTCTTTTATGCTTCTATTTCAACTAAGCTCAAGAGCTTTTTCTGAGTCCAAATCAACTCTTACCCTCCACCCTCCCACAGTCATGTACAAAATATAAAATTTGATATGCTTACAGACTTGTAATATGTCTTCTTTTGATGTTAAATAATATTATCCCTTATCTTAGAAGCATTATGCTATTTTGGGGCTGTATCACACAATCATCTCTTGGTTACCAAACTGTGGTTCATTTGCGGTAAACATTGCAAAGGATATTTAGGGGGTGGTTAACATATTAGAGTACCCTTCAACTCTTATGAGCAGAGGATAATGTTGCGACCTAATGAAGGTGATGATTGCATAGTAATGCCATTATGAATCACTACTGCTGTATTGTTAGCATCTTATCCATTATTGTTATTTGAGTTACAACTTTTGAGCAATAAGGAAGTGCAAAAAGGTTTCTGATCATTCTATCTCGTTTTAGTTTTATACTATTGCTAAATGAATGGTCCTTGATCAATGAGAACATTGATGCATCTCAAAAGGTTTTACATACAATTAGAGCAATAGATTAATTATACAGCACATGAAAATCAAACAAGTTTATGCAACTAAATAATGCTCATGTAGATTGAAATTATTACATATTTCCTCTTGATTAATTTCATGCTCATTTAGACTGAAATTGCGATAATGGTTTGGATGGATATGTGGTGGATCTCTGGGGAGTTGAACCTGTGGCCAAATTGAGTTGGGAAAACCCCAATTGATTTTAAGTGTTTGTTTGTATCTAATGTCCTATAAAATATCTGGTTTATTTGACTGCAAGCATGTTTAAAATAAGTTGGTTCTAGAATTTCAGGTTAAGTTCAAAAATTTCTAGTATGAGCTTTGCTAGATTGTTGGGATGTTCGATCATGCCCAGGTCTCCATTATTTATTATGGAATGACCCCACATATACTTTACCCCATCACCTTCATGAACCAAACTACTTGCTTAAATAACTTCATACAAGCTTATAACTATGTGCACACATGAACATGAAAATAGTAGTCATGAATAATTAGTATTGCTTGATCCTCCCCTAGATGCATGGAAGATGCGAAATTGCCTAATTTATCTTTCCTTGCATTATGATACTCCCCTTGATTTTCTAAGTTCGAACGTCACCCTTTCAATTGGCTATTTTTCTCATCATCTCGAAAATCGATTCTCCCAACAACTAAGTCATAGTGATACTAATGGTGGGCAATGTAGCTAATCCTTTGAGAACAATGTCTACAACAATGGTTTTATGGTTACATTCATTCTTTGATTGTCATCTACTTTCTAGCATTTGTGAGTTTGCCTGCTAATTCCCTTCTACTTCATATCATATTCAAATATTTTCAAAATGATAGAAGGGTAATCAACTGCAACTCTTGGGCATGCTACTGAATAATAAGTCCAACCATGATGTTCTAGTTGTGAGATGAGATAAAGAGTTTGATAAACACGAGTAAGAAAAGCAATGCCAAATAGAATCTAAAAAAAAATTACAATGTATCACACACACACACACAATAAAAAAACACTAGCATGCGCAAAAGGCATAAGTTAGTTAGGGGTAGTTTGACACTTGTGTCCACATTGTAATATGCTCAAACCATTCTGAAATGTATAAATATGTAAGGAATATTTGGGTTAAGGGTCGTTCATTAGTTGTTTCTCTAGTAGTTTTGCTTTATGCTATGTTATGTTGGGGTATTTCTGGGTATGTGGCAGAGATCCAATGCGCAGTGCAGGTTTTGTAAGTTGTTCCAGGGGATAATAATATAGAAATGAACCTATTTTGGAGCAAATATCTTGTGTGGTTGATGTGATGAATGCTTTGTGTATTGCACGCATGAAATTTGTGTTTCTATTATTTCTTTGAATGTGTTATCAATTAAAGTGAATGAATGTCTATTTATGTGCAAAATCAATTAAACTGAAGGAATTAACAATGAATGGATAAAAATGGAATAGACCTATTTTTTATCCTTCAACCTCATGTTAATATGCCTAAACTTGGTAGTTTGGTATGCAATTTCCATGAGCACCAACCTATATAACATGTGCTTTAAGAGAATATGTGGAGTTAAGGTGTATCCATATACCAGCACATAATTTTATCCCTTTCTATGTTCTAATAAGCTATAGGATCAAGTTCCTATAGTGTTCACTTGCCACTAGATTGTATATTTTCGCTCATGCTTGTTAATCATGCCACTAGAATGATTTTTGCTTAGAAATATCATTAAGGGCTTATTAATTAGGATTTTATGGTCAAAATAATAGTCTACCAACTGGGTTGCAGTTCGGCAATGAAGGCAGTGGTGTGTGAGGACTTGGGACACCCACCAAGGTACAAGTATTCCAGAGAGACGAATAAAAGGTTGCGTTATTGTAAGGTGCAAGCTCTGGGTAATTTTGAAAGAAGCGAAACCCATGTCACAGATGCTCAGCTAAACGAAAGTGCTTGTGATTAATACGTTTCTCTTTGAAGGATGTCTCGCTTGTGAAAAAGGACCACTTAAGGTGCTTGATGGATTTGGTCTGATGTTAATGCTCTTGGACTTTAAAGGAAGCACTTAAAAAAATTCTTACTTCAAGGAAGACAAAGATAGACAATTTTTTTAAGCTTGACTCAAAAGGTCTCGCATCTTGTGCATCTTGTTGGGTAGAATATGCTTATTATTTTGGAGGCAATTATCTAGTTTCTTAGATATGCTTTTGTATTGTCGGGTTTTTGGCAGCTGTGGAAACGGGAGTCTCAACTATTGTTACCTCTTAAGGTTGCTTAGATATGATTCTTTAATATTGTTACCTCTTAAGGTTCTTAGAATGGATGAACTTCGCCTATTTCTCGTACAGTTGTTTTCTGAGGATACTTTCACAAAGTCATTTTCAAGGTGGAATCAAGGTGGATGACCCATTAATCATGGAATGAACATATATGAGGGTGCCAAGCTTATAGTTCTAAGGAGGTACTTGATAGAGTATAGATATATGTGAGGGTGCTATTATAGCATATATGTGAGGGTGCTAAATAGATATATGTGAGGGTGCTAAACTTATAACATGTACAGGTGGATTATGAATAATTTGTATTGTTACAAAATGTATTATAATTTTGTAAACAAGACTCATTATGAAAAAATTGTGTAAAGATTTTAAGCTTTATAAAAAGGATATGTATTTGGAACACACCATCTAACTAATCCAATTTGAAAATCACATAGTAAGTATCACATATAGAACTGACTTAAATTTGAATTTCATGACAAATTGCTCATATTTTATACTAATGCCCATCTCATATGCTATGTGCCATATGTCATCTTATGTGTCCAATTCACATTGCTTTGAAATAACAAACCTAATGATTTGGAACGTATAAGCTATAACAAATAGGAAATTAATATTTCCATTTTATTTTATTTCTCATTTAGCATGTATAAATCATAACAAACTTACAATTTTTATTTATATTTTGTTATATTTCTTATTTTTCATTCATAATGTATAAATTATAAAAAAAATTAAAATTTATATTTTAATTTAATTATATTTTTCATTTAAAAAAAAATATTTAAATATATTTTAAATACTCATATATAATATTACAAAATTATATAAATATTAAAATTTTAAATTTTAAAAAAATATTATTGTCATTTTTTTTTCATTCTTAATTTTGAAACATCCTAATAATTTCAAAAGATAAACATTTATAATTTCATCTATAACTCTATAGCAAGTAAATCATTAATATAAACTCAAAAAGCAAAATTCAATTTTGATATAATATTAATATTTTATAAGTTTTCTTATAACATATTTTTCTATGTTGATAGTTTAGTATGAGAAAGAAGTCTTAGCCCTAACATAAAAGGTAAATGTGAAAATTAAACATGGCACTTTGATCAAATATTAAGTAAATAAATTTTTACAATGTTGACTCTAATCTAAACAATATATATTTCAATTAACTAAAACTAAAAATAATAATTAAACTGTGATTTACATCTGAGGGATTGGAGCACAAGAAAGATTTATATATTAAATTAATTTAAATTCATCTTAACTCTTGCTTGAGGGATCAAATACTTTAAGTGTAAAACTTAAATGCAAATTTGAGGAAAATTTTGCACCTAAGGGATTTGATCCATCTCTAAGCTTTCTAGACTGGTTAAGATGGATCCTATAGCATATACATGTCATCTTCTTACACTAGATCTAGATCCATTGTGTTAGTATCTCAAATTATCACTTTAAGTGGAGGGATACCTATCTTTTAGAGTTCCATTTCAAAATTTAATCCATAAACTTAAACCTACACCTCTAATTTTAAAACTAAACCATTAATCTTTACTTGGTAGCATCTCAAGCTCACGACGACTAGGGGGTATATAGACACTAGTAAACTATGGTTTCCCTTTTTGAGTCAATGTTTCAAATCCTTAGCTAGATTCATCATTAGCACAATTTGTCAATGGTAAGAATTGCAAATGAGATGTATGACATATGTACCAACATCTATTTTATAAAAAGAAACAATTTGCAATGAATCACACAAATATTCAATAGTTTATTCCTTTAAAAAATAATGATGATCATGGATTCTTAAAGATTCTACCTATTTCCCATTATCTCATTAACAATGAAACATGACAAGATCTTGTTACTCCTCCTACAATATTTCACATCCCCAATGGCACTGTCGGGGACATTGCCACCACATGGCTCTTGTTTAATAAGTAAAATGAATAATAGTAATAATAATAACAATAACTACTATATGAGTGGTATTGTAGAACTAGGGAGAAGATTAAGCTTTTCAATGAGATTACTTTTGAACATATATATAGACAACATAACTCATTGGCAGATTCATTTTCAAAGGAAGCTTATGATGGGGATAAAGGTGTCATCAACTTAAAATTCTGTTTTGAAATATTATAGGCTGGGCTTTAGTATCATGTTTTGAGGACTGTTTTATTTTGGACATGATTTGAACTTCAGTGTTTTTTTTAAGCAGAAGTCACTTTTTGGACTTATTTAGTTGTATTACTTAATTCTCAAATTGAATACCAATAATATGGTTTTCTTTAGCTGAAAAAAAATAATAAATTCTAATATAATTTATTTTCAATTTAATCTTATTAATCTCAGCTTTCAATTTTTTTTTATTTAATTTAATTTATTATATCTCATAAATATCAAATTTATTGCATACCCTCGTTCCATTTTACGAACAGTCGAGCTATCAAGATATATATATATGTATATTTATAATAATGCATATCACTGAAGACCAAAAATGGTGAATTTCATACATCGATTAGAAAGAAAATTACGTAACTCTGAAAACCTTTATCGTTATTATAAATTATACGAACGGAATAATTTTTTTTATCGATGCTACAGATCAGTTTCGACGTGGATGAAATTCATATTGCGTGTCTGTGGCTATGGCTTCCGTTACTGGACTAAGAACCACGGCTCAATATGCCGTATAGGCGGAGAGCGCTGAGTACGAGAAAACAAATTCCAATCAGAGCCGTGGCTATATCCTTCCATTTTCTCAAGAGATCCGTAAACACTTTTTTAATTTTGCTCGGGTAAAACTTTTTGATGATAACTTGGTCGAACGCCTCTTTCAGCTCCAGAGGAGGTTCCATGCCAAGAAGAAAAGGGGGACGCATGCCGTCCCACATCTTTGCTACATCCTCGTCGGTTAACTTGCTACTTCCTCGACGAATGACATCAGATTTTACGAGCACCCGAACGTCATCGGGCGTGTGAATGAGGGAGCACATAAGTCCAACGTACCGCGACACGCAGTTGCCACGTTCGGCGTCGTTGAACTCTAATGCAACCATGTTCTTCAAAAACACTTCAGCGTGCATGTTGGATACAGTGATCTGAGGAAGGTAGATTGTGTTTGAGTGTTTATCAAATCTGGTCGTCTGAGGCAGCTGATCAGAGAAAGATTTGAACTTAATCCCGGAAATAGCCAATTCAGCCACGTTGTATGAGTATCCATGGAGAAAATCACGTTCGCCGCCGGGGAAAATGCTACATACCGCTGCAACACCCGCTTCTAGAAAGTGTTTGGTCTTTGCGCATAGAATCGCCCACTTTAATGGACCCTCGTTCCCCTGGACGGCTTGCATGTGATCCAGGAAGGGCGAAACGAATGCGTGCATGCAACCCAGCAAATGCGGCTCTGTTTCGGCTGATGCAGCATGATCAGCTACGTTGTACGTTTGATCGAAGGGAGACAATTCCGTGAACGTATTCGCCAACAGCTTTTTGAAGTCTCCATGATCTCTATGAAATAAATTAGCTTGTTCCACGCTGTTAAAAATTTCTTTGAGGACAGGCAGCGGAATCTGATTCTCCAGCTTGAGAATGTCGCATTTTATACCCTGATCATGAAACCGAATTAAATCGTCGTCTGCGCTGGGATCATCGAGCTCATGGCTAAAGAGTCTGAATAAGAAAACAAACAGAAATTATGAATCCATGGCCATCATGAGTGTGAAGTTCGTCGAATACTCGCCTTCCTCACTGATTGGCCAGTCGTAGAAACTATCAATGTCTGGCCTCAACCCTTCGATCTTTTGAACTATATCGTTGAAGCTCTTGCCCCGATTGATCAGTCTCCGCGAGAGTGTGCTCGAGAACTTGGGTTTGTACATCTCCACGGTTGATATCAGGTCACGATTCTGATAACTACCTCCCGCAGAAGAATAGCTCATATCCTTCCTAAGCTTCCAATGGTGGTAAGGCCCCAGGGAGACAACCCTAGGAATGTATGCTTCTGGATTCACATTCAGCAAAGGCTTTGCCACGCGAGGAATCCTACCCGCGTTTGTTAGAGATTTCTTGTTATCAAGAATCTCTCCAATATTTTCAGCCCAATCCCTCCTAAACGCCGGTAGTTCTTTCATCATCAGTCTCGTTATTACAATTTACTCTACTGAATAGCTGTAGTTCTCTAAACGTTGAAATCAACAAGAAAAGAGCACATGTTATTTTGGAATTGTTCATTGCTCAGATACATTAATATATGATTAGTAATATTTAAGGGTCATCCTTATCTCGATTACTGATAAGTTCAATCAAGATAAGCTCAATCGTATACGAGTAGCTGCAGTAACAGTATCCAGTGACTTACATAAAAATAAAAATAAAAAGTATTCAAAATTGTTTTGTTTTTAAGTTTGAGGTAGGAAAGTTGACAGAAATTAACATGTTTGTTACAGATTTACATATACATTTTATATCACTGAAGAGATAAAATGGTGATATGCATATTTTCTCTCTTTAACTAAAGAATATTAACGACTACGCTTTTACTTTAGAGGGATGGGCCGCTAAATCATAAAAAGTGCAAAGAAATTGTGGAGTGCAGAATAATTCATTCACTGTTACAGCGACTTTTTAAAAAGTTAAATGCCATTGAGAATGCATTGGCCAATATTCATTAGTTAAAGCCAGAAATTATGGCATTAAATGGCACTTTAGGATTCAATATTCTTTTGTTAAAGCGAGAAATTATGTTTTTGTTGTCAGGTGGGAGAAGTCATCGAACCAATGAGTCCTTTATTGGAATAAATTGTTGCAAAGAAGCTGCTTTGGAGACCAGACGGTCTCTTCTTTGACTGCTCTCCCAGTCTATGTTTCTCTCCCCTTTTCCCTTTAAAAATATTTTAAAGAAGTAAAGTAGAATAATTTCTCTCTTTAACGAGGGAATAAAATACTTTAAAGGAGTAAAGTAGAATAATTTATCTCTTTAACTAAAGAATATTGCCCCCTCCACTTTTACTTTACGAGGGATGAGCCAAAAATTATATAATGCAAAGAAAATGTAGAATATAATGCATACTAATCTACTAACTAAAGAATATTGGCCCCTACACTTTTACTTTACGAGGGATGGGCAAAAAATTATACAAAAAAAAGTGGAATACAATGCAGACTAATTCATTGATGGTTCCTTCACCAACACTCATTTGAAGACACGAATTGTTAGAATAATCCAGCCACTTTTAGATAAAAGTAAAAGTGAGTAGTTACACAGCTAAAAGGAAAAAACAATAAATGGCAATCATAGTGGGTTAGCCGTATTCTTTGGTTAGCCAATATTCTTTAGCTAAAGCGAGAAAATATGCTTTTGTTAACGCAGACTGTCATCAGTTGTCATTACTGCATGGTGGGGGCAGTCATATGATCAAATTACTTCATGGTGCGAGCAGTCATATAATCAAACAGTTCTCGATTGAAATAAATTATTGCAAAGAGGCAGCTTTGGACACCAAACCGTCTCTTCTTCGACTACCCTCTCTGTCATGTTTCTTTTCCCTTTTCTATTTAAAATACTTTAGGATAGTAAAATAACATTACGAATCTGCAACCCAAGAATACATAGTCACTATGCTCTACTTTATTTCATCATGGTTGATTGTTTAACTTGTGATCGACTTTACTTGACTGAAGATCTTCTCAAGTGAGGTTGACTTTACTTGATTGTGGTTTACTTGACTGTAGATCTTCTCAAGTGAGGTTGACTTTACTTGATTGTGGTTTATTTGACTGTAGATCTTCTCAACTGAGGTTGACTTTACTTGATTGTAGTTTATTGTGAAGGATATTGTTGATTATCATTCAATATGATTAATTATAGTTGATACATGTTGATTATTCTTAAAGTATAGTAGAGCATCGCCTAACATGTATACATGTTTCTAAGCACATGCATTCCCATGTGTAAAAGAGACTTAAAAAAAACATCACTCTTATTCCATGAGTCTCCTCCAATCCACTCTTACCTCATATCTGTTTTCCTCTTCTAAAGCATGCACAATTTCAAAATAGCAATCCTCCCCTGCAAGATCCATATACTAAAGTTAATCAATGTCTAAACTAGCTAAGAAACTTAATTAGGGAACTTAAAAACACAAACTATGAGTACTTGCAATTCCCATTGTTGCTTCCATTGGCTATTTATCATGAAAATTCAAAGGAGAGGAAAAATTATAAGACAACAAACCCTACGGAACATATCCGCTCTTCTAAATATTAACTTCTAAATATAGGAAATACAAGGACTAAATATGGCTTGTCTTCATCCTTCACGGGTCTTCAACACTAACAAGTAATGAGAGTAATTACATTATTCAACACTCCCCCCCCCTAATTATGACCATTACAAACATCAAGAAGCAATGCCTAAATGATGTCTCAGAAATTCAAAGCTATTTCTTGCTAATCGCTTGGGGAAGATGTCTACTAGTTGATCCTTAGATCCAAAAACATGTAAATTGATGTGTCCATCATTCACGAGGTCACATATGAAGTGATAGAAAGTGTTAATGTGCTTACTTTGGTGGTGAAACACATGATTCTTAGATACAGAAATGGTTTAGTTGTTGTCACAGAATATCGGAGTTGATTCCTTTTCTTCATGTTCAAGATCACTCAAAAGTCTTCTCAACCATATTGATTGACATGATGTTGAAGTTGATGGTACATATTATGTACTTGCTGAAGATATTGTAACAACGGGATGTTTCTTAGAATCCCATGAGATAAAATTTGTGCCCAAATGAAATGCATACTCAGAAGTACTCTTCATATCATCAATGATTCCTACAAAATCACTATCTATATATATCCAACAAGTGAGTTATCTTCGGAACTAAAATACCAAACACCAAAATATGTTGTACTTACAATGTACCTCAAAATCCTCCTTCCAACCTTCCAATGAGAGCCTTTGGGTGACTCCATAAATCTAGAAATGAGACTTACTACATACATAATATCTGGCTGGGTAGCTGTAAGATACATGAGGCTTCCTACTAGACTCTTATACAATGTGGAATTAACTTCTACTCCTCTATCATGTTTGCTCAATTTTGTGCCTATTGCAATAGGTCTCTTCATTGGTTTACACTTGTTCATTATGAATCTCTTCAAAATATATGAGTCATATTTATGTTGGAAAATAAAAGTACCCCGTAGAGATTGTTCTAGAGTCTATCCCAAGAAAATACTTCATTAAATCAAGATCAGTCATCTCAAACTCTTCTTTCATGGCTATTTGGAATTCATTCAAGACTATGTTTCCATTATATATCATGTCATTAACATAAATTCAAACTATTAAGATATTACTTTGTTGATCCCTTTTGGTGTAGACTTTGGACTCATTGTTTCCCTAGTTGAACCCATGGTTGAGAAAATATGAGTCAATCTGTGATGAACCTGCAACAATTAATTAATGAGAATATGCGAGATAACAAAAATAATAGAACTGAGAATCACTTTTATTAATCGCAGGCCACTTCGAGGGGGCAACCTCCTTTGAGCAAGCTCAATACAAATAACTTCACAGTACCTTCATTGGTCTCAACACAAACTTATATACTAATTCTAGGTGCCAATACCATGGGTCAATACCATGCGTCAATACAAACCATGGGCCAATACAAACTATGGATCAACAATTACTACGGGACGACTTACAAAGCATATGCATCCAACAACAATAAGACAAACTATGGATCAACAAATACTATGGGACGACTTACAAAGCATATGCGTCCAACAAAAATATACTAACACAGTAGATAGAAGGGTTGACATGGGTTCCTAACATCCCCTCTCCCTTAGAAAAAGCTTTGTCCCCAAAGCTTTAGATGTGGAAATTGATGTAAAATCTGAAGGAGTGGTTCCCCTGTAGCATCCTCGGGTTGCATTCCGGGCCACTGACGCCTTTTGAGTTGTAGAGGGGATTGCTTGGAAGGCTGTAGACGAAGAAGAACCATATCAACTACGTGAAAAGTGCACTCAGAATGGTGCTGATCGGCTTGTTGTGTCAGTCGAATTCTTTCCATGTGAAGATTGTCCTGCAGAATAAGAAGAATCTGATCACGGTGTCGAAGAACCGAGTCAATTTCCTAAACTAGGGACCTACTGAGGGTGTATGGAATAATAAATGACGGTGCATGTCCATAGATTGCTTCATATGGTGTCCTTTTAGATGTGGTATTGTACCACTGGAGCGCTTCTAGGAAATCCATAGAAATAGTTGTCCAAATCTCTGTAGGGATGGGAAAGGGTTCGAGCAGTCTTGAAAGGAGTGTCATTTCACCTTGTTGACCTGGAAAGTATCACAGTCAGCCACCATCTATTGAATTGTCATGTTCAATCCCTGCCAAAAGAATTTACATTGTTCCCGGTCATACATTTTTAGGAACCCATAGTGCCCTGGTGATGAAGAAGCATGGAGTCACTACAAGAAAAAAGGTCATTGGTGAGGGTCATGCCTGTGACAGACCTTTAAGGATTGTCACCAATGTCACATATGATGACGGTCCTTAAAATATCTTCATTATAAGTGCCTTTTGAGATGGTCCTTTAAGTTTCGTCACCAAATCCCTTTTCACAGACACTTTTGGTGAGGGTTGTTAAAGGCCCGTTGCTAATTCTCTCTTTGGTGACACTTCTAGTGACGATCTTTTATTGGCCCTCACCAATACTCTTTTTGGTTACTGTAGAAAAATGTTTGTCACCATTGATCATTATAATGAGTTTTTGATGACGCTATGTGACCGTCTCTATATTTTTTGATAAAATATAGTGGTTTAAGACCACTGATATGGATTCTTTGTCATTATGTGTCCAAGGTCATAGTGGTTAGAGTCAATGAATTTATTAATAAGTTAGTGTGCCAATGGTATTAGGTTCAATATCACTTATTTTGGGGGGTTAAGTGTGATGGTTATGAGTATAACTTATTTCCATGGGTTAAATGTGACATTTATGAATACCACTTATTGATTCCACTACTTTTACATTCAATATTTTTTGCAATTCAGTTGCCATGTTTGCACCATCCAATCTATTCTCATGAGAACAAATGCGAATAATTTTTGAATTGTTTGTTAGGATTTGTTGAGAATATGAAGCTTATAAGTCTGTCTCCTACTTATTTTCCTTGTCACTTGGCAATTGGTTTAAAATTAATCTCACTTACTTTGTTAGAAATGCTGTCAAGGTTGGTGTTTTTGACAGCTTCACTACACCTGACACTATCCATTCTTTGTTCATTAGAAACTATACTTTTATTAGTAATTTCTTTCTCACTTATGTTAACAAGTAAATGCCTTCCATTTTGATAAACATAATAATTTCCATCAAAATGATGTTTACCTATTGTGTCTCCAATTCTTTACTTTTTTTCTTCAATTTTATTAGTGGCATGGGGGGTATCATTTCCTTCAAGTAATGGGAATTACTAATTTTTCCTTTGTGTTAACACATGACTCAATCCTCTTAGGTTTATCACTAGCAATTTCCCTTTTAGATGAAGTTCCAATAGTATGTGTAGGAACCATATTATAAGACATAATCAAGTCGATTAATTCCAATAATGAACGAGACTAACTTGCTAACTAGCTACGCGAAGGTTCCCCTTCATGGATAGCTTCTTAGAGGGACTATGGTCATTTAGGCCATGGACGTTTGAGACAATAACAGGTCTATGATGGCCTTAGATGTTATGGGTTGCACACGTGCTACACTGATGCATCGAATGGTTTTTTCTCCTTGGTTTGAGAGGATTGGGAAATCTTCTTAGACCATTGCAATTATTGGTTTCCAACAAGGAATTCCTAGTAAGTGCGTGTCATCATCTCGTTATGACTATGTCCCTACCATTTTTACACACCGCTCATTGCTCCTACCAATTGAATGATTTAGTGAAGTGTTTAGATCATGTCAACGAAGGTGGCTCGCCGCCTTCGACGTCATGAGAAGTTTAATGAACCTTATCATTTAGAGGAAGGAGAAGTCATAACAAGGTTACCATAGGTGAACCTATGGTAGGATCATTAACATGCGAGTATTATATGATACCCCTTTATGGGCTAGGGGACATTTGCACGACCCACCGGGTGCATCCGACTTTGTTGTGGGTTGTGGTGCCTAACCATTCCATCCACACACTGTGGCTACCTCGATTAGTGGGTGTAGGAGGTTGGATCCCACCAAGATTTGGAGTGGGAGACGACTACAACCCATGTGACTTCCTTTATTGAGGGAAGCGATGCCTCGTCGTTTCATTTGCACGATGTTGTTTCCTCGATTATGGATCGTGGGAAATCGACTCTCCAATACAAGCTCTCACAAGCCCCCTTCTTCCATGATGAATAATCATCGAGGAGTGTTCAGTGGATGGGTGAAAACGCTATGCAATGCATTGGGTTGACCACCCTAGTACTCCCTATCACCCATCCAAAAACTCTTGAATTTGCCCCTTAATTTCTTCATTTTCAAATAATGAATTCCTACATAAATCCTCGTTTGGCATAACAACTTTATCTCTTAGGTTGATTCCCTGCATGTTCAATCAGATGGCTTGGATGCATTTCATGAGGTTCTCATAACAACTCATGATAACAATACTATAATAGCTCATCCAACTAATTCTATTAATTTGACCTTTCCTATCAAACTAGAAGCATGTTTTATGAGTTTCCATGGTCTCGGTGACAGTTAAAAGGTGCTAATTTCTCTTCCTTTTCGAATCACAAAATAATCAAGGAAAACTATTACGAGGCATTGATTAGTTTATGAGCTTCCAATAGATTAGGACATGCATTCTAATATAGACGCATTAGTTTTGGTGACCACAACCTTCACCTTGAAGAAATTGTAATTTAATGATTTAACAATGTTTATGCCCAAATATCATAGCTGCATTCTAATCTTATTTTCATTGTCCACTTGGATAAGACACTTGTCACTTAGATGTAAAAAATACATTAATAAAACTTTACATCTTGATCCATGCCATAGTTTTGTCCACAAATCCATGTCTTTTCTTATAGAAAATCAAACCATATTTAGGAATATTTTCCACCTTTCTTCCCCCAGAATGTGTCATAATTAATTCTAATTCAGTCGTATGCCAGTAGGTATGATGGAAAGTCAATTGATGAATGAATGATTCAAGGATTAAGGAGGATCAATTCACTTATGGACGAACAACATGGCACATTAGATGGGGACCTACACACATTAAAGGATGTATAACAACATAAAGGTAAGACAAGACAATTGTTGCAAATAAGGCATTGAATGATTGAGATTGGATTTATGGCCCTTGTCAACTTAATAAAACACATTTTACATTGTCCACTAGCTACATTTCCCTTTTAAGATTGTAAAAGGGAGGTCTTTCGGCATGACACTATTGAGAAATTGAAACATTTCATTGGTTTATACATGGTTGCATTTTTTGAAATGTTTATCTTTTCAATCTATGTGATGGTTTGAGTTTCTATCACATTTGGACATAGTAATCCTTGTGATGGATTGCAAGCACCTTATAACATAAGGTGTGGAAGGCCCCTTTTATGGATTTCATCACATGTGTTTGAAACTTTTATGTTTGAACTTTATGTGATGTCACCATTGAGAATTATAAGAGATAGGATATTTACCCCTTTACATTACCGTGTCTCCTACATTACCATGTCCAAGACCCCAAGACAACACGACCTAGACACATAGCACCATGGATACCGGCCATGGAAAGTCATGTGTGATTCTTTGAGGAATTATGCATGGCTATAGATGCCTCAATGGTTTCTTTAGAGACAAAGGCATGGTATTCATCCCATAATGCCATTCTGAAGGCCCTAAGACACCTTCATACTTCTCAAAGCTGCCTGATGGCACCAACATATTGAATCATAGGCCAGTGATACCCTCAATAGGCCATGCGTAGTTTGTGGAGGAGGGATTCTTAAAGTTCAAATTAAATTCCAAAAGTGTACCTTTGAAGGAGATGACCTTCTCAAGTCATGATCCTCCATCAAGTCCATTAGAAGGAGGGTACCTTATGGAAACATATTAGACATTTTAGGGATGGAAATACCAATATGATGATAGATTTGTTGCTATTTCTTGGGAGGGCCATTATAAAATTCATGGAAAGGTTGTCCTAGATAGTGGCAGAGATCAAAAGTGGTTGCAATGCCCCAAGGTTCCTTGCTTCATTAAACTCACTCATGAGGTTAATAACCATGAGAGGATGGAGAAGGAGGGATATAAACCCAATCTCCATATTGGGGGTTCTTTAAGATTGTGTCATGGGTTTTAATGCCAAAAAGCCCCTCAATTATGCTAAATGTGGAACACATGCATGATACCCCTTTTAGTAGTTTGTATGTTTTAGACAAAAGATCATAATTTAAATGGCCTACCCTCTATATATAGGGATAAGGAAACATCTACATCACATTAGATTGGCCATATCCAAATAAAGATGCCATAATTTGATCTTATGTCTCACCCTCCCAATGGAATTTTGTGAAGGTTTATGCATAATCCAAATACCCGGGCTACTTAAAATTACAACATTGTAGAAGATTTATCCTAGACCCCTTGCATCATGCTCACTTTAGAGTTTCTTTAGATATTCCCACAGTAGTGGAAGGAAGTTTTAAATGTGATTGGTGGGATTAATTCATCAAATTATCATTTGATAACATTTGAAAATAAAATTATCCTAGACCTCTTACTTGTAAGAAAATAAAATTCTACTTGTCAAACTCAAAAAGAAGCCACATATTAGTCAAACAAGATTAAACTCAATGGAACCAAATATAGTCACTATCAAATATGTGTGGAGTTCACAATTAAACAAACATATTGTAATACATTAGCATAGAATAATGAAAATTGACAAATACCCATGTTGGGTTGTTAATAGTCGTAGTAGTCTAGGGTATCACTTATTCTCCATTTGGGAACACCAAAACTTATTTACATAATCGATAACATGCATCCAACATCGAATTATATTTTTGGAAGTTCTCAAATACCATTCAACCTTTCGAGGTCACTTTTAGCATTAGAATAAGATTTTATTTAGAATCCATAAAAGGATCATTGTATGGTGTTTCCCTACTTGAATGGTTTTGGATTTAATGAAGTTGTAAAGGGGAATTTCTATCATATTCTTGGTTGTCTTGTTTGTTGTTTGTTTTCATAATTAAACAACATAATAAGTGGCATGAGAGGACTTCATTAGCAAAGAAAGGGGAAGAATTTGCCCTTTTTTTTTTCTTTTATGTGGATTTTCATGATGAAAAATAGGTCTATGAAATTTACATCATTTTTTTTTTTGCATTATATAAAAAACAAATATTAGAATTGGGTTCCTCTTAATAAATACATTGATTTCAAAAAATCGAAGTCTAAAGAGTGAAGATGACACTAATAGAAAAATAGTTACATTAGGGTTGTTCTATTATGGCCACAACTTTATTTTAGGTATTGTAGAGATATCACTTTTGAAAGGATACCTAGATTGAAGCTAGACCAAATCCAAGATAAAATCATTCCAATGGCTATAATTTGACATATTATATGATATACACCTTAACCATATTGAAGACATTACAACTATTTTTAATCATTGCCTCAAAGCCATAATGGAACCAAATAATAACATTGTTACAAAAACATAAGGAGGAAGGGGTTCGAATTATGGTGACCATGGCCCATGGTAAATATCTTCAAGAGGTGAGTGTTAGACTCAACAATGACATCTTACATGCAAGAGAAATATCGACATGGTATAATTTACACGAAGGTTGTGAATAATGGTATATGGACAATTTTCACTTATGTGAAGGCAACTACTTTCATTTTATCTTTGATTACCATACTCCTCCATATGGTATGACCATAATTAAAGGAATTCAAGAGTAGTTTATGACTACCAATTTTTAGTTTGAACATTCTTTAATGGTAGTGTTCCCTCATAATCCACAACTGCCATTTTGTGTTAATGCACATGACCTTTTTCTTACAGATATCCTTAGCCTCTTGGTGGAAATATATTTGGATCCGTATGACCATAGTGAACATCGTTAGTAAAAATATTAACCATTCATCAGTTTTCGTTGTCATTAGCGGGAAGTCATCATGGACATGTGTGTGTAGGCTTATGTACTCATTTATTAGATGTGATAATTCTCATGGGTACTAGAATTATGTATGAATTTATTTTATAACTTCATTCTTAGTGTTAAGGGAAACACCCATACATGGGACCCTATCTTATGGATACACTTCTTGGACTACATCACTCTCAAAATTGAGGGAAATAATCATGCATGGTACCCCATCATAGGCACAAGTGTTGAGGGAAACACTTTTCAAAGGGTGGAGTGGTGGGATCCCCCCATAGGGATGTATTATGGGTCGAAAGGCCTATTAGAGTAATATCTTGAAAAAATCATAGAATTATTGATATCACTTCTGGAAATTGCATAATGTGAGTGTCACGGGTTTTCGAAAATGTAGAATAGGTAGACTCCTCCTTCAAAAAAAAATGGCTAACATGGAGAAAATCTAATAATAAAAATCAATTTTAAGCTTTAAAATCTAATATAATTTCAAATTTTTATTATTATTTTATAAATTCCAAACTCATTATTTTTATGCATCAATGTAAAAACTACACTACTGAGCAGATCAAGACGAGGGAAAACTAAAATTTTAATTTATGGCAATATTCTGAAAGGGCTTGAATTTTGGGACTTTCCCCGATATACGACTTCCCAAAGGAGACCTACAACAACGACGGTTGTGAGGTGACCATTGATCCAGGAGAAGCAAGGAAGAGGAGGAGGAAGGAAGCAGATTAATGTTTAGAGTGGATCTATTCAATCCCAAGATTGTTTCAACCCACTCGAGTTCGAATCCCATTAGTGGTTTCTTGATGAAGCGTTGTTGTCCAATGTGTTTCTCAAGGGTTTGGACCCTCCGCCCTAGTTGTCTATCAATGGGAACAGAGGAGAAATACCCATTTTGCTTAGCAGACCCTCTGCCCTAGTTGTCTATCAATGGGAACAGAGGAGAAATACCCATTTTGCTTGGCAGATGATCTTCTTGTTTTAGATTTGGGTCTGATGGGAAGCCGATTCTTCGCCAGTAATCTATCAACAGAGGTATGTGAATTCAAATTAAAATGCATTTCATGGATAATAGAAATTGGTGTTTTCTGAAATGAATTACAAATGGGTTTTATTGGATATCCATGTATATTGTGCTATATCCACTGTATATTGTGAGTTATATCTCTGTGTTCATCCCAACTCAAATAGAGTTATTGAATTGACTCTTAGTTACTAAGGAGATAAAACTAGATCTAGCATTAAGAGCACACAAATGAATTGTGCAGGATTCTCTATGTGCAGGATTGACATAACACATAGGATATGTAAGCCAGTGTGAATTTATCAAAGCCCACAAGCAGTGCACATCTGGGGGATTTTTTTTAGTACATATCATTTTTCTACCGCACATGTGAGAAATGGCCCATTTTTGGTTATGTTATCCTAGCTCTCTGGCTCGTTGCTTTATTCTATATGTTGGGTAACACCACGACATATTACTTTTGTTGTTCTTTAGAGAAGTTGTCAAAGCTTTTGAAGTTACCGCCGACAGTGACCGGAGTGACTCTTCTTCCTCTTGGAAATGGAGCACGAGATGTGTTTGCAAGTATTGCTGCTTTTATGGGGGTTGATGCTAGTGAGGTGGGACTCAATAGTGTTTTAGGAGGTGCTCCACCAATAGCGATAGAGATTGGGAAAACTAACGTGAATATCATTGAAAATTCTGTTGAAGGTGGCACTGGTGGTCAAGATCATTATTGAATGGATAATCAAAACTAGAAGAGGCAAAGAGTGGGACTATGAATCTCATTTGAAACTACCTCTTTCAAGTTTCAACAATAATTTTTTCTTGTATGTAAGTTCATTGGAATACAACCATCTCACTAGAGAAGCCTTACCTTCATAAAAAGGAGAAAACTCAATAACTAAGAGCTCGTCAACCCCTTGTTCCCATCAACTCGTTCCTTCCCAAAAAATTCCCAAATGAATTATCCCACTGAAACCAAATAAAACACTAGAAGATGCCATAGAAGATGATACCCAAACACCGAATGCATAAAGAGTGAAGGGACATGGGGCACGAATGAGTGCTAATGGACCAACTGCATTAAATAAATAGAGGATGCATTCTTTTTCTTTACTGTAGGTTGCTATTTGTTGTAAATTCACACATGCTCTAGATTATGACTGATGACACTTAAACTGAAAGTGGATCGTTGCATAAATAACTATGGAATCCAAACCATCTTAGGGGGTTCCCAATTTTTTATGAGGACCCCCTTTTCCAAGTATGGAGCCTCATTTGCTTTGCCATCTGTGAGTCTATTATTGTCATGCTTGACGTGGAAGAGGTGCACCTTGCAAAGTTGATCTATATTCCATATAATTCATTGTAAATTTCTACTAAGGATAGTTCCTTCCTTGATGACCCTATTATGGACTTGATTTATAATAAAGAGGGAATCACCATGGATCATTACTTTCTTTACCTGGTGTTGAAGAAGGAGGATAATTCCTTGAAGGAGGGCATAGGCTTCTGTCATGTTGTTTGCAGTCACACCAATTCCCCACGAATAAGTGCATTCTATGCTTCCTCTAGCGTCAATTAAGACCCTCTTGCACCTGAAACCCCTAGGCACTTATACATTTGTTCAATAATTCAACTAACCATACAATTTAGAGTAGTCTAAACATGCTACGATTTGGACTTTTTTTCTGGTCATTTATTTTTAAGAATTTTTGCCCGAAATTTAACTTAAAATTTAAAACAATTGTTGGAATTACAAATTAAAATGATTGAGATTACACAATACTTGTGCAATAAAGAGTATTTGAGAATATTGAATCCAGTTATACACTTAAAAATGAAAAATTACTATTTATCCAAAACTTATATTACCAATTTTTATGATAAAAAATAAAAAACTTAAAACTTTTAGACTACTTCATACAATTATGGGTGCAAAAGGACAACTCCTTGACCTTAGCTTCTTATAAGCCTGCCATGGAAGGAAATTAGTCCATGCGACAATTTAAAAAATTGAATGATAATGTGAAAATAGCATTCACATCTCTGTTTCATTCTTTGCTCTTTTGCTTGAAATATCAAATGCAAATTTATGAGTTTTATTACCGAGGAGGGGAGCAGAGAAAATTTACAAGTTTTATCAGTGAGCGGAGAAGATAAGAGAAGATGCAAAAGGATCAGATATTGAAGTTGGCCAAGGGGTTCCGAAGAAGGGCCAAGAACTGCATCCGCGTTGCCAGAGAACCTGTGGGGAAATCCCTCCAGTACTCCTACAGGGACCGCCGTAACAAGAAACTGGACATGCGCGGCCTCTGAATTCAGGGAATCAATGCAGGCACTCGCCTACACGGGGTAAGTATTAGTAATACCACCAATCAAACCATCTACCGTTACTAGCTTGCATTCATTTGCCTTATATATTCGAGAACAACTGATGTTTCACTCCATTTGCTATGTTTTTAAGTTTGGTGTGCTCGCCTGAGGAATTAGGGTTTTTATTACTTGGGTAGCTGTCAGTGAGTGTTTAACCTCTAGCCTCCTTGTAGCGCACAGACATTGAGGTCCATTGGATTCCATGCCATTGTTCTTGCACTGAAATCTCTTTTCTCAAATCGTAGATTGGACTTAAATGAGGAATCGATATATTCCTTTGAAACATGTAAGTTAAAAGGCCATGTCTAGAAATTTAGTTTGCTCAGGTCTGCATTCGGAATCCATAAAATCCCTACATCTAAATCTGGAAGTTTAGAACCCTGTCAAACTTTGCAGAAAATAGCAAAGGTTGGAAGTTTCTGAAAATTTTGAAGGTAATGTTGGTTAAGGTGAAGGCTGTTTTGAACTTCGGCCATGACCAATAGCAACTTCCAGCAAGAATGGAAAATTGTAAACAGGCTATTTTCCAAGCTTTAAAGCATATTGTAAAAGTTCGCAGGTGATTTTAATAAAGTAAGTAGTCTGCCTGAATTTAAGAGACCCGTGACTGCAAGATTTTCCAATTTCAAGCAGGACTTTGATTAATGTATGTGTGTACTTCTTGTTGGATCGTCAACATTTCAGAGTCAAATTTTGGAAAGTGTGAATTGAGCAAATTTTCTTGGACATTTGAGTGCTGTCAAGGGTGACGTTGAAGCCGTTTTGCTCACACAGATAATAAGATTCAAGCTTTGCTGAAAATAAAATTCAACTTGCATTTTGGGGGTTACATTTTCTGTTTTAGGTCATAAATTATACTAAATCTCTTATTTCATGTGTATTAACAGCCAATCATAAGTGGCAAATATATACTCATAAGGCCTACCTAGCCTGGACCAAGCTTTAATTATACTTAATGCGCATGGGGAAACCATCATCATTTAAGCGATTTTGAGTGCATGTGATTATGCCTGCAGCTTTACTTCAAATTAAGATGAAGCCATTTTGCATATAACCAATGAGAAAATATCAAAAGATAGAATGACTGAAACATATTTTCTCAAACATATACAGACTTGATCAGAATCTAGGCACAGTAAGGTGGTAAACCTGAACAATTTAACAAGAGAGACGAATTCATACTTTTGCGGATATTGGAATATTTTCTTTTTTTTTAACAAGAACAGTTGAGAAGCTTTTCATTAAAAGAGAAAACAGAGGTTACATATAGCAGGAGAAGGATGTCAGTTCCCAAAGAAGGACAGTGACCAGCATCCCTTGTTCATCCTTCTCTAATTTATAGCTATTCTTAAACTTGCCTATCCTAGTGAAACTGTAGCTTCTTACATATTGCCCAAGCAGGAGTACACAAAAAAAAAACATTATTGTAAACTATACTAATACCCTGAGGAAGGTGCAACTTCGTCTCGCTTTTAATCAATCTGCAACTCTGCCATTTTCCATCATTCCAGCAAAGACTTGTTGTCAAAATACTAACAGACAGCATAATTAACAAACTTTATGAGGGGATGCCCCAGTGTCCCCTTTGTGGGGGGATGCCCTGATATGCCCCTTTTGGCAGGGGACAAACTTTAGCTAGAGGGCATTGCCAAAATTATGTTATGCAATTCCTAAAATTAGCTTTATTTATCACACTATATGCCAAAATAAAAAATGATTTGACCTAGCTCTAAAAACTTCAAAATCTAATTGAGTCAGCATCCAATCCTTTTCATATGGAGTTTGTCAGCAGTCAGTTACTTCTTTCCATTTAGATTTCTTTGGCGTGGTTATTTGGTTTCCAACTTTGCTTACAACCTTCAACCCCATGCTCGCCTTATGCAAGAAATGCACCTTCACTCTTGCGTAAGAACCCTAGAAGTGTTTTCCACAAAACATGCACTACCCTTCCCAAGAGTGACCCCCTGGAAAATGTCTTATTCTCTTCACCCACCTCCAAAGGGGATAATATTCATTCACTCTTCCTGGTTTATTTTGCTTGACGAGCAGAGCTGACACAACTTTTTGAGGGTATCAATGATGAAATATCAGATAAAGAATGCCCCAAAACTAGCCATGATCCACAACACTATTTTCTTGCGGCCCACTTCTGTTACTGCCATAGAAATGGCTCCCAAGGTTGTGGAAATTGCTTGCTGCCCTTCTTCACTTCTATTACTTGTGTAGAAAGTGCTTACTGGCCTTTTCAATATGAAACTTGCAATGCAAAGTAAGGAGAAGAGGAGGTGTGTGCTTCTTTTATAAGAAAATGACCCCATTTACGAATTTATTTTATTTTTTTCCTTTCATTGAAAAATTCAAATTTCTCTTCTTTCTTGTTATTAATCCTTTTTATTTTTCAATGTTTTTTTTGTTTCCGACTTGTGGGGGTCATGTAGGTCTGACATGGCCCTAATCCTGCATTTTCTGGCCATAAACAATCTGGAAATGTAGAAATGACCGAAAGTGCATAACTTGAAAACGTTTCCCCCTGTTTCCAGGGAGTTTCAACACCCTTTTGGTATCCAAAAGATTTCTGGGCACCAAAAGGGTTTCAGTGCAGAGCTTTGCCGATATAGTTAAATATTTCTAGCTTTTCTAATTTCTTCCTCTCAAATGGTTTATAGCATGGACTTAAAAAACTTCTTTGCAATTGGGATGTGTGAGAATTTTGTTTTACACAGTAATTTTTGAGGTATTATTTTTGTGATTTGGTTTAACAATGTTGGTAATGAGTTTCATAATTTGAATTTCTTGTAGCTCCCAGCTTTTAAAAGATGAAGATAACCTAAAACACTTTTTGTAGGCCCCAAAAGGGGTGCTTGGGAATCCTTAATATGATTGTGAGCATTCCCTTTAATAGCAGACATCTCTAGGATGGTCCCTTGTGATAAAGGACATCCACTATGTCCCTGAAATATAGGAAATGCAGTGGATGCATCACTTGTGAAACACTGGTTTAAGAAATTAAAGGAAAGATGGATTCTATCTTCGAGGTAGTAACCATAGACATAAGCAGAGCAAACTGCAAAGGTACATGTTGAAATCTTAAAATCAAAATATGTGGTGTCACTATCGACATTCTATACTGTACTCGTCTCAATAGTTGTTTCAGAATGTTGTTTTACTGGAAACAGTTGATAGGAAGAAAGCCAATGTTTCTATAATTCACAACTCAAAAAATGGCCAAGACTATGTTTATCACTGAGAAATCAAATATCTAAAATTGAATGGAGATTGGATCCATTTACTATTAGAACTCCACTTAGTAGCAATGTTGACCATATGCTGCTCCTTGCTTTCTCAAAATTCAAATTCATGAGCTCTGCCTAATATTTTAAAATGGATACAAGTAACAGAAGAAAAAGATGCCCTAGAAGAGTTGAAGTTAAAATCCTTTTCAGTTGTGCCTCAGAATTTCAAGGTCACTGAAATGAAAAGTTAGAAGTCTCCAGGCTACTTTTAGACAAAAGTAAACATAATGCTAGCAGCTAGACAAAACACAGGTAGAATACCAAATGAGAAAGCAATTAGAACACATCTAAGAAGACACTGAATTATAGAAGGTAACCATCAAAAGAAAGTATTCATAAACCGCAATTGCACAATATATTGAGGTCAAACCTTACCCTTGATTAAGAGGTAGCGTGGGCATATTGTACCCATTCAATCTACCTCCTTCCAAGTCCCTCTCTAAACTAAATAGTAAGAGGAGAAAGTACAATCCTTGCTTGTGATAAAAGCAATGGTCCCTATGTTGCACGAAACTCCTAAAATTCCCACGTACCGGTCGTGGAAACTCGAAAATTTTTTGAAAACTTCTGGGAAACCTCCAAGGGTCCATGAGCGGTTTGGGACCCATAGGAAATCTAAAAAAACCCTAGTTTATGGAAAATTAAAACAAACTTACATCGAAATCATTTCTAAACCTACCTACAAATTAACCACTCATTCTTATTTTATTGTGAGATAATGTGTTATTTAAAAAAACTATATATATAAATATATATATCACGTCTCCCCCAACGTACCCCTTTGGGGAGGTCACATTTCTAAGCGTTCCCATTTCTGAAACTTGTACACATTTCCACATTTCGTGCAACTTAACATGGTCCCTATCAGAAGCTCTCTTTAACAAGGACCATTCTATTGGCAAATGGTATCAATGAAAATTGAACTACCAATGCTCTACCTCATCCAAGCAAATGCATTTGAAAATCATGGGTTACAGGGGGATTTTTTTATTTTAATTTCCGAGACAGAGGAGTGTAATCAATCCAGAGGAGGATAAATATGGTACACTGTAAAGGAAATCTTTGATTATAAATATTTCTACAAGCAAATGCATCCAGGGTGGACCTCAAGTACTTCAAATGAGAAACTGTGAAAGACCATATATTTTTGAACTACACACTGAAACTTTGAACTACAAATTAGGCCTTCTGTGTACTTTGAATGCCAAAAAAAACCAACTGGCCATCCTTGGGATGATCTTTCTGCCTTGCTGTTATGAACCTGATTGTGCTGAGAAGGTGCATTTCTACAGCGCGGGCGGGGGAAGTGTCCATCTTTAGCATCCACTTCATTTGGCATTTCTAACCCACTGGATTTTAATATAAGCGTATCTGAAGCACTCGAAATAGTAGAATTTGCTAACAACTCATGCTTGGGACTTTATACTTTGCGGGTGCTAGATTTTGCTATAATAGGTAGCATTAAGGGATAAAAAAGCCATTAATTTTCCAAACGATACATCTCTCTTTGGATTTAGTAGGATATAAGCTGCATTTAAATGGATATAGATATGCCATACTTTTTGAAAAGTGAGGATTCGACTTTCGGTAAAGTTAATATACATATTTCCAAAAAAGACGACAAACCAAAAACATAGAAAATTCAAATCTTTGAAAATATTTTGCTTCAAGTTGCTATCAAAAATTCAGAAATGGAGGAAAAAAACTTAGATTTGTGTGTTTTAGAATTGGGGAGGGGAAGCAACTATTTTATGGGTAAAATATAGTCTTTTAGGGTCATAAGTGGATCTGAGATGGATTCTGCCTGATCCACATAAATGTGGAGCTTGGATTCTCCATAGGTGGATCTGGTAACATAGGTGTAAACTAAACAGGGACCAACCACTAAGCCATTGATCGAGATGGTAATCCACATGTACTTGTTGATGGGGTCCACTCATGAATTGATGCTTAGAGGAGCTATCCAAGAGGAAAATACTAGTATTACATTCCCTTTTATTTCATTACCAGTGAACATAATTTGTCTTTCCAATCAAACTCTATAAAATATTTGAGCTTAAACCCTTGAGCTTTGAGTTCATGTACCATTGTCACATCTACCTTTCTATATTGAACAATATTTCCTACTATATATTTGTTTCTACAGTGTGAATCACATCACAGTCCAATAAAATAACTAAATATTCATATTCAAAGATTGATTTATTTGTTAAATCTCTAAAGCATTGCACACAGGTGTGAAAATCCTCACAGCAGATCTAAGAGATGATGTATACCTCACAAGAAAGTAATTGATTAAGAAAGAAAATAGAAGAAGAGTGGTCAATGCAGTATAATGAGCAACACAATAATAATACAGTAGAATTCGGATAGAAGGAAAAATACTTCACACACACTAATTAATTAATCACAATATGGACAAATAAATAGTACAATGCATGAGGATTTGAATGCCTAAGGTGGCAATTCGAATTAGCCTTCATGAAGTGATCAAAGTATCACTGGAGTGTCATCGGAGCACAACTAGTAGTCTATCTCATCATCAGTGGAGTCATCAATGCTCAAGTAACTGTCAACCATCAGTCAAACTGAGTCTAACTGAGTGTGATAGGTGTAACTGAATGAAGGAGGCTCAGTGGAGGGCACATGAGGAGCTAACTCGAGTCAGAATGGGCAGTCTAGTCTCACTGGAGATCCATCGGAGTGATACAGTCATTTGAGAGTCAGTCTAGCCTTAAATCAAGGAAAGAACTGATGATAACTCAATTAACTGAAGTGCAACTGAGTGGTAGGTGAGAGAGTGTTAACACCCAAAAAGTGCTCACTACCTCATCTACCCCATTACACAACTCATTTGTCATTATTTCCTACCATATTTACTTCCAAAACCACAAAATATCTTTAAAAAGCCTCCAAAAAGCCAAAAAAGCCTCCAAAAGGCCACAAAACCATTTAAAAAGCCTCCAAAAGGCTAAAAAACCCCTTTTCCCTCCAAAATTATCCAAAATTCCTCCAAAATAGTGAAAACCCTCTAAAAAGGGAATAAAAAATATAAAAAAAGAGGAAAAAGAGGAAAAAACCCTATACAGCTGACCTAAACCATATGGTTCCTAAAACCATGGGCCAGCACTCCACCACTAAAAACCTATAAATAGGTGATGGAGACCCCTCATTTCATATCCACAATCAAATACACCCTTACTCTGCCAAAATCACTCTTGAAACCCTAGCTCACCCTTGAGCTATTTTCACCCTTGAGTGCCCCTTTGGCCCATTCCCACCCTTTGGAGAAAGAGAAGGAGCAAAGCTAGAGTTTGGAGCAACCCTCTTGGACTATTGCAAGAACTTCACCAACCTTCACATTGGAGGTATAATCTTTAATACAAAAAACCATTTATATTTCCATGTTTTGTTATGTTTGTTAATGATCATGCTAGTTTAGAATTCGTATTGTTTTAGCTTTTTAATTTACTGTTTATTGAACTGCTACTAAGGAGTCCATTCTCCTTAGTAGGTGCTCATTTGCACAAGCTAGGGTGAAAACCCTAGCTACAGTTTTGGCGACTCCGCTTGTGTTTCTAAGAATTTCTAGTTATAGTTTTTTAAGTTTTAAACGTTTTTAATTTTCTGCAATATTTCACTGTTTTTTCCTTTCGGCTGTCCCTTTCGGCTGCCGTAAACCGCATCTTTTACCCTCTACAGTCGCATTCCGACCGCGTCTTTCAGGCATTTACCTGCGATCCGACCGCGGCTCTCAGACTATTTCCGGCGACCTGCCGGCCATTTTCAGTCTGTTACCTGCGATCCGACCGCGGCTATTAGCTTGTTCGGGACGGTCCGACTGCGGCTGTTAACCCTTTTTCCGCGGCCCACCAGCGTCTTTCAGCCATTTTTCTGCAACCCTCCGGCGTCTTCCGGATTTTTTCCTGCGTCCCGCTGGGGCCTTTAGGAGTTTTTCCTGCGTCCTGCCTGCGGCTTTCAGCCATTTTCCTGCAACCCGCCGGCGCCTTTCAGCGTTTTTCCTGCGTCCCTCCTGTGGCTTTCAGCCATTTTCCTGCAACTCACCGGCACCTTTCGGCGTTTTTCCTATGTCCCGACTGCGTCTTTCAGCCGAAATCCCGCAACCCATCTGCGACTGTTGAGCTGTTTTCCATGATCCGACCGCCCAGATTTGCCACAAACCCGCAGTCTGTTTTCTGCACTTTTTCCCTGTTTTGAACCCAGCACTTTGCTGCACTATTTTCTGCACCTGCATAGCTATCTTTCCTACCTGCAGCCATACTTCCCTACAGCGTTTTCTGTAGTCTTATTTCTATTCCATTTACAGAATATTTTAAAATTTTAGCATTTTAATTGCAAAAGAGAAAATTTTGGCATTTCAAAGTTTACATTCTGTCTTGTTATTTTTAGTTAGAAAGGTGCCCCCCATGGCACTTTTACTTGGGTTCATCATCATCTCACATGCACACACTCTGTCACCTAATTCAAGCGAGCCCTAAAAAACTACTTAACACAACCAACCTTCTAACCCCATTTGGGGAACACATAAGAATTTTTGTAGTTAGGTAGGATCGGGGGGATAGACATCCAAATAACACCCCTTGGTTCCTTACACTTGAGACATAGCTGTTGTCCATTAGGGAACCAAAATCCCCTAGTATTTTTTGGCATGGTCACAACCAGTTTATCAGAGGGCCTCTCCCCTAGGAGGGTTGAAGTTGTCAGACTGGTTCTGGAGGCCTGAGTGGAATACCGCAATCCATTCAGTAACCGAAGGCTATCTTTCGCAGTTCTCGGTGTATCCCTGTATGGGGATACCGTGGCGATAGAACCAAATGGCAGATTCACCTTTTCTAGACGTGTCATGAATGGGGTATCTTAGTTGCCTTTCTTCTAGGATTGACTACCCGGTGTCCCTCCTGGTAGGGGGATATCTTTAGCCACTTGGCTCCACAATCCATATTGTCTGACTTGGATTTCATCACCTTGCAAAGGATATGTCTAGTTGAGTCAGAATACTATTTAGCTAGGTGTTTGCATGCTCCCTTACCTCCTTTTGGTCTAGCGAGTCCACTATTTTTATTTTTTAGGAAACTTGTTGCTTGTTGGTATTCTGACCATTTCTGTTGATACTCCACTTATTGTAGCACAGCTATTATAGTAGGTGTTTTGAGTTGGTTGTTGGCCTGAGTGCCATATTTTTTGAGCTCTCCTTCTGCACACTCGGTTGCATTAGGGTTTTTGAGCTGTTTTTCACTCAACACAACCCCCAGATATTTGACACCATCTGTCACCATTGAGTCCCTAAGACATTCTCGGCGCCTCCGAGGCGAGCCCCCATAGCACGGTTCACTTGACACCACCCGTCATAGACATAGATCTTCATCACTTGATACCACTCATCATAGATCTTGAGCTTTGTCACTTGACTCCACTCGTCAACGGCATAGAACTCCATCACCTGATCTTGACGCCCCTTATTTTACCTCTGATTCTGAGGTAGAGTCTGAGAACCCCATTTACACTGCACCAACCAGCCCCATGGTTGGCGTGACTTCCACCCCTTTCTTTGTAGGGACCATTGGTGGAGCATCCACCACCACACCAGTCACTACACCTGCTTTGGGTATGCCCTCGATGGGGCCCACATCTACCTTTCCGATCACTATACCCATTCTAGTCGTTGGCATACCTATGCCCACTCCATCAGTGACTCACACTACACTTGGCGGTGCAGGACCGTCCCATACCACTTTCGTTCCTCCACTTGGGGGCAACATCCCAAACTTTGCCCCCCCACATGGGGGCATTGGCCCCAACATGGTCACACCCACTAGTATGTCACATCCTTCTACTAGTTTGCCATTCATGGCTAGTATCAACCTTCCTGACCTAGCTAGACTGACTAACGATCCCATTAGACACGACCCTACATGGCCTCACATGCCCACCAAACTCCCCTTCGACATCCCTAAGTTTGAGGGCAAGGCAAGTGAGGACCCCCAGAACCATATTATGTCCTTCCATCTATGGTGTTCCTCCAACTCCATAGTGGATGACTCTGTCCGCCTCCGTCTGTTACAGCGCACCCTCACTGGCTCTGTAGCTAAGTGGTACATCGAGCAACCCCACGGGACCCATGCCACCTTTACTTCCCTTGCCTCGACCTTCCTGCAGTTCTTTCAGTTACCTGTTCGCTATGACGCGGGAGTTGAGATCCTACTGTCTTGCAGACAGAACATGGCTACCCACATCACTAACCACATTCATGAGTGGCGTCGACGCCCCAACCTTTGCAAAATCAAGTTAGACGACCGTATCTTTTTAGATTGGTTTCTAAAATCCCTCCTTGTTGTCATTGCCAAGGATGTGGCATCCGAACGACCCCAGTTTGAAGAAGAGGCCATCCTCAAAGCCCAGCAATTTGACCTCATTTACGCCCAGTCGGGTTATCTGTATACCATCATACCTGACGCCCCTCGGGGTGATTCCTCCCAACATGATGCGCCGGGGGAATCCCATGCCATAGATGGCATCATTGATCATATTGCCTCGCATCCCCAACCCTTTTCCATAGCACGTTCTAGCCATGGCCCCGACCTTTCACGGGCTACATCTCAATTTGGAGAAACCAATTCGTATGCTCCAATGGAACATCACCACCATACCCACGGACCCTCATGTCCACCTCAGTGCTTTGGTCATGCACCCCCCGCTTACGCCCCCCCAGTCGCACCTCAGCCATATTACCACCCACAGGCTGCACCAGCTCCTGTGTCCTCTCAAGCCCGACCTGCTTATTACCCACCACAGGCAGCCCCTGCGGTAAACCCACAACCCGTTCCACAGATGTATCAGCAACCCCCACAAGGTTCAGCACCTGCGCAGCCTCCCCCTACTTATTATCCACCGCAACCTGCTCCCGCACCTACACAACCCCAAAACCCACCTGCTGCCCAACAGAATCCGCAGCAGAACCAAAACAACCAGCGCCAACAGGGCCAGCAAAACCATGGAAAAGGTCATAACCGTGGGAACAACCAACCTCCAAACCAAGGTGGTCAACCTCCCAATCCCCCAAACAACAATAACGCGGCCCCTATCAACCAGAACCTTGATCGACCGCCCAAGCAGGCCAAAAATCCTAATTTACGAACAAACCATCCTTGTTCTATTTGCGGGGTCTACGGCCACTATACACATGCTTTCCCACATTTGGAGCGAGCTCGGAAACTCTGGACTGATGATGCCCATCGCCAAGGTCACGCGGCTCCTCAGGCGCCCCCCCACCCCCCACCACCTCAGCATCAACCTTTGGTGCTGCAAAACCCCTTACCAACCCAAGGCGTAGTGAACACTCAGCCGTTGGCTTCCCCTCAAGGCCAAGCGCCACCACAACAACAGATCACTTACGCCGCTCCTGATCCACCCATGTTCGACTCAGGTACCCACCACTTGTTAATGATGTCATCAGCCGATGTCAACCTCCAAACCCGTCGGAACCAATATGGCTCCACCCCTGAAGCCTCTCCCGCCAACAAAAACACTAACGCTCATCCCACTGATCAGACGTTACGTATACCCCCCGGCTCCACTATATGGTGCCTCCAAAGCACCTCGCTTCCCACTTCGTCGCATCAACAATAATCCCAATGCTCACGCTACGTCAAATTACAACATTGTAGATGACTTAGCCCAATCTCCCATAGCCATGTCTACGTTAGAAGTCTTAAAAAACTATCCTTCACATCGCAAGACTTTGCTCTCCGCCATTGGTGCTATTGACCCAAATGATTCACAACTGATGGCTTTTGATTTGGACCAATCCAAACCACGCCTGCCTTCCACTTTAGTGTTCCAAGTTTCTGTTTCCATCCGGAATCTTGTCATCCATCGGTGCATTATCGATGAAGGTTCCTCTACATGCGTTATGTCCACATTCGTTTGGAAGAAGTTGGGATCCCCTACTCTCCAGCAGTCCACCACAACGTTGCGAGCCTACGACGGTCGTTCGGCTCAACCCCAAGGTCTCTTAGCTAATGTCCCCGTCCAGTTGGCTGGTAAAACCATACTCATTGATATAGAGGTCATCAATGCCCAACTTGATTATAACCTCTTACTTGGCCGCAGCTACATGTATGCCAAGCGGGTGGTTTCCTCTTCCGTTTTTCGTACCATGATGTTCCCCCGTGATGGATGCGTGGTCAAGGTCGACCAACTCACCTATTACGATCCAAATGCCCTCGCTGCACCCTAGAATGTTCTCCCCATGGTCGAACAACCCGTTTGTGCTTCCACTACCTCGTTTGTTTCCTCCGTGGGACCCGGAGTTTACTCAGATACGCCGATGAATTCCACATTCCAATCCATTCCACCCCCATCACCCGCGACTGAAGTATCTGACCTATGTACCCTTTCCCACAATAACCAAACACCCACCAATCAACCGCCCTTGCTACCCAAACCACCATTGGTACCTAGTCACATTGGTGTTACACCCATCCACACAATCCCCTTCCTAGTCCCTCCCTCGGGAGTAGTAAGCTCCCCGGTTATGACTACCCTTAGCCTCCCCGGTTTAACCTTGGGATTACCCGTGTGGTATATCTCGCCTCTCGTTCCCCCGCCGACACCAAATGTCATCCTACAACCGGTGCAACCCATTGCCACTACTAGTCAACCACCTCCCGGTGTCACTACCCCTTCGTCATCTACGAATCCCCCCCCTCTTATCAAGCACATTGGGGGCAGAGGCCCACAACCGTACACTACTGTACCTCCGCCCAAAGCAGTTAAACCCCCCCGTGTTTCGTGCTCCCCCTAAATGCTCGTTGTGTGATGAGTTAGGCCATCCGACTCATCAATGTCCACTATTAGCTGCATTACAAGAACACATGCAAATGCTTGACGATGACCCCAACATCCCGGTTGTCGAACTTGACCCAACCCCTAAGCCTTGTGATAAATCACTGCGTACCAACCACCCTTGTGCAATATACGGTATTTACGGCCATTACTCACATCACTGTCCTAATCTCCTATATTACTGAGCAGCTCTCTACGAGATGAATAATTTGGACCTTCAGACGACACCCCCCACAATTGAGGAGATTCACCCCCCATTGTCACCCTCATCCGGAGAGATTCATACCATTTATATGATCTCTTCGACTACCGCTCCCTCGTAAACCGATTTGACAACTCAAAGTTTCCGCAATGATGAGGAGATCCTGGAGGCTCTGACTGTGCCGGATTATCCCTTGGATGACATGCACCATCAATCGTATTTCCTCCTAGATGACTCCTCCTCCACCACAGCTACCCAATTTGCGGTCGAGTCCAAATATTTCCTTCCCACCAAAGTTGACTAGTTTAAGGATCCTGTTCCTGCTCCTGGTGCCTTTGAGGAAGGTAACATGGCCAACATCTCACCCGTCATCCACATCGATATCTCTGACCCACCTGGTGCTCTTGAAATCATTACATTATGAGCCTCCTGCAGTGAGGATGAGATTGGAGAGTACAAGAAACTTTTCCAAGAGTTCCGTGACGTCTTTTCCTTGTCCTATACCGAAATTCCTAGTCTTGACCCCGCTATTATAGAGCACCACATTGACACATGGCTAGATGTACCCCCCGTTTGCCAGAAACAACGCCCCATTCATCCCTCAAAGCTCCCCGCTGTTAAAGCAGAGGTTGAGAAACTTTGCAAAGCCGGATTCATTTATCCTATTGCTTATACCACTTGGGTTTCAAACCCCATTCCCATCAACAAAAAGCAAGGCACCATTAGAGTATGTACTGAATTCCGCGATTTAAACCGTGCCTGTCCCAAAGACAACTTCCCCACGCCATTTATTGACCAACTCATCGATGCGTGTGTGGGGCATGAAGTCCTCTCTTTCATGGATGGTTTTTCCAGATACAACCAGATTTAGATCCGTAAGGAGGATCAGTACAAGACTGCCTTTACCACCCCATGGGGCACCTTTTCCTATTGCATCATGCCTTTCGGCCTCACAAATGCTGGTGCCACCTTCCAACAGGCCATGACCTATTGTTTTCACGACTTGGTCTATATCCTGCTAGTCTATCTTGATGACCTTACAACTCGTTCCCAGAAACGATCAAACCACCTTAACGACCTCCGGCAAGTTTTTCTATGTTGTCGCAAATATCAAATCCGCTTGAACCCACACAAGTGTGTCTTTTTCGTTCCGGCAGGCCGGTTGTTGGGTTTCATTGTTTCCCAGAAATGAATCATTGTTGATCCCTTGAAAGTCCAAGCCATCTTAGAACTTCCCTCTCCTCGCATGCTTCGGCAGCTCCAGAGTCTGCAGGGGCGATCTAATTTCCTCCGTCGCTTCGTTCCTGACTATGCCACCACCATTCATGGTTTCTTACGCTTGCTTCGTACCCACACACCCTTTGTTTGGGATGCGCAAGCCGAAGATGCATTCAAAGCCCTCAAGAAAGCTCTCACACAAGCCCCTTTGATCTCCCCTCCGAATTTCTCTCAGGATTTCATCCTTTACGTCTTGGAATCCGAACATGCCGTGTCTGGAGTCCTGGTTCAAGAAGACGCCGCTCGCGAGGAGCATGTCATTTACTACGTCATCCAGACCTTGTCTGGACCACCCCTACGTTACCCATATGCGGAAAGAATCGCCCTTGCTGTGGTCTTTTCCGTCCAAAAATTACGACACTACATTTTTCTCAGTCATACCACAGTTGTCGCCGACTCCAACACCATGGTTTATCTCTTAAACCGACGGCTCCTGTAAGGTCACGTTGCTAAATGGGTCATTATCCTCTAGGAATATGATCTCACTTTCAGAACCCCTAAGAGCACTAAAGCCCTCGCGCTTTCCCAGCTCATCACCGATCTCCCCTCCCTTCTGCCATCCCCACAAATCTCCGATGAGTTACCTGACAATCACTTGTTCATCATCTCGTCTGATGACCCATGGTACGATGATATTTTTTTATACCTGTGCACGCTGAATTTCAGACCCAACATCAATCGTGATGGACGCCGTCGTATCTGTCACCAGGCCTCTCGATATCTCCTCTTAGGCAATGTCCTTTACTAGCGAGGGGTTGACATGATTCTCCGTCCTTGCCTTACACACGAGGAAGCCGAACATGTCCTCAATGACTGTCATAGCGGTGCCTGCGGCGGCCATTTCTCTGGGATGGCCACCGCCCAAAAGGTCATCCGTGCCAGATACTTCTAGCCCACACTCTTTACCAACTGCATCACCGCAGTCAAACATTGGCATAATTGGCAACTTTTTTCCCCAAGGCCCGGACACCACCCACTCTGTTACACCTAGTCGTCACCGTCGGTCCCTTTTGTAAGTGGGCCATCGACTTCATGGAATGTAAACCCCCATCCGCCAACGGCCATAAGTACATCATTGTCGCCGTTGATTACTTCACCAAATGGGCGGAAGCCATGCCCACCTTCAATTGTACAGCTGACACCGCTGCCCGTTTCTTTTTCAACCACGTTATCACTCGATTCGGGGTCCCCAACCAGTTGGTCTCAGACCATGGTTCCCACTTTGAAGATTCCATTTGGCGCGAGTTATCCACCCTCCTCAAGTTCGAACATCAGTATTCCTCTGCTTACTACCCCCAAGGGAATGACCAAGTAGAGGCCATTAACAAAATCTTAAAAACCATCCTCCAACGCACTGTTGACCAGCATAAATCCAATTGGCACCACATGTTGTTCCCTTCCTTATGGGCTTACCGTACATCCACCAAGACCGCCACTGGTTTTACCCCGTTTCATTTAGTTCACGGTGTAGAGTCTGTCCTCCCCATCGAGTGTCAGATACCTGCCTTACACATCGCCGTCGAGCTTCTCCCCGACACCTCCCCACTCGAGCAACGTCTACTATCACTAGAACAAGTTGATGAAGACCGTCGTGCCACTCTCCATACCATTGAAGCCACCAAGAACCGCTCCAAAGCTAGTTACGAGAAACATGTACACCCTCAAACTTTTCGCGAAGGGGACCTCGTCCTCGCCTATGACCAGGCCCATGACAAAACTGGTAAAGGAAAGTTTGAATCCATGTGGCAAGGCCCTTACATCGTGCAGACCTTTCTCGCCAATGGGGCATACATTTTAACTGACTTAGAAGGTCACCCTTTGCACAACCCCCATAATGGGTTGTATCTTAAATGCTTTTATCCCTAAATAAACTCGCGGCCCCATTGGTCCGCATTGTACAGTTTGCTCTCTTTTTGTTTTTCACCTTTTTTACCGCGATGTTACATTCATCATTTTTCGCATGACCACAGATGGACCCTCGTCAACCTCATTGCATTGGCTTCGCTGATGGAGCAAGCCACTGGTCTCCCAACCTGGATTCTGCAACATGGGTCTTATATTCCCCTACATGAATTGATTCACCTTGACGGAATATGTATAGGCGCTGCTACCAATAACCAGACGGAGTATGATGCTGTGACAGGTCTCCTGACTGCTGCCCTCCAGATGGGAATATGTCACCTTCATGTGTTCCTTGACTCCCATCTACTGGTCTCCCAGCTCAATAACCGCTACCAGGTGCTTGATCCCTGCCTCTTTAGAAAATTCCTGCGCACAAAACAACTCAGCCGACAATTTGAATCCGTAACATTCACTCATGTCCCACGAGCTCAAAATAATGTCGCAGATCAAATGGCTAATAACATCCTAGATTGGCACATCAATCACACCATGTAAAACCTCCATCATGCATCATCATCCCATAACATATCATCAAAAATATATAAAAACTCAAAAAGATTGTAAGGGGCATCCACGTGCCTATCATCACATAAACATTTGCATCCATGTGCAATAAAAATAAAAACACATTCCTATACAGGGGCATCCATGTGCCTAATCCTACATACATAATGTTGCATCCATGTGCCATACATCACATAAAATACACAAGGGGCATCCATGTGCCCAACATCCTACACTACTTGCATCCATGTGCAGTACAACCATATAACAAACTATAAGCGCATCCACGTGCGTACACTAAATCATCATCGCAAAAAGGTGCATCCATGTGCATATATATATATCAAAAAATACATGTCCATATGATACACATGTTCTGAGTACCCCCGTACTCAGCTATACAAAAAATATCTATACATCCCTACGCCTCATAGAATATATGCCGTAGCTACAAAATCCGGGGGAGTCCCCTGTACTCCCTAATGAGAGTCATACCCTGCATCACTACCTACATCAGCTGCCTCCAAGTCCTCACCTCGCTCCTCCTCCGGAAGCTCCTCATCCCCTGCGGGCTCCTATGCCCGACCCCTATCTGCCAAGATAGCCACCCGGATCGCGATCGAATAGAACTCCCATGGCGCCCTCAGACAATCCTGGATCACCTCGGGATCCACGTCCCGCCACCCGTCATCGGTCACTCCAACCATCAACCGGTCTAGAAGCATTTGTACGGACTCTAGAGTCCCCTCAACGTCCCATCGATGCACCTCCCCTCGGCCTGGCAGGGCTGGTACCACCACATGCCCCCTGCGCGCTACATGTCCCGGTGGTGGTCTCGGGCCAACATCTGTAGATCACACATCAGTCAGCAACAGTATATCAACAAACCTATCATACACAAATCTTGACATCCATAACATGCAAGTAAATCAATACGTACCATCTGGTCCCCATGCCTGCCCTGGCGGCCATGGTGCCTTTGGATCCCCGGTGTAGTCCATATCCTTGTATGGATAGTCATCCAGTGGCAGCGGCATCTGTAGCCACTGCAGGTACAGCTCCTGAGTGAAGTATCTACCCACCTCACCGCCACCTTGGCGACGTATCATCTCTCCCCACCGCACCATGCATGGCTCCCTCAGTCCTCCTACCCTGACTGGCACCCGCGGCCGAATTGTAGGTACCCGCTCCATGAAGAAAGCACATAGAAAGGATCCATAACAGAATCCCTTTCCAGATTCCTTCACCGATGTCAGCTGCCGCTGAACACAAGTGAGGAACATCTGGCCCCACGCATAATAGACACCATCCAGTACCCGCTCCACTAGCTGCATCTGGACCCCGGACACCTTCTCAGGTGATTGGGACCCCAACACTCACAACACGCACGCCGCAATAGCCTGTACTGCTGGCTCCTACAGGTCCACCACCCAGAGTGCATTCCTCTGCACCCTAGCCTCTAGAACACAGTACCGCTCGAACATATCCTCCATATCCACATCTGCGGATACGCGTGGCTGCGTATCTGCCATTCTACCCAGACATGGCAACCCAGTCAGGAAGTATACATCTTCTAGGGTGAGTTCCACCCTCTCACCCTACACCCTGAATGCCTAAATGTCCGGCTCCCAGAAAATCACTAGTCGGTTCAGCAGCAGCGCTATTGAACGCATCATAGGTACCAGTGCGAACTTCAGCAGTCTGCACAATCCCAACGTCGATCGCACATGCCGATCCCCCCGGATGACAGCCACTATCTCATCCGGGACCTCCCAATCTCTCCAAAGCACCAGCGGCATCCTGTCAAACACACAAGGCAAACTCATCAGACTCATGTCAAAGAAGTAACCCTGCCCCCCGAGGAACCTTAACAACTCGATCCCAATCGCAGTTTTAGGGCCCCTTGCCGCGGTTTCCGACCGCGGCTATCTAGGCTATAGTCGCGGTCCGAAACCGTGCATGTAGGCGTCGAACATGCGGTACCAAACTGCGTGCCCAGCCTCGGAATGCGCGGTACCAGACCGCGTATTCCGACCCGAACCTCGTGGTCCCCAACTGCGTGATCCACCCTGGAACCCGCGGTCTCCGATCGCGGCTCCATCCTACAAACCCATGCTCCACCCCACGTGGACCGTACAAATATTCCCCTGGGACCCACTACCTCCCCCCTAAACCCAAAGAAAATGCAGGTATGAGTTTGACAGAATACCTGTAACTCCCGGATCTGAAATCGGTCAGTCGGATCGTCCAGAAACACCAACTCAGATCTGGTCAACTCTGATCACTAGTCAAAGTCAACAAGTACAAATGACACTTGTCATGTTGGACCCACTCACTATTTATAGTCCGTTGACTTTTTCTTGTTTTGGCCATTCCGAACTCATACGGAGTCCATTTTTTGAACTGTTTCCACCACTGGAATCAACACAGCGAGACCGTCATGATGGTTGACTTGTTCTCTTATTTTTTCCACATCATTTTTTGCACATTTTTTAGACGCCACTAGTCACCTCGGTTTGCGTGCCACTTTGGATGCTCTCCATTTTTAATATATTTTATATCATCAGATTCATTTTTCCGAGCCGGTGATGATGCTTGAGATCATTTCTCTCTCTCACCCACATATTTTTTGGGTATTTTTTTCAAAACACCCCCGTCGCCTCGGTTTGCGTGCCACATCGGCCGTTATCCATTTTTTACACTTTTTATATCGTCGGGTTCATTTTTCCGAGCTCATGATGATGCTTGAGATCATTTCTTGCTCTCACTTGGTACAGTTTCAACATTGTGTCCCGACACCTTGCTGCCTCGGTTTGCGAGCCACATTGGCCGCCATCGGATTGTTCCACATTTTTACATGAGCCATTCAGTCCTGTCATACTGCAATTATTTCGTTATTTTTCCACCGTTCATTATCCTGCAAGGAGGCCCACCAGTGTTCCCCCCTACCCTCGTTCTTGGTCATCATTAATGTTCCTTGATTGAGCACTTCCTCCTTGCCTGACCATTCCTTTTGTTTGGTATAATTTTATCCCTTTTTCGGACCGGACAAGTCCTTTACGAAAAAGGCACTTAGGGAGTTTCTGTTAAGCTCTTTTCTGACTCCTAAAACAATGAAAAGATCACCGAGCAATCTTGATTCCTTTCATGCTCGTTAAAGTACCTGAAAGGGCGTCTATCTGGTATAAGTTTAACCCTTTTCCAGACCTGGTAGACTAATTACGAAAAAGGAATACTCTAGTCACACCGGCTAGAAGAGTTCTTCATTGCATCCTTTTATGCTTCTTCAGGCCTTGGAGACTGACACATGAAAAAGCAACCCCATGGAGTCTTCTTATCGCTTTCAGACTCTCTAAAATTGAAAGCAACCATGAGCATGAACTGTCCTGGGCTCGTACAAATCCACACGACAGTACCATTCCATTATTTCAGAGTCTTCTTATCGCTTTCAGACTCCTTAAAATTGAAAGCAATCATGAGCATGAACTGTCCTGGGCTCGTATAAATCCACACGACAGTACCATTTTACACACACTTCTTCTCGTGAAGAAGTCCCCCCCGTGCCTCTTGGCACTATGATCGATCATCTTGGCAGCACCCCCAATTAGGTCGCCTTTGTTCAGAGTATTCTACAGTCTCCTACCATTTTACACCAGCTTGAGTATCACTCATCCTAGTCACTATCCTTGATCCCTTACAGCTATGATCCCTTTCCCCTCAGTCAATTTCATATGATGCCCGATCGTCCCTGCCATCATACTTTGAACAAAGGAAGTTTGAGTCCCCCCACTCTACTTGCCCAGTTATCCCCCATAGTATTGTTGATGTATATGTAACTTCGGAATGTATTTCACATATATGTATATTGTATTCCTATAGAGATGGTATTATTCCTCTATAATGAAGTGTCGTCATTTATATTGTAAGTGTCGTAACTTATATTTGATGGGTTATTAGACCACCTTGTTTGGGGTCGGCCCTGTATAAGTCATGTGGGTCGAAGGGTTATTAGACCACCCTATTGGGGGTCGGCCATGTGGGTCAAAGGGTTATTAGACCACCCTATTGGGGGTCGGCCCAGTCAGCATTATATTATGTGGTTAAGTTCGAGCCTACATGAGTTAGGTAAAAAGGCAAGTCAAGTCAAGTATAAATAGAGTGCGGGAGGCACTCTATTTACTCACTCACTTCTCACACATGCTCCCAAGGAGGAGAGGCGCACTTATGGAGGAGGAGGATTGCTGCTAGGTTATGGCTATCTCTCTTGGTTGGTTGTATCATTGCTCTATCTATCTCTGAGGAAGTTATTGGGGTTTTTCACCTTTATGGTTTTCCCCAAGTAAATCTTTGTGTCTCTTGTGTGCTTGCATTATTGTCTCCATGATTGATATGCTGTAGATATGTTGTACATGTTGTTCTCTCAGTTAAGATCCTAGATCATATTGAAGTAAATTCTGAAAATTTAACATGGTATCAGAGCTAGCCTGAAAGAAGGCATGATATGGCATGTATGACACTTGTTGCACTTACGATGCTAGGGCTTGATATAGCAAAAACCAGTCATCGTAGCACTTTCGCTATAAATCCGTTTTGGCGAAGTTTTCGGATCTGAAATTGTTACAGGCCGAAGCTAAGATCTCCAGGTATCTTGTCTCCAAAGGAAAACCTTTAATTCGTTGTACTTTGTGATTTATGATCTGTACAATATAGGGTTTCTGCCTCTTCCAGATCTGAGTCAAATTCAGGTGACCTTGGAAAAAAGGTCATATCTTGGGCTAGCAAGCTCCAAATGAAATTTCGTAAAAAGTGACAGGTAGTACACAGTCTGTACTATCTCCGAAAACTTTTTCAGAGGCCGAAGTTGAACCAGTGACACGTGGCACTCCGTACAATGCGCTCTCCTGTATTATCCCATAAACAGGTCACGTTACGACATTTGGCATAACTCTCTCTCAGAGAGTCCAATTGAGGTCAGACCTGTCAGGATGGAAAGCTAACAGGCCGAGCTATTTCAGAAAACTTTTTTAGAGGCTGAAGTTAAAACAGTGACACGTGGCACGCCGTACAAGTTCGCTCTCCTGTTTTATCCCAAAACAGGTCACGTTGCGACATTTGGCATAACTCTCTCTCAGAGAATCCAATTGAGGTCAGACCTATCAGGATAGAAATATAACAGGTCAGGCTATCTCAGGAAACTTTCTTAGACCCTGTGGATCAAAAATTTCGGAGTTACACCAGAAACATTCAGGTACATATTTCTGTCAAAACAGAATTATTTTTTGGTACCTTCATTCATGGCTTCCGAAATTTAGGGCTTTGAAGAAAGTTGGAATTTTTGTAATCGGAGACCATGGCTGGATGCTACTCATCAAAATAGAAATTTAGAGACCAATATCAGAATTTTTGGTTGGGCAGAAGGCCGGGCTTGATTAGACCCTAGTTCGGGACTTTGATCAGAAAAGTGGAAAATTAGGGCTTCTGTAAAAATGGGAATTTTTGAAATCTGTGACCACGGCTGGAAGCTCCTCAGAAAAATAGAAGCTTAGAGATTTGGATCAAACATTTTGATTGGGGAGAAGAGTGGGCTTCATCAAACCCCAGTTCAAGGTCACGTCCAGTGAATCCGGAAGTTTCAAAGGCAAAATTGAGGAGTGAAACTTTGCAGTTTTCAAATTCTGAATATACCAGTTTGATCAGCTCATCAAGGCGCATATTTCTATCCTTTCGGAAGTTTGAAATTCAAAATTTGAATTTTTGGGGTTTCTCTGACAAACCCATATCCAGCTCCAGGTCCAGTTCTTGCAAATCAAGTGGATTGGGTTAATCCTAGAAGAAGATGGATTGATCATCTGCATGAGGGAAGAAGTTCCCGTTTCAGAGGGTGATGAGGCTAAGGCCTTATATAAGAAGATTACAAGCGATCTCGACAGGTATGACTCATCGAGGTATGTTTCGATATTTGTCCATGATTAAGTTTATGGTATGTTTGTCTTCATGTTATTACGGTTAGTACAATTTTGATTTTAGATTTGTCGTATCACCTTAACAAAATTATGAATGCATGATAGAAGATATTCATTGGTTAGGGTGTTGACACTTATGATTGTACTAATGCATTATGATGTTGTATGAGGTTTATGTTGTCTACTAACATGAAAGGTACACCAAGAAAGACAAATCATGTTCTGGTCCAAGAACATATGATCATGATAACATGAGGACAAAGATTCATCCATTGTCATGGATCTCATAGAAGATCCATTTACGAGGTATGTATAATTTGGTTTTGTAATGGTTAACATATGAGACATGCAGGTTACTAGCACAAGTCACTGAAGAGAACCAGAAGACATTATGCGGGTATGTTAGACATAAATAGCTAGCATGCTAATCCAGGTATGTTTTTCCTATATCAAGATAGAATCCTACCTTGTGTTAGGATCTTATACTGTTGTTGATAATGATTATTCATGAAGTCATAGGTTTGAATAATCATGGTTGTATGCATATTATGTTTCTTACCATAATTGATGATATGACTAACCAGAAGAATCATGATGGTATAGGTTTGAATAATCACAGGTTTTATGCATTTTATATCCCTTATCTTGATTGATGATTCAACTAACCTGAAGAGTCATAGGCTTGAGTAATTACAGGTTTAGACATGTTATGTTTCTTATGATTTGACTAACCATAAGAATCCTTGAATGCTAATGCTTATTATTTCTGTTTGAAATGATCATGACTATACATGCTTGAGATTATTGTGTTTTAATAGTATACTAATGAGTGTATGATTTTATATGAGTTCAAGAACAGGTAATCCAGGAAGCAAAGATCAAGAGGGAGTACACTCTAGTGGTTTAAGCAAGGATGTAGATATTCAGAGGGAGTTTTCCATCTCTCTACATTCCACAACAGAAAGGTGTAGAAGAAGCTACTTCAGATTAGGACTCCAGCAGCTCCTGCAAGGAAGTGAAGACTCAGAGGGAGTCCACCCAACGAACAAACAAAGATAAGTATTTTAATTATCATTTCTTACATATTTGTTTGTTTAAATAAAATTGTTCAATGATGTATATGCTCATGGTCTTAGACTTAAGATATGTATTGTGCATATTAGAATAACTACATTAATGAACAGTATACTACTAATATGCATGGGTAAGTAGCCTATGGCACTGTAAAACATTCCATTGCTACTTATCTAGAATGAAACCTCTTTGTTGACATGTTGGGAGTTGTGCACACTCTTAACAATGTTCTGGTAGAGATTGGAAGGCATCTAGAAAGTTACGGGATATGGATAAATGTTGTATTGAAGCATTGGCTAAGATAATTGCATGACTGTATGACATATTTATTTATGTGTAAGAATTTGTTCTGAAAACTATGAGATGTTTTCTAATCATGCAATTTAACTTGTTGTGTAGGAAAGATCGTATGCCATCTCCTACAAAAGAAGAACTACAACATTTGTTCAGCAACAAATTTATTTATTGAAGATATTGAAGTTCCCAGGATCTGGGATGAAGAAATGGAATGCCATGATCCATCGATCATGAAGAATGATGTTTGGGATGTAGTCCCAAGATGTGAAGAGAAGTTTGTTATGACTTCCAAATGGAACTATCAGATCAAGCATGTTGCAGATGGCAGCATTGAGAAATATAAAATTGATGAAATAGAAGATGCACCAGATGGATCTCAAGACAGCATGGTGTAGTCATATATGTGTGCAGAACTTGGTATGGTAGGATAGACAGCTTTCTATCCAGTTTGGGCGTTACAAAGAGTAAAGCAGATTCCAACCTTTTCTACAAGGTTGAAGAAGGCAATCCAGTGATACTACTTTTGTATGCAGATAACCTGTTTGAAGATAGATTGATTGCCGACACGCAGCGGAAGCTTTCTTCCAAGTTCGAGATGAAGAACTTGGGGATGATGCACTATTTGTTTTTGGCATGGAGGTGTGGCATAGTGCATAAGGAATCTTCCTTGGACAAGGGAAGTATGTAGTAGAGATCCTGAAGAGGTTCGGGATGATGGACTGCAAGGATATGGCCACATCTATGGCATCGAATCTGAAGCTTCTATGTGATGCTTCATCTGAGCTGGTTGATGTCTCCATGTATCGTCAGATGATTGGGTCCTTGATGTACCTGACGAACACGAGACCAGACATTTGCTTTGCTGTTAACACATTGAGCCAGTTCCTGACGGATCCGAGGAGTGTTCACCTGGTTGCTGTAAAGCATGTTCTAAGGTACCTGAAGGGTACAGTGGATTATGGGCTCAAGTATGAAGCAAATCAAAAGTTTAACCTACAGGGTTATGTTGATTCAGATTGGGATGGCAGTGCTGCAGATAGGAAGAGCACATCTAGGTGTTGCTTCAGTATGGGATCAGGTGTGATCTCTTGGTTTAGCAGGAAGCAGTCCTGTGTAGCACTGAGTACAGCTGAGGCAGAGTATGTTGTAGCCTGTTCAGCTAGTTGTGAGGCAGTATGGCTATGGAAGCTACTGTCTGAGTTATTTGATCTCCTGTTGGATGCTACTGGTATCTTCTGTGATAACCAGAGTTGTGTGAAGCTGTCCGAGAACCCAGTGTTTCATGACATGTCGAAACACATAGAGATCAAATATCACTATATCAGGGATATGGTGCAGAGAGGAGCTGTGAAGCTCCTGTATGTTGCGACGGACGAGCAGATTGCAGATGTGCTGACGAAGCCACTAGCCAGGGTGAAGTTCGAGTACTTTAGAGAGAGGCTTGGCGTGCTTCAGATTGAGGACACTTCGAGGAAGAAGTGATGGACACATTTGCTGAAGCCATTCCAAGCATCTTGGAAGGGGGATCCTTCACATGGCTGTGGATGTAAGCGCTGAATGATGAACATCAGGAGGATGTTCTGGCTTCTGCTTGGATATGATCAGTTGGATCATTATATGTATTTTGTATATGCATCATGTTGGATGCTGGATATGATCGGATGGATCATGTGTATGTATTTTGTATGAACGCATCATGTTGGATGCTGATGGATACATTGTGTGGATCATGTATCTTTATATGATTAGGCAGATCATGTATGTTGATGGATACATTGTGTGGATCATGTATCTTTGTATGATCAGGTAGATCATGTATGCTGATGGATACATTGTGTGGATCGTGTATCTTTGTATGATCAGGTGGATCATGTATGCTGATGGATACATTGTGTGGATCATGTATCTTTGTATGATCAGGTGGATCATGTATGCTGATGGATACATTGTGTGGATCATGTATCTTTGTATGATCAGGTGGATCATGTATGCTGATGGATACATTGTGTGGATCATGTATCTATGTATGTATCAGGTGGATACTTGGATGATCGTGGATGACGAGCTTCTCCAGATGACATGCAGCAGGATGTTGCAGTGATGATGATCAGGTTGATCATGTGTACATCAGGATGATGTTTGATGAGTATCAGATGATACTTTATGGCCGTGGATCAGGTTGTGCAGGAAAGCATGTAATTTGTGCCCTGGGAGATTTGCAGATGGTCTTTCGAGGTTTTGCCTATGGCATGTAATTCGGTGCCCTGGGACATCTGGCAAATGCTCTTGCGAGGTTTTGCTTGGGAGGACATGTAATTTGTGCCCTGGGAGATCTGCAGATAGTCTTTCGAGGTTTTGCCTATGGCATGTAATTCGGTGCCCTGGGATATCTGGCAGATGCTCTTGCGAGGTTTTGTCCTATGGCATGTAATTTGCTCCTGGGAGATCTGGACAGGATGAAAAAGGCCTCAGATGCTTCAGCCAGGTTTTGCCATGACCACATGTAATTTGCTCCTGGGAGATCTGGACAGGATGAAAAAGGCCTCAGATGCTTCAGCCAGGTTTTGTGGTGGACCACATGTAATGTGCTCTTGGGAGATCCGACAGGTAGAGTTGTGTGCTCGTAACAGCCTGGGATGCTTCAGCCAGGTTTTGTGGTGATATCACATGTAATGTGCTCCTGGGAGATCCGACAGGTAGAGCCGCGTGCTCGTAACAGCCTGGGATGCTTCAGCCAGGTTTTGTGATGGGTCACATGTAATGTGCTCCTGGGAGATCCTACAGGTAGAGCTGTGTGCTCGTAATAGCCTAGGATGCTGCAGCCAGGTTTTGTGACGCACGTAATAAGTCCTGAGGATTCCACAGTATGGCCAGTGATGATGAAGACCTGCAGGTGGTGGGCCTACATCCAGTATGAAAAAGGACTGGCTCTGTAGAACTTCCTATGATGAGTAGATTCAGAGATTGATTGAGATAGCAGCAGCAGTGACGATGATGATGACTCGATGACGATTATCCAGTGATGATGATCCAGAGAAGATGACTTGTGCTAGAAGAACTATGCTGAGAAATACCTTCCTAGTTAAGAGGGAGTGTTGATGTATATGTAACTTCGGAATGTATTTCACATATATGTATATTGTATTCCTATAGAGATGGTATTATTCCTCTATAATGAAGTGTCGTCATTTATATTGTAAGTGTCGTAACTTATATTTGATGGGTTATTAGACCACCTTGTTTGGGGTCGGCCCTGTATAAGTCATGTGGGTTGAAGGGTTATTAGACCACCCTATTGGGGGTCGGCCATGTGGGTCAAAGGGTTATTAGACCACCCTATTGGGGGTCGGCCCAGTCAGCATTATATTATGTGGTTAAGTTCGAGCCTACATGAGTTAGGTAAAAAGGCAAGTCAAGTCAAGTATAAATAGAGTGCGGGAGGCACTCTATTTACTCACTCACTTCTCACACATGCTCCCAAGGAGGAGAGGCGCACTTATGGAGGAGGAGGATTGCTGCTAGGTTATGGCTATCTCTCTTGGTTGGTTGTATCATTGCTCTATCTATCTCTGAGGAAGTTATTGGGGTTTTTCACCTTTATGGTTTTCCCCAAGTAAATCTTTGTGTCTCTTGTGTGCTTGCATTATTGTCTCCATGATTGATATGCTGTAGATATGCTGTACATGTTGTTCTCTCAGTTAAGATCCTAGATCATATTGAAGTAAATTCTGAAAATTTAACAAGTATGTCAGTCCTACCATCAGTACTCTCACACTTCGATTCTCCACCTCGTGCTCCTATCAAGGAAACATCATTTCCTTGCTAGTTGCAGGTCTCCCTCTGTCGACGACAACCCCTCTATTCCAGAGGATAGACCCAGAGGTCCCTGCGCCTTGGACCCATCACCATCTGTGGTGAGTGCCTACGAACCATTTTGAGAGGAGTCATCATTGCCTCTCTAAGTGGTTATTTCTCACATGCTCGACATCAACACCTTGATCGCATCATTGAGAATCGCATAGGGTTTATATCCCTTCAGTTATTGGTCAAAGACCCCGGATTTCCCCCGACTCTAGCACATTGGTGAGTTACTTTAGAACGCCCAGTTATATGTTCCCATGGATGTCCGGGTTGCGTTGGCGATTGTATTCGGAATCCATCTAGTTATATGCTTCCTTGAGTACCCAGTTCAGTTCCAGTTCAGTGTACCATTGAGAGTATGACTCCCCATCACTATGATCCAGCAGCTCATCAGTTCCTCTAGTACCCCACTCAATAGTACTGTTGTCATTCCAGTGTATCAATTCTTCAACTCAGACATGGTCAGCCCAGTAGTATGTCCCAGATTTGTGTCCCCTTTGGACCCTTATGATGTACACAATGGTTCTCTATGCATCCTACAGGTCCCCCTTTTCGGGCCTCGCAGTTATTTTTTATGTATCTTGATATGAGCATGGGTATGCCTGCCTCGTCCATATAGTGAGATTCTTCCTCATTCATTATTTGAGGCCATGTATATTTCAGGTCCCCATATTTTGGACCCCAGTGTTATTATTGTTCTATATCTTGATACGAGCATGGGAATGCCCGCCTCGTCCATATGTTCAGATTATTCCTCATTCATTATTGAGGTCATGTACTTTCAGTTTTTGTAGTTTGTTCGGGACTGTTGTTTCGGGCTCTAGTTCATTCCTTCTCTTCTCCACACCCCAGGAAAACCATAAAAAGACTTATGATGTCTATCGGCCATACGATGAGCTCTTGCCCTCACACATCAAGGGGCAATTTGTTAACACCCAAAAAGTGCTCACTACCTCATCTACCCCATTACACGACTCATTTGTCATTATTTCCTACCATATTTACTTCCAGAACCACAAAATCCCTTTTAAAAGCCTCCAAAAGGCCACAAAACCATTTAAAAAGCCTCCAAAAGGCTAAAAAACCCCTTTTCCCCCCAAAATTATCCAAAATTCCTCCAAAATAGCAAAAACCCTCTAAAAAGGGAATAAAAAATATAAAAAAAGAGGAAAAAGAGGAAAAAAGGAGGAAAAAACCCTATACAGCTGACCTAAACCATATGGTTCCTAAAACCATGGGCCAGCACTCCACCACTAAAAACCTATAAATAGGTGGTGGAGACCCCTCATTTCATATCCACAATCAAATACACCCTTACTCTGCCAAAATCACTCTTGAAACCCTAGCTCACCCTTGAGCTATTTTCACCCTTGAGTGCCCCTTTGGCCCATTTCCACCCTTTGGAGAAAGAGAAGGAGCAAAGTTGGAGTTTGGAGCAACCCTCTTGGACTATTGCAAGAACTTCACCAACCTTCACATTGGAGGTATAATCTTTAATACAAAAAACCATTTATATTTCCATGTTTTGTTATGTTTGTTAATGATCATGCTAGTTTAGAATTCGTATTGTTTTAGCTTTTTAATTTACTATTTATTGAACTGCTACTAAGGAGTCCATTCTCCTTTGTAGGTGTTCATTTGCACAAGCTAGGGTAAAAACCCTAGCTACAGAGAGGGCACACGAGATGCATGCAATTGCATGAAGGGGCGCATTAAGCACTAGGAGGGCTAAAATTGATTTGAGAGAAGCTATCGGGGGCTGGATAACTGAGGGCAAGGTGCTAGACTGATGACTGGGATGCATGCAAATTCATTCAAACCCTAAATAATGCATGCAAACCCTGAAAGTGCATGCATGACTGAAAATGCAAATAATGAAAATGCTATTAGGACTAGGATGGAGTATAGGAATATCATAACAACAGGAAGTACAAAAGATATAATTATGTCCCTAGGCTCATATTTGTGTACATCCAACCTATTTTTACCATCTACTCTCATAGTATGAAGTTTATTCACCTCATCACACTTATCTTCTTTACTTATTCATTTTACTTTTAGGTGATTGGGTCAGTGCTAAGAGAACTATTCTTTCTGAGTTAGAGATTTTGGTTTTTTGTGGTGAAACAACAGGAAGAGAATAGTTAATTTTGGCCCTGTACATAACTTTTCCTAAGTTGTTTCGGCATTTCTTTTTTATGAGAACTTCCTTCCATTCATTTCTCCTTTTAGCCTCATTTCCATTCTTATTTTCATTCCTAGTTTCCTTTTTTCTTTTATTGTTGGCTCTTGTGAACTAGTTGTGCTTGATTGTTTCACAAGAGGACATGCTTAAATTTGATGCTCTTGTATCTGCATGTAAAGCATGCCTTAGGATTCAGGAAGGTTGAGGGAGGTAGTTGCAACGCAAGCGTCCTCATATTTCCATTTTAAAGTGATAAACGAAGAAGAGACTTAGATATGTTGAACTCAATACAATTTTTAGCATGCACCTTATTTGTTCTACCCTTTGTTGATTTCACAATAGGAGATTTTCCAAAGTATACACACAATCCCTTTTTAAGTCATTCAAGAAACATAATTCTATCCACAGAGGATATCTCTTTTGCATAGCATTATTGACATCAAAGTGGGCTTGTCGAGGTCGTGCATAAGTCAATACACTAGCAGTTTTCCATATCCTAGCTTATAAAGTTGCCTTAGCATCACTCTTTCTTGAAACTTACATTTATGAAACTTTTTCAGAGGCTACACAATGATTCCACCTCCCAAGAGTTGGTCTTTATCCACATTTTAGTGTCTTTATAAGAGGGAATTATCCTCAGGAATAATAAAATAATTGCTTTCCTAGTAAATTTGTTAAGAAGGCATTATCCGCGGGAATAATAAAATAATTGCTTTCCTAGTTGATTTGTTAATGATTCCTTGTGCTATAGGAACTCTAGATTAATCAACCATGTAGCTATCCTCACTATCCACTTGATGAACAACCTATTGGTCTGAGATACTTGGCTGTAGACAGGCCCTCCTCTTTTGGTTCATCTTGGTATATTCCTGAACTATAGAAGATGCTCTTCCATAATTGAGCTCCTTGAAAAGTTAAATCCCTTCCTTTCAGTTAAAGTGTTTAAAGGATACCTATCTTCAGCACATTCAATAGTTGATTCGAATAACTTGATTTTGTCTTTTTTGACCAGTAAATCCTTATTCAATATCTAATAGATCCCAGAGTCATTAGCACATGCCAAAAAATGATGTCTCTATTAATTTGATTTATAACCTCTACTCTATCAGACCAAAATCCCATAACCATGTCTTTTTCTTATAAGTGATTATGTCTTACTTCTAGAAGTATTGTATTCAAATTGATTGTATTACATATTAAAGATTGAGTTTATTTGCAAGATTTAAGGTTTATTTGGAATTTTTCCAAGCTTGATTGCTATGGACTTCGGGAGATGGAAGGAACCATTTTTCGTTACCAGATCTTTTCTTAGAGAATATGGAATCTCTAAAGGCAGACTGAGAAGGAGAAGATACACTCAACTTGAACACGATCTATTTAACATTTTAACAAAATTCGAGATGACCTAACTAATAAAGCTTTGAAATTGAATCTTAGATGAGAAATCATTAAACATTAGTCATAAAAAGAATTCAAATTAGATCCAAATAAGCCTAACTTTAAGAAGGTGATAGGTGGAAGTAATTTTTTTTTAACCTTCTTAGATCCAAAAATCAGGAGGAAATTTCATCCCTGACGAATATAGGCAAGCAATTTTAAATTAGCAGATATTGAAGGTATAAAAGCTCTTTTCTTAAACTTTTGTGCAGGTTTTGTTTACTTATGATATTGTTCCTCCAGAGATTCTTTCAGCTATATAATTTATTTGGAAAGTATTGCTAAAATGCTATTTGAAATATATAAGGTTAATCTAGATAAACATCTTTCTAAGTAATATGTTAAGTATGCTATTATAAAGTTGGAAAAATAAACACACCTAGATTGGATGGATTCCAACAAAGTTTTATCAGGTAATTACTGATATCACTTTTATTGATTTGCTTGATTTTATAAATATTCTATACAAAATGAATCCTTAGGAGATTAAGTAAATTGAAGTATAATCAAATTAATTCCTAAGGGTTGAGATAAGAGAGCAGATTAAGAGCTAGAAACCCATTACCCTATGAATACTTCTTACAAAATCTTGATTAAAGTTATAGCAGAAAGGATAAAGTTCGTCCTTCCCATTGTATTTTCAGACACGCAAATGGTTTTTTTCTAGGTAAAATACATTTTATAGAACCTAATTACTAGTTTGGAAGGAATGCATTAGGCCAAATCCTTTGGTCAACACATTACAATAGCTATTATTTATTTTTAAAAATATATGATAGGATAGAATGGAGATTTATTATGTTCAATTAAGGAATTGTTGGGTTTTGGACCTAATATAATAAGAATGATATTTGCCTTATTTGTAAAGATGTTTATGTAGTTTTGTAGGTCAATAGCTCTTTAAATGAACCTTTTCTTTTTTAGAAATCTATCAAGAAAGGGCATCATATGTACCCTTCTATGTTTGCTTTAGCAATGGGATATATCTAATTTATCCTAAAAGCAATTGAGCTTGACCCTCTAGTCATAGTAGCATAATTCGAGTACGAATATGATTCGATACGGAAAAAATATAGAATGAAAATATCTAATACGAATAAAATACGGAAGTAGCTTTCTTATATATAATATTTTCAATCAAATATTCACAAATATATCATAAATATACATAGATATAGATCAATCCTTTTGTGGCTTGTATTCTTTGTACATTATCAAAATATAAATCATTACTATAAACTATATAGTCATCTCTTTCACACAACTTGAGCCACAACACTATCCCATAGCATCAACAATCTCTACTCAATTCTGTATTAAATCTCGTATCAACAATATATTGTAAAGTTGAGGATTGAGCGCTCATTTTTTTCTTTGGCTTGCAATCTATGGTATGGTTGTTTATATGTTATTGTTTTATTGCTAAGGCTTGTATGCAACCACATATAACTATTTCTATTGTTTTGCTTAATTGCTTAAATAACTCAATATTGGTGCAATTTGTGTTCCATGTGTCAACTATGCACTTCCTAAGAATATACTCCTTTCCTAAATCCCCTTAAGCTTATGCACTTTTCTACTCAATTGATTTACAGTAGCAATTCCTTGTCATGTTAATTCCTTGTGACCAGTTAGTTAGTTTCCTTTTTTTAGGATGACCCAAGTTGCATTCTATGGCCTTCCTCTGTAAGATTGAACAATAGCATGCCTAAAGGCTCCTGATCAAAGTTTCCAACCCATGGCCGGATCATCAAGATTGTTTTCCACCCTTCGAATGTGCTTAAAAAGAGCCAAAACAAAATAGTTTAAAAACCAGAATCACCAATACAATGCATTTTTGCTGCAAGTATAATGAATCCTAGAAAGTACATTGATGGCTTCCGATGTTGAGCGTAGACCTATTCTTTGCCACATTGAAAATCCAATGCATATTACTATTAGGGTAATTATAATTTTAAGGACATGAGGAGCTTACAGGGAATTGAAACTACTTTTGTTGACTTCCACATTTTATGCAATATATTTTCAATGAGAATTGAAACCCTATGTGCCAAAATCCCTTATTGCCATAGGATGGAAAGACATATGCAAAGGTCCACTAGATATCCAACTCTAAATTTTACATATTGTTTCCTTTTTAGAGCCAAGGATGCAATAATTTATATTTTTATGTTATTGACCATGCACTAAAGACAAGAAGGCACTTGAGGAGGAATGACTAGGTAAGAACTCATTAAAACCTTGAAATCTTAGGTAGTAATTTATATGAGCACAATACCAGCTATAGAAGAAAGATGATCACATACAAGAAATCACAGGGGAGCAAGTATGCAAGTATGAGAACAAGATTGTCAGAATTGTACACATGTTGTACACTCATCTTCATTAACCATAGTCACCCTATTTGAAATCAAATTCATACGATACAGAAAATATTTGGATGGAAAAAAATCCAATATGGTAAGATTTTGGCAGAATACATATGCCAATGGTTTATTTCTTAAATAATACTTAAATTCCAACAGTTTCCTTCTTAAATACTAATTAAATACCAGTTGTTTCCTCTTCAAATACTACTTAACTACTAGTGCTGGGAAAGAAATAAAGGTAGGCCATACCACACATGTGTCTGCCAAGCTGATTGTTTGCAGGCCGTACATCGCCCAGGTTGGCTGGTACAACCATTAAATATTGCCTATCAGGCCATAAAATAGTAATAAAGGTTGTTTTATATTTTTGTTTGTTGGCTGGGTGAATTTATGACATGAAATGTGCATTTATGGAGGCCACACAGTAGAATTAATGCTAGTTCAGACCCATATTTGATTGTTGGCTGCTTTTATTGCTTAGGAAGTGATTTATGGAGGTCGTATAGTTGCAGGACCCAGTCATGGTAGTCCATTATGCCCATTAGAGATTCCTCCATTACTTGATGTTAGGCTTCAGAGAGGCCCTTCTCAAACCCCTTCATGTGTTTCCAAATCTATAATAGTGAGGTCAAGGGATTGGAACCATGGTCTATCCCTTGAAACCCAAGACATTTTTCCAATCCTTCAAACTGCTCTTACAGTTTGACAGACTTGAAAGTTGAGATGTTGGATGCTTGAAATATTTTCCTAAACCCTTATGCAGATCTTTTGCTGAAAGTGGATACTTTATCAATAAAATATAGGTCCCTTGCATAGAGACCATTGGAGCAATGTGGGGCTCAATATCTATATCCAATTTTCCCTCCATTTTCTTTCCAAAATTGCATGCACTTAGGATGAATGTTCATTGATTTGTAAGATGGATGAATTATTTTGTTTCATGCCCAAGAATTTTGAAGATGATCTCTAGATGATATGTTGTAAATATCAGACACAAAAGGAGATATTAGTGACAAAGAAAAATGACCAAAATCTGGTGACCCTACAAATAGCACCATCTTATTGTTGCAATACTAACATGATCAACCTGCTTGATTGTAGAGAGTCGCTTCTTGCCATAATGTTGTCATTTGTTGCGCAATGTATAATGAATAATCATGACATGCTTATTTTCTAGATGGTACAAACTTTAACAATAGCATTGATTGCCAGTTGATTTATATTATTAATTAACATTATTCTTGTGAATTGCGCTGGGATGGGTTGTGAGTATATATTTGTGATCATGATACAACACCCCCATGTTAGAAATTTTCATAAGCTAAATCAGAACCTGATGATTAAGGCTCTTTTAAGTACGTATACATTTGGTTTTATTGGAGTCCCTCTAACCTAGAGCTTCCCTTGAACTCGAAAAAGTATGCACTAGGATTTGAGTGATAAGCATAATGACAACTTCTGGGAATTGTTTGTAATTTGTTTGTGTATCTATACTCCTGATCACTCTAAGCTCTCCCTGTTCATGCATATTTTCTTCTTCATGGTTACAAAAAAATCCCGATTTCGCCATTTTGTGGCAAAATTCTACTACTTTTCTTAAAATTGCCAAACCTAGCAGAACTTCCATTGGGAGACTACCAAAACCAACAGTTTTGCATGTTCTTGGAAACTGGTAGAATTTTTGCAGGATTAGTGATGAAAATATTTAATTTCACTGGAAAATTTCCAAAAGTAGCAGACTTTTCACAGGTTTCTATAAACTAGAATAGTTCTCTTGTAAAATTTGTAGCGTTTGTTTATAAATTTAGAAGTAATAATTTCCCAAATATGAAATGATCTTCAATACAGTAAATGTCACTATCTTGTCTAGTGCAAATACAAATATTAACTAGCTTCTCTAAAGGTTAGTATTTTGGTGTCAACTTATTCTCCATGCTAATTGTACTTGAAATATTGTTGTGAGGACTATCCCTCAAACTACTTTATGGCCACAATGGTGAAATATAATTCTAGTTTGAGTCTTTCGAGATGGAGTATAAAAACTCATCCTTTTGTTTGGATTGATGTAGTTATGTTTCATTCACACTTCTATGAGCTTGTGTTTGTACGAATTCACTAAAGATTTTATAGGAATTCACTGAATCGCCTAAATTTGAGGCAATTTGATATGGATCATAATACTGATGCCAGTTTGCAAATCCTATAGGATTGAACAATGGAGTGGATTATTTTAATGTCTACAATTATATGAAATTCACCCATCTTCGTCAAATTCAAATATAGCTAGAGAATTGTTTATACAATTGACTGGTTGTATCCAACAGGGTATAAGTCAAGAATTTCAACCCAGTCAACACCATACAATCTGGGCACTTATTGGTGCATAATCTAGCACTTCATTATTGGAACATAATCATGGAGTAGGGGTGAGCTTCCTCATGTCTTCCTTTTGATATGTTTATGGAAGATGCAGTGGAAGGAAAACAACTTCCAACAATCTTTAAACATATGGGACACAATATGCTAGCCGACCCGTTCTCTTGATGATTGTAAGTAACAACAATCCTTGGTGGATTTATACTAATCTTGTAAGGTGCTTATATATTTATAGTATGTACCTATTTCATTTTTCAAGAAATTCCTTCCAGGGAAAACAGTCACATTTTCAATGTTGGCAATCCTAATAATGAGGTCACTGTCAAGCAGCTGGCAGAAATAATGACTGAGGTATGGTTCATGCTTTTTGCTAAAGTTCAAAAAAGTTGTTTGATTAGATTTTTGAATAGTTTCTTGTGATTTTGTTGTCAATAGTGTTGATTTATAGTGCTTGTTTAGTTTCCATTAACCTTCATTAACATTTCATCACAACGAAAGCATAAACTATGCTTCCTTTGTTCTGTGACCAGTATGCAATAAATCCGCTCCTCGGGTAACATCAGAATGAACTCGGAGGAACCAACATGAGGATGGGCTAGGTGACACAATTCCAAATAAGACCCATGTGTCCAATTTCCATTTCTGCATATGTAAGTATAAACAACAACTCAACTTATAGGCTTAGGCCAAGCGTGTAGATATACGTTATTAAACTGTTGTTACAACATTTTATATCAGCTTTTGCTATCTTGTTTGCATATGCTTAAAAAAGCTTAGATATCTATTTTAGTTATTGTGTAAACATGTTAGTGAATCAGTTCTATTTACTTTACTTATAACAATGTGATATTTTTTCTTTTTCAAATTAGTAAAACGTTATAATAATAATACCCAAATGTTCAATTTATTCCAATAGGCCATTGGTCATCACCATCTACTAGGGTTACATTCTGCTTGTGACCTGCTCCACTTGACTGACATGAGTTTAAAAGGGATGAGGCCGGGTACTAGTCCCAAGCAATTTTGATGGGTATAGCTACACCTCATATTGGGTAGGTAAGCAAAGAAAGTCTACCCTATGTAACCCATCAGAGGAAGTTTCTTGAAGCATTTCCAAAAAAAAATGTATAATTTCAAGCCAATATGAATCTTAGGAATTTTGCACTTTTATAGGTGTTCTACATTTATGTTATATATAAGAATTAAAAAATGCATGTAAGTTGAGATAACACTGATAATTCACAGGATATGCTACTTTGTTGTTTATTCAAGCATGTTTAAAAACCTGCTGAAACTAATGCTTGGATTCTAGAACATGACAATTATAAAGAGAAAATTCTCAAGCATTACAATGAGAAAAAAATACAGATTAAAGCTGGAGGATTATCTTTTGCATAGCCTCCTTTACTAAACCATTTAATTTATTATATATCTTCGACTCCACATAATTTTTTTTTATTATTTGTTGGAAAACCTTAGGGTTAAAATGTGTCTATCTGCTTTTTTATGTCCCCACATTTTCATTGTGGCTTAGGGGGTCTTCATTGACCAGGTTGGGAGATCCACACCATCCAGGTTGGGGCATATGTACCTAAGATGTCATATAAAATCCACAATGAAGAAAATTATGTTCAGATTGATTTGTTGCAAAGAGGTCTTTAATACTGGCAGGTTAGGCTACATGAAATTATATAGCTGGTACAGGAATGTTTTTTAATCAATATACTGGAATGAGTTCCAACATATTGAATCCATTCTCCAAAATTCTCTTTTGAAGGAACATGTGAAACTAAGTTTAGATAGTAAATTTTTATGTCCCTAGGATTTGCTCAAATCGTAAATAGTGATGGCCAAGAGAATTATGATCCAGGAATTTTAATAGGCATGATGCAATCATAGTTAGAGAATATTTTTAATTACCATAGTTAAGTGTTTAAATATTTATAGGCCTACTGCATTATTTTTTGCAAGCAAGTTTATAGGCCTGCTAAAACTAATCCATGCAAGGTAACAATTCCTATGATTGTAAAGTACAACCAACAAGAACAAAAATCTGCCCCTGCCAAGTACAACCAACAACTCAGAAAATTGCCCCTGTAAACTACAACTAGCAAACTCAGAAATATTCCTTTGTAAGGTACAGTCAACACAACATAAAACTATCCCTTCAAATCTATGTAGGTTGAATTGAAAAGACGCCCAGAACAAAAAGGAAGGTGCTCTATCAACAATGATTGGACATACTTCTCTTCTAAGCAATTGTTTGTCACCATTGTGGAAATCAATGGTGACGTTGAACCGCTATCCTTTAAGGACCATTATAATTATTATTTTTACAATATTAATTGAAATGGCAACAGTCCTTTATGTTGCGTCATTAAAAGATTTTCAAAATGAAAAGCGGTGAAAATATCATAGCGGTTGTCACCATTGATATGTTAATGGAAATATCCTCAATAGTGAGGGTCATTGTAAGGTCCTCATCATATGTCATTGGCGACATACAGTTTTTTGGTGATTGGGGCCCTTAGGTCCATCACCAAAACTTCATATAAATTGGTGAGGGTCACTATTTGTCACTAATAATCCTTATTAGTGTCGAACACTGAATGTCACCACACCACCTCTACTTTTGGGGACATAGCCATTGGTGACATTCACATTTTGGTGGCATCCTCCTTTTTCACCATCACCAATGCAATTATGGTGACATGTCTCAACCCTCACCAATGATCGATCATTGGCCATCACCATATATGCATCAAATGGTGAGGGTCAAAGCAGGTCCATCACCAACACTTCATAACGATTGGTGATGGTCACAACCTGGAATAATCATAATTATTGGTGGCAGGCCTTGAATGTCACCACATGACCCCCACTTAAGGTGACGGTGCCTTTGGCGACGCTCAGGTTTTGGTGATGTGACCCCTCTTAACCATCACCAAATGAGATTATGGTGACATTTTTGGACCCTCACCAATGACCTTTTCTCTTGTAGTGAGTTCATAGAAGAGATAGCCCTGTTGAACAGATTGCAACCAATTTGGAACAAGCAGAGAAATAGCTGTAAGAGAAACTGGGGCATCAAATGTGCGAGAAGGAGCATATTCCACCATATTGTTATTACCCTTCTTGTAAGTGATCGCATAGGCATAACCAATGAGTTGGATAACCCATTTCAGGTGTGCTGGGGAGGAGACCCATTGTTCCAAGAAATTTGCCAGACTCTGGAGATCAGTCTAGATGCAGAAATAATTCCCTAATAGGTATGGCTGCCACTTTTGTACTACATGCAAAATAGCCATCATTTCTTGTTGAGATGTAGATGTGGCTAAATTCTTACTGGAAAGGTCTCTTGAAGGAGACAAGCCCACTGGTTCAGCAAGAACACTTGCATATCTATCCAAGGAAGTAGGGGAGACTATTGATGGGTGCATCGGAATGGAATGGAGTTGAGCGATGACACCATGTGAATTCTTCTTAAGGATCTTTTCCAGGCGATGTGAACTGATGATGCGGAGAGACCCTTGTTGTAAGCCCTTAAATTTTTGTTGTTTCCCATTGACTGAAAACTGCATCTAAATTTCAGCAAAATCCCATAAGATGGGGCCAAGTTTGCATAACCATTGAACGCCCAAAACCACATCATATCCGCCTAGGGACAAGGAAAACATGTTAGAGCGCAGGTTATAATATTCCAGAGAGATACACACATTGTGACACTTCCCGTTGCAAGGTAAGGTGCCCCCATTGGCAACCATGACTTCAAAGTTGGAGCAAGGATGAAAAAAACAATCAGCCTGTTTGGCGATTCGAGGGTCAATGAAGTTATGAGTGCTACCAGAATCAATGAGTATTGTAAGAGGAAGCTTCTTGAAGTAACCCTTGACCCGCATTGTTTGGGGGGTGGTGACGCCGGATAAAGCATGGAGAGATATCTCTGGTTGTTCATCCTGAGATGGGAGGTCAATAGGTGGCTCCTGAATGTCGACCTGATCATCCATTGTATCTGAATATTCTTCACCAATTTTAGAGGCAGACGGAGAATACATATCCAAGAGATAGAGCTTTTGTTGAACACATCTATGTCCTCGAGTGAATTTCTCATCACAATTATAACAAAGCCCTTTTTCTCTGCGTGCCTGCATCTCTGTTTCAGACAAATTCTTGATAGGAGTTGTTCGAGGAGCTGGTGGGATGGGAGGTCATTGAGAACCCATATTTATGAAGGGAACAAAAGTGGGTTTGGAGCACTATTGTGCTGCAATCTTGTCTTCTGCCAACTTAGCCAACCCTAGGACTTCCATCATTGTGTTGGGATAGAACATTTTAACCTCTGGCTAGATTTCATCCTTCAGACCACTGATAAAACAACTCCTGTAGAATTCATCAGACAATCCTTTTGTGTGATTGGCTAGTTTCTCAAATTCTGTCTGATACTCTCTCACAATGCCACTTCGACGAAGTTTAGTGAGTGCTCCGGTGAAGTCATCAAAAGCACTAGGACCAAATCGTTGCAAAAGGAGTTGGCAAAAATATTTCCATTTTGGCTCGTCATGAGCCTTGATGTACCAACGATACAATTGAAGGGATTCCTATTCCAAATGAAAGGATGCAAGTGGAACTTTTTGGAAATCAAAACTATTATGTAGACTGAAATACTGTTCTGCACTATAGATCCATCTAGTCGGATCAGTACCATTGAAGCAAGGAAATTCAAGCTTCGGACCATGAAAATTGCTGGAAGAAGAGAACCCATTGGCTGTAGAAGATTCTTGTTGTCGGTTATTATTCATGGTTGAATGCTAAAGATGGAGGCTGATAAATTTTTCATCTAGATCTTGGAGTTTGGTTTGGATGGCTGCAAGTGCTTCCTCCATTGTTTTGCTCCTACGCGGGTGACAACCATAACCAGGAGTTTTTTTTTTTTTGCGGGGGGGGGGGGATGGATAGAAAAACACAAGCAAAAGCTTATTTAGTAAAGGGAAATTGGGATTTGGGAAAAATTCAGATGGGTAATTGGGGTTTGATTAGGTTTTCAACACTTTCTGATGGACAGGGAAGCAAAAAATGGGGATTTCAGAAGCAGGGTGAAAGAATGAGATAATTGGTCAAAGAGGGACAAAGAAGCAGAAATAGGGAATGAACATGGTGGCAAAATTTGGAGGCGAGTGGGTGAAAATTGAAGAAGTTATGGAAAACCCTAAAAATAGACAAATGTGAGATTTTTGGCTTTGGGAAGTAGAATTTGGGATAGGGTCCTCAAGAATGAAATATGCAGAATGGGATTGCAGGGGTGTCCAGGAAGTTCCAAGGTAAACGGAGTTAAAACAAGGGAGATATGGCCAAAAAACAGACTTTTATTTATTTATTTATTTTAGATGGATCTGCTATGACGCAGAACGGAGTGGAAATAGATGGATCTGCAAGGACGCAGAGGTGATTGGCATAAAATCGATCTGAAACGATGCTGAATGGATTGAAAATGGGTGGATCTGAAATGGGTGGATCTGGAATGAATTTCAAAATGGATCTGAAACGGATGGAAGTGATTGGCAACAGTTTAGCTGAAAATAGATATGGACCCCAGGTATGTGCAGCTTCCTAACGGTTCAGGGGTTTCACTCGACCACCAATGTTGTTTGACGGCTTGCATATTGGGGCAGTACCCCTCACTCCACGACTCAGGTAAAACTGATAATCACTTTGCCACAAACGACAGCTCTTGGTTTACCTCACAGGTGGGAACTAGTCAATTAGGTAGGCATCGTTGCCCTTTTTGTTGGCAGGTCCTCTCAATGGGCCAGCTACTTCGGGGTTCCTATGGTACTCCTCACAATGAGTTTTAGGGATTATGCCCAAGTACTTCCCATAGTTAAGCGGATAGGGATTATTCCCAGATATGAAGCTGCAATAGATGCAAAAAGAAATTTGGTAGAAATTTCACCCAACGAGCCCAAGAAAGTGCTCTCATACCATATGTGATGAACCTGCAACAATTAATTAATGAGAATATGCGAGATAGCAGAAATAACAGAACTCAGAATCACTTTTATTGATCGCAGGTCGCTTCGAGGGGGCAACCTCCTTTGAGAAAGCTCAATACAAATAAATTCACGGTACCCTCATTGGTCTCAACACACACTTATATACTAAGTCTAGGCACCAATACCATGGGTCAATACCATGTGTCAATACAAGCCATGGGCCAATACAAACTATGGATCAACAATTACTACGAGACGACTTACAAAGCATATGCGTCCAACAACAATAAGACAAACTATGGATCAACAAATACTAGGGGACGAGTTACAAAGCATGTGCGTCCAACAACAAAATACTAACATAGTAAATAGAAGGGTTGACATGGGTTCCTAACACAATCCAACTATACCAAGCTCTTGGGGCTTCCTTCAACCATACAATGCTTTCTTCAACTTATACACCTTGTGATCTTGTCCTTTGAATTCAAATCTTGGTGGTTGATCTACATAAACTTCCTCTTCGAGGTTGCCATTCACGAATGCCGATTTTGTTAAATTTTCAGAATTTACTTCAATCTGATCTAGGATCTTAACTGAGAGAACAACATGTACAGCATATCTACATCATATCAATCATGGAGACAATAATGCAAGCACACAAGAGACACAAAGATTTACTTGGGGAAAACCATAAAGGTGAAAAACCCCAATAACTTCCTCAGAGATAGATAGAGCAATGATACAACCAACCAAGAGAGATAGACATAACCTAGCAGCAATCCTCCTCCTCCATAAGTGCGCCTCTCCTCCTTGAGAGCATGTGTGAGAAGTGAGTGTGTAAATAGAGTGCCTCCCGCACTCTATTTATACTTGACTTGACTTGCCTTTTTACCTAACTCATGTCGGCTCGAACTTAACCACATAACATAATGCTGAGTGGGCCGACCCCCAATAGGGTGGTCTAATAACCCTTTGACCCACATGGCCGACCCCCAGTAGGGTGGTCTAATAACCCTTTGACCTACATGACTTATACAGGGCCGACCCCAAACAAGGTGGTCTAATAACCCATCAAGTATAAGTTACGACACTTACAATATAAATGACGACACTTCCTTATAGAGGAATAATACCATCTCTATAGGAATAAAATATACATATATGTGAAATACATTCCGAAGTTACATATACATCAACAGATTTAACATACATATGATAAAATAACCACTTGTTTTGAGCTGCAATAGCCAAAACTTCCCATTCTTGATACTATAGAAAATGTTTCTCCATAATGCACAGCAAGTTTCTAAACAAAACCTTTTGCTACAAGTATGGCTTTGTTATTCTCCACTATTCCTTTCACATTGAACTTTGTCTTATATACCCATTTAACTCCAATGTTGGTATTTTCTGCTAGAACATCTACAAGATCCCATGTCTTGTTTCTTTCTATGGTCGTTGTTTCTTCATTCATTGCTTGAACCCATTGTTCTTCCTTCACTACTTGTTCAAAATATACTAGTTGATAGGACATCGAGCAAAAATGTGCTGGGTCATCATCAAGCTATTCATAAATGTATTGCAATCTTCTTTTCTTCTTGTTTCTTAGGGTATCTATAGTAGGATCTTAATTAGTACTTGTTGACCAGATGTGTCAAATGGTCAACAAGGAAAGAAAACCCACACAAAGTGATTAAAGAAGCCTCTCATACTTATGGGATATCTATCTTTCACAGGAATAAGGTCCTGATTCCTATAAGTGCATGTGCTCTCCAAATTAGAGTCTATGGTGTGTCTAAATTCTACTATTTCGAATCCTAATATCTAACTTGGATGAAAAAATATATCCTAAATGCACTCTAATTATTCACGGAAATTATGCAATCCTAATTACAAAAGAAGATACAACATTAGCAGCTACTAAAATATAAAAATACTTTAATCTGAGTATTTGACTACAACCTATCCTAGCGAGGAGCTATTTTGAAATTATTAATGCAACTTAACATGTGACTAAAAAATATTTTATGGTATGATTCAATCTAAGAACAAAGCTCAAGACTAAAACATAACAAATTTAATATTAATTACACATAACGAATTTTCCATAACATAAAATGTATAATTAGTTAAAACAAATATCAAACAACATGTATTTGAAGGTGATAAAAATTCATTCGCACAATCAAAATATATATGAAGAGAAAAATAGGGTAGGACATAAGAAAAATAAGAAGTCTTTATAATATAAAAGTGAGATATTTTGATAGTACCATTATAATGTGAAACATGATCAACTATATTGAACAAACTCTCCACAATCAAATGACATGAGCAACTTCTAGTGACTCTTAAGAATTTATCTAAACCATCCCTTTGGACCCACAAGAGAAACACAATAGAGCATTGGGGAAAATGAAAGTTAGTTCTTTCCAACTCCATCGAATCCCCCTCCTTTGGTAGTGAAAATAATGTTCCTTATATAGGAAAATTGAAATTGGGATAGCTTGCAGAATCTCCTCTCTATGTTGGCACGTAACCTCCATGGATTTCTCCTTATTGAAATGATGGAATGAATGTATCATTCATTGCGCTGGAGTAGAATATCTTCTTTCACTAACTGTTCATGCATCTATTATGCTCTGCCTTGATTTCTGATTGGAGATATTCCAGTGCATTCTCTAATATCTTCTTTGTATTTGTTGAAATGACTCATTTTTATGCTATCTTCCAGGAAAATATTCCATTGCAATTCCACCACCAAGTTGTAATACCCTAGACCTAGTTGGATATGATATTATCCAAAATTTAAACTTAGAACACAATTTTTCACAAGCAGAAACTAGTTAACAAAATTAGTTGAAAGGAAGCTGGTTTAGGACACAAGAAGATTTCTTCAGGGATAAGAATTTGAAATATTTAGGATCTAAAAAATGTATGGGTGAATGTGCAGCAGCAAATATATCAGATCCAAGGCTAGATTATGATTTTTATGCAAAAGGTACTGGTTCCATTTACATTTCAACAGTTGCCGCTGAAGTCTACTCTGAGGCTTCCTTGGCACACCAACATATGCATACTAAACTCATTTGCTCACACATGAAGGTAAAAAAATGGAATTGATCATCTATTAACCCCTTACTTAAATTTTGGACAATATTTTCTGAGAATTTGGGAGGTTCCGGTTGAGTTTGGAAGCAAAAGAGGTAAGGGCGCTATGTTGGATTGCTCAACTAGTGGTTTTCCAGGTTCTCCCAAACAGGCCAAGAGGCCTTCAAATCCTCAGGGAAATGGTTGGATATGCTTCAGTAGTGTCTCAGGATTCATAAATTACCATTAAGACAGAAAAATGGTTCATAGATAACTTTGAATTACCAAAACTATTAAACTAGTAAAAAAAAGGAGCTTAAAGAGCTAGTCTTGGAAATACTTGATTCAAACTGCCTCTGAGGATTACAAAATTCAATTTTGAAGTATATTATATCTTTGGAATGAACCTAATAAAAATATCAAATCTAAATTAAATATTCCAAGCGGAAATTAGAAGAGTTTTAATCTTCAGATCTTTAAGGAGTCTCCAATGCTAGAGAAATCTTACAAAACTTGGAGAATGAGTATGATAAGAGGAGATGAAAAATACTGTATGCATTGGACCTGCAAGAATGATGAATTGATATTCAGTAGATGCAGAGGGAGGGTACACTAAGATTCATGAACTGCTTAGGGGAACATTCATTGGAATGGATAACCTCCTCCAGATATAACTTCTTCAAGAAGTCTCTCCAATTGCACTGTAAATGAGGATCTCTCTATGTATGTCTCATATTATTCAATAATGGACTGATGCAGGCCTATAGATAAGCATTCCATGGCTTTATATCTGATCATGGACAAATAGGAACATTAACTACATTGGGGCTCATATCCCAAGCTTGGTTGAGGCACATCACTCAACACTGACAAGCAAAAGCTCTCAAGACAATAAACAAATGACCAAAAGATGTGAATGGTGCTCAATAGCCTCATTTTATAACTTGGATAGCTTCCCGGCAAATCCATTGGCACGTGTGAGAGGTTGTTGGATTACAATATTGTTCTAGAGGTTTCCAATATAGAACCAGGTTCTTCGTAGTTTTAACTTAACAAACAAAATCCCTTCTCACCGGCCCTTTTGGCAACAGCCTACAAAAAGGTTGAGGTCTCACCCGAGGCAAAGCTATGCGGGCGCTGCAGAATCAGGTTTCCACAGTGATGTGATGAGTTGTTCAGGAGGAATTAATGCAAAGTGTGCTATGGGCTCGTGCTACGGATCGAAGACTGCGCAACGATGGCCTTCGTCATGGTCAACACTTTTACAAGCTAGGGAGCTTGCACAACCAGTGCATCCACGGACTTCACGGTTCAGATAGAACTCACTCGATAGGAAAACGCAACTAACTTATGCACTTCTTGATCCGTATCATGTCCAGGAAGCACGAGGGGGACAACAGTTCGACTGAATGAGTCGGCTCTGTTATGGCAGAAGCTTAATAAACAAAATGAGCAAAAGTAGGATTACACAATATAGATAACACAAATACACACAGACAATATGCAGGAATGTGAACTATTCTAGATTGATCAAGATAAGATGTATGTTACAATAAGTTACATGCTTATAAAGAAGACTGAGATGCTTGGGTGTCTTCCCGTTATGTTCAGTTACAAAGAAGAAGTTAGAGCGGTTCATTTGTTCAACCGTTACAATCGACTGGAAGACAGAAAGACAAACTGTTGAAGTTTGACAGTCGTTGGTCGCATGTCGACGTATTATGCCGATGTCGCCAACTATGAAGTAGCTGAACATGTCAAAGGTGCAGAACATGTCGCAGTATGTCGAAGTCGAGACTCGTCGGAGTTGTGTCAAAATCGAAAACCTGTCAAAGTGCTGAAGTTGTCGAAGTCATATCATGTCGAAAATTGTCGAAGTTGTATCAACAGTGATGACTGGTCGAAGATGTGTCGAAGTTAGCATCCGACAACAAATGCCAACTGTGATGTGGATCAGACCTCCTTTCTTAAGAAACAATGGACCCCATTGTTTGCTCGCAAAGGTGAGGAACTTGTCGATCACTTCAGTAGAAGAGTACCACTTTCCTTGAGATGGGATTTGGCCAACTTTGGCAACCTGAAACAAGGGAATTGTGTTTTTCCTCATAAGACGTACCCGTCGTCCCACAATGGTGTCACAAGGAAGCGGATCCTGAATATCTGGATTGATGTCCGTGGGATCTGCTGTTGATAAGTCATTATGTTCCAACAATGGTGCATGGTATGGTCGAAGTAGATCCACATTAAAGACTGGATGCAGACCCAAGAAAGCATGAATGTCGAGCTGGAATGCGTTCTTGCCAATCTATCGAAGAATACTATATGGACCATATCGCAAAGGTTTTAACTTCTTGAAAGGACCTGTGAAGCTCTCCTTCTTAATATGTAGCCATACCTTATCCCCAATGCGAAATGTATGAGGAATGCGATGCTTCTCGTGTCGGGCCTTAGCTTTCTCATTTGCTCTATGCAACATATCCTGTGCTTGTTGCAAATCTGTTCTTGAAACTTGACTACTTTATCAACTTCTCGTTGGCTGCGATCTGTGTCAAAATTTGGCTGTGTCGAGGAGTTGATCAAGTTGATAGGCGTTGAGGGTTGAAATCCGTAACATATCTCAAATGGAATATTGCCTATAGAGCTGTGCTGAGCACGATTGTAGTTATGGTGTATGTATGGAAGACTATCATCCCATGTGTGTCGATGCTGGTGATTGTACATGCGAAGCAATTGTACTACCAAGCGATTCACAACTTCCATCTGTCCGTTGGTCTAAGGATGGAAAGCTGTTGACAATGAGAGTCGCGTGTCTAGCTATTTCCAGAGGGTCTTCCAAAAGCTGCTGACAAATCAGGAATCTTTGTCGGAAATGATGGTTGTGGGTAAACCAAAGTGTTTCCAAACATGTGTAAAGAAGAGTTGAGCAATCTGTTGCGTTGTTGTGGTCTTCTTACATGGTATGAGAATGGAAATCTTGGAGAATCGATCGACTACTACTAATATCACGTCATGCTGATGTCTGGTAGTAGGATAAATCGTTAAGTAGTCCATAGAAATAGATTCCCATGGTCGACTAGGAACTGGCAGAGGTGTGTACAATCCCATCGTTGATTAGGTGGCTTAGCAATGGCACAAACCACGCATGATTGCATGTACTTTTTGACATCATATTTAATCGTAGGCCAGAAAAAATACTTCTATAGAATAGCAAGTGTCTTTGCTACTCCAAAGTGTCCTATTATCTTTCTATAGTGCGCATCCCAAATGAGCTGCTGTCGTTGCTCACCGGTCGATACACAAAGTTGTCCAAGCTTGTATAGAAAAGTATATTTTAGGAAGTAGTCAAAATTTGAGTTCAATGAATTGTTAGTCTATAGTTGTCGGTAGACTGCTGAGAAGTCATTGTCGTCCTCGTACAACTGTTTCCAAGTGGTCGTGTCATAACCCTACATACTCATCACTGTCAAAAGGAGAGTAATGGGTGGTCGACTAAGGAAATCTGCAACAACATTAGCCTTTCCTTTTCGATACTTAATCAATGACTGAAATTGTTCTAGGTAATTAATCCACTTGAGTTGTCGATTTGTCTGCAACTTTGAATGTGTTAGAGCGAACTATAGAGGCTTGTGATCAGTAAGAATGATTGTTTCCTTGCCAAGGATGTAATGCCTCCATTGCCTGAGAGCTTTCACAATGGCGTACAGTTCTTTTTCGTACATCGAGTATCTTCTAACCGTGTCGTTAAAAGTCTCGGAATGAAAAGCGACTGGGTGACCAGACTGAGTGATCACTGCACCCAAAGCATAGTCCAATGCATCCATCTCAATCTCAAAGGGCTGATGCAAATCAGGTAACACAAGTACTGGTGCAGTGCAGAGCCTGTGTTTGAGTTGTTCAAAAGATGCTTGATATGTTTCTGTCCACTGAAAGACAATTTTCCCATTTCATTTCGTCAACTGATTCAAGGGCCAGGCTATGTGATTGAAGTCGAGTATGAATCGTCGATAGAAATTCACCAAACCAAGAAAACTTCTTAGTCCTTGAATGCTTCTAGGAGTGGCCCAATCTTTGAGAATCTGTACTTTGTCTGGATCAAAATGAATGCCTGCAGAGTAAATTACATACCCCAAATATTTGATGCTGTTCATCACAAAAGAGCATTTGTCCATGTTCAAATAGAGCCGATGTTACTGGAGAATGTCGAGGACTTGTCGAAGATGTCCGACATGTTCTTCCCATGATCGACTGAAAATCAATAAGTCATCAAGATAGACAATAACCCATTTGCCAATGAAAGGTCAGAGAAGGTTATCCATATGTCGCATGAAGGTCGTAGGTGCGTTGGTTAAGCCGAAAGGCATGACTAACCATTCAAACAATCCTTCCTTGGTCTTGAAAGCAGTTTTCCACACATCTGAGGGCTCGATTGGAATTTGATGGTATCCCGACTTGAGGTTGAGCTTAGTAAAGAATTTAGCGCCTTTCAGACAGTCGATAAGCTCATCTATCCGCGGCGGAGGGTACTGATTCTTCACCGATATTTTGTTGAGAGCTCTGTAGTCGATGAACATGCGCCAAGTCCCGTTTTTCTTCAAAACTAGGATGACTAGACTTCCACAAGGAGAGGAGCTGGGTCGGATATGACCTTTGTAGATTAATTCTTGGATTTGTTTGTGAATCTCTTCATTCTCGAGAATGGATCTTCTGTAAACATATGCGTTAGGCAAAGAAGAACCGGGAACAAGTTCAATGGAGTGTTTTACCTGGCAATGCTGAGGTACTCTGTCTGGAGCTTGAAAGAGGTTCTGGTACTCATCGAGAATATGATCGACTTGCTGCTTCTATCGAGAGCTGTGTTGGTCAGTGACTCGACTCATTGTTGCAATCTTCTTAGAATGTTGTGGCTTGATCATGATTGATGCAAATTTCTGAGCATGATTGATGAGCTTCTTTGTATGTTTGGAAGATATTCGTGAAACCGTCAGTGTAGGTTGACGCTCGGGTATGCTGAACCATCAATTTCGGATTCTGACAATCACCTTCTGAGGCCATGACTGATAACTTCCATGTCTATCCCAGAGGTAAGGTTTCCTAAACAGGGCTTCGGCTACGAAGAGTGGTGCCACGTCACATAGTACTTCATCTTTAAAAGAATTTATGAATTAGGCGAGCTTGCATTGTCGAGTGATCCGTAGTTCTTGTCCATATTTCATCCAACCAATGTTGTAAGGCTGAGGATGCAGAGTGGTAACAAGACCTAATTTCTTCACTAGTTCTTCAGAAATGAAGTTCTTTTGGCTCCCGTTGTCCACAATCAGATGTAATGGGTTTCTCTAAACCCATATCCGTGTATGGAATAGGCGCTCTCATTCCTCCTCATAGACAATAGTCAAGGCTGCTTGAGTTGTCAAGGTCAAAAGGGTCGTCGCGTCTGGATCAGATTCTTCCACCATCTTGTCGAATGCGTCGGAGGTCGACACTTTTGCCAAGAATGTCCTTTGAGCTTTGCATTCAGACGTATCATGCTAAGATGAGTGGTGGTAATCGCACCATTTTCCGGTTGGCGGTTGTTTTCTATGTTCCCTCTTGTGAAAACACTTCTTACCGTTGTCAGGATTTGGCGGTGTTGGCTGAGAAGACCTCGACTTGTCATAGTCGGCTGGTGTCTTCTTGTCGGGTGGTCTTCCTGATGTCAGCTTTGTCACGAAACATGCTTTTCCTTTCTGCTTGGTTTCTAGTTTGCTAGCGCAGTGGAAAGCATCCGCAAGTGTATTGATAGTAAAAAATTCCATCTCCTGCTGGATATACTAAGACAATCCGCTGGTGTATTTCAGAACAAGCAGTTTCTCTTCTTCTTGGACGCCAAGTCTTTCCATGAGTTGGTAGAACTCGCCGGTGTAACTCTGTGCTGATTGGTATTTCCATTTCCTTAGCTGCTACCACTTCTTATACTACTGCTCAAGGTATTTCGGTGGGTAAAATTCCTTCCGGATGTGTTGGATGAATTTATCCCATGTGTCGATGGGGTCTCCGTTTTTCTTGATCTTTGTCTTGAGGTTCTCCCACCAGCCGTGCACAGAGGTTGACATCTTTAAGGACGCAATGGTGACTTTTTCAGCTTCAGAGAGTTGATTTACAGTGTAATAGGATTCCAATTGTTGCACCCAATCATCGACGGATTCCATGTCAATCTTTCATTCAAGATTCGGTATGTCGAGATTCATTTGCACTTTGAAGGGGCTGATTTTATCGGAGTGAGTTCTCGTCGAGGATCCTCCGTATGTTGAAGCGAATCGCAAGAGAATCTCATTGAACTGGGTGAACATTTCAGTTCGTTGTCGAGCCAGAGCTTGCTCAATAAGCTGTGCTATCTCGTCGGCTACATGTCTATCATCTGTTTCTTCTGTCATATCTGGAGATCGCCTCTGCTTGGATTGCTGAGATTGTGAGCGAGTTTGAACCAGCATAAGTTAGGTAACTTCAAGAGAAGTGTATATGTAGTAGAACTTAAGAAAGAAAAACTGAGTATGCTCTGATACCAATGATTTGTATCGTGTCTAGGAAGCATGAGGGGGAGAACAGTTCGACTGAATGAGTTGCCTCTGTTATGGCGGAATCTTAATAAACAGAATGAGCAAAAGCAGGATTACACAATATAGATAACACAAATACACACATAAAATATGCAGGAATGCGAACTGTTCTAGATTGATCAAGATAAGATGTATGTTACAATAATTTACATGCTTATAAAGAAAACTGAGATGCTTGGGTGTCTTCCCGTTACATTCAGTTACAAAGAAGAAGTTAGAGCGGTTCAATTGTTCAACCGTTACAATCGATTGGAAGACAGAAAGACAGTTTGTTGAAGTTTGACAATCACCGGTCGCATGTCAATGTTGTATGTCAATGTCGCAAACTGTGAGGACACTGAACATGTCGAAGGTGCGAAAAATGTCGTTGGAGTTGTGTTGAAATCAAAAACCTGTCGAAGTGCTGAAGTTGTCGAAGTCATGTCGTGTCGAAACTTGTCGAAGTTGTATCAACAGTGATGACTGGTCGAATATGTGTCGAAGTTAGCATCCGACAATAAATTCCAACTACAATGTGGATCACTTCCTCTTCAGACTTAACTGATATTGATGACTTCACTTAACACCTATTCATTCATCTACTGCCTTAGATTATTTAGCTTTATAACTGATGTAAACAGACAAGACATAGAATACTGCGCACTTCCGGTGCTGCACGTCAAAGGAGTTATACAACCTGAACTCTACATGCACATGTGAATATTCAATGAACTTATACTTTCACAGACTTGGAATACTACACATTGATCATTCATCCATTCCTGTAATGCTTAACATATTATTCCCATCTTTCTCCTATGGCGAATAGATATAAAAGTATTAATCATAACAACTAATAACTGAAAATTCAAGCATCCATTGTAAGCAAACAGACAAGTGCAAAACATAAACAATCACACTACACAATATTTAATGTGGTTCACCCCCCGGATGGGAGCTACGTCCACAAGAACTGTTGTTGTATTAGTCTTTGGGAAGGGTACAACAATTCTTGTCTACGCACTCAGCTGCAGACTCTCTTCTCTCTCAATAGGTCTCTGCGCACACAACTTCCAGAGCCTTTACAAAATTGTCTCTCAGCAAAACACAGTATTGCTCAAGATCATACAATGGATATTCAAGAGTAACCCTTTCCCATACAAAATGTTCCTTCTTATAGATCATGCCCTAGGTCATGTCTTTACAATCTACAGGTGAAAACCCTTAGGTTTACAAAACTATCATGGTTTCCCTAAAACCAAACTTGCTGGTTCTGGTAGCGAATCTTCCGTCATGGCCATCCTACGTGTGTGGTCACGTTGCTATCATCCCCCCTGTCACACATACACCAACAGGTTGCTTTCACTGATCCATTCTTCCTCTAACGGTCTTGTGCGACTGGTTTAGGTAGTGGTTCTTTACATGTGTGACCAGTCGCTTTCTTTCCGTATTTCTCCTACCCACCGCTTAGTACTCATGGAGCATCTTTACCAAAAATAGACCACGGATGGTCTAACCGAAATCTGTGTCGTCTTCCATCCAACACTCTGCTTTGTCAGAACCCCATAGACTGGACACATCATAGTGTTGTACTCCTCATAGCGCTGAACCTCGCAGATCTTTAGGCGCTACGCTGCGCTCATCTTCGCAGCATCCCAAAACTTACTTGTCCCAAAAATCCTTCAGTTGAACTGTGCTTAGCTCTGCAGTTCAAAGATTTGACTTGCACAAAAATGCCCCACTTGGGCCAGGCCCAGCAGGCCCCTAACACTTACATGTGGCTCATCCCCGAGCCACCTTCAATTTACTTCTCCTACTTGTTCCTCCTCCTGTGGAGCTAGCTTCGCAGTGAACTCATTGTATGTGACAATCAACTTTTCAACTGCTTCCTTAGTGTCTTTCTCAACTGGCCTCACGGTTTCCAACATCTCAGGTGTTATTTAATCATTAGCTTGTCCTTCCACCTATTATTGACCTTTGCATAACTCCTTTAACTTCTCCTCGATCTCCTGCGAAATCATGTGGGCTTTCTCAAACAAGGGTTGTGATTTATCTCCCATTTGGGTATTTCTTTCTCTTAATTCCTGGACTTCTTTTTTCAGTGCACTGACCTCCCGGTACCTCTGGATTCTTTCTCTTGGTAGTAGGGCTTTAACTTCTACATCCAACAGTTCTAATGCCGTTTGCTTATATTTCACAACGTTCTTTACTTCTAGCAAATGTGGGTCCTCTTTGAGGGCAGTGAATGCCTTTGACGCCTCATCTAACCAAATTTGGCACGTAGACACCTGAGTGGCTATACTCTCTGCTATGGCCTTCACTTCCTTCGCTCTCAACTCTTGCTCATTTGGTGGAGTCTGTGGGTTAATCTGTGCATAACAATTTATAAATTTTATGTAATAGCCAGTATGCCCCAATGTGGTGCACAACTGCTTTACTGAATTTGGTGTGGGCAAGTTTACAATGACTGCGATCTTTGCAGGGTCAACCATCAAGCTTGTTTACAGACAACGTGCCCCAGTAGAATCCCATAGGGAACAAAGAAAACACACTTCTTTAAGTCCAAGGAAATCTGGTGCTATCTACACTTTTCTATCATCGTTCTGAGGTTTGCGCAATGGTTCTTCAACAACCCAAACATAGTCCAATCATCGAAATAAGCTTCTAAAAAATTATGCATGAAATATTTGAATGTTGCGACCAAAACTCTAGAGAATATGGCAGTCACGTTCTTCAGACCAAATGGCATCACTATGTACTGGAACGACCCCCATTCTGTAGCAAAAGTAGTTTTGTGTCTATCTGCTGGATCAATCTTGATTTAATGATATCCGGAAAATCCATCAATGAAATAATATACCTCATTTCCTCCAATGTTATCAAGAACCTCATCAGTGAAGGGAGTAGGAAATGGATCATGCATCGAAGCATCGTTTAGTTTTCTGAGATCCACACAGATCCTGATCTCACCCTTTGTTTCCTTATCTTGGATAACCATTAGGCTTATCCACTCAGATTCTTCAACCGACTCAATGATCCCTGCATCGAGTATCTTGTCCAGTTCTTCTCTGACTCTTTCTTTATAGCACGGATTTAGTCTATATGGTCCTTGCTTAACAGGATTTGCACCTGGATTAAGAGGTTTTTCATAACTCCTAAGTCACCCAAAATACCTTTCATCTCTATAAATTTTGTCGGGAATAATTCCTAGTAGTCGTGTAGTAGGTATGCGATCTCCAAGACTGTTTGATCATCTCAATAGTCTCTGATCGATGCAAACTTCGGCTCTTCGCTAGTGCCAATGTTCATTTTCTTCATTTTCACAAGTCCACTCATGTCTAGGATTTCTAGTAGGGGTCCCTCTACATTGCGCGCACCCTCTAACTTAGGTATGTTTATGTTGCACGGGTCCTCCTCATCACTTTCTTCTTTTTCTTCAACCTCCTCAGCTAGGTTATAATATTCCATTGCATACTCTACCTTTTCCTTTTATTCTGACTGTAGGCTTATAGGTACATTGTCATCTTCAAATATTTCCTCTCGTTTCATGTTTCTCTATGGGCAGTCTCGTCTGAATATTATTTCCTTAATAATCTGCAAAGCATCATTTATGGTCGGGCTCTCATCTTCAAAACTGAATCCATTCTGTAATTTCACAGTCAACATGGCCCAATCTATAGTTTCCCTATGCAACTCCATGTCTATATACCACTTCTTCAGCATTTCTTCCTCCAACGTGTGCACAAACAGATGCACCCATTCTGTTTGTGGTCTCTCCTCCCATGCCTGTGAACAAATTTCAATGTGCTCTCTTGGATCTGTCTGTCCATTATATTTTTCAAAGGGCAATGTAACCTTGTCAGCAAACTTGATTTGCATCTTGATTCTGCACTGATTCAATGTGGTCAATGTCTGCTTATGCGCATCCCACCATCTGGTAGGTGTCTCGTGCAATGCCATGTCTATTGCTTGCAAGTGATGCTCATCTGCAATTGCTACAATATATTCTTTGATAAAGGAATACACATTAGATAAACCATCATAGGTGGGAATTGGGCTTACCTCCTTACCAATCCAAATTAGTGACTTTGTAACCTACGCGCATCTCCTTACTGATACTTCATGCATACGACTTTGCCAATTCTCCAATCCTGCGTCAGAGTCTGAGATGCAAGAGTTGTCACATCTCCAGCTGAGTGTTCCATCCATAGTAGGATTAATATAGTCTTCCTAGTTTGTAGTCATCTTATAAAGGCGGTCCAAATCTTCAGCTCTGTATTCCTCCTGAATCGGATCACTGTATATTTCTGCATCTGAAGGGTCCAGTGGTGCGATGACCCTGAGATGCTTTCCTTCGAAGATCATCTTCTTCATCTTGAAGTTTATGATGGCCAGGTTATCCATAGCCTAGTCAATCCCCAACAACGCAGGATAAGGTTGACTATCATCTACAATCTCGATAACCTCAAAGTCTGCATGAATTTGCACTCCATCAATGTCAACAATAAAATTGGCTAACCTTCCAAAGGGTATGAATTTATCCTGGTTGGCCATTCTAAACTAGATGGGTGACCATAACAGCTTTGGTCTCCCCATCTGCTACCATGTCTATTTGGTTAAGACATTTACTCCAGATCCCAGATCAAGGATGATCTCATCCATTTCATAGTATCCAATCTAAGCTCTAAGCCTCATTTCTCGGCCTGATCTTTTGTGTTTCTTGATCTCCGGAACTGGGCTATCGGTAGTCTCTGTTTTTCTCTATGGATCATATTGATTTAAAAGTTGTTGCAACTCTGCTATAGCGTATGCGCTCTTCAACAACTTCATGCAGCTCCTTAGGAACTATGCAACAGAGGTGACTATCTCTACTGTGGTGCTCGTTTTTTCATAGGCAGCCGACATGTCCTTTACATGCGGTATTTCATTGTGCAGCGGGATTCTTGGCGACATGGGTGTTGATTCTTTGAAGATATCCCGTGCTTCTTCAAAGACTTCTTTTTTCTTCTTCAAGTCGAAAGCAGGTGCTTTCCCAGTAGCTTTTCTTATCCATATTGTTTCAAGAGGAGTCTGTTTCGTGTGAAAGTCTCCATACGTTGAAGCTTTTGCTCCTCTATCTCTCCCTATCGCAATGCCACTTCATGTCACTACATTGATGCTTGGATCCGCAGGTCTCTTTTCTGCTGCCATCAATTGAATGGTTGGGTTCGGCGTATATTGTCATTTCTGCTTCTGCATTTCTTCCTTTAATACTGGGTAGTATTCAATAACATGGTCGAATCATCTAGATACATGACCTTCCCGACCGTAGTTATAAAAGATTACTTGAACTCAGCCTCATCCTTGCATTGGGCCGTTATTCCTTCCTCTCCCACGGTATCCTCCATGGCCTCTATATGCTCCCTGATCATGCTGTACATTCTCTTATTTCCGCGGAGTCTCTTCCCGGACTCTGTACACTCCTCCATGCATATGCTCAATATCTTTCTTCCTCTCCAACATGAGTTCATATGCGTGACAGTTGGACTCATCATGTCCAACTGACTTACAAAAATTGCAATATAGATTTTTAGGTGTTCTTACATATTTATGAATCATGTAGCAGTCTTCTGGCCGATGTCCTCTAGTTCTGTAGATTTCACACCATAGCCCTTGGTTCGAATTTAATGGGTTTGGTGTACCCATGTTAAGGAAATATTGGAATAAAGGACAATGCTCCTTAGTGTGTCCTTCTCCCTTACAACCTATACACCATACTTCTTGTCTCTCTTGTTTTCCTTTCTTGATATCTTGTAGCTGTAGTGTCAGGGTGGCCAACTGGTTCTGAATCTGAGACATCCCAGTGCTACTTTCTCCAATAGGTGAAGCTTTTAACTTCATCGCGATCTCTAAGGCCTCTACCTACGATGCAACCTTCTGCTACATCAATGGTTGTCTAATATGAGGCAACAACGTGGGTATAAACCATTCCTTGTGTTGTTGTGGTGCTATGACGAAGCTTACTTGGTCCAACACTGTCTTAAATTTTTGGTCAAATTCCTAGACTATCTCATTAGGTTTCCACTTGATCTCTTTTAATTATGTGATACACTGTGACTCTGACTTCGGCTTCTTAAATTATGCTAAGAGTGCAGCCTTGATTTCTATCAGTGTTCTATTATGTCCCTGGGAATATTTCATGAACCAATGCAAGGCTCTATCTTTGAAAGTGGTGATGAGCTGCGCTTGCTTGACAACGTCATCCTGCACTTGCTTTACACTCCATACATCTTCACATAGAAACCAATGCTGATTAGGGTCTTCTAGACCCGTTCCTTTGAATATTGGCAGTTTGATATCATCAATCATTCTCCTCCTAGGTGGCACGACTCTCTGAGTAGTGCTAGGGATAATACTATGAGGAATGATCTGAGGTTGGATGTTCTGAAGTGGGGCAGCCTGAGATGGAATAGGATGAGTCGGGATAGTATGGGCACCTGCTCCTGTGGTGTTACCAGTACTGATGTTTTGCGGTATGGGTTGCGCGGTGCTCGCAACCGGTGGTTTCTGAACTGACAGGTTCTGCGGTAGGGGAGGCACAGTTTGTACAACTGGCAAATTCTGCGGCGTAATAGGCTGATATGTGGCTGACATAGGTGCAGTCTGATTGTTAAGCTCACATGGTATCTCGGTATCTACGCGAACTCCATGTGTTTTAGGATTTTTCTCAGGGGCGACCTTGTATCTCTTTCCACTTCTCAGACTGTGGGTTTCTTCGTAAGAGCCACTTTATATGCTGTCTACCATGACAGATTTAAACAAAAATTTCACTGCATTCTAAAAACTCCTTTCTCAGCTAAAATCATTTTAATGTATAAACTGAGGTTGTTCAGGTACTTACCTCTGAAACCCTTGAAAAAATCTCTTTCGGATGTGCTATAGGACTTTAGCATGTCCACAGTGAACTGCGTCACAAAGCTCTATAGTGTATTATCAACCCAGAACTCGACTTCTCGTGTGAATGGACTATCTACTACATTGAGATTTTCAATGAGCTCTAGTGTCCACTTGGTCGGTACGTCTCACGGGGTACAGTTTCTGGGTTCTGTGAGCCTTGACAACCACTCGTGTAGCTCGTTTCCAAAATATGCCCAAAATAATTCGTGAACATCTTTCCACAGGTACTTGTTCAACCACTGAATGTCAGAAAGATGTGGGTGTCCATTTTCTTTCCTCGCAAAATCTTTTTTTGTCTTGTCACACCAAGCCCAAATTTCTTTCTTGTCTGGATGCCAAACGTCAATACCCAGCAAAGCTTCTTCTTCGTCGCACATTACGGCTTCAACTCATCATGGATTCTTAGTGTGGCAACAGAACCATTTGTTGGATTACAATACTGTTCTAGAGGTTTCCAATGTAGACCCAAGTTCTTCGCAGTTTTAACTTAACCAACAAAATCCCTTCTCACCGACCCTTTCGGCAATAGCGTGCAAATAGGCTGAGGTCTCACCCGAGGCGAAGCTATGGGGGCACTGCGGAATCAGGTTTCCATAGCAATTGGATGCTTTTTTCAGGAGGAATTACTTCACAATGCACTACGGGCTCATGCCGCGGACCGAAGACTGCATGATGATGGCCTTCATCGCGGTCAACACTTCTACAAGCTAGGGCACTTGCACAACCAGCACATCCACAGACTATGCGGTTCGGATAGAACTCACTCGACAGGACAACACAACTAACTTATGCACTTCCTCTTCAGACTTAACTGATATTGATGACTTCACTTAACACCTATTCATTCATCTACTGCCTTAGATTATTTAGCCTTATAACTGATGTAAACAAACAAGACACAGAATACTGCGCACTTCCGGTGCTGCGCGTCAAAGGAGTTATACAACCTGAACTCTACATGCACATTTGATTATTCAACGAACTGATACTTTCATAGACTTGGAATACTACACATTCATCATTCATCCATTCATGTAATGCTTAACATATTATTCTGATCTTTCTCCTATGGCGAATACATATAAAAGTATTAATCATAACAACTGATAACTGACAATTCAAGCATCCATTGTAAGTAAACAGACAAGCGCAAAACCTAAACAATCACACTACACAGGATTTAACGTGGTTCACCCCCCGGATGGGAGTTACGTCCACAAGAATTGTTGTTGTATTAGTCTTTGGGAAGGGTACAACAGTTCTTGTCTGCACACTCAGCTGCACACTCTCTTCTCTCTCAATAGGCCTCTGCACACATAGCTTGCAGAGCCTTTACAAAATTATCTCTCAGCAAAACACAGTATTGCTCAAGATCATACAATGAATATTCAAGAGTAACCCTTTCCCATACAAAATGTGCCTTCTTACAGATCATGCTTGTAGGTCATGTCTTTACAATCCGCAGGAAAAAACCCTTAGGTTTACAAAACTGTCACGGTTTCCCCGAAACTGGACTTGCTGGTTCTGGTAGCGGATATTTAGTCGTGGCCATCCTCCTTGTGTGGTCACGTCGCTATCATCCCCCCTGTCGTGTGCACGCCAACAGGTCGCTTTCACTTAGTCGTTCTTCCTCTAACAGTCTTGTGCGATTGGTTCAGGTAGTGGTTCTTTACATGTGTGACCAATTGCTTTCCTTCCGCATTGCTCCTACCTGTCGCTTGGTACTCATGGAGCATATTTAGCAAAAATAGACCACTGATGGTCTAATCAGAATCTGTGTCGTCTTCCGTCCAACACTCTGCTTTGCCGGAACCCCGTAGACTGGACGCATCATAGCGCTGTACTCCTCGCAGCGTTGAACCTCGCAACTATTCCGATGCCGCGCTACGCTCATCTTCGTAGCATCCCAAAACTTACTTGTCCCAAAAATCCTTCAGCGAACTGCGCTTAGCTACGCAGTTCCAAAATCTAACATGCACAAAAATGCCCCACTTGGGTCAGGCCCAAAAGAGGTGAGGGCGCCTTCCTTGAGAGAAGTAAAAACATTTTTTCCTTATGCAACTTGCTTGCTTTGTGTCTTAAACTTTTTTTAGCAATTGCACCCTCCTTATTTTTGCTGGATGTTGCCTTCTTTTTCAAACTGGTTTCTTTCTGAACTTTCCTTCTCTTTTTACTTTCCTACTTTGTGCTTTTTCCAATTTCTATCTTTTTATGCCGCCGCCTTGCTTTTAGCTGACTCCTTGTTGTTTATATATTTTTCTACTTGAGTAGGTGTGGTCCACCTTTTCCTCATGCACCTTCCTAGCCATGTGACCATCACCACTTTCCAAAAATTTGATTAATAATGAGAAGGAAATACTTATAAAATTATAAAATTATTAATTACTATAGGCCTTGTACCAAAATTTATCCCAATTAATTAATTATCCTCCACTTAATTCTTCTTCCTAGACCCTTAGGGATTGGAGGGTCGAAGTCTTGACCAAGTGGCCACTAAGGAAGGAACATGACACAAGCCTGCAAAGTAAGAAATAAATCAAATGAAAATAGATAAAAAAATTTGCAAAATATATGTTAAATAGTAATCAAGAGAAAAATTCAAAATGGTAAAATCATAAAGATAAAAATATCTTCCCCTTTTCATGCCTAAACATGGTTGCAATTTGTTGAATGTGAACAAATGAATTTTGGCACAACCATCTATGTATGAGGTGATATTTCTAAATGATCTAGCAGGAACTTCGTAGACATCAAATTATGTAGTAATCTCTTTCAAGATGATCTCTTAGTAACAGTGTATATATTCTATGGTATGATGTAATGGGCCATTCTTTACATGCGAACAATTTAGAAAACATTTCTTCCAGACTAATGATCGGAACAACCCTCTTTTACTGACTAGTAACGCCCTTGGCTTCCACATGGAAAACTGTTGAAAAAACATGCTTATTTATTGCTAATAAGGAGGATATTCCTTAATTTTTTGGTGAGCCATAATCACAATAAAGACTTTGAACCAATAATCATGATTTCCCTCCTTATCGAGTTTTGATGATGCTCATTAAAATTGGATCAAAATTTTGGTAGTGTATGACAACAAAATGTGTGTTTTGGAAGATGATCGAAAATTGGGGTTAATATCCATCCGTGGTGGCACGATTTCCTATGTTGAGCAAGTAATATTCTTAGTTACATGGTGAAATAATTCAACGCTTACAAACTTGTGCTTTTGTGGTGGAGATTCCATGCATTCTGGTGAACAAATTTGTTTTGATGATGACATGAATGGATAGCCCAACAAAGGGATACCTAGATGATCTAATGAACAAAATACTCAATCTTGGTTTTTATTGTAGCTCACATTCAAACATGAAAATATTGATAAAAATGAAATGTAAAAGAGATGGGGGGAGAATGCAAACTCCAGTAACAACCAACATATGCCAAACCACTCTTGTATTTCCCAATGGAATAGTTGTACAACACCTAGGAGGTGAAGGCTTCAAGGGAAGCCAACAATCACCCTTAGGGAGGTCCTTCTTGTCCAAACTAAATGCTAAGTAAATGGGAGAACAATGGAGAGAAACACTTGCCCCTTTATGGTAGGTGGAAAGAAATCTTGGAAATGCTCACAATGGTAGGAAATTGTGGGCTATGAGGAAGGTCCAATTCAAATCCAATAGCATAACCTTGTTCTAATTTCTCTCTACAAGATGCATGCCAATGGATTTCTTTTATAGGCCAAGAGGTGGCCAATAAAAAACTAGATCCAAATGTGAGATATCCTCCTTCATTAACTAGTTCCAAGGTACATAAGGGGGATGATTAATGCCACCAAGTGTGTGAGAAGATGAATTATGATCCTTGGGGAGGATTGAGCCTTTAATGCGCCACTAGGATGAAGTGGTCCCACCATTTTGACAATATCACAACTATAGAAGGAAAATCCATGCAGTGTAGCGCGGGTATTGTTCAGATAACATGTGTTATAGAGTTGGTAACATGTGTAATACCCACACTACCCTTTGTTTTGACTCTTTCTAGGCATTTGTGGGCTCATGTTGTGTTTTGGATCTATTGAATATGCCTATGGTGAGATGCATTCTTTATGTTGATGATTCTTTACTGGATGAATTGCCAAAATTTCGCATGTGTGCGATTTTTAGGTGTTAACAACCTATCCTCTCCAACTCATTCCTATAATTGGTCTCTGTAATTTCTTGCACGCATCTTGGGTGAGACCTTATCCTTCTTGCAGGGTATTGAAAATTCCAATGCATGTAGTATTTTTGTTGGTGATGCAAGTTGAAACCTGGGCCTGACAAACCACCATCCAACAAAAATTAAATTTATAGAATGTAAATTGTAAGAGGTAAGTTTTGTGACAAGATTTATGAATTCCTTAAGGTGGTCATCTAGAATGGCGTTAATGTCACTTTGTATTGACTCATTCATTTAGATCATATTTAACCACCGTAACTTTATTAATGACCATTTTCAATAATGATTTTTAAGAGAGTGGACATCTATGTGTGCTTACTAAAACAATTGAATGTGTGTTTGTATTGGTGTAACTAAGACTTTGGGAGTCCCATTAAGATTATACTATATAATTTGCAATGTTCAATGGATTTTAGTAAGTGCACATAGATGTCTACTCTCTTAAAAAACGTTATTTCAAATGGTCATTAAGAAAGTTATAGTGGTGAAATATGATCTAAATGAATGAGTCCATACATAGTAGCATTAACACATTTTTAGATGACCACCTTAAGGAATTCATAAATCCTATCACAAAACTTACCTCTTACATTTTACTTTATGTATTATAAACCGAAATAAAGAAAATATACAAAAGCGAATATGTTACAGTTCACAAAATAGAATGGAGATATAATGCAAAGCAAAAAAATATATATAGAAACTACAAGTACTTACAAAATAAAATTGTGCATTTAGAAATCAATGATGTTAAAAAATGGTATTAGAGCCTTACGTTTCCATAATCGAACCTTATAGGCTCATCAACAAGTTCAATTAAATGTAGAAAAATGAAAAAATGTTATGTGTCTAAATACCTTGTAATATGGAGAAAATATGATATAGCCAAACACTCTTCAACCTCACTTACATGATGGATTGGAAGATCAGTCGGCGATACACCTAATGCTATGTAATTTTGTTATTGATATAGCCCAAATGAAACAAGAATTGGAAAGGACTTGGGAATCCCTCAGATAGCAACAAGAAGACATGAATCCTAGAAGGAACCCAAAAAGATATCAGTAAAGGTAAAAATGGAAGGAGTAGCTAGCCAATAGAGAGATATGCCTAATCGAAAAGGGGTAGTTAATCAGCAAATTAGAGAAGGAGGACTATTTGTGAATTTAAATTAAAAGAAAATTGGTTGACTCTATTTGAAATGTTGTAAATAGTCTGTAGCCTTAAGGTTGAATTGCAAATATTTAAAGAAAATAATATAAGAATGCAAGAAGAGAAAAGAGAAATAAACATTATACTGCTATAGACATTGATAGAGAAGAAACTCATCCCGTTAGAAGCACATACGACCTTCAATGTTGAGAAATCAACAACTAAGAAAAATTCCAAGGAAAATAAGACTAGTTAAAAATATATTTCTTCCAATATTAAGGAAAGTTATGATTTTAGCGAATTAGATGGTGATAGTTCAGAAAATTCTCTATCCAGGAAGAAGTCTTGCAAAGGATTAGTAGGGTACTTGCAAGGTGAGTTTAAAAATGTAAATCCTACATGGCTTCTAGACATGAGAAAATACTTACAAATTTACAGTTATTCCATCCACATGAAGGAAACAATAACCATATACAACTTGCATGGTAAGAAACCTTATGGTGGGAGGACCTCAAACTCACTAAAGACAATAATGAGAAAAAGGTTAGGTGCACCACCTTTAAAATGTTTTCAAACATAAGTACCTATCTGAAAGGTACTATGACAAAAAAATTAAGTATTTTTATGAATTAAAGATAGGACAATAAACCTTGGAAGAGTTGATAAATAAATGTCTAGAGTTATTGAAATATGTTCCTTACATTATGGAAGAGAAAGTCAAAATTCAGTGTTTTCTAAGCTATCTATGTCAATACTTCAGAGATAGAATTAAGTTCGACAATCCAAAAAATCTAGAAGATACTTTCCAGAAAGAAAGAATATGCTATGAGCAAAGCAAGAACATGGCTGAAATATCAAAGGATTGGAATGAGAAGAAGAAACATAAATATGAATAGTGAAAGAAAGGATTTAAGCCAAATACTTTCATAAATCAGTCCAAAACTTCCCAATATAGCAGTAACATGGGGAAAAATAAATCATAGTCAAATTTTCCTATGCAAATTAAGAATCATTTTGTTGGTAATTTAGGAAATAAAATTGAAGGAATAGTTCTAAGGCCAATTTACAATGTTGGGGTTGTGATGGAAACCACCATTTAAGTGAATTCCCACAACATAGTGAAATTGACAAATATGTGCATAACATTCAAGACGATTCTACATTTGAGGACATTGCGAGAAGTCCAAAAATTTGTGCAGCTTTGGAAAACCAAAAAAGAGATCACAAGTCATCTATCATTGAAGTTGAAGGTAATATCATTGGTAAAACATTCTTTGTAATAATTGATATAGGCTCTTGCAAAAGTCACATATCCCCAAAAGTGATTGAACATTGTAAATTAGAGGAAAACAATATAAGCAAACTAGATTAAAGCAGTTAGATAGAGGAGTGAAAAAGAAAGTGTCTGAGATTGTTAGAAATTACCCTTTCGAGTTAAATGGGTTAAATATCAAATCTGATTTGAACATTCTGCACTTGGGATCCTATGATCTACTTATAAGCATGGATTGGTTAGAAGAACATAAAGTATTAAATTTTTACACTAAATCGTTCAAATGTGTTAATGAAGAGGGCCAAATGCAAACAGTTAATGGTATACCCCAAAACACATATGTAAGACAAATATAAACCCTTCAAATGAAAAGAAGTGTAAGAAAATGATGTAAATTGCACATAGTACAGGTAACAAATTTCAATGAATGAAGTAAAGCTAAAATTGAAGATGTCCCTATTCTAGATAAATTTAAAGATGTATTTCCTTATGAGGTACCTGACCTACCTCTTAAAAGAGATTTCGAGTTTACAATTGATCTTATTATTGGGGTTGTTCCTATCTCCAAGGAACCATATAGAATGAATACACCCAAATTGATGCAATGGAAATTATGGCTGGAAGCAAGGTAATTTTTGGGGGCAAAATTTCGCCAATTGGATATTTTTGGGTGTTTTTTTTCAAAAAATAAATTCGTTGTTTGGTTATTTTTACTCTCTAATATCACCTATATTTACATAAAATATGTTTTTTAATCATAATATTCGCCAAAAATTACAAATTTCACTAGAAAATTGTATGTTTCATATTTAATATTCGCCTACCTATCTATCTATATATATATATATATTTTGAATCTAAAATAATCGCCTAGAATTCTACACTTAAGTATAGTTTAGAATCCTTAAAATATACCATGGATACAAGAGTTGTTAGAAAAAAAAATACGTTCGACCAAGTATTTCCCTGTGGGGATAACTTGTCCATTTTGTGTGAAAGAAAGATATAAATATTAGGCTATGCATAGATTACAGATAGTTAAACAAAATTACGATTAAGAATAAACACTCCCTTCCTAGGATTAATAACTTGTTTTACTAAGTCAAAGGAGATACAATGTTCTCTAAGATCGATTCACGATGCAACTATCACCAAGTTAGGAACAAGGACCAAGAAATTCACAAGACTGCTTTGAGGACTCATTAGGGGCACTACGAGTTTGTATCCATTCCTTTTGGATTCACTAATGCACCTACAATGTGCTTGTATCTCATGAATAGTGTTTTTAGAAAATATCTTGATAAATTTGTGCTTGTCTTCAGAGATGATACTTTTATCTACTCAAAGAATAAGGAGGAACATCAAGAACATTTCGAAATTGTATTGCATATTTTAAGAGAATACCAATTGTACACAAAATTTAGTAAGTGTGACTTTTATAAGGACCAAATATAATATTTGGCCATGTAATTTATACACAAGGATTTGGTGTGTATATAGAAAATATTATACCCATAATGAAGTGTCCTACACCCAAAAATATTTGTGAAATACATTCCTTCATGGGCGTTGTTGGTTATTATAGAAGGTTCATAGTAGATTTTTCTGAAACTTAAACATTTACTTACTTCAACACCTATACTAAAAATTGTAGACCCATATGGAGACTTTGTTGTTTGCACAGATGCTTTCAAGGAAGGACTTACAGGAGTTAGCTATGAATCTAGAAACTAAAAAATCATGAAATAAATTATTCTACCCATGACTTAGAGTTAGTAGAAAAAATTCATGCATTAAAAATGTGGAGACATTACTTGCTAGGAAAAATATTTTTACTAAAGATGAGAATATTGGGTTAAAGTATTTGTTTTAAAAGAAGATGTTAAATGAGTGACATGCAAGATGGTTGTATTTTCTAAGTGAGTATGACTTTGAAATAAATAACATAAAAGGTAAAGAGAATAGAATTGCATAAAATATTAGCAGAAGCATCCATGTGATTTATTTGATGATATTAAGTCATTGTAAAGTTGATTGTAAAATGAAGATAAAGGAAGCCTTGGAAATTGATGCAAATTGCACATAGATTGTACAAAAATTTCAACAAGAAGCTGCAGGACAAAAATCTAAAAATTATAACTTAAATCATGATGGATTGTTAATGTTTAGAAACATAATTTATGTCCCTAATTCTATATATTTAAAAAATATTATTATGGATGAATTCCATAGACTACCTTTTTCAGGACATCGTGGTTATTAGATAATGCTGACATCCATCAAGAAATTGTACTTTTGGACTATATTAAAGTCTAAAATTGTTGAATACATTACTAAATGCATGGAATTTCAATAGGTTAAGGAAAAGCATCAACATCCATTCAATTTATCACAACCCCTACCTATACTAGAATGGAAGTGGGAAGTAATTTCAATTGGATATCAATATGTTTCCTTAAATCTAGTAAACATCATGATTCAATTATATTTGTAGTGGATAAATTGAGCAATTATGCTCATTTTAATCCAGCCAAATATACTTTTAAATCCATAAATATTGCTGAATTTTTTCTAAAAGAATTATTTAGGTTACATGGAGTGTCATGTCCCCAAATTTTTCATTAGGTCACAATGGCCTAATCCCCTTGGCCATATTCATGATAGTTTGTCAAATTGATGATAAGGGTCAAATAATTGCCAAGCATGATGTCCAAGTTAGTAATAGTATAAAATTAGATCCAAATGGACAAGGTGGGTCACATTAAGAGGAAATTCCTAATTCAACGTTGTAATATTCCCATCCAAATGAACTGTCATGGAGGAAAATTACTAGTTCCCCAGGTTGGGGGTGGAAGCATTAAAAGTTGGAGCAAAGGAGCTACAAGACCCAAAATGACCTTCGAATTACAAATTCACATTAAAGGGGTTCAATTAAATAATAATAAAAATAAAATAAGCTGGCATTGGATCATGAAGGCACATAAGAGGTTGTCGGACCCACATGTGGCAAGATTCTCCACTACACTTAGCATGATTCTCTCACCAATTCAAGTTCAAGATGAAGGGTAACATACTTGGGGGATTTTAAGAGGTATTATTCATGGCATGAATCATGTAAGGTCGAATTTGAGTGGAAGAGTCTCTCCCATGGAAGAGAAAGAGGCATAATAGAAGAACTGTGACCCTTGGAGCTAGATTCCCTAACTCCTATGACAAGAATGATGAAGATTATATGACACTTATGACAAAGTTCAGACCGGATTGTTGACATATAGCATATATGACATGTCAAGGTTAAAAATATCCTCCAAGAGGGTGCACAAGGGGATTTATGGTAGCCAAGGTTCTCCCATTCGAATTGATGGAAGAGGAGAGCTAGGAAACGTTGGACAAGTGGCATTCATGGGAATCTCTCCCTAATTCAAGTTGGGATGAGTCTCTTGGATGGATTTGTAGCTAAGGAGGACTTTGGAGGTTAATAAAATACAATAAAAAAGAATGATACTATCTTTTGATCATTTCTCATTTTGCAAATCGGGGAGCACAGCTTGTCCATTGAAGTTGAATGTTTATTCTTCTTGCCCTAGTACCAATTTCGAGAGTGCAAGATTCCCATCCTAATTGGAAATTGGAGAGGACATTCATACCTTTAATTTGGAGCTGCAATGAATTCATTTTTTACAGGTTTAATCTATAGGGATGCTCCTGACCATTTCTTCTTCAACTTGTTCCCACATATCTCTCACTTTTCTCTTCATATTCCTTCTCTTGGAGGAAGGGAGCACATGGTGAGATGTTGATCTCTTTGGGGAATTCCAATGGGACCAATTTATTTGTAATGTGATTTATACAATATTTAATTGATGCTCATATGAACCTCGGGTCGAATATCCAAGTGAAACTATATGTAAATGCCAAACTATGTAAGAATGGTGCCATTTTCCCCATAGCTTTTGGTATAGGGCACTTCTTGTTGCATATGGTTAGTTAAGGACATTTATTTCAACTTTATTGACATGTTAGATTCTATATATCTGTAATAATAATATCATGAGAGACACGGCTCGAAACACTATGTATTTCAAGTGATATTTACATTCAAGGAAGATATTCGAGCCATTTTCCCCATAGCATTTGCTTAGCGATTTTGGAATGGTATTGTACTTGTTTTATATTAGAGTTTTATAAGTTATTTATAATGTTATGATATGAATATTAAGTTACCTTGATGGCCCAATTTTTTTTTTCATACCTCTGATGTGTTACTATGGTTTATGTAGGAATTCAAGACTCCTTGCCCACCAATTTCACCTCAAAAACTAGACTCTAGAAGCTGATGTTAATTAGGATGCCAATTAAACCCTAAAAAAAAATATAATGCTAAAAATATATTTTCCTAATGTGATATAATGTATCCAAGTCTCATACCAAGAATTAGTGAATTTCGTACAGTGTTTGGAAGAGCATCTAATGGCAGACCTATGGGGGATCTCCACTTCTCAAATTAACTAGTCTTGTTCCGAAACTTCTTCCCATGAAATTTGAATACCATGGATGGGTATATCATTTGTTTGGATGTCTAATAGGTGTGTTAATATTTAATATTCCCCATAAATACCTTCCTCCCCAAATTCTAAACCATTTGGAGGTGTTCGGAACCCGTTATAAACAAAACCTTAAAGTCAAAACAAGGTGAATCCAAGGGATTTCCTTGGAAGGGACATTACAGTGGTATCAAAGCATGGTCCTTGAACATGTGCATTAATATCATACATTGAAGAATAATTTTCATCCATGTCTTACTATTATGATGACTCCTATGAGTACAATGCTTATGAGCAGTATGAAGATGATTGTGAGAAATATGAAGAAGAATGTGAATGGTATGAGGAAGAGGTTCCATCATGAATCACTTCTTAAAATTTCATAAGGAATGAAGGTTATTATTATGACCCTATGTATGATGAATATTTATGTGTTTAACCACCAAATAATAATTCTATGAATGAATTACAAAGATTGAGAGCAACTTGTAAAACCTTTCCCCAACAATATCAGGCATATCTTGATTTGTATAAGGGAGATACACAAAATTCAATTCCTTCTGAGTACTTTTCTAATTGGGTGTTTGAAAATATGCCCAAAAATGAATATGTGGAGTTAGTGAAGAAAGTTTTATTCCCTTCTTGCAAAAGACCTTGGAGAGCAACTCATATATGTTTGAGTGAAAAGGAGGAGCGAAATGAGGAGACCCATGAGCCACCTAGTTCTAAAGGTGGTGAAGTAGAAGAATCATTACATGAAGAGGATCGAAATTCACTCCCAAGTGACTGAAAAATATGAAGAAACATCACATGAGAATGAAGAAGAGTTACATTCTGAGACACACTATACTTTGGGCATGAATCAAAGAGCATCTACTGATAGATGCTTGATCTATGAAGGAGTACCTACTGATGGGTGCTCACACCTCTATGTTGGTGACATAGAGATCAATTTTGAAAGTGTTGCTTCAAGCCAAATTTCCATTAAGCATGAAAATGAAGGCATTGTAGCAGTTGAAGAAGAAACAAAATCAACTTCCCCGTCACCACTTGAGCTTAATGAAGTTGGTCCAAGTAGAAAGCAGAAATAATATGAGTTCCCTCTACAAGAACCTCTTTTTCTTTAAGGGTCATTAAATATGAATGAAAAGAAGATCCAAGAGACCCTTATAATACTCCATGACACTCAAGCATCGGTGTCAAATTATTGTTGGATATATTTTTCATTGAAGGATCCATCCTTCCTTGAAGACATGGAGAAGATTCAAAGAGCAATGTGCAACATCGAAGGTAATTTCATGGCTTTGATTTTTGATAGAAACAATTTGGTTGATCTTAATGAATGGCTACATGGAGTATACTTGAATAATAATGAGGATGTTCATAAGATCAAAATGAAAAATGAGCAACTTTTTGATAGGTTGCAAGATACTTCTTCTACCTCCTATGTTTCAGATTGTCAAATGGTAGATTGTTTGGAGGATTCTCATGACATGATGGATATGAGAAACATGTAAACTTGCAGGTTATTGATGTGTTTGAAGATGATATTGATGAGAACCAAGCACTTTTTGTGGTGGAAGAGGAACTTGAGTTTCCTCTTGGAAATGGTTACACAATTTTTGAAGAAGTGTATGATTTCACTACCTTGGAACCAACCTATGAGGAACGTTTTGCACTTTTGAGGGAGGTGCATGATCCTAACCTTACGGAGCCTTCACATGATGAAAATTTTGCATATTATGATCATTTGGGTGAGTTGGTTCATTCTCCTACATCCTACACTTCCATATTTTGTAGCATTCATCCTAATGAAGTATGGGTGAAAAGTTTATTTTTGATGGTGCCACATGAGGAGTATGAAAATCCTATATATCCTCTATATGATGAAATGATTAGAGAACTTTATTATTATTTAAATTTGCAGCAGCATCCTTTTTTACCTTGTGATGATGCATATCTATATGGATGCACCTAGGATGTTCATTTGAGTCACTTGAAGACTCGTGATTTTCCTTGCTCCTTGCTTAGTTCAATTGATGTTGGAGGAACTTCATCCAATACTTGGGTGAAGAGATATATGATTGGAGAAAATTATTATTGGCAACAACATCCTTTGTTATTTCTTGATGATGCACATCTACATGGATGCACCTATGATGTTCATTGATTCACTTGAAGACTCATGGTTTTCTTTGCTCCTTGCTTAGTTCAATTGATGTTCGAGGAACTTCATACAATACTTGGGTGAAGAGATATATGATTGGAGAAAATTCTTATTGAAAGCAACATCCTTTGTTATTTCTTGATGATTCACATATACATGGATGCACCTATGATGTTCACTTGAGTCACTTGAAGACTCGTGATTTTCCTTGCTCCTTGCTTAGTTCAATTGATGTTGGAGGAACATCATACAATACTTGGGTGAAGAGATATATGATTGGAGAAAATTCTTATTGGAAGAAACATCCTTTGTTATTTCTTGATGATGAAAATCTACATGGATGCACCTATGATGTTCACTTGAGTCACTTGAAGACTCACGATTTTACTTGCTCCTTGCTTAGTTCAATTGATGTTGGAGGAACTTCATACAATAATTGGGTGAAGAGATATATGATTGGAGAAAATTAGTATTGACAACAACATCCTTTGTTACTTCTTGATGATTCACATCTACATGGATTCACCAATAATGTTCACTTGAGTCACTTGAAGAGTCGTGATTTTCCTTGCTCCTTGCTTAGTTCAATTGATGTTGGAGGAACTTCATACAAAACTTGGGTGAAGAGATAAATGATTGGAGAAAATTCTTATTGGAAGAAACATCCTTTGTTATTTCTTGATGATGAACATCTACATGGATGCACCTATGATGTTCACTTGAGTCACTTGAAGACTTGTGATTTTCCTTGCTCCTTTCTTAGTTCAATTAATGTTGGAGGAACTTCATACAATACTTGGGTGAAGAGATATATGATTGGAGAAAATTATTATTGGTAGCAACATCCTTTGTTATTTCCTAAAGATACATATGTTTATGTATGCACAAATGGTACTTCTGTGAGCCCCTTGAAAACTCATTGTTTTCTTTGCTCCCTACTTGGTTCATATTTTAGTGGAGATTCTTCATTCACTTCTTAGATGAAGAACACGTGGCTGATTATTTTGATTCATCTTACATCCTTTTGGAGCAACATTACAAGACATGGGATCCTCACCTATGCCATTGGAGCATATTTGATTGCTCACTTGATGGTTGTATGCACTTGGAAAATGGTGGTATACTTACTTGGAGGTATAAGAACTTTCATGATTCTTTAATGAGGCACCTCCTTGATGTACATTTTTATTATGTTGTTATGTACTTTTATGATCTATATTTTGTACTTATGATGTTTGGAAGAATGAATACAAGGAAATGGGATCCAAGAATTCTCTTGCATGATGGTATGGGTTGGAGAGCACTCCTAATTGTTGGAGTGCAATACAAGAAAAGGGACCCTGGGATAAATTTTAGTCTCATTGGTTTCAATTTTTTTGCGAAAACATGTAGTATGGGAGATTGGGTCCCCACTTAATAAGGTGATTGTAATCAAAGTAGTGAAGCAGCAAGCATGATGGTTCCTCTCTAAAAATGTTCATGGAATATTGAAGACTCAAAGTTGGGAAACTCAGTAGAAACTTCAAAGAATTATACAATGGTATCAGAAAGGGGTTCCAAAATATGAAAGAGGTAAAGAGTAATTGTGAAATTTTTTTTTGATGGATTTAATTAATATTTTGGTGTTTATTGGTGATGTAACAAGGGATATCAATATAAAAAAGAAAACCCACATCTCCTTGCTTTTGGAAACACACAATTGTAGTGCATGAGTGCCACTACTCATAGTTTTAGAAGAGAAGTTTTGGAAAGAAAGCAAGTTCTTCCACATACATGTTTGAAATTGCTTGAGGAAAATCAATATTGGGAGGGGAGGATTTTTCATGTCCTCAAATTTTTCATTGGGTCACAATGGGCTAAGCCCCTTATCCATATGCATGATACTTTTTCAAATTGATGCTAAGGGTCACATAATTGCCAAAAATGATGTCCAAGTTAGTAATAATGTACAATTAGATCCAAATGGACAAGGTGGGTCACATTAAGAGGAAATTCCAAATTCAAAGTTGTAATATTCCCATCCAAATGAACTATCATGGAGGAAAATTACTAGTTCCCTAGGTTGGGGATGGAAGCATTAAAAGTTGGAGTAAAGGATCTACAAGAACCAAAATGAAATTAGAATTACAAATTCACATTAATGGGGGTTAATTAAATAATAATAAAAATAAAATAAGATGGAATTGGATCATGATGGCACATAAGAGGTTGTGGGACCCAGATAAGGCAAGATTCCCCACTATACTTGGCATGATTCTCTCACCAATTCGAGTTCAATATGAAGGGTAACATAGTTGGAGAATTTTAAGAGGTATTGTTCATAGAATGAATCATTTAAGGTCAAATTGGAGTGGAAGAGTAACTCACATGGAAGAGGAAGAGGCATCTTAGAACAATTGTGACACTTGGAGCTAGATTCCCTAACTCGTATGACAAAAATGATGAAGATTCTATGACACTTATGACAAATTTCAGACCTGATTGTTGACATTTGAGATACATGACATGTCATGGATAAAAATATCCTCCAAGAGGGTGCACAAGGGGAGTTATGGAAGCCAAGGTTCTCCCATTTGAATTGATGGAAGAGGAGAGCTAGGAAAAGTTGGACAAGTGGCATTCATGGGAATCTCTCCCTAATTCAAGTTGGGATGAGTCTCTTGGATGGAATTATAGATAAGGAGGCCTTGGGAGGTTAATAAAATACAAGAAGAAAGAATGATACTATATTTTGATCATTTTTCATTTTGCAAACCGGGGAGCACATCTTGTCCATGCAAGTTGAATGTTTATTCTTCTTGCCTTAGTACCAATTTTGAGGGTGCAAGATTCCCATCCTAATTGGAAATTGGAGAGGACATTCATAACTTTAATTTGGAGATTAAATGAAGTCATTTGTTACAGGTTGAAGCTACAGGGATGCTCGTGAACATTTCTTCTTCAACTTGTTCCTACATCTCTCTCACTTTTCTCTTCTTGCTCTTGGAGGAAGGGTGCACATGGTGAGATGATGATATCTTTGGGGAAGTCAAAGGGGCCCCATTTATTTGTAATATTATTTATACACTCTATATTTTATTCTCATATGAACCTCAGGTCGAATATCCAAGTGAAAATATGTGTAAATGTCAAACTATGTAAGAATGGTGCCATTTTCCCCATAGCTTTTGGCATAGCGCACTTGTTGTTTCATATGGTTAGTGAAGGACTGTTATTTCTACTTCATTGACATGTTAGATTCTATATATATCTATAATAATCATATCATGATAGCCACAACTTGAAACACTATGTATTTCAAGTGATATTTACATTCAAGGAAGAGATTCAAGCCATTTTCCCCATAGCATTTGCTTAGTGATTTTGGAATGGTATTGTACCTATTTTATATCATATTTTGCTGATTTATTTATCATGTTATGAGATTCATATTAATTTAACATGATGGCCCAAATGATGTGTGCATACCTATGAAGTGTTACTATGTTTTATGAAGGAATTCGAGACTCCTTGCCCACCAATTTCACCTCAAAAACTAGACTCTAGAAGATGATGTTCATTAGGATGCCAATTCGACCCTAAACCAAATATAATTCTACAAATATATTGTTCCTAATGTCCTAGAATGTATCCAAGTCTCATACCAAGAATTATTGAAGTTCGTACAGTGTTTGGAAGAGCATCCAATGGAATAGCTAGGGGGGATCTCCACTTCTCAAATTAACTAGTCTTGTTCTGAAACTTCTTCCCATGCAATTTTCAGAACATGGATGGGTATATCATTTGTTTGGATGTATGATAGGTTTTTTAATATTTACTATTCCCCATCAATGCCTTCCTCCCCAAATTCGAAACCATTTGGAGGTGTTTGGAACCAGTTGTAAACAAAACCTTAGATTCAAAACAAGGTGAATCCAAGGGCTTTCCTTGGAAGGGACATTACATGGAGTTCCTAAAGTTATAATATGATAGAGATACAAATTTTACTTCTAAATTTTTGAAGGATTTATTTATAGGCTTGGGGACTAAATTAAATTTTAGTGTTTCCTATCATACTTAGATGGATAGGAAAAGTTAAAGACGAAACCATACTTTTGAATATATGTTGTGATTATATGTAATGAGAAATAGTAAGAAGTGGGGACAACCCCATCAATAGAATCATGTTGGGACTTGATTTATTGAAAAAATTAGAGCAAATGATTGACAAGGTCAAAGGAAATCTTAAAAAAACTCAAAATAGGTAGAAATGTTATGCAGATATGCATAGAAAATCGAAGGAATTTAAAGTGGGAGATCATGGTATCTAAAATTGAAAGCCAAGAAAAATTCCCTAAGCTTAGGAATATGTTACAAACTAGCACCGAGATACTATGGACCCTTTCAGATTATAACTAAAGTTGGGCATGTTGCTTATCATTTATCCTTTCCAACTAACATCAGAGTGCATAATGATTTTCATGTCTCTTTAATATTAAAGAAGTATGTATATTATGATAAACATATTGTAAATTTAGATGTGATACAAGTTGAACCATAAGAGGACTTCTATCCAAAACCTTTATGTAATCTAGACAAGAAAGAAGCAGTGCTCCAGAACATAGCCATCGATCAAGTAAAGGTGCAACGAGAGCACTTTGATCTCGAGGAAGACACTTGGGATATGGAGGAAAAAATGTGTGAATCATATCTATATTTATTTGAAAATTGAAAAAGAACTTTGATTTTTGTTTGTGAACATCGAGGACGTTGTTATTTTAAGAGGGAGGGAAACGTGATACTCCATTTTGGTAAACCCATGTAAGTGGCTATGTTACTTGTTGACATCTGAATATTTGATTAATGCTTATGAATTCAGACAAATATTATCTTCTGATAATTTAATTGGACAAGCCCAAAATAATGAGAGGATCATGGTTACTATAGGATTATGAAAACTCATAATACATGTGACTTAGTTACACATTTAAACTTTGGAAACTTAAAAAAGTTTAAAGATCCTCAAACCCTAACTAAATGCTAGGTGGCATCCTTTAGAAACCATAAAGAATATTTATGAAATTTAAAAAAAAATACAAAAGCCTCTCAAGTTTCCTAAAAGAGTTTATCATTCATTCATTCGAAAGAGATTAAAGAAAACATCAAACTCCAAGGAGGAGGACTCTTTGGATACATAAGAATACAAAAGGACACTTTTTTAGAGGAAAGGACATATTTGGTATCTTTGTGGTAGAGTACCACTTTTGTTCAAGTACAACTTGGTTCATTTATTAAGGACGGGGTGCTAAGATAGGAGTATTGTCTATATACATTAAAGAAAGAGTATTGCTCTATACTTGGTACCATTTAGGGATGGTAAAATTCTTGAACAATTGATGGAAGAGACATATAATCCCTAGATATTTATTTCATGAGTACCGAGGATACAAGGTAGAGTTTGTATGGGTGTCTTTCCTATCTTTTTTGAGATTGAGGGAGAGACTAAACAAAAAAATCTAGTCCTAGAGGAATTGTGACTTGTCTCGAGGGAGATTGATAGTAGAAATAAATTTTATGTGTCTCTCCCAATCTAAGGTTGGGTGGTTCATGGTTTGGTCCAATCGTGATATCAAGAGAATCTACAGATAAATAAAATTATTTATACACCAACATTTATTGGTTAATCTAGTAGCTGTTTATATGATTATTATATAAATATATTTATTAAATTCATGTAATTGTGTATCTATGTAGTGTTAAATAATTATGGCATACATAATAATATAATGTTGTTTATAATTACAAGAAATTTAAATGCATAATGCATCTTCAAATATTTAAGTACATGATGTTACTATGAATAGATATGAAAAAGATTTATGTATATACATTGTCCCTATAAGAAGTAAATTGGGGTATTGTTTTGTATCGAAATAAAGATACTTGTTTTTGTGTTCTTGTAATGTCCCTAAAACGTAAAAATTAAAAAAAAAAATCGCTTATGACTAATATCTACAGTTCGGTACATGTTTTATCAAATTAACTTCAGCACTGGGGTTTAAAATATAAGATTAACTTTAAAAGGATTTTGCAGAAGCGTTTGAAAAAAGAGGGGAAACTGTTTTTGTTTAGCTACATTGCATTTATTGTATTTTACTTAGCTGAACTTATAGTCTCGGTACTCAGTTGGAACTTCGAAAACTATTCTCAGACTTGCATCTAGTTTAAATGTTTCCCTTTTATGTAAGTTGAGATTATGTGTCAAAATCATGTCTCGTTTATAATTACATGGAGACTGTAATTTCTTTTATGAGCTTTATGGTTTGGGGGAGAAAGGATCCAGTGGTCAACATGACCGGAATTACTTAGCGTTTTGCTAAAGTCCATTTGATTCTTCTTGTTCCTTTTGTAGGTGGTTTATTTAAAGGACTAACTTCTTTCAAAACTTCATTACCTATGTTAATCTCTAGGGTTTGATTTATGTATGAACAAATGTAGAACTTGTAAAAGTCTAAAGAGTATTCACTATACAAAAAAAGGGGTATAAATCATTTTAATGCTAAGTGGTAATATTAGTGGGGGAATAAACGAGTCCACCCTAAAGCTCTTGTAAAAGTTGGTGCATGGATTATGGTTTTGGACCCACCCAATTGTAATACTTTGCAAATAAAATACAAGGAGTTCTCCCACTATGTGGAATGGGTCGTGAATCAAAACTTAATGGCGTTTGATAGAGAATTAATGGAGCTCTATGACAATCCTTCGAATGGAATCTAGTTGGAGCATTAAGGACTAAACCCTAAGGGTTTTGAGTGTCCCAAGGAGAACCGTTTATTGTTTTCTAGTTTGTTGAAGGGGAAGGCAGAGCCCTGCTCTCCATGCCCTGGAGGCACTCATATCCAACTTCATTCTACACCTCAACGCTACTACTGACTTCTTCGTGGTATGTTTTCAAATGCCAACTCCTTACTTTCAGTATTTATACTCTTTTATCACGGTTATAATGTGTATACTAATCGTGGCTTGGTTTGTGTTGGCAAGGGAACTGATGGTAGAAGCTCAAACAAATATGGGCATTGTGACTATGGCGAAATGAGTGGTAAGTCTGGGGTTTCATGGCCGCCTCCTTCCCTTCGAATCATAAATTTGGTAGCTGGGTTAAACAATATGAAGGTATGTTTGGAGTTGTGACTTTGTTTGTTTATAAAATGGGTGGCTATGCCCTGTAGCATGTTCTATGATGTAAACCACAACATTTTGTCTGAGTGGTAGCCTATATGGCGATTTTGGTTTTGGAGGATGCTGGTCTACCCTTTTTAGCACTCCAGGAGTTGTATAAACTTCTTAATGGCTTACATTGGGATTTTCAAAGACTGTCACGATTTATGATATACATGGTTTCTGTTGGATGGATGAGGCACCCTTATCTGGTTCCCTGAGCATGTCGTAGTGTTGGGATTTTGTTTTGGTATTAATACTGTTGAAATAAAAAGTGATGAATGTAATTTGGATAAGCATTTGATGTTCTTGGTTTTTTTTTAGAAAACCCAGTCTGAGATTTGTTTTTGTTTTCTTTCCATAAAAAAAGGATGATGAATCTGTTAAAATATTTTGAATGTATATGAAAAGTTTGGAAGTTCTAATTGCTGGGAAAGGTTTTTTTTTTAATATCAATTCATAATTCGTTGAATTAGATATTATGGGCATAGGACTGTTCTCTCGTTTTCAATTTCTGAGATGGATTTTACTCCAGTTTAGTTTGAATAAACACCATATTAAATATGGAGATACTATGCGTAATTTTTGTATTCTTGTCAAGGCATACGAAAATCGTCTTACTCCTGTAATGTATTTGTTCTGAAGTTTTAGTTGATATTTTATGGTGTGGCTATGGTTTTAAAAGATAATCTCCGTAGTTTAAATGAAAAGCCTATGAGACAGGGTTTGACCCTAAGACATTGTGACTTCCAAAAATGGATGAATGTTTATTTAAAAAGTGAATATTGAGATAAACGTTTTGATTTCTATGCTATGATGTTGGGGTTTCATCTGAGTTTGTGTTTTTAATGCTGTCAAGGGAATAATAAGAACCCTATATCGGGAAGTCGTGTTTGGAAAAGAGTTTCGATATCCTAACTTCGTTGATTTTGTTTAATTCTTTAGTTTGACTGCATTGGCTTCGTGGAAACTATCGTGGGTCCTATCTTGTAAAACTGAGCACTAACTGTACATCGAAAATATGAAAGCCTTAACTAGGGGGTTCGTGTTTGATAGTTATTTTCCATGGGAAGTTATATGCACAGTGGGTGTTTTCTTTAAGCTGTAGGTTTAAATATCCCAACGATCTTGTTTGTGCTAGGTTGATAGGTAGTTTCGAAGCTTGGGCCTGCATGATCTCTATTTTCTAAGTTAATGAATGAGGTAAACTAAGTTTCACTTCGTTGGTTTTGTGCATCCCTTGTTTTTGGAAACCTGAGTTTTGAATCTTTAATGGATAAAAGGTTTAAAACCTAGCTTATTGTAATTTAATAATTTCAAATGTACAACAAGAGGTTTTTGAAAGAATAACGTGGTTTCAATTTAAGTGGAGATTACTAGTTCAGATGTCGACATTTCAAGATAATAATTTTGACAATAGTGGTCCTACCTATATAGGTATCTAGCACAGGATATCTAGGCTAGCCCTACTAGATCCTTGAAACATTTAGGGCATAAGATTGAATACAATGGAAACATTAAATGAAAAGTGATCCTAGAATGTAAACCCTGAGAGCCCATGCCAATTGGCCCTTGCTCTATAAAGAAAAAGAAATAACATCATAATGTACAGAAACATGAATGCTGCATAATAATTCATACTTTAAATTTCTAAATCTAATTAAACTATATGGAAATCTGTAGTTCAAACCTGGTTCGTGAAGCTTGGTCTTCCCTTGCAGAACCTGCACACTCAAACACTAGTTAATGGAAAAATGTATGGGCCTAGCTGACTTGTAGAATGATCTTTAACTAGATAACTTTGGGACTATCATGTTCCTCCCAACCATGACCCTTAGACCATTCCTGGTTCTAACTGGATCCCCTCGAGCTAGTTCCAACATGCAATGAGAGAAGTAGAGGCCCTATGATGAGTTGTTGATGCACATATGAAAAATATAGTAGGTTGCTTTAGTTCTGCAGAGTAATTCTATTTTTTTTTCATAAGAGAATGATAATAAAAGAAAGATGATCCCTCCCTTGGGATCTGCCCTTCTTTATATAGGTGAGTTTTGTTTGGAATATAGCTATTTGAATAATAATATTCAGTTTTTAATTTAATTTGAATTATAATATCTAGGAAAGATATTTTATTTAATTATTTACTGCTAGTTTATCTAGGACCTTTATTTTGTTATAATTAAATGTATCTTAAGTTAGCTCATAAATAATAATAATACTTACTAATAATATTAATAGTAATAACAAATATGAGAATTATTTTATGCATAACTTTATGCATTCTATTTATATAAGTACTCTTTTATTTTAAAACTAATAATAATATTAATAATAGGGTGAAAAAATGAAGATGAGTGTCTATTTTGGGGCGTCTCGTGATAAAATAATTCTGTTTTTTTCATGTTTTTCAACTTTGGGCGAACAAAAGTGATATTTTTGTTTAGAATTTCACTTTGCAGTAAAAATAAAACTTTTAGAGAATTATGTTAGCTTTCTATTCACAATTTTTTCAATTTTTTTTATTGAGATTTGATATGTTGATTTCGCAAATGTTTGACAGTGTGTTCTTATAAAATGAAAAGACTACAAAATAGTCATGATTTGTTGCATCAGTAAAATCGCTGTTAGACTTGTTTTTTGCAAAAACAGAAAATGCTACGACAATCTACACACAATGTACTAGTGCCTGACTATAATTTTGTAACCAATGGATTTATATACTAATTATTATATTTTTATAAATTCGATCAATAGGGAAACTTAGTCGATTTTCAACATGTTTTTTGTTGCACCACTTTTCTCTCAATTGACTCTAAAAATAACAAATCTACGAACACCCTTTTGAAGTAGACACGCCAATTAAGAATCCCACATTTTTTTCAATTTTTTTGGTGGTGTATTTTTAAAGTTATGGATTTTTCTTTTCACCGTTTTTTTAAAGAGATGAATCCAAACTCGACACATGTTACGAAAATAAAACATTAAAAATATCAGTTTTTATCTATAACGACGAAATATATACCCATGTAAAGTAGATTCAATGATGAACCTAATGGTATCAAGTCCGACATTCGTTTTGCAGTGTAAGAGGTTGTTTTTCCCTTCCGAAAATGGAGAAACCTGAAAATGCTGCAGAATCGCCAAGCTTCCATGTCTCAGAGATTATTCGGCCGATTAATTATTCAGCCAAATAAGTATTCAGCCGAATAAGTATTCAACCGAATAAGTATTCGGCTGAATAACCTTTTTCCGTAACGGCAACGTCAATAACAACAAAGGTTATTCGACCGAATAACGAAATGGAAAAACAATTTCGTCGACCGAACCGAAAATTTAAAAAAAAAAAATGATGTTTTCTATGCTCGAATAAATAAACCTAAATTGATTCATTATTTTCACATGTTTTAACTTTGCATATTTCTTGTCAAACTATTTTTGAAAGGGTTTTCAAAGAAGATATTTTTTGCAAAAAGAGACTTTTACAAGGTATGTTTCTTTTTTTTTCTTCCAAATGGCACATTGAAAGAGTTTTTTTGTAAGGCATTTTTGTAAATAAGTCTTCTTCTAAGGAATTTTTGTAAAGGATTTTTTTCTCTAAGGCATTTTTGCAAGGAGTTTTTTCAAAATATTTTTTTTCTTAGACATGTTTGCAAAGTGGTTTATACAAAGAATGTTTATTTCCAAGGAGGTTCTTTCCAAGGAAGTTCTTTCCAAGGGTTGTATTTAAAGAGTGTTTCTTTTTATTTTTTTCCAAATGGCACATTGAAGGAGTTTTTTTGTAAGACATTTTTGTAAATAAGTATTTTTCTAAGGCATTTTTGTAAATGATTTTTTTCTCTAAGGCATTTTTGCAAGGATTTTTTTCAAAATATTTTTTTTCTTAGACATGTTTGCAATGTGGTTTATGCAAAGAATGTTTCTTTCCATGGAGGTTCTTTCCAATGAAGTTCTTTCCAAAGGTTGTATTTAAAGAGTGTTTATTCCAAAGTATTTTTGCAAAAAAAATGTATTTTTCCTTCTCATTTATTTGAAAGGGATTTTTTCAAAGAATTGTTTTGGTAAGGTAATTTAGAAAGGGTTTTTTTCCAAGATAGTTTTGCACTTCTTATTTCTTTGAAAGAGGTTTTTTCAAATAGTTGTTTTGCTAAGATATTTTGCAAAGGGTTTTTTTCCAAGGTAGTTTTGCACATCTTATTTCTCTGAAAGGGATTTTTGCAAATAGTTGTTTTGCTAAGGTATTTTGCAAAGGGGTTTTTTCAAAGTAGTTTTGCACTTCTTATTTCTTTGAAAGGAGTTTTTTCAAATAGTTGTTTTGCTAAGGTATTTTGGAAAGAGTTTTTTTCCAACGTAGTTTTGCACTTCTTATTTCTTTGAAAGTGGTTTTTTCAAAGAGTTGTTTACTCAAAGTATTTTTGAGAATGAGTTATTTCTTTACAAGGGTTTTTTCCAAGATATGTTTACAAATAAGTTTTTTTTCAAAGTATTTTTTCCTAGTGACTTTTTTCCTACATATTTTTTCAAAGAAATTTTTTTTTCCAGTGGTTTTTACAAAGAAGATTTATTTACAAGGTGTTTTTATTATTTTTCAATGAGTTTTTTCAAAGTTGATTTATTGTCAAGGAGTTCTTATTTCTTTCCAATAAGGTTTTTTTCAAAGAAGATTTTTATTCAAAGAGTTTTTTCAAAGGAAATTTAATTCCAAAGAGATCTTCTTCAAAAGACTCTTACAAGATTTTTATAAGGTGAAGTAAATTTCAGTTCATGTTTTTATAAATTTCGTAAATGTTTTTAAATCTTATTTTATTTATTTTTACTATAAAGTGATGATTCTTTAATTTATCATCTACAAATTAAACAATCATGGGCAATAAGGGAAAACGTAAAAAAAAAAAGGTGATTGTAAACGTGATGATGATGCTAATAGAGAAAAACAAAAACTCAGATATAATGCCAAAAAACAAAGGGTTGCTGAAACGGAAGAGATAATTATTGAAGATATAAATACAGATTTACATGATAATGTTGAGGAAATGGAAATTGAAAATAGAGTACAAGAAGAACAAATTGAAGTTGAAGAGACCATTGTTGAAGATGTAAATATTGATTTACATGCTGATGTCGATGAAGTCAATATTGAAGATCAAGTTCAAGATCCAGAAATTGGACCTGGTATGTATATATCATCTATTTTCCAAATTCATTTTTTTATAATGAATTGTATTTTTAGATATATGTTAAATTAAATTTAACTTGATGTATAGGTACTTTCACCATTGATGATGAAATGTTAGAAGACATTGATTGCGACAAATATGGAGAAAAACTACCAATACATGTTGCACGATATCGTGCTACAAAATTTTATGATGAAGTTCTCAAGGATTACTCAATAGCAAGACAAACACAAATTTTGAGATGTTTATTAGTGTCCAAGAATTTAGAAGGTGCTACATCATTATTGGGTATTCACAAGGTGACAAAAGAGTCGAAATTGAAACAAAATGTGATAGAAAATATAGGTGATGCAGTAAAGAAATTTGGAAAATCCAGGAAGAAAGATATCAATGCTGCACGTAAAGCAATTCATACAGCAATTCTTTCAACTAGTACTAAACAAAAGCGTTTGACAATAGAACTAGCAAAAGCAGTTGGAACATCAAGAAAGACATTATACAAACATAGCAAATTCAGAATGCAAATAGATAAAAATAATGAACTTGCTTGCTGGGCAATTATTTATAGACAACCTTAAAAAGATAGAATAGGAGCAAGTGTTAAAGATATTGTACGGGAATATTGGTTGGAACATGCTCGAGTTTCACCAAATTCAAGAGATGTGATATGCAAAAGAATATCACGAAATGTATATGAAAGCCAACCAAAACATATAATAGACATGACACAAGTACAATTGTTCAATCAATTCAAGGAAGATCATCGTGGAATTAATATATCAATCACTACATTTGTGAAACAAAAACCATGGTATGTTATACCTATTACTATACGTGACACGTGTTGTTGCCGTTATCATGTGCAATTTCAGTTATATTATGACACGTTTCTTGAATTTGGTAAAATGTTTTGGACAAATTCACCATCTCCGCCCACAATACGTGAATTCATATCTCAAACTCTATGTGAGAGAAATCATGATAAATTATTTTATAATAAGAAATGTGTCAATGGAAGACATTGTCATCGTTGTGGAAATCTGGTGTTATTCCACAATAAATATCCTATCGATAATGATCAATTGTTGTCAAATGTAAATGTTGATTGGAGGAGATACAAATACATCAATCATACTACAAGTTCTAGTGATTCACATTCCAAAAGAATTGATTTGCTAGAAGATAAGATTGCGTGACATATTTTCTCAAAAAATTTGAAAGTGAAATTTATAAATACACCCAGCATTCACATAGAGCACGATGGCAAGATGTTCAATTCAAACAATCTCGTGAAATTTTTCCACCCAGAACAATTTGTCCATGGTTGATTTTGCTTAAAACTATACATTTGCTGCACAAAAAGAGACACAGAGTGAATACTATCACTCTGACCAAGTTTTGATATTTGTCCATTTTGTATATAGACATTCTCAACAGGATGTTAATGGCATTGAAAGCACATGTGATAATCGATATGTGATTAAAGAATATCACTTCTATATCAGCGATGATTGTACACACGATACACATTTTGTTCGACATTGTATAGAAAATATTTTCTATGATTCACTAAAAAAACGCGAAGTTAAATTCAATGAACATTGGATATGGTCTGATGGATGTGTGGGTCAATTTAAATCTTCACGATCATTTTTTTGGTTATGTTGACTTCATAAAGCGTTGAACATTAAACATCGCTGGAATTTCTTTGAAACTGGACATGGAAAAGGTGAACATGATGGTGCGGGAGCATGCGTAAAAAGAGCACTTCGAAGATGGCAAATGAACCATTCTTCTGCACGATTTCATTCAGCTGCAGAGGTTTTCCAATGGTGTCAATTAAACCTAAGCCATGATTATAATCAACAATCAAAATATGTGTGCAGGTATGTACACTGTTTTTTAATTTATATTATTTCTTGAAATTTAAAAAAATGTACACTAACATGTTTAAGTACACGTACACTAACATTAAAAGTTGTTCTTTGTGATTTATTATTTATTGTGTAGGTTTTTTTGGCTTTTTGGGGTCCAAGATATAAATAGATCAATACCATATGACGCTAGCACCATACATGGGACTAGAGATCTTCACTCTATTCAAACAAAATCATTCCAAAACGTGTTTGCATTTGACAGTAGAAAGCAATCATGCTTTTGTCATATTTGCATTGAAAATGTTGAATCTACAGAAGTTTGTGAAAACATAACAAACAACTACGTAAAAGCTTGGAAACACATAGAGATTAATCCAAAGGGAAAAATGCCACTAGCAAGTGTAGAAGAATTAGAATCAGAAGCGATAGCAATATCATCTGATGGCGATAGAATTTCAGATCTTGTTAGAGAAGGTAATGAACTTACTTGACTTTTAAATTGATTGTTCATTCTTGTCCATCACCTTATGTGTATATTCAATTTAATTGATTTAAAAACGCTAACACCAATTGTAATTTGCACAGGAGATGTTTTCGCTGTGATTGCACCTTTAGACAACAACGAAAATGTGAAATATTATTTGATGTGATGCACTGAAGGAAAGATGAAGTTATTGGAAGACTACAATGACAACGGATTTACATACGAAAGATATAATATATCTCTTAAATAAACTTTTAAATAAATGATTGTTGCACAAAGATATAATATATCTCTTACATGTAAGTTCACATAACTGAAATCATGGCAAATGGAGATAATGACCATTTGATTTTTAATCACAAACAAAGATTCCTAGATTGTGAAGCTTATGCTAAATTAGAGCAATGATTATTTACAACAAACCGATAAAAATTCATCGAATGGTTGTCTAAAATTCATTGCTCTAACTTAGCATAAACTTCACAATCCGGGAATCCTCACTTGTGATTAAAAAATAAAGAATCATTTATCCCCATTTGCCATTATTTCAGCAGCATCTAGAGATTCACCATCTACAAAGTACTTGAACAATGAACATATATAAGAAACATTAGTTAAAAATTAAAATACATATGCAACATCATTATATCGATCAAATGACCAAAAAATAGAAACTTTTATCAAACAATTCATAGATTTTCATTCATAACATTAGAAATTGAACCTATTAAGACTTCATATTTCTATAAAAAATTCCTATATCATTCCTACCATTCATTCATTCTTAAAGATTCATATTAGGTAACATTCTTAAACTTCCTAAAACTTTGGTAACAAATTCATTTCTTAACATTTTAAACTTTAGTAACATTCATTTCTTAACATTTTAAACCTTCTTGACACTTCCCATTCATTCTAATGATTCAACATTTTCCCAACATTCATTCTTTCCATAACATTCATTCTCAACATAACATTGAACATTTTAACAAATTCCATTTCCTAACATTTCATGTAACTTTAAATTGCACCTATGAAATGTTCCAAACATTCATTCTTAACATTTTAAGCATTCAAGTGACAATTCGAATTCATTCTTAGGATTCAACACTTTACCAACATTCATTCTTACCATAAAACATTCATTCTCAACATAGCATTCATTTTTAACATTTAACATTTTTCAACTTAAGATTTTGCACCTATATCAAAAATTTCAAACATGTTCATTTTTAACATATTAAACATTCTTGACGCCTCCCAACATTCATTCTTACCATAACATTCATTCTCAACATTCAACATTTCTTAACTTTAGATTGCACATATCAAAAACTTCAAACATTCATTCTTAACATTTTAAACATTCATGCAAAACATATTCTAAACATTTTACCAAGTGGCAAATATGTTAAATAATTAACATGTACTCGTATATAATCCAATAAAAAAGTTCATGTACTCGTATATAATCCAAAAATAAATACCCTTGATGTCCAAAACAACTACAATATATATATATATACCTTGATGTCCAAAACAACTACAATATATATATATATATATCAACAAAAACAAGAAAGTTTGGACCACTATCCATAAGTATGGACCACTATCGTCCACTAGGGCCTTCCCTTGGACTCAACCGAGCCTGCAACATGTATAAAAACAAATTATGAATATCATAAATTATTTAAACAATTTTAAACTAAATTCAAAAAATTATTTAAATATTAAACTTATATATGTAAGAACAATTCAATTATTAAAAAAATTGTACATCAAATTCTCTGAATGCATGTCCACCACTTTTTTCCACTGGAGTCTTCCCTTTGGCTCCAAAGGATCTAAGAGAGCCAAGCTACAACATGTACAAAGGCAATTTATGAATCCAATAAAGTATTTAAACAATTTTAAAATAAATCCAAAAAATATGAAGTATTAAACTTATATCAGAGATACATTCAAGTTAAACAAAATTACCTCAGTGCCAATATCCGCATTCATCAAAGAACCTACATCTTCACCCCCAATTTCCATATGGTCTCTCCCCTAAAATTTACATTTTGTTAATAAATAAATCATAGTGGAAGCAAAATATAAATTAAGCAATTAACTTAAAACCAAAACAAAAAAATTAAAATCATGAGCTCACAAGAGATGGTAAATCATCTAAAAAGTTCGATTCTAAAGAAACATGCATGGATAAGTCAAATTAACAATAAGATACATTGATATTTATTAAAATTCAAAAACAAAGATAAAATATCAAGTTCAAGCATAAATATTATAATAAATATACTTCTCCAAGATGCTCTTCATTTTGACTAGAGGAGACTCGAAAATGATGTGCATTCAGCATTCTAGAAAACTGGAAACAAATAACATTTGCTTAATGTACTTATTACTATATAACAAAAAATTCAATTCAAAATGAATAAAAGATCAAATAGATTGTCATAGCATAATCAACATTTACCTCTCCCATACTCGATGTGTATTTGGATAACACATCTGAAGCTATGTCGCGACAAGACTTGGCATAAGCCCTGAGATCATCGATGCTCAATCCATCTACCTCATCATTCATTTTGTAAACAAAATTTTAACGGATAGTAGCACGGGCCCTCTCTTGACCCAATCCCACTTCTACTCCAACAAGAGATGATGCTAAACTATCACCAACAGAATCCCTTGCGATTGTCCCAAGTTGGGATGTGTGCTCCATCTCTGATCTTAATGCCACAACCCTGGGTGGGCGAGGTATCTCAGGTGGAGGTCAAAGAGTTGTAGGGTCTCTAAGAGCACGTTTTCGATTATATATTCGACCCTTTTCAACTCTATAAAATTCAGAAGGAATATCAGTATAGTTTGGCTTCATACCTAAAAAAAACTCCACATAGAAAAATCTAGAAAAATAATTAGGAACCTCATCATTCCATGGCAATCGACCATAAGCTTCAAGGAACCGATCATATATTAGATGTGCAATTTTAGGATGCTTGAAATATTGCACTTTCAACATTTTTTGCTTAAGGCCTTCTTTGAAATTAAACATTGAATTGGCCTGTTCTTTGGTCACTCTCTCCTTCACAACCTCCCACTTGTTTGGACACATAACTTGTTCCCTTCGCCTCTGCATCAAATGAACAAAACCATTCGTAGTTGGTCCGAGTTCCTTATATGCATCAATGAAGTTTTGCAATCACTCCAAAACAATCTCTAGACTTTGTCTGCTATCTGAAGGAAGATCCAAAAAATATAATTAAGTGATTAAAAGTGACAGAACAGAAGGTGATGAAAAGAAACAAAATGAAGAAAAGCTTGCCACACCCTACTATCTTTTGCAGATTAGGATGAGTTTTTTATATCGTAAACATTTTATGGCCGATATATCTTGTGTGAACAAGTTGATGGATCTGCGATTATTACTAACCACAAAAAAATATTTGACAGAAGTTAGCGTAAGTACTGGCTTTTCTTTTATGTTATTTAAATTTGGTTGTTACAAACCTGAAACTTCTAGATTTGGTTTCTTATTGGAATTTCGAACTCAATAATTTGGACTATATGTACAACTATTCTTTATATCAAAATTACAGGACGAAAAGAGAGACAGTGTTGAAGGAATAGTTAAATTTGCATGCATAGAGAAGGGTGCAAAAGGAGGATTGCACTAGCCCTTTGGAGGAGACTCTGTAGGAAACAGGTTCAAAGTCAAAAGAACATGGCATCGTAAGGTGACTAGTATAGTTGGGAAGCTATGGACCATACAATTAAAACATGTAAATAGAGGCCACACCCACTCTGCAATGATAAACTAACTAACTAAGCTACTCAAATACAGTGAACGACATTGAAAAACAACCTCATTCATACTGGGAGCCACACATATGACCGAGCACAGTGATAGGGGTTGAATTTTTTAGTGGGTTGGTTAACTATTATAACTTCAAATTATTATTATTGGTTGACAAAACTGAACTAATCTTCATTTTACAGCAATTATAATTTATATATACTCTGATTCTATTGTGTTACTATTCTATAGTGTTGATAATCTATAGGTGATTACAAAAAAACTAATACCTCATAGAAACTATAAAAAAATGAAAATAGACTCACCTGTTTATGTCAGCCAAACAGGTAACCCCGCAGACCAAAGCAACGAAGCCGAAAATAGCAGATAGACAAGCAATACCTGCAAAAAAAAAAAATGAATTAAAACATAAAAGATAACACATAAAAGACAACAGAAACAAATGAATAGAGCAAGAATTTAAACTAATACCTTTCTTACCTCCACCTCAAATAAACAACCGGTTACAATGCAGCAGAAATGATGAAGCCGAACCAAACAAGTCCAACAAAACGCAGAAGAAATGTGATGCTGAACCAACAAACAGAAATTAAATGGCCAAAATTAGAAATCCTATCCAACAAACCCGAAAACGAACGGACGAAGCAAAAAACAGAAGAAGCTGAAATACTAATAGACGAAATCGACAGCCTAGCTGCCAAAACCGAAAAACAAACGAAGCCCATCTGATGAAACCGGAAGCGAACGACAACCAGCCACCTGCACACATTACATCATTCAAATAAAATTTAGAAAACATAAAATGAAACAAAAAAATTAAAAATAAAACTACATACCTCCACAAACCTCCACGTCCAACAAGCCACGGCAAACAACGCAGGATACAGGCCGGGATGAGAGGTGAAACAGGACGAGGGCTACAGGTGGGGTCCAGAGACGACAGAGTGATAGGTGGGGGTTCAGCAGCTGCTGGATGGGAGACAAGCGGGACCGGCAAACTGCAGAAGCGAAAGTGACAAGTGGAAAACGCAACCGAGCTTTTATGCAGAAAAATTGTCCGGCCAAGTAATTGTTTGGCCGAACATGTATTCGGCCGAATCATTACTCGGCTGAATAATTGTTCGGCCGAATACTTATTCGGCCGAATAATTGTTCGGCCGAATAAACATAGCACCACTGACCGAATTTTCCATCCGGCTATGCCTCACACGCATATCGAGGACACCGTTAATTTTAACGGTTCACCGTTGACTATTATTCGGCCGAATAACGTTTCATTATTCGGCCGAATAAGCATATTTATTCGGCCGAATAAATATGCTTATTCGGCCGAATAATGACCACTATGCTTCTCGGGAGCTCGATTCTACCAAGTCTAGCATAAGTCTATCTACTAGACTATCCCAAGTAACAGGTGTCCGACACTTCCTGCCATAGAGTACCTCTAAGGGGATCAGCTTGGAAAAGGTTTAGTATTCGTTGTTGTAAGCAAACTCTGCGAGGTGTAAATAATATTCCTACTCTGTGGGGTTGTTCATAACATACATCCTCAGCATATCCTTAAGGATTTGGTTTACTCGTTCCATCTGTCTGTCGGTTTGGGGGTGGTACGTGGTACTAAACTGTAGTTGTGTCTCCAAACCAGAGAACAATGCCCTCCAGAAGTTGCTAGTGAACTTCGTGTCTCGATCGGAAATGATTGCCTTACGTATCCCATGCAATAAAAAAATATCCTTTAGGAAGATGTCTGCGATGTGAACGGCTTTGTAGGTAAACTTTACTGGTATAAAATGTGTTTCCTTTGATAACTTGTCTACTACTACAAAGATGGAGTCATTCTGTCTCTTACTTTTTGGTAAACCCGTTATGAAATCCATACTGATAACCTCCCACTTCCACTCTGGAATGGGTAATAGTTGCAGTAGTCCCAAAGGGTGTTGGTGTTCTGCCTTAACTAGTTGACACTGCTGGCACTTAGCAATGAATAAAGCTATGTCGGCTTTCAGTTTAGAACAAAAGAAGTGTTTCTTCACTCCCGACATCATATTTTGATATCCCAGATGTATTGAATAGGGCTTCTGATGGAATTCTATGAGGATGTTAGGTCTAATGTATCTGCTTTCTGGAACATAAAGTCTTTCTTTCGACCACAGCAGTCCCGACTCGTCTATCTTATACTCCTTTGTTGTTGGAATAACTTATTCTCTTGGATCTTTTTAAGGATTTCAACATAGAATTGGTCACTTTGACATGCCATTCTAATCTTGTGGTGTAAATCTGAGTTAGTTTGACTCATGGTTACCTCATATAACATATGGGCCCATCGACTTAATGCATCGGCGATCTTGTTCTCTTTTCCCTTTATGTGCTTTAGTTCGAAGTGGTACTCACTAAGGAAGGCTATCCACGTGGACTGTTTGGCATTTAGGTCAAGTTGGTCAAATAAGTACTTCAGACTCATGTTGTCTGTCTTTAATAGGAACTTCTTTCCCATAAGATAGTGCCTCCACATCTTCAAGGCGTGGATGATGGTGGTTAGTTCAAGATCGTGTGTGGGGTAGTTCTGTTCATCTTCCTTCAACTTCCTTGACTCATAACAGATAGCGAAGTCATTTTGCATAAGGACTCCACTGAGCCCTTCCTTGCTTGCATCTTTGCAAACCACAAAGTCCCTATCAGGGTCGGCAATCCGAAGGATGGGTGCACTAGTCAAAATTTGCTTTAACTTTTGGAAACTTTCCTCACATTTTGCCATCCAAATAAATTTGGTTGTCTTCTTCTGCAAGGTTGTCATAGGACAAGCAATTCAAGAGAATTTCTCAATGAACTTTCGGTAGTACCACGCTAACCCTAAGAATGATATTATGTCGTTTATGCATGTGGGGGTAGGTCATTCCTCTATGGCTTTAATATTTTCAGGGTGGACTGCTATCCCCTTCTACGAAATGATGTGCCCTAGGTACTGTATTTGGGGTTTGTAGAAATCACACTTGTTAAACTTAACGTACAGTTAATGTTCTTGTAGTATTCGTAACACTATCCAGAGATGTTCTTTATGTTCTTCTTCATTCTTGGAGTAGATCAGAATGTCATCAATGAAGACTAGAACAAACATGTATAGGTATTTACTAAAGATGTTGTTCATCATGCACATAAAGTTGGCAGGTGCATTAGTCATCCTGAAAGGCATTACCGCAAACTCATAATGGCCATATCAGGTTCAAAACGCGGTCTTACTGATGTCTTCATGACGGATTTTCACTTGATGATATCCGGATCGTAAGTCGATCTTTGAGAAGATCTTCGCTCCTCCGACTTGATCAAACAAGTCATCAATTCTAGGGAGTGGGTAATGGTTCTTGATGGTCAACTTGTTGATTTGGCGGTAATCGATGCACATCCACATCGTCCTTCCCTTCTTCTTGAAAAAGAGTATTGGTGCTCCCCAGGGAGACACACTAGGTCAGATATAACGTTTCTCGATCAACTCTTGTAACTGAAGCTTGAGTTCCACCAATTCAGGTGGGCTCATGTGGTAAGGGGCTTTCGAAACTGGTACGGAACTGGGTGTTAACTCTATGGAGAAGTCTAGGTCTCATTTGGGCGGTAGCTCTGGTATTTCCTCAGGAAATACATCCTTGAATTCTACAAGGACTGGGAAGTCTTCGATCTTCTGCTCTCTATCTGCTTCTATGGTTTGGATGTTGATTGCAAAGAGTTTACAACACTTTCTTAAGCATTTCTTTGCTTGTAAGGAAGATATCTTCCTTATGGAAACTTTCTTAGGGATACCTTGAATTGTCTTCTGATTCCCTTGGTTATCCGTGCATAGTATTGAATTGTTCAAGCATTCAAGCAGGGCATGATGTTCTTCCAACCAATCCATGCCTATAAGTACATCGTATGATCCTAGTGGTAGGATATTAAAATGTACCCTAGTTGGGAAACCATTCAAATCTATCTCACAAGTTTTAACTAGTTCAGAGACTTTTCGTGTGGTACCAGTGGCTAGTTGTACTAGCCATGGTTTCTTGTGACACACTTGGTTTAACTTACAAGTATCAACAATATTAGGGGAGACGTAACTACGACATGCACCGAGATCTATTAAAACTGAAATGGTTTTGTTTGAGATCTTACCCTCAATTTCAACCACAGTGGCCTGGTGATTTGCTTGCCGGCCATCAAGTGCGGCATATATTCTTGGTGTCCTTGCCATTTCCCCTACGGTAGGGTTTGCTTAGACATTGTTTAACACTCCGTCTGTTTTGTTGGGGCAATCTCTGAAGTAGTGGGGCCTGTGATGAACCTGCAATAATTAATTAATGCAAATACACAAGATATCATAAATAACAGAACAGAATCACTTTTATATTGATCATGGGCCACTTCGAGGGGGCAACCTCCTTTGAGCAAGCTCAATACAATTAACTTCACGGTGCCTTCAATGACCTCAACACACACTTATATACTAAGTCTATGCCCAATACTATGAGTCAAAACCATGGGACATATAATAATACAGAACGACTTACAAAGCATATGCGTCCAATACTATGGGTCAATACTATGGGCTAATATAAACTACGGATCAACAAATACTACGGGATGACTTACAAAACATATGCGTCCAACAACAATATACTAACATAGTAAAGAGAAGGGTTGAAATAGGTTCCTAACATCCCCTCTCCCTTAGAAAAAGCTTTGTCCTCAAAGCTTTGGTTGGAGAAATTGCTGCAGAATCTGAAGGAGTGGTTCCCCGGTAGCATCCCCGGTTTGCATTTCGGGCGACTGACGCCTTTGGAGTGTTAAGGAGGATTGCTTGGAAGGCTGTAGATGAAGAAGAACCCTGTCAGCTGCGTGGAAAATGTGCTCAGAACGGTGCTGATCGGCTTGTTGTTTCCGGCAAATTCTGGCCATGTGAATATTGTCCTGCAGAATGAGAAGAATCTGATCACGGTTTCGAAGAACCGAGTCAATTTCCCGAACTGGGGAGCTGCTAAGGGTGTATGGAAGAAGAACTGGCGGTGTTTGTCCATAGACTGCTTCATATGGTGTCCTTTGAGATGTGGTATTGTACCACCAGAGTGCTGCTAGGAAATCCATAGAAATAGTTGGCCAAAGCTGTGTAGGGATGGGCAAGGGTTTGATCAATCCCGAAAGGAGTGTCAGTTCCCCCTTGTTGACTTGGAAAGTATCATCGTTAGCCACCATCTGTTGAATTGTCATTTTTAGTCCCTGCCAAAAGAAGTTACATTGTTCCTGGTCATACATTTTGCAGAACCCAGAGTGCCCTGTTGATGAAGAAGCATGGAGTTCATAGAAGAGATAGCCCTGTTGAACATATTGCAACCAATTTGGAACAAGCAGAGAAAGAGCTGTAAGAGAAACTGGGTCATCAATTGTGCGAGAAGGAGCATCTTCCACCATATTGTCCTTACCCTTCTTGTAAGTGATCACATAGGGATAAACCATGAGTTGGATAACCCATTGCAGGTGTGTTGGGGAGGAGACCCATTGTTCCAGAAAATTTTTCAGACTCGGGAGATCAGTCTTGATGCAGAAATAATTGCCTAATAGGTATGGCTGCCACTTCTGTACTGCATGCAAAATAGCCATCATTTCCTGTTGAGAGGTAGATGTGGCTACATTCTTACCGGAAAGGTCTCTTGAAGGCAGCAAGCTCATTGGTTCAACAAAGATACCTGCATATCTATCTAAGGAAGTAGTGGAGACTGTTGATGGGTGCATCTGAATGGAATTAAGTTGAGCGATGACACCATGTGAATTCTTCTTAAGGATTTTTTCCAGGCGATGTGAACTGATGATGCAGAGAGACCCTGGTTGTAAGCCCCTAAATTTGTGTTGTGCCCCATTGACTTTAAACTGCATCCAAAGTTCAGCAAAATCCCATAAGATGGGGCCAAGTGTGCGTAACCATTGAACGCCCAAAACCACATCACATCCGCCTAAGGGCAAGGCAAACATGTCAGAGCGTAGGTTATAATCTTCCATAGAGATACGCACATTGTGACACTTCCCCTTGCAAGGTAAGGTGCCCCCATTGGCAACCATGACTTCAAAGTTGGAGCAAGGATGGACAAAACAATCAGCCTGTTTGGCAATTTGAGGGTCAATGAAGTTATGAGTGCTACCAGAATCAATGAGTATGGTAAGAGGGAGCTTCTTGAAGTATCCCCTAACCTGCATTGTTTGTGGGGTGGTGACGCCGGTTACAGCATGGAGAGAGATCTCGGGTGGGTCGTCCTGAGATGGGGTGTCAACAGGCGGGTGTTGCATGTCAACCGAATCATCTACTGTATCTATAGCTTCTTCACAAAGTTCTAAGGTAGGCGGAGAATCCACATCCAAGAGATAGAGCTTTTGTTGAACACATCTATGTCCTCGAGTGAATTTCTCATCACAAATATAGCAAATCCCTTTTTCTCGGCGTGCCTGCATTTCTATTTCAGACAAATGCTTGATAGGAGTTGGTTGAGGAGCAGGCGTGATGGGAGGTCGTTGGGAACCCATATTTCTGAAGGGAACAAAGGTGGGTTTGGAGCGTTGTTGAGATGCGATCTTGTCCTCGGCCAACTTAGCCAACCCTAGGACTTCCATCATTGTGTTGGGACAAAACATTTTGACCTCTGAGCGGATTTCATCCTTGAGACCACTGATAAAACAACTCCTGTAGAATTCATCAGACAATCCTTCTGTGTGATTGGCTAGTTTCTCAAATTCCATCTAATACTCTCTCACTGTGCCAGTTTGGTGAAGTTTAGTGAGTGCTCCTATGAAGTCGTCAAAAGCACTAGGACCAAATCGTGGCAAAATGAGTTGGCAAAAAGCTGTCCAGTTTGGCTCGGGATGAGCTTTGATGTACCAACGGTACCATTGAAGGGCTTCCTGTTCCAAATGAAAGGATGCAAGTGGAACTTTCTGAACATCAAAAGTATTATGCAGACTGAAATATTGTTCTGCTCGGTATATCCATCCAGTCGGATCAGTACCATTGAAGCGAGGAAAATCAAGCTTCGGCCCACGAAAATTGCTAGAAGCAGAGAACTCGGTGGCTGCAAAAGATTATGGCTATCTGGTATTGTTCATGGCTGAATGCTGCAGATGGAGGCTGAGAAATTTTTCATCCAGATCTTGGATTTTGGTTTGGATGGCTGCCAGTGCTTCCTCCATGGTGTGTGCTCCTGCATAGGTGACAACCATAACCAGGTTTTTTTTTTTTTGTTTACCGGGTAGGAAAATAAAAACAAGAACTACTTGAGTAAGGGAAAAGTTGGACTTGGGAAAAAATCAGAAGGATAATTGGCGTTTGACTAGGTTTTGGACACTGTTGGATAGATAGGGAAGCAAAAATGAGGATTTCAAAAGTGGGGTGAAAGAATGGGAAAATTTGGCAGAGGTGAACAAAGAAGCAGAATTCAGAAAGGAACTCTGTGGTAAAATTTGAAGGTGATTGGGTGAAATCTGAGGAAGTTATGGCAAACCCTAAAAATAGGAAAATGTGAGATTTCAGGCTGTAGGAAGGGGAATTGAGGATAGGGTCCTCAGGAATGAAATATGCAGAATGGAATGACAGGGGTTCCCTGAAAATTTCAAGGGAAACAGAGGTAAAACAAGGGAGATATGGAGGAAAAACTGATTTTTTTTTTTTTTTTTATCAGACTGGAGCGGCTACGGCTCGGATTTTATTTATTTATTTATTTACCGACTGGAGCGGCTACGGCTCAAAAGGAATCTGGAACAACGCCGAACGGCTAGATCTGGAACGGCTTGCAAAATGGATCTGAAACAGCGCAACAGTGATCGACAATAGTTCAGCTCAAAGTAGATATGGACCCTAGGTATGTGCGGCTTCCTAACAGTTCAGGGTTTTCACTCGGCCACCAATGCTGTCTGACGGCTTGCGTATTGGGGCAGTACCCCTCACTCCACGGCTCAGGTAAAACTGATAACCGCTTTGCCACAAACGACAGATCTTGGTTTACCTCACGGGTGGGAACTAGTCAATCAGGTAGGGGTCATTGCCCTTTTCGCTGGCAGGTCCTCTCAATGGGCTAGCTACTTCGGGGTTCCTGTGGTACTCCTCACAATGATTTTTAGGGCTTATGCCCAAGTACTTCCCATAGTTAAGCGGATAGGGATTATTCCCAAATCCAAACCTGCAACAAAAAACATTTGGGCAGAAATTCCACCCAATGTTCAAAAACCGGATCTATATTGCTCAGAATCACTATTATAGCATGTTTCCGGAACTAGAATAACCACTCTGCTTCTATTCATGAAAGCGGAATAGAAATCTGGGCACTTGGTCAAAAGATTTTCTCGCCGCAATTTCCGCGGCCGTCACCGAAATTCTGAAAAATTGCTGATTTTAAATCCGCGATATCTCCACTTTTAGAACTCCAAATGAGATGATTTTTGTTTTGAAACTGCGTATTTTTTAAAGAGGAATTCAGATATGCAATCGCTTTCTTCTGATTTTGTGCAGAAAGTTTCAGAAATGGATCTGAAAGTCGCCACCCCAAAAAAAGAAAAAAAAATTCCCACTTGTGCCAAGGAAAGTGTTCTCATACTAGATGTGATGAACCTGCAATAATTAATTAATGAAAATACATAAGATATCATAAATAACAGAACAGAATCACTTTTATATTGATCACGGGCCACTTCGAGGGGGCAACCTCCTTTGAGCAAGCTCAATACAATTAACTTCACGGTGCCTTCAATGACCTCAACACACACTTATATACTAAGTCTATGCCCAATACTATGAGTCAAAACCATGGGACATATAATACTACAGGACGACTTACAAAGCATATGCGTCCAATACTATGGGTCAATACTATGGGCTAATATAAACTACGGATCAACAAATACTATGGGACGACTTACAAAACATATGCATCCAACAACAATATACTAACATAGTAAAGAGAAGGGTTGACATAGGTTCCTAACAGGGCCCTTGGCACTTCCAACAGGTAATGGTTGGTGGGGCAGCTTTTTCCCCTTTGTTGAAAGATGGTATGTTGGCATGCAGTGGGGGTGAATTTGGCCATGCATGAGGACGGTTGAAGCCTCTGTTGGGAGGGAAACTATTTTTTTGTTTCTAGTAAGGTGGTGGTTTAAAACCTGGTCTTCGGTTATCGAATAAGGTTCTGAACCTATCTTTGTTTCTGTTGATGTTATCATTCCTTGGATTCCCGTGTTCATAATAGAGTTTGGCTTTGTGTAAAGTCATGTCTAAGGTTCTGGGCATGTCAAATTCAATCTTCTCTCTAAAATTTGGTGGTATACATCCCAAGAATTGTTGTATCTTGACTTTTTCATCCTGTATGTAAGGAACATAATGCAGCAGATCTAAAACTCTGTTGATGAAAGCTTCCATAGTTAGGGAGCGCATTTTTCATTCATGGAATTCTTTGATCTTCTTGTCAAAGAATCTTTTAGATATGTATTTGTCCTGAAATATTTTTTTGAAAGTATCCCATTTTATGTCCCTCATTTCCTGCCCTTTGGTGTGTTTCAAGTCTCTCCACCATCTGGCCGCTTTACCATTTAGGTTGTAAATGGCCAGTCTAGCTTGCATTTCACTGGAATAGTTGGACTTTAAAATACTTGTTCATTCCTAGAAACCACTCCTTAGCCTTCTCCCCAATATTTATCTCTCCTTCATATGTTAGGGTTTTAATCTTTCTGAATTCTCCTTGTAATATGTCGTCACTTTTCCTCCTTTTCTTGCATGGAGGTGGTGAACAGTCATAATTGGAAGAGCTCTTACAGTCATCTTCCATTGACCCAAGTATGTGTTCTTCCTGTTCCTCATCTTTAAGACTAGTAGATTTCTTTGTGTGACGGTTTCTCTCTTTGAATGTATTAGCTGAGAATGTGGGTTGTCTGTGGGGTTTTGCCCCTTTTAAGCTCTGAAGAAAAGCCTCATTTATAGCTTGTTGTTCTCATCTTTCCTGTATATTGTCATCTATCAAACTTTGGAATTCTACTTGTAGATTTTGCCTTGATTTCATTAAATCTGAGTTTAATTCCATCACGATCTCTTGCTCTCGTGGTGGTGAGTTCAAATTCCCATGTATGTTGTTGTCTTTTTCTGTATTTATACTCAGACTGTGATTGTACCTAGATTGTTGTATCAATGTCAAGAACACAAATTTATTAGTTCATATACACATATAAAAATAAAATCATAAATATACGTTTCTGATTTATAACTATCTACAGCGGATGTTCTTCTTGTAATGAGCCCAATAGGTCACTTAGCATTGTAGTTGGGCTCTAATACCACTTGTAATGTCCCTAAAACATAAAATTTAATTTTTTTTCGCTTATGACTAATATCTATAGTTCGGTACATGTTTTATCAAATTAACTTCAACAATGGGGTTTAAAATATAAGATTCACTTTAAAAGGCTTTTGCGGAAGTGTTTGGAAAAAGAGGGGAAATTGTTTTGTTTAGCTACATTGCATTTATTGTATTTTACTCAGCTGAACTTATAGCCTTGGTACTCAGTTGGAACTCTGAAAACTATTCTCAGACTTGCATCTAGTTTAAATGTTTCCCCTTTATGTAAGTTGAGATTATGTGTCAAAATCATGTCTAGTTTATAATTACGTGGAGACTATAATTTCTTTTATGAGCTTTATGGTTTGGGGGAGAAAGGATTTGGTGGTCAATATGACCAGACTTACTTAGCATTTTTCTAAAGTTTATTTCATTCTTCTTGTTCCTTTTGTAGGTGGTTTATTTAAAGGACTAACTGCTTTCCAAACTTCATTACCTATGTTAATCTCTAGGGTTTGATTTATGTATGAACAAATGTAGAACTTGTAGAAGTCTAAAGAGTATTCACTATACAAAAAAGGCGATATAAATATTTTTAATGCTAAGTGGTAAGATTAGTGGGGGCATTAACGAGTCCACCCTAAAGCTCTTGTAAAAGTTGGTTCATGTATTATGGTTTTGGACCCACCCAATTGTAATAATTTGCAAATAAAATACGAGTTCTCCCACTGTGTGGAATGGGTCGTGAATCAAAACTTAATGGCGTTTGATAGAGAATTAATGGATCTCTACGACAGTACTTCGAATGGAATCCAACTGGAGAATTAAGGACTAAACCCTAAGGGTTTTGAATGTCCCAAGGCATTGTTTATTGTTTTCTAGTTTGCTGAAGGGGGAGGCAGAGCCCTACTCTCCATGCCCTGGAGGCGCTCATAGCTAACATCGTTCTGCACCTCAGCGCTACTGCTGAATTCTTCGTGGTATGTTTTCAAATGCTAACTCCTTACTTTCAGTATTTCTACTCTTTTATCATGGTTATAATGTGTATACTAATCGTGGCTTGGTTTTTGTTGGCAGGGGAACTGGTGGTAGCAGCTCAAACAAATATGGGCATCGTGACTATGGATAAATTAGTATTAAGTCTAGGCTTTCGTGGCCGCCTCCTTCCCTTCGAATCATAAAGTTGGTAGCTGGGTTAAATACTTAGAAGGTCTGTTTGGAGTTGTGACTTCGTTTGTTTATAAAATGGGTGGCTATGCCCTATAGTGTGTTCTATGATGTAAACCACAGCATTTTGGCTGAGTGGTAGCCTATATGGCAATTTTGGTTTTGGAGGATGTTGGTCTGCCCTTTTTAGCACTCCAGGAGTTGTATAAACTTCTTAATGGTTTACATTGGGATTTTTAAATACTATCACGATTTATGATATGCGTGGTTCCTATTGGATGGATGAGGCACCCTTATCTGGTTCCCTGAGCAAGTCATAGTGCTGGGATTTTGTTTTGGTGTTAATACTGTTGAAATAAAACGTGATAAATGTAATTTGGATAAGCATTTTATATCAATTCATAATTTGTTGAATTAGATATTATGGGCATAGGACTGTTCTCTCGTTTTCAATTTCTGAGATGGCTTTTACTCCAGTTTTGTTTGAATAAACACCGTATTAAATCTGGAGATACTATGTGTAATTTTTTTATTCCTGTCAAGGCATACGAAAATCATCTTACTCCTGTAATGTATTTGTTCTGAAGTTTTAGTTGATATTTTATGGTGTGGCTATGCTTCTAAAAAATAATCTCTGTAGTTTAAATGAAAATCCTATGAGACAGGGTTTGACCCTGAGAGGTCGTGACTTCCAAAAATGGATGAATGTTTATTTAAAAAGTGAATGCTGAGGTAAACGTTTTGATTTCTATGCTGTGATGTTGGGGTTTCGTCTGAGTCTGTGTTTTTAATGCTGTCAAGAGAATACTAAAAACCCTAGATCAGGAAGTCATGTTTGGCAAAGAGTTTCGATATCCTGACTTCGTTGATTTTGTTTAATTCTTTAGTTTGACTGTGTTGGCTTCGTGGAAACTCTCGTGGGTCCTATCTTGTAAAACTGAGCGATAACTGTACATTGAAAAGTTGAAAGCCCTAACTAAGGGATTCGTGTTTGATAGTTATTTTCCCTAGGAAATTATATGCACAGTGGGTGTTTTCTTTAAGCTATAGGTTTAAATATCCCAGCAATCTTGTTTGTGCTATGTTGATAGGTAGTTTCGAAGCTTGGTCCTGCGTGATCTCTATTGTCTAATTTGATAAATGAGGTAAACTAAGTTTCACTTCGTTGGTTTCGTGGATCCCTTTTTTTTGGAAACCTGAGTTTTGAATATTTAATGGATAAAAGGTTTAAACCCTAGCTTACTGTAATTTAATAATTTTAAATGTACAACAAGAGGTTTTTGAAAGAATAATGTGGTTTCAATTTAAGTGGAGATTACTAGTTCGGATGTTGACATTTAGTTATAATAGTTTTGACAATATTGGTCCTACCTATATAGGTATCTATCACAGGCTAACTAGGCTAGCCCTGCTAGATTCTTGAAACATTTAGGGAAGAAGCTTGAATTCAATGGAAACATTAAATGAAAAGTGATCCTAGAATGTAAACCCTGAGAGCCCATGCCAATTGGCCCTTGCTCTATAAAGAAAAAGAAATAACATCATAATGTACATAAACATGAATGTTGCATAATAATTCTTACTTTAAATTTCTAAATCTAATTAAACTGTATGGAAATTTGTAGTTCATACCTGGTTCATGAAGCTTGGTCTTCCCTTGCAGAACCTGCACACTCAAACACTAGTTAATGGAAAAATGTATGGGTCTAGCTGACCTGTGGAATGATCTTTAACTGGATAGCTTTGGGACTACCATGTTCCTCCCAACCATGACGCTTAGGCCATTCCTGGTTCTAACTGGATCCCCCCTAGTTGGTTCCAACATGCAATGAGAGAAGTAGAGGCCCTAGGATAAGCTGTTGATTCAGATCTGGAAAATATAGTAGGCTGCTTCAGTTCTGCAGAGTAATTCTCTTTTTTTTTTCACAAGAGAATGATAATAAAAGAAAGATGATCTCTCCCTTGGGATCTGCCCTTCTTTATAAAGGTGAGTTTTGTTTGGAATATAGCTATTTGAATAATAATATTCAGTTTTTAATTTAATTTGAATTATAATATCTATGAAAGATAGTTTATTTACTTATTTACTCCTAGTTTATCTAGGACCTTTATTTTGTTATAATTAGATGTATCTTAAGTTATATCACGTAAATAATAATAATACTTATGGGTGAATCCACGAATGTGGTTCACCATTTTTGGCTAATCACATTGGAAAAATGCATTTTTCAGACCCTCAATCGAGGTATTTTAAAGCCCTCGATCGAGGTTTTAAATGCTCGATCGAGGGTGTTTTAAACCCTCAATCGAGGGTCTAACCAAACCCTCGATCGAGCAAACCTTCGATCGAGGGTTGGTTAGACCCTCGATCAAGGGTTTGTTCGATCTGGAGGGAAAAAAAACAAAACAGTGCCCGGCCGGTTGTGCAGTGGCTTGACAAACCCTCGGTCGAGCAAAACCTCAATCGAGGTTCTAAATGCTCGATCGAGGGAATGCAACAGGGAAAAAAACAAAACAGGGCTCGGTAGGCCCGGCTTTGTGCAATGGCTTGAAAAACCCTCGATCGAGCATTTAGAACCTCGATCCAAGTTTTGCTCGATCGAGGGAATGCAACAGGGAAAAAAAAACAAAACAGGGCCTGACCAGCCCTGTTTTGTGCAGTGGCTTGACAGAGACGGAAATAGCAGCGACCCGTGACCTCGACCGAGCACATGCCCGACACCACCTCCCCACAGCGACGCCACCTCGCCACACGGACGCCATCATGTCATCTATTCCACCATGTGGGTAGAAGTCCACCATGTTTTTTGTTATTTAAAAAAATATATATATTTTGTATTTGTTGTATAAATATGTGTTTTTTATCAAATCTAGTTTTAATTTGGTTTTCTAGAAATGGTTAGGATGTAGGCATTTAAACTAAACCAAGATTGAAACTGAAAACCTCCATTGAAACCAAACTAATTGAAAAAAAAACATTTGATTTAACTAAAAAAAAAAAACCATTTCAAACCAAAACAAAAACCAAAACCATTTGAAATTTGAAATAGATTTAGGGTTTTAGATATTTTGCAGTTATTTGTTTAAATTATTTGATTTATTTTTGTTTATATATCAACCGGTAGCATTTTACCGCATAAATGCTACCGGTTTGATTTTAAAATGTGTATTTACAAGCAGAAATGCTGCCCTTTTTTTTTCAATCCTCCGAGAATGCCAAGAGGATTAGAAAAAAAAACCATTTGAACCTAAAACAAAAAACCATTTCAAAACCAAAACTATTTGAAATTTGAAATAGGTTTAAGATTTTAAATTTATGTTGCATTTATTTGTTTAAAAATTATTTGGTATGTAAATTTGTTTATATATCAACCAGTGGCATTTCACCGCATAAATGATACCGGTTTTATTTTAAAATGTGTTTTTACAAGCAAATATACTGCCAATTTTTTTTCAATCCTCCGAGAACGCCAAGAAGATTGAAAAAAAAATCATATATTAATATTATAATATAAAAGAATTAAAAAATGAATATTAATAATATATATAATCATATATTATTTATTAATTTTTACTTAATTTATTTTTAAAAAATAATATTTAATATTAATAATATAATATAAAAAATTAAAAAATGAATATTAATAATATATAATCATATATTATTAATCATAACCATAACCAAGTTTCCAAATTGTCCTACATAGGATCTCCTCTCAGGTTATGAAAAGTATGTCCACAATGTGAGCATCAATGAAGATAAATTGGCAATGGATGACTATAGGTCCTCTTAGAACAAGCTCATATTACCTAACATTACTTTGTCAACCTTATTATTTATAAGGAAAATACAATGAAAGAATATTATTCTATTTCTATCCTTTAAGTCTCTTAACCATATCTTTATGATTGTTATTAAAAAATATTGGGACTAGTGGTCAAAGAGGGATACATGGATTTCTCATGAAGGCATGTAGTTTATCCTTTGCAAGAAAATAAAATTCCTGAATTTTGGGCATGCACATGATTATTTGAAATTCATTCTTACTAGATTTGGGATCATAGCCTAGGCCGCCATAGTTTTTACAAACATAGAAATTATTCAAACAAGTACAATCATTATGAGAAAATTATGCACAAAAAAATGGTCATGAACAATACAAAATAATTCCTCCATTATTTAGTGAACTAGAAAATAATTATTGCTAGAACTACAAACTTTTCCCATTCGATCCGCCCAAAATGGTGAACCACATTCGTGGATTCACCCAATAAATTGGTAAGAATTTCAATAAATTGGTAAGAATTGAAAAGTTTTAGCTCAATTTTGAAAATAAATTTTATATAAATAATTTATGTCAATATCAATGAAAATAAATAAAATAATTATGTTTCATTACATATATCTTATTACAGTAATAAAAAATGTTTTTTTTAATTTGTAATTTAATATATTTAAATTGCATATATATAATAATGTATTTAAAAAATTTTCAATTCAACTATTCATTTGCAAAAATAATTTGAATTTTATTTTTTTGCCACCTCCACCTTAGTAAACATATGTTATATAAACCACATAAATAATATAGCCATGAATGAATCAATACAACTCACAAATTTCCCCATGAAAAAACCAACTATATTACTCTCTATGTACAATAATACTACATCAAAATAACATATGTAGATTCCTCTCTATATAAAATAATACTACATCAAGATAACATATATAGATTCCCCTCTTTTATATATTATGCTTATTGGTTTGATTCAGAGTTATGAGATCAATTTGTATTTGTTCAAATGATCAAAATACAACTTAGCTTTAAATTTTACATTAAAGAAGAGTTTGTATTTCCATATAATATGATTAATTTTGAAAATATTAACAATTTTTATTATTTAAAGTTATGAATTAAGTAAGAGGCCAAACCTTTTTTTTTATAATAAAAAAATATTGGATGTCACTTCATATCAATATGGGATGTCCCATTATAAGAGTTGTATTAGTAGATCTTGTTCTTAAGTTTATGAAAATGAAGTGGTAAAAAGGTGAACAAATTCAATCATTTCTCCATTAAAATTATTCTCCAAATGTTAATAATTCATATTATTTGAAGTTATGAATTAAGTAAGAGGTCAAAAACTTTTTTAGAATAATAAAGTATTGGGTGTCACTTCAAATCAATATGGGATGTCCCAATTATGAGAGTTGTCTTAATGGTTTATTCTTAGGTTTATGAAAATGGAGTAGGTAAAAAGGTGACTAAATTCAATTATTTTTCCATTGAAATTATTTTCCAAATGTGATAAGGATTTCAAAAGAAATTACAGTTTAACATGATTGATGAGGAATTTGCCATAAAATTTTGCGAATAAGATTTTCAACCCAACTTTAAAACTCACTCCTATATAAATAGTTTATGTTAATGTCAAAAGAAATAAATAACTAAGTTAAATGTATTACATTACATATATTGTCTCACTGCAGTGATGAATAATGATGAATAATCAATGTTTTTTGTTTTCCAATTAATTTGTGGTAACTTGTAATTTAATGTATTTAAATTGCATATATAACCATGTGGATTTTTAGTTTTGTGGATTTTTAGTTTTTGAATAAATAAATCTTGCAAAATTGAATCCAAAAATATAAAACAATGATTGTACGAACCTTCCTCTCACTCAATGGTTGAGGATCAATAGGAGCAAACTCTAGTCCAGTGGTGGCCTTGAATTTGAATTGGAATTGAAATTGAATTTGGAATTGAATTTGAAATTTGAAATTGAAATTGAAATTTGAATTTGAATTTGAATTTGAATTGAATTTGAATTTGAAATGTGAAATTTGAAATAGAATTTGAAATTAAAATTGAATTTGAATTTGAAATTGAAATGTGAAATTTCGAATAGAATTTGAAATTGAAATGAGAAAATTTGAAATTGAAATGTGAAATTTGGAATATAATTTGAAAGAAAATTAGAATTAGAAATTGAAATGTGATGCAGATAGTCCTGAAGAGAGAGATTCAATGCTTTGTGCTCCGCGAAGCACAAGAGGATCTAACGTCGCCCGACAGGGCAGCCATCGGTAACGCTCCCATTCATCGAGGAGTGATGCCAGGCCGGGGTCGGTTTCCATTGGTGGTGGCAACAGGAGATATAGTGTGTCGGTTCATCCCAACGACATACATGTGGATCCCCAGGAGGAGGATGTGCAACAACACATGAGTGCATCAGGTGCATATTTTTTGTTAGCACATTTTTAGTAAATTTTTAGTATATAATGCATTGAATTTCAGCTGCAAGTTATAATATATATTTTTAGTAACATTTTTGTTTTGGTTTGGATCGCAGGTGCCCCATCAAGGGGATCGTACGATGATGAGGTTGCACAGATCACTCTCACTGACATCATTTCCTAGCGAGAGTGGGTGAGCTCATGTGTGGGAACTTTGAGGGAGGATTCTCCCACACGGTGATCTTTGTCGATGATGTTATCAGCAGTTGATGAGATGTTGGCCCTCTGTAGGATGGTAGGACCTCTCAGTGACATTTGGCGACATTCATGCCAGAGGAGGAGACAGGGAGTCATTGGGATCCACAAATGGGACGATGTCAAAGTCGCCATAAGAGGGCATGACATCAAGGGTGCTTTATTCGACATCCCTCATGACCGCGTCCACGGTCAACCGCTTAGACTCAGGGAGTTTAAGTTGGAGGTCGCTGCAACACATATATATGATAGATTCATGGGAGCGTGGGGCATGTTCCCCCACCATGACAAGGTCCCATTGTACTTTTCAAAACATGTTTATGCAGAGTTTGTTTTGGACATGCACCCGGATTACACTAGCACAGGGTCCCAGTTCTATGGGGCTGGTAGGGGACGCTCCTACCAACATCCTGGAGCTCGGAGAGACCCTTCCTTCATGCCACCCACTATGAGGTTGGTACCGCTTCCAAACAGGGCAGTTATCAGGTCGGGGGATGTGGCACAGTCATCCCAGTTTGCTATAGAGGCTAGAGCTGACCTTGCAGATTCGTTGTTCACTGCCATGGGTAGTGTTGTTGTTGCTGTGCATGGAGAGGCATCTAGACCACCCGCTCCACCTGCAGATCCAGATATACAGTATGTCTCTAGTGACATACTCAGGAGTTTCGATGGCGAGACCCTACTGCGGTATGTTGATTCAGCGCAAGATGCATACTTTCAGTTATATCGTAGATGCGCTGCTACATGACAGGTATACTTTTGTACAATTATGTATATATGTTCTTCATGTTACATCATATCAATGTCGCAAATTGAATGCTCAATAATACTTAAGGGAGTTGTATTCTATTGATCCATGCAAGGACCCCATTCATGGATCAACTCTTTAATAGCGAGCCATCGGTTGGTCCATCCACTTGTCCCCACCCACGGACAACAGTAGTCGGGGTAAGTTATAATTTATGTTCCAATTTAATTTGTCTTTGAATATTATTTCTCAGTTTAAATAATTTGTGTTTTATTTCTTAATTTTCGAGATTTTATGTTGTAGATCTTAACTTCAAATGAATTTCAAATTGTACAGAGCAACGGAAAGGAGGTAGATCCTGATTATGGACATGAGGATCAACAAGGTCCTGACAAGCTGGGTTCAGATACACATGTGAGTTTTAATTTATGTTCCAATTCATGTTATTTTGTCACATTTAGTAATTGATTTTTGTACTTTCTGTTTCATTTTTTTACGGATAGCTTTTAAATGATGTTAAATTTAGTTTTAATTTTTAATAAATCTAACTTATTACATGTAATGGCATATTACATAGACATCGCAACAGGAGGGTGTCAATGCTGCAATGGATTTCACACATGGTTGGGATGTAGCTCGAGTACATGGTTCTGATGAAGGGCCATCTACCCGTATTCCTACCCAGATCCCGGATATCACCATTGACATGATGGATATGGTGGAATTCCTTGAGATTTTAGAGTCTCAGAGACAGCAGCGGGCTACTGCACACGAGGGCAGTCAGAGGGATGATCACAGGCCTCATGGGGGTAGTGGCCGATGAGTTGATGATCTATACATTTCCATGTTTTGGATATTTTCATATTTTATATATTTTCATGTGTTTGGATGATCTATGTATACGTTTTCATGTTTTGGATATGGATTTCTATCGTTTATACATGGACTTTTATCATATATGGACTTTTGGATATTTTGTATATTTTATGATATTGATGTCTTGATGAGTATTTTGTATCTGACTTGATATTTTGTATATTTTATCATATTGATGTCTTGATCTGGATATAGTTATTACAGTTACAAATTTATGTTTTGTCGTTTCAAATGCAGATTTAATGTGTAGTTACAATTTAGTTCAATTTAAAATGCAAATTTTGACTACGTTACAGAACATCTTTGAAAATTTAGAATTGAATACATACATTACGTTTTAAGATTGAAATTACAATTCCAATTCAATTACAATGTAAAATTTCAAATTTAATGTGTAATTTCAATTCCAAATCAATCACAATTTAAAAGCTCTTTTTCAACTACATTACAATTGCATAAATGAAATCAAAATGCAAAATTAGAATACATTTGAAATTAAAAATTGAAATTGCAATTACATTATGTTGTCTACACATCACAATTCAATTACAATTTACACATTCCAATTCAATTACAATTTAAGATTAAAATCTCGAATTTAATGTGTAATTTCAATTGAAAATTCAATGTGTTTTTGATGCATGTAATCCAAAATGTGAAGCTCATATACTTTGATTTATACGAAGAAAGGTAAGATAAACCATTATTGCAATTTATATGTCTCACAAAATAAATACTTAGGCAACAGAAGTAATGAAATGTTTATTAAAAGCAAGCATGTAAAGTAATGAATGTTCACATCAACATACAAAATAACATTTTATTGAATGCGAGTATGTAAAGTTAATGAATGCTTACATCAACAAACAAAATAATGTTTTGTGAGACTATGCTTCCCAACTACTTATAACAAAACCTTACAAATCGTTTTGATCATATGGACGATGTAATCTTCATCTCATCATGGCTTTCACTTGATGCCATCAAGGACATAGTTCACCATGATACAAGATTATAACAAATGAAGTCAAGAATTATGTGGATGCCATACAAGTGTCAAGCAAAGGGATTTTCAACCACCAAATCACCATAACTAAATGTCAACCACGAATGTAAAAATTCTACTAGCAAGGTCAATCTAATTATTAATCAATTGCTTTGGAAGGAAATCAAATTGAAGGAGTGTTTTGGTGCCCTTCATTTCCCTTAGTAAGAAAAATTCAAAACTATGGATTGATTGGGGTCACTTCCCAAAAAATATAGCTAAGGAAGAGTCATATATATACCACACATGGGTATGTATGAGACCTCTAGTTGAAGCTTCAATGATAGACTATGAAAAATCAAGGGAAACACAATAGTCCTAAATAGTAAAAATTCTAGGTTATCAATACAAGAATGTGTGGTCCAAACAATAATTATAATGCCCAAAATTTTCTAAATTCATATATTAAAGAATGTTGCACAAAATGGTAATCGGTCACCAAATTCAAGTTCAAGGTAGGTGACAACATTGAGTATCTATTATATAGGGCATTATCACATATGAATACAAGGGACATAGAAGAGTCTAGAGGTTTAAGGATCAAGTCTGGAGCCATATAAATTTCCTTGAAGATGTGGGGACTCTCAATTGCATAAACAATGTATGCCTTAATCATCATACTCCTAAATTGAATTAAGTGGGCATCCAAGCAAAAATAAAGTAGTGATTTAAGTTATATATTAAATATTGTATATGAATTTATATATAGCATTCTACAACACCTAAACCGTTTGTATGGAATTTGATATATCACTCTAAATTATGATACTTATGTGTTTCAAGGTACCCAAACTCATTTCAAATGATTTCCATACTTATAAATATGAAAATACAAATTAAGTTTTGGCCATCATGAATTTTACTTAGTTGAAGGAATTATTTAGTGACCTAAAATCTAAAATACATAAGTTTATTGATTTTGGTTTAACCTGGATTATAATGTGTAAAATTTTGCAAGTTTGGAATCAAAATTTAAAATTAGAATACATTGTACAATTCAAAATTTAGATTTTACAATTCCACATTGTATAGATGTATTTTAAATTTTCAATTACATTACAATTGTATTTGAAATCAAAATTTAAAATTAGAACATGTACATGTTCAAGTGTATTCACATTGGAGCACCATGACTCAAATTTCACAAAAGCCTCCCATCTAGTATTTGTATTCTTGACATTAAAGAATCTACAAAAATACATTTATAAAACAACCTCCAAAAAAATATTACACAAGACAACATGAAAACTATGCCAATGATGCAAGTGGCATACATGTTGTTAAATTTTGAGTATTAATTCACAATACTATAGGATCTTTGCTGAGAGAATAACATTTACAGTATATCAATGCATGACAAGCATCACAAGCATCACAAGAATCAAAAGCATAGAGACAAGAGACACAGAGTTTCCGTGTGGAAAACCCTAAGGTGAAAAACCCCACAACTTCCTCAGAGATAGAGAGAGCAATGGCTCAACCAAAATACAACCAAATAACACTGAGATAGTCTCCTAGCAGATGATCCTTCTCCTCCTCACTAGTGCGCCACTTTCAGATAGATAGTAAGTTACTTTTTCGAGTGAGTAAAATAGAGATCTCCTATCTCTATTTATACTTACCTTTTTGCCCAGTGACCTACTGGGGCCGACTTGTCTACTTAGATACATCCACATTATATTATATATAAATCAGGGCCGACCCCACATGGTGGTCTAATAACCCATCGGCAAGTACACACACTTGCGACACTTGTCAATCCACATGACAACACTTACTTATAGAGGAATAACACATCTCTTATAAGGGTACAATAAATATATATATAATACACAAATGAAATACATTTTGAAGTTACATATACATCAACACTCCCTCTTAACTAGGAAGGTATTTCTCGACACAGATCTGCTAGACAAGTCTTCTTCTCTGGATCATCGTCATCATCATCGTCACTGCTGCTACTATCTCAACCAATCTCTGACTCTACTCGTCATAGGAAGTTCTACAGAGCCAGTCCTTTTTCATACTGGATGTAGGCCCACCACCTGCAGGTCTTCATCATCACTGGCCATACTGTGGAATCCTCAGGACTTATTACGTGCATCACAAAACCTCGAAAGAGCATCCCAGGCTGTTACAAACACACAGCTCTACCTATAGGATCTCCCAGAGCACCGAATTACATGTGACCTCACCACAAAACCTCGCAAGAGCATCCCAAGCTGTTACGAGCACACAACTCTACCTATATGATCTCCTAGGGCAACGAATTACATGTGGTCATGGAAAAACCTCGCAAGAGCATCCCAGGACTGATTACGGGCACACAGCCCAACCTATCGGATCTCCCAAGGAACCGAATTACATGCCATAGGACAAAACCTCAAAAGAGCATCTGCCAGATATCCCAGGGCACCGAATTACATGCCATAGGAAAAACCTCGAAAGACTATATGCAGATCTCCCAGGGCACCGAATTATATGTCCTTCCAGAGCAAAACATCGAAAGAGCATTTGCCAGATGTCCCAGGGAACCGAATTACATGCCATAGACAAAACCTCGAAAGACCATCTGCAAATCTCCCAGGGCACCGGATTACATGCTCATCTTGTACAACCTGATCCACGGCTATAGAGTATCAACCTGATACTCACCATACATCATCCTGATGTATCCATGATCATCCTGATCATCATCACTGCAATGTCCTGCTGCATGTCATCTGGAGCAACATCCTGAAGCTCGTCATCCATGATCATCCTGATCATCAATGCATCCATCTGATGCACACCACGTATCTACCTGATACATATCATCATCCATGATCCACCTGATCATACAATGTATCCACCTGATACAAATACATGATACATATTGCCTCACATGATCCACCTGATCATACAATGTATCCACCTGATACATATACAGATACATGGTCCAAGCATCCAACATGATGCATATGCAAAATACATACACATGATCCAACTGATCATATCCATCATCCAACATGATGTGTACATATAAATGATCCAACTGATCATATCCAGCATCAACATGATGCGTACATACATACATAAAAATGATCCAACTGATCATATCCAGCATCCAACATGATGCATACATACATACATAAAAATGATCCAACTGATCATATCCAGCATCCAACATGATGCGTACATACATACATAAAAATGATCCAACTGATCATATCTAGCAGAAACCAGAACATCATCCTGATGCTCATCATCCAGCACTTACATCCTCAGCCATGTGAAGGATCCTCCTTCCAACATGCTTGGAATGGCTTCAACAAATGTGTCCATCACTTCTTCCTCGAAGTGTCCTCGATCTGAAGAACGCCAAACCTCTCTCTGAAGTACTCGAACTTCACCCTGGCTAGTGGCTTCGTCAGCACATCTACAATCTGCTCGTCCGTCGCAACATACAGGAGCTTCACAGCTCCTCTCTACACCATATCCCTGATATAGTGATATTTGATCTCTATGTGTTTTGACCTGTCATGAAACACTGGGTTCTCGGACAGCTTCACACAACTCTGGTTATCACAGAATATACCAGTAGCCTCCAACGGGAGATCAAATAACTCAGACAGTAGCTTCCGTAGCCATACTGCCTCACAACTACCTGAACAGGCTGCAACATACTCTGCCTCAGCTATACTCAGTGCTGCATAGGACTGCTTCTAGCTAAACAAAGAGATCACACCTGATCCTATACTGAAGCAACACCCAGATGTGCTCTTCCTGTCTGCAGCACTGCTAGCCCAATCTGAATCAACATAACCCTGTAGGTTAAACTTTTGATTCGCTTCATACTTGAGCCCATAATCCACTGTACCCTTCAGGTACCTCAGAACATGCTTTACAGCAACCAGGTGAACACTCCTCGAATCCGTAAGGAACTGGCTCAATGTGTTCATAGCAAAGCAAATGTCTGGTCTCGTGTTCGTCAGGTACATCAAGGACCCAATCATCTGACGGTACATGGAGACATCAACTGGCCCAGATGAAGCATCACATAGAAGCTTCAGATTCGATGCCATAGGTGTGGCCATGGCCTTGCAATCCATCATCCCAAATCTCTTTAGGATATCCACTGTATACTTCCCTTGACCAAGGAAGATCCCTCCTGCACTCTGCCACACCTCCATACCTAGGAAATAGTGCATCATTCCCAAGTCCTTCATATCGAATTCATCAGCAAGCTTCCTCTTAGTATCTGCAATCAGTCTGTCGTCTCCTGTTACAAATAAGTCATCCACATACAGGAGTAGAATCATAGGATTCCCTTCCTCAACCTTGTAGTAAAGGTTGGAGTCCGCTTTACTCTTGGTAAAGCCCAAGCTAGATAGAAAACTGTCCATCCTACCATACCAAGTTCTGGGAGCTTGCTTCAAGCCATACAAGGCTTTCTTCAATCTGCACACATATGACTCCCTGTCATGTATTTCAAAACCGAGTGGTTGTTCCACATATACTTCCTCTTCTACTACACCATTCAAGAAAGCAGTATTGACATCCATCTGGTGTATTTTCCATTTCATTGCTGCAGCCAGGGAAAGTACTGTTCTGATGGAAGTATATCTGGCTATAGGTGCAAAGGTTTCTTCATAATCTATTCCTTCTTTCTGAGAGAAACCACGAGCTACGAATCTTGCTTTGTATTTTTCTACACTGCCATCTGCAGCATGCTTGATTTTGTAGATCCACTTGGAAGTCACAACAGACTTCTCTTTAGGTCTTGGGACAACATCCCAAACATCATTCTTCATTATTGATTGGTATTCCTCAACCATAGCATCCTTCCATTCTTTCTTTTCTGCTGCCTCTTCATAACTGGAAGGATCTTTGTTCATAATGTCACAGAGTAAAGCAACATAACTGGTGTGTGATCTGGTTCTCTTCTTTGCTCTGTGTTCTTCTTCTGGAATGCCAAATCTTTCTGCATCATGAATGAGCTCTCTAGCCCATACAGGTTTCCTCTTGTGAGAGTTATCCTCACGGGGTGGATCTACAGGTTCTTGTGGATCTTCAAACTCACGAACAGTTTCTGGAACTGCTTCAGTCATCGTAGTGTCCTGAAATCTTGTTTCCTTAGGTTCTTCATAAACTTCGATGGGTGCCTTCCTCGATTTGATGAATGCTAAGTTTTCATCAAATGTTACATCCCTACTGACATCAATCTTCTTGAACCCTGGAAAGTATATTCTGTAAGCCTTCAAGCTTTCACTGTATCCCACAAAGATACCCTTCTTTCCTGAAGGATCTAGTTTAGTCCTCTTTTCCTTTGGGACATGAGTGTATACTGGACAGCCAAATATTTTGAGATGACTGACTTCAGGTTTTTTACCAGAAAAGACCTCTTCTGGTGTCTTGTTGTCCAATATCTTGTGGGGTGTTCTGTTCTGCACATATACAGTTGTTCTAGTTGCTTCTGCCCATAGGTGCATAGGAAGATCCTAGTCATGCAACATTGCCCTTGCTGCTTCCATGATAGTTCTGATCTTCCTTTCTGCAACTCCATTTTGTTGAGGATTATAAGGAGCAGTCAACTCCCTCTTAATCCCTGAATCACTGCAAAGCTTCTTGAAGTCACTTGAGGTGAATTCTACACCATTGTCGGATCTGAATGTTTTGATCTTCTTGTCAGCTTGATTCTCCATCAAGGTTTTGAATTCCTTGAATTTATCAAGCACCTCATCTTTGCCCTTCAAGAAGTATACCCAAGTCTTCCTGGAGAAGTCATAAATAAATGATACATAGTAAACATACCCACTTAGGGAACTAGATGACATAGGGCCACATACATTTGAGTGGATGATTTCCATAATGTCTTTTGCCTTGCTTTCACTACTTGGGAAAGCCTTCTTAATGTTCTTTCCTTTTGCACATCCTTTGCAAACACCTTCATGTTTGGTCTTGATTTCAGGAAGACCCTCTACTACCTTGCTTGCAATTGGAAGTGCCCTATAGTGCATATGAACAATTCTTCTATGCCAAAGTTCACTTGGCTCCATGGATTCATGTACCATGGCATGCTCAGGTTGTCCTTTCAATTTATACAAGCCTCCCTCTTGTTCTCCAATCACTACTGCATCATCTATGTTCTTTCCCTTTGGCCACATTAGGACTTGGCCATCCACAAATACAACCCTCATGCCTTTTGCATCCAATGCAGAGAGGGAGAGTAAGTTTTTCTTGATTCCAGGCACATAAAGGACTTCTTTCATCTTCAAATATTTTCCAGAATCTAGGTTGTAGGAGGCTTCACCACTTCCTTTGATTGGGTATTGATAATCATCCCCAAGTTTCACTTTATGGGGTGATTCATGTTCAAAAAGGTTCACAAAAGATTCCTTGAACCCAGTCATGTGTTTGGAAGCCCCACTATCAATCAACCAATCATTACAACCATGAGAAATAGTACCTGTGAGAGCAGAGATCAGAACATACTCTTCTTCACTTGATGAGTCGGATATCCACATCATCTATTTCAGGGTACATATCTATTTCAGGATCATCTATTTCAGGATACATATCTACTTCAGGATCTTGCATGATCTATTTCAGGATATGCAGCTGCATGCACTTGCATGCATCCCAGTCTCTTCTAGCACCCGGGAGCCACTTACCACAGAGTTTTAGCCCTCCTAAGCTGAAAGGCGCCCACTTCTCACCTACTTCCAGAGAAGGGCGCACTTGTTCACCTACCACTGCAGATTCACTCCAGTTACATTCAGTTAGCTCCGATTCTCCCTGATTTGAGGCTAGTTTCACTCCTGACTGACTGTTTCACCTCCGATTGACCTCCAGTTCAATTAGGTGACTTGCTCTGACTCCAGTTAGCCTCCCATGCGCCCCCACTGAGCCTCCAGATCCTATATCAGTGCTACACACTTCAGTTACACTTATTACACTCAGTTAGACTCAGATTGACACCTGGATGACTGGTTGTTGTGATTGATGAGCAACACCGATGATTGATGAGGACTCCTAGATAGAGTCAAGCTACTCCATTCAGTAATTCGAATGACCTCCTTAGGCAATTCGAATTGCTCTGTCATTGTGACAGTTTGTATTGTAATTCATTCACCCTTTCTGGGATAGAGAGCACTGCTGCATGTTTTGCACACTTTTGCACCATATTTTCTATGTTCACTTGTTGTGATTGATTTACTTGTTCATTAGATCTGCTGTGACTAATTTTACATGGTATCAGAGCCATTGCAGGGACAAGATCTCTTTTCTACAGGTGTTTATACAAGAAGATTTGACTGAATTGCTAAAAATTGCAAAAGTTTGGCATGAGATATCTCAAGGGCATTCGCTCCTGTGCATGCAAAGCTTGAAAAATATTCCAATACCACTCCAGAAGCTTGAGTTACCACATAATTCCTGGATCTAATACATTGGACCTATTCAACATTGCTTGAAATCCAATCCCAGGTGTGATGCAACTCTCAAAGGGTGGATTGTTCGACCTTATTGTGGTTGTTTTGATGTGATTTGCAGGTTTATTGTCTCCTTCAAGTGCACTCGCTATTTTCTGCATGCAAGGTTTCCTCCTTCAATTGCATTCGCTATAGTCTGCATGCAAGCTTCCTCTTCATCAGTTGACTCAATCCTTGCAATGGAATACTCTTCTTCAAAGCCTATCCTCACCCCATTCAATTATTTTGATTGGAAAGATGATATGGAGATCATATTACGTTCAAAAGGTTACTACCGAGTCACTCTTGGTCTTGAATTGGAGCCAAACAATGTAGCAGAAAGAACCAAACACTACAACAAGCTTGATGAAGCTTACGGTCTTCTTTGTCTCTCCATCTCCAAGGATCTTCACTTCCATCTCAGCGGATTGAAGACTCCAAAAGCCATATGGGAGCAACTTGAAACACTATTCGGCAAGCAGAATGAGCTTAGGGCTTTTCAATTAGAGAATGAATTGATTGCCCTTAATCTTGAGAATTTCGAGACCATCAATGAATTCTTCACAAAATTCAAGAACTTGAACTTGCAATTGAAGAACAGTGGTGTTATCAAAGAGGATAAACAGTTGATCCTCTCCATTCTAAGCAAGCTTGGGAAAGATTATTCGGTATTTGTCTCCACTTTCAATTCCGGTTGACTAGCTACCCCGAATTGGAAGATGCCTACCTTGAATGCCTTCATTGAGTCCATTACGAAAGAGCATGACAAGTTGATTCAAATGGGGTCCATAAGCTCCAAAGATTCAGCCCTATTTGTTCAAGGACCCAAGATCTCGAATGGTAAAGGAAAGCTAAAGAAGGAGAAGCCCAAATTCGAGCCTCACAAGCAAAAAGACAAAGGCAAGCAAACGGATGCACCATCCAGTTCGAAATCCAATCAAAAGGGCAAAGAAGGTAACCAAAAATCTAAATGTACTTATTGTAACCGTGGCTTTCATCCTGAAATTTCATGTATGAAGAAGACTATAGATCAAATGGCACTCCTTTTGGAAAAGAACAACATAACCCTTCCTGACGGTGCAAGGAAGAAAGATCGGAATGACGATCATGAAAGAGGACAAGCACTCATGGAAACGGTTTCGAAGCCCACTCTCTTGATAGATTCGGGTGCATCAAATCATATGACTGCAAATATTGATTCTTTTTCCTCATTCGATCCAAACAGCTCCATCCCCATCCATTTGGGAGATGACTCAAAAATTTCTTCAAAGGGCAAAGGTACGATTCATGTAGATCATGGATGCTTTCAGAATGTTCTCTATGTGCCTTCCTTAGCTTCGAATCTCCTTTCTGTGTATCAAATGACACATACTGGTGATCCAAAGAAAGTCACATTCAGCCCAAATACAGTTGAAATTTCTGATATCAAAAGTGGAAGACTAGTTGCGGTTGGAAAGGCAAACCACGCTGCAAAATGTTATGAGTTTTCGCACTTTATTCCGCTTGCAAAGCCCACTGCTCTTCGCACACATGGTAATGAGGTTAGTAGGCTTTGGCATGAAAGATTTGGACATCTAAGTTATAAGTATTTGCTGCTGCTATCAAATAAATCCATGGTAGATGGGCTTCCACAACTCCGTTCCTCGAAGGGAATATGCACCGGTTGCATTATTGGGAAGCACCCCGAGCACAGATTCGACCGCGGCAAGGCTAGCAGAGCCTCTACTATTTTGGGATTGATCCATTCTGATATCAGTGGTCCGCTGCCCCATATGTCATTAAATGGTTCAAGGTATGTTTTGACATTTATTGACGATTTTTCCCGCTTTACATGGGTATTCTTTCTCAAAAACAAGTCAGAAGTGCTTGGAAAATTCAAGGATTTTAAGGCTTCTGTTGAGACCACCACTGAGAGCAAGATCAAAGCTCTTAGATCTGATAATGGTGGGGAATATATCAAGTCCGAGTTGCTGCAACTTTGTGCCCAAAGCGGAATCAAGATCCAACATACAGTTCCCTACACACCCCAGCAGAACGGTGTAGCGGAAAGGAAAAACCGGTCACTGAAAGAGATGGCTACATGCATGATTGAATCGAAAGGTTTGGCTGCAAATATTTGGGCTGAAGCAATCAATGTTGCTGCATATATACAGAACCGTGTTCCACATTCATCCGTGAAAGGTATGACTCCTTTCGAAGCATTCTTTGGTCACAAACCGGATGTGTCAAATTTGAGAGTTTTTGGCTCTACTGCATGGGCTAGAATTCCTTCTGAGAAGAGACAAGCTTTGGATCCACAAAGTATCGAGTGCATATTGATAGGATATGGGGAAGAATCAAAAGCATATAAACTCATGGATATCAGATCTAAAAAGATATTCATAGAGCGCAGTGTGCAGTTTGAAGAACCGCTTCAAGAATTGCAACTAGTTGAGGAGAAAACTGTCGATTCACCGCCTTCACCAGAAGAAGATTCGAGCAGCGATAATGAAGGTATGAGTTCTGATATTTCTGATATTGTAGCATCATATGATGATCATGACATATCAGGTTCGGAATCCGACCATTCAGATCCCCCTCAGTTACCAAAGTGGGCCCAAAACACTCTACAATCTGCTGGTTCTAGTCTTGGAAATCCTGCTGATCCGAGACGAACAAGAGGAGACTTTCAAAGGGCAGGTATGGCTCTTTCTATTGCTGATCCATTTATTCCTGAGATTTGTTATTTGATGGCTGGTTCAGATCCCCAATCATACTATTCAGCCCATCGATATCCGAGATGGAAAAGTGCCATGGATGAAGAGTACAGTTCTCTTCAAAAGAACAATACATGGGAGCTAGTTTCTTTTCCACCTGGAAGAAAATTAGAGAAATGTAAATGGGTCTACCGTACTAAAGTTGCTGCTGATGGCACTATCAGCAAATATAAAGCAAGGTTGGTGGCAAAAGGTTTTTCCCAAGTCCAATGAGTGGACTACACAGAGACCTTTGCACCGGTTGCAAAGATGGATTCCATCCGCCTTGTTTTAGCTATTGCCGCATCCAAGCACTGGGAAGTGCACCATATGGATGTGAAGAGTGCATTTTTACATGGAGACCTTGCTGAAGAGGTCTATATGCAGCAGCCAGAGGGTTATACATCAGATCCATCATTGGTTTGTAGATTGAAGAAATCTTTGTACGGGTTAAAACAGGCCCCAAGAGCTTGGTACGCAAAGATGGACTCCTTCCTTCTTTCTCAGAATTTCCAAAGATGCAAATCTGATCCGAATGTCTATCTTCAGCGAGTTAAAGGTAATTTGTTGGTTATTGTACTTTATGTTGATGATCTGCTTATTACTGGTAGCACACTTACTTCAATAAACAAGCTAAAATCTGCCTTAAATCTAGCTTTTGACATGAGCGATTTGGGCTTGCTGAGTCACTTTTTGGGCTTGGAGATAGCTCAAAATTTCGATGGGATCACTATATCTCAGCAAAAATATGCTTCTGACCTATTATTGAAGTTTAATATGGCTGAATGTAAGGCAGCCCCGTTCCCATTCCTCTCAGGAATCAGTCTTGAGGAGGGAGATTCCACACCGCTTGCAGATTGCAGTATGTATCGACAGTTGATTGGTTCACTACTTTATTTGACACATTCACGGCCTGATATCTCATATGCCGTGAGTTCTGTGTCAAGATATATGCAGCAGCCACATGAGCTTCATTGGCGAGCAGCCAAGCGGATCTTGCAGTATGTGCAAGGTACGAGACAGTTTGGCATACATTATGCTGCAGATTCTGAGCTAGATTTCATTGGTTTTACTGATTCAGATTGGGCAGGTGATAGCATTGATCGGAAGTCCACTTCCGGTTATGTTTTCATGATTGGTCATGGTGCTATTTGCTGGTCCAGCAAAAAGCAAGCAGCCATTGCACTTTCTTCAGCAGAGGCAGAGTATCGAGGGGCAGTCAATGCCTGCATTCAGGCAGTTTGGTTGCAGGGTATTCTTTCCGAGTTTGGTTTTGGTGGCACTACTTCGACTGTCCTATTTTGTGACAATCAAAGTGCTATCAAGATCTCCACAGATCCAGTTCAGCGGCAGAGGACCAAACACATTGAGATTCATATGCATTACATTCGACAGTTGGTGCATGACCGCACCATCATTCTGCAATATTGCCCTACTGATGAGCAAATTGCAGACATCTTCACCAAGAGCTTCACTGAGAAGAAGTTCTCTTACCTCCGTTCACTGTTGGGGGTGAGTTCCATCATGGTGGAGACAGATTGATTCATTATTATGCTTTAGATTGAGGGGGGGCTTTCTTCCCACTGGGTTTTCCCTCTTTCCTCACTTAGTTTATTTTCAGCATTTTTTGGATTATTGTATTAGGGTGACCTTTGGTCTTAGTTACCAGGGCCCCACATTATTTTAGTTGGCACATCATAGTCTAGCTTGAGGGGGGGTGTTCGGATATCCACATCATCTATTTCAGGGTACATATCTATTTCAGGATACATATCTACTTCAGGATCTTGCATGATCTATTTCAGGATATGCAGCTGCATGCACTTGCATGCATCCCAGTCTCTTCTAGCACCCGGGAGCCGCTTACCACAGAGTTTTAGCCCTCCTAAGCTGAAAGGCGCCCACTTCTCACCTACTGCTAGAGAAGGGCGCACTTGTTCACCTACCACTGCAGATTCACTCCAGTTACATTCAGTTAGCTCCGATTCTCCCTGATTTGAGGCTAGTTTCACTCTTGACTGACTGTTTCACCTCCGATTGACCTCCAGTTCGATTAGGTGACTTGCTCTAACTCCAGTTAGCCTCCCATGCGCCCCCACTGAGCCTCCAGATCCTATATCAGTGCTACACACTTCAGTTACACTTATTACACTTAGTTAGACTCAGATTGACACCTGGATGACTGGTTGTTGTGATTGATGAGCAACACCGATGATTGATGAGGACTCCTAGATAGAGTCAAGCTACTCCATTCAGTAATTCGAATGACCTCCTTAGGAAATTCGAATTGCTCTGTCATTGTGACAGTTTGTATTGTAATTCATTCACCCTTTCTGGGATAGAGAGCACTGCTGCATGTTTTGCACAGTTTTGCACCATATTTTCTATGTTCATCTGTTGTGATTGATTTACTTGTTCATTAGATCTGCTGTGACGAATTTTACAGTAGGAGGCTTCACCACTTCCTTTGATTGGGTATTGATAATCATCCCCAAGTTTCACTTTATGGGGTGATTCATGTTCAAAAAGGTTCACAAAAGATTCCTTGAACCCAGTCATGTGTTTGGAATCCCCACTATCAATTAACCAATCATTACAACCATGAGAAATAGTACCTGTGAGAGCAGAGATCAGAACATACTCTTCTTCACTTGATGAGTCATCATCACTATCACTTTCTGCCCTAGCCTTCTTCTTTGGAGGTTCATCATCTTCTGTAGCATGAGCATGAAACCTTCTTTTGCTACCCTTCTTCTTCTTACTGGAGTTGTTGTTATTATCCCTTTTGTTCTTGGGACAATCTGAAGCAAAGTGACCCTTCTCATTGCATGTGAAGCATCTTAGGTCTTTCTTGTTCTTTTGATAGGATCTATTGTGGCGAGAGTGATCCTTCTTGGTTTTGCTTCTTTTGGTGTGAGCTGCAAGAGCTTTATCTTCACCTCCCATCTTTTCTTCACGAGCTATAAGTCTAGCTTCTTCTTGAGAGCATTCTTCCCGAAGTCTACTGAAGGAGATCAACTTCTTCCTTGCACAAATTCCTTGAATAAAGGAATCCCATGACCTGGGTAGGCCATTTAGAGTGGTCATCACCACTTCACCATTCTCCACCATTTCATCTACTGCTTCTAATTGTTCCTTGATCTGGGAGACCTTTGAAAAGTAAGATTGAATGGTTTCTCCATTCTGAAACTTCACTGCTTTCAATTGGTTCCGCAGGGTCATCTTCCGATTTATGTTCTTTCCTTCAAATAGCTTGGTCAAAGATTCAAACATCTCTCTGGGTGTCTTAAGAGAAGACACATGAGGTATGAGATGGTCTTTGATAGAATCAGCAATGATTCTCTTTTCCTTGACCAAGTTCTTCTTGTGCAATGCCTTGGCTTCTTCATCCTCTGGGATAGGGATGTCTTCTTTCACATATGAGTCCAACTCATTCACTTCCATGATTAACCCAATCCTATACTTCCAGGCTCGGAAGTTATCAGCCCCTTCAAGCTTATCCTCAAGCTTGGTGTGGAGAGACATCTTTAAGAGTACTTCAAATGGAAATAGAAAAGATTTAGGACTTACCACTTGAAGTGCTGAAAACTGGATCTGGTCCCGGATTAGGGTTTGTTAGAGAAACCCTAAAAATTCAAAATGTGAATTTAAAAATTCCAAAAGGATAGAAAGATGCGCCTTGGAGAGCTGATCAGCCTAGTACATTCAGAATTTGAGATCAGCAAAGTCTTGCCCTTCAAAATTGCCTTTTTGTCCTCTTGGGCTCACTTGGGAGAGCCCTGAATTAGGGTTTGAGTTTCCCGGAGATCTACCCAGTGAAAAATCTCGATCCAAAGCTCTAAACTTCGATTTTTGCAAGGAGATTCTAGCTGTGCCTTCAGATTCCAGAAATTCCTATTTTTGTGGAAACCCTAATTTTTAGGGCCAAATCTGAAAATGCTCGAAATTGAGTTCTGATTGGACAGATAGATGCGCCTTGATGAGTAGAGTCAATCTACTATACTGATTTTCAAAAATCTATGGAGAGAAACCCAATAAATAAGGAACACAAGCTTCCGTCACTGCAAAATGTCTTCTTCTCAGGTTAGCTCTGATACCATGTTAAATTTTGAGTATTAATTCACAATACTATAGGATCTTTGCTGAGAGAATAACATTTACAGTATATCAATGCATGACAATCATAATATGACAAGCATCACAAGCATCACAAGAATCAAAAGCATAGAGACAAGAGACACAGAGTTTCCGTGGGGAAAACCCTAAGGTGAAAAACCCCACAACTTCCTCAGAGATAGAGAGAGCAATGGCTCAACCAAAATACAACCAAATAACACTGAGATAGTCTCCTAGCAGATGATCCTTCTCCTCCTCACTAGTGCGCCACTTTCAGATAGATAGTGAGTTACTTTTTCGAGTGAGTAAAATAGAGATCTCCTATCTCTATTTATACTCACTTTTTTGCCCAGTGACCTACTGGGGCCGACTTGTCTACTTAGATACATCCACATTATATTATATATAAATCAGGGCCGACCCCACATGGTGGTCTAATAACCCATCGGCAAGTACACACACTAGCGACACTTGTCAATCCACATGACGACACTTCCTTATAGAGGAATAACACATCTCTTATAAGGGTACAATAAATATATATATAATACACAAATGAAATACATTCCGAAGTTACATATACATAAACACATGTAACTCATTCATCTGGACAATGGGTTATAGGAATGCAAGTCTCCATAATACGATCATGGTCAGCTTCTATCATCTTCCATCTCTTTGGATCACCTCTCTTCTCCTTGATTTCTGTTAGAGGTATCCGAGCTGCAAACACCAAATGACTGTATTGACATGATATATATCCAGACATAAAATCTCTGTAAATAATGTGAGCACCCTGTTTTTCCACTTTTTCAAAAAAGTGTCCCATTAGAACCATGTCTCCAGTCTGGCATGTGAAGTCCCCATCTGTTGAATATTGTAACTTCAAAGAATATTATATTTGTACTTTATTATTCCGGAGATGTTTCATTCCTCCGAGGCAATCCTATTATGTATCCGGAGATGATTATTCCTCCGATGATTAATATTAACTAGGGTTATTAGACCCACCATATGTGGGTCGGCCCTGTAGTTACATTTTAGGGGTTATTAGACTTCTCCAGGTGAGGTCGGCCCCAACAGGTCTTTTAGTCAGTTGAGATTCAAGTATAAATAGAGGAGGTGAACTCCTCATTAGATCATTCACTCACTGGTGGAAGAGTGCGCACTAGTTGAGGAGATCTGCTAAGGAGTCAAGGAGAAGGAGCACATCTTGTATTTTGGTTGATCATCTTATTGAGGAAAGCTTTACTGGGTTTTCTACCCCATGAGGGTTTCCCAGGATATATTGTGTGTTATCTTGTGATTGTGTTTCTATCAGAGATCTTGCTTGTCTATTTGGTTTAAACTTAACATGGTATCAGAGCTAGACTGAATAGGACATCTTTCACAAGGTAAGATCATCTCTCTCTCTCTTTGGTGAAGTTAGGGTTTTCAGCCCAAAGTTAGTATTATTGATTTTTGGCTGCATGGCTGGATAGCCCTCATCAATACCTTTCTTTTAAGCCCTAGATCGAACTTTTTGGTTGGGTAGAACTCCGGGAATTGCAAACCCTAATTCTACCAAAAGTGCGATACGTCAGATTTTGGTTTCAGAAAAAAGTTGGAATTTTTGATTTCTGTTTACATGGTTGGATAGCCCTTATCAAGAGCATTCTTTTAAGCTATAGATCGAACTTTTTGGTTGGGTAGAACTCCGGGAATTGCAAACCCTAATTCTACCAAAAGTGCGATAAATTTCGGTTTCAGTTTCCGGAAAAGTGAAAAGTAACTTTCCAAGTTAGTCTACTCTGTCTCTTGGACTCCCCCAAGAGAAGATGGCTCCTAATACTAAGCTTGAAGACAAGCTAGAAGGCATAGAAAATTTCCGGGCATGGAAATACAGAATTGGTCTCATTCTTGAAGAGAATGATCTTGCTCATTATATCAAGGAGGAAGTTGCAGAACCAGAAGAAGATGAAGCCAAAGAAAAACACAGAAAGGATTTGATTAGGGCAAAGAGAATCATAGCAAATTCTATTAAAGACCACTTGATTCCCCAAGTGGCTTCCAAGAAGACTCCAAAAGAAATGTATGATGCCCTAGGAAGAATGTATGAAGGGAAGAACATCAATAGGAAGATGAATCTAAGGACTCAGTTGAAGAGTACCAAGATGCACAAAGGAGAATCCATTCAAGACTACTTCTCAAGAGTCTCTCTAATCAAAGAGCAACTAGATGCCATTGGTGATACTCTTGATGAGGATGAACTTGTGATGACAGCTCTAAATGGTCTCACTAGACCTTGGGAGTCATTCATTCAAACTATGTGTGCCAGAAAAGAAAGTATGAAGTTTGATGTAGTTTGGGAGGATTGTGTGCAAGAGGAGGCTAGGGTTGCAAATAGAGAAGCCCTACTCAAAGAAGATGACCAAGCCTTGGCCACACACACCAAAAGAAGAAGGAGTCAATCCTACTCCAAGAAGGGTAATCACAAGGAGTCTCATCCTCCTCACAGATTTCAGAAGAAAAGAGGATCTACTCAAAGAAGAGATTACTCTTCTTTCCAATGCTATTCTTGCCACAAATTAGGACACATTGCTAAAGATTGTCCTCTACAAAAGAAGAAGGGTTCTTACTACAAAAGACACCAAGCACATCTTGCAGAAGATGACAGTGAAGAAGAAGAAGTTGAGGAAGAAAGGTCTCACAATAAAAGGCCTAGAGATGAAAGGGAGGAAGAAGAAAGGACCTTCTCCAAAAGAAGGACAAGGAGAAATACAAAAGAAGATGCAGAAGAATATGTTCTCTTCTCCGCACTCTCTGGATCCATAACCCCTGAAGAAGGTACATGGCTTATTGACAGTGGTGCTTCAAAGCACATGACAGGACAGAAAAGGACTCTCTCAAAACTTGAAGAAAAGACTTCTCCCCAAAAGGTATCTCTAGGAGATGACTATCAATATCCCATTAAGGGAATTGGTGAAGCAAACTACAAACTCGATTCTGGAACTCCCATGAAGATGAAGGAAGTTCTATATGTTCCAGGATTGAAGAAGAATTTGCTTTCAATCTCAGCTTTGGACAAGAAAGGCTACAGAAATGCTTTCATTGATGGACAAGTGTTAATGTGGTCCAAAGGCAAATCCATTAAGGATGCAATTGTTATTGGTGAAGAGGAAGGAGGTTTATATAAACTCAAGGGTCATCCAGAAGCTGCTCTTGTTCATGAAACCTCTAGCCCCAGTGAGCTATGGTATAGAAGACTAGCTCACATTAACTATAAAGCCTTACCTTATGTAAGCAAGGTGGTCATAGGACTACCAGATTTAAAGGTTGATCATGATGGCTCATGCAAAGGATGTAAGAAAGGAAAGAATGTCAAGAACCCCTTTCCAAAGAGTGAAACAAAGACCAAAGGGATCTTGGAGTTAATACACTCAGATGTGTGTGGTCCAATGCCCACCACCTCTCTAAGTGGGTTTGAATACTATCTTTCATTCATTGATGATCATTCAAGGAAAACTTGGATATACTTTCTAAAGGGTAAGAATGAAGTTTTTGGAAAGTTCAAAGAGTTCAAGGCTCTAATAGAAAATCTCTCAGAAAAGAAAATCAAGATTCTCAGAATAGACAATGGTGGAGAATATACTTCAAAAGAATTTGAAGAATTCTGTAAGGAAGCTGGAATCAAGAGAGAACTAACCACTCCCTACAATCCCCAACAAAATGGGGTTGCAGAAAGGAAAAATAGAACCATCATGGAAGCTGTGAAGACTATGATACATGACCAGGATCTTCCCATGTATCTGTGGGCTGAAGCAGCCAGAACAGCAGTATATGTTCAAAACAGATTATCTCATAGTGCTCTTGATTTCAAAACTCCAGAAGAAGTGTTTTGTGGAAAAAAGCCCGAGGTAAGCCATCTTAAAATATTTGGGTGTCCTGTGTACATCCACATTCCAAAGGAAAAGAGAACCAAGTTGGATCCTTCTGGTAAGAAAGGAATATTTGTTGGCTATTGTGAATCATCCAAAGCCTTCAGGATTTACATACCAGGCTTTCATCATATAGAGATAAGTAGAGATGTAACCTTCGATGAGGAAGCAGCTCTTAAGAAATCTAGAAAATGTCAACTTGAAGAAGTTTATGAAGAAGATACATCTCCCAGAATCTCAGAGACTGTTCACATCCCTGAAAAGGACATAACAGAGGATCATGACATGCTGGAACCACAAGAACCTCCTGTTGCAGAATTATCTAGGAAAAGAAGACCAGCATGGGCTAGAGATATTATTCAAGGAGCTGAAAGATATGGTGCTCCAGAAGGCTCCACTAGAGAAAGGAAGAAACCAAAGATAGTATCCAACTATATGGCTTTGATGTGTGATCTTGTGGATCAACTACCTACTAGCTATGAAGAAGCAGCTCAAAAGAAAGAATGGGTAGAAGCAATGACTGAAGAATATCAGTCAATAATGAAAAATGATGTTTGGGATATAGTCCCCAAACCAAGAGATAAAAGTGTGGTTTCTTCCAAATGGATTTTCAAAATAAAACATGCTGCAGATGGTAGCATTGAAAAATACAAGGCAAGATTTGTAGCCAGAGGATTCTCTCAAAAGGAGGGAATTGACTATGAAGATACATTTGCACCTGTTGCTAGGTATACTTCGATTAGAACTATCATGGCACTTGCATCTATGATGAAATGGAAATTGCATCAAATGGATGTTAAGACAGCCTTCCTGAATGGTGTAATTGAAGAAGAAGTATACATAGAACAACCTCAAGGTTTTGAGGTCAAAGATGGAAGGACCCATGTATGCAAACTGAAAAAGGCATTATATGGTTTGAAGCAAGCTCCCAGAGCTTGGTATGGAAGAATTGACAGTTTCTTATTAAGCATGGGCTTTACCAAAAGTAAAGCTGACCCCAATCTCTATCTTAAGGTAATGAATGATGAACCTGTTATATTGCTATTATATGTAGATGATCTATTTCTAACAGGAAATGAGAAACAAATCATTGAAAGCAAGAAGAAGCTTTCTTCAGAATTCGAAATGAAAGATCTCGGATTAATGCACTACTTCTTAGGCCTAGAAGTGTGGCAAGAGCTAAAAGGGATCTTTCTAAATCAAGGTAAGTATACTGTGGAGATCCTCAAAATATTTGATATGTTGGAGTGTAAAGCTATGGCCACTCCCATGGACTCCAACCTAAAACTACTAGCTAATGATTCATCAGAACTAGTGGACAGTTGAGGGGATTGGATCATCCCTGGACTTTCAGTCCTAAAGAGAGCCGTAGACGTGAGGTCTCCGAGAATGAAGTCCTTAGTGGACAGTTGAGGGGATTGGATCATCCCTGGACTTTCAGTCCTAAAAGGAGCCGTAGACGAGAGGTCTCCGAGAATGAAGTCCTTAATGGACAGTTGAGGGGATTGGATCATCCCTGGACTTTCAGTCCTAAAAGGAGCCGTAGACGAGAGGTCTCCGAGAATGAAGTCCTTAATGGACAGTTGAGGGGATTGGATCATCCCTGGACTTTCAGTCCTAAAGAGAGTCGTAGACGAGAGGTCTCCGAGAATGAAGTCCTTGGTGGACTTGAGGGGATTGGATCATCCCTGGACTTTCAGTCCTAAAGAGAGCCGTAGACGTGAGGTCTCCGAGAATAGAGGATAGGACTGCATCATCCCTGGACCATAGTTCAAAATGTACGTGATGGGGATTGCATCATCCCGGAACTGATAGTTCAAAATGTACGTGATAGGGATTGCATCATCCCGGAACTGATAGTTCAAAATGTACGTGATGGGGATTGCATCATCCCGGAACTGATAGTTCAAAATGTACGTGATGGGGATTGCATCATCCCGGAACTGATAGTTCAAAATGTACGTGATGGGGATTGCATCATCCCGGAACTGATAGTTCAAAATGTACGTGATGGGGATTGCATCATCCCGGAACTGATAGTTCAAAATGTACGTGATGGGGATTGCATCATCCCGGAACTGATAGTTCAAAATGTACGTGATGGGGATTGTATCATCCCCGGACTTCGGTCCCTGAATTGATCCGTAGACGAATGGTCTCCGAGAAAGAGTATTGATGAGGTATCGGTAGGATACTTGTGCTGCTGATGATGACGATGCTGCTGATCGTGTGATGACGATGCTGCTGATCGTGTGATGACGATACTGTTGTTCGTGTGATGACGATGCTGCTGATCGTGTGATGACGATACTGCTGATCGTGTGATGACGATGCTGCTGATTGTGTGATGACGATACTGCTGATCGTGTGATGACGATGCTGCTGATCGTGTGATGACGATACTGATGATCGTGTGATGACGATGCTGCTGATTGTGTGATGACGATGCTGCTGATCATATGATGACGATGTTGCTGATCGTGTGATGACGATGCTGCTGATCGTGTGATGACGATGCTGCTGATCATATGGTGACGATGCTGCTGATCGTGATGTTGATGTTGACAGTGATATACCAGTAACTGTTTGAGTTACTGATGAGGACAGATTGAAGAAATCTTCCAATGATTTATAGATGTATCATGTGTGGTGACTCCTTGCTCCTGCAGATGCTGTTATAATATCCTTCTCGTTAAGGGGGAGTGTTGAATATTGTAACTTCAAAGAATATTATATTTGTACTTTATTATTCCGGAGATGTTTCATTCCTCCGAGGCAATCCTATTATGTATCCGGAGATGATTATTCCTCCGATGATTAATATTAACTAGGGTTATTAGACCCACCATATGTGGGTCGGCCCTGTAGTTACATTTTAGGGGTTATTAGACTTCTCCAGGTGAGGTCGGCCCCAACAGGTCTTTTAGTCAGTTGAGATTCAAGTATAAATAGAGGAGGTGAACTCCTCATTAGATCATTCACTCACTGGTGGAAGAGTGCGCACTAGTTGAGGAGATCTGCTAAGGAGTCAAGGAGAAGGAGCACATCTTGTATTTTGGTTGATCATCTTATTGAGGAAAGCTTTACTGGGTTTTCTACCCCATGAGGGTTTCCCAGGATATATTGTGTGTTATCTTGTGATTGTGTTTCTATCAGAGATCTTGCTTGTCTATTTGGTTTAAACTTAACACCATCTTGGTAGGGTCGCACCAACCTACTCTTTATTTGCGTGCACCACATCAAATAGTATGCAACATTTTCTTGGTTGTGGAGGGGTGCAATGACAACGGATACATCACCTGCAAGATACATTACAAATATTATTCAAATGTCCTATGTGCAAATTTCTACAACATTTATATATGTGTAAGATATAATGAACTAATTAACTTAATCAAGACTATTGTACCTTCCCTAACCATATCTGAAACTCGATCATGATCTAATGAGACCATTGCCTCTTCAGTGTGCATCTCTTGCCATGTTGGAATTGGAAGTGGGCCCTTTGGATTAAGAGATACATATTTCCATGGTTTGACATATAAATCATTTTCACAGTGATCAAGCCCGCATCCATTTGCATCAATGCAAAAATCGTAAAAGCAGGCATACTTCCTCGTTTCAATGGAAAATAGGTCCCCCATATCTTTACTTCGAACATAATTCAATTCCCTTGTACCAGGGATGGTGTCACAATACCATGGCATGGATCTATTAACATCTCCAACGACAACATCCCAGAAGAACCTGCATGGAATTCAATTTGTCATATATGTAAATTCCTATTGAGTGCATGTTTTCTTTTGGAAATGATGATATTGAATGTTATTAGCTTATTAATTGAGTTTGGAGTTTATTACCTGCACACCGGCCTTTCTTGTTCGCGATCTTGATGTCCCAAATGATGTGTGAACCAATCAACTACTTCAGTGGAGCATTTGAGTCAGGTTGCACCATGACTCATCCGGTACCTCCGAAGTGCTCATTTGACACATGCACCTGCGCCATCATGTTCACCCTTTCCATGCCCTATCTCAAAAAAGCTCCAGGTGTGTCGGATTCCTGTCTCTTTGTGAAAGCGACTCAACCAATAAAATGAACGTGCCGATTTGAATTGCCCTGCACACCCATCTTACCAAATCCAGTGTTCAGTAAATGATACGCTTCTATGTCTGAATGAATCATAAATCAACCCAAAGCAGTGTTGAACGAACAATGTGTCATGCTCACGATCATCACTAACATAAAAATGGTACTCCTTGATCACTTCACATGATTGAGGAGTGCTATCCCTACCATCAATGTTTTCCTGAGCATGTCCGTACAATACATGTACGAAGATAGACACCTGGTCGAAGTGATAGTACTCACTCTGTATCTCTCTATGAGGAGCAAAGGTGTAGTTCTCCGCAAAGTCTACCACTGATAAGATTGTGCCCAGCTCAAATACCTCATGGGAATGTTTGAATTCTGAAGCTTGCCACCTGGACCTATGGGAGTGCTTTATGTATTTATAAATATGACTTTGAAACTTTTCCATGAAATCTAAAACAAGAATCTCATCATCGAGAAAGTCGATCCTCTTGGATGGAACAGATGAAGAAGATGTTGGATTCATGGTGATGTACTCATACCTTTTCCACCTAACGGTGATATCTGACAATCCATGGTGTGTTGGATCGATAGGAAAGTTCCTATGGAACAATGCCAAATCACCGCATTCATGGCATTTTCTCCCACCTACACACCTCTTATTGAAAAACACGTGTTCAGGATTCCTGTTGCATAGTATCATAGAAATAAAATCTCGTACTGTGTGAGGAGATAGTACACCGTTCCAGTGCCTTTTGCAAAAATCCAGAAATGTGTCATAGTATAGTTGAAATTCAACATGGTACCGACAACAACAAGTGGCGCGAATTGTATTCGGCCTAATATACCACGGTTTCAATTTGTTGAACATGCTAAATGATATTTGAACACCAGGATTGGTTTCTTGGAATTCCTCGTAAAGTGCAACTCCCGTCATCTCCATCACATGCTTATAGTGCTCCTGATAAATGCCTCTGGATAAACATTGTCGCAGGACATGCTTTCGATCTGGAATAGCACGAGAATGACTATCCAAAAACTCTATCACCTTCTCTCTAATTCCTAATGCCATCCTATCTCGATAGGGTTCCCTACAAATAAGAGCCCAACAAGCAGCTTCATCACTTTCATCTATCCGAACTTTGAATTTAGTATATTTGAGCAATGTTCTTTTTGAAACATTGAGCAATGATGCCATTGTTGATACCATTCGATTTCTTGAGGTGCTTTGTGCCACAACAGCCGTTGTAATTTCCTTGTGAGCAGCTCGGGTATCATTTTTTGTTGATTTTCCAAATGAAGATAATGCAGTTCTTACATTTTCTATTGCATTTTGGCATGTCTTTTTTGTTTTAACATCTTGAAAACCCAACAACTTTGTGGCACATTTCAATTTTTTGTGTTTTATCAACCCATGTAGGATTTGAGCTTGTGCCATCATTGAATGTTGTTCAAAATATAACTTGATTATGTTATTGACATGCTCTCTAACTCTCCGACTAGGGATCGAGTTCCAAATCTCTTCTTGTGCAGAAACAACTGCACAATCCTCTAGAAAATTTCCACCCCTTCCAACCCCACTGCAACTCCCAATTATATTTTCAATGTGAGAGGGAAAGGTGTCATGTGATGGTTGATCAAGATCATGAGGGGGCACAGGGTCATGTGATTCTTGATCACCATGATGTGATGTCTGACCATAATCTCTCCCTACATAACATGTAAATTAACAAATTGAAAATTGGTTACTTGAAAGTTGTGCATTGAACTTTAAAATTGCTAGTAACTTGAAATTTGATGTGGAAATTGAAAAATTGAAAATTGCATGTGAATAGAATTTTCCAATTAATACAATTAGCTTGAGAATTGTTCTAAGTAAAAATTGAAATTGCTAGTAACTTGAAATTTGAAATTGCTCTTGAGTAACTTGAAATTGCTAGTAACTTGAAATTTGAAATTGCTCTTGAGTAACTTGAAATTGCTATTAACTTGAAATTTGAAATTGCTCAAGTGATACGATCCATTACACCAAAACCTCGAGGTGTTAGTGAAATGGCACGGAAGTGATCAACAATAGTTCAACTGAAAATAGATATGGACCCCAGGTATGTTCGGCTTCCTAAAAGTTCATGTGTTTCACTCGGCCACCAATGCTATCTGACGGCTTGCGTATTGGGGTAGTACCCCTCACTCCATGGCTCAGGTAAAACCGATAACTGCTTGGCCACAAACGACAGCTCTTGGTTTATCTCACGGGGAAAAACTAGTCAATCAGGTAGGGGTCGTTGCCCTTTTCGCTGGCAGGTCCTCTCAATGCGCCAACTACTTTGGGGTTCCTGTAGTACTCCTCACAATGAGTTTTAGGGCTTATGCCCAAATACTTTCCACAGTTAAGCAGACATGGATTATTCCAAGATCTGAACTTGCAACAGATGCTTGTAATTGCTAACTTATTTAAACTTGAGAATTGTTCTAGAAGTAAAGTTTGAAATTCCTAGTAAAATTTGAAATTGCTTGTAACTTGAAATTGGTAGTAACTTGTACATTTAACTTTAAAATTGCTAGTAACTTGAAAATCAACTATATATATTTAAGTCAAGATAATTATTAATAACTTGATAAAAATTATTGTGGGCATACAAATTCATATCATTTACAATCATCACATTATATAATTGTGGGCAAATTTTCTTTATGCAATTTATGTCCATTTTACTTTTACATTACAAGAAAAATGTTATTTTAATTTTATTGTATAATTTATAAATAAATAAATATTTAAAATACAAGTTGCAAATCACCATGCAAAGAATAAATGATTACAACACTTATACCCTAGAATATCAAGGACAACATCATGCATCCCATGTTGTATATACATGAAATACAAATTTAAGATTGATTTTCTACCCATGATAACATACCTATTATACTCTAAATGTGGGGAAAAAAACATTGATTTAGAGATGAATACAATATTTAATTAAAAACATTACATAGTGATATGATTGAGGAGAAATTCATAATTTTTAATGAAAATAACATTTTCATTAGCTGATGATTTTGCAATTTCAACAATAGACAATTAAATGGAAATTGTAATTTTATCTAAATTGCAATTTAAGGATTTTTTTATCAATAATGTTTCCCATATCAATGCAAGGTTGCAAACATTGCAAATTTAATTATTTTCAATTTGTCCTAACAAAATATATGATTCTAATCATTAATATTATCATGGTGATATGTCATGTTAAATACAAGTTGTACATTTAACTTTAAAATTGTTGGTAACTTGAAATTTGTTGTACATGTAAATTAACAAATTGAAAATTGCTAGTGACTTGAGACAAATGTACAAGTATTGAAAGTACATTAAAACAAGAAAATTGTTTGTACAACTTAATTTCAAAACAACTAAATATGTACATGCAACTTGAAATTGTACATTTAGTTTGATAATTACTAGTAAAGTTTGAAAATCAAGTATATATATTTAACTCAAGATAGTTATTAATAACTTGATAAAAATTATTGTGGGCATAAAAATTAATATCATTTATAATCATCACATTACATAATTGTGGGCAAATTTTCTTTATGCAATTTATGTCCATTTTACTTAAATACATTACAAGAAAAATGTTATTTTAACTTTATGATATAAAATAAACAAATAAATATTTAAAATACAAGTTGCAAATCACCACAAAGAATAAATGATTACAACACTTCTACCCTAGAATTTCAATAGTTGATGATTTTGCAATTTCAACAATAAACAATTATGGAAATTGTAATTTTTATCATAAGTTGCAATTTAAGGATTTTTTTATCAATAATGTTTCACATATCAATGCAAGGTTGCAAACATTGCAAATAATTATTTCCAATTTGTCCTAACAAAATATATGATTCTAATCACCAATCCTATCATGGTGATATGTCATGTTATATGTAAATAAAAGTACATGTAATTGATGAAATTTTTTTAAAGTAAACATTATAATTAAATAGCTCTTTAAACATTCATTTGTATTCAAATATTCATTACTATGAAAATATTGCCAACCACCATAACTATGAAAATATTAATTTATTTGTTTTCAAATTGAATAAATTCTAACTAATACATAACTATCACAACATGTTCATTTCAAAATATTCATTCATTTGTTTCGAAATTGAATTTTCTAACAAAACAAGAATGTACATTTAATTTGAAAATTATTCTAATAACATTGAAAATTGTTAGTAAAGTTTATAAATTTGAAAATAGTAAATATGTACATACATTTTAACTTGAAAATAGAATCTACTTGTGTACAAATTTCATTTGAAAATTGTTGGACAATAAAATTGAAATTTGTTAGCAACTTTGAAATAATTTGAAAATTGTTAAAGCAACTTTGAAGCATAATTTGAAAATTGTTAGCAACTTTGAAATAATTTGAAAATAGTTAAAAATATGTTCATATCTTAACATGAAAGTAGAATCTAAATTTACATGTTTCATTTCATTTGAAAATTGTTCTAATTTAACATTTGTTTAAAGCCACTTGAAAATTGTTCATTAACATAAAAATTGTTGCAAACTTTAAAATTTAAATAACAAATTGATGAAATAAATAAGAATATCATTACAAATAAATATGAAACAAATTAAATTATGAAATTTAGTTAAATTTATTGGAAAATTGTTACTAATTTTGTAAATTATGTAGCATGATATTTAAATTATGATAGCATGTAATTCAATAATTTACCTTGGTTGTGCTCCATTGGAATTTGTTGCACCAAATGTGCATCTTCTTCTTCTCTCAACCTTGCTCTTTGTTGTCTCATTCATTCTCTACTCTTCTCATGTTCTTCATTGACATTTTGTTGTCTAGCATGTTTTCTTTGTCTTTTTTTTTTTTATTCATCATCAATCTACAATGAAAACAAACAATTTTTTTTTCAAAATGTTATAATAAACAACAATATGTTAGTATGAAATCTTCAAATATGCCTACAAAGAAATCTTACATTAATCAATTTACAATGAAAACAAACAATTTTTTTTTCAAATTGTTATAACAAACAACAAAATGTTAGTATGAAATCTTGAATTATGCCTACAAAGAAATCTTACATGTCTAATGAGATCTAATTTAGCAATATGAAAATTACAAATCTCTAATTCAACAAGCTCAAATTGAAAAAGCTCTAATGGAGAAAAAAATAGCAATAAGGTAAATTGTTGTTTGTGAATTCTTGTTTGCTAGTTATATACATGTTTGTTCATGCTTTTACGAGGGAAGGGTAGTTGGCAACATTAATTGTAATGTTTCCAACTCCTTTCGCGGTTTCGCCCCGGTTGGTTTATATATTTTTTTTACACACACCAACCCTCGATCAAGCCTTTTTTACAGACCCTTGATCGAGCAATACCTCGATTGAGGGTTTAACAAGACCTCGATCAAGGTGTTGTCAAACCCTCGATCGAGGTATTGTTCAACCCTTAATTGAGGGTTTGTTAAGCCCTCGATCGAGATATTTAAAAAATCTTGATCGAGGGCTTAAAATACATGTCGAGAGCCCTTTTCCCTGCAGAATTGTTTTTTTGTCTGTCTTCCACAGATTTAAACCATGTCATTAAATGCTCATTAATGAGTGGACTTGATACCATTGGATTCATCAACGAATCCTCTATCCAAATAGATAAAATTTACGAATTTTTATTTTCATATGTCTTTTGTTTTTAAATTTATATTAAAACTTTCCCTAAAAAACCATGCCCACAACTTCGATTGAGCTCAAAGATAAATTCACAAAATTCAAAATACACATCCAAAAAATTTGAAAAAATACACATGCCCTAGATAAACGCGTCCTCTTCAAAAGGGTATTTTTATTTTTTCAAATTATGTAAAAAATTAAAAGATTTGGTGCACGAACATACATGTGTGCAAAATGCGAATGAAATATTCATTGGTCATTTTCGAAAAATAATAATAAATATATTTTTTTGAGAAAAATTAAAAGAAAAATATGTAAGCCCTAGTGCATTCTGTCTAGATCATATTCAGATATTTCATTTTTTTAATTATTACTTTAACATTAAATTATCGTGCACGAACACAAACTGCTTGTTAATTGCTCTTCAAATTTAAGTACACACATTTCATTAAATGAAAATTTGACACGATAAATGACATTGGAATATTTCGAAAAAAATATCATTGGAAAGCCAACATAATTCTTTGCATTTCGTTTTTCAACTGCATGTCAAAATTCATTTGGAAAATATGAGTTTCAACGGCTTCAATTTAATACATGGATAAAATTTCCATTTTTCACCGTCATATTTGGCCAAAAAGAGTTACCCATCTTCATAGAATCACCCTTAAATTAATAATAGTAATAGTAATAACAAATATGAGAATTATTTTATGCATAACCTTTATGCATTCTATTTATATAAGTACTATTTTCTAATAATAATAATATTAATAATAGTAACAACATGAGAACTATCTCATGCATAACCTTTATGCATGTTACAAGAAATAAATTTAATTCTTCAATAATTAATTATGGTAATTACTTTATTTAATTATGTACATACCGTAATAATTCTTTTAAGTACTAAGTACTAGGTCCAACTCTTTGGATAGGGCCTTTTTGTAATTTTGGATAGTTGGCTAGGTTAGGTACCTTTAGGTCTCTCTCTTGCATGTTGGATTCCCTTGTTTAACATGGTAGTTCCCGCAGTCCTTGATGATAGATAGAAAATGATTCATTTAACCAATTTAAATAAATGTGATGAATACAAGTGCTATTCAGAGTATTCTCGACTCAACACTTTTAAGATCAAGTAACCCCGAGTGCTCTTCAGAGCTTTAACTCAACACTCTCACATGGACGTTACGCTAATGCAATTCCACAGCATCCTGCTCAACACTAGTACTAGAATGTGATTGTGAAGCACATCTATAATGTACAAATGGCCTCGGATGATCTGACATTTATTATCAAGCTTGGAGTGCTCCAGGGCCTATGCCCAACACTCTACGTACATTGGGACTTACGCCTAGTACGTAATAAAATTCTCTAAGTACATCGGGGTTTATGCCCAGTACATAAGTCATTCGCATGTTCCTAAGTCCATGCTCAACACATCATATAAGTCAATCATGTAAATCATAACTATGCATAGTATGTAACAAAAGATTATCTCAGTATATTAGGGTTTGTACCCAATCTCATCATAAAATCATAAATCAATACCTTGGGGCTTTTATGCCCAGTATATAATAATAATCTACATCAGTTAGGGTGCATGCCCAATATGTAAATCTATAACAGAAATAGATCATGTGCACTAGGGCTTATGCCCAATAATAAAAAATAATCATATGTGTTGGGGATTTAAGCCCAGTATATAACATCAAAAATAGTTAGTGAAAATTCGGAATATTACAGTTCTACCAAAATAAAAGTGAACATATAATTTAACTATTTACTAATACTATAGAATATAGTAAACTACAAAAGTTGTGAGAAATTCCAGAAAATAAATGTCATTACAAAAAAGGAAGAATGTTAGTAAATATTTGAATTAGCCATGGGCATGTGTTTCTACAATTGACATAATTAAGACATAGATGTTAATTGTTAAGAACTTCGATAATGTACTGAATTAACTATTTGTATAATTAAATATTTTTATGAGTTATAGTTCAAAACTAATTTAGGGTCGAACGTAACCCTAACGAGATATAATTAGCATACAACATTGATTATAATCAACTACTACTTATATTATGTATTCTGAAATATAAGATGATTGGAAAGCTAGGCTACAATACTCCTGCAAAAATCGCCCAATACCTAAATAAATTATTAAAGAAATGATAGGATCTTTGATGTGGATGTCGTCTTATTCCAATCTTCTAAGAACACGACAAAGAGAATCAGCAGGTACATAAATAAAACAAGATAGATATAAGCTAAGCTTCAAGTCCCTACCTTAGACATAATAAATTGAACTGCCAGTTGCATTAAAACCTTTTTGTCTTTTTCTTTTAGTTTTGGTAGGGACGTGAAGCTCTCCTTCTATTTCTCCTTTTTATTTTAAAAGGAAAAATAAATTATAACAAATACATTCAGCGTAATGACTTTCTTGAAAATCATTTTTGGTCAAGAGTTAATAATTCTTGTGGTTAATAAATCCTATCATGATTTATATTAGAGAGATTTATGGTGTGAATATGGAGCATTTAGTCTAAAGACAACTTGGATTTTAAAATATGATGGTATAGTTTTTGGAGTTGCATCTTGTTGAGTTAGAAACGTCTTAATTTTCTGGAGTGGACATTTTATTCAGGTAAATAATATATATGTTTCCATACATCAAAATTTGAGTGATTTTTTGAACAATGTAATTGTACATAAATAAATATATAAAGTTTTGTCTCAAGATAGATACACTATCTTGTTATAGGGGCCCAACAAGAACATCATGTCTCTTACAAGAATTGAACTTGGGTGGGAAGGGTAACAATCATTCCTCCCAACCACCCAAGTTACATTTAATGGACACAATGACCAATACGTTAACAAATGACAACCTTCTCATATGATCATAAGTATCAAACCATACGACAAGTATGTACCGTATGATTGTAGAGCAAATAATGCTAGATGCAAGTTCTAAATGACTTTGAGACTATAGACTTTAGATGCAAAATAATACAAAATATTTCAAGAAATCTCTAAGATGCTTCAAAGAGAAGTGAAAGAGGGCAATATTGTTATGGAAAAACAAGAAGATGAGAGTAAAGAAATGTGTAATTTTGATTTATATTAGATGTCATTGAATTATACATGAAAAAACATGCATTGGAAATGATGAACAATGTGTACATAGCAATATCAATGAACAAGAAAAATTAGTACATAAGAGAATAATTTGCAAAATTAAACACCATTGAACAAAATTGAATTGAAGTGCTTAAAATGTAGTTGAAAATTTGGAAGACAAACAACCAGAAATGTGACAATGAGGAAGATGAAGATACATCCACTCTCGAAAAGACAAGATGTGATAAATAGTTATCACGATGATAGTTTTCATAAATGCAAGAATACAATGAAGTTGGGTGTAGTGTCACTAAATTCAAGAGAGTAAATTGTATTATGTAAATGAAGTATTTAAAAAAAATAAGGAAAACAATTGGCTTTAAGAAGGTTTAATTAGTTATTCAAATGGGAGGTAATGTTTTCTTACTCCATTCAATTTCCCCTTAAGCATTTGGAATGTTTTGTTTATGAATTCGTGAAGTTGCCATGGTGTTAAATGAAATAGATTATAATCATACCTAGTTTCTATATCATTTATTAATATAAATTTAGTTTCGATATATTTATTAATATAGACTTAGTTTCTATATATTAAACTATATATTAGTGAAAATGGTTTTATAATTAATGGTATAATTTGAAAAAATTGTTGAAATAGTTTTAAAATTAATACTATAATTTTAAATAAAAGCATTTGGTCATACTTACCAACCTTATCGTTTTATTGTTAAAAAATAATTCTAATGAATCTAATTTTTATAACTCCTTAAGAACTAAATAGGTCATATTGAAGATCTTTGATAAAAATAAACATAGTTGTTGGTTTATCTTGGAGTTTACAATCCAAAGAAAATAACAACCATTTACCATAATTTGGTTAAATATTATTTATGTATCTATTTTGTAATATAAACCAAAAATATCGATTTATACCATTTAATTCAAGAATATTTTAAAAAATTCCATAAGAAATACTATAATACACGGATGAAGTTTCTATAATGGTGATGAAAAAACTATTTGGAACCAGAAAAAGTCATGAATGAAGTTTGTGTACATCATTTTTCAAGACATCCACAGTCTAAATTTAAAAGCAAAATTTTAAGTTTTTAAACCAAAGTATTACTCTTAGAAATACCAAACAAGGACAATATTTTTCTTAAAACTCTAACTAGACATAAAGCATGAGAGAATAAATAGACTAATACCAATTTCATTTGGACGGTCAAGTCTAGGTACAATGGGACAAAACAAGAAAACTAACGATAATTCCCACTCACTTGTCATTTTTTAACTAGATGAATTACCAAAGGTTCAGAAAAAAGGATTGTTCTCCACGTGTTAGTGTGCATGCATTGAGTGGAGGCTCTGAACAACGAGGGATCCGATAGTCATTAGTTTAAAAACTTATGACTATAGAGGCATCGAAATCCATATATTATCATAGCAACATGAATTTGAAGCCATTGAAATATATGCATGATGTGACTTAGGTTAAAAATGACAAGTGTACCAAGATGGAGCTAGCCAAGGAACTGTAACTACTCTGGGCATCTTTACGAACTTCCAAGATATCATACTACATTGCAAGAATGGTTCGACCTCATCAAAAAGGTATACCAATTCAGCTAGACTCCATAGATGTAGAATTCGGCAACCGATATAGTTTCAAAAGAACGTTCACCCTTAGAAGACAGGGCTAACCCTTAATGGACAGGTTCTAATGTAGCGTGTACCGGTCCAGAAATAATCATTATCAAGAGGCTTTAAACATTAAAAATGCCCGAAACATTTCAAAGTTGCGAGGCCGTAGGGAGCACTATTCCCCTCTATTCTTGCATGGTTCGCCTTAGATGATGGCCATGTAAGGATTTTATGTTTATCATTGTTTTCGAAAACAATTTTGATAGTTTAAAAGAAATCGTTAAGCTCCTGTTTGGCACTGAGATGTGTTTGTGACGTCTTGTCCCTCCATAGACAAACTTGTGAGTACCCGGATATCCTGAGCGTGAACGGGATAAGCTCGATCTAGCCAAAGGGAATTCTGGTGGACGTGACTGATAAAAAATTTCATACACTGGGCAACTTCACCAGTGCTGCTGCCACCAGTGCTGCCAAAGGTTGGAAGGCCCAACAAAGTTATCGTAAAGTAGACTTTCAAAATTTTGCAATCTCCCCATTTTCCAAGGGAACCTGGTTCATATAAAATAATGGCTGCAAATTTGGGAACAAATCAATACTGGTGAAGGGTCCATCTAATTCTTTCATATAATCCACTGCTTTGAAAAACTTTTTGCTTCTTCTTTCCTCTAGAACATAATAGGTAGCAATTCAGATTTATATAGCAATTATATCCTATAGCTAGTCAACTTGCAGGGAAGCTGGAGGTAAGCGTAGCTAAGAAATTCATATTTATATAGCAATGATATCCTATAACTAGTCAATTTGCAGGGAAGCTGGAGGTAAGCGTAGCTAGGAAAAATACCTTTAACAGGTTATGCAAATATTTTCTGAATTACCTTGTATTACTTGTCCTCAGCGTTTCTTTAATTGAAATACTTCCACAAACCTAATATTATCTTTGTTTTTTATGCCGCAGTCATAGTTTCTCTTGAAGGTTGTATACTTATGATTGTCAATAGAGCTAGAATCTTCTGTCTCTCCTGTTGTTCTATGAATTTGGGACCTACGATTATGAAGAAAGAGACACAAAAGTGGGAATCCGCGCTATCCAGGTACTCAGGTACTGGTTAATAGAGGCATATTTCTTCAACTTGAACTTGTGTGAATATTTTGCAGAATATTTCGACCATATTTACGAGTCTTGCATACAATCCACTGATAGTTTATCTGTCATATTTTAGCACGAAGAAGAACCATAATCACCTGGTATTGAACATAAAGGCAGAAATTGCAACATGCCTGATCCGCACAATGAAATTATACCAATGCAAGAATGCAAGAATTGAAGGAAGAACTAAGAACTAAGAGGTGGGGCGGTTGGGCGGCGATAGCATAAGAAGGGCGGTGCAAATGCAGATAATATGTCTAGTTTTTTGCACAAACGGCCCCATAAAATGTATAAATTGCAGGCAACGGTCGTGGTGGTCCTGACAAGTGGTTTTGAAGATGAGCACGGTGGTCGTGATAAGTGGTTTTAAAGATGAGCACGCGTACAGAAAAATGGAGGACATGCGCTAATCACCTTGGGAAAAGGCTAAATAAGGCTTCCAATTGGTTCATCGGTCAGAAGAGAATATCAGATAAAAAACTTTGGTTATAATGCTTCTAAAACTGTGTCAAACTAATAGTATTTAAATATTAGTTTGAAGAAATCCATTTCTATAGTCTTTACTGCTCTAGAGGCAAGCAGGGATTAATAACATTAAGCAAGAAATCTCTATTGCTATAGAGGCAAGCAGGGATTAATAACATTAAGCAAGAAATCTCTATGTTAAATTAACACATACCTAAAATGAATAGATAATTAGATACTTGTAGGTCAAGACTTCGCAGGGCATTCTGGATAGCACTCTTATTTTGTTCTTCATTTGGAAGTAAAACCCCCTCACGAGGCTAAAAAGAAACGACTGTAAACAAAGAATATTAGGCTCTCTCACGAGATAAAGAGGTATCCATAGCAAATCAAACGGGAGACAAGATATCTCAAGAATTTTTAAGAAGCTAATAGTATACAAAGGGGCCAAACCCTTGCATAGACCAAAGGAATCGATAATAACAATAAACACTAAAAATACACTTCAAAGATAAACTCAAAGTCAAATTCAATGAAAGGTCTAATTGGAGAACTCCATAGTAAAAGAAGTGTACTTCTTTACTAGGTGTCACGAGGAGCTAACAACATGTAAGTATCTAGCTGAAGTACATTGTATCAAAACTCAATTCATATATAAATGTTAGATAATACCTAAAGTTTGCACCATGTCTCATTGTTTGTGAAGATTAATATAAATTATGAAACCTAGATCCCATGCAATATAGTAACCTTGAAATATGATAAAGTTTGCAAAGACATAGAATAGAGCATAGAGCAGAAACACAAAGGGCATATTGATTGCCTTCTGATTATTAAGCACACATATATATAGTTTAGCATAACACCAAAACCACTGGCTAATACTATGGGCTAGTGTAAACCATGGGTCAACTAATGACCTAACTCAACTAACTTAGGACCATTGACTCAACTAACTAACCAACTTAGGACCATTGAGATTACAACTCTTAACACACCCCTTTAATCTCAAGTGGGATGGTGTGGTTAGCACTATCAATGACTAAGTGTTGTGCCTGTTGGTCTATGTCTCAACTAGGCATACATTGCATTTAAATAAACTTAAGCTTTACTTTCTTCCTTGATGTGTACTTGGACTGCTTCTTCTCTATCTTCTTAAACTTGATGCTAAGTATGTGTTCTTCAACATCTTCTTTGTCTTCTGCACAATAAACAGTGTTATTGTTTTTCATTGGTGTTGGAATATAGTGCAAGTCTTATTCTTCTTCTTTTGTTTCAACATATTGTATGTTGATGTCCATTTTACCTACACACTCATAATTTTTGTAAGAAAAAATATTAATATATCTCAACTCTTCTTGGAGAGCATTCACATCTTCTTCTTCTGGTGTTTCAATATGTTTAAGCTCTTCTTGGATAGCATTCACATCTTCTTCTTCTTCTGTTTCAACAACAACTACATCATAATTAACTGTTGCATCTTGTGCACAATGTGCATCTTTCACTGCTTCCTCAAAAACTATGGGCTGACAAGGAAACAGAACATACTCATACTACTCATCAATAATGGGAGTCTGCTCATATAGCTCTCTCGAACATCTGGTTTTCTGGTTCTTTGATGAACTGGTTGCTGGTGCAACTTCTATGTTGCTATCAACTGTCTCTTTCTCTGAGAGACTATCACACATGTCACTAGGGACGACTACATTGTTAGGTTTGATTTCACTGTTGTCATCAAATAGAGCTAGATCACTAAGCGTTACTGAGCTTACCTGATCATTGGCTGCATCATAAACACAGTCCTCTTGGCTGTCTTCCACTTCATTGTGGGATTCCTGGTGCTTTGCATGGCTTGCAAAGTCAATTGGTTCCTCTTCACTGAACTCTACTTCATCTTCTTCAGGTTCCTCTTCACTGAACTCTGCTTCATCTTCTTCTGGTTCCTCTTCACTGAAATCTGCTTCATCTTCTTCTATTTCAGGTTCTTCTTCACTGAACTCTGCTGCATCTTCTTCTACACCAGGTTCTTCTTCACTGAACTCTGCTTTCAATATATCCCAAGCTTCTTTGGGAGTAGAAGCAACTGAAATGTTATGAAAGATGGAATAGTCTATACCATTTTGTATGATACTCAAGGCAACAACTTGCCTTCTTTCCTTTTGATACTCTGTCAAATTCTCAAATGATTCTACATCACTAAGATCCCCTTCAACTACAAAATGCCACAGATCTTATGACCTTAACAGATCCCTAATTTTCAATGACCATAAATCATAGTTATCTCCATCTCCATCAAAGGTTTGCCATGAACCTATTGAGGTTAACAGTTTCTTACTTCTTCGATTTCTTCTGGTAGCTCTTCTAGCACCATCTTTGATCTCCTTGGTTTTTTTCAGTATCAGTGGTCCTTTAGTCTTCAGATCTGCTCTACCCTTTTTCTACAGAGGGTCTTCTTTGATCGATCTCTGCAAGACTCGATCTTCTGCAATCAAAGCTGGAACGTTGTCCAATATTTTGGCTCAGTGTCAGCATTATTTCTCTTTAAAAACTAGATATGCTCCGAGATCTGGCCGTTCAACATTGGATCTGAGATCGGCTTCATGTTCAAGCTTGCCATGGAGTATGACAACTGTTAAACTGATCGTCACACTTTACTAATTGACACAGTTCATCGGGGGGTGTGGCGGATAAAATCCTATAAGTCCAAGACTGATCGCCGCACTTTTACACTGAGAAAGCTTGCAAAGGTCGTCGCAGGTTGTCCTCACCCAAGGTGTGACACCGTCGCACTTTTCCTTCAGGCAGGGTGAGACATCGCACTTTTCCTTCAAGCAGGGTGCGACAAGCTTCCCTTCGGGGCCGAAATTTTTTTATTTTTTTTTTCGCCAATTTTTTTTTTCGTGGGAAAAAAAAAATGTTACCTTGTCGTGGCCCGAGTTTTTATCTCCGTCTATGCTGCAACTTCTAGTTGTGTGTGTGTGCTCTCGAGCTTCTGAAAAGGCTTACCCAAAAAACAAGATCGAAGGATCAGGCCGTCAACTCTGATATGCTTTCCACTATGTGAAAAGGCTTACCCAACAACAATAGGTATGGATCATGCCATACGCTTTGATACCATGATAAAATATGCAGAGACACAGAATAGAGCATAAAGCAGAAACACAAAGGGCATATTGATTGCCTTCTGATTATTAGGCACACATATATATAGTTTAGCATAACACCAAAACAACCGGCTAATACTATGGGCTAGTGTAAACCATGGGTCAACTAATGACCTAACTCAACTAACTTAGGACCATTGACTCAACTAACTAACCAACTTAGGACCATTGAGATTACAACTCTTAACAAAATATAAGTTAGGTGGATTCCTTTGTTGATTTCTAAAATGAGGAGGCTTGAACCCCTTCTTTGTTTGGTCAAATTTCTCACTTTTTTTTGTCCTTCTATGCCTTATGATATTCTAGCTTCTTTTTTCTTTGATCATAGTAGTATTTATCCTTTCTTATGGTCTCATATAAAGTTTGAGTTTCATCAAACTCAATCATGTTCTTGTAGGATTAAGGTAATCCACTTAGAAAACACCAAATTTTGACATTATCATCTCTGATATACTTGGTAGAAGAAAATTATGCACTCACATAACTTTTGTCAGTCCTTATAATTACTTGATATACTTGAGTTTCTTCTATTTTCTTCTATGGTCAAAAGTTATGTCAATTATGGAATTATGAAGTCTACCCTTCATGATGGTAGACCACAGTTCTAAAAAATGGCTTGGTTAGAATACCATCTAATAGTTAAACCATAGGTTTTCATAGATGCATTTCATCAAGAGCTTCATTTGAAAACTCGAGTTTGTGCATGTAAGTGTGGATTCTGGCCCAAACATCCTGGGCATTGGAATGTAGAGCTCTCATACCACTCTGTAACGTCTCGATACACCATTACAACAAAAGGAGGAGGACATGAGAAAATTATGGGCTTCAAAATTTCATGGAATGGTCATATTACAAATCAATAACCGTTTATGCATGTCCACATGCATAATATAAACACAATGGAAATAAGTCTATCCACACACGCAACACATGCATTTACAAACATAATTATCACATGAATCATAGTAAAATCAATGCACATAAAATACAAAGATAATACTTATATCAAACAATGAAGATCCAATCAACTGGCCATGTAAGAGCAATTTTCCACCCAACCAGGGAAAATTTTCAAGATCCATAATTTTCTTAAAGTTTAGAAACCTTGGTGAATCTTACTAGTTCTTAAATTTCCAAACATAAAATGTTGGCCGATATTTTTATAAAAATGATTCATATTTATAAGGATTTTATATAGTTTCTAGACAATTTGGGCAATTTTTAGAGTAAACAAATTTATCCCATAGAATTTGGTTGAATCAATTTAGGAAAAAAATGGAAATTGGTGAATCTTTCTTTGATAAAAATGATAAAAAATTAGCCCATGGGATAAATTTTGCCCCTAAAATTTTCCCTCCACCCAAACATAGGCACTTGGTCCATCATATATTATTTATGCTATGAGACCACCCCCAAACTAGGCTATGGGGTCACTAAGGAAAATAAGACACCTACATGCTTCTCTCTCTCATCCCAAAATCCATCATGCTCTCTATGGTTAGTCAAATGTTTATACATATCTCTACAAGAATATCACCTTGCCATGAAAACCTTGGCTTCAACAATACCTGCACCACACAATGCCCTTCTAAGCTCAAGTATCCCCTTCACAGATCCACAGTTCCCTTGGGTGATCCATCTTGCTAGGTGATTACCAATGTGTACATAGGAGGAGTCAAACCTACTATATGCTATTGGAGAACCACGTGTAGAATTAATTCATGGATTCTCAAGCATGCAAAAGTAGTATAATTCAATGGATAAAGGTTCTTATCCTGTTTGTTAGGATATTTAAATAATAATCCATCCTTGTCCTATTTGCATGATTTAGCATTTGTTAGTACTTAGTGATGTGATTTTCCCCCCGGTGGTGTGTAGATATCATCTAGGACCCATTAGCCAACTAATGCACCATGCATCCATGATTTTAGGACCACTAGAGGCAGTTCTCTACATTTCTTTGTGTTCTAGTTCAATCCACTTGAGTTAGCTGACCCTTGTGGGGGATTTATGCTCCGAATGCCACTGATTGTGGCCTAATGTGCCCTTTTCTTATTAATTTGCATGAGAAACGCATGATTGTGCCCTCCTTGGTCAGTTTGCTGACAGTAGCTTCAATTAACTAAGATTTGGTTGAGTTTAATTGAGTTTGGGAGCTCCAGAGCACTAATAGAGGTGACAATTCCTATGCTAGACAGACTTAGAATCGAATTCTCCTAGGTGATTCGAATTATCTCCATTGTAACATCATTGTTCATTATACTGATTATTGGATCATGTGACATTATTTTGTTCTTATCTAAGTTCTCACGCATGTTCATTTGTCTACTCTTTTGTACTGCAATTTTCACTGCAACTCAATTTCTCTGCTCATTCTTTCTAAATGAGGTATACTCCGCTCCATGCTCTGCTGTGATTTAGAATTTCAAAGTACTCAACCTCAATTCTCACCTACAATAATCTATTTTACCTTCAAAACCACATCTCTAGTTCCACATTCGAATTTATGGGTTATATGTGGTCTGGTAATTGTTAATGGTATGAATAATAAGAGGAAGAACTCTACATAATGTTGAAGTCTTCTTGATAATCGAAAATGAGTGAATAAATCCAAAATATGGGAGGGAATGGTGACAAGAAAACTGACATAAATTTTGAACATAGAATAAAATGACCCTTAAAAATGTCAAAGGAGGATATCCATCACATGCTTCCATAACTGTATGAGAGGAAATTATTCACTAACCTCACACATGCATTCAATGATTGGATTTAATTGTCAAAATGAAGTAATTGGTTCATTTAAAGCACACAAAAGAATTAGATGTGTTCTAAGGTTAACACTTACCAATAGAGGATTTAATCACCCATAGCCCCCTTTTCATCTTCCTCTCTAGTGGAATCATATCCCCTCTAACACTCTTTCAACCATCTTGGACCATTTTATTATTGCTAGGAACATAATCCTTGGTGTTAGGATTATTGTGCACTTCAAGGAAAACAAAAATTCTAGGTGAATAGGAAGAGTCACTTGGGAGTCCAAGATACCACATGGGGAGACGAACCCAAGGGTCATTTTCATGTAATATATTGTACATTTGTGAATGAGAATTAATGTGCTTAATGCCAATATATTCCTATCTTGTGTGCATAATTCTGTTTATGCCCCATAAGGGTTCTGACATTGGTATCAAATCTATTTTGAAATCCTGAGGGATATGTGCTCATAACTCCTTCTTTCCCATTCAACTCACCTCTGCTCTCCTCGGAGCTCTACTCCTCATTCATGCACACTAGCAGATTCTTTTTCCATTCTTTGTCTAGTCTGTCTAGTCAGTATGCTCTCTATCTTCCATTTTCTCACTAGTTTGCTTGAACTGTTGAAGATATGCATTTTTTCCTCTTCCTGTTTGTTCTTAGACCTGACATATTCTCTATTCTAACCATAATTCTTGCTTAGATATTTTTCCATCGGTTTCATCCATCAAAACCCTAATTCTCTGTGGAATGTTGGCTACCTATCCTACATGTGATTGGCACATTCTTCATTGTATCTGTGTAGTAAGTGTTATCGTGGTGACCTAAGATGGAGCTCCAGCTGTGAAGGATATTTTCTTGTCCTCATTGGGATGGAAATGCGCTTTTTAGTGTAACAGTTAGGTTGAATATTGAGGTGTGATGGTGGATGCTCTCTCAGCTCTTGTATTTTTGTTGGATACCTGCATTTTGTTGGTGTGACTAGAACTTCTGTCACACCACACCATACCTGATAAAAGTTGTGTTCATGAAGTCTGGTTTAGTGTATTTGTGAGTGCACATACCTCTTTCTTGAAGCATATTGTTAATTCCTCTCCAATATTTCCACCGAGAATTAGAGTTGCATGGACATCAAGAGCACTGGAAAAGTTGTTTCATGAAGGATCTGGTGTATTTATTGCTACGTGAACCTTAGCTTCTCCTTATGCTACAAACTTTGTGAACACGATGATCTCTCTACCATAGGTGAAAAACATCGTGAATACATTTGTGAAGAGTTGTACATTGAACTCAAAGACTAGAGATGCATTGTTGAGGAGTTGCGCCCTCCTTTAATCTTTTTCTTATTGCATAAACACACATAATTGTGGTTTGAAAATATTTCAGGAAATGGAGGAATCGACATTGGTCCTACCTCATTTGGAAGAACCCAATTGTGTTGATGTCTATAAATAGCTTGGAGTGGTATCTTTGAGCCACAATATGGAATACCTATGTAACTTGTAGGGGTCATATTTTCATGGTGCTATCACTTTAGAAAAAGTGTGACTAGAATGCTTGTTGTAGTAGGCTACAGTTGCTCCAAAAGAAAAAGTTGTGGAAGTAGATCACCATCACACAATAACTTAGGTATAGTAGATTCATCAATTGAACATTCATAAGTATAACTTGCAAACTGTTGTTTGTTTGTAAGTTCTAGTGCATCTTTTTGGTACTTGCATGTGTGACTTTGTACAGTATCAAAATTGAAGAAAAGTTGAATTACATTGTATTTAGGGTGCATTCTCAGCTGATACCAACACCCCCGGACTTTTTTAATTTGAATCTGTTGAATCTTATTTGTAAAGGGCAGAGTTTCAAGAAGCACTTAGCTCAATTCGATTAAGTCATTTGTACTTGCTCCTTTGTAAACAAGGAGGGCTTACATAGTCCTCACAATGTCTCAAAATGAAGAAAAATTAGAGTTTTGAACACTCTATTACATATAGTTATAGACGACTTAATCACAATAAAAAAAGAAACTCTCCAAACTGTCATCAATCATCTATGTTGGCGCAGATATACTTCGAACCAGGTTCACTTACTAATCACCAAGAAACCCCAAGATATCGACCCTTTCAGCAACACTTGTGAAGCAGGTGAATTCTCACCCGAGGTACATATGGGAACTACAGGAACCAGACTTATGTGGTAACAAAGGGGTGTGAAATAATTCTACCAAACATAAAATTCCAAAGCTTCGACAAATCATGTGGATTCCACACATATAATTTAACTAACAATGCCATACATTCATCAACAATGCAATATCCATGTCACTCATAAAATTCCACATTAACAACATTCATTGAGTATTATGCAGAAAGAGACAAAATAACACAACTCATCATAACATCAGGCACACACATTGAACACATTAACGTGGAAACGCAATTGGAAGAAAACCACAGAAGATCTTTTATTTACTCATGAGTCGCAATAAATAAGCAATTCATGTATGTATACATAACTTACAGAACTCTTCTTCCTCTATTACAATGTATCTATGCACACAACCTGTAGATCTCCATCTCTCCATGCAACTCTCTTTTTCACATACAATATTATTTTTGACATAAAACCCAAAACTCTTAATATTTAATTCTAGGTATAAAAAAGACAAAAATCTCCAAAAAATTCCAACCCGATAAATATTTATAGGGCGCACACAACCTGCCCACTCCCACTACTAGACTATTCCACTTATAAATGTAAGTGGATACAAAATCCTAACTAACTTAACCAAATCCACCCTTGAATTATTCAAAATACCCATATTCCTTGGTTCTCGGCCATTACGTTAGAGTTGACCTTGTTTCGTAGAACCACTTCGCTTTAACCATGTTCACACCAAAATCGCTTCCAACATGTACCAAAACTTTTCATGCCCCAACTTGCCCCCAACACTCACATGTGGCTCGTCCCAATCCAATTCAAGGTTGTTTTGGAGGTGTCTTTGACTTCGACACAAAATATGCATACTTATGCTTTACATATTCGACATTATGCCACATCTTGTTTCTATGTTGGGAATATAATGCTTCGTGTTGGGATTATTTTGCATTATTCTCGTCTAAAGAAGACCAAAAGTCTAAGTGAATAGGAAGAGTCACTCAGGAGTCCAAGAAACCATTTGGGGAGATGAAACCAAGGGGCATTCTCATGTAATATATTGTACATTTGTGAATGAGCATTAATGTGCTTAACACCAATCTCTTTTTGTCTTGTGTCCATAATTCTCTATTTTCCCTATATGGTTTCTAACAATTATTTTCCAACATAATATTAACAAAGCTTTCAAGTTAGCATGATAAGTCAATGATATGATCCAATTAAAAATATTTACATCATACATGCCTAGCAATTTAGGCACTAGGAATCCATACTAACATATTTATACATTTTGATTAAATACATTCCAAACCAAAACTAAAAATATTACTATATAATTTTATTAATCAAATTCTATTTTGGGTAGGTTAAAAATAATAAGGTGCATAAGAGAAGCAACAAGCCCTTGCGGGTCTTTTTTGTGTAGCTTAAAGAAAATGAGATATAAAGACAAGCAACAAGTCATGGGGTCCCTTGTTTTGGACTTATATAATCTAAAATCATAATTGGGCTGAAGAGGCGCATTCTATAGCTGAGTAGGGGGGAGATGTGTAACTCCTTCTCTGCTCATCATATAGCTGTGTCTTTTATAAAAAAATAACATGTTGGCTCAAATCATATTTTAAAATATTTAGAGAGCTGCATATATATATATATATATATATATATATATATGTATATGTATATATATATATATGTATATATATATATATATATATATATATATATATATATATGTATATATATATATATGAGATAAATTAAAACCATAAGCATTGCATTACACGCTTCGTCGACATTTCCAATCTAAAAAGGAGTTTGCACCTTTGAGAGTTTTGATCCCTCTCGACCCTTGGTAGATCCCACACTTGGTAGATCCCCTTTAAGATGGATCTATGTTGGTTATAGTAAAAGCTAATTGTTTATAGTAGAAAAGGGCTAATGAGAGCAACAATGATGTCAAAGTGAAGTGCCAATGAAATATGGAATGGAATTTTTTTATTTCCTTAAGTTTTTCAATTAAAATTTTAAATTTATTTAAACATTAATAAATTTAAATTGATAATATTTATTATTATTATTATTAACTTTATTTATTCAACATATATATTTTTTTCAATTTAATCTTATTATTAGTCCCTACCGACATGCCAAGCAACAGGGACTATATAAATCGCTTTGAGCGATTGTATTAATCCTTGCATAGATTTCAAAACAATTTAGCCTAATTTTTATGAGGTTTTATGAGATATATTCCCTTCCACCCAATACACAATTTGCAAGCCTTGTTTGGCGCATTCTCGAAGCACAGACTATTTTAATATTTTTTGGTCTAACCTAACCCTACAACCTAGGGAGCCTAAGTCCACGGACTCCCCACTAGTCCCCAGTCGCGTAGGGGGTCTATGTCTAAAGGCCACGCGGCCTCCATGCAAAATGAAGTAACCATGGAGGGCACGCAGCCTCTCCATGCATCCCACCGCCCTGCAAGAAGTAAACCTTGATACATCTTTTGCAAATAATGATTTCTCATCCTCTGGTCTAATTACGACTTTATAGAGTTCATTGGGGCTCATAGCATGCTTAATCATTTTTATTCTTTTGGTTCGGTCAGGTATATCATGGCCTACAAGCTGTAACTTCTCCCACTCATGGCAAGAGTTCATATTATTTGAAGCGTTTTCATTTCATACAGTCGATGAAAAGAGACTTGTGTAAGAGCTCAATAATTCTTCTTCTCAAGCAAATATCTTGCCCTTCTTATTGAAGGTTGGAGGCAGAAATAAAACAAAAGATAATGCAGAATGAGCTATGGCTCTTCAATCTTTATTCATAAACGGAAGATCAACTAATGTAATACAAACCAAAATGTAATGTGTATTTAAATACTTATGGAAACCCTAAAAACTCTAACCTAGCTTTTGCATGCATGCAAAGCATGTTGTTGCATTTATTAACTGAACTTGAAAATAGGAACTAAAGTAAAAGCTAAATTAATTGAAGTAATTACTATTTCTAACACTCCCTCTTAATTACTACTGCTAACTACTGCAGCTTTTACAATGCCTAAATTATTTCTATGGGTTTCAAAAATATCTTTTGCCAATGGCTTTGTGAATATGTCATTCAATTGGTCAATCGATTTACAATGCTCAACACGAACTTCACCATTGTTCACAAGTTCTCTTATGAAGTGATATCTGGTGTCAATATGATTGCTTTTCTGGTGAAAAACATGATTCTTGGATAGAGCGATAGCTAAATTGTTGTCACAATAAACTGTGGTTGGTCCTTCTTGTTTCTATTGAATACCTTCTAAAACTCTGTGTAACTAGCCTGCTTGACATGCTGCTGATGTTGCTGCTACATACTCTACTTCTGCTGATGAAAGTGTCACAATGGGCTGCTTCTTGGATTCCCATGAAATCACACCTAATCCAAGATGAAAAACATGACCGGAAGTGCTCTTCGTGTCATCCAAACTTCCTGCAAAATCACTGTCAGTGAAACCTGTCAAAACATCATACTCAGTGCTTGAGTATAAAATTCCATAGCTTGAAGTCCCTGCAACATATCATAAGATCCTTTTTCCAACTTGCCAATGTGAGTCTTTGGGAGACTCCATGATCCTCAAAATCAAGCTTACATCAAACATAATATCTGTTCTCGTAGCTATGAGATACATGAGACTTCCTACAAGTCTCTTAAATAGTGTTGGATCTACATTGGGACTGTCATCTTCTTTGCTCGACTTTGTAACTATGGCCACTGGTGTAGGTGTCGTTTTGCAATTATGCATTCTAAATCGCTTAAGAACATCATTAGCATATTTATTTTGAGAGATAAATATACCTTTTTCTAATTGTTCTACTTCTAAGCCAAGAAAGAACTTCATTAATCCAAGGTCTGTCATCTCGAACTCTTTCTTCATAGCTGCCTTGAACTCATCTACTAACAAGTCACCTGTAAAAATCATATCATCAACATATAAAAAAACTATCAAAATATGTCCTTGTTTATTTACCTTTGTGTAAAGTGTTGGTTCGTTGTTGCTTCTACTAAAACCATTCTTTATTAAACAAGAATCAATTCTGCTGTACCAAGCTCTTGGAGCTTGCTTGAGCCTATATAGAGCTTTCTTCAACTTGTAAACTTTCTCTTCATGTTCTTTTATTTCATACCCATGTGGCTGCTCCACATAAATTTCTTCTTCAAGAATTCCATTCAAGAATGCCGACTTGACATCCATCTGATACACTTTCCATTTTTCTTGGGCTGCAATTGCTAGGACTGCTCTTACTGTGTCCAATCTTGCCTCTAGTCCAAAATTTTCTCCAAAATAAATTCCTGGTTGTTGCGAGAAACCTTTTGCTACTAACCTTGCCTTGTACCTATGAATCTCACATTTTTCATTGAGTTTGGTCTTATAGACCCACTTCACACTAATGGGTTTCTTATTCTTTGGCAGGTCAACTAGATCCCATGTATCATTTCTCTCAATAGAATCTATCTCTCCGTCCATGGCTATTACCCAATGCTTTTGTTTTACAGCCTCTTCATAAAACACAGGTTCACTAGCAATAAAAACATAATTGGTATTTGCATCCAATTCATCATAAATATCTTCCAATCTTCTAGTATTTCTATTACTATGATCAGATTCATTACCTAATTGCGGACTTGATGCTTCACCTCAAACTGAGTTTCTAGGTGTTCTTTCTGGAGTATTTTCTACTGGTGAAGATGCTACTGGACCCTGTTGTCCAATCATCTCCTCTTCTTCTCCATCTTCTAGTCGGGGTATTGCAGCTCCCACACCCTTGTCTATGGATCCATTCCATGACTCTTCCTCCTTGAACAAAACATCTCTACTGAGGATAACCTTTTTGGTAATAGGGTTATACAGCTTGGAGGCTTTAGTTTGTTCACCGTATCCAAGAAATATACATTTATCACTCCTGTCATCTAGCTTTTTTCTTAGTTGTTTAGGAACATGAGCATAAGCAACACAACCAAATATTCTGAAATGAGAAACATTACAACTCATACCTGTCCATGCTTCCTCTGGTACTCTATTCTTCACAATTTTGGTGGGAGATCTATTCATCACATGAACAGCACAAGCCACTACGTCTCCCCAAAATTCATGGGAAAAATTTCTTCCTTTCAGCATGCTCCTTGCCATATTCATGATGGTTCTATTATTGCATTCTGCAATACCGTTCTACTGAGGTGTATATCTTGTAGTGAATTGCCTCTTGATTCCATGATGTTTGTAGTAATCATGAAATTCCTTTGAGTCATACTCTCCCCCTCCATCTGATCTCAATACTTTGAGTTGATAACCACTCTGTTTTTCAACCAAAGCCCTAAATTCCTTGAACTTGCCAAAAGTTTCAGACTTATGATGAAGGAAATACACCCATGTTTTTCTACTGAAATCATCAATAAATGTAAGAAAATAATAGCTTCCACCAATTGATTGAGTTTGCATTGGTCCACATAGATCAGTATGAATAAGTTATAGAGTTGCATGTGCCCTTCGAGACATACCTTTAGCAAAGCTATCCCTGTGCTACTTTGCAATGATGCAACACTCACAATTGCTTTCTGGCTACTTCATAGGGGGTAATCGTTTTACCATCTCCTTCTGTTGCAAAAACTTGAGACCACAAAAGTGAAGATGTCCATATCTAAAATTCCATACCCAATAATCATCCATGCAAGTGGCTTTTTGAGCAAAAGAGGTTACCTTGCTGCTACAATTCATGACTAGTGGATACATCCTATTCCTTGTCACTTGTATTTTGATGATCAACTGTCTATTTGGGGGTTTGTCATAAATTTCATAGTCTGATCCATCAAAGATAAGTCTGTAATTATTTTCAGTAAGTTGTCCAATGCTAAGCGGTCTATGCTTCAATCATGGAGTGTAATATACATCTGTGATTGTCTTTTGTTGGCCTTGTTTGGTTAGAATGTTGACCACTCCTTTGCCAAGAACTAGAACTACCTCATCCATGCCGACTTTGACCTCTATCTTCACTGATCCATCTAGGTCTGCAATTAGACCTCTATCACCTATCATATGTTTACTGCAGCCACTATCTAAAATCTAAAGTCCCTTTGGGATTTCGTGTGGAGCATGACATGTAAGAAATAGCATATCTTCTTTATCCTCAGAGGTATTAGTCACATTAGCATTACGGTTTGCTTGATCATACTTTTTCTTTCTACATTCATGAGCATAATGCCCAAATTTATTGCAATAATAACACTTAATATTAGATTTATCTGACCTTTTTTTGTCGTAGTTCCTGCCTTCATGGTTATGATGGTGATCTTGATCTTCATTGCCATTACTTCGGCCACTTTTGCCTCTTCCTCTTGATGCTCCTCTGCCTCTGCCTCTTCCTCTACCTTTTGACAATGAGACATGTGCTTTGAAAGCATTCTCCAGAGGGGACTCTTCATTCCTGTTGATTCTGGATTCGTATGAAAGTAGATATCCGGTCAACTCGTCTATAGATTAAATTTTTGGGGGTAGCGATCTCAAAACCCTTTCAACCAGCCGTTGATCTTCGATCTTTTCACCATAGGTATTCAAATGATTAACAATCCCCATGACTTGGGTCATGAAAGAATCTACTGAGTATCATTCTTTCATCTTCAAATCTTCAAAATCTCTTCTTAAGTTTTGGAGTGTAGCTATTTGTACCTCACCAGGACCCTGATAACTGGTCGCCAAGGTATCCCATGCTGCTTTGGCATGTAATGAAGCTGATATCTTTGGAAATACGTTGTTATCCAAAGCGTTCATTATGAGATGCAATGCCCTTGCATCCTTCTTCCTATGCACTCGCAGGACATCCTTTTCTGCGTTTGAAAGGGCTTGAAAAGTTGTGTCATCTGCCGGTTCGGAATAGCCATTCACGACATATTCCCACACATCTTCTGACCTGAGATAAACTGCCATCCTCGTGGCCCAGACATCATAGTCCCTTTTCCCTGTAAGAGGAGAAAACTGAGATTGATTGTGGCTGCTAGAAGCCACAGACATTGCAGAGTCTTTCATTGGCTTTTTTAAAACAATCTCCTTCCTCTCTTTTTTTTCAAAAAACAATATCTCCCTCTTAAATAATTTTTTTTTGAAAATATCTTCTTCTCTTGTAAAACAAAATTCTTACTCAAAGAATCTCATAAAAGAAAATAACTTCGTGAAAGTAAAAAAAACATCACTCTCATCTTCTTGCTCTTGCCCTAATTGTCGCGGGTCTTCACAAATTATCGCGTCTTGGCCTATAGAGAAGCCGCGATAATTCCCAAATATTTTTACTATCTCCCTAAATTAAGGGAGGGCGTGATAATTTATGCAATTTTTTTTTTTGGTTTTGTAAAATTCTTCAAAGCTACGGCTTTGGCTTCTCTAGAACTCTCACGATCAATCTTCTCCTAAGCTCTGATACCAAACTGAAGGTTGGAGGCAAAAATAAAACAGAAAGATAATGCAGAATGAGCTACGGCTCTTCAATATTTATTCATAAATGGAAGATCAACTGATGTAATACAAACCAAAATGTAATGTGTATTTAAACACTTATGGAAATCCTAAAAACTCTAACCTAGTTTTTGCAGGCATGCAAAGCATGCTATTGCATTTATTAACTGATCTTGAAAATAGGAACTAAAGTAAAAGCTAAGTTAACTGAAGTAATTACTATTTCTAACACTTATTCTCATATTATGAAATCAACTATCCTGCTGAATGCATTGCTTCGTACTTGTGCTTTATGGTCTCGGGGATGCACTGGGTTTCACGGGGTAAACTGAGTTACCATCTCTGGATGCGTTCACAATTCAAGGAATTTTCTTTCTGGTTGATCTCTATATTGTCTGCATAGGGTTTTGACCAATTGATGGTTGTCCTTCTCTTGTGCAAAGAACATAAATAGAGGGCGTCTAGTAAGGTGCAATAAAATGATGACTTGTGGGAGCCTGACTCCATGAACAAAGGTATGCTTACACTGGAATTTTATTGTTTTAAAAATGTTTCATTTCTATTACTATTATTATGGCCTAGGTTGATCTCTATATTGTCTGCATAGGGTTTTGACCAATTGAAGGTTGTCCTTCTCTTGTGCAAAGAACATAAATAGAGGGCATCTAGTAAGGTGCAATAAAATGATGACTTGCGGGAGCCTGACTCCATGAACAAAGGTATGCTTACAGTGGAATTTTATTGTTTTAAAAATGTTTCATTTCTATTACTATTATTATGGCCTAGTCTTTTGGCAATATAAATCTTGTTTCTTGTTTGTAATACTAGGTTATCTCAATTCACATTTTACTCTATCCCTGAGCTATAATTTCAAGTTTCCTTATTTCAAAGATTAGTCTCCATTTTGCATACTATCAAAATGTTAAGTCATATTTTAATATAAAAGAGATTGGTACCGGATTCAAGTTTTCCATTTGAAAGTAAGTAGGGTTGATCATGGAAAACCTCCATTGCATTTCTATAGTTCAGTAATTCTTATTAAAAAAGCTTTTGATTAAATAGAATTATAAGAGCAACAGGTAGCTATCATATTTCTGCTGGAAAAAAGGTAGCTATCATATTATTCAATACATTTCGGTGTTTTTCCATTTGACTACATTCCATTTCTATAGTTTAGTAATTTTTATTAAAAAGCTTCTGATTAAATAGAATTATAAGAGCAATAGGTAGCTTTCATATTATTCAAGACATTTCGGTGTTTTTCCATTTAACTACGAGGAATATAATAATTCGTCGAAGGCGCTACAATGAGAATTGTAGTGGAGGAGGACCGCGGTCTTTTAGTTTGGGATTAAGGATGGACGGCCATGATGTATTCCTTTGGCATATATTCCCTTAAGATTCGTCTAACACACTTAATCAAATGGCGGAGATTTTATGTGGACAAAATCATACCGAAATGACAATGGCTAATCCTCCGTTTTTTTGTTTAATCCAAGCCTCTTGCCAGGTAGAAGCTTCAACCAGTTAAATTAATCGGAGCCTCTTGCCAGGTGAGAGATTCAACCGGTTAAATGAATGGTCATCGCATTATGGAATCATTAACACATTCGTTTCAGTTTCAATTTCAATAGAATAGTTAATGTATAAGGTTACTCTGTGTCAATTTCTTTTGCGGTTGTTTGTTTTCTTTTGCGGTTGTTTGTTTTCTTTTGCAGGTCCAGGAAAATGAGGTTCGGGCATTAAGGCTAATGGTGGAGATAACGTTTAAAGCATTAAGGCATTCAACTGCAATGACAGCGAGCCCAGCGGCAATCGGAACAAGCAGAAAATTGACAGTTAATAACAGTGGTGCGCCATCCAGGGTGATTCGGTATGATGTATTTATAAGCCACAGAGGCACATATGTGAAGAACACATTGGCAGATATTCTCTACAAAATCCTCAAATTTGCAGGCATGCAAGGGTTTCGGGATCGGGAGGAGTTGGGACGAGGAGAGGTGCTCAACCATACAATCACCGAGGCCATTTCCAGTGCGCGAGTTCACATTGCCATCCTCTCTAGGCATTATTGTGAATCGTCCAGATGCTTGATAGCTCTGCCAGATGCTTGATAGTGGCGGCGCCCTGGTCATTCCTGTTTATTTTGATGTGACTCCAGACGATTGCGAGTCTATGGACAGTGGCCCTTTTGCAGAGGCCTTCAGAAAACATTATGAACAGGGAAGGATTGATAGGTCAATTCTCAAGCAATGGATTGAAGCTCTGAAAAAGGTGACTCTTTGCCCTGGGAAACTTCTCGACGATTTTAATGGGTAATGCACTCTAACATATCATCAGAAGCTCTGAAAAAGGTGACTCTTCGCCCTGGGAAACGACTCGACGATTATAATGGGTAATGCACTCCAACATATCATCAGAATAGTATGGAGTAGAATCACATTATGTTCTTTTCTTTGATTAGGGGGCGATTCATTCGAACTAACCCCTATAAATCCAGGGGAAGATTATGACGATTTCTCTATTGCTGGGATTGTAAAAATTCACTGATAGATCTAGAGTAACCAGAATCTAAAGTAAATGCAAAAAAAACACAGGCGGCAGAATAGATTAGGATATGTTTAAGAGATTTTCACATTAATTTCAATAGTAATCAACATAGTTAGGTACATAAATCAAATAGTTGGGTAAACCTTAACCCATATTCCTTATTTTATTCAGTCCTGGTTCATCCTCCTAATGGGAATTCACTTCCTTGAATGGGCGTCTTATCAGACTTGCTCTGTAGTGTCCTTTGTGTATTTGTGTGGTAGATAATTTGCCGTAAACGCATTTCCTTATCAATCCTTACTAAGAAACCAATCCTCAAACACCTTTACGAAATATGGTTTTGAAACATTCTATTAAGTAGGGCCTAAGTGAACTCATCAACCCTCCATCAACCCTTAGTTAAGAAGGAAAGACAGCCACCTTTCTTTCTGATTATAAACAAAAAAATTCACTAATTTAAAATCACCATTTCAAAAAATTCTAAAAAACCTTAAATGCAAACCTGACCAAAAATGACATCAAGCATGGAACATTCTCCATGGAGGAGGATCTCACCATCATTCGTCTCCATGCTATCCTTGGAAATAAGTAATAACGTAAAGCTTGCTTCCTGTCATAGGAATTAAGGAATATTATAATTAAACTTTTCTGAGAGTAGTGTTTTATATAAGCTTGCTTCCTTTTATAGGAATTAGAATGGTTGTGTTTCAAAGTTTGTATATGCTTTCTTATCCCACAAATGTTCAAGTTATGTACTTTTCTTTCAATTCTAGATGGTCGACTATAGCCTCGCATCTAACGAGATAAAGAATCATTGGAACACTAAACTGAGAAGACGAATGCTTTTAGTGGGAATCAATCCAGTGACTCACATGTCAGTGCCTACACAAGATATACTGTTATTTTTCATGGCGTTGTCATGGTTGATATAAGTCTTCGGCAAATATCAACCATATTTAAAAATGTGGTTGTTGCTAGTAATAAGGTTTTAAGAAAAATAATAATAACAATAATAATAATAAAAAATAGAAACCATATTATTAATAAATATGACTAGCTAATAATTAATTTCTTTTGTATAATTAATTGCATCAATAAAACCATTCCAACCTAAACCTTTAGATCGGATGGTATTAAGGGCGTGGGATAACTAGCACTTAAATCGCCTTGCTTTTTCGTCGATTTGTTCCCTAGATTTCAGTTATAAAAACTGGCCGAATTGTAGTTCCACCTCATTTACTGCCGAATTATGCCATGGAATTGTGCCCCTAGGGGTTTTGGCCCATTTTAAGACAACCCAGATGGTCAAAATTCCAAAAAAATAACCAAAAAGGATGGAACTGTGCCTCACCGTAAAAGTTCCCAAAACCTGTCACTAGAATACAAAGGCGATTTGAGTGCCAATTATCACATACCAGTATTAAGAATAATTTCCAGTGTCTATCTAGAGAGTGCATAAACTGTGATAGCTTGATTCCAATGTTAGAGCAACCTACCAATCATCACCAAGTAGGGTTTGACAAAATGTATCCGTAAATGATACAAATATGCTTAATTACTAAACCTTATGAGCTCAATATATATAGAGTTAAAAGAGAATTTAAAATCCAATTGAATTAAAGTAAATGAAACAATCTACAAATCCAATTGTAATTGGATTCGAATATCAAGTACCTAAAATTAAAAAATTAAAAAAAATGTGGCTCATGTAAATTATGATAGAAATAATACAAATTCAATGTACCTAAAATTAAAAAATTATAATAAAATGTGGCTCATGTAAATTACGATAGAAATAATACAAATTCAATGTTACCATATGTGCTGGTTAGTTAATGAGGCACTTCATTGGCTCATTACTGGCTAATTATTAGCATCTATATTTCTGGCTCCACATTTCTATAGATTTCTAGTCTTTCTGGCTCCACACAATTCTCTGCCGAGGGACTTTCTTCGATAAAAGTGTGTTTTTTCCGTTGATTTCGTGCGTTAATTATTATGTCCTTGACATATATGAAATGGGCAGAGCTATTAATCTCTCCGTAAATGTCGAATTTTTTTCTGTTTTCTAAAGTTCATGTTAAAGTTGCATATTTTTATATTAAATACAATTAAAAAAAAATATTTATTTGAATGTTGATTGGTGTATAGTTGATGACATTTGTCTAGATTTTCGCTTCCTAGGCCTCGGTGGTGGGAAGACGTCATTCTGAAGGGTACTAGTATTTGATGTGTCAATTCTATCAGTCCTGTATGTATACGATGTGATAAATGGCTTTGTTTTTGCATAAATATCCTTACGGATTAGATCCCATTAAATCTTTGCAATAATTATGCTTTGGCCCATTATGGATTCTGTGTGCAACGAAAGAGTGACCCAAAGCTCATTTACCAGCTCGTCTGTTTTTACAAATGCCTTTGGTTTGGAGTCCTAGACAGTAAAAATACCGGAGTTCATGGTAACTCAAACTCCGAGAACATCTGCTGAAGGAATGGCAATGAGTAATAATATTAGTCCAGCAAGCAACGGTAAGGAATTCGCCAGTGCCCTATCTATTGGGCGGTGTGGGTGCCATGATTGTTCTAATAGCCTTTGCTTTGATTGTTCTCGCATGCTCCTACTTCAAGGAAAGCAGTACTAACAGATTGGATCAACATCATAATGTCGAGCTTGGCGCTAGAGGATTAAAGAAAGAGATGGGAGATGGTATGCCAAATGTTTTAGATGATAAACACGATTTGAGAGAAATTGTGATTATGGATGGAGATGAGAAACCCACCTTCATGGCTAAACCTACGTCTGTAGCTGCTCGGTGTAATTAGAACCCTCAATCTCACCCACCAAGTTGACTAGAATCTCAACCACAGCCACCGTGTTGAGTTTCATATAGCTGCCATGGAGATTGAATTTCATGACAGCTAATTGCTCGACAACATCATTTAATAATAGGAAAATTTTCAAGGTTGGGATGATAAACAGAGGTTCTACATTTAGTTGCACAGGTGAAAACCTGAGTGTAAATAAGTTGCTTAGAAATTTAAATTATTTGAGCGGAGCAATGAAATTATGTACACTTTTTCTCCCTGAATAAAAAGGCCTCGTTTATTTTTGTCCAGATCCAAATTTTGAAATTTAGAAAATTTAACTATCGCAGCCGTATTTTACTTCATCAAAAAAACTTCGCAGACAAATTAAATTTGTTCATATTCAATCAGTTCATAATGAATTTTGATATTCAATTTCGTGTTGAACTTTGTAAAAAGACCAATTTTCAATTCTATAGATTACTTTTAGTTTCAAATTTGAAACTAACATTGATCATTACACAATTTCTATATCATAAATCAATATGTTGATCATTACATAACTTCTATTATGCAGATACTTCTATATTATAAATCAATATGTTGATCATTACACAACTTCTATATCATAAATCAATATGTTGATCATTACACAACTTCTATTATGCAGATGTTGGTCGTAGGACAGTGTGCTACAGCTCACAGGTTTGAAAATTTTAAACAGAATTGGGGTAATTGTTTTATGTTTTTTTTCCTCTAAAAGTGGGTTGGAATTCTATAGTCTAGATGTTTAGTGATATTTATATTAGACAATATTTTTATACTCCAACTTGTACACACTTTGCAATGGAGTTCGTGGTAACTCAAACTCCTAGAACATTTATTGGAGGGTAGCAATTAATGACGATGACGTGTTGGATTCCTTTCATTTACACAACCTCAACTTCAGCTGGCAATTGTATGAAATCTATTCAAAGTGGGACATGGAAATTTTATCTAGCACTGGTGGCATCAAACCACAGACCTGCAGAGCGTTGACATCCTCTCTAGGTTTTGGTGGCAAGTTCTTCTATAAACATGTGGAAAAACCGTAGTGATTTGATAATATAATGGCAAATGGAGACATGGTAGCCTTCCTTTTTATTGTGGCGAATCGAAGATCATCATTATGGGGCTCCACATATCCATGATATATCTCTTTAATATTTGGTATTCACGTAATACGTACAAAAGAAAATGTAATATCACATTTGTATGTTAAACACATATGACTACCTCCAATAGTCCAAAAGGTATATAAACAAAAGCAATCTTAAAATTGTTAAGAAATAATTTTAGAATTTGTGAAAATTAATTTTTTATTCAAAAGAATTCCAAGATTTAGTTATATGGGATAAAACCTTTTTTATTGTGATCATAAGCGTTGAGCCTTTTTTTATTGTGATCATAAGCTTTGAGGTTACATTATTTACTTTATCCCAACAACAATAAAATGTGCACCACATTGTTATGTCCTTGACATATATGAAATGGGCAGAGCTATTAAAATGACCCAGGGTAGATTAATATTTTAACATTTGAAAACAAAATTTTATTTATTATAATTTTTAATTTTCAAATTTTTTATTAGTTGAACAGATATGAAGTCAGCCTCGAAAAACAAAATAGGATTTCACCTGACATCTGTCCACCTTGATGTCATCCATCCCTGCTTACTCTTCATCCATCTGTGCTTACTGACAAGAAGGTCCAGGCTTGCGATTGCGTGTGTCAGATGCAACTGGTTGGTTGATGGAGGTGTGTGGTGTGACAGGGGTGGTCTATTAACATGTCTCCTTCTCGAATTCGCCTGCGATCACTACCATGAATTCCAGATTTGCGCACGCAGAGTCTACCTTTTTACCTCCAGTACTCTTAACTCCGGCGATCACTACTTATATCACGATGGTTGAAGGATCTGTTCTGATTCGATTCTATTCAATTAAATATCTCGGTAAAAAAAACGTTTATCAAAAGTTTTGAATGGATCGGTTTTTCGTTGATCGATCTTTCTAGGATTTTGTTGTAAAAGTTTTATAAAATTTATTGTTACTCTCCATTTCACTTAATCATAGTTCTGTCGACATCACCTCTGATCTATGAATCCCTCGGGAGAACCGAGACCCAAATCTTGTATTCTATGTTTGAGTCATCTAGCCAAGCTCTGCCACATCACGGTGATCTTAACCCTCAATTTTGAATCAACCTTCAACTTACTATAGGAACAGAGATTTGAATCTCGCATTCAACGGTGCTTCTTGAGTTTGAGTACTCTAGAAGTGACCCGTTAATCCACAGAACTATCATTTCTTATTTCTGTTGTATTTCTTGTTTAATTAACTCAGCCTTTGAGCTGCGGCTTCTTGTTGTGAGCGAAGATTGGAACCTTGAACTCCGTGGTAATTCTTGTGTTAAACAACTCTATGTCGACTTGCTATTACATGAAAACTAAATCTCAAATATCGATGTAATTCTTTTGTTTAATTAACTCAGTGTGGATTTGCAATTTCTTGATGGGAGCATAAATTAAGCTCCTGCATTCAGTTGCAGTTGTTTCCCTTGATTAATTTCATTCGGTATTGATCCGATCTCGTATCCTGTGGCATTTATAAATGCTAGTTGAATCTACAACCGGATGGGGATCCTTTCGATTAATTGATAGAGGTTTCATTTAGTTTCTCACTGTTATAGAATCGACCGCTGAATCCCTTTTAGATTGTGAGTTGGTTTCTTTTTCCACAGACCACTAGGGAGAGAATCTCCAGTCTCCTTAACTTTGTATTTACTGTTATTGATGCGTTGTTGTGGCCGCATTACTTTCCTGGAATGTCTCGAAACCACACACCCTGAATCGTCTGACATCCAGTGGTGGTATCTGGAAAACAACCTGGGTTCTGGACAGGCGCACTGTGCAGCGTTGTGCTTCTGGGAAATCTAGCCATGATATTCCTCGGCGTTGGAAACACTTGGAGTAGAACACTTGCAGCTGTCGAGAAGATTAACCTAGCTCGTGATTGCCTTCATGCATTTTTTTTATCATAAGAAATAGATAACGCACGCAGAGTCTACTTTTTTCTGTTTGCAGCGTGTAAACAAGTTATTCCTCGGTTGACGAAAACTCTTGCGGATCTGCTTCTTCATTTGATAAATTGAGGGCTTCTATCACTTCTGCTCGATTCCAGCAATATCCGCCAACTCCGTCACCAATGGCCCTTATAGCCGATTTCTCTTTATTGTGTCGATTGCAAGCCCGACATCTGGAGGCTGGTGGCGGCTGGTGGTTCTTGGATGGCGGCGGGTTGTTTTATTTTATCATTGGCAATAACGACTGAACTACTCTTGAATTCCTGTACGCGCAATTCTGCTTTGGTTAAATTTGAATACTCATGTCCAGGAGATTTTATTATCGCTTGAGCTGCATTTCTGTGAGGATCTCTGTCACTTAGAGTTATAGCTGCTTCTCGACTGGGGGTTCTATGGGAGACGCAATAAGAGATTGTTGCAAATTTTTTGTTGGCACAATATTTAGCTCGATGCTGTAGCTCGCTATGAATGCACAGATGGCCGGGTGATAAAACGTTTGACAAAGGAAACACTTGATACAATATCCATGCACCTCATCACAAATGATGCATGTTTTTCGGAAAGACTCTGGATCAATTTTCAAAATTTCATATGCAGGTCTCATAGTTTTATCATTCAGAAATACTACTACATCGGAATACCAAGCACAGGTAACATGCACCCAGAATTGGCCTGTGGTGGAGGGTTTCAACGCGCCTCCAGTTACAGGGCAGAGACAACATTCAAGTCCACGAGGCAAAGTTCTGCACTTCTCTCGCACCTAACAATTTTGGTGGACTTTTATTTGACATATACTGCAAATAACGAACTTGTCCTTATCCCAGTCCCCAAATTGGTGGCAAACCATACACCATTTATAGGTCCACTTTGCCTCTGCTTGCTTGAACTTGCGTGTAAGGTTGTTTATCCATCAATTGTTCATAACTCAAAGCAAATAGCTCATCCATACAACTTTCTGCAAATAGAGCATGTGGCAATGTCAAGAACATTGCCACCACGTGACTCTTGTTTGAAAAGTTTTATTTTAAACAAAAATATAACTTACTAGCTTGTATATCTGTGTTTGTAACTTTGTATGTAACTGAATGCTATATTTATTCATGTAAATTCCTATAATATCGATTTTTCTATTTATTCAAGATTCGTGGAATGATTGAAAAACATTCCCATTAATATTTTCTACATTCCCTTTCCCAATTAGATGTCAAATTATTTTCGCGCGTCCCTTGTCCAATTCTTTTCCCACATCCATTGATTGATTGATCATCTTGTTATACCATAAATTTGAACTGAAATATTGTGTACTTGATAACAATTAATGCACTGTTAAATCTCTTATAATGCGAAACAAGGATATGAATTTAAATTTTTGTTGAGATGTCTAACAAATTAGCTGTAAGATTTCAGCAACAAAAGTTCCATCCTTGTGTATTTTTAGCTTTTAATTATTATTATTAAGGCCGAGAATACGAGGTTTTTTTTTATAGTATGCACTCTTTTGAAATGCAGTTTATTGGGTCTGCAAGGAGATTGTTATGGTGGCGGTTACAAAGCTTTTAGTAGATGAGTTGCTTCGCAAATATATGTTGAAATATATGTTGAGTATATTGCTAAAATTTTTAGATTTGCAGCTGGTAGTAAGTTTTGCCTTAAATATTTCCTAAGCCATGTAATGCTTACATGCACAGATTTGCAGCTGGGAGTAAGTTTTGCCTTAAATATTTCCTAAGCCATGTAATGCTTACATGCACATGTGATCATTCACCGCAATCTTAAGCCTAGTGTGTTTCTCTTAGTCAATTCAATTATGACAAGTTTTTTTAAAATAAATGTGAGAAAATAATTATGAAAGAGAGAGAATTCTTTTTTTATTAAAGCCTAATCCCATCAAATATTAAATAAAACTTGTCTTAAACACTCCATAATAATTCTATAAGTTCTCCCCTAAACCACCATAAACATACTATAAAATTCAATATTCATCATATTAAAAAACTTCCCACTAAATCCCAATTCTTCACCTACCAGTCCATTCAAAATTGACACAAAATACTTCGAAGTTTCAAGAGAGAAGTCTTTATCAAAATGTAAAAGGAAACAACCATCTCATGCAAAAAAAAATGATTCATCCTTACTTTGGAGTTGGCAATTCTGGCGCCATCCTTTGCTATTGTTGCTTGATTTGCTGTGGCTGAAATTTCCTTGCAACGTATAATAGGTGTCTGACTTTATATAGAAAGGAAAAAAGAAAGATCTCAAATTCACATCCTGGAAAAATTGCAAAAGAGGCGAAGATTATAAAAGGAATTTGAGTGACAAATAAAAACTGTAGAAGACACAAAGGCTATGTGGTTTTCTCCTTTGAAGTGACATAGAAAATATGCAGAAGATGCCAAGACTATGAAGGGAATTCGAGTGACAGTCAATGTCAATACAGAGAATCATAGGAAAAATAAGCGTGTCAACACCATGGACAGGACATAATGTCTTATATATATATAAACAACCATGGATCATGTATTTCATGCAAGCATTCTATCTATCGACTCGTGGCTAAATCTACTGTGCATGGCATCATAATTTAAGTTGCATAAAATCTCGTTCCTACTACCATGTTTTTTTAGCCCCTCTACTTCCATTCCTGCTTTCATAAATAAATGAGATATTATCGAGGAATTTTATTCAAGTTCCTTGTTATTCCATCAAATACTATAAAAAATAATAATACTTAGTGCTTTGTAGACATTATTCAGTGAAAGATGGTGAGTGTGGACATTACTCGGTCAAAATAACCAAATCTGCTAAAAATAATAATATTTAGTACTTTGTGGACATTATTCAGTGAAAGATGGTGAGTGTCGACATTATTCGGTCAAAATAACCAAATGTACTAATAAGATAGATTGTCTATAAATGTTGAAATCATATAACCAAGAAAGAAGTAAGAAACTCAATAGGCCAGACTAATATTTCAAAAATTCCTTGTAAATAAAGGTTAGATATTAAAGATTCAGAGTAACATTTCAAGAACTCCTCATAAAATAAAGGTTAGATATTAAAGATTCCATGGTGAATACAAGATGTTAAAACATTCATTATGGACGGGTGAGTTATTGTTTTGTTAGTGATGTTTGGTATTATGTGAGAATTTTTGTTTTAATAGTTTTGGTATATATATATATGAAACTTTTATCTTATCATTTTTTAATTTTTGTTATTTAAATATGTTTTTAAAATAAAATTAATTATTTTATATAAAAATAAGATACAATTATGTGTAAATATGTTATCTTTTAGGATGTTATAAATATCAAGAATAAAATATGAATAAATCTTATTAAGAATAACTCATGGCAGATTTATTGTAATAATATCAAGGAAGATTAATAATATGGGTATGGGTATATTCTCTCTTATGTTATGTATAGTAATAATATCAATGCAGATTTGTTTTTTTAAGAGTTCTCACTTCTTAATCTCCTTAATGAGTTCAAGAGTTCATTTGATTTCATTGATGGGTAAACATTTTCCTTACCTACTAATCCATCTGTGCTATAAGGTGAATTGTTTCGAATGATCAGAATCCAGATATGACAAAAGTTGTTACTTTGTGTAGGTATGACAAACCAGTGAAAGGAAGGAAAATTAATTGGATGAATGCTGGAATACTAGAATCAGATAGGGCTTTTACAGTGAGTCCACATTATGCAAATGAGCTTGTTTAAGGAGCAGAAAAGGGAGTGGAATTGGAATCTATTGTTCGGAAAGCTAGCATTACAGGAATTGTGAATGGAATGGATATCCAAGAGTGGGATCATTCAATAGAGAAATATCTTGAAGTGAACTATAATGCAACGGCTATACGAAAACATGAAAATATAAATCTAATACGTAAGTTCTCATTTATAAATTTGTTCTATCATGATTTTTTTTTTCACAGGTCAATAAATCTTTGAATTTGAATGTTTACAGGTGTATTATAACCTCTCTATTATTTAATATAAAATCTATTAAACAGACTTGGGTTCCAGATGCAAAGCCTAGTTTGAAGGAAGAACTACAAGCTGAGGTTGGGTTGGCCATGGTCTCTATTGAACACCCATAGCGACTTAGCTGAGGTTGGGTTAGCCGTGGTTAGACCACGCATAGAAACTTTCCATAGCAACTTAGCTGAGCAACTTAGGTGACGTTGGGTTAGTCGTGGTTAGACCATGCATAGAAACTTTCCATAGCAAATTAGCTGAGGTTGGGTTAGCTGTGGTCTAACCAGGCATATCAACTTTCAAGTGTTTTGCTTTTAGTTTTGGTAGGAACTTTAAGCTTTGCTTCTATCTCCCTTGTTAATCTTAGCTTTTACACTTAATTTTTCATTTTAATTTACTAGCAACGACAACTTTAATAATATTAATGTGCCTGAATATGCCGATAGGCATAAATGGGACACATACTATAGGAAAAAACATTAATATGAAAAGTATGTGCCCCATTTACGCCTATCGGCGTATTTAGACACATTAATATTATTAATGTTGCTGTTGCTAGTAACGAGTGTGCGCATACACATATCTCTGAAATATTATTATAATAATATTGTTTAATAATTTTAATGAAATACATAATTTAATTGTTTGATTAATAACATTGTATAATTAAACAATATTATTACTTGATAATAATTAATTAAACATAATTATTATAAAATATTTTAATTCATATTATAGTTATTTAGTTAATATTAATATTAGTTAATTAGTTAATTAATTATTATATAATTAAAAATATTAATAGATTAATATTATTTAATTATTTTAATGAAATCCATATTCTAATTGTTTGATTAATAATATTTTTTAATTAAACAATATTATTAATTAATTACTACTATTATTTTATAATAAGTAATTAAAAACAAAATAATTATAAAATAATTTTGTGAATGATAATATTAATTAATTAATATGGTTATTTAGTTCATATTAATATTAATTAATTAATATTGTTATTTAGTTCATATTAATACTAATTAATTAATTAATATTGTTATTTAGTAAATATTAATTTTAATTAATTAAATAATTAGTAATATATTAAATAATTATTTGTTATTTAAATAATTAGTAATATATTAAATAATTATTTGTTATTTAAATAATTAATTATTATTTTATAATTAATTAACAATATCAATTTATTAATATTGGAGATATGTGTAATATTCTGATTTATTTTGGAGATATTTATTAACATTATGATATATTTGACATGTTAATAATGTTTTTGTATAGTAATTTTTAATAAAATAAAATAATTTAATTATGTATAATATAATAATATATTATAAAAACTATTATTTAATTATATTTTAGTAAATAAAATTAATATAATAATTACTTAATTAATTGTAATTCAATAATTAAATAATATAATAATTACTTAACTAATTGTAATTCAATAATTAATTAAATATCCCCGGATTGCAGGTGCCATCATGACAATTGGGCGACACGTGTTGGTGGTTCCTCGACAAGGGAGCCCACGACATGGAAATATGCATTAACCCGCCTGGATTCCTTCCTTCTCTCGTCGTTAATGGCACATTCAAGAAGCTTCATCTGGATGTCCCCTCACCCGTTGGTTGGATGCGCTCACAATGCGACATAAACCTTGATGAACGTCAAATTTCACATTGTGAATATGTCGCATCTAACCCTTGATTAATGCCACAATGCAATGTAACCTGTTAAGTCATGAACTTGTTTTCTTCAATTTTATATTTCGATTGTGATTTTTATTTTAAGTTTGCTCATTTGCTTACTTTAGAAAAAATTTTGGTTTTAAAGGAAAGTTTTGATTTTTGCTTTAGTTATTTTTATTATGGTTTGTCCCCTTAGGTTTTGAAGGGTTCTAAAGGTCATTATGTTGAATAATGGGTTCACAAATAACATCATTATTATAGTTTCTCACTTAAACCTCATTCAAAGTGAAAAAATGACTAAAATAGCGCCAAAATTTAAATTTGAAATATTCTTGTAGCGCAACGACTGAAATTTTACACGGCGGCGCTACAAGAATATCGCGGGCGTTAAAATCTCTGATTTTTAAGCCGATTTCTCCGATGATTTCGATTTTCAAGTGACTAATCACATGTGTAAAGGGTTTTTGATATGTGTTTCAGCAGTAATGATCATGTAAATAGGTGTGGTTTGTATCATGAAAGAGATCGTGGTAATTAGCAGCTAGGGATCAACGTATCATGATAGGTAGAGGTATAAGCCGAGTTTGATGTGAAGGAAGTTATTTCACATATGCATCACGAAGATGGAGACTAGGTGGAGCGAGGACCTTTGCTTAAAATCAGGAAGTTGCGGCTACAGAGAAGATTTAGGGCTTTCTCGTCACGCCAGCTGGAAGCAAATTGGAGACCCAAAGACACTTGTACAGTTAAATTTAACAATCAAATAGCTCAAGGATTGATTTTAAACGTCTACAACAAGACAGGAATAAGGTATTCCACGTTAACCTGATAGTGGCTGCTAAATTGGGGTTTTCCCAGTAAAGCTTGTTTTGTTAAAATTGATTAAGGAAAACATAAATGTATGCTTTTAACAAAACTCTTGTCGAAGAGATATCAATCTAAGAGGTTTTTAGATGTTGTGGCAGGTGAAAAGTTGAAGGTAGCAATTGCATTGAACCATTACCCTTTCAAAACCTGAAAATATGGTAGGGTGAAGAGCTGTGCAGTTTGTGGTGACCAAAGTTTCACAGATTTATTTGTTACCTGTAAACAATGCAATGGATGAGTTGAGCATGTGAATTGCATGAAGACCTAATCTGATTAGGTGCTAGAAGCTGATTGGTTTTGGTGTTAAATACAAGTTGTAGCAGAAAGCTAGCAGATATCAAATTGCCCTTATATCTTTCCATCCACTAGTTAAATAATCACTAGTTGATCTAAGAAGCAGGCATTTGAGAGCACTAATGCAAAATACTTTTTGCAAATAAATAGCTCATAAGTGGCATTAAAAGGAGTTGTTAGGTTATTCAGAGGGTTTTTAAATTACACAGGTTTTAGCCATTGAAAATAGATGGGAAAAAGTGGCAAAACCAACAGGGCTGAGCCCACTGAGCTGAAATAGATTGACCAATTTCCAGGTTGTGCAGAGCTTTTTTGGAATGCTGGGTGGCTATATTTCTTCAAAAAGATCGATGGCTACAACAGTGAGGTCTCTTATCAATTTGCCAAAAGCTATAACCAGGACATGATATTTTTTGATACACTGAGGTTCAAGTTGACTGTGGAGCTAATTGCTGAAGCTACAGGAGTCAGAAATGAAGGTGAAAAGTGGTTCAAAAAGTTTCCTTTCACTTTTAATGCCCAGAGGTACCTTTTACCTGGTATTACTCCAGGCTGGAGCAAAGGAATACTAATACAAAATTTCATAAGTGAGTGGGTGGATCCCATTAGAATCTTACAAAGCTATATCACCTGTGAAGGCAGATATGCCTATGTCTTCAAATACCATTTTAGGTTTTTTCAACATTTGGTTGGTGAATCCAAAATGAGCCTTCCTTTCTTCTTGTTCAAAAGTCTACAGAAGATGTCAAGTAGAGTTAAGGGATGTCATGATCATACTACACAATCCATCTTCCATCATGGTTTGATCAAGCTCATTATCAGTACTGCTCTACAAAGAGAAGGGAAGCCATGGGATTATTTTTTGTTTTGGTCTGGTTTTCAAATTAAGCAAGAAGAGCAACAAACCAAAAAACGTGTAGACAAAGGGAAAACCCTAGTTTGGAAACTAGGTCGGAGAATCAAATCTGAAGATAAAAAAGAAGTTAAACTTGAAGAAGTACCCGAGCCCTCAAAGGGAAACTATGAAATTCAACAGTCTTCAGCTGATAGCAAGGGCAAAGGTTTGTTGATTACAAAAAAGGAAGATCAGCCTGAGCAACACATGGCACCAGCAGAAACTTTTAGTGAAGAGAAAACTGTTGCCACAGAAAAGGTTGCTGTAGAGAAAGAAAACATCCAGGTCCAACAAAGGAGCCCCATCACTATCTTATCTGAGGATGAGGGATATCTGTTAAAGGAAGATGAATTCACTGTCAAAACTGAAGCTAGGGTTGACACACACATAGAATGCTACAGTCAAGAGGATAAAAAAAAGAGATCAAAGAAAAAGAAGACCAAACTCAAAGCTATAGAATTAGCCACAGTTAGACATCAAGGAAAAACTTTGAAGATGGTGAAAGAACTTGCCTCAGAATGGAGACCAAAAACCAGACCTAAAAACAAGTTAAGGCTGAGTATGAAAAAGCTGCTAAACCCTAGATTAAATACAAAAGAGGTAAGTGTACTTGATGATGATTCTTCAGATGAAAAACTAAATATTGAGAAAGAAGCAATTCCAAAAAGTTCAGTTTCTCATCATACAAAGGGAAAAAAGTCATTGAGGTTAGTAGAAGACTCCAGCCTCACTCAAACTAAGGTATCAGCTGTGTTTCTGGAATTAAGAGATGAAATGATAAAAGAAGAACAGAAAAAGGAAACTGAAGTTTCTTATTCTGAAGATCAGCACTTGATAGATGAAACTACACCTATTGAAGCAGCGAGTCAGGAAAACCCTATTGTTCATGATGTGTTTTCAAAGCTGTTACAGGAGGATGAAGACATCTTCAGAAGGCTAAATATCCCATGGTTTCCCAGTGAGATGCAAGATACCACAACAGGGAAGGCTTTTGACTCAGACATGGAGAACCTGCAAAGAACCATCAAACAATACAGGCATCAAATGGATTGCATGCAGGAGACTAATGATGCTCTGATCCTAGCAAATAAAAGGCTCAAGGAAGATTTACAGGAATTAAATGAGCATTATCTGTAATGTCCCCAGCTTGACCCTATTGCATTAATATTGTAAATGATGTAAATATTGTTATTTAGTCATGGTGAGGAGCTCAAGGCCAAGGCCCCGCCACTGATTTGTCGTTTTATGTATCGGCAATTAAAATAGATGCATATGGTTCTTGTGCTAGCGGAGCACAATGTAAAATCGGACATCATGTAAACAAGCAATTTTAATGAAAAACCCACAACCGGCTACGCAATGCAACAAAGAGATGGGGGCATGATCTTTACAAGGAATAGGGGGGGGATTATTCAAACCCTTGAGCCAATGGTGTTAATCCATGTGTCAATGGGGAAACCCATAAACCACCAACTACCCATTTTGTCTCATGCACCTAATCATTTAATTCTTCCAAAGATTGGTTGGGGCAGTTATTGCCTTGGAAATGAAGAAGTATGGCAGCCAATTTCGTGCATGGGCAAGCCATCAACCTGGAAATTCGTGTTTTTGCTTGTTGGGCAAGAAAACACCCACGAAATGGTGCCCAAAGCCATTCTGAACAGTCAGTCTTCTCTCACTCACGCAGTTGGAGTTAGCTGGGCCTTTCCCTACACGTTCTTCATCCAAATCCTACATTTTTCCATGCCTGGGAGTTCGTTTTTTTGCATATACAGTAGCTTGGGAGAGAAGGGCCACGATTTGGGGACTGTATGGAGGTCGTTTTTGCCCCTGAATGTCCAAGGACGTTTTTCTAAAAACGGATTGGCTTCCCAGGGTTGTTCCCCATCTTCCCATTTTCGTTTTTGTGTGTTCCCACGTTTTTTTGAGTGAGTTGGAACCCCATCTCATGCGTCCCACTGTGGAAAGCGTTTTCCTCATGCCCAGTAATTGTGGTTTTGTTGTTAAGTGCATCCCGTTTTGGATTTGAACCTGTGAGCAGGAGCCTCAAGAGTGGAAGAGGACAAATTTGGCTTAATGAGCCCAATGAAGTATCCATAGCTCCATGGTTGAGCCACTAACCTAGTAATCCACCTCTTCCCATCTCTTAGCAGCCTGAGAAACCCAACTGCTGGTTGGCTTGGCTGATTCTGGCATATCTTTGGCTATGTGAGAGCCTGTTTCCCCTTTTTCCTTGTGGAGATCATGCCCAGCTCGGGGGTGGTAGTGGTGCTGAGAGATTGAGGAGCACACTGGCCTACGGTTGGGTGGAACGTTGCAGAAGCGTAGCTGGTTGTTTGGGACTACTTCATTAAGATAAGTATTCTCTTGTGTTTGTAACTTTGCAATTGTTCCTTTGATGAATAGCTGGAATGGATTATGGATGTGCTAATGAATTTACTTCCGCTGTGTATTCAAACGATTATGCATTTCCATATGCCCTTTATAATTCTGCAAAGGTCTTTATTTAAGGACTGTCACAAGAATTTTGAATGTATGTTAGATATCAGCATGATTCATTTAATCTCTGTTGTGTTCTATAGCATGCACATATACATGTCTTTGTATCAATCAATTTAATTTAATGGATATGGGGCTAATTGCCGGATTGAGCACATTGATCCTCTCTATCACGCTGGTATGATAGAGGGGACATTACATTTGGTATCAGAGCTGCGTTGCAGCATTGAGCCTCTATGGGCGAAATCTTATAGCAATTAGAAGGGAAGATTTTAAATTTTTCCTTAAGAGTTTTGAAAAATTTTGGTTTTAGCCTGTTTCTGGAAATTTTTGATTTTTAGTTTGTTTCTGGAAATTTTTTATTTTTAGTCCTCCCGAAACTGCGGAAAGGTTCCGCGAACCTTCCCGCAATTGCGGAAGAGTTCCGTGAACCTTCCCGCAATTGCGGAAGAGTTCGGCGAACCTTCCCACAATTGCGGAAGAGTTCGGCGAACCTTCCCGCAATTGCGGAAGAATTCAGCCAACTGCTCCGAAACAGCGGAGAAAAATTTTCTAAGTGTCGGCGTGAAAAGGAAATTTTTTCGGAAGGAATTCTCTTCTGAAATTGCGGAAGGAATTCTCCTCCAAAATTTCGGAAGGATTTCGCGAATCATTCCGCAACTACGGAAGACTTCGCCGAATCGTTCCGCAACTGCGGAAGATTTCGGCGAATCGTTCCGCAATTGCGGAAGACTTTGCCGATTCGTTCCGCAATTGCGGAAGCATTCCGCAAGTTGTTCCGAAAAAGGCCTTCCGAAAAACCGCCTGAAACCCCCGGAAGCATTCCGCGCAACGGCGGAAGCATTCTGCGAACGGCTCCCAAGCTGCGGAAGCCTTCGCCAAATGGCTCCGCAATTGCGGGAGCATTCGTCGAATGGCTCCGCAACTGCGGAAGCCTTCGCCGAATGGCTCCGCAATTACGCGAGCGTTCGGAAAATCGCCCCGCCATTGCGGAAGCATTCGGCTAACTGCTCCGCAATTGCGGAAGCGTTCGGCGAACTGCTCCGCAATTGCGGAAGCAGTCGCCGAACCGACCCGCAATTGTGGAAGGGTTCAGCCAAACGCCCCGCAATTACGGAAGGCTACAGCCAACTGCCGGGAGCGTTCAGCGAACTGCCCGTTGCGGCAGGATTCTGCGAACAGCCGATCACGGAAGGATTCCTAAAAAAAAAAAAAAAAAAAAAAAAAAAACGAGGGCGCTGCCCTCGACCCGCCCTGCTGTGGACAAGGGGGCAAGCCCCCTTGACCCCCTTTCTTTTCCCCCCTCATGTGTCTTTGTTTGTGATTTGACGAATTATCAGTATGGCATTCTTCCCACATGCAGGAAGTAATTTGTGAATTTCTGAGAATATAATGCAACTGTGTAAAATGTGCAGAATGGGAGTGAAAGTTGTCATTTTTTGAAAGGATGCAGTTCCCGCACCTGATGTCAGAATGGAGCATGAAGACAGGCATTGGAAAGCTTGTCCAGCAGGGAACAATGATGCATGACCAGAGTTTGAAGGAGGTCTACATATATCATAGATATTTAGTGCAGAAGAGTGCCAGCTGCTGTTTTGACAAACAAATTTTGTTGTCAATATGGGCAATTTTTACAATTGCAGGATATGGAAGAGGAATTCCATGTCACGATGAGGGATCGGAAAGGGAATAATTTATTAAAACTCTGTTTGTTATCATACTTATAATTATGAAATTGTCATATGGCATAAAAATGTTAAAAAAAATGTAAAGGACTACATAGATGTATATGCACTAGATGGCATCTTAACAAACATTGCATAGTGCATATAGAAATGCTTGTGCATAAATGGAATATTGCATATTGGTAGAATAATGAAGTATGCATAGGCAATGAACCACTAATGGAGAATATCGTGGTTGATAATCACTATTGATGTTTGTATTGGTGTAGGACCAAAGATAACAAAGAGCATGGATAAATATGTTGAGGATGTTGTTGCATAAAGCCAACAACCTTATGCAGAAAGGATGGTGCAACGAGTCTAGGATCATAAAGTTGGAAAAAGGACTGAGCAGCCTTGGTAAGAGGCCAACTGATCAGGTAACATCAGACGATGTTAATGGTAACCATATAGGTAATGGTTATTGGTGCCAAATTGCATGAATGTTGAAAAAGGATTTGGTAAGATCCCTTCAACTATGTCTGAGTTATGTTGAGACAGTTTGCATATGATATTAAATACCGCTTGGGACTGTTAACCTACCAAGCTTGGTGAGGTGTGGGTAAGTGAAGGAAATGATCCTTACACCCTATGACCGTTTAGAAATCTCAATGCATTCATATGAATTTGTATCATGCCATGTGTATGATTGTTATGTGCCTGATAACCAAAGCAAGTGAGGACTGGTGGTCCTGATTATGGAAATGCAAGATATATGAGATAGTCATGTTTCGATCATAATATGCTTGAATGCATAGTACTCATGAAACAATGCAAAGTAGCATTGAGTAGATGTGCATTAAGAGATTTTATAAATCTTGTGATGCATTGTATGAATGCATAGGGATGATACATATGTCGTTGCAAAATAAATAATGAATGAAATGATGAATTGATGATAATTCTAGGACCATTTCATGGGCTGTTATGAATGCAGAATAGTAAGTGCATGAAGATCCCAATCATGATCGATGGGCTGCTATAATTCTCTGTGAAAGGACAGAGTTGTATGAATGATATGACTGTGAAATTTGATCTAGAGCTTATGAGAAGGAATCTCATGGTTGAGAGCTCTAAGTTCTGTTAGTAAGAACAGTTGTAAATCTCAGATTGGTAAATATTTCGGATTTGAAATTTTGCTAATAATTGCTAATGACTGTTTGGCTTATATGAAAATGTGTCAGGAGGACATGCTGTAAGTGGATGCTCATGTATGGCAGCAAGCATAAGACCATAACGGGCAGAGTGGTGTCCCTTACAGGAGCCAAACAATATGAGGATAGCCTCATGGATAAGAAAACTAATTTATGTAGGAGACAGAATTGTAAATTCATATTGAATTTATTTATGAATGCTATTGATTGGTTATGGAACAATCGTATTTGAAGCTTATTGCTAAATGTTGCTGACGGTTTGGCTATTTGATAAAGTGTGCCAGGATGACACATTGCAGGAAGATCATGTGTGATGGCCTGCAGAAGCCAAACCAGATAGGAAAGACCCCATGCTTTGGAAATGGGCTTCGGGTGAAGCGCCATTGATAATGTCTCAGCCAAACCACATGATGGTAAACCATGAAAGTGAGATGGTAAGACTATGCCCAAAAGGCATGTGAGACACATCTGCAAAATGAATGAGTATTCTGTGACCCTAGACAAGAACATTCATGTCTAAATTTTTAGGGTTAATATGCAGAGCATGCTCTATCTTATTTATACCACTGCAGACTGCTTGAGTGTGATTAGGGCCTACATGGCGCACATCGGAAAGGGGGTGCACACCTTTTCTGGTGCTGGGTCATGATAGGGTTTTCAATATTGACTACACCCTAAGGGAATGGACGCATTCCTGGTGTTTCAATACTTGGTAGTGAATGATATGCAATGTGATTAAGAATTGAACAGCAATACTGATGAGCTTGCTTATCCTTCTTGTGTTGTTAGCCTACACAGATGCAGATTGATACTGCACATTAACGGGCAGAGTGAAGAAGGGTACGCAAAGAGACTGTATGGAATTAGAAACCTATCTATGCTCACGTGAAATATTACCAGAAGGGATGGACAGGCCCGAAGAGCTGTGTAATAAGAGAAGGTATCATCCTTGTGTGAGTAGGGGTCATGTTAACCTGCAGTCAAGAAAGTCACCTATAAAGTTCCTAAAAGGAACCACTGATTTGCACAAAAGAAGGAGTGGCGTCCTTGTATAAATGAAGAGCTGATGTGTGTGAAGGGTTACGGTGCAAGAAGGTGTGGTGGCATTGGTAAAGGCATGAAATCTCTATTGGGTCAGCAGTGGGAGGGCGGGCGCCGATGACTGACTGGAAACCCTGAGATACTTATGGCTCCATAGTAGAGCCTTGACCTATAATGGTCGGTGGCACAGTTTCCTTCCATTGGTCGATGACCCAGACGAATGTGCTGGCTCGGCACTGGAGAGGGCCAACCAGGTATGGGACTGGTTGGGCACCACCAAATGCTTCGTAAATCCAGCCGATGGGGAGGTGTACTGGCTAAGCATTAACTATATCCAAGTCCATAGGCGATCCCAAGGCTTGCAAAGCGAAGCAGGATCCTGTGGACCAGAGGGGAAACGCACAATACAGATAAGTATTCGTTTTCATTTATGTCTTGTTTGGAATAATGAAGATTACAGGTATAAATCTTTAAACAGCTAAGCTGATACACTATTGTTTCTTTGTTGGAAACCTTGGTCGTTACAGGAAGGAAAGACCCTGAAAGACTATAGATTGCTGGTAAATCCAGAGAGCAAATGAGTGGGCGATATAAATTGCTGGTAAATCCAGAGAGTAAATGAGTGGGCGATATAAATTATTAAGAAATCCAGGGAGTAGCTGGTTGAACGCTATAAAGTTCTTGAAAAGTCTATAGAGTGACTAGTTGGGCATTAACCACTTGATATGGTAAAGCAGCGTGTACGCTGGCCCAACACCCCTTAAACAATTGATAAAACCAGTCAGAGCACTGGCCTAGCATATTGCTAAAGGAAGTGATTGATAAACCCAGTCAGCGTACTGGACTGGAATTGCCGATTCGAATGATTGTGGAGTAGCCTATGTGCTGGCCCAACATTCGTTATTGTGTTCACGGGAAACCCAGGGCTCGTAAAGCAAAGAAGGATCCCGTGGAAGAAAGTAAAGACATCCAATACAGATAAGTATTCAGTTACCTTGCAGCTTCTTGCTTATAAATATACGTGTGTATATGATTTGGTTATGATTTCCTAAGCTCTTGTTTAGAGAAAAACCCTATGAAGATGAACTAAACATGTGATTTGATTCAATGATTGAGTGTAGGTATTGCTGGAAGCACGGACTATGAAGGCATCTTAAAGATGCATGTGGACATGTGACCGTCCTAAAGAGCTCAGTATGAGCAGAACGAAAGATGGTGCTAGTGGAACTATGTGGGTCCTAGCAGCCAAAGGATCTGTAAGTGACAATGGGGAAGGGTTCCCTGGTTGAAATCTATATGCAGACCTTAGACACTAAGTGTCATAGCCAAGAAAGGAAAGTCAAAGCATTCACATCGAAGTGAAAGAGACTAAGGAGCATGAAACCACAGCGATGGTGTAGCTCCATAATAGAACAAGACTAAGAGGGAGAAACCTCTACTCTTCTCTTTCCTTTTGATTGATGCATTTATAAAACAAAAGATTGTTGAGTGCATATCATGGCTGAAAATAGATTGTGTGTAATTGCTTGAGATGAATTGTGAATGCTGAAATAGTAAATTTCCTGTGAAAGGATGAACATGAATGAGTTCATGTGTATGTTGGGAAAGCATGAAAAGTGTGGGAGTCCCATGAATAAAGCATGGACATTCCATGTCAATTGGGAAAATAATTGACTAATCTTAATGTTTATGCTATGCTTGTCCTAACAAAGAATTCCCATGATGAATTTAACAGGTAAGAAAGTGAAACAATTGGTTGCGGCCGGCATAAGAAAGTATTGCTAGTAAGCAAAGTGTGTTTAGTTGTGCCCATTGACCATGGCAGCAGACCGAGGGCTATTAGAGTTGGCTGAAAGTCTTCTTCAAACAATTGCCAGGACCCAAGAAAATCTTGGGGAGATGCTCAAGCTACAGAGGCAACAGAATGAGATAAACCATGAGGCTTTGCGGGACTCTATTCGTCTGCAAAAAGAGGTAAAAAGCATTCTGGGAGCAATCAGCGAGGGAAAGGAAAGTGGATCAATGAAGAAGCATTCATCCAATCGCCCGAGTAAGAAACGTTCCAGGTGGGAAGACTCAAAGGAAATGGACCGGGAAAAGGTAAAGCCACCAATGAAATGTTGGGGATGTGGAGGAAATCATTGCGTCCGTGACTGCCCAACAAGAGAATATCAAGAGGGCAGCAACCATAAATTCTCCAAGTTCGTGGGCCAGTTGGAGGGAAAAGGAAAAGAAGGAATTGTTGTGGAACGACGTCCTCATGCAGAGCTAGAAGGTCCTAGCCAGCAAAAGCAGCTTGTAAAGACCAAAGGACTTAGTCCTGAAAGACCCAAGTAAAGGGTGAATTGCAGGACAAACCTACCACATTTTGTGAATTTTGGACATATGTAAAGCGGGTATTTATTCCGAAGTGTTGGAACACCGAGGAAGGTGTTATTCCAAGGGGAGGGGAATGTAATGTCCCCAGCTTGACCCTATTGCATTAATATTGTAAATGATGTAAATATTGTTATTTAGTCATGGTGAGGAGCTCAAGGCCAAGGCCCCGCCACTGATTTGTCGTTTTATGTATCGGCAATTAAAATAGATGCATATGGTTCTTGTGCTAGCGGAGCACAATGTAAAATCGGACATCATGTAAACAAGCAATTTTAATGAAAAACCCACAACCGGCTACGCAATGCAACAAAGAGATGGGGGCATGATCTTTACAAGGAATAGGGGGGGGATTATTCAAACCCTTGAGCCAATGGTGTTAATCCATGTGTCAATGGGGAAACCCATAAACCACCAACTACCCATTTTGTCTCATGCACCCAATCATTTAATTCTTCCAAAGATTGGTTGGGGCAGTTATTGCCTTGGAAATGAAGAAGTATGGCAGCCAATTTCGTGCATGGGCAAGCCATCAACCTGGAAATTCGTGTTTTTGCTTGTTGGGAAAGAAAACACCCACGAAATGGTGCCCAAAGCCATTCTGAACAGTCAGTCTTCTCTCACTCACGCAGTTGGAGTTAGCTGGGCTTTTCCCTACACATTTTTCATCCAAATCCTGCATTTTTCCATGCCTGGGAGTTCGTTTTTTTGCATATACAGTAGCTTGGGACAAAAGGGCCACGATTTGGGGACTGTATGGAGGTTTTTTTTGCCCCTGAATGTCCAAGGACGTTTTTCTAAAAACGGATTGGCTTCCCAGGGTTGTTCCCCATCTTCCCATTTTCGTTTTTGTGTGTTCCCACGTTTTTCTGAGTGAGTTGGAACCCCATCTCATGCGTCCCACTGTGGAAAGCGTTTTCCTCATGCCCAGTAATTGTGGTTTTGTTGTTAAGTGCATCCCGTTTTGGATTTGAACCTGTGAACAGGAGCCTCAAGAGTGGAAGAGGACAAATTTGGCTTGATGAGCCCAATGAAGTATCCATAGCTCCATGGTTGAGCCACTAACCTAGTAATCCACCTCTTCCCATCTCTTAGCATCCTGAGAAACCCAACTGCTGGTTGGCTTGGCTGATTCTGGCATATCTTTGGCTATGTGAGAGCCTGTTTCCCCTTTTTCCTTGTGGAGATCATGCCCAGCTCGGGGGTGGCAGTGGTGCTGAGAGATTGAGGAGCACACTGGCCTATGGTTGGGTGGAACGTTGCAGAAGCGTAGCTGGTTGTTTGGGACTACTTCATTAAGATAAGTATTCTCTTGTGTTTGTAACTTTGCAATTGTTCCTTTGATGAATAGCTGGAATGGATTATGGATGTGCTAATGAATTTACTTCCGCTGTGTATTCAAACGATTATGCATTTCCATATGCCCTTTATAATTCTGCAAAGGTCTTTATTTAAGGACTGTCACAAGAATTTTGAATGTATGTTAGATATCAGCATGATTCATTTAATCTCTGTTGTGTTCTATAGCATGCACATATACATGTCTTTGTATCAATCAATTTAATTTAATGGATATGGGGCTAATTGCCGGATTGAGCACAATGATCCTCTCTATCACGCTGGTATGATAGAGGGGACATTACATTATCAAGATCTAATAGTAGTTTCTAAGGAGGCCCTGAAGAGAAAGAGAAGCACAAATGTGCAATGTGCAGAGCTGAAGCAAACTGTCAGATACTTGCAGTAGCAAAATGAAGAACTCACAAGAAGGGTATCTGATATGGAAGATGAGCAGAAGAGAGCTAGGAAGAAAGCCCAAGCTTTGGATGGAATAGACTTGCTAGCTGAAGCTGCAAAGGACCATTGAGTTTGTTAGTTAGTCAGTTACTTGTTAGATCTTTTGAGAAATACTTTAGTTAGTTAGTTATTAGCTATGTTTTTGAAGAAACACTTTATTTTGTAAATTGTAATTTAACTTTATCTCATCGAGTAGTTAGCTAAAGACAGTTAGGGTTTAAACCCTAACTGATTTTTGATTGAGGAATAGTATTTAGATAGATGAGAAAGACAGAAGGGGGCTTCGATTTTTGGTTGGCTTAAGGAGGTCTGTGACTTGTTTATGAGCTAAGTACTATAACTCTCATGTGTATTTGCTGAATAGAATTATGAAATATATGATCCTTTCCACCCTTCAGTCTGTGTTTTGGCTTCATTTTTAACTTGTTTAGTTACATAACTGATAAATTCATTGCTGGTTTATGGTTTGTATGCTGGTAGTGCTTGTCTTTTATGAATGAACTTCAATGTCATGTTATGTTGGATATTGGTAATTATATTATGCATCTCTGTTCTCTTTTGCTTGTGATTCAGTTCCTGTTTGGCTCATGAATGTATTCCCTTCAGTCACCAAATTTTATAACCAGAAAAACCTTTCAGAAACCCTAAAGCCTAGTTTACTTTATTGAGTTTTTTGAGATTGTGTTGGCTTGTTTCTTCATAGCCTGGAAACAATTTCTGGCACAAACATAACCATTGATAAACATCACAATGCGACATAAACCTTGATGAATGTCAAATTTCACATTGTGAATATGTCGCATCTAACCGTTGATGAATGCCATAATGCAACATAACCCTTGATAAACATCACACTGTGACATAAACCTTGATGAACATCAAATTTCACATCTTGGGCATTGTCGCAATGTGAAATAACCCTTGATGAACGCCACAATGCAACATAAGCCTTGATAAACATCACAATGCGACAAAAACCTTAATGAACATAAAATTTTACATTGTGAATATGTCGCATCTTGGCTTTTGTCGGCATATGTGTCACATATTAGGCATTGTCGCAATGCGACATAACCCTTGATGAACACCACAATGCAACATAAGGCTTGATAAACATCACAATGCGACACAAACCTTAATGAACGTCAAATTTCACATTGTGAATATGTCGCATCTTAGGTTGTGTCAGCATATGTTTCACATATTGGGCATTGTCGCAATGTGACATATGAATGCCACAATGCAACGTAACCCTTCATAAACACCACAATGTGACATAAACCTTAATGAACATCAAATTTCACACCGTGAATATGTCACATCTTGGGTTGTGTCGGCATATGTGTCACATATTGGGCATTGTCGCAATGTGACATAACCCTTGATGAACACGACAATGCAACATAACCCTTGATAAACACCACAATGCGACATAAACCTTGATGAACGTCAAATTTCACATCTTCGGCATTGTCGCAATGTAACATAACCCTTGATGAATGCCACAATGCAACATAAGCCTTGATAAACATCACACTGCGACACAAACCTTAATGAACCTCAAATTTCACATTATGAATATGTCACATCTTGGGTTGTGTCAGCATATGTGTCACATACTGGGCATTGTCGCAATGCGACATAACCCTTGATGAACGCTACAATGCAACGTAACCCTTGATAAACACCACAATGCGACATAAACCTTGATGAACATCAAATTTCAGATCTTGGGCATTATCGCAATGCAACATAACCCTTGATGAACGCTACAATGCAACATAAGCCTTGATAAGCATCACAATGCGACATAAACCTTAATGAACGTCAAATTTCACATTGTGAATATGTCCCATCTTGGGTTGTGTCGCCATTTGTGTCACATATTGAGCATTGTCGCAATGCGACATAACCCTTGATGAATGCCACAATGCAATGTAACCCTTGGTAAACATCACAATGCGACATAAACCTTGATGAACGTCAAATTTCACATCTTGGGCATTGTCACAATGCGACATAACCCTTGATGAATGCCACAATGCAACATAATCCTTGATAAGCATCACAATGCGACACAAACCTTAATGAACGTCAAATTTCACATTGTGAATATGTTGCATCTTGGGCTATGTCGCCATATGTGTCATGTAATTATCATTGTTGCAATGTGACATAACCCTTGATGAATGCCTCAATGCAACGTAACCCTTGATAAACATCACAATGCAACATAAAACTTGATGAACGCTAAATTTCACATCGTGAATATGTCGCATCTAACCCTTGATGAACATAATCCTTGTTCAATGTCGCAATGCAACATAACCATTGTTGAATGCCGCAATGCAACATAACACTTGGTATACCATCACAATGCAATGTAACCCTTAATAAACATCACAATGTGACATAAACCTCGTTGAACATCAAATTTCACATCTTGGGCATTGTCGTAATGTGACATAACCCTTGATGAATGCCACAATGCAACATAGGCCTTGATAAGCATCACAATGTGACACAAACCTTAATGAACGCCAAATTTCACATTGTGAATATGTCGCATCTTGGGCTGTGTCACCATATGTGTCACAAATTGAGCATTGTCACAATGCGACATAACCCTTGATGAATGCCACAATGCAATGTAACCCTTGATAAAAATCACAATGCGCCATAAACCTTGATGAACGCCAAATTTCACATTGTGAATATGTCGCATCTAACCCTTGGTGAACATATAACCCTTGTTTAGTTTATTTTCCTCATGGAGATCTATTTTTATAAATATCAATATGAGTTGGTTTAGGCGTTATAGAGAAATAATCTAAACATAATTATAAACATAATCAAAACCAAATAACCATGGAGTAATGTCGCAATCCAACATATTAATATGTGTTAATCGAATGTCACATTATTAAAAACAATATTCTATGACACTTGATATCACAATTGGTAAATCACTCCTTTTTATACTTTAACTAAAAGTGTATAAACATATTATGAATATCAATGTTATGCGATGCTTTATCACAATTTGTAAATCACTCCTTTGTATACTTTAACTAAAAGTGTACACATATTATGAATACGAATATTATACAATGCAACACATAATTGAATTGGTAAAAGTGTATACATATTATGAATATCAATATTATGCGATGCAACACATAATATCACAATTTGTAAATCACTCCTTTTTATACTTTAACTAAAAGTGTACACATATTATGAATATCAATATTATGTGATGGAACACAATTGAATTAGTAAAAGTGTATAGATATTATGAATATCAATATTATCTTGGTTTAAATATGGTCACGTATATTCATCTTGAAGTTTCTAAATGTTAGATGGGTTGAGCATCAATCTTTCCTTAATGAGATAAATTTTCAATTAAATATTATATTCTAGTAAATTGACAAATATTTTTTTATTTAAAATATTTAATTCAACGCAATAATTAAAGTCCTATGTATTACATAACAAATATATCACATTCTAGGGGTTATGTCACATTGCAATGTTTTAAAATCTTTGCGTAAGGATGACATAACCAAAGTGAACCCTTGGGATGTGTCGCCATATGTGTCACATATTGAGCATTGTCGCAATGCGACATAACCCTTGATGAACGCCATAATGCAATGTAACCCTTGATAAACATCACAATGCGACATAAACTTTGATGAGCGTCAAATTTCACATCTTGGGAATTGTCGCAATGCGACATAACTCTTGATGAATGCCACAATGCAAACCTTAATGAACGTCAAATTTCACATTATGAATATGTCACATCTTGGGTTGTGTCGGCATATGTGTCACATATTGGGCATTGTCGCAATGCGACATAACCCTTGATGAATGCCACATTGCAACGTAAGCCTTGATAAACATCACAATGCAATATAAACCTTGATGAACGCCAAATTTCACATTGTGAATATGTCGCATCTAACCCTTGATGAACATATAACCCTTGTTCAATGTCGCAATGCGACATAACCCTTGTTGAATGCCGCAATGCAACATAACACTTAATATACATCACAATGTGAGATAGCGCTTGACGAATTTCGAATGTCACATTACTAATGTGTCACATCTTGGGGATTGTTGGCGTCAAATTTCACATCATGGGCATTGTCGCAATGTGACATAACCCTTGATGAACGCCACAATGCAACGTAACCCTTGATAAACATCACAATGCGACATAAACCTTCATGAACGTCAAATTTCACATTGTAAATATGTCGCATCTAACCCTTGATGAATTCCACAATGCAACATAGGCCTTGATAAACATCACAATACGACATAAACATTAATGAACGTCAAATTTCACATCTTGGGCATTGTCGCAATGCGACATAACTCTTGATGAACGCCACAATGCAAACATTAATGAACGTCAAATTTCACATTGTGGATATGTCGCACCTTGGGTTGTGTCGACATATGTGTCACATATTGGGCATTGTCACAATTTGCAACATAACCCTTGATGAACGCCACAATGCAACATAACCCTTGATAAACACCACAATGCGACATAAACCTTGATGAACGTCAAATTTCACATCTTGGGCATTGTCGCAATGCGAGATAATCCTTGATGAACGCCACAATGCAACATAAGCCTTGATAAGCATCACAATGCGACACAAACCTTAAACAATGTCAAATTTCACATAAGAGAAGAAATCAAGAATCTTTCATTCTTCTAATGTTTCTTGTGATGGTGTATTTTTAAGAAATGCAATAGAGAAAGTAAAATATAAATGCTTATTTTAGCAAGCATGATATTTTTAAAATTCTTAGATTTTACTAATTATATTTCACTTTCAATGAAACTTCACCTTTTCAATAGTTCAACAATATGAGAGCAATGAATAAATGCTTACATGGTATTTGTTAATATAGTATTTGTTAATATTCTTGTTTGAAAAACCATATAATATAATATTTCTTGATATTTATTATAAAATATATATATAATTTTCTTTATTGTCTCTATAATGATATTTAAATTAATTATAAAAATGGATTTTTTATTATTATTAGTTTTTATATTATTAACTAAGTAAAATTTTATTTTGATCAATGTATTAGAACTTTCATTTTGGAAAAATGAAAGTTTTAATGAGATCAAGTTTTATATCACATTATGTTTAACAAGTTCATCAAATATGTTTATTAACTTTATAAGAATTAAAAAATCTAATATAAATTTAATGAAATTAGAAATTGAATTTAAATTAAATATACATTTATTTAAATTTTATAAAGTGGTATGTATTTTTAATATTTTATTGTTAATTTATAAGAATTACAAAATCTAATATAAATTTAATGAAATAAAAATTTGAAGTTAAATTAAATATGTATTTATTTAAATTTTATAAAATGGTAATTTTTTATGTTATAAGAATTAAAAAATATAATATAAATTTAACGAAATGAGAATTTGAAGTTAAATTAAATATGTATTTATTTAAATTTTATAAAATGGTATTTTTTTATGTTATAAGAATTAAAAAATCTAATATAAATTTAATGAAATGATAATTTGAAGTTAAATTTAATATGTATTTATTTAAATTTTATAAAATAGTATGCTTTTTATATATTTTATTGTTAATTTAAATATTTCTTTAATGAGTAATAATACTTAGTCATCAAAATATTTAAATATATGTTAATACCTAAAACAAAGAAATTGATTTAAACATTTAAAAGTATGTAATCTATGAAATCTAAACATTGTTATACAAAATCTATTTTATAGCATAAGTCCTTAATAACAATTTTAATAAAAGAAACTGTTAGGAACCTATGTCAACCCTTCTCTTTACTTTGTTATTATATTGTTGTTGGATGCATATGCTTTGTAAATCGTCCCGTAGTATTTGTTGATCCATAGTTTATATTAGCCCATGGTATTGACCCATAGTATTGGATGCATATGCTTTGTAAGTCGTCCCATAGTATTATATGTCCCATGGTTTTGACTCATAGTATTGGGTATAGAATTAGTATATAAGTGTGTGTTGAGGTCATTGAAGGCACTGTGAAGTTAATTGTATTGAGCCTGCTCAAAGGAGGTTGCCCCCTCGAACTGGCCCGTGATCAATATAAAAGTGATTCTGAGTTCTATTATTTTTTTTATCTCGTTTATTTGCATTAATTAATTATTGCAGGTTCTTCATATCTGGTATCAGAGCACTTTCTTGGGCTCCTTGGGTGGAATTTCTGCCCAAAAAAAAATTCCGCATCTGTTGCATGTTTGGATCTGGGAATAATTCCTATCCGCTTAACTGTGGGAAGTACTTGGGCATAATCCCTAAAAATCATTGTGAGGAGTACCACAGGAACCCCAAAGTAGCTGGCCCATTAAGAGGACCTGCCAATGAAAATGGCAACAACCCCTACCTGATTGACTAGTTCCCACCCGTGAGGTAAACCAAGAGCTGTCATTTGTGGAAAAACAGTTATATTAGTTTTACCTGAACCGTGGAGTGAGGGGTACTACCCAAATATGCAAGCCATCAGACAACATTGGTGGCCGAGTGAATCCCCTGAACCGATAGGAAGTCGCACATGCCTAGGGTCCATATCTATTTTCAGTTGAACTGTTACCGATCACTTCTGCTCCAGATCCAGCCGTTTCAGATCTATTCTGAAAGTCGTTCCAGATCCAGCTGCCATTTCAGATCCAGCCGTTTTTCGATCCCTTTTGCGTCGTTGTAGATTCATCTGTTGCGAATCCCTTTCACGCTGCCATTGCCGATCCATTTCTAAAAATAAAAAAAAAAGTATAAAATTCTATTTTTCGGCCATATCTCCCTTGTTTCAACTCTGTTTTCCTTGAAAATTCACTGACATCCCTGCAATCCCATTCTGCATATTTCATTCCTGCAGACCCTATCCCAAATTCCACTTCTGAAGACCAGAAATCCCACATTTGTCTATTTTTAGGGTTTGCCATAACTCCTTCAATTTTCACCCAAACGCCTTCAAATTTTTCAACCATGTTTCTTTCCTAATTCTGCTTCTTTGTCCCTCTCTACCAAATTTTCTCATTCTTTCACCCCGCTTCTGAAATCCCCATTTTTTGCCTCCTTGTCCATTAGAAAGTGTCCAAATCCTAGTCAAACCCCAATTACCAATCTGAGTAATCCAAATTTTCCTTTACTAAATAAGCTTTTGTTTGTGTTTTTCTGTCCATTTCCAAAAAAAAAAAAAACTCCTAGTGGTGGTTGTTACCCACGTGGGAGCGAAAACCATGGAGGAAGCACTTGCAGCCATCCAAACCAAACTCCAAGATCTAGATGAAAAATTTCTCAGCCTCCATCTTCAGCATTCAGCCATGAACAATAACCGACAGCCATAATCTTTTGTAGCCACTGGGTTCTCTTCTTCCAGCAATTTTCATTGGCCGAAGCTTGATTTTCCTCGCTTCAATGGTACTAATCCGACTGGATGGATATACCGAGCAGAACAATATTTCAGTATGCATAATACTTTTGATGTCTAGAAAGTTCCACTTGCATCCTTTCATTTGGAACAGGAAGCCCTTCAATGGTACCATTGGTACATCAAAGCTCATCCTGAGCCAAACTGGACAGATTTTTTCCAACTCCTTTTGCCACGATTTGGTCCTATTGTTTTTTATGACTTCACATCATCACTCACTAAACGTCACCAAACTGGCACAGTGAGAGAGTATCAGACGAAATTTGAGAAACTAGCCAATCACACAGAAGGATTGTCAGATGAATTCTACAGGAGTTGTTTTATCAGTGGTCTCAAGGATGAAATCTGCCCAGAGGTCAAAATGTTATGTCCCTACACAATGATGGAAGTCCTAGGGTTGGATAAGCTGGCCTAGGACAAGATCGCAGCTCAACAACGCTCCAAACCCACATTTGTTCCATTTAGAAATATGGGTTTCCAACGACCTCCCATCATGCTTGCTCCTCGACCAACTCCTATCAAGCATTTGTCTGAAACAGAGATATAGTCACATCGAGAAAAAGGGATTTGCTATAATTGTGATGAGAAATTCACTCGGTGACATAGATGTGTTCAACAAAATCTCTATCTCTTGGATGCGGATTCTCTGCCTACCTCTGAACTTGGTGAAGAAGCTCTAGATATAGTAGATGATCAGGTTGACATTCAGCACCCACCTGTTGACACCCCATCTCAGGACGACCCACCCGAGATCTCTCTCCATGCTGTAACCAGCGTCACCACCCCAGAAACAATGCAAGTCAGGGGATACTTCAAGAAGCTCCCTCTTACCATACTCATTGATTGTGGTAGCACTCATAACTTCATTGACCCTCGGATTGCCAAATAGGCTGATTGTTTTGTCCATCCTTGCTCCCACTTTGAAGCCATGGTTGCCAATGGGGGCACCTTACCTTGCAAGGGGAAGCGTCACAATGTGCGTATCTCTATGGAAGATTATAACCTGTGCTCTGACATGTTTTCCTTGTCCATAGGCGGATGTGATGTGGTTTTGGGCGTTCAATGGTTATGCACACTTGGCCCCATCTTATGGGATTTTGCTGAACTTTGGATGCAGCTTTCAGTCAATGGGGCACAACACAAATTTATGGGCTTACAGCTAGGGTCTCTCTGCATCATCAGTTCACATCGCCTGGAAAAAATCCTTAAAAAGAATTCACATGGTGTCATCGCTCAGCTCCATTCCATTTAGATGCACCCATCAACAGTCTCCACTACTTCCTTGGATAGATATGCAGGTGTCTTTGCTGAACCAATGAGCTTGCTGCCTTCAAGAGACCTTTCTAGTAAGAATTTAGCCATATCTACCTCTCAGCAGGAAATGATGGCTATTTTGCATGCAGTATAGAAGTGGCAACCATACCTATTAGGGAATTATTTATGCATCAAGACTGATCTCCAGAATCTGGAAAATTTCCTGGAACAATGGGTCTCCTCCCCAACACACCTGAAATCGGTTATCCAACTCATGGGTTATCCCTGTCTGATCACTTACAATAAGGGTAAGGACAATATGGTGGAAGATGCTCCTTCTTGCACAATTAATGACCTAGTTTCTCTTACAGCTATTTCTCTGCTTGTTCCAAATTGGTTGGAGTATGTTCAACAGGGCTATCTCTTCTATGAGCTCCATGCTTCTTCATCAGTAGGGCACTCTGGGTTCTTCAAAATGTATGACCAGGAACAATTTAAATTCTTTTGGCAAGGACTGAAAATGACAATTCAACAGATGGTGGCTGACTGTGATACTTTCTAGGTCAACAAGGGTGAACCGACACTCCTTTTGGGATTGCTCAAACCCTTGCCCATCCCTACACAAATTTGACCAACTATTTCTATGGATTTCTTAGAAGCGCTCTGGTGGTACAATACCACATTTACAAGGACACCATATGAAGCAGTCTATGGACAAACACCACCAGTCCTTCTTCCATACACCCTTAGCAGCTCCCTAGTTCAGGAAATTGACTCGGTTCTTCGAAACTGCGATCAGATTCTTCTCATTCTGCAGGACAATCTTCATATGGCCAGAATTCGACTGCAACAACAAGCCTTTCAGCACCATTCTGAGCGCACTTTTCACGCAGCTGATATTGTTCTTCTTTGTCTATAGCCTTCCAAGCAATCCTCCCTGAAACTCCAAAGGCGTCAGTGGCTTGAAATGCAACCCGAGGATGCTACCGGAGAACCACTCATTCAGATTCTGCATCAATTTCCCCAACCAAAGCTTTGAGGACAAAGCTTTTTCTAAGGAAGAGGGGATGTTAGGAAACCATGTCAACCCTTCTCTTTACTTTGTTAGTATATTGTTGTTGGACGTATATGCTTTGTAAGTCGTCCCATAGTATTATATGTTCCATGGCTTTGACTCATAGTATTGGGCATAGACTTAGTATATAAGTGTGTGTTGAGGTCATTGAAGGCACCGTGAAGTTAAATGTATTGAGCTTGCTCAAAGGAGGTTGCCCCCTCAAAGTGGTCCGTGATCAATATAAAAGTGATTATGAGTTCTATTATTTCTGATATCTCGTGTATTTGCATTAATTAATTATTGCATATTCTTCATAGAAACACATCATTTTTAAGTAATGTAGAAAAAGATCACCTTCATGGAATAAAAAGGTCAACTTCACCTTCATTTTTTTATGATAACATTATAATTCTATTCGGTTAACAAGTTCATCAAATATATCTTAATCTTACATTTATTAACTTTATAAGAATTAAAAAATCTAATATAAATTTAATGAAATAAGAATTTGAAGTTAAATTAAATATGTCTTCAATGAATAATAATACTTAACCATCAAAATATTTAAATATATGTTAATACCTAAAACACAGAAATTGATTTAAGCATTTAAAAGTATGTAATCTATGAAATCTAAACATTGTTATACAAAAAATCTATTTTATAGCATAAGTCCTCAACAACAATTTTAATTAAAAAAAACATCATTTTTAAAAAAAGAAACATATCATTTTTAAGTAATGTAGAATAAGATCACCTTCATGGAATAAAAAGCTCAACTTCACCTTCATTTTTATAGTTTTTGCTTTAGGATCACTATGCATAAATCATAATTCTAAATTATATTTTTATTATTCATTACTCATTTTCCATAAATCATAATTCTAAATTATATTTTTATTATTCATTACTCATTTTCTATAAATCATAATTCTATATTATATTTTTATTATTCATTACTCATTTTCTATAAATCATAATTCTAAATTATATTTTTATTATTCATTACTCATTTTCTATTATTTGGAACTACAGATAACATTAATTCTATTCTCTCCTATGGGGAAGACCTAGGTTGGAAAGTTTTCAATATCCTTTTATTTGGAACTACAGATAACATTAATTCTATTCTCTCCTATGGGGAAGACCTAGGTTGGAAAGTTTTCAATATCCTTTGCAATAGACAGATAAAAAACCAAAGAGAGATGGACATTCTTTGGTGGGGATACAACCCCAAAGGAATGTTTTCCATTAAAGAAGCCTATAACCTCTTGATCAGGGGGGAGAGTTCTGTGGAGGATCGGATTTGGAAACACTTATGGGAGGACAAACTCCGGCCTAAAATTACCCTTTTCCTCTGGCTTGTTCTAAGGGGTAGAATCTTAACCTGGGATAACATTGTGAAGCGTGGTTTTGAGGGTCCATCCATCTGCATCCTCTGTGGCCTGCGTAGTGAGACTATTGCTCGTCTTTTAGATGAGTGCAGTTTTGCTGCTACTCTATGGGATGAAGGAGCGATGATGTTCCACCGGTCTGAAAGGGTTAGGAGTGAACCTGATCAAGCTATGAGACAATGGAGGGGCAAGCCATTCCAAGGGAGAATTTTGAACTGTGTTTGGCAACTTTTTTCCCGGGTTCACTATGTGGGAAGTTTGGAAAGAATGAAATAAGCACCTATTTAAGGGGGGGGGAAGTCTATGGAAAGTGATATGGGGGAACATTCAGTGAGGGATTACTGAGACGCTGAAATTATCTGTGTGGACGGAACAGGATCTGAAAGGTCCGGATAATGAAGTGCGGATTCTCCAATCCTGGGGTGTCATGGAGCTTCCTGAGTCTATCAGAGGCAATAGATCCATTATCAAGAGGCATGATAGTCCGATAGTGTGGTCACCGCCGCAACCGGGGTGGTTGAAATTAAATTTTGATGGCGCATCCAAAGGTAACCCTGGGAAGGATGGTTACGGTGGTGTGGTGCGTAATGACCAAGGGATGGTTTTATTCAGCTACTATGGTTACTTGGGTTGTGAAACTAATAACATAGCGGAATGTGAAGCGCTTTTACAGGGTCTAAGTTTGGTAGCTCGTCGGGGAATCAACAACATAATGGTGGAAGGAGACTCTAACAACCAAGAATTCATTAGCCTATCAATTTCTTTCTTCGGCAACGGTGGGCAGTAAACGTCATACTAAGCATCTTCTCTTTTCATATTCCAAATCACCGATGCCTTCGATTTCTTGAAGCAAAGCTCTAAATCGCGGCTCTAGATCACAGCAAATGATGGCGGTTCTGCAAAACAATAAAACAATTGTTAGCAGTGGATAAATGCCAATTTCTACAGCAGAAAAACAAATAACTGTGCGTACCTGTAATTCCAACGCAAACGAGAGGTATTCTGGCAGAATCCCTGCAGCAAAACGATGGTGATTTACAAACACATTTGCTGTGCATTGGACTGGAAATTTAATACAGTTTACATCTGTAACAAACTCTTCAAAGCATATTGCACGCGTGGACTGCTTGGGGCACGTCCCTACGCAAGGCCAGACAGTTGATATGTGCTGGTTGATAAGTGGTAACAACCCTAACGGTTAGGGTTAGGACGCATTCCAAGACCTCCGTAGTCCGCACAAAACGTAATGATTGCCAAGCAGTAGGGCACGTACACTCTTGATCTCCCACTCGTACACGTAACTACCACAAGGCATTCCTAAATCCACGTAAAAACTGCTAAACATTCTCCATTATGCCACAGTTAATTATTAGTTAAGGCTAACAAAAAAAGACGACCATCAAAAAGATCTGGATCGCACACTTGGCGTCTTTACCTTCTATCTAGCAAATCTATCCTTCGTTCTCCACCCAAAAAGATTATTACGTAACTGTGAATAATTGTATCGTTATTATAAATTACAATTTTCGAGTGTTTTGCTTTTAGCTTTAGCAGGAACGTGAAGCTTTGCTTCAATCTGCTTCTATCTCCGTTGTTAATCTTAGCTTTCACACTTATTTTTCATTTTAATTTATTAATATCATCATCAATATCAAATTTATTGCATTGCCCTCTTTTCATTTTACGAACAGTTCGAGCTATCCGGTTGGTAATATATATATCGCTGAAGACATAAAATGCTGAATTTTATGCATCAATTAGAAAGACTATTACGTAACTGTGAACAACTGTATCGTTATTATAAATTATACGAACGGAATAACAAATTTTCTCTTCAAATCCATATCGATTTTACAGATCAGTTTAGTAGTGGATGAAATTCATGTGCCGTGTCTATGGCTTTAGCGTCCATTACAGCTGGACTAAGCACCACGGCTCAACATGGCGTACAGGCGGAGAGCGTTGAGGACGAGTAAACAAATTCCAATCAGCGTAGCTATGAGCTTCCATTTTCTCAATAGATCCGTTAATAGTGTTTTAATTTTTCTCGGGTAAAACTTCTTGATGATAACTTCGTCGAACGCCTCTTTGAGCTCCAGAGGAAGCTCCATGTCGCCAATAGAGAAAGGGGACCACATGCCGTCCCACATCTCCGCTATATCCTCGTCCGTTAACTTGGTACTTCCGCGACGAATGACATCAGAATTCACGAGCACGCGAACGTCATCGGGCGTGTGAATGAGGCAGCCCATCAGTCCAACGTACCGCGTCACGCAGTTGCTGCGGTGGGCGGCTTGGAACTCTAATGCAATCATGTTCTTCAAAAACACTTCAGTGTGCATCTTGGATACAGTGATCTGAGGAAGGTAGATTGTCTCTGAGTATTTATCAAATCTGATCTTTTGAGGCAGCTGATCAGAGAACGATTTGAACTTAATCCCGGATATAGCCAATTCAGCCACGTTGTATCCGCGGAGAAAATCACGTTCGCCGCTGGGGAAAATGCTAAATACCGCTGCAACACCCGCTTCTAGAAAGCGTTTGGTCTTTCCACATAGACTCGTCCACTTTGGACCATCGTTTCCCTGGTCAGCTTGCATATGCAGGAAGGGCAAAACGAATGCGTGCATGGAACCCAGCAAATGCGGCTCTCTTTCAGCTGATGCAGCATGATCAGCTACGTTGTACGTTTGATCAAAGGGAGACAACTCCGTGAACCAATTCGCCAACAGTTTTCGAAAGTCTCCATGGCCTTCATGAAATAAATTAAGTTGTTTCACGCTGTTAAAAATTTCTTTGAGGACAGTCAGCGGAATCTGATTCTCCAGCTTGAGAATGTCGCATTTTATACAGAGATGAAACGGAATTAAATCGTCGTCTACGCTGGGATCATCGAGCTCATGGCTAAAGAGTCTGAATAAGAAAACAAACAGAAATGATGAATCCATGGCCATCATGAGAGTGAAGTTCGTCGAGTACTCGCCTTCCTTACTGATTGGCCAGTCCTAGAAACGATCAATGTCTGGCCTCAACCCTTCGATCTTTTGAACTATATCGTTCCAGCACTTGCCCCGATTGATCAGTTTCCGCGAGAGTGTGCTCGAGAACTTGAGTTTGTACATCTCCACGGTTGATATCTTCAACTCACGATTCTGATAACTACCTCCCGCAGAAGAATAGCTCATATCCTTCTTAAGCTTCCAATGGTGGTAAGGCCCCAGGGAGACAACCCTAGGAATGTATGCTTCTGGATTCACATTCAGCAGAGGCTTCGCCACGCGAGGAATCCTGCCCGCGTTTGTTAGAGATTTCTTATTAGCAAGAATCTCTCCAATATTTTCAGCCCAATCCCTCCTAAACACTGGTAGTTCTTTCATCATCAGTCTCGTTATTACAATTTACTCCACTGAATAGCTGTAGTTCAACAAGAAAAGAGCACCTGTTATTTTGGGATTGTTCATTGCTCAGATACATTAATATATGATTAGTAATATTTAAGGGTCATCCTTATCTCGATTGTTGATATCTTCAATCAAGATAAGCTCACTCGTATAGAGTAACTGTATATAAAAATAAATTAATTTTTTTTTATAAAGTTTGAAGTAGGAAAGTTGACCGAGATTAACATGTTTATTACAGATTTATATATACATTTTATATCACTGAAGACATAAAATGGTTATATGCATATTTTCTCTCTTTAAGTAAAGAATATTAACGACTACGCTTTTACTTTAGAGGGATGGGCCGGTAAATCATATAAAGTGCAAAGAAATTGTGGAGTGCAGAAAAATTCATTCACTGTTACAATGACTTTTTAAAAAGTTAAATGCCATTGAGAATGCATTGGCCAATATTCATTAGTTAAAGCGAGAAATTATGGCATTAAATAGTACTTAGTGGCACTTAGGAATCTATATTCTTTTGTTAAAGCGAGAAATTATGTTTTTGTTGCCCGGTGGGAGAAGTCATCGAACCAATGAGTCCTTTATTGGAATCAATTATTGCAAAGAAGCTGCTTTGGAGACCAGACGGTCGCTTCTTTGACTGCTCTTCCAGCCTATGTTTCTCTCCCCTTTTCCCTTTAAAAATACTTTAAAGGAGTAAAGAAGAATAATTTCTCTCTTTACCTAAAGAATAAAATACTTTTAAGGGGTAAAGTAAAATAATCTCTCTTTAACCAAAGAATATTGGCCCCTACACTTTTACTTTACGAGGGATGAGCCAAAAATGATATAATGCAAAGAAAATGTAGAATATAATGCAGACTAATCTATTAAATAATAAAAATATTCGCCCCTACACTTTTACTTTACGAGGGATGGACCAAAAATTATATAATACAAAGAAAATCTAGAATATTATGCAGACTAATTCATTAACTAAAGAATATTGCCAACTACACTTTTACTTTACGAGGGATGGGCCAAAAATTATACAAGAAAATGTGGAGTACAATGCAGACTAAATCATTGACGGTTCCTTTAGCAACAACCATTTGAAGACACGAATTGTTAGAATAATCCAGCGACTTTTAGATAAAAGTAAAAGTGAGTAGTTACACAGCTAAAGGGGAAAAAAATGGCAATCAGAGTGCGTTGGCCATATTCTTTGGTTAGCCAATATTCTTTAGCTAAAGCGAGAAAATATGCTTTTGTTAACGCAGACGGTCATCAGTCGTCATTACTGCATGGTGGGGCAGTCGTACGATCAAATTACTTCATGGTGGGAGCAGTCATATGATCAAAGAGTCCTCAATGGAAATAAATTATTGCAAAGAGGATGCTTTGGACACCAAACCGTCTCTTCTTCGACAATCCTCTCAGTCATGTTTCTTTTCCCTTTTCTATTTAAAATACTTTAGGATAGTAAAATAACACTACGAATCTACAACCCAAGAATACATAGTCACTATGCTCTACTTTATTTCATCCTCGTTGATTGTTTAACTATGATCGACTTTATTTGACTATAGATTTGGTTGATTATTGTTCAATGGTGGTTGATCATAGTTTATTGTGAAGGATATAGATTTGGTTGATTATTGTTCAATGGTGGTTGACCATAGTTTATTGTGAAGGATATTGTTGATTATGGTTCAATATGATTAGCTATAGTTGATAAATGTTGATTATTCTTAACTATAGTAGAGCATCCCCTAGTATGTATACATGTTTCTAAGCATATGCATTTCTTTGGTTTAAAAAAGACTTAAAAAAACATTACTCTTATTCCATGATTCTCCTCTAATCCACTATGACTTCATATATTTTTTCCTCTTCTAAAGCATGCACACTTTCAAAATAGGAATCCTCCCCTACAAAATCGATATACTAAAGTTAATCAATGTCTAGACTAGCTAAGAAACTTAATTAGGGAACTGAAGAACACAAAAGATGAGTACTATATTTGATTGGCAATTCCCATTGTTGCTTCCATTGTTGCTTCCATTGGCTATTTATTATGAAAATTCACTACTAACATAACTAATAAATGCAAAAATGACTAGCTATTGTTGAAAACATCAAACACTAACAACTAATGAGAGTAATTACATTATTCAACACTCCCCCCTTATTTATGACCATTACAAACATCAAGAAGCAATGCCTAAATGTTGTCTATGAAATTCAAAACTATTTCTTGCTAATTGCTTAGGGAATATGTCTACTAGTTGATCCTTAGATCCACAAAATTGTAAATTGATGTGTCCATCATTCACGAGGTCACATATGAAGTGATAAAAAGTGTTTTAATGTGTTTACTTTTGCGGTGAAACACATGATTCTTAGATAAGGCAATGGCTCAGTTGTTGTCATAGAATATAGGAGTTGATTCATTTTATTCATGTTCAAGATCACGCAAAAGTCTTCTCAACCATATTGGTTGAGATGATGTTGAAGTTGATGGTACATATTCTATACTTGCTAAAGATATTGTAACAACGGGATGTTTCTTAGAATCCCATGAGATAAAACTTGTGCCCAAATGAAATGCATGTACTTAGAAGTACTCTTCATATCATCAATGATGCCTCCAAAATCACTATCTATATATATCCAACAAGCGAGTTATCTTTGAACTAAAATACCAAATACCAAATACCAAAATCTGTTGTATTTGCAATGTTCCTCAAAATCCTCCTTCCAACCTTCCAATGAGAGTCTTTGGGTGACTCCATAAATCTAGAAATGAGACTTACTACACACATAATATCTAGCTAGGTAGTTGTAAGATACACGAGGCTTCCTCTATCATGTTTGCTCAATTTTGTGCCTATTGCAATAGGTTTGTTCGTTGGTTTACACTTGTTCATTATGAATCTCTTCAAAACATATGAGTCATATTTATGTTGGCAAATAAAAATACCCTGTGGAGATTGTTCTACTTTATCCCAAGAAAATACTTCATTAAACCAAGATCAATCATCTCAAACTCTTATTTCATGGCTATTTGGAATTCATTCAAGACTATGTTTCCAGTATATATCGTGTCATCAACATAAAGTCAAACTATTAGGATATTACTTTGTTGATCCCTTTTGGTGTTGAGTTTGGACTCATTGTTTCCCCTGATGAATCCATGGTTGAGAAAATATGAGTCAATCCAACTATACCAAGCTCTTGGAGCTTGCTTCAACCATACAATACTTTCTTCAACTTATACACCTTGTGCTCTTGTCCTTTGACTTAAAGTCCTAGGGGTTGATCTCCATAAAATTCCTCTTCTAGGATGACATTCAAGAAAGTCGATTTAACATACATATCATAAACTAACAACTTGTTTTGAGCCGCAATAGCCAAAATTGCCTAGTCTTGATACTATATCAAATGTTTCTCCATAATGCACGCCAAGTTGCTAAACAAAACCTTTTTCTACAAGTATGTCTTTGTTATTCTCCACTATGCCTTTATCATTGAACTTTGTCTTATATATATATTACCCCCGACATACCCAAGTCCCCCATTTCAAAAAGTGGCGTCCCTGTCTTTGTACATGAGTTTCCTAGCAACTTAGTAACATAGTTCTATAATGCTAGGGAAGCTACATGTGGAGTCTTTCTTATCAATCAATAGTATGATTAACTACAAAATAGATTTGGTGTTGGAAGGGGCAAGTGGTTCTGATATCACAGGAGATTCATCTCTCTCTTTATCAAATAGAGGATCATCATCCATAAGATGGTAAAGATTGAGTGAAACAATGAAGAGTATATGGTTAGCCGCAGTCCAAAAATGGGCATTGGTTTGTTCTTTTCCAATAAGATTGGATGTAAATTGTGGTTATGTTTTAGGATTTCAAATTTGAATTCTGTGGAAAAGTATTTGAGCTTTCAGGAGTGATCTTTTGTAGATTGTTTCAGAGCATCTTTGTGTTTGAATGTTATTCCTAGTTTTACTATTTTTTGTTAAAATTTCATATAAAAAATAACATCTTCTCATTCCATATGTTCATTTTATTGTTCCTTCTAGAATCTTAGATAGACAAATAAACTGGTTTAACCTTTTGAGCAATCATGAAGCTTGTAAATAATTCTTAAAGGGTGCTTGTTACATATTGGCATCGGATTCTTCAATCTATGTGAGAGGGTTCCCAGCTAATCGTTCGTGCAAACCTGACACTCTTTTATTTTGAAGGTATTTTCATTGTTCGCATATCTCAAGAAATTGCTAAATTCATATATTTAGTGTAAGATCTTGTTATGTATCTATCACATATCACATTCTCTATAAAATAGATAGTAACTTTATTATACATCCATAAATATACATACTTTGATTGCTGATTGAATTATTTTCGGTTCATCTTATGGAATCTTACAAAATTTCCTTCTTTATTTGGATATCCTCTTTAAAATTTCATCCATAATGCTTTTTTGTTTATAAATTTTTAAACATTAACACAAATGGCAATAGGTAAGAGTTCGCAATTAAAGCAAGGAACCTGGATTGAATATTTCTACCATGAAAATGGCTACAATCAAGGTTATTTGGAGTGAGTAGAATTGATTGGGATTTTTGAATGCCAGTCATATTCCGAGGAAGATAATAAAAAAAAATTGCAGCTTTCATGCTTTAACATGTGACAATAGATTTAGCCTTCTTTTGTGCATTTGTTGTTCTATTGTTTTAAAGGGAAGCTTTATAAATGCCACGAGTCTCTACTATCATATAGGTAAACGTGCTGATTCACTATGTATTTATTGGATTTATCCACTATATCAAAGACCTAGGTATTCTATGAGCTTACCTTGCATGCATCTCTAAACTTATTTAGATTTAAATTTATAAAAAAAGTATCTCACTTTTTTAGCCACAGTTCTATGTTATGTTTGTAACTAAAAATCTAGTGTGGCATTCATAATTTTTGAAGTTGAAATTAGCAAGGATGAAGAAAGAAAAACATAAAAAGGAAAATGACTATTTAAATTGTGATATTTTAAGTGATTTAAATTTCATTTTCATCTTGCTATTTTTTTGGGAAGTTGAGCATAATCTAATGTGGATGAAGTTGGGTTTATGTTGAGGCCTATTAGTTTTTATTCGTACTAATTTTTAGTTTGTGTATTTATTTTGGAAATGTGCTAGGCACTTCCTTCTGGTGCAGTATTGAAAAATCCCATTAATTGCCTTTTCATCACTTTTGGGCCTTAATATGATTTCTTTCATTAATTTATTCTTCTTCCAAAACACATCTTCACATTAGGGTTGGCAATCACTAGTTTGGCTTGGGAATTTTTGCTATCCAAAAAAGGTCATGTAAGTTCTAACGTCGTATTATAATTTATGAGTTGGAACTTCCTAGCTGAGTTCAAACATATGCAAGTTATCTAGGAATAACCTTTTCCATGTCCCATTTCCTTCCCATGTATGAAATTGCATCAGTTCTCATTTAAATATCAATGACTAACTATAGGATTCTCAAGGTTTAGATTCATCAATGCAACCATCCAACAAGTATTATATGGGACACACATATTGAAGCATCCTTAAATAAGGAATAACCTGTCAAGCATGACCATATTTTCAAGGATGACCATATTATATATAGATCCTGGTGGACACACCTCTGTAACTATTCTACTTCATTGAATCGAGGGTTCTTATTATATTCTCTAGTGAATTGGTACTCCTTTTTTTATCAAATCTTATATTTCTTCTCTTATCAAACTCCTGAAAACCATAACTCAAATGTTGCATCCCTTCAGGTGTAGATCCCATCCCAGCAATGGAACCATTTTTTGGCGCATGAGCAGACCCAAGGTTCAATATAGCTCACACCAACAAAACCACAAACGCTAGTCCTTTCAGCATCACCTACGAACAGATGAAGTCTCACCTGAGGTATCATAGGGGACTACAAAAACCAAGTTTCTACAGTGACAAAGGGAGGTGAATCAGACATTCAACAAATCCATTATTCAATCACTTAATAGTAACAAATTTAACATTCATAACAATATCATATACAATTAACTATGCATGGAAGATACAAGCATTCATCATATTGAATAGGACCATAGAGTACACCAACGGAATTTTATTAGATATATTATCATTGGAATAGTTCTACATAGCCTGTGAAGTGCACATCAATACTCAGTCTTCAACTACCCAACATTACAATGAAAAAAGATACAACAAGTTCTCCAAAAAGACACAGAGTCATTCTAAGAGATATTTATTTCCTTACATCTATATATCTATATCCTTAGATCTCCTGCATATTTATACATCAAGACATGGGTGGAGCCCTTTACAAAGTGCACACAACTCCTAAATAACTTCTTCCTTCTACCTAGTTTTGGGTAGGTTGTTGAACTGTCACCTGGTCTACTTCTAATGCGCAACTTCCCAGATAGGTCCAAAACTTGCTCCAACACAACCATCAATCAACAAAGAAGGGCCATTAATTAAATTCACTCACTATTCCTCTCTTGAATTTACAATACCCCAAGTGCTGCAGACACCATCCTTAGCAGGCCCATTGCAAGTAAAGACAAATCTACAAAATAGATTTTGGAGCATAAGTGAAAGAAACAAGAGGTTAGTAAATGAGTCCAGAAAATAGTTGGGAACACTAGAGAGAAGACTGCTCATAGTAGCAGACCATCAAAATGATACTTTAAGATTATCTTTCCTAGAGCCTAAAGTGCCAAGGACTTCTAATTTATGTGAGTGGAGGGAAAATGAATATGAAGTGCATTTTAAGAAGTTTGGGAAATTAGACAAACTGGATTTTTATAGGAGAGCCAATGACATGTTATGTACGAAAGTTGTGCAATTAGAAAAGATAGAGAGAAATTTGAGAACACTGGAAAAATTTGAGCAGTTATGGAAAGTAGAAAAACTGATTGTTAAGGAAAAACAAGTCACTATTAAAGAGATCGAAAACAAATTCATAGCCTTATGGTTTGATCTAGTAGATGGATCTCATGTCAAATCATTTCTATAGGAAAAGGACAATGAGATTGCACAACTTAAGAAGCAGTTAAATATACCTGGAACCCAATGAATTTAGACTCTTGAACTAAGGCGAGATCATGAAGAGAATGAAAGGATATATGGAAGCATGTTGAAGTATAAGAATATGGTAGAAGAAAAGGAAAACATGATAAATGATCTTTAGTGGCATATTGCTTCCTTAAAGTTACAAAAGACAACATTGTCCACTAAACAGACCCCCCAAGGATCATTTTCCAAAGGATAAGAGAAATGTTATCCTGCAGGAGAGACATGGAAGATTGTAAAATATCCTACAAAGTAAGAAACTCAGGAGGTAATTGATGCAATTGAGGAAGACACCCTAACTCAACATCCAGAATGAAGTGATAGCAAAATTAAAGAATTAGAAGATGAGGTAAATCAGAAATATAGTAGAATTGTTGAATTAGAAAATGAAGTCAATGAAAAAGAGGATAATACTGATGACTTGGAAGCTAAGTTAAATAGCATTAAGAGTCAAATCACCAAATTATAGTTGGATGTTGAAGGAGAGTCATTGATAAGAAGAATAAATCAATCTCTCTAGGATAAAATAACCTAGTTTTTTCTTAAAAAATGGGACCATTGTGAGGTAATCCAAGGTGAGTCGGAGATGGAAAAATGAGCTCAATAATGTTAAATTAAATAACCCACCTGGATCCTAACTTGTTGATTCTAATGGGCCCAACTCCACCAATATTGACCTCTTGAGTTACACAAACACCAAAAATCTATATTTGGGGGTGCATTCCCTAAATTTCAGGTACATTCTCTGATTTAAGGAGGCAGTTAAGTGAAGACTAGGTGCGCCCCACTGATTGAGGTCCTAAATGACACTAAATGTTCCTAGCTAGTCCACTAGTGACATTAGCACCCTAGTTCAGTTCATTTCATTGCATGTTAGTTTTTTTTATTTTTGTTTAGTTCAATTCACTTCACTTCGATTCAATTTAGTTCATTTTAGTTTAGTTCAATTCAATTCAATTAATGATAGTTCAACTCAATGTAGAAGAGCTTGCATGGATAACCGAGGTTATTTTCTCTAAGTTTTACTAGTCCTTTAGCATGCCATGGGAAATTTGAATTTCCTTCTAACATAACTTGAATTGTCTCTCTGTATATTGTAAGCTTCTCCATTCAGTTATTCAATGAACTTGATCATTCTTTTCTTTTCCATTATGAGTTTCTTATTTAGTAATCTATGTTATCCATTTATTACGTATTGTTTTTATGGCTGATTTGATTATCATTTCATATCTATTTAGTTTATGTACCTAGATCTATACATGTTCAAATCTAACATGGTATCAAATCATAGGGGGTACAAAACTAGTTAGTGTTCATGATTTCTTGTTAGGTTCTTCTTAGTTATCTAGATTGCAGGTTGAGAAGGGCTTTCACAACCAGGATTTTGTAGCCATCAAGAATTCTTTTGCAACCACCCAAGAAGGATTTCTCAGCCACCAATGAAGGATTTTTCGGCCACCAAATTAGGATTTTGTGGCCACTACTCTTGCATATTGAAGAAGTTTTTTTGCAAACCACCAAAGAAGGTTTTTTGCAGCCATCAAAGAAGGATTTTTGTAGCCAAAAAAAGAAGGATTTTTGCAGCCACCAAAAAAGGATTTTGAATCCACCAAAGAAGGATTTTGAAGCCACCAATTGTCCCATTTGTAGTACTCATTTGCAACCATCAAGCATTGTAATTCTAACCATCGAGGGAGTGCTCATTTACAACCATCAAAGAAGTATGCTTGCATCCACTGAAGAGATCATTTGAACCCACCAATGAGTTATTTTTCATCCATCAAAGAGATCATTTGCAAACATTAGAGTTTTTTTTTGCAGCAATGGATCTCCTATCTCCACAACTAAGTTGCTACACAGTTGGTACACTAGATCTAGTCTTGTTGAAGGAGTCCCCATAAGCTTCACAAATCATGTCCTACAACAACTTATTCACATATATTTAGAAGATTAAAGAGACCATTGGAGAACTTGTCCCACATCCATTTATTCTTGAAGAAGACCTTTATAATGTCTTCTCATTCTCCAAATCTACAACCTTTACTCCTACATTCCGCCAAGTTCCACACAAAATTTTCAAGGGATTTTCTCCATTTGAAGCAAGGAGTGGTCAAGAATCACCATTCAATCACTTAAAAGTGTTTGTATCTCGTGAATGGGCTCACATGAACTTAAAAAGAATGAGGAGTTCACAAAGGTTTGCATGTATATTCACAAATCCCTTTACCGAGCAACAGTTTACCCAGTTGAGAGCTTCTTTGGGAGTAAAGGAATTTTCTAAGGAGGCACCTTAAAGTCTTATTTTCACATTCTCTTTTATGGTTTTTTTTCCCACTAAGTTTTTTGCCTCTTTCCCAAATTTATGAGAATTTTTCTTTTAAGTACATGGGTACCTATTATGGATGAAAATTTCCGAGGACCATCTTTTTCCTTATTTTTTTTACCTAGTAAGGATTATGGGGGGTGTTATAGTAGATAAACCTCCTATAACATGTCCTGAGGAGTATAATGTGATCAATCACACTCAAATTGACTTCATGAGTCAACCATGAGTCAAAACCCTAATTTTGGGGGAGCCTTCCCTACTTTGATAGCACATTCCCTTATTTGGGGGAGCCTTCCCTACTTTGATAGCACATTCCCTTATTTGGGGGAGTTACTCCATGATTTAAGGAATATTCTTACTTAGGACTAAACATGCTCCACTAATTTAGTCCCAACTAATCTCTAACTAACCCAAACACTCACTAGCACACCTGTTAGTTCAATAGCTTTGTTTTTGAATGATTTTAGGGACATGCATGGTGTCATTCAGTTAACTGAGTGATCAATGAGTTCCTTAATCAGTTAACTCAATGTAGGCGTGCATGCATGACTAATTGGGTTTATCTTCTCTAAGTTAAGCCTGACTAGCCCTCTCTACATGGCATGGAAAATTCAAACTTCCCTCCAACTTAATTCGAATTGTATCTCCATATATTTTAATTCACTCCTCTCATTCAGTTAATAAAATTTATCATTATATTCTCTTCCATTTATGTAATAATCAATGCTCTCCATTTATTATATCATGATTTGATGACTGATTTGTTTCTCATTGCATATCTAGTTAGTTTATGTACCTAGATCTATACATGTTCAAATCTGATAAATGAGGCCCCAAAAGATTCACAACACATGTTTTATGAGAACATATTCACAAACGTTCAGAGGATGAAAAGAGACCTCCAAAATATCTTCTCATTTTCCAAATCTACAACCTTTACTCCCACAGTTCACCAAGTTCCACACAAAATATTCAAAGGATTTTCCCCATTTGAAGCAAGGAGTGGTTGTAATACCTCATTTTGACCCTAGGGATATATTAGCTTTTAATGCAAATATTGTATACATGAGATGTATGTGTTCCTAGCATGGAGCTCAAGGCCAAGCCCCTGCTAGTGGAAGCTCAAATTTTATTTAAATTGTGAGTATTAGATGTATGTTACCCATGTGTTATTTAGCCATGGAACCTTGTAAAAATGATGTAAATAAACATCATGCAATAAATACCAAAACTGGCTATGGAGGCAACGAATGAGAAGGGGCCATGTGTATCCACTAGGGAGTGGTGAGGGGGTTGAAGGGATGAACCATATACTGCCAAATGTCATTGTGAGAACCCATTTGACCTTCCTTGATGACATTTATTTCTGTTGTAAGGAAGTAGTTGAAGATTTCAGTCCATGGCTTCAATGGAGCATGGGCAGCCCAGAAATTTGTATGGTAGAGTATGGGCTCTGTTTTCTTGTGCCACAAGTCACTCTACCTCATGGGAGTTGCTTCTTCCTCATCCCCATTCCATGGTGGAAGTCACCAGCATCAATTTTGATCCAAAAACGAATTCCTGCAGTGAGAAAAACCAAAAATCGCAACTGTGAAAGAACCCACGTTTTGAAGAGCCATAAACGCCCAGAATTGGTATTGGAGAGTGAAATCCAATGGGGGATCCATAGGTATGAACCTTGGGGAGAATTTGAGAGCATTACCTACCCAGAAATCAATTGGAAAACCCAGTTTTTATAGCCCAGAAATCCAGTGACGGGATTGAGTTATTTGTTGACAAAAATGGAAGAAAATCCAAGTGGGGATGTTTGAACAGAGGATTGGTTTGCTTGAGTTTAGCTTGAGATGTCTGTAGCTATGTGGTTGAGCTCACTGGCTTAGCATCCTCATCCTTTCCTTATTGGATGCTTGATAAACTCAGCTGTGTGCTGGCTTAGCATAACCGTTTGAGTGAATCCATGGCTGTGAATGAGTCTGTCTAGTTCCTCCTTAGTGGATACACAACCCAACTCAGGGGTGATCTCTCAGCTGAAGGAATACAGGCTGGACAGATATCTATGGTTGGGTGGAACGTTGCTCTCACGTAGCCATTTGTTTGGATGTTTGCATTTCAAGATAAGTATTCTCTGTGAACTAATTTATATGCATTCTGTTCTCTACAATGTGTTAATTATGAATGTTTAACTGTTCATGTTAATGAGATGAAATGAATATCTTAATATGGTTGATATGAAGCTTGTGAATAGCATAAGAATGGGATTGATTCGTTGTCTGTTGATTCATCCTCTGCTTGAGTTAAATATGCTGATGCATTACTGTTTGTGCGTATGCAAATTTGATTAATTCCGCTGTGTTTATATTGAGTATGAATTTCATATTGAAGCTTTTAATTATTCATGATTTTCTTAGTAATGAATGGGGCTGAGATTGCCAATTAAGCCCAGTAAGTTTGGTTCACGTTTCCTTCCTTGCACTGGATTGATGGAAGGGGACGCTACAGAGTGGTATCAGAGCCCAACTTGCAACACTGAGGCTGCTTGGGCCAAACTCTGAGTTACAGGCAATCAACAGAATGGTTTTAACGTAGTATTCGTGAAGTTGGGGCAGCATTTTTTATTGGAAAAATGACAGGGTTAAAGTTCTTAGGTGTGGGAGAGGATCACACCATTGCATATATCTCTCCAACATCTTTCCAACGGTACAAGACTCGCCTCATTTGGCCAAGGGACGAGGGAGTTATGAACCCCGGAAGTTACAGGAAACGCAGGTGTTTTTCGCAGTTTCGGGCTGTCGGGTTTCAGGAACGCGAATTTTCAAAATTTGCATTTGAATTTCTGAAATTTCAAACCCGTAATTTTTGGCTTTTGGGATGTCGGGTTTCGGGTTTCGGGAACGCGAATTTTCAAAATTTGCGTTTGGATTTTCGAAATTCCGAACCCGCAATTTTCGGCTTTCGGGCTGTCGAGTTTCAGGTTTCGGGAACGCGAATTTTCAAAATTTGCATTTGGATTTCCGAAATTCCAAACCCACAATTTTCGGCTTCCGGGCTATCGAGTTTCGGGTTTCGGGAACGCGAATTTTCAAAATTTGCGTATGGATTTCCGAAATTCCGAACCCACAATTGTCGGCTTTCGGGCTTTCGGGATGTCGGGTTTCGGGTTGCGGCCTCTGTGTGGAAAAAAAAAAGCCCAAAAATTGATTTTTGGGTAAAAAGAGCTTGAAAAGTCGGAATTTGATGAGTTCAGGGGCGTTCTGAGGCCATTGACGGAGGCCATGAATGAACCAGTGAAGATCCCGAACCCATTATGCTCCGATTTGGCACAAAATTGGAATTAATGGCTTTTACAAATCAGTGTCCCAACGCCTGATAGAAGGTTGGATTGGGCTGAAACTGATATGGGGTAGTCATGGAGCAGGCGCGGTGTTAAGTTTGGATTTTTGGAGCCAAACTCCAAAGGATGTGGAGTCGGGGTGTGCAAGAAGGCCAAAAAGCACTATTATGGGCCACGTTTTGGGGATTTTGAAAAGCTTGCAGTGGTTGAAAGTGACCCTATAATTCAGAATCAAGAAAATTACTGAACTCAGCATTTCATATTCTTAGTAAGCCAGACATATTCCATTAGACAAAGATTTTCCATAAATGCACCATTTGGGAAATAGACATTTTTGGCCTAAGATTTGAAATTTTGGAAAAATGTCAAAAGTGAGAAGTAGTCAAACCCATAATTTTATAGAAGATGAATGGTGCATCGAACAAAAATCTGCAAGTTGCTGAACTTTCCTTGTTATATAGACTAACTTCGCCCGGTAGAAAAGTTTTCGTGATTCCTCACAGATTTTCTTCCACAGGTGGCTGAAGTTGGCATTTTGGACCAAAATGCAACTATGTAAAAATGTGTAGAATTATTGGTAAAAGTTGCCATTTTTGAAGTGATGTAGTTCCCACACCCGATGTCGGAATGGAGCAAGTGGATAGGAATTGGAAAGCTTATCCAACAGGGATCAATGGTGCATAGGCAGAATGTGAAGGAGGTTATCATACACCATAAATAATTGGAGCAGAAAAGTGCTAGTGGTTGTTTTGGAAAAATTATTGTCAATATGGGAAAATTCTAGAATTGCATGCCTGGAAGTAGCATGCCATGAAATCGAACCAGCTACTATGTGGAAGAGGAAGTTCATGCAAAGATGAGGGATTGGAAAGGGAGAATTCCTTAACCCCTGTCTTGCTAACTGCATTTATATTTTATAAGCTTTGTGTGCATAAAATTATGGCATGAGAATGTTGAAAATGCAAGAGATTAGATGAGTGGCATGAATATGCATTAATTGGCATATTAATAAACATTGCATAGTGCATGAGTATATGTTTTGCATATGACATTACATATTGGTAAAAGTAGTGAGATTTTAGATATGCAGTGAACCACTAATGATAAATATTGTGGTTGATAATCACTATTGCTGATTGGTTTTGGTTGTAGGACCAAAGACAACAGAAGCATGGCTAAATATGTTGAGGATGTTGTTGCATGAAGCCAACAACCTTATGAAGAAATGATGGTGCAACAAATATGTGATCACGAGGTTGGAAAAATGACTGTGTAGCCTTGGTAAGAGGCCAACCGATCAGGTAACATCAAGTGATATTAATGAAAAGCATGCAGGTAATGGTTATTGATGCATAACTGCATGAATGTTGAAAGAGGATTTGGTAAGATCCCTTCGACTATGTTTGAACTATGTTGATTTGGTTTGCATGTGGTATTGAGTGCCCGAATGGGAATGTTAATCTACCAAGTATGGTGAGGTGTGGGTAAGTGAAGGCAATGATCCTTACACCCTATACTTGCTTAGAAATCTCAATGCATTCATATGAAATTATATCATGCCATTTGAGTATGTCGATTGTGAGTTTAATAACCAAAGCAAGTGAGAACCGATAGTCCTGATTGTGGTAATGCATGTTATATGAGATAGTCATGATTAAGTCATAATATGCTTGAATGCATAGTACTCATGAAACAATACAAGGTGGCATTGAGTGGATGTGCATTAAGAGATTTTATAAATCTTGTAGTTAAGCATTGAGTGAATGCATATGAAAAACTTGAGTAAATGTTGTGAATATACATGCATGTGGGTAGCTACACCTGAGGAGATATATTGTGTGCATGCATGATTGTGATATATGTATATGTCTCATTACAATTGAGCAATAGATGAAATGATGAATTAATGATAATTCTGAAATCATTTCATGAGCTACTATGAATGCAAGAGAAGAATTGCATGAAGGTAGTCATGATTGACAGGCTTCCAGAGTGCTCTGTTGAAAGGATAGAGTTGTATAAATGATATGGCTATGAATTAATGAGCATTTAAAATCTTTAAGTTAATTGCATAAATGATGTGACTTTACCTTGCAATTTTAGTATGATAATGATGCACGTGAAGTAAATGAGTTTTGGTGATATTGATATGTTAACAGCTCGAAGTGTTTGAATTATGGAATGTTATAATTCTGAAAAATGCTTCAATGATTGTTGCAGCAATGAAATATTATATGCATGGAGACTTACAAGTGTTTGGCTGATTGAAGTTTCAGATTTCAAGTAGATTTTTCTATGCATGGCAATGTGGGTAAGTCCATGATGAAGGATGGAGTCTACCATGTGCAAAAGCCAAAGGTTATGAGAAGATTCTCATAGGTGTGAAATTTAACCTATGCATGAAACAAATCTGAAAATATTCTCATTTAAATTTATGAGAATAATATCATGGTTGCAAATCTAATTTCTGTAGGGAGCAGATTTAAAAATTCGATTTAGAGCTTATGAGAAGGAATCTCATGGTTGAGAAATCTAAGCTCTGTTAGAAAGAAGAATTGTAAATCTCAGATTTGTAAATTTTCAGATTTGACATTTTGCTAATAATTTCTAATGATTGTTTGGCTTATGCAAAATTGTGTCAGGAGGACATGTTGTAGGTGGATGTCCATGTATGGTATAAAACATAAATCCATAATGGACAGAATGGTGCCACTTACGAGAGCCAAGCAATATGAGGATAGCCTCATGGCTAAGAAAATCAATTTCTATAGTAGACAGAGTTGCAAATTCATATTGAATTTAATTATTAATGCCATTAATTGGTTATGGAACAATCACATTTGAATTTTATTGTTAAATGTTGCTGACTGTTTGGCTGTTTGGGGAATGGGTTAGGAAGACACATTGCAGGAAGACCATGTGTGATGGCCTGCAGAAGCCAAACTTCATGGGAAGGGATTCCATGATTTGGAAATGGGTGTCGGGTGAAATGACATTAGACATTATTAATGTCTCATACGCACTGCATGATTGGTGAAAAATATGAGTGAGATGGTAAAGATTATGTCAGTAAGACGTATGAGAGTTATGTAAAATCAAAAGAAGTTGGGATGGAAAACCGAGGGACTGTTAACTCAGAGAAGAAGCCCCCATTCCTCATTAATGAAGAGAAATTACATCTGCAAATGGATAAGTGTTCTGTAAAGCTTGTCTGATATATATATATATATATATATATATATATATAAACATATATGTGTGCAAGTCCAATTGTTAAAATTACTATGCATAACATATTCTATTTATGTACATTATTCAGACTGCTTGAAGTATGATTAGGACTTGCATAGCTCCCGTCAGTGAGGAGTGCACGCCTTTGTGATGATGAGTTATGTTAGGGATGTCAATATTGATTATGCCCTAAAGGAATGGACGCATTCCTGGTGTTTCAATACTTGATAGTGAATGCTATGAATTATGGTTATAATTCGTGAATAACAATGCTGACAAGTTTTCGTATACTACTTGTTTTGTCACCTTAAACAGATGCAATTTGGTGCTACACACTAAAGGAACAAAGTAAAAGGTTGTTGTGACGGGTTATGGTGGAAGGGTTAATGTTTATGAAAGGATGTTTTGGATGTTGTGGGGATTATGATGGAGGGTAGTGAAGATGTTGATCAAAAGGATGTTATATGCCTATGGCTCCATAGTAGAGCCTTGACCTAGAAATGGTCATAGTGAAGTTTCCTTCCAAGTTGGCGTGAAGGTGTACTAGTTGTACATTGATTATTCGATGTTTTGGAGCAACCTACGTGCTGGCCAAACATCTCAGTCTGTAGGAGGATCCCAAGGCTTGTAAAGTAAAAGCAGGACCCTATGGACCAGAGAGGAAATGCACAATATAGATAAGTATTCAATTTCATTTATTTCTTGTTTGGAATAATGAAGATTTCAAGTATAAGTCTTGTAACAGTTAAGCTGATGCACTATTGTTTCTTTGTTGGATACCTTGATCATGCAGGAAGCAAGGACCCTGAAAGAACTATAAATTTCTTGGTAAATCCAGAGAGTGACTGGTTGGACAAGATTATTTGATGTTGTGGAGTATCCTACGTGATGGCCAAACATACAAGATTATTTGACGTTGTGGAGCAGCCTGCGTGTTGGCCAAACATACAAGATTATTTGATGTTGTGGAGTAGCCTGCATGCTGGCCAAACATACAAGATTATTTGATGTTGAGGGGCAGCCTGCGTGCTGGCCAAACATCCAAGTCCATAGGAGATTCCAAGGCTTGTAGGGCAAAGAAGGACCCTATGGAATAAAGTGAAGACATCCAATGCAGATACGTATTTGGTTATCTTCTAATTTCTTGCTTATGAATATACATGTGTATATGATTTGGTTATGATTTCCTGTGAAAATAAACTAAACATGTGAATTAATTCAATGTTTGAGTGTAGGTGTTGCTGGAAGCAATGACTATGAAAGCATCTTAAGGATGCGTGTGGACATGTGACTATCCTAAAAGGCTCAGCTTGCGCATAAATGAATGATGGTGCTATTGGACTTGTGGGAGTCCTAGAAGCCAAGGGATTTGTAGACAAACCATGTGGAGGGACTCCATGGTTGAGAGGTCTGAAATAGACCATAGACACTAAGTGTCATAGCCAAGAAGGGCTGGTCAAGCATTCACATGAAAGTGAAAGAGGCTAGGAGCATGAAAACCACAGTGGTGGTGTGGGTTCCAGAATGGAACAAGACTAAGAGAAAAAAACTCTTACTGCTCTCTCTTCCCTTTTTATTGATGCATTTATAAAAATAGAAAATTGTTAAATGCATGTATGGTTGAAAGTAGAATGTGCCTATTTGCTTGAAATAAATTGAGAATGTTGAAGTAGTTAATTTATTGTGAATGGATGAACATGAAAGAATTCATGTGTATGCTGGGAAAGCATGGAAAGCGTGAAAGTCTCATGAATAGAGCATGGGATCTCCATGTCAATTGGGGAAAAACAATTGACTGATTTTTAATGTTTAGGTTATGCTTGGCCTAACAAGATTTGTAATGATGAATTTCATAGGTGGAAATTAAATCCATTGGTTGCAGCTGTATGAGTAAGTGTTGCTTGTGAGAAAGTGAGAACCAGTTGTGCACAATGACCATGGAAGCAGACCATAGGCTGTTGGAATTGGCTGAAAGTCTTCTTCAAACAATCTACAAGGCCTAAGAAAATCTTGGAGAGATGCTGAAGATACAGAAGAGGCAGAACGAGATGAACCACAAGGTTTTGCAGAACTCTATTTCTCTGCAAAAAGAGGTAAAAAGCATTATGGGAGCAATCAGTAAGGGAAAGGAAAGTGGATCAATGATGAGGCATTCGTCCAATCAGTCCATTAAGAAATGTTCCAGGCATGAATACTCAAAGGAAATTGAGTAGGTAAAGATGAAGCAACTAGTGAAATGTTGGAAATGTGGAGGACATCATTGCCTCTGCGACTGCCCAGCAAGGGAACATCAAGAGGGTAGCAGCCATAAATTTTTCAGACTTGTGGATGAGCTCAAAAGATTAGAACCAGCAGGAGAAGCTCATGGAAGTCAAAGGACTTGGTCTCGAAGGTTCAAAATAAAGGATAGAATGCAGGACAGACCTGCAAAGTTTTTTGAAATTTTTGGACATGTGTAAATTGTATATGTATTCCTAAGTCTTGGAACACCGAGGACGGTGTTATTCTAAGGGGGAGGGGATTGTAATACCCCATTTTGACCCTAGGGATATATTAGCTTTTAATGCAAATATTGTATACATGAGATATATGTGTTCCTAGCGTGGAGCTCAAGGCCAAGGCCCGGCTAGTGGAAGCTCGAATTTTATTTAAATTGCAAGTATTAGATGTATGTTACCCATGTGCTATTTAGCCATGGAACTTGTAAAAATGATGTAAATAAACATCATGCAATAAATACCAAAACTGGATATGGAGGCAACGAATGAGAAGGGGCCATGTGTATCCACTAGGGAGTGGTGAGGGGGTTGTGGGGATGAACCATATGCTTCCAAATGTCATTGTGAGAACCCATTTGACCCTCCTTGATGACATTTATTTCTGTTGTAAGGAAGTAGTTGAAGATTTCAGTCCATGGCTTCAATGGAGCATGGGCAGCCATAAATTCGTATGGCAGAGTATGGGCTCTGTTTTCTTGTGCCACAAGTCACTCTACCTCATGGGAGTTGCTTCTTCCTCATCCCCATTCCATGGTGGAAGTCACCAACATCAATTTTGATCCAAAAACGAATTCTCAGCAGTGAGAAAAACCAGAAATCGCAACTGTGAAAGAACCCACGTTTTTAAGAGCCATAAATGCCCAGAATTGGTATTGGAGAGTGAAATCCAATGGGGGATCCATAGGTATGAAACTTGGGGCGAATTTGAGAGCATTAGCTACCCCGAAATCCATTGGAAAACCCAGTTTTTATAGCCCAGAAATCCAGTGACGGGATTGAGTTATTTGTTGACAGAAATGGGAGAAAATCCAAGTGGGGATGTTTGAACAAAGGATTGGTTTGCTTGAGTTTAGCTTGAGATGTCTATAGCTCTGTGGTTGAGCTCACTGTCTTAGCATCCTCATCCTTTCCTTATTGCATGCTTGATAAACCTAGCTGTGTGTTGGCTTAGCATGACCGTTTGAGTGAATCCATGGTTGTGAGTGAGCCTGTTAGTGGATACATAGCCCAGCTAGGGGGTGATCTCTCAACTGAAAGAATACAGGTTGGACTGAGATCTATGGTTGGGTGGAACGTTGCTCTCAAGTAGCCAGTTGTTTGGACGTTTGCATTTCAAGATAAGTATTCTCTGTGAAGTAATCTATATGCATTCTATTCTCTGCAATGTGTTAATTTTGAATGTTAACTGTTCGTGTTAATGAGATGAAATGAATATCTTAATATGGTTGATATGAAGCTTGTGCATAGCATAAGAATGGGATTGATTCGCTGTCTGTTGATTCATCCTCTGCTTGAGTTAAATATGTTGATGCATTATTGTTTGTGCATATGGAAATTTGATTAATTCTGTTGTGTTTATATTGAGTATGAATTGCATATAGAAGCTTTTAATTATCCATGATTTTCTTAGTAAAGAATGGGGCTAAGATTGCCAATTAAGCCCGGTAAGTTTGGTTCACATTTCCTTCCTTGCACCGGATTGATGGAAGGGGATGCTATAGTGGTCAAGGACCACCATTCAAGCACTTCAAAGTGTTTTGATCTCATGAGTGGGCTCACATGCACTTCAAAAGAAGGAAGATTTCACAAAGGCTTACATGGATCTTCACAAATCCCTTTACTGAGCAATAATTCACCCAATTGAGATCTTCTTTAGGAGTAAAGTATTTTTTTAAGGAGGATCCTTAAAGTCTTCTTTTCACATTCTCTTTTATGGTTTTTTTTCCCACTGGCCTTTTTTTCCTCTTTCCCAACTTTCAAAGAATTTTTTATGTGTGCATATGTAGCTAATATGGCTGCAAATTGTCAGGACCCATTTTTTACTTAGTTTATTTTTACCTAGTTAGGATTATGGGGGGTGTTAGATTAAATAACCCACATATATTTTGACATGCTGATTCTGATGGGATCAACCATACCAGAATTGTCCTCCTCAGTCACACATATACTAAAACACTATATTTTGGGGTGCACTCCTTGATTTGAGGGCACATTGATACCTAAATTTGGGGCACATCCCCTGATTTAAGGAGGTAGTTAAGTGAAGACTACATGCACCCCATTCATTGAGGTCCTAAATGACACTAATTGTTCCTAACTAGTCCTCCAATAACATTAGCACCGCATTTTAGTTTAGTTCAATGCATGTTAGTTTAGTTCAATTAAATTCATTTCAATTCAATTCAATTCAATTTAGTTCCATTCCATTTAGTTCAGTTCAGAATAGTTCAACTCAGTGTAGGATAGCTTACATGACTAACTAAGGTTATTTTCTCTAAGTTAAGCTTGACTAATCCTTTAGGATGGTATGGGAAATTTGAATTTCCTTCTAACCTAACTCGAATTTCCTTTCTATATATTGTAATCTTCTCCATTCAGTTATTCAATGAACTTAATCATTATTTTCTCTTCCATTATGAAGTTTCGAATGTAGTAATCTATGTTATCCATTTATTACATATTGATTTAATGGATGATTTGATTATCATTACATATATATTTAGTTTATGTACCTAGATCTATACATGTTAAAATCTAACAAAGAAGAAGCAAGGGGAGTTGAAAAGTATCTAGGTGATATGCTAGAAAAAACATAGAAAATAATTGATTATCTAAACAACAGAACCAAAAGACGGTTGGAAGACTTACAAATTGAAAACATAACCCAGCTAATTAATCTATCCATACAAGTGATTATGAAGCAAACATTGTTGAAGAGAATTCAAAATAATATAAGGGCACTAACTAATGAAATATCCACCTTCAAGGGCCTTTTCAATGACATCACAAAGTAAGGATTACCCCTTCCCTAGGATGGAAATATGGAAATTTATTCCAAGGAGAAATATAAAAATAATCTGATTAAAAAAAGGGATGAAGTTGTCCAATTTGGTGTATTGGAAGGAGTGTTAAGTGGATATCAAGTTATTGATAGGTTGAAGCCTCAATTTGAAATTTGGGTCCAAGTGAAGAATATATTGAATAATATGGGACCTATATCATATGAAGAAACCATAAATGTTGAGATAGCATTGAAAATTTTGAAAGTGTTAGGATAATTAATACTCCATCCTTGTCCTACTTAGCATTATTTTCATTTACCTAGCAGTTGATGATGTCATTTTCCCCCTAGTGGTGTGCAGATGTCATCTATGACCCATTAGCCACCTAATCCACCTTGCATGCATCATTTTAGTACCACATGAGTCAGTTCCCTACATTGTAGGAGCCAAATCAGTGTTCTAGTTCAGTCCACCTGAGTTAGTTGACTATTGTGGGGGGTCTATGCTCCGATTGCCACTGTTTGTGGCCTCATGGGGGGTTTATGTTCAGATTGCCACTTTTTTTGGCCTCATGAGTCCTTTTCTGATTTATTTGCATGAAAAAATCACTAAGGTACCCCTTTTGGTTAGTTAACTGACTTTGTCTCCAGCTAATTGAGTTTTGGTTTAGTTGAGTTGAGGTTAGGTCTTCTGGAGCACTCAAGTGGTGACAATTTCTATGCTAGATAGTTTGTGACTTGAATTCTCCTAGGTGATTTGAATTCCCTCTATTGTAACATCATTGTTGACTATATTGATTATTGAATGATTACACACTATTATGTTCATATCTGAGTTATCATGCATGATTAATTGTCTACTCATTTTTACTGCAATTTTCACTGTAATTCATCTTTTTTGCTTATTCTTTCTCTATGAGGTCTACTCAACTCCATGATCTATTTTGATTTAGAATTTCACATGGTATCAGAGCTCAGAGAGAATAGGTTGAGAATTTTCTTTCAGTAGTGCACCAGAAGCCTCTGGATTTCCACAACAAATCCTAGTTCCATTGCATTGAATTCATTGGAGAAATCCTTTGAGGTATATCCAGGCGTGAAGGAACCAGATAAACGTTCCTACTATCCTAAAGCAGTGATTTGCAGAAGTTTATCTCCAAAATTGAGATTTTTTTGCGGGATTTTGAAGGTTTTTCAATGCAGCAGTAGCAACAGTTTTAGTTTGTATTCGCTCCGGCAGTTTCACATGGAGAATTTGAATGTCCCTTTGTCTCCAAGGATACTAACACCCTTCAATTAACTTGAATGGAGGGTTAATATGAAGATGGTATTGCACAACAAGTCACTATATAGGGTCACAATAGGAAAGGAGGTCGAACCTCAAGCAGTTGTTGAGAAGGCCAAGTATCTGAATAGATTGGATAAAGCATTTGGTTTCATGTGTATTCATATTTCCAGAGATCTACTATTCCACCTTTATGGATTGAAGACTCCAAGAGAGGTTTGGTTGAAGCTTGAGACCCTCTTCGGTAAGAAAGATGAGTTGAGGGGATATATTATGGAGAATGAGTTAATTGCTCTTCAACCTAGCAGTCTCGAAACTCTACAATAATTCTTTTCTAAATTCAAATATTTGGTCATGTAATGTAAACAACGTGGGATTGAGAAGAAGGATGATTAGTTGGTGCTATATATTCTAAGTAAGATTGGCTTGGAATTTTCCATTTTTTTTCTACAGTCCATTTAGGGAGATTGTCAATCCCCAACTAGAAAATTCTCTCCTTAAATGCATTCATCGAATCTCTCATCCAAGAACAATACAAACTGATTCAGATGGGCGCCTTGCAAGCCTCCAAAAATTAGGTTCTTTTGGTCAGGGAGTCAAAAAGTGTGAATGTAAAAGGGAAGAACAAGGGTAAAGATAAGAAGCAATTTGAATCCAAGAAGAATGAAAAGTCTAAAGAGCCTCCATATCCAAGAAAGATAAGCAATAGAGGTTGGAGAAGACGAACTATTCCTATTGCAAGAAAGGAAACCATCCAGAGAGTTCATGCATAAAGAAGAAGATAGATCAAATGAAAAAAGTTCTTGAAAAACACAACATTTCCCTTCTAGAAGGTGCAAGAGAGACTAATTCTGGAAATGAGACAGATGATCATGAGATATTCCATGCACTAAAGGATGGATTCTCACAATCACAAGCCTTCCTCATAGATTTTGGATCCTCCAACCACATGGTTTCCTCCAAAGAATCATTTTATTCTCTGGATCTCAATGATGGTCCTAGTATTCACATGGGAGATGATTCTCAGATCTCTGTTGTAGGGAAGGGAAAAATACAAATGGAGCATTGAAAGTTCAAAAATGTTCTATTTATGCCTTCTTTGTTAGTAAATTTGCTATCTATGTATCAGACGACACACATAGGTTCACCAAAGAAAGTTGTCTTTGGTCCTAACATAGTTGAGATAACATAGATCTCATCTGGGAAGATGATAGTGAAAGGGGTTGCAAACCATGCCTCAAAGGAATATGAATTCTCTCACTTTTTTCCATACTCTCTGCCTACTCCATTGGCATATGATGAATATCGAAATGATGTCTCTTCTAATGATCTAGTTTTAGATTCTGAAGATGAGGACCAAGATCTTGATGTTGATAATTGATACTCCATCATTTTTCTACTTAGCATTATTTTCATTTTCCTAGCAGTTTATGATGTCATTTTCCTTATAGTGGTGTGTAGATGTCATCTAGGACCCATTAGCCACCTAATGCACCCTACATGCATAATTTTAGGATCACATGAGTTAGTTCCCTACATTTTAGGAGCCAAATCAATGTTCTAGTTCAGTCCACCTAAGTAAGCTAACTCTTGTGGGGGGTTTATGCTCCGATTGCCACTGTTTGTGGCCTCATGTGCCCTTTTTTGAGTGATTTGCATGAAAAAATCACTAATGCACCTCTTTTGGTCAGTTAACTAGCTATGTCTTCACTTAACTGAGTTTTGGTTGAGTTGAGTTGAGTTTGGGTCTTCTGAAGCACTCCAATGGTGACAATTCCTATGCTAGATAGACTGAGGCTCGAATTCTCCTAGGTGATTCGAATTCTATCCATTTTAAAATCATTGTTGACTATACTGATTATTGAATGATTACACATTATTCTGTTCCTATGTGAGTTCTCATGCATGATTAATTGTCTGCTCATTTTTACTACAATTTTCACTATAATTCATCTTTTCTACTCATTCTTTCCCTCTCAGGTATACTCAGCTCAATGATCTGTTGTGATTATAATTTCACAAAAATCACATAGATACCCAATGGGAAAAGAATGGCAGTTTATATCCAAGTATCACAAATTAATTTTTCCGCCTTAAGGGAAAAATATAAGACAGAGAATAAGTCAAGCACAAGGGTAGTCTTTTGGGAAATCAATTCCCCATGTTTTCATGCCACCAAGAGGACATGATAATATCCAAATGATGCATTAATTCAAATATCATTTTGTAGTCAGGAAAATAGGACATCCAGGAGGACATCCATCCGCTCAATCAATAGGTCAATCAGTTGGGAAACCAATTGTACAACCAAGTGGTCACATGAGAGGATAGTCATCTAAACTAAAAATAAATAAAAAGGGTTTAAGTAATAAGATGTGCATAAAATAAAAGTTGTTAGATAGTTACAAAAGTAAAGTGAAAGTGATAGATTTAAAAGTTTGTTACAAATCAGTTGAGGGAAACCAAAAGCAGTTATCACTAGAGGCTATATAATGTAATTTGAGCCAAATAATCAAGGTTGCCAATTTTTAGAGGATCTCTAGGATTGTTGAGTCAATGGAATATTTTGTGTGCACTAAAATTCTTTTGAGATAAATATTGTAGAGTGTTGCAAAGGTGTCATGCCCGTGTAATTTGTCCTTCTTTAGTTTTGTCGTAACTCTTTCATGTCTATGCGAATAATTCATGAAATATCAATAAAGCATTGAGCAGAAAAATCAACCTTATTTGTGTGATTGATATAAATGTATTTTTGAATATTGAAATTGATAATAGATATTTCATTTCCTTTGACCTCTGGTCCGGTTTCAAGGTGTCGATATGCTTCAACAATAATTGAATTTTCTTTTGTTGTTGATTCTATGTATATTGTGTTGCTTATAAATTCATAAGAAATTCATGAAATGTTTAGATGTTTTTCTAAGCTATTGAATTCTCTTTTATAAAAGCTTAGTACATTTTGCTACCATTTGAGTGGAAGAGATTTGTCTTGCAAGAACCTCTTACATCTTTGTTTTGTTCAATTTGTTAAAATCCATGTCCAATGCAATTCAAAGCACTGTCATACTCTAAAAAATTCCTCTAAAATGATGTTATGTCTTCAAATTAATTCATTATTTTACTTACAAAGAGATTCAAGAAGAATCACATATATATCGAAATTTTCCACATATTTATCTCTAAAATGTAAAAAAAATCAGCCTCATCATGCCCTAGCGTGCACCATCTTCAACTTGGTACATCTCAGGGGAGAACATGAAAAATGGCTCTATTGTCGAGCATGGAGAATCATAAAATATTTTCCTCGAGCACGAAAAAGCTAAGTTTTGATTCCTAAGTGGTGAAAGAGGATCAGACAATTGGCTGAAATTTTCACTCAGCAACTCCACTTAAGCAAAGTTGGCTTCAGACAAAAAGAATACTAGAAGAAATATGACATTACAAGGATTATTAATCCTTCTAGATGCAAAATTAACTAGAGGAATATTCATGCTAATCAAAATACACAGGATAAAGGTATTCATCATGTAAATACTCCTTCAAATCCTTTTATTTTTCAAAATCAAGAAATATTTGAAAATTTAAATCATCAAGAAAATCCTAGGCTAGATCCTAGAACTCGATTGAGTCATGTTATAGAGCCTAAAAATCCTTTCCTATTACCTTCTTCAAGTACTTCTAGTCCTATATGGCCTGAGCCAAGGCCACATATAACTCCTATAACTCCTCAAGCCAAGAATATAATTCTACAACACATAATGGCCAATGCGGGAATAGGAGGTGGCCCTCCACCACCACATGTTAACCCTTGGGTAGCTACCAAGTACAGTCCATTAAATATCCCTAATAACCTTCATGAATTGCCTAAGAGTTATTTGAAATTTTTTCCTAAATATGATGGAGAAAAGACTAATTCAACTAAATAGCATATGGTATTTTTTTAGGACTTCACTGGTAACCTCTGCATTGAACATGATGATGTATTCATGAGACTTTTTGTCCAAACATTGGAAGGAGAAGTCAAGAATTGGTTCAAATCCCTACCTACAACTTTTATAAACTCCTGGCATGAATGGGAGACTTCGTTCATGAGATAGTGGGGGGAGAAGAGGGACCACCTGTATTATCTCACGGAGTTTGCTGCATTAAGAAGAAATAATGGGGAAACAACTGGATAATTTAACAAAATATACAATAATATTCCCTAAGATATACATCCATCACAAGAAGCTGCTAAAGTTACTTATGAAGGTGAATTTGAGGCTGAGTTTGCAATGGTTCTCAGATAAAGGAGGTCTGCAACCTTATTGAATATGCAAGATGATGCAGTAAATGTAGAAGGAAACGTGAAAACTTTTGGAAAACTAAGATACAAGCATGACTTAGGTAAGAAAAAACCTAAAGAAGAGGTTGGAATCTCTAGTAAGGACAAAGATTCACAAATATGCAAATATAGAAAAATTTCAAGATTAATTAGAGGTCCATCAAATAAAATTATCACATTAGAGGTGGAAGGAAATAATACAAATATAAATCCCCATGGTGGAGGTCAAAGGAATCCTAATTAGTAAGAAAGGGCTTTCAACCCTCATATTATAAATAGGCAAAGAAGGAATGAAGATGCAATCACACAAGAGACATAGAGTTTCACTTGGGAAAACCAAGAAGGTGAAAAACCCCGCAACTTCCTCAGAGATAGAATAAACCCAAGTACAAGATCACAAGGATAAAAACCAAAGAGATGTCTCTAGAATATGCTTCTCCTCCTCCACAAGTGCGCCACTTTCTCTCTTAGCTATGCGAGCTTGAGAAGTGAGTGAAAAAAAATAGAATGAGGAACACACCCCTCTTATTTACACTTGACTTGACATGCCAATTAATTCACTGGGGATGACTTTCTACTCAAGTCTAATAACCCAACCACATGTGCTAACCAGGGTCGACCCCACACCAGTGGTCTAATAACCCATCAATACAAATGACGACACTTGTCGATGCACATGACGACACTTACAAATACAAATGATGACACATAGAAGAATATCTTCTGAAGTTACAAATACATCAATACTCCCTCTTAACTAGGAAGGTATTCTTTTGTCACGGGTCATCAATACATATTGGAGCAAGTCTTCAATTTTGGAGCTGGATCATCATCACTGGATCCCGGAGCATTATCAACATCACTGCTTCTGTACTCGACATCTCAATCACTGGGCTATTTTTAAATCTTCTCGTCATAGGAATTTCTATAGAGCCAACCCTTTTTCATGCTGGATGCAGGCCCACCACATGTAGGTCTTCATCATCACTGGCCATACTGTGGATCCCAGGACTTATTACGTGCGTCAACAAAGCCTAGCTCAGACTATAGGATCTTTTACATGTTGACTGTCACAAAACCTTTAAAGAGTGTCTTGCATCCTGCAAGTACTCTAAAGAGCATCCCATGACTAATTACGAGCTTACTGCTCAATCTCTTGGATCTCTAGGGATGATTATATGTGACCTCACACACCACAAAACCTTTAAAGAGTGTCTTGCCTCCTGCAAGTACTCTAAAGAGCATCCGAGGACTGATTACGAGCTTACTGCTCAACCTCTCGGATCTCTAGGGCTGATTACATGTGGTTAGGAAAAACCTTTAAAGAGTGTCTTGCATCCTGCAAGTACTCTAAAGAGCATCCCAAGACTGATTTTGAGCTTACTGCTCAACCTCTCGGATCTCTAGGGATAATTACATGCCTTTAGTAGCAAAACCTCGAAAGAGCATCCTAGGACTTATTTACGAGCTTACTGCTCAACCTATCCAGATCTCTATATCCCAGGCTATTACGAGCACACCGCTCTACCTGTCCGGATCTTGAGGATCTTTTCTATGCTACCTGCACAACCTGTCCATGACCACGAAGTATCAACCTGATACTCATCATACATCATCCTGATGTACATGATCATCCCGATCATCAGCATAACATCGTCCTGATGCATATCATCCAGAGCATCATACTGATACTCATCACACATGATCATCCTGATCATCGTCACTGCATCGTCCTAATGCATATCATCTAGAGCATCGTCCTGATACTCATCACACATAATCATCTTGATCATCGTCACTAAATCATCCTAATGCATATCATCCAGAGCATCGTCCTGATACTCATCACACATGATCATCCTGATCATCGTCACTGCATCGTCCTGATGCATATCATCCAGAGCATCTTTATGACACTCATCACACATGATCATCCTGATCATCATCACTGCATCATCTTGATGCATATCATTTGGAGCAACATCCGGATACTCATCATCCATGATTATCCTGATCATACAATGCATCCACCTGATGCATACCAAGTATCTACCTAATACATACATAAATACATGATCCACCTGATCATATCAAGCATCCAACATGATGCATATATAAATACATGATCCAACTGATCATACAAAGCATCCACCTGATGCATATACAGAGCAGTAACTGGAGCATCGTCCTGATGCTCATCACACAGCACTTACATCCACAGCCATGGGAAGGATCCTCCTCTCACCATGCTTGGAATGGCTTCTGCAAATGTGTCCCATCACTTCATCCTCGAAGTATATTCAATCTGAAGAACACCAAGCCTCTCTCTAAAGTATTCAAACTTCACTCTGGCTAGTGGTTTTGTCAACACATCTGCAACCTGCTCATCTGTTGCAATATATAGGAGCTTCACTTCTCCTATCTGCACCATATCCCTGATATAGTGATATTTGATCTCAGTGTGTTTCGACCTGTCATGGAACACCAATTTCTCAGACAGTTTCACACAACTCTGGTTGTCACAAAAGATACTAATAGCATCCAATAGGAGATCAAACAACTCAAACAGTAGCTTCCTCAATCATACTGCCTCACAACTAGCCGAACAAGCTGCAACATACTCTTCTTCGGATGTACTCAGTGCTACACAGGACTGCTTCCTGCTAAACCAAGAGATCACACCTGATCCCATACTGAATCAACACCCATAAGTGCTCTTCCTATCTACAGCACTGTCTGCCCAATCTGAATCAACATAACCCTGCAGGTTAAACTTTTGATTCACATCATACTTGAGCCCATAATCAACTATACCCTTCAGGTACCTCAGAATATGCTTTACAGCAACCAGGTGAACACCTCTCGGATCCGTCAGGAACTAGCTCAATGTGCTCACCGTAAAACAAATATCTGGTCTCGTATTCATCAAGTACATCAAGGACCCAATCATCTGATGATACATCATGACATCAACTGGATCAGATGAAGCATCATACAGAAGCTTCAGGTTTGATGCCATAGGTGTGGCCATGGCTTTGCAGTCCTTCATCCCGAACCTCTTCAGGATCTCTACTGCATACTTCCCTTGTCCAAGGAAGATCCCATCTGCACTCTGCCAGACCTCCATGCTTAGAAAATATTGCATCATCCCCAAGTCCTTCATCTCGAACTCGGCTGCAAGCTTCCTCTTGGTGCCGACGATCAACCCATCCTCTCCTATAACAAACAAGTCATCCACATATAGGAGTAGTATCACGGGATTTCCTTCCTCAACATTGTAGTAGAGGTTGGAATCTTCTTTACTCTTCGTAAAGCCCAAACTGGATAGAAAACTGTCCATCCTACCATACCAAGTCCTAGGAGCTTGCTTCAAGCCATACAAGGCTTTCTTCAACCTACACACATATGACTCCCTGTCATGTGTTTCAAAACCAAGTGGTTGCTCCACATACACTTCCTCTTCGACTACACCATTCAAGAAACCTATCTTGACATCCATCTGGTGTATCTTCCATTTCATCACTGCAGCCAGAGCAAGTACTGTTCTGATGGAAGTGTATCTGGATACAGGAGCAAAGGTCTCTTCATAGTCTATTCCCTCTTTCTGAGAGAAGCCATGAGCTACAAACCTTGCCTTGTATTTCTCTATGCTACCATCTACAGCATGATTGATCTTATATATCTACTTGGAAGTCACAATAGACTTCCCTTCTGGTCTTGGGACCACATCCCAAACATCATTCTTCATGATCGATTGGTATTCCTTAACCATGGAATCCTTCCATTCTTTCTTTTCTGCTACCTCTTCATAACTGGAAGGTTCTTTGTTCATAATGTCACAGAGCAAGGCAACATAGCTAGTGTGTGACCTTGTCCTTTTCCTTTCTCTGTGTTCCTCTTCTGGAATACCATATCTTTTTGCATCTTGGATGAGCTCTCTAGCCAATGTAGGTTTCCTCTTGTGAGAGTTCTTCTCACAGGGTGGATCTATAGGTTCTTATGGATCTTCAATTTCACGAACTGCTTCTGGAATTGCTTCATTCATAGTGGTGTCTTGAAATCTGGATTCTTTTGGTTCTTCATGATCTTCAATAGGTGTCTTCCTTGATTTGATGTATGCTGAGTCTTAATTAAATGTTACATAGATGTTGATGTCAATATTCTTGAACCCTCGAAAGTATATTCTTTAACCCTTCGAGTTTTCACTATAACCCATGAAGATGCCCTTCTTTCCTGAAGGACCTAGCTTTGTCCTCTTTTCTTTTGGAATGTGTGTGTATACTGGACAACTAAATATTCTGAGATGGCTAACTTCGGGTTTCTTACCTGAGAAGGCTTCTTCTGGTGTCTTTTTGTCAAGTATCTTGTGAGACGTTCTGTTCTGCACATACACAACTGTCCTAGCTGCTTCTGCCCATAGATGCATAGGCAGATCTTGGTCATGAAGCATTTCCCATGCTGCTTCCATGATAGTTCTATTCTTTCTTTCTGCAACTTTATTTTTTTGTGGATTGTAGGGAGCAGTCAACTCCCTCTTAATCCCTGAATCACTGCACAACTTCTTGAAATTAGCTGAAGTGAATTCTCCACCATTGTTGGATTTGAAAGTCTTAATATTCTTATCTTTTTTATTTTCTATCAAGGATTTGAATTCCTTGAACTTATCAAACACTTCATCTTTATTCTTCAAGAAATAAACCCAAGTCTTCCTAGAGAAATCATAAATGAAAGAAACATAGTATACATACCCACTCAGAGAACTGGATGACATTGGTCCGCATATATCGGAGTGGATAATCTCCAAAATTCCTTTTGCTTTGCTTTCACTACTTGGAAATGCTTTCTTTGTGTTCTTTCCCTTTGCACATCCTTTGCAAACACCTTCATGCTTTGATTGGATTTCAGGAAGTCCTTCTACAACTTTGCTTGCAATTGGTAGTGCTCTATAGTGCATATGTGCAAGTCTTCTGTGCCAAAGTTCACTTGGCTCCATGGATTCATGTACCATGGCATGTTCAGGTTGTCCCTTCAATTTGTACAATCCTCCCTCTTGCTCTCCAATCACCACTGCATCATTTATTGTCTTACCTTTAGGCCACATGAGTACTTGACCATCCACAAATGCAACTCTCATTCCCTTTGCTTCCAAAGATGATATGGATATGATATTTTTCTTGAGCCCAGGTACATATAGAACATCTTTCATTTTTAGAGACTTCCTAGAGTCTAGCATGTAGGAGGATTCACCACTTCCTTTGATGGGATATTGATAATCATCCCCAAGTTTCACCTTGTGGGGTGACTCATGTTCAAAAAGATCTACAAAATATTCTTTAAACCTAGTCATGTGTTTAGAAGCCCCACTATCAATAAGCCAATCATTACATCCATGAGAGATAATTCCTGTGAGAGTAGAGACTAGAACATATTCATCTTCACTTGATGAGTCAACACTTTCTGCTCTAGCCTTCTTCTTGGGTGGCTCATCATCCTCAGCAGCATGAGCATGATATCTCTTTTTGTTGCCCTTCTTCTTCTTGTTGTAGTGATTCTTCCTTTTGTTCTTGGGACAATATGAGGTAAAGTGTCCCAACTCATCACAAGTGAAGCATCGAACTTGAGAGTGATCTTTCTTCTTATGAAAGTGAGAATGCTTCTTGTTGTGAGATTTCTAGCTCTTAAAATTGCTTCCTTTAGTGTGTGATGTGAGGGATTGATCTTCACTTCCCATCTTTTCTTCTCGGGCCACAAGACCAGCTTCTTCTTGTGAACATTCTTCCCAGAGTCTACTGAAGGAGACCAATTTTCTTCTTGCACAGATTCCTTGGATGAAGCAGTCCTATGACCTAGGTAGGCCATTCAAAGTGGTCATCACAATTTCACCATTCTCCACTACTTCATCCACAACTTCAAGTTGTTCCTTGATTTGAGAGACCCTAGAAAAATAGGATTGAATGCTCTCTCCATTCTGAAGCTTTACCCCTTTCAATTGGTATGTAGAGTCATCTCTCGATTTATGTTCTTTCCTTCAAACAATTTGGTCAAGGAGTCAAACATCTACTTAGGTGTCTTTAGGGAAGACACATGAGGTATGAGATGGTCTTTGATAGAATCAGAAATGATTCTCTTAGCCTTGACCAGGTTCTTCTTGTGTAAGGCCTTAGCCTCATCTTCCTCTGGAACTGGAACCTCTTCCTTTATGTAGTTGTCCAACTAATTCTCTTCTAGGATTAACCCAATCCTTTACTTCCAGGCTCGGAAGTTATCAGCCCCTTCAAGCTTATCCTCAAGCTTGGTGTGGTGAGAAATCTTAAAGAGTACTTCAAATGGAAATAGAAAAGATTTAGGTCTTACCACTTGATTTGCTAAAAACTAGATCTGGAGCTGGATTAGGGTTTGTTAGAGAAACCCTAAAAATTCAAAATGTGAATTTCAAAATTCTGAAAGGATAGAAAGATGCGCCTTGACGAGTTGATCAACCTGGTATACTCAAAAATTGAAAACTGCCAAGTTTCACCCTTCATAAATGCTTTTCAATCTCTCGGATTCACTCGAGAGGACCCTGAATTAGGGTTTGAGTTTTTTGGAGCTTCACCCAACCAAAAAGTTCGATCCAAAGCTCTAAAATTTGATTTTTCCAAGGAGCTTCCAGCTATGTCCTCAGATTTCATAAATTCCTATTTTTGTGGAAAACCTAATTTTTACGGCCAAAACTGAAAAAGCTCAGAATTGAATTCTGTCTCGACAGAAAGATGCGCCTTTTCAAGGAGAGTAAATCTAGCCTTCTGCCTTTGATGATATGTGAAGATAAACCCAAATATTAGGAATCCCTAGCTTCCGCAACTGCACAGTGTCTTCTTCTTAGGTTAGCTCTGATACCATGTTAACTTTTTTATAATTTCATTCCATTATAATTAGGATCTCTAAGAGAATAACATGTACAGCATATCTCTACAGCAAGTCAATCATAGACACAAAATCAATCACACAAGAGACACAGAGTTTCACTGGGGAAAACCAAGAAGGTGAAAAACCCTGCAACTTCCTCAGAGATAGAATAAAACCAAGTACAAGATCACAAGGATCAAACCCAAAGAGATGTCTCTAGTAGATGCTCCTCCTCCTCCACAAGTGCGCAACTTTCTCTCTTAGCTATGCGATCTTGAGAAGTGAGTGAAAAAAATAGAATGAGGGACACAACCCTCTTATTTATACTTGACTTGACCTTCCAATTAATTCACTAGGGCCGACTTGCTACTCAAGTCTAATAACCCAACCACGTGTGCTAAACAGGGTCGACCCCACACCGGTGGTCTAATAACCCATCAATACAAATGACGACATCTGTCGATGCACATGACGACACTTACAAATACAAATGACAACACTTCCAATCAGAGGAATAATACATCTCTCTAGGATATACAATAAAGTACAAATATAATACATAGAAGAATATCTTCTGAAGTTACAAATACATCAACACTTTACAGCCTCCTGTCAGAGAAAAAATAAAAATAAATTTGTAGAAGATGAGGATGTGGTGAGAAAATCTTCCTACGGATAGGTAGATATCCCCTTGGGATTAGAAAAGGCACCTAGTTTCCTACCCAAGACAGAGATGAAACAACTAGACACTATAGTCCTCCTAGATCTAGCTCACACATCAGCTAACAAGCTATGGAAATACAAAGCAAGTAGATGGAATACCTTACTTTGATGGTTGTCCTTGCTGCTCCTAAGTTGATCCAGCTCCAGCCTTCGATCATGGACTTATGAACCTATTAAAAAAGGAAAGACAACACCTTCTCCAACGCAATATATGTATAAACAAAGATCTAACTATAAAAACATAGAAAATTCCATGCATTCATCATTAAAGACATGAAAATGAGAGGAATAGGCTAAGTTATATTAATGATAAGAAAGCCAAAAGAAGCTGATTACAATGTTATAACTTGATGTCCAAAGTAGCAGCACCTCCTTCCAAGCTCTCCAACATCACCCTTGCAAGACTCATAGGATCATAGGTTTAGTGTTTCCAAGATCATCCCCCCCATAGCTCATGGATGGCTCTATTTAAGTAGGATTTGGGAGGCCAACCACAAAGAGGAGATTATGGATCTAAGTGAATAATATGTGGATCAAAGATCTAAATCATGCCAAGGAGGGAAAGTGAGATGGGATTCGAAGGGGTACCTCATCCCAAGAAAATCTCCAAGATCCGAAATAAAAGGGATAAGCCTAAACCAAAACTACCGCTCCCCTATAACTAAGCAAAGTGCGGTAGTACCGCTCCCCCATAGGAATGCAAGGCGCGGTAATTCCAGAAGGCTAATTTTTGGAGGTGGTTAATGTGGGTTTCAACCCCTTGCTTGTTGTATTTTCTTCCAAGTGTGACTAGGGAAGGTACCAACATTAAAATGAAGGGTCCTAACACCCTTAGGAGGCATAAACATCATGTTTTCCATGGTGGTGAAACAGATATATTCTCACTTACACATGGTGTGGGAGTTTGAGGTATAACAGATGCCCCCTAAAGTGTGAGGTTAGAAGGAATCTGATGGTTGAAGCACTTTACAAATAATAAGTCTGCAAGGATATCTGAAGGAGAACTGGAGAAGAGCTGCAAACAAATATCAACAATATGTCTAACGACCTTGTGTCGGGCATACCCATGCTCGGAACAACTGACTGAAAGCATGGCTGCCGACCAATACATTGCAGATCCATGATAGTACTAACTTAACAATTACTGGAGACAAATCATAGCTACTAGACTACACGCGTAGATCCATGATAAGACAATGACACAGCCACGACCAATACAAGAGTGGATTTGTGTGACAATACATCAATGAGGTCACCAACATAATATATATGTGGGAACCTACTCAAAAAATCTCCATCGCAACCTAGATGTACTAAAAAGGCTTCAGGACCATCCAAGGTCTTCTACTCGATCCCAAATCAATACGAATCTAACCATGTGATTACAAGGTGTTGAAGTCGATCATGGTAGAAACCACTTGATTACTGGTCAATGATTGGAACCGTTAGCAAGTGCAAGGGAAATCACCAATGATGGAAATGACTCCCAAGTTATCATAGTACATCTCAATGAAATGTGAATAGATGAGTTGACGTCGAACATCCGTGAGATCATTCGATTAGAGGTCAATAATGAAAACCTACTGTCGAATACGAGCAAACCTGCCATTGAGGCATGCAGGTACCAAGGTACTAAGGTTGGTTTCTAAGGCTAATTCCTGGATAATGAGTTGAAGTCTACAGGAATAGACTCGTCAAAGGAGGGCCATAATGGATCCCACATCATTGACATGAAACCGACATAGGAAAGTGATGTGAAGTAATGAATCAGATGAGTATGGACTGACACAACGATGTAAAGGATAACAATATTGTAGAGTATGACTAAGGTAAACCTCCTTTGAACATGAACGACACAAAAATAATTACTCGACAGCATTGACTCAACGAGGCAGAGACCAAGACATAATGCAACGATGACTGAGGCATTCTTCAGATGAATTGAAGGAGCGGGACAACTCATAGAATTGGCATGACTCAGAGATAAGAAGATTACCCAACTGTATGATGAGATGCAAAGAGGTGCCATGTTCAAGGGCGCCACAAGCTGCCATGAAGCTTTCTAAAAGAAAATTAACTTTTTCCTCCCCAATCCCCATCATATTTGATGAGTACCTCTTTGTTTTTTAACGAGCTTGAGGAGGATAACAGATGCTCAGTATAGCTCATCCTTTGGACGAGTCCAATCTCACATGTTTCACGAACCTAAGAAAGGAGGGGTTCGGTCCCAAAAGGGTCCTTCGATGTTTGATTTTATGAGTCCAAGGAAGGAAAACTCAATAGTTTTTCATGTTTAGAGAGTCTGAAAAGCTTAAAGAAGACTCCAAAATGTACTTTTTCGCAAAGGTTAGTCCCCAGACCTGAAAAAGTGTAAAATAATATTTGGAGGAACTCTCCCAGTCAAAGGTTGACCGAGGTATACCTTTCTCGTAAATAGTACTTCCTGGTCCGAAAAAGGGGTAAACTATCACTAGAAAGACGATCATTCAAATGCTTTTACAAGCATGAAAGCATCAAGTTCGCTTGGCAATATTTTCCTATTTAGGGAGTCTGAAAAGAGCTTAAAGAGGACTCCATGTACAACTTTGTCATGGTTGATGACCAAGTACAACAAAGGAAAAGTAAACTCGGCACAACTCCTTTTCCGTAAATAGTCTAGCGAGGCCGAATAAAGTGATAAACCTATACTCATTAGACACACCTTTTTACTCAATTCTTAATGAGCATGACAATGGTATCAAAAGCACTCAGAAGCTTTTGCATGTTTGGATCCAGAGCACGAAAAAGGAAAAGTAAGCTCAAACCACTTTTCATGTTTTAACTAGAGCACGAAAAAGTGAAAAGTAAGCTCAACACCTCTTACTGTTTTTAACGAGCTTGAAGAAAGATTGGGAGAATGCTAGTGGTATCTGCTTCATTTTTTAACAAGCTTTCAACAAAAATGAACTATGCTCATCCTAATGATTTCATTTTTTAATGAGCTTGAAGCCAAAGGTAAACTCTGCTCACGGTTAAGGCACATTGACGGGTTCCTTCCAAACATGATGACTAGATGTTGGTAAATGCCCCCAACATGATTACTAATGGATAAACATGCCCCCCAAGCTTCGTTTCATCTGACTACTCTTATTCTTTACCCAAAACAAATTTGGCTACTAATCTGGATGTGTTCGCTAGGGGGGTAGGGAGAACCAGGACCAAGTGACCTAGGAAGATGAAATGAAGGTTCAAATCCTAAGTCTAGCAAGAGACTCGAACAAATGGAAGGGAGATCTATTTCATTTTTACACAAGCTTGAAGTAGACAATAACAATGCTTGAAAGGGTCATTTTTATTTTTTAACGAGCTTAAAAAAGAAAGAAATTATGCTCGAAGGTAGTTTCATTTTTACGCAAGCTTGAAACTGAAAGTAAACTATGCTTGGGATTGGATTCATTTTTACACAAGCTCGAAACCAACGATAATCTATGCTTGGGGCCAGTTTCATTTTTTAACGAGCTTGAAACATAGAATAAACTATGCTCGTAGGAACCTATTTCATTTTTTTAATGAGCTTGACATAGAAAGGGAACTATGCTCATAGTGACCTACTTACTTTTTTAACGAGCATGACACATAAAGGGAACTCTGCTCGAAATGATGGTTGGTTTCATTATTACACAAGCTTAAAACCAAAATTAAACTATGCTTGAGAAAATGGTTTCATTTTTTAACGAGCTTGACACCGGAAAAATAACTTTTCTCCACCCCCCCCTTAGGGGGAAGAAACCACTAAAATGTGTGGAGCATTTAGGGAAATATGGTGACTAGGAGTCATGCGATGAGTGGGCATCACAAAGGAAAGTAGATCGATGGTCAAAACATTCCCATGACGGGGAAAATACATCACTCGAAAGAGTGAGGACACTACAACTTTCATTGCATAGACGTAATCACATCCAAGCAGTAGATTAAAATCTAAGGGACCTTGGACTATTATAACATCAATGTAGGCAGTTTTCCCTCCCAAAGTGATAGGTAACTGAGGAAGGGACCCTAAAGGTCCAATAGGCCTTCTATTGAAAGCCAGTATCTGGTCAGTGACAGGCACAAGCCTAGGAGAACCTAAGGCTTGCCAAGCAGTTGAGGATAAAATATTGACAGAAGCTCCCTCATTCATTATGGTGCGAAATATTTCCTTATCAGAAACTCCTACGGATATCTGAAAAGGAACACTTGAAGGAAGATGAGATTCTGTTAGATCATTCCAATCAAAGGAAATAACCTCAGTACTTGGAGGGGGTCCCGCGGAAATGGACAGGGTTTCCCCTTGCCTAGGACATTTTGAACTGATAAGGAAAATGTCAGCGGTTTCCAATTCACTCTCGCTTGGATGTTAAGAATGAGACGAAGATTGTGTTAAGGTGACTTCTTTAGTCTGGACTTTCTCCAATGAAAGAGCGGGATCGAGTGGAGATGACAGCGATTCGATCACTTTACTCTCGGAAGGGAGATTGGGATCAATTGCAGATGAAACTGAATTGATCACTTGGCCAACTAGCGGGAGGTCAAGGGACAACTTACTATTGTTTTTTGGAAGCACCAGTTGAGAACTAGTAATATCTTCCAACCACCACGAAGCTTCATCCATGCTTGGACAAAGGAAAGTATGGTGCATACCCTTGCATATCAAACAGGGATATAGGACTAAACCCTTCCGACCCATTCACCAAGGGGTCACTGGTTAAGGGAGTGTCATTAACATGATGGTCAGAGGTCGACGATACAAGTGGTTTGGGATTTTTAGACCACACTTCTGACACACGAGAAAGACCGGGGCAATCCTTGAGAAGGTGATTGTTAGATTTTCTGAATTTACTTCAATATGATCTAGGATCTTAACTGAGAGAACAACATGTACAGCATATCTACAGCATATCAATCATGGAGACAATAATGCAAGCACACAAGAGACACAAAGATTTACTTGGGGAAAACCATAAAGGTGAAAAACCCCAATAACTTCCTCAGAGATAGATAGAGCAATGATACAACCAACCAAGAGAGATAGCCATAACCTAGCAGCAGATCCTCCTCCTCCATAAGTGCGCCACTCCTCCTTGAGAGCATGTGTGAGAAGTGAGTGAGCAAATAGAGTGCCTCCCGCACTCTATTTATACTTGACTTGACTTGCCTTTTTACCTAACTCATGTAGGCTCGAACTTTACCACATAACATAATGCTGAGTGGGCCGACCCCCAATAGGGTGGTCTAATAACCCTTTGACCCACATGGCCGACGCCCAATATGGTGGTCTAATAACCCTTTGACCCACATGACTTATACAGGGCCGACCCCAAATAAGGTGGTCTAATAACCCATCAAGTATAAGTTACGACACTTACAATATAAATGATGACACTTCCTTATAGAGGAATAATACCATCTCTATAGGAATACAATATACATATATGTGAAATACATTCCGAAGTTACATATACATCAACACTCCCTCTTAACTAGGAAGGTATTTCTCAGCACAGTTCTTCTAGCACAAGTCATCTTCTCTGGATCATCGTCACTGGATAATCGTCATCGAGTCATCATCATCGTCACTGCTGCTGCTATCTCAATCAATCTCTGAATCTACTCGTCATAGGAAGTTCTACAGAGCCAGTCCTTTTTCATACTGGATGTAGGCCCACCACCTGCAGGTCTTCATCATCACTGGCCATACTGTGGAATCCTCAGGACTTATTACGTGTGTCACAAAACCTCGAAAGAGTATCCCAGGATGTTACGGGTACACAACTCCGACCTGTAGGATCTCCCAGGGTGCTATTACATGTGACCCCACCACAAAACCTTGAAAGAGCATCCCAGGATGTTACGGGTACACAACTCCGACCTGTAGGATCTCCCAGGGCGCTATTATATGTGGTCATGGCAAAACCTCGCAAGAGCATCCTAGGACTGATTACGGGCACACAGCCCAACCTATCGGATCTCCCAGGGAAACGAATTACATGCCATAGGACAAAACCTCGAAAGAGCATCTGCCAGATATCCCAGGGAACCGAATTACATGCCATAGGCAAAACCTCGAAAGACTATCTGCAGATCTCCCAGGGCACTGAATTACATGTCCTCCCAAAGCAAAACCTCGAAAGAGCATTTGCTATATGTCCCAGGGCACCGAATTACATGCCATAGGCAAAACCTCGAAAGACCATCTGCAAATCTCCCAGGGCACCGGATTACATGCTCATCTGCACAACCTGATCCACGGCCACAGAGTATCAACTTGATACTCACCATACATCATCCTGATGTATCCATGATCATCATCACTGCAACGTCCTGCTGCATGTCATCTGGAGCAACATCCTGAAGCTCATCATCTATGATCATCCTGATCATCACTGCAACATCCTGCTGCATGTCATCTAGAGCAACATCCTGAAGCTCGTCATCTATGATCATCCTGATCATCACTGCAACATCCAGTTGCATGTCATCTAGAGCAACATACTGAAGCTCGTCATCCATGATCATCCTGATCATCACTGCAAAATCCTGCTGCATGTCATCTGGAGCAACATCCTGAAGCTCGTCATCCATGATCATCTTGATCATCACTGCAACATCCTGCTGCATGTCATCTGGAGCAACATCCTGAAGCTCATCATCCATGATCATCTTGATCATCAATGCATCTACCTGATGCATACCAAGTATCTACCAGATACATATCATCATACATGATCCTCCTGATCATACAATGTATCCACCTGATACAAATACAAATACATGATACATATCACCATACATGATCCACCTGATCATACAATGCATCTACCTGATGCATACCAAGTATCTACCTGATACATATCATCATACATGATCCACCTCATCATACAGTGTATCCACCTGATACAAATACATGATACATATCACCATACATGATCCCCCTGATCATACAATGTATCCACCTGATACATATACAGATACATGGTCCAAGCATCCAACATGATGCATACATACATACATAAAATGATCCAACTGATCATATCCAGCATCCACATGATGCGTACATACATACATAAAATGATCCAACTGATCATATCCGGCATCCAACATGATGCATACATACATACATAAAATGATCCAACTGATCATATCCAAGCAGAAACCAGAACATCATCCTGATGCTCATCATCCAGCGCTTACATCCACAGCCATGTGAAGGATCCTCCTTCCAACATGCTTGGAATGGCTTCAGCAAATGTGTCCATCACTTCTTCCTCGAAGTGTCCTCGATCTGAAGAATGCCAAGCCTCTCTCTGAAGTACTCGAACTTCACCCTGGCTAGTGGCTTCGTCAGCACATCTGCAATCTGCTCGTCCGTCGCAACATATAGGAGCTTCAAAGCTCCTCTCTGCACCATATCCCTGATATAGTGATATTTGATCTCTATGTGTTTCGACCTGTCATGAAACACTGGTTTCTCGGACGGCTTCACACAACTCTAGTTATCACAGAAGATACCAGTAGCTTCCAATGAGAGATCAAATAACTCTGACAGTAGCTTCCGTAGCCATACTACTTCACAACTAGCTGAACAGGCTGCAACATACTCTGCCTCAGCTGTACTTAGTGCTACACAGGACTGCTTCCTGCTAAACCAAGAGATCACACCTAATCCCATACTGAAGCAGCACCCAGATGTGCTCTTCCTGTCTGCAGCACTGCCAGCCCAATCTGAATCAACATAACCCTGTAGGTTAAACTTTTGATTCACCTCATACTTGAGCCCATAATCCACTGTACCCTTCAGGTACCTCAGAACATGCTTTACAACAATCAGGTGAACACTGCTCGGATCCGTTAGGAACTGGCTCAATGTGTTCACAACAAAGCAAATGTCCGGTCTTGTGTTCGTCAGGTACATCAAGGACCCAATCATCTGACAATACATAGAGACATCAACCGCCTCAGATGAAGCATCACATAGAAGCTTCAGATTCGATGCCATAGGTGTGGCCATGGCCTTGCAGTCCATCATCCCAAATCTCTTCAGGATATCTACTGTGTACTTCCCTTGTCCAAGGAAGATTCCATCTGCACTCTGCCACACCTCCATGCCAAAAACAAATAGTGCATCATCCCCAAGTTCTTCATCTCGAACTCAGTAGTAAGCTTCCGCTGCGTGTCGGCAATAAATCTATATTCACTTGTAACAAACAGGTTATCCACATACAAAAGTAGTAGCACTGGATTGCCTTCCTCAACCTTGTAGTAAAGGTTGGAATCCGCTTTATTCTTGGTAAAGCCCAAGATGGATAGAAAGCTGTCTATCCTACCATATCAAGTTCTGCACACATATATGACTACACCATGCTGTCTTGAAATCCATCTGGTGCATCTTCTATTTCATCACTTTTGTATTTCTCAATGCTGCCATCTGCAACATGCTTGATCTGATAGTTCTATTTGGAGGTTACAACAGACTTCCCTTTAGCTCTTGGGATCGCATCCCAAACATCATTCTTCATGATCGACGAATCATGGCATTCCATTTCTTCATCCCAGATCCTGGGAACTTCAATATCTTCAATAGATATCTTTGTTGCTGGAACAAATGTTGTAGTCCTTTTGTAGGTGAAGATATACGGTATTTCCTACAAAACAGGTTAAATTGCATGATTAGAAACATCTCATAATTTTCAGAACAAATTCTTACACATAAAGAAATATGTCATACAGTCATGCAATTATCTTAGCCAATGCTTCAATACAACATTTATCCATATTCCGTAACTTTCTAGATGCCTTCCAATCTCTACCAGAACATTGTTAAGAGTGTGCACAACTCCCAACATGTCAGCAAAGAGGTTTCATTCTAGATAAGTAGCAATGGAATGTTGTACAGTGCCATAGGCCACTTACCCATGCATATTAGGAGTATATTGTTCATCAATGAAATTATTCTAATATGCATAATACACAACCTAATTCTAGGAACATCAGTATATACATTATTGAACAGTATTATTTAAGAAATGACAATTCAAATACTTATCTTTGTTTGTTCGTTGGGTGGACTCCCTCTGAGTCTTCGCTTCCTTGCAGGAGCTGCTGGAGTCCTAATCTGAAGTAGCTTCTTCTACGCCTTTCTGTTGTGGGATGTAGAGAGATGGTCAACTCCCTCTGAATATCTGCATCCTTGCATAAACCACTGGAGTGTACTCCCTCTTGATCTTTGCTTCCTGGATTACCTGTTCTTGAACTTACATTCATCCTTGGTTCCTATGCATGCTTATTAGTATCATGATTGTGTTATCCTTGTGATCTCATATAAAATCATACATTCATTAGTATACTATTAAAACACAATAATCTCAAGCATGTATAGTCATGATCATTTCAAACAGAAAATAATAAGCATTAGCATTCAAGGTTTATGTAAAATTCTTAAGGTTAGTCAAATCATAAGAAACATAACATGTCTAAACCTGTAATTACTCAAACCTATGACTCTTCAGGTTAGTTGAATCATCAATCAAGATAAGAGATATATTATGCATAAAACCTGTGGTTATTCAAATCTATACCTTCATGATTCTTCTGGTTAGTCATATCATCAATTAAGGTAAGAAACATAATATGCATACAACCATGATTATTCAAACCTATGACTTCATGAATAATCATTATCAACAACAGTATAAGATCCTAACACAAGGTAGGATTCTAACTTGATATAGGAAAAACATACCTGGATTAGCATGCTAGCTATTTATGTCTAACATACTCACATGATGTCTTCTTGTTCTTCTTCAATGACTTGTGCTAGTAACCTGTATATCTCATAGGTTAACTATTACAAAACCAAGTTATACATACCTCGTAAATGGATCTTCTATGAGATCCATGACAATGGATGAATCTTTGTCCTCATGTTATCATGATCATATGTTCTTGGACCAGAACATGATTTGTCTTTCTTGGTGTACCTTTCATGTTAGTAGACAACATAAACCTCATACAACACCATAATGCATTATTACAATCATAAGTGTCAACACCCTAACCAATGAATATCTTCTATCATGCATTCATAATTTTGTTAAGGTGATACGACAAATCTAAAATCAAAATTGTACTAACCGTAATAACATGAAGACAAACATACCATAAACTTAATCATGGACAAATATCGAAACATACCTCGATGAGTCATACCTGTCGAGATCGCTTGTAATCTTCTTATATAAGGCCTTAGCCTCATCTCCCTCTGAAACAGGAACTTCTTCACTCATGCAGATGATCAATCCATCTTCTTCTAGGATTAACCCAATCCACTTGATTTGCAAGAACTGGACCTTGAGGTGGATATGGGTTTGTCAGAGAAACCCCAAAAATTCAAACTTTTAATTTCAAACTTCTGACAAGATAGAAATATGTGCCTTGATGAGCTGATCAAGTTGGTATATTCAGAATTTGAAAACTACAAAGTTTCACTCCTCAATTTTGCTTTTGAAACTTCTGGATTCACTGGACGTGACCCTGAACTGGGGTTTTATGAAGCCCACTCTTCTGCCCAATCAAAATGTTTGATCCAAATCTCTAAGCTTCTATTTTTATGAGGAGCTTCCAGCCGTGGTCACAGATTTCAAAAATTCCCATTTTTACAGAAGCCCTAATTTTCCACTTTTCTGATCAAAGTCCCGAACTAGAGTCTAATCAAGCCCGGCCTTCTGCCCAACCAAAAATTCTGATCTTGGTCTCTAAATTTCTATTTTGATGAGTAGCATCCAGCCGTGATCTCCGATTACAAAAATTCCAACTTTCTCCAAAGCCCTAAATTCCGGAAGCCATGAATGAAGGTACTCAAAAATAATTCTATTTTGACAGAAATATGTACCTGATTGTTTCTGGTGTAACTCTGAACTTTTTGATCCACAGGGTCTGAAAACATTTCCTGAGATAGCTTGACTTATTATATTTCCATCCTGACAGGTCTGACCTCAATTGGATTCTCTGAGAGAGAGTTATTCCAAATGTCGCAACGTGACCTGTTTTGGGATAATTTAGGAGAGCGAACTTGTACGGCCTGCCACGTGTCACTGTTTGAACTTCGGCCTCTAAAAACATTTCTTGAGATATCTCGGCCTGTTATCTTTCCATCTTGATATGTCTGACCTCAATTGGACTCTCTGAGAGAGAGTTATGCCAAGTGTCGCAACGTGACCTATTTATGGGATAATACAGGAGAGAGAACTTGTACGGTGTGCCACGTGTCACTGGTTCAACTTCGGCCTCTGAAAAAGTTTTCTGAGATAGTATAGACTGTTTACTACCTGTCACTTTTTACGAAATTTCATTTGGAGCTTCCTAGCCCAAGATATGACCTTTTTCCCAAGGTCACCTGATTTTGACTCAGATCTGGAAGAGGCAGAAACCCTATATTGTACAGATCATAAATCACAAAGTACAACGAATTAGAGGTTGTCCTTTGGATACAAGGTACCTAAAGATTTAATATTCTTCATGTAACAATTTCAGATCCGAAAACGTCGCCAAAACGGATTTATAGCGAAAGTGCTACAATGACTGGTTTTTGCTATATCAAGCCCTAGCATCGTAAGTGCAACAAGTGTCATACATGCCATATCATGCCTTCTTTCAGGCTAGCTCTGATACCATGTTAGATTTTCTGAATTTACTTCAATATGATCTAGGATCTTAACTGAGAGAACAACATGTACAGCATATCTACAGCATATCAATCATGGAGACAATAATGAAAGCACACAAGAGACACAAAGATTTACTTGGGGGAAACCATAAAGGTGAAAAACCCCAATAACTTCCTTAGAGATAGATAGAGCAATGATAAAACCAACCAAGAGAGATATCCATAACCTAGCAGCAGATCCTCCTCCTCCATAAGTGCGCCACTCCTCCTTGAGAGCATGTGTGAGAAGTGAGTGAGCAAATAGAGTGCCTCCCGCACTCTATTTATACTTGACTTGACTTGCCTTTTTACCTAACTCATGTAGGCTCGAACTTTACCACATAACATAATGCTGAGTGGGCCGACCCCCAATAGGGTGGTCTAATAACCCTTTGACCCACATGGCCGATCCCCAATAGGGTGGTCTAATAACCCTTTGACCCACATGACTTATACAGGGCCGACCCCAAATAAGGTGGTCTAATAACCCATCAAGTATAAGTTACGACACTTACAATATAAATGACGACACTTCCTTATAGAGGAATAATACCATCTCTATAGGAATACAATATACATATATGTGAAATACATTCCGAATTTACATATACATCAACAGTGATCACCCTTGCAAAGTTTGCAAGGGAACTTGGGCTTACGAGGTGTTTTCGTAGAATGAGTTCCATTAGAGGAAACTGGTTTACGCTTGGTCTCTTTCTTATCCTTCTTCTTCTTAACTTTCCCTTTCTTCTTCTTCTTATCCTCTCGATTACTAACCCTATTGCTTTGATCAAATGAGGAGGAAGAAACGGAAGAAGATGTATCTGACGAAGAAGGGGAAGGATTAGTTTGGGATTGACTCTCTCGTGGTGGAGGGTTAACATTCGAAACATTGGGTACAACCAGAATCACCGGATTGAATAACCATACCGATAATCCTATGGTTAATCTAGGAAGATTTAACATGGCAATAAAGGGAGGACCAATATCTCCAACTGGAGGAAAGACAAAAGGTACCCCTTGAGGATGGGTCTCTTGATTGGTAGTCCAAGAAGGAGCTTGGGTGCATGGAGATGGATTCTCCATGGAACAAGACTCAATTATGTGGACGGAGTCTTGCTAAAAAAAACTCAATAACTCTCACGGAACCGAATGTGAAAAAGGGGTGCTAGAAGAAAAAGAGGCACTTAGGAAAAAAAAGCAAGCTCAAAAAACTATACTGGGACCAGCGTCACAGTAAGCGAGCTGAAATAGAAGTGGCCAAAATGCCAACAAGCAGCACTAAAAAGAAAAATGACCTTGTACAAGATGACATAGCAAGCAAAACCTCCTAACTAAGAGCTGGAGACCTCAACAAGTTGTATCCTTCACAAGGTGATGAAATCCAAGGTGAACAATTCAAAATGAGAGACCAATAATGAAGGGATAACCCTCTACCGAAAGGGATCGCAGGTAAACAACCCTAGAAGAAAATTCACTAAGCTACCTCGTTCATGACACGTCGAAAAAGGTTTTCGGCGCTTCTGCCTTATCACCCTTGTATCACCAGTATGGTGGCCAGAGAATACAAGGAAGACAATGATCAATGTTTCCTTAGGGCTAAGCAGAGTACGACATTCCACAGAGTCCATCCAGTTTTCGATCTCGTGGTGGTTTAACCCCTGAAACAACAGGAGGCCCCACCAAAAACTGGTCGTGACCGTGTCAATAAATACTAGAGGATTTTAGTTCCCTGAAGACAACGACTATGTCTCAGATGAAAAATGACAAGGGGGAATTATTTGTATGCCTATCCCCGGTGTCCTACCTAACTACCAAATTCTTTTGATTTCCTCAAGTGAGGGGAATTATTTGTATGCCTATCCCCGGTGTCCTACCTAACTACCAAATTCTTTTGATTTCCTCAAGTGAGGTTAATGTTGGTTTAGTTAGGGGGATTAATTTTAGAGGTTGTCTTACACAATCGGGTTATGGAAGTGAAACTTTTGGTGTGTAGACTTGACTCAAACCATGCAATTATGGATGAATTATGCAAGTCTTTTTTCTTCAATGAACTTCTAGTTAAAGTAAGGAAGAATTATTTTCATTCCCAATATGTACAACCCAATGCAAATGCAATTTTAGCTTTTTAATGAATGATAACCAATCATGTATTAAACCATACCCAAACTATCCTAAAGTGACAAAAAGAGAGATTTTTACGAACACCAAATGCAATAATTATAATCGGTTTCCTACCTTTTTACACTTGAAAAAGACACATCCAATTTATGGAAAGAAGGATTCCACAAACGCTTCCAATCAAGTGCAAGACAAAGAGAAGAACCTAATAATATCATCTAACTCAAATGCACATAAATATGAAAAAAGCATTTCTTCTTCTCATGAATGTAAGACCAAGAATGACAAATGATTGAATAAAAGCAAGAATAATTCTTATGTTTTCTAATTTCATGAATATAGCAAAAGAGTGACAAAATAAAGCTTTCCTTTGAACAAAAAATGGAAACAAGGGATCGATCTATTCCAATGACCAATAAATAGCTAAAGATGCAAAGGAAACAAAGCGCAAAACCCAAGAAAATGACTTCAAAAGACAAGGATGTCCCAAGTTTTTTGAACCCAATCTAAACAATCCGAATGATGCCAAACCAAACAAACCTTTGGAATATCACACTAAAGAGATCTCTACAAAAAAATTGAATCCAATCACAATCCGATGGCGAGAAGAAGTTTAAAAACAAATGCAAGCTATTGGGGCTTGAAAAGAATGACAATTCTACCCAACAAGCAAACAAAGCACTAGTTTGACTCAAGAAACCAAACAAAGGCTTTGAACTTCCAAAAGATTCCAAGAGTTTCTAAAACAAGCCAAAAATGAATTGTATCAGTCCAAATCAGTCATGTAACGGTCACAAAATCACTGATCAAGAGACTCTAAATCATAAAAATTGAAAACGTACACAAGGGATCAAGTTAACTCAAGGGGATTTCAACTTTCCAAGATAGAACCTAGTCTTCCAAACAAAGAAAAAGGGGCACAAATTCTCCAAAATGAGGTTTGGAAGAGTTCAAAGTTATGTTATAGAGATCCTAAAGTGACTAGGAAGGTACACTTGACTCCCAGAACTGAAAAGTGGCTCAGAGGACTCAAAATTGACCAAATGGCCTCAAAGTTGCTAATGAAGGACTAGAGACAAAATGTGGATGAGAAGGACTCAAAAGATACCCAAATCTCTTCAAAAATGTGTCAAAAAGAAGCCAATGGACCATATGGAGGCACCCCAAAAGTTTGGGAGCAAAAAACCCAAGGGAACCCCTCCAAATAAGCTCAAAAATGACCAAAAAAGGACAGTGCCGCCCCTATACAGACCAATGCAGAGTGATAGTTGGACGAGACCGTGCCCTAGTACACTGTGGGGGATCGGTAGTACCATGCTATAGCCCACTATAAGGGAGCGATAGTTCTCCTGTAGGGTTTAAAAAATGAAAGTTTGGCCAAGATCCGAGCAAGGATAAGGTCCTGAGTTTAAAATGGTCCTCAATGATGATAAAAAAGGATCTAAGGTGATGAGAAACAACACTTAGAAGAGGATTTGATGATTCCAACAAGAAAGCAAAGGTGAAACTAGGAAAAACGTCCCCAGCGGAGTCGCCAGTTTCTGTGGTGACAAAATCTCCCTACGGATAGGTAGATATCCCCTCGGGATTAGAAAAGGCCCCTAGTTGCCTACCCAAGACAGAGATGAAAGAAATAGACACTATAGTCCTCCTAGATCTAGCTCACACATTAGCTAACAATCTATGGAAATACAAAGCAAGTAGATGGCATACCTTACTTTGATGGTTGTCCTTGCTACTCCTAAGTTGATCCAGCTCCAGCCTTCGATCATGGACTTATGAACCTATTGACAAAGGAAAGACAACACCTTCTCCAATGCAATATATGTATAAACAAAGATCTAACTATAAAAACATAGAAAATTCCATGCATTCATCATTAAAGACATGAAAATGAGAGGAATAGGCTAATTTATACTAATGATAAGAAAGCCAAAAGAAGTTGATTACAATGTTATACCTTGATGTCCAAAGTAGCAGCACCTCCTTCCAAGCTCTCCAACATCACCCTTGCAAGACTCATAAGATCATAGGTTTAGTGTTTCCAAGATCACCCCCCCCCATAGCTCATGGATGGCTCTGTTTAAGTAGGATTTGGGAGGCCAACCACTAAGAGGAGATTATGGATCTAAGTGAATAATATGTGGATCAAAGATCTAAATCATGGCAAGGAGAGAAAGTGACATGGGATTCTAAGGAGTACCTCATCCCAAGAAAATCTCCAAGATCTAAAATAAAAGGGATAATCCTAAACCAAAACTACCGCTCCCCTATAACTAAGCAAAGCGTGTTAGTACCGCTCCCCCATAGGCATGCAAGGTGCGGTAATTCCAGAACGCTAATTTTTGGAGGTGGTTAATGTGGGTTTCGACCCCTTACTTGTTGGATTTTCTTCCAAGTGTGACTAGGGAAGGTACCAACATTAGAATGAAGGGTCCTAACACCCTTAGGAGGCATAAACATCATGTTTTCCATGGTGGTGAAACATGTATATTCTCACTTACACATTGTGTGGGAGTTTGAGGTATAACAGATGCCCCCTAAAGTGTGAGGGTAGAAGGAATTTGATGGCCAAAACACTTTACAAATAATAAGTCTGCAAGGATATCTGAAGGAGAATTGGAGAAGAGCTGCAAGCAAATATCAACAATATGTCTAACGACCTCGAGGCGGGCATACCCATGCTCGAAACAACTGACTGAAAGCATGGCTACCGACCAATACATTGCAGAGCCATGATAGTACTGACTTAACAATGACTGGAGACAAATCATGGCTACTAGACTAGAAGCGTAGATCCATGATAAGACAATGACACAACCATGACCAATACAAGAGTATATTTGTGTGACAGTACATCAATGAGGTCACCAACATAATATATATGTGCGAACCTACTCAAAAAATCTCCATCGCAACCTGGATGTGCTTAAAAGACTTCAGGACCATCCAGGGTCTTCTAGTCGATCGTAAATCGATATGAATCTAACCATGTGATTACAAGGTGTTGAAGTTGAACATGTAGAAACCACTTGATTACTGATCAATGATTGGAACCCTTAACAAGTGCGAGGGAAATCACCAATGATGAAAATGACTCCCAAGGTATCATAGTACATCTCGATGAAATGTGAATAGCTTAGTTGACATCGAACATCCGCGAGATCATTCGATTAGAGGTCAATAATGAAAACCCACTGTCGAATACGAGGAAACCTGCCATTGAGGCATGCAGGTACCAAGGTACTAAGGTTGGTTTCTAAGGCTAATTCCTGGATAATGAGTTGAAGTCGACAGGAATAGACTCGTCAAAGGAGGGCCATAATGGATCCCACATCATCGACATGAAACTGACATAGGAAAGTGATGTGAAGTAATGAATTAGATGAGTATGGACTGACACAGGGATGTAAAGGATAACAATATTGTAGAGTATGACTAAGGTAAACTTCCCTTGAACATGAACGGCACGAAAATAATGACTCGGAAGCTATTCTTGTTGGTTATATGAAAATCAAATGTTAGTTAATTTTATATTAAGTGCCAATTTTAATGATAGTTTGCTTAGTTTCAGGAGTGGAAGTGAAACTGGTGGTGTGTTGACTAAAAAAAAATGAACCAAATAATGCAATATGCTCACTAATCTACCTTTGAATTCGACGAATGTTCTAAACTAATGAAAGGTTAGAGGTTCATGTGTGTCTTTCAAATATGCAAAATGTTTCATAGATTTTGGATTTTTATGAACAATTCTGTTGAAATATGGATAATGACTGATTTTAAAATCAATGTAAACCAAACATATATCTCATGGAAAGTGAATCCAATTCTATTACATGGGGGATATTTGTTTCTTGTTTGCAGGGCCACTTGAGAGTGGAAGAAAAGAGGATATGTAGATCCCTTTGAATACTTTTGAATTAAATTTTTACACTTGAGATCTACTTTCTCATTTGCAGGGCCACCCGAAAGTGCAAGCAAAGAGGAACAGTAGCTCGAGAACTGTATGCAAAAATTGAAATCTATTCTATTAAACTTGATATCCACGTTCTCATTCACGATATCGCCTGAAGGCCCAAGTGAAGGGGATACGGTGGTTCAGAAAGAAAATGCTTGAAAAATCAAATTCTAGAATATTACACTTGACATCCACTTTCTCATTTGCAGGGCCACCCGGAAGTGCAAGCAAAGAGGATAGAGTGGCTCAGACACAAATTATCACAATAAAATCGAGATATGAAGCTACAATTTTCTCTAATTGTGAATAAACATAATGAAAATACTGTAGATCCAAAACAAAATTTAACTAATTAAAGTTTGTATTTGGTTTTGGAGGGAAATTGTTTTCAAAATGTCTCAAAGTGTAATGTTCAATTATTTGTTTTCAATGCAAATATATTTGGGAAATATTTTCAAATGTTATAACTGATATTTGGTGTCATGTTTCAAATAATCAAGTGCATGATATTCAACAATTAAAGGGTCTTAAGGTTCTTTTAACAAATATTTATGTTTATTCAATTTTTGTGATTTCAAAACTCTTAAATGAATCACAATTCTTTAGATGCAAGTACTAATACTATCCAATAAGAGATCCAATAAAAAAATATGACTTTAAGCAAATGGATCTACCAAAAATTTAAGAAAAGTTTGAAATAAATGCCAATTTGGGCCATTTTTGGAGGTTTTTGGGAAGAAATTCCAAATCTAAGGAGCTCAAACCAAACCCTCCCTATTTTTTCCTAATTAGCGGTAAAATTATTCTAAAAAGTTTTAAAATATTTTTGAAGGTATGAAAGTAAAAAAATGAAGCCTCCAAGCATCCCTAAAACATTAAAAACTCAAAACTAGGTGACAATTCAAGGTTCTTCTTCATGTTTTTTTCAATTTTTATTATTTGAAAATTATTAAAAGAATCAAAATTATTTCAAATATCAGTCCTAATCCTATTCAATCAGGTATCTAACAGAAAAATATGACCTTAAGCAAGTGGATCTATCACAAATTATAAGAAATGTTTGAAAGAAATGCCAATTTGGGTAATTTTAGTGGTTTTTGGAGGGAAATTCCAAATATAAAGATCTTAACCCAAACTCTTCAAAATTTTCCCAAATTAGTCGTAAAATAAACCTAAAAATATTTAAAATCCTTAGGAAGGTATGCAAATGAAAAAATGAATCCTCCAAGCAGCTCTAAAACAAAGAGATCTCAAAACTAGTTCATAATTCATGCAAATCTGAAACAAGAAAGCTTTAAAAACTTTGAAAATTCTCCCAAATATTTAGCTAAGGAAGATCAAAAAGAGGTTTAAACTCTGATATAAGGGATTCCTAATCCCATCCAAGAAGAAAATATCAGCAAAAATGAGGCAAGAGGGAAGAACCAACTCAAAAACTCATGAAAACTGCTTCAGTGCACTCTCTGCTCTATTACATAGCGTTGAAGAGGCTTCAACGCACCCTGCAGACAAGCATAGTGCATCGCTGACCCTCCATTAATGTCATGTCCCAAAATTTTGCATTGGGTCACAATGGCCTAAGCCCCTTGGCCATACTCATGATAGTTTGTCAAATTGATGCTAAGGGTCAAATAATTAACAAGAATGATGTCCAAGTTAGTAATAATGTGAAATTAGAACCAAATGGAAAAGGTGGGTCACATTAAGAGAAATTCCCAATTCAAAGTTTGTAATATACCCATCCAAATGGACTGTCATGGAGGAAAATTACTAGTTCCATAAGTTGGGGCTGGAAGCATTAAAAGTTGGAATAAGGGAGCTACAAGACCCAAAGTGACCTTAGAGTTACAAATCACTAGTATAAAATGAGAGATAAGTGACCAAAAAAATGACCAAAATCCGCATATAAATGACCACTTTTGAGTCGGTGACCACTGGTAGCAAATTAGTGGCCATATATCAAGTGACCAAAAATGTGGTCATATTTAGTTTGGTCATTTATAGCTTATCTTGTGGTCATATATTTGGTCGTATATTTGGTCATTAATTTGGTAATATATTTGGTCATTAATTGTCACAATTAATGACCAAATTTATGACCACATTTTTTTTCACGTAATAAATGACCACTAATTTGCTACTAGCGATCATCAACTCAAAAGTGGTCATTTATATGCATATTTTGGTCACTTATCTCTCATGTTGTACTGGTGGTCATTTATATGCAAATTTTGGTCATTTTTTTAGTCATTTGTCTCTTTTTAGTGGTTTCAGAATATAAATAGGGCATGGAGGAATCGAACCACCAACCTCCTACCTATAAGGCAGGTGCTCTATCATTGAGCTGGCACCCTTAAATAGAATTTCTTATGGATTTATATGAGAATAAAATTTCCAAATAGTTAACACCATCTTGCCAAATTCTGGAAAATGGTCACATAAGTAGGTAAGAAACACACAGTTAACACCATTTAAATCAGAAGCACGCAGATTCATAGTGATGAGTTATGAGAAGTCTATTCTCATAACTAGAAGTATTAACAAAAACTAGATATTAAACAAAGGATTGTAGGATCTAAATGTGAAAATGCTCACAGTAGATCCAAGGAGATGATGTAAACCTCACAATGAAAGAATTTAGGAATGACAGAAGAAGAATAGAGCAAAAGAACAAAAATCCAAAGGAGCTCAGATAGAGGCAGAATAATTACACATGTTACATTAATTTAAATAGTAAAAAGGTAAATATACAATGCTTAGGATTCGAATACACTAGGTGTGATTCGAATTAGCGTGCATGGATAGATCCATAATTAGTGGAGTGTCATCAAGTCATAGCTAAGATTGCAACTCATCATCAGTGAAGTCATCAATGCATAAGTAATAGTCAACTAGAAGTCAAACTGAGTCTAACTGAATGTGGTGGGTGTAACTGGCACATGGAAGCACTAATGTAGTGAAGGAGGCTCAGTGGAGGGTGTTCATGGAGCTAACTGGAGTCAGAACAACCTATCTAGTCACACTAGAGGTCCATCAGAGTGACAAGGTCAGTAAAGAGTGAGTCAAGCCTAAAATCAGGGAGAGAACTCTTGTTAACTGAACATAATTGGACTGGTAGGTGAAGAAGTGCGCCTCTCTCATGCAGTAGGTGAAAGGAGGGTGCACTAGGCACTAGGAGGGTTGAAACTGATTAGGAAGAAGCTCCGGGGGCTAGCTAACTAAGGGCTAGGTGCTAGGACTGATGACTAGAAATGCATGCAAAATGCATGCAAACCCTAGAATGCATGCAAACCCTAAAAGTGCATGCAAACCCTAAAATACTAAAAATGAAAATGACTGAAAATCTAGTAGGACTAGGATGGAGTATAGGAATATCCTAGCACCCCCCCTTAATCCATCCTGGGCCCTGGTAACTAGGACCAAAGGTCACCCATATAGTCAAATAAGATAGAAAAATAAAGAACTGTCCATAAACAAAGGAAATGGGGAAAACCTCATGGGAAAAATACCCCCCCTCAAAAGAACAGTAAATAAATCAAAGAACCATCATACTAAGCAGAAAAGAAGGAAGCTTTCATCAGTGAAAACTTCTGCAAAAAACTTGACAAGTTGATCCCTTGTAGGATGCCAAAACAAGTGCTATATGTGGATCTAGTCTTCTGATGTGCCTTCCACTATGTAGAGGATGTATTGGACGAAGAAAGTCTCTCAGAAATTCTTTCTACAACTGGAGCGAATGGAACATGAGGAGTCTTCCCAAGTGATGGAAGAGAGAACCCCATCATCATGTTGTGTCTCTCATGGAGAGGTAGACGGCATAATGCAAGGTTGGCATGATGCTGAAGTCTGGTAGTTCTGTGAATAGATGAATCCTCAACTGTGTTCTCATTAGTAGCAAGGTCTGTATGTGTTGGTTCTGGATCTGAATAATCTTGAACTATGATATCAACATCAAAATCTTGATCTTCTTCTTCATAAGAAGACGAGTCACTCCGATCTTGATCAGAATATGAAGGAATAGTTGGAGAGAAGGGCATAAAGTGAGAGAAATCATATGCCTTAGAGGCATGATTAGCAACCCCATTCACTACAATATTTTTAGTGGAGATCTCTTTAATCTCTACTGTGTTTGGACCAAAAATTACTTGCTTTGGTGATCCTGTATGAGTCATCTGATATACTGATAACAAATTAGCTGTTAGAGAAGGAACAAATAAAATATTTTTGAACTTACCATGCTCCATATGTACTGTACCCAATCCTTTGGCAAAAATCTGAGAGTTGTCTCCCATGTGAATAGTAGGCCCATCTTTGAGATCTAAATAGGAGAAAGATTCTTCAGAGGAAACCATGTGGTTGGAGGCTCCAGAATCTATGAGGAGGGATTTTGAATTTGAAAAACCATCCATCAATGCATGGCAATCATCAGATCCACTTCCAGAATCAGACATCTTTGCTTCTTTTGGAACAACAATTTTGTTTTGTTCAAGAAGCTTGGTTAGTAGATCTATTTTCTTATGCATCCAAGTTTTCTTAGGATGGTTTCCTCTCTTGCAGTAGGAGCAATTAGGTCTCTTGTGTTTGTCACTTCTGGATTTGGATTTCTTCTTGTCCTTGTCTTTTTTCCTCCCCTTTGCATTCACTCCACTTGCTTCTCTAGCTAGAAGAGCTAGATCTTTGGAGGCCTTGATGGCACCCATTTGAATCAGTTTGTTCTCTTCTTGAATGAGAGCTTCAGCAAAGCCTTTTAAGGTGGGAAACTTCCATCCAAGGATTGACATTCAAACAGAATGGAAAGTAGATACAAAGACAAAAAATTGAGATCCAAGTTTGCTCAATACAGAGAGTACCAATTGCTCATCACTTTTCATGATGCCATAATGCTTGCATTGTAAAACCAAATTCTGAAATTTGGAGAAGAATTCTTGAATGCTTTTGAAATTGTTAGGTTGTAGGGCAACTAATTCATTTTCGAGAATGTAGCCTCTTAGTTCATCTTGTTTGCTGAAAAGAATCTTCAATTTTGTCCATAACTCATTTGGAGACTTCAATCCTTCAACATGAAACAATAGATCTTCAGACATATGAAGGCATATGCATCCAAAGGCTTCATCTATTTTATTTAGATGCTTGGTTCTCTCTACAACTGTATGTGGTATGGCATATTTTTCCTCAACTATTCTAGAAAACCCTCTCGACTGCAAGTGTACTATCATCTTACCCTTCCATTCAAAGTAATTGAAGGGAGTGAGAATTATAGGAGAAGAAGGAACATTCGAATTGCTCATCTTGACTGCTGGAACAAGTGCAAAAAGAAACTGTTGATACTGTTGCTGCAACTGCTAGAACTTCAAAATACCTACAAAAAAACTCTCAAGAATGGAGGTAGAATATACTCTCAAGTGGCTCTGATACCATGTGAAAATGATCATAGTAGATCCAAAGAGATGATGTAAACTTCACAATGAAAGAATTTAGGAATGACAGAAGAAGAATAGAGCAGAAGAATACAAATCCAAAGGAGGTTAGATAGAGGCAGAATAATTACACATGTTACATTAATCTGAATAGTAAAAAGGTAAATATACAATGCTCAGGATTCGAATACACTAGGTGTGATTCGAATTATCCTGCATGGACATATCCATAATCAGTGTAGTGTCATCAAGTCATAACTAGGAGTCCAATTCATCATCAGTGAAGTCATTAATGCACAAGTAATAGTCAACCAGAAGTCAAACTGAGTCTAACTGAATGTGGTAGGTTTAACTGGCACATGGAAGCACTAATGTAGTGAAGGAGGCTCAGTGGAGGGAACTCATGGAGCTAACTGGAGTCAGAACAACCTATCTAGACACACTGGAGGTCAATCGGAGTGATAAGGTCAGTAAAGAGTGAGTCAAGCCTAAAATCAAGGAGAGAACTCTTGTTAACTGAACATAACTAGACTGGTAGGTGAAGAAGGGTAGGTGAAGAAGTGCGCCTCTCTCATGCAGTAGGTGAAAGGAGGGCACACTAGGAACTAGGAGGGATGAAACTGATCAGGAAGAAGATCCGAGGGCTAGCTACCTGAGGGCTAAGTGCTAGGATTGATGACTGGAAATGCATGCAAACCCTAGAATGCATGCAAACCCTAAAAGACTGAAAATGAAAATGACTGAAAAGCTAGTAGGACTAGGATGGAGTATAGGAATATCCTAACACTAAACACTATAATCTAGTGCTGACAAAAAGAATACAAAATCAACTTTATCAAACAAGGCACTCAATGGGTTGATTTAGTCAATGTTGATAGCTTCTCCAAACAACTTCATGAAAGAGTGGAGAGACAAAGCAAAAGGACCATATGGGCAGTGGTACAATCCATTTTTTCTTTTGAGGACAATGGAAGGGAATTCTATGCTGTCAATGTGTGTTGAGCTATGTTTTCATCAGTCACATGTTCCTTCACTAAAGCAACTGAAACATGAGGAAAAAATGTAGCTAACTATGAACCTCTAGCGAAACCCATGATGATAATGTCCTCATGATTCCTATTGTGCTCAGTAAAAGCCAAGACTGTTTCTTGAGCTATGTCTTCATCAGTAAAATGTTCCTTCACCACAGCAACTGAAACATGAGGAAAACCTGTAGCTAACTGTGAACCCCTAGCCAAGCCCATAATTATATTGTAATGTTTATTCTAATTATAAACTTAGTTTATCATAATTAGTGTTCAATTCTTTCAACTTAATTTTATATTGTCCTGATTTTTCATATGAATTAACCAACTTAGTTGCACTTTTTTCCTCCAAATTTTTATCACATATACTTTGGCGTGTTCTCTATCTAACTAATAACCATATTGGTCTTGACAAATCCAAAATGATGCCATGTCATCCACAAAGTTCAAAGTTTTCTAGTCCTAGTGTGTTTTAGCTTTGTTTAAAAGGTTGGACATTGACATGCCTTAAAATGGGATTTCAATTTTCAAATTTGAAAATATTCATTTTATTTCAAAAATGTAGAAGAAAGTTTTTGTGATGAATAATTTTAAAAACATGAAAATATTGACAATGGCTTGTACATACAATACTTTTATGAACCACTTATGGTAGCTAGTTTTTCCAAGATTTGAGGCCTGCCAACACCACTCCCTATCTTCACTATTGGTCCTCGCTCCACTATTGGCTCCTCTCCTTTAATATACATCAAAAAGTTTAGGTAGATAACAAGGGACAATCAATCATATTCATGCTTATACCTTCTGCAAAAACAATTAACATCAGTGAATTTTAATCCTGAAGTGTTTAGGTACTAGCAAGTGATATCACAGCATTTATCCGCACTGAGGCAGAAATCAGACTCTTCAATAAGTTCGAGACTTGTAGTACACAATTCTTCCCAAGTTATACCAACAAGAATTTTTTTATTATTTTCAGTTCTAAAGTTATTCAACCAAAATAAAATTATGCAATTTTCAAGCCCCTCTTGTCATAGCTATTTATGGCCTTGTTGAACTCAATAAAGAATAAATCAATCTCATTGGCCTATTTTCTTCAACTAGTGTCTCTAAGTAATAAATTTAGGCATCCTTATAGATCATTTATGTGAAGTGATTATTCATTCAAAATTATTTCAGTGCAGCTACCTGATTTTCTGAGCAATTTCTGGGCAGTGTCTGTTGCACATTTTCAAGAGAAAATAGAAGATTGTTTTTAAAAACTACTGTAGGAAATTTCTTTTCTGGAAAAAGTAATTTGGGTTATTTCTCTTTAAAAGAAAAAATAGGGAACTTTCAAGACCGTTTCAGGGAAAATTTTACTATTACAATAATATTTCTAGAAAATCAGAATGCAGCTGAAAAAAATTCTTCCAGTTTTCTTGAAAGATTCCAGCATTGTGTATGAATGAATTCATAGATCCTGAGATTGGAAACATTTTAAATTTCAGCTTGTTGATTCTAGTATTGGAAATTCCATGAGATGCAAACAGCTAGCATTACGGATAGTATACTTGCTTGTCCAAGGAAAATGTTCAGTTTATAAATAGTGATACAAGAATCCTTGTATTTATGCCTGACACAGTTCTGTGGTCCCGAATAATGAAACATAACTTAGAGATATAACATACAAAGAAGAATGCAAGAAAGCATACATCATTCAACATATATTTTGACAAGCATAAACATCTATAGAATCATATAAAGTTGTCACCACAGAAAAAAATAAAAATAAAAAGTAAAATATATACAGGTTTAGAATCTACTTTGTTATGGTTACTCGGACAAAATGCTAAATGGGATTTACTATAGGTAGATTGCTATGGTTACTCGGACAATGCTAAATGGGATTTAGTATAGGTTAATATGGTAAATAGTGAAGTAGAATAGGATTTCTTAAGCCCAGGGGCCTAGCTCAATTGGATGTTGCCAGTTTTGCTAGGTATTTGGCTAGTTCCATGCTGGCAGGTGCGTAGTTTGAAACCCCTTGGGTGAGGCACACTAGTCAACACCGATGGATTTACAAGGGATACCATCCAAGAATGTGGGGAAGCATCCCTTGGGTTTCCTACAAGGTTTTTCTTGACAAAAAAAATTAAGATTTCCTAAAGCAATTTTGAGATGGAGACATATACAACCGATAAAATCAATTCTATAGAAACAAATTATAAAAGGAGGTATGATACAGATACTTTTACCTATATGTTCCCTTGTGAGAATGTGCTTCATGTGAGATTTTACCATGGAGATCACCTTATCCTTTGCACCTTCAACTTTTATGCCTCGATTTTCATCATATTTTTTACTAAAAGAAGTGTCGTTGTTTAGCTGATGATGTGAACTATTACTTCTTCCAGAAAATATTAGACCCAATATCCCATTAGAAATACTGGGTGTTGGAAGTATATTATTTCCAATCTCCCTACATGAGATCTCCTTTGTTATCCTTTTTGGATCTTCATAATAGTTAATAGTTGCAGGATTGTGTCTATCTTGACTATTGCTTGTTCTTGACCGTACAGAAGCATTTAAGATTCTTCCACTCCCAACCCTTGACCTTTCATTACACACCAATTCTGAGAAATCATTATTTTTATGACCAGAAGATGATCCCTGCCAATGTCTTACTGTTACATAGAAATCTTCCACCCTGTGAGCATCAGCATTCTTTGGCCTGTAGGATCCATTTCAGTGACTCAGATCCATTTTTATCCTTCAGTGATACTAGTTTATCCTATTTTTGTACCTACCCGCATGTTGTATCGCTATAGCATGCGTACCCGTGAGTTGCATCCCTATAGCCCGCGAGTATCAAGTAAAATGGTAAAAACCACTATTTTATTACTTTTTACTCCCAAAAAGCAGTCATTGGGTGACCTTTGGCTCTCCATCTGCCCAAGTAACGTCTCAATGAGTCCTTTCACCTATCTTTGAGAGGACTATATATTGAGTACATATGGCTTATGGACGGGAGGAAGAAGAGAATAGTAAAGGCACTCTAGTGGATTTTTTCCCTATCTTGAGTCTGCACTCATTGATCCTTGTAGTTGTGAACCAGTTATGTTCACCTTCTAAACTCCTTTCTAGTTTGAGTTTTCCATTCATGGAGGATTGAAGTGGTGGAGGCACAAGTGGATTGATCTGGAGGCACAAGTGGATTGATCTAGATCTTGGTTCAGATTGGTTGCCGGCAAGAGGTCATATCACTTTGTACTTCTTCTTGTTTATTAAAAGAAATACTCATATTCTTGTCCATTCATGGTGTGAATGTCATTTATTATACATTGGGTTGTATTTGCTTATGATATTATGGACCATTGTTATTGATAATGTTAATGTTATTTATATATCACATGTACTTGTTAGATATTGGTTGTCGAGACTAATTTGCAGATTACAAGTGCTTGGATGTGCGCGAATTGAAAGCTCCAACTAGGATCTACATCAAACGTTGGATCGAGGTTGCTTATATTTATCCATTGTTTTAACATTGTCATTTATAATAGCATTGTTTTGAGAATTGAGTAGATTTTTGGTAGTCATCTGTCTGTTGTGGTATTCCCAAGCCATAGTGAGTTTTCTCCAATACAGAAATGGCGACTCCACTGGGGAAAACATCCATGTTTGGGAAAAAATTTCAGCATTAGTCCATATTTAGAGTTGTTGTTTATCGAAGCTCTGTGTCACTGATTGGCCATTAAGATACACTGTAGAAAACTTGCTTTTTTTTGAGCCTCTGGACTATCTATTTGACCATTTGCTGTTACTCACCCGCAGGCTAGCTTAGCTCTGCCCGCATCTACCCGCCTTTGTTTACTCTACTGCTCGCGGGTACCCACATGTATTCCTTCGACAGTAGCGTGTAACTCCGGCTTTTATTGGTTCATGGCTATTGGTTGTTGCTAGGTGAATTTGGTTGACTCTTGAGTCTTTGTTGGCCTCTTTCTTGACTGTTTCATGCCTTGGTTGTGACCAGATCTCTTCATTTCTATTGGTTGAGCCTTCTTGGTTTTTTACCAATCCTTGGTTTTAACCTCTTGGTTTTTTCCTGTTGAGCTCATTCCTTTGGCTGAGTCTTGTTGTTTAGGATCTGCTGGGTTGTCTTAGTGATCTTCTCGACACTTCAGTGACTGAATAGTAGGATTTTGCTTGCATTTTTTCATTCCATATATATTGAAAAAATACAAAAATATTCATTTAGTTTTTTGCATTTTCCTTTCTGTTTATAAGAGAAAATACAAAAATATTTTATTTTCATGTATTGCATTTTGCATTGAGTGCTTGTTGCCTTCATTTTAGGTTCTGCTTGTGCATTGAAAAGATAAAAGTTTGCATATTTATTTCGGAATTGTTGATTGACTTTGCATATTAGTGACATTGTTTTATTGGATAGATGAGTCTACACATCACTAGTTTCACAACCATATCCCTTAAGTAATCACAGCCACTAAATTTAACGCTTAATCATAAAATTGATTAGACTTATTTTATTTATAGGGTACACCAACTAGCATAGGTTTAGAGTCTTGGAATAGATCATTGTGAGTTAACAATCCAAGATTACTGAACGAAACATTAGGTGTCTGACTAGGGAGTGGAGGAATCCATGGTATATATCGGTGTTCTCAGGAAAGCTCTACTCAAACTAGAGTTAAGCACGAGGTCATGGGAGGTTGGTTGAGGAGATATCCCTCTGATACCGGCTAAACGTGGGAGATATATCCAGGATTTGTTCGTATCTGGGGGTACCGGAGGTTCATCCTCTTGTGCTTCAGGCTTAGCTACCCTGCCCATACGACGGATCCCACCTGCGACTATCCCCCTGAGCATTGGTTATATTGCAGTAGACATAGTTGCCTTACCTAGGTACCGCACAGGGTACTTGCAATGGTTATGCTATTTGTGTCCTGAGTCAGATAGGGATTGGACAGCATAGTTGTGTTCATGTAGTGGACTTGACCCTGTCGACACAGTGAAGCCTGGGTGTCTCTATAACTGATTTTGTTACCTCCATCTATAGTTTGGGAGTCTCAAGCCTCTCCTAGGCGAGACATACCAGCTCTAGTGTCGAGAGCTCATTTAGCCACTCTGTCTGTCTGCTCTTGGATATAGATTCTCTAGGTGTGTGCTTTTGAGTTACTATTTTTTGATCGATAGTTGGCCTTTAGGAGACGCCGTGTCTCTCTCCGGAGAGAACATGGCGTGGAGCCCTACACTCTGTCGGTCCCATCGTTTGGCTAGTTTAAAGCCAGCTTTGGTTACACAACGCATTACTAGAGGACATCGGAGGGCTCCCTCTGAGTCTTCAGATTCTTACACTACTTACGTTGTGGATTACATGGCTACACATCCCGATATCGGGCAAGACATTTCTACTCCTTCGGGTAGCATTGAACATACTTTCGATCCCCAGACTCCTCATGAGGATTGGGGAGGTGATCCACCTACGACTCAACCTGGTTCTATTTGGCCTAATCCACTTGACCAGGATCTGTTTGATCCTTCAAATCCGGATAATTATCTTTACGGGATGCTCGACTTACCCGAGGAGGAAGAACAGGACAAGCCTTTCGTTCCTTCATTTCCATGCGATTCTAGATAAAGGAGGCCTTAGACTCATGATGATTCCGGCCCTATGGTCAACCCCACTGCACTCTCTTTTGGTATTCCTAGTCACAATACTGTCGAACCTTCCACTATGGTTGGTACTCATGTTGGCACTAGTCAAAGTGTTAGCCATACTATACCCACTGGGGCCACTACCCTAGCTGGGGGCACCACGTTGTCCACCCACTCACATAGTATGGGGACTGGTCAAACTCCTAACCACGCTAATGTTGGAACGCGACCACCTCCTAGGAATACCCAACCTAGTCGGAATGCTGTCTGAAACACGACTTGCCATCCACCACCTAGTACACATGTCGCTACTCGTCAACCTAGGACCACTTTCGCACACGATACCATTCCTCCCAACCACAGGGGTGGACACATACCGCATACTTTTGCATCCACTGCCGCCGCTAGTAATAGTAATGTAGGGGGTGGGAATATTTCATATCCACATGGACATCACACCACCAACCCTACTACTGGTCACGCCCATATTAGACCTGGGAATACTTCTCATGCTTATGGTCATCACACAACTACTCAAACTAATCCGAATATTGAGGGTGGGAACATACCATACCATTACGGTCAATACAACACGGTTCCCACTATGAATAGTACATACATGCCCCATACCCATGGTGGAAACCCTTACTACAACACAGTGGGTGCTGGCCACCAGTATCACCCACCACCCCAATATGGTGCTCAAAACGCACATATACCTGCTTACTCTCAAATGGGTCAGGCAGGGGGAGGTTATCCATCTTATGGTCATGGGAAAGCTTATGGGCCGTCAGGTCCTCAGTATCAGCAGTTTAACCCTCATGGTCAAGCTTTTGGTCCATTGTATAACACAGTTCCATTCAACCAACCTTTTATGGGAGCTTATAATCAAGCTTTCTAGCCGCAACTCCCATTCCTTGCACACTTGAATCTCCTAGATCTTTCAAAGCTCACGAATGATCCAGTGTGTCACGACCCTACTTGTCCCCCGGGCATTACCAAGCTCCCTTCAGACATTCCAAAGTTTAAGGGGAAAGGTGGTGAGGACCTGGGAGATCATGTCACAACATTTCACCTGTGGTGCTCCTCCAACTCTTTGAATCATGATTCCATTCAATTAGGACTATTTCAATGCACCCTCATGGGGGCAGCCGTGAAGTGGTATGTGGAGTTGCCCGGAAACACTTATAGGGGATTCAACGAGATTGCTTTGGTTTTCTTAGACCATTTCCAGTTTCCGGTTCGTTATGATACTAGTACTGAGTTGTTGTCCACCTTCCATTAGAATAAGGCCACACATATTTCTAACCACTTTCAAGAGTGGCGTCGACAGAAGAGATTAGTGAAAGCCAACATTCCTACAGAGTTCCTGTTGGAATGGTTCCTCAAGTCTTTACTTCCATATATTGCTAAGTATGTTTCGATGTCCGGCATTATGACTGAGGAACAAGCTATATTGAAAGTCCAACAGTTAGATCTTCTTCATTCTCAGTCTGGAATTTTGTATGACATTATTCCTGACGCACCGAGAACAAGACATGAGCCCAAGTCAGTTCCTAGACCACATGTCAATGGAATTGTGGGGTCCGCATGCACTCGCCCTGTAGAATTGGTAGCTAATCAAATGCAAAATTTGTCGCTAAACCAGTCTGCAACCGGATAGGTTCACACCTTGTCCACTTCCACTTTGTCGTCTGATGTACACAATGTGCAATCAACGAAACCGTTGGGTAACTAGCAACTTGGTGGTCATAAAAAGGGGATAAATAATCGTAGAGGTGGAAACAATGGAAGTAACAACAATAGCAATCTTAATACTCCTCGTAAAGAGAATTCCAACCCTCCTCGGGAAGGAAGTAATGCTGGCGAGGATTGTAAACCTAAGCGTAAGGTGAAATTCCCTTGCAAGCTTTGTGGGGAGGATCATCTTACTCACTTATGTCCTCGTATTGAAGAAGCATCGAAGCATTTGGCACAGAGCCTCGCTGTGTTGAAGGATCCCCTACCTCATCACCAAAACATGGCTTCGCATGCTCCCACCACTGGTTATGGTACTAATGAAATGACAACGTCTTCTTCCAATACTAGTGGTTATGGATGCGTGAATATGGTTCAGTCGGAGGTTTGTGTTGCTACTCGTCAATGTGATTATGGTGCACCACAACCGAATTTGGGGAATGAGCCTCCCCCTCCTCCTGATAATTCCTTGCATATCGAGAAGCCTTCTATTATGCCGCAGATACCGAAAGGTGTTCTCATGCGCTCCACGCATAATCCTAATGCTCGAGTCTCCCAGAACTACTCCATCGTAGAATATTTAGGCCAAACTCCATGTGCCATGTTGGCTCTTGAAGTTTTGCAAGCTTGTCCTTCTCAGAAGCATGCCCTTTTGAGTGCCTTAGGAGTTCAAGATGGGGGAAGTCCTAGTGTTATCAAGTTCGACACTACTGATGTCCAGCCTCGCTTACCTTACCATGTGGCTTTTCAAATCCAGGTGGTTTTCCTTAAGAGCTTCGTCAAACGTACTATGGTTGATGAAGGTGCTTCCGCGTCAATAATGTGGTTAACTTGTTGGAAATCTCTTCGCTCTCCTCCCCTACTCGCATCTAGAACTACACTCACTGCATTCAATGGTAGATCTTTTACGCTGCATGGAATTATCCCTTCCCTTGTTGTCTCCTTGGGAGGTAAGTTCGTGCCTATTGAAGTCGAAGTGGTTGATGCGCCCATCGACTACAACCTTTTACTGGGTCGGAACTGGATGTACGCTATGAAGGCTGTCGCATCTACTGTATTTCGAGTTATTTTCTTTCCCAATGAAGGCAAGATTTTAATGATCGATCAGCTGGATTATATTGGCACTCCTTCCACAGCATCTACGGGATCAGTAGTCCCGCAAGTTTCTGATTCTCAGTCGGAAACTGGGAACATAGGTGTTGGAATGTACCCTTCGTTGATGGGAACATTTAACCATTCTGCACCTGTGAATTTTATTGGAACCATTTTTGACAATGTGCCTCCTCCTTCGAATTGTATGCCATTCTGGACTTCCTATTGTGGTGATCCATGGATTTTTCCATCCGCGGATTCTATGTCTGGAGACATTGCGCACGTCGGGATGTCTATGCCTTTATCTGTAGCGGATCTCACTTATGATCACATCCAATGAACCACTACAGATCAGGATCTTTCTTCTCCCCAGACAGTTGAAGAAGATCCCGTTATGCTGCCAGTTTGGGAAGCAAACTCATCTTGCTTTCACGATTGCCTCGATGATACTTTTCCATCAGATGAAGCTATCCTCGAAGCCATGTGTGGTAGTGAGAGGCCTTGGGAAGATATGCATCATCGATCTTATTTCCTTCCCAACCTTGAGCTCATTGAGCAGAAGGAGTTTAGGATGACTCTAACTGAGTTGGTTGGTCACCCTATGGCTCTTTTGCAGTCGCATGATGTTTTCTTGGAGGGAAATATGGCCAATATTTCCCCAACCACTTCGATCAACATCTCCCGCACTCCCAGAAAGATTGAGAATGTTTACGTCGGTGACGATTGCACTCTTGAGGAGATTGCTATTTACACTGATTTGTTTACTGAACTCCGGGAAGCTTTCGCCTGGTCATATGAGGAGATGCCAGGAATAGACCCCCACATTATTGAACACGAGATTAAAATGTATCCTGATGCTAAACTGGTTCGCCAATGCTTACATACTGTGAACCCTAGGAAGGCAGCTGCTATTAAGGAAGAGGTGGAGAAACTCCTCAAAGCTGGTTTCATCTACCTCGTTCTTCTTACCGAATGGGTGTTAAACCCCGTTCCTGTGGATAAGAAGCAGGGAACGATCGATGTATGCACTGATTTCAGAGATTTGAATCATGCATGTCCGAAAGACAACTTCCCCACACCATTCATTGATCAAATATTGGATGCTTGTGCGGGAAGTGAGATTTTTTCATTCATGGACAGATTCTCGGGTTATAATCAGATTCAAATCAAACCCACAGACCAACATAAAACGACATTTATTTGTCCATGGGGAACTTTTGCATACAAGAAAATGCCCTTCGGCCTCAAGAATTCTGTTGGAGTCAAGGTCGTAGCTACGGTAAAGCTACGAATTTTGGGAAAAAAGCACAAGTATGGAAGGAAAGTGCTAATTTTGGGGATAAGCACTAAGTTTTGGGCAAGAAGGAGACGGTGCGCAGTACGGTGCCAGATAGACAAGCTCAGTGAAGATCACGGACCGGAAATCGCGGAGCTCGCGCGCACGACAGAAGCGAATGAAGGATGAATAGAAAGCTCAGCTACCATAATAAATAAGGCGATGGAGTAGAGGGCTCAGCTACCCTCATTTAAAGGCTTAGTATAGAAGTTATGGTTGCTCGGATCAAGGAGGAGCAACGGACCAGAGCATTGAAGGCGAAGGAAAAGCGCCCATACCCACAATCTGCGCCGAAAGTCAAGGAGCCTGCAGGAAGCGACGACATGACTGCAAGCGGCGCCTACAGTACACCTAGCCATGTGCGTGGTTAGGGTTTTTGGGAGTCACTGTTGGGAAAGGCCCACAGTTTTGTAAGGGTATGACCGCCATGGCCACCTATATATATGAATAATTGTAATGGATAGATGTTAGTTAGAGTTAACGAGTAAGAAGTAGATACTCTTGGGGTAGATTGATGTTTAGACTATTAGACAGTCAGTCTCGAGGATAGATCATGTGTTGATTATCCTTTGTTAAGTGTTCTACCGAGTCTGTAGAACTAGAGAAGAATTGCATACCCGAGGAGCTAATCCCTGAGTTGCCAGACAGTCTGTGTGACGTCTGCGCCTTTGTAATCTCTGTAGAGAAGAGACTTGATTGAGAGAAGGGCTCCCAGCTGTGTGCGTGGAGTTTCCTGTAAAGATCTAAGGCTGCGGCTGTGTGCGCAGCATATTGTATAACTCTATCATTTTCTAGTTAATATAACACTCCTGAGGACGTGGTTTTCCTCGAGGAGAGGAGCTTCACATATTTCCACTTGTTATGGTGTTTGCGTGAGTGATTAACTGTTTAAGTTCATTACATGTGTATGTAAAACTCTTGTATTATCTTTCCGACTGAGTAATTGAGTTTGGGAAGGTCCCTTGATAGCTATAAGTGTTAAGTACCGAAGGAGTCGTGGAGCGCTGTCGCTGCAGCGAGCGAGGAATGCGTTACTGCGCTGGGAGCGCAGGGTGAGGAAGTACTTAACGCTTCGACACACGGAATAGTTGCCGTCTGCGCCAAAAGGGAAGGACTCTGCGCAGTTGCGCCGAGGGGCCTGCGGGAAAGTCCGACCGCCGATATCTGAGGAACCAGAAGAGGAAGAACAATCTTCGCGTCACCACGGTTGAGGAAACCTGATTCCTTAACCCCCCATAGCCACTTCGGGTGAGAGCTCGAGCTGCTGCGCAGCTCGTTGCCGAGAGGGCCAGTGCGCCAAGGGGTTTGTTGCTGCGCTTCATTAAAACCCGGGTCTGCCCAAGAAAGCAGCCAACAAATGGTTCCATTGCCGCGTGACTAAAACTTGCTATTTTTGCGACGTAGAAGGTTGTTGCTCAGCCAACAAATGGTTCCGTTGCCTTATGACTTTTTTTTTTATCACGTCACTTCCGTTGCTCTGAACCATGTTGCTCAACCAACAAATGGTTCCGTTGCCGCGTGACTAAAACTTGCTATTTTTGCGACGTAGAAGGTTGTTGCTCAGCCAACAAATGGTTCCGTTGCCTTGAGACTTTTTATTCCTGTGACGCGCGAGATCGAGGACAACAAATGGTTCCCTTGTCTTGCGACTTGCTGCTGTGAGACTTACTATTTCCCCGACGTCTGAGATTGTTGCTGAAGCCAGCAAAAGGTTCTGTTACACTGAGACTTGCTTAGTTAACAAATGTGTTACTGGAATCCTATAGCTAAAGAAATTGGAGACTGGTTTGATTTAAAGGCTAAAGAGTTCGCTGAACAAGAAAATAGAAGCTCTACGCTCCAAACAGAAGACTGGTTGCAAAATTTCAAATTATTGGAGAAAGGGCGAAAACCCTGGAGCAAGAAATAGTTGCTATGGCTGAAGGCCATAGAACCCAGATCACTGAGCTAGAAGCTCGCGTTGCTGCGCAGTTTACGGATGATGCGCAAGTACAATTTGAAGCACTGAGAAGAGCTTCCACGCAGATGAAAGATCGAGTACAGGAAGCTGAGTACCCGATGAACCAAGCTATGGAATCTTGGACAGAGCTTGTGAAGCTCCCCTTTAAAGTTGGACTGTCAGAACAGGTGCAAGCTGCAGAACACTCTCTCACTGTTCTGAATGAAGAAGCTAAGGCCTTAACAGGCTTACCAAAAATGAAGAAAATGGGCAAAGTGCGCAAAATGCAGCAGCAACTGCACAAGCTCAGAACTGAAGATGAGAAGCTCACCAACAGCATTCAGCCATTCATGGATGACTATGCTGAAATCGTTGCCCAGGTTGAGACAAAAATCAAAGAGATTGCTGAATCTCAGGAGATCATTGATACCATCACTAAAGACGAAGCAACCGCAGAAACGGTGCAGACAGCTGTAGAGTGTGTCGATGAATTGGACTCCGCCATTGCGAAGTGGAAGAAAGCATTCGCGGAGACCCAAGCAAAAGCAGATGCGCAAATCAAGCGACCACACGCTAGTGCGAGTGGCTCGAGGGCGAGCCACAAGTGAGTGTTAGGGGCCTGTTGGAGTCAAGGTCGTAGCTACGGTAAAGCTGCGAATTTTGGAAAAAAAGCACAAGTATGGAAGGAAAGTGCTAATTTTGGGGACAAGCACTAAGTTTTGGGCAAGAAGGAGACGGTGCGCAGTACGGTGCCATATAGACAAGCTCAGCGAAGATCACGGACCAGAAATCGCGGAGCTCGCGCGCACGACAGAAGCGAATGAAGGCTGAATAGAAAGCTCAGCTACCATAATAAATAAGGCGATGGAGTAGAGGGCTCAGCTACCCTCATTTAAAGGCTTAGTACAGAAGTTATGGTTGCTCGGATCAAGGAGGAGCAACGGACCAGAGCATTGAAGGCGAAGGACAAGCGCCCATACCCACAATCTGCGCCGAAAGTCAAGGAGCCTGCAGGAAGCGGCGACATGTCTGCAAGCGGCGCCTACAGTACACCTAGCCATGTGCGTGGTTAGGGTTTTCGGGAGTCACTGTTGGGAAAGGCCCACAGTTTTGTAAGGGTATGACCGCCATGGCCACCTATATATATGAATAATTGTAATGGATAGATGTTAGTTAGAGTTAACGAGTAAGAAGTAGATACTCTTGGGGTAGATTGATGTTTAGACTATTAGACAGTCAGTCTCGAGGATAGATCATGTGTTGATTATCCTTTGTTAAGTGTTCTACCGAGTCTGTAGAACTAGAGAAGAATTGGATAGCCGAGCAGCTAATCCCTGAGTTGCCAGACAGTCTGTGTGACGTCTGCACCTTTGTAATCTATGTAGAGAAGAGACTTGATTGAGAGAAGGGCTCCCAGCTGTGTGCGTGGAGTTTCCTGTAAAGATCTAAGCCTGCGGCTGTGTGCGCAACATATTGTATAACTCTATCATTTTCTGGTTAATATAACACTCCTGAGGACGTGGTTTTCCTCGAGGAGAGGAGCTTCACATATTTCCACTTGTTATGGTGTTTGTGTGAGTGATTAACTGTTTAAGTTCATTACATGTGTATGTAAAACTCTTGTATTATCTTTGCGACTGAGTAATTGAGTTTGGGAAGGTCCCTTGATAGCTATAAGTGTTAAGTACCGAAGGAGTCGTGGAGCGCTGTCGCTGCAGCGAGCGAGGAATGCGTTACTGCACTGGGAGCGCAGGGTGAGGAAGTACTTAACGCTTCGACGGACGGAATAGTTGCCGTCTGCGCCAAAAGGGAAGGACTCTGCGCAGTTGCACCGAGGGGCCTGCGGGAAAGTCCGACCGCCGATATCTGAGGAACCAGAAGAGGAAGAACAATCTTCGCGTCACCACGGTTGAGGAAACCTGATTCCTTAACCCCCCATAGCCACTTCGGGTGAGACCTCGAGCTGCTGCGCAGCTCGTTGCCGAGAGGGCCAGTGCGCCAAGGGGTTTGTTGCTGCGCTTCATTAAAACCCGGGTCTGCCCAAGAAAGCAGCCAACAAATTCCAGAGCTACTTTTCAGCGAGCCATGAACTATGCCTTTCACGATCTTAAGAAGATTATGGAAGTTTTCTTGGATGATCTTGCTGGCCATTCTCACAAGAGAGTCGACCACCCCAAGATACTCCATATGATTCTCGAACGATGTATCCACTACAAAATTTGATTGAATCCGAACAAATGCATCTTCACTGTTAGGACTGGTTGCCTTCTAGGATTCATAGTTTCAAAAGAGGGTATTAGAGTCGATCCTCTCAAATTTGAGGCAATACTTCAGTTGCCTCCTCCGCGTAATCGGTTTCAACTTCAGAGCCTCCAAGGGAGAGCTACTTTCCTGCGTCGGTTTGTAGTTAACTATGCCAGTATTACTAAAGCTTTGGCATGCCTATTGAAGAAAGACACACCTTTTATCTGGGATGAGTGAGCCCAACAGTCTTTCGACACCCTTAAGAAAGCTTTGGTATTGGCCCCCGTGCTTAGTCCGCCAGAATTTACACGAGATTTCATTCTTTATGTGGCCACGTCTCAAGAGACTATTGGCATGGTCTTGGTTCAGGTAGATGATGTGCTAGTCGAGCATGTTATCTATTATCTTAGTTGAAACTTAGTAGACGCTGAACTAAGGTACACCCACGTAGAAAAGTTGGCACTTGCGACTGTTCATGCAGTCCAGCGGTTACGACATTACATTTTGCTTCAAACAACCATTGTTGTAGCTCATATCAATCTGTTTCAGTTCGTTCTTTCATGACGCCTTATCGGGGGTAAGTATAATAAATGGATTGTGATCCTTCAGGAATTTGATCTCGAGTTTGCTTCTGCAAAATCGATGAAATCATTGGTGTTTGCTGAGCTTATGTTGGACCTTCCACGACTTGATGAGGATGTCATTCATGAAGATTCCTTTGTGGATGAACACTTATTTCTTATCTCGACCAAGGACCCTTGGTATTGGGATGTCATTCGATATATCCAAACTTTGAAGTTTCCTCCGCATTATTCACGAGACGAGCGATGGCATGTGAGACATCACGCTAAAAATTATACTATCATCAGTGACACTTTGTATCGTCGAGGAAAGGATTCCATTATCCATCATTGCTTGACTCACGAAGAAGTGGAATGGGTACTTAATGATTGCCATGCGGGGGCGTGTGGTGGTCACTTATCTGGTCTTGCTACAGCCCAACTTATTATGCGAGCGGGTTATTTTTGGCCTACTATCTTTAAAGATTGTATTAACACTATGAAGAGATGTCACCCTTGCCAGGTGTTTTCTCGGAACATACACTCGCATCTAGCGCCCCTCCATCCAGTCGTCACTGTCGGTCCCTTCACTAAGTGGGGGGTAGATTTCATGGATTGCAAACTAGCTTCGGCTGGGGGGCATCATCATATTATAGTGGCCATGGATTATTTTTCCAAGTGGGCTGAGGCCATGGCTATTGTTAAAGCCGATGGTGCTACTACATCCCATTTCGTATTCAACCATATTATCACTTGATTCGGTATCCTGAAAGATATTGTCACTGACCATGGCAGTCACTTTCAAAATAAGATGATGGAGGATTTGTCTCTCAAGCTTGGGTTTCGTCAGGAACACTCGTCTTCCTACTATCATCAAGCGAATGGTCAAGTTGAAGCAGTGAATAAGTCTTTGAAGACCATTCTCCAACATACCATCCAACAAAGCAAGACCAATTGGCATATCATGTTATACCCTGCTTTGTGGGCATATCGAACCGCAGTTAAGACTGCCACCGGGTTCTCACCGTTCCAGTTAGTTCATGGTGTGGAGTCACTTTTACCGATTGAATGCGAGATCCCTTTGCTCAAGATATCCATAGAGCTCCTCCCTGATACGATGGAGATTGAGCAACGTTTAGTACATCTCTAGCAACTTGACGAGCACCATCGAGATGCCGCTGTGGCCATTGATGTTAACAAGCATTGTGTTAAGGTTCAGTATGATAGGTCTATCCATCCCCAGCAATATGTTGAAGGTGACTTAGTACTCTTGTATGACCAAGCTAAAGAACCCCTGGGGGCAGGCAAGTTCAATCCCATGTGGCACGGTCCTTACATTGTGAGGCATGTCCTTGAAAAAGGATCTTATGAGTTAGAAGATTACGAGGGAGACGTCTTGAAGGAGCCTAGAAATGGGATCTACCTCAAGTGGTATTATGCTTGAACCTTCGGTTCAGGCTGATACTTTTGTACACTATTGTATAGTCTTTCTATACATAGTCTAGGTTGCATTTTTTGGTTGTCGGGTCTGCTGATTAGCCTCTGTTTGATTGACAGATGTCAGTGGGATGTCCTACATTCTAAGGTTTCGCGGATGGTGCTAGCTGACATACACAGTAGCTTGCTTCTGTTTCCTGGGTTATCTTTTCACCTGACCATCTAGTTGTGTCCTCAGGAGGTGCTTGTCTCGATTCTACATCTAACAATGTGGCTGAGTATAGTGTCATTGTTTAATTACTTCGGGATGCCATTTCACATGATATCCAGTCTTTAGAATTCCGCCTGGATTCACAAATAGTTATGTCTCAGCTGAATGGGTAGTACCGTGTACGAGACCCTGCATTACTACGGATTTTCCTTAAGGTACGACTCTTGGAGAGACATTTTGTTTCCATTACATATATTCACATTCCGAGAAGTCATAATTATATATCTGATGCATATGCTAACTATGCATTAGATTGGCATTTGTCACATTCATCATCAAGCACATAAATACAAAGACATTCATACATTTGTACCATACACACATATAGTAGAACCGAGAACCAAAGTTGTATATATATATAAATATGTCCAAAAAGGGTAGTGTCATACAAGACTGGATCCTGTAGCCCTCAAAAATATACATATCGATACAAAAAATGATGAGACCCTGGGATATCTACTCCCTCCGAGGAGGTCTAGCTGCCGACTCGATGAGATGTGTCTCATAGTAGTACTGTACTGCTTTGGCCATTCGCTGCAGTATCCGCACCCACTCACTAGGAACACCCACTACCTGGCGCTGCATAGCCTCGGGTAGTCGGGCTACCTCTATCAGTGGTACTCAGGAAACCATCCGTGATATGTTGCGACGCAACGTCTGTAGTGTGCGCCCTGCTGCAGCATCTGCTGCCACCTCATCTCTACCTCGATGACCATGTCTCGGGAAGCCCTCGGGTCTCACTGGGATTTTTTCTGCGAGCAAATAGTCAGCCATTAGCACATGACATTACCACCAAAAAGATTTTTTGCATTTCAACTATAATAAAAAAATCCATAAAAATTTAAAAAACACAAAACCAAAAGAGTACTCACCGATGTCTCCAAAAGCTGCACCTGGTGGGAGCGGCATGTCACGGTCCTGTCTGAAGTCTATCCCCGCATAGGGGTAGTCGTTGATAGCAATCACCTACCAGTTCCACCAATGGAAGAACTCCTCAATATATGGTGACACCAGACGACCACCACCCTGTCGTGTCAGTATCTCATCCCATCGGGTCAGGGCTGGATCTCGGAGACTGTGAGGAGGGACATCCACCCTCAGTCTAAGTCCCAGAACCATTTCAAAGAAGAAACTGTAGAGGATGCTACCATACCCAAATTTTTTGGCCTTCCCCTCTTTGCATTCCGTCATTTGTGTCTTCATAGACACCAGTAGAGTAGTACACCAGTCGAATATAGTAGGCTGCAAGCATTGTGATGCGTAGAACATCACCGGTCTGGATGCCTGATGTAGTGCTTTGGATCCCGTGATCCGCACCAGAGTTGCCACTATGATCTTTGCGCTCAAGTCCACTATGAGATTGACCGACACTTGACTTCCCACTGGTCATGTGTCGGCGGGACAATACCGCACTCTGTATTCTTGCACAGTAATCCCACCACCCACAGTCTGTGACCGAAGACTAGCCACCTCCCCTCTACGGGACAAACCTGTATTGAAATAGATATCCTCTACATCTAGTGTCAGTGTTTGCTCGTTGAGGATGAAGTGTTGAGCATCCACATCCTAGTAGTTGATCAGATGATGTAGTAGTAGGTTTTCGGCCCTTAAGCCCCCGAGGCTCCAGTATTTATATAAGCCACATGCTTGCAATGCTTATTGTGCTTGCAAATCGTTGCGCACGACCTCATATACCTATTCATGCTCTCTCTCCCTCCACTCTAGAACCATCCTGGAGTGCAAAGCAAGAGATTTTTAGTCAAGTTTCATGCTTAAAAACTTCTTCACAACCTTACCCATGGGCTCTATTGTAGACATGTGTGGGTAGACTCGAGAAGTTAGTTTTTTGACTGCGCGTTTGATGCCTTACCCGTGACCCGCATACTTACAGCCCGCAGGTAGCGCCAAAGCCATTTAGGGCTTGGCCAAACAAATTATCCCACCAACCAAAATTGAAATAAAAACACTTAAATGAAAGGTGTGGCAGTGACCACTAACCTGCTCTAGACGGTTTGCTGAACGGTTGCTCATAGTTCTCATGATCGACGCTTGAAATTTTAGGTGCAAACTTACCACTCAACTCCAAAATGGTGAATAGTGCAAATGAATTGAAAATTATTAAATTTTATTACTATTTATAATTTTCTGGACCCACTTTTCTATAGTTTTGTCCATTTTGGGCCGTTATGAACTAATATCGTGTCATGGAGTAATGTTTTTTCAACAAATTTCCTTGACGAGAGTTGTTCTGATCCATTTCACACCTATGGTAGGTACGTTTCACACCTAGCATATGGGTTAGATGCCATTTCCACATGCATTATGCAGTTGATCTTTGACCACTTTTCCTAAACCCTAGGTGCGACACCGCTTCGTGACTGACATGGAACCTTCACACTATTATAAAAGTGTCGTCATGTGGCGGTAGGGCTTTCCCGAACATGGGTACCCTAGTTAGAACCCCGTTATGCATTTTGGTGCCCATGCCATTGTTTGTCCTCAGGATTGGGAGTCCTTTGTAGTCATGCCATGACATTGCGGTGAAGACTCATACTCTACTTTGTCTTATGCTGGCCATCTCCCGTAAGGACTCCCCTCACTTATATCATGTTGTGATTGCATTGCATCATCCTGCTTGCCGCTTGAGCCTTGTGCCAGCTCCCACTTACTCAGTTGTTAGCCTGGTGCCTGAGCACTTTCCCTGTCGAGCCCTGCAGAGCTTATATATTTTCCCTTCACAATTTGATGACCCTTTGACCCTGAGGGTACACACCCCCGAGTGTCCACATCTTGCACGCACTTCCTTGCATTGAGCATAGGTATGTTCCACTACTTGGGACTAGTTTGCTAGCTATTTGACACTCGTTCCCTCACTTGTTATACTATAAGCAATTTTATTGTTTTTCAGGATTTTCCCAAATATGAAAAAGACAAAAAAATCAAATATTCCAAAAAGTCGGACGGGATTATGGTCACTATTTCTTGTTGGCAGCTATTGTGTTGCCTTTGAACAGAGCATTCATTCCACTCCATACATTATGAGTCGGGACTATAGTTTGGCCTTAGGAGCTATACTTGTTTCTTAGTTTTCTCCATCGATTGGTTAAGCTTCCAGTCATTATGGAGCCCTTTGTAATGCCTCCTGCATTGCATAGTTTATGTCAAGTCTATGCTGCCTGAGTCTATTCATTTGCTCATGCTCTTGTTCAAAGGAAGTCCTGAAACCAGTGTCGGCCACTCCTCAGATATCTTCACTATTGCATGTCGGCCATCCTTATTGAGTCATTCCATTTCACCTAAGATCTTCCAAATCTTTCAGCATTGCTGGTACCTCGTGCTGGTTGATGGGGGATGCCTTAATTCCCTCCTTCTAGCGAGTCTCATTCCATCGACCTCAACTCATTTATTCCGATACTTGAGGCTTAGAGTTCGGTTGAGTACCTTGAGGCTTGTAGTCATTAGTGGCAGGTTCTCTCGCCGTCGACAGTTTTGGGAATACATCAATGTCCCCTGATCGATGGATTCATCCTAGTGTTCGACTTCAACCCATTTATTCACACTTTGATGAATGTGCTCTGTGCCTTGATGCCCATTTTCATTATCGGTGGGTCATCTCGCGTCTATTAATATTATACATCAATGACCGGTAATTAGATGATGTCTCATCAGGTTCGACCCCAACTCCTTTATTCACTTGATGGGACTTGCACCGTCGAAGAATTGTGTAGAAGACCCCAGGCGATTGTGGCATTCAGTATGCTACATATGACTTCGACTTTACATCTGAGATATCACCTCTCAGATTTCAGCAGTTTGTACCTCCAGTTTGCACCAGTTGTCTACTTTTCAGCAAAAGACCATATCTTACTGTAGAGGGATCATGGCTACGATCACTTATGACATGTATCTACTTATGTACTGCCTATTCATGGCCATTGTATCAGATTGTTGTACTATACAGACATGTATTTAGAGATACTATTGTATTATGACGAGTGATTCGTTCTTTCCACTTGTGTCTCCATCACTCCACTTCTGAGTTTTATAATGTATTTCGGCCATCGTAGCACATTTCAGTCACTAACCTCACACATTAGGGGGCATCTGTTACACAGAAATATTCCACCCTGTGAGCATCAGCATTGTTTGGCCTGTAGGATCCATTTCAGTGACTCAGATCCATTTTTATCCTTTAGTGATACTAGTTTATCCTATTTTTGTTCCTACCCGCATGTTGCATCGCTATAGAATGCGTACCCGTGAGTTGCATCCCTATAGCCCACGGGTATCAAGTAAAATGGTAAAAACCACTATTTTATTACTTTTTACTCCCAAAAAGCGGTCATTGGGTGACCTTTGGCTCTCCATATGCCCAAGTAACGTCTCAATGATTCCTTTCACCTACCTTTGAGAGGACTATATATTGAGTACATATGGCTTATGGACGGAAGGAAGAAGAGAATAGTAAAGGCACTCTAGTGGATTTTTTCCCTATCTTGAGTCTTCACTCATTGATCCTTGTAGTTGTGAACCAGTTATGTTCACCTTCCAAACTCCTTTCTAGTTTGAGTTTGCCATTCATGGAGGATTGAAGTGGTGGAGGCACAAGTGGATTGATCTAGATCTTGGTTCAGATTGGTATCACTTTGTACTTCTTCTTGTTTATTAAAATAAATACTCATATTCTCATCCATTCATGGTGTGAATTTCATTTATTATACATTGGGTTGCATTTGCTTATGATATTATGGACCATTGTTATTGATAATGTTAATGTTATTTATATATCACATGTACTTGTTAGATATTGGTTGTCGGGACTAATTTGTAGATTACAAGTGCTTGGATGTGCGTGGATTGAAAGCTGCAACTGGGATCTACATCAAACGTTGGATCGAGGTTGGTTATATTTCTCCATTGTCATTTATAATAGCATTGTTTTGAGAATTGAGTAGATTTCTGGTGGTCATCTGTCTGTTGTGGTATTCCCAAGCCATAGTGAGTTTTCTCCAATACACTTCCATCTGTCTCAGAATTTTCCAGATCTATATTATCATCTCTTAATGCTCTAGCACATTCCATCATAACCCATGCTTGATAAACATCATATTTAACTGCAGCATTTTCTGTTTCTAAAATAGGGGCTAAATTACTTATCCCACCTGGTTCACGAAATAGGAGCGACATGTTGTTGGGTGTGGGCTGTACAATTGCATTAGCCCCATCTTTGACACAAAATCTGTAAAGAGAAGATCCAGGTGAAAATTGTTGAAAGCCTCTTTCTGGTGCAGTCCATTTGTCATGTAAAGCTTGTACATGCTCCTGAAGCATGCTTTGACTTGAGAGAGTTTTTGCATGTACACTGGATACTTGAGATGTAGAACCAGATACTTGAGTCTATCTAACTGAAACCCTTGATGCATCTAGCAATCTAGGATATGGATTTGGAGTGCTTCGTCACAAAATTCTTCTGCGAATTGTCCTTAAATGACTTGGCCTTGTGTCTGTGAGAGGAGCAGAGGGAGAAGAAGGTGGTGATAAATTAAGATCTAAGTTTAGTATTTGTGAAACCATCCCAACTGGAGCATCTTCCACAAATCCTCTGATACCTAAGCCTTTATCCCCATTGTCAAGATCAAGCACAAAATCCTCAACCTCTTCTTCATGTGTGCTGGACTGTCCAAGCATAGATGTTTGACAGCCTTGACAATACCAATCTCCTTCAGGGATAGCCCTTCCAAGGCCAACATAATATGTATGATATGTTGAATCACACCGGTCACACAACAATAAAAGATCATCATCACCAGCCTCGTTACAATCTAAGCAAACTATATTAGCATAGGGACCAAGAAATCCCATCACTTCTTCTGAAGGTTGGTATACTTGCCAAACAAAACCAATTCATATAAGCAAATATGTCCTACAAACAATTATGCTTCCAACAAAATATAGTAAGACAAAGCCAAAGAAATATCTTTAAGAAATCAAACAAGGTGCTGCATCTGGAGACTGATATCACCAAACTCTTAATCACCAATAAACACAAAGATTGATAAAAGAAAGGCATGACAATCAATAAACTGGACCTCGATGCACTCAGTGTAGATGTTTTTAAACATGAACCCATAATTTTGCAGAACACTTATAAAAAAGATGACTACTGCAAGTAGTACATAAACTACTCCAAAACAATTCTTTGGAAAATGACTAAAAATAAGCATTTTAAATTACAAAGTTCAAACAAGGATATAAACATGTGGTCAAATGGGAAAGTTGAAAGTAGTTAAAAATGGACACGTTACAAGTTCCATTCCTATATCCTACATGTCAAGGAGTTGCAGTTGAAATCAGGCTAACTACGGTTGGAATCTCAGTCTTCGATCCACTTCTCTATTGAGTCTACTCATCTACTTATCTACACAATCTGTTGTAATTGCATCATATGGTGTCAAGTGATAAACAAATTGTAACTTAACAGAAATTTTCAAACAAAGGCTATCTGCTGTGTTACGCGGTACCAGTACCTACTCCCTCTTTCATACATCTTCCCAGGGAGAGGGGTTTGTTTTGATTAATTCTTCAATTGTTGTTTGCTTGCTTTTGTTTACATTTCCAGGTATTTTCTAATTTATTTTCTACAACTAGTATCTCATGTTGTGAAAAGAAAAATCTAGTTGTGTATATGAACACTGGAAGTAGCAGTAGAATTATTTTCCATAAATTAAGATCAGTTGTGATGAGCTATCGAGAGGCATAGCTTCAGCAGTTTATGGATCAGGAAACAATTTCCTTCATATCTAGTATCCATATGATTGGTTTTTCTTTCATGATCATTTAAGTACATTAGTTCTCTGAGATCTTTTATATTAATTATGCATATTTGGAATTTGCAGGAACTGCAGTTCATGAGATGCAATATTGTGTAGCTGCACCATTTTTTTTAGGACAACATCCTTATAGCCAGTAAGATCTTGTTTCACATCTTCCTAATACATTACAGCCTTCACCAGGTGTGCTTGTTCAACCATCAGTGCCTGGAATTCAAATTCCTCAGGGTATTGTAGTTGCACTAGGACCAACTGCTCAAAGCAGTCCTGGCTTAACTCGCGGTGTTTGGGTAGGTGGGAAAGGCACAACTGGAAATTTTCAACAGTAGGAAAGATGTTGATTGCCATGCGGTCATAAAGGTCCCAAGTTATTTGTTTGGGTTTGACAGCTAATATAATTTGTAATCCTTTGTACAAAAAGTATTAGTCAGGCCTTTCCTGATGCGGTTTGTTGTACAACCTTATTTATTGTATTGTTTTCCATTCTTTTCTCAAATAGATGCAATTGGGAGGGATCGTGAAGTATCATAGTGTAGAAGTATCATATACACTAGATAGTGCAGTTACCAGATTTAGTAGCTGTAGTTAGTGAACATATGTGTGTTTTCACTTCCAAGATAAATATGATATGGAATCATAAAAGTTAACAAGGGTTTTACTTTATGGATACTTAATCTCTAATGTTACGGGCAAGATTATATGCTCTTAGCGATGTAATGCAAATATGCTTGTGACATCCTCTGATTTACCAACTTTATTCATAGATAATGAATAAATGCACACACTGAAAAATTTCTAACTTGTGATCCAAATAAGTGCAAACTAAATTACAAATGTTGTTTCCTTATGAGAGAATCTTTGGGGAGAGTGAAGGTAGTCAATTCATGATAATGACCTTTGTAAGATGTTTAGTCCTACATCTAATATGGCATCTTAAGGAGGGTTAGCACTTAGCAGTCTTACAATACTGGTCATTTTTATATTATGGTAATGCTACTTGGAAATACAGTTTACAAATCATTGTAAGTCTTTCATGTTGGGAGATGTTAGTTTTATAGAGCTGGTCTTATTGTCATATGTTGTCAATAATGTTGTCAAAATTTCCCGAGATGGTGTTTGAACTCACACATTGATTCAAACATTTAATCATATCTTGTTCTATATTTTGTGCTATTCATATAGCATGGTCATTGGAATATAAAAAAGGATAATGCGTTTTCAATCATTTATCTTATTAGATTATCAAAATTGCTAGGCATGGTGTTTTACCTCCTAGGATGGTGTTTGTAGTTACCATATTTAGTAGCTGTAGTTAGTGATAGTATGTGTGTTTTCACTTCCAAGATAAATATGATATGGAATCATAAAGGGAACAAGATATTGAAGTTATGGATACTTTATCTCTAATGTTATGGGCAAGGTTATGTGGTCTTGGCGATGCAAATATGCTTGTGACATCCTCTGTTTTTCCATAAAATAACTATTGGTTTAGTGCAGGACCTTCAGGAGGGTACATAGGAACACGAGCAGGAACAGTTGGTTCCATTCCAACTGGATTCCGCAATTGAGAAAATTGAGCCTAAAAAACACCAATAAAATAGCATATAATAAGTCAACACCACAAAAAATTTTTGAAAAGAATTTCTTACCAATGATAAGCAGCGTTCGGTGTCACTACTTACATTTTTTATACCACACTTTGCCACTGCCATAGATAATGAAGATTATTTGGAATATACTAAAACATATTTTAATTTTATGCATGATGGGATAGCATAAGGCACAACAATTTAAAAACAGATGCATTTAAGAGTGTTTCAATGAATGAGGCTACAATCATTAAGAGATATGTATGCAATAACCATCATGTTTTCCAACTAACTGGGAGAAAGATAAGAAGAAATGTAACTGATTCCAGCTAATTTGGCATGCAGTGGTCTCTTTTGTAAGAACATTCTATCCTCCTCCTCTTGCACAACCCTTCTCATTGCCTCTGTATCATGGCTTTCTTCTTTTGTCCCAGCAAATAATTGTTCCTCCTCTTCCTGGACTAGAGAAAATAAACCAGAGTATTGTAAAATTAAAAAAAAATTGACATGTAAACTGTATTTAAACCGGTTCTATTGATGATGTAGCTAGGTGAGGTATCCTCACTAGCCAATCCAACCTACAAAATAAATACACAATAAATTTGCAGGTATATTGAAAGAAAAAGGGGAATAAATGTCAACCTAGGTTTTGGAGGATGATATGAAGATGGAAGATATTATATATATTATTTTTGAAAACGAGTTCCAGTGGACAAAATAGCTGAGCTTCTTAACATGGTGAATCCAGAGGCAGTTTCTTGGAACCTGTATACTCAATAGTTGGAAAAAAATTCAATTAAGCTAAGGGATTACTAGTTTAATCGAAGAATATCTCCATAGGTCACTTTACTTCTAGTATTGGATATAGGGAAACGTTTGGTGAGGAGGTAGCAGAGGCTGTATGGTGTTAGAGACCCATTTTGAAGCTGAATGCACCTATGAATTCATGTCTTCATGTCACTCACCTTAGCCAACAAGGTGTTGATCGATTAATTAAATTGGATGCATGGTTAACCAATCCTAGATGGTCTTGATACCATATATTTGTATTATGTATAGACATTTATATCAGAGTATCCTCCAGAATATGTATTTGAGAAGATAAAAATGGTTGAATGCATGGATATGATATGAATAGAATATATGACCAAACTAGTGAGACCCCAGGGAGGTTTCCTGCCTCCCTCTGGTGAGACCCTTGTAGAGTTTCCGACTTAGATCCCGAGACAAGGCACTCCATTCTAGTAGGAAGTCTTATGCTCCTAGGTCACAGCAGTCGTCTGCTTCCTTCAGATCAACTCTTTTTCCAGTACTTTGGGACAGTCCTTTATCATGAGTTTCCTGCCTTTGGCCTCGAATGGTAGGACAGACATATACACAGAGGATGGTATGTAGGAGTGCAGTGTTTCCTCCTCATCTTCAGCAGACATGTCCAGTGGGCAGTGAGGCTCCTTCCCTTCCCCTTGTATCCTCCTTTGAGGCATCCCTTGATGGTGTTTTGTCACCCAAGGTAGCGCATGTATCACTTTAGTTTTTTTTTTTAATCCTCCATCAATGCTTTCTTTTCCAGTTGTTAGGTTTTAGTTCTTAGCTAAAATATCTTTATCACTTTAGGTTTTTTTGTTGTTGTAATCCTCCATCAATGCCTTCTTTTCCAGCTGTTAGGTTTTAGTTATTAGCTAAGATCTTTTAATCTTATCTAGGAGTGGCCCTTTTCGCTCCCACAGAGTAATGATACCATTGTACTTAGCAGTCTCATTGACCTATATGTGGTCATTTGTTGAACATTGATAAAATTATCTTATCTTATTTCATCACTCTTCAAGAGTCACTAAAGTGTCAGGCATATTTGTTTTTTCTAATCCTGTCTCTATATGTTTTTTTGGTTCAAAGTGTGCTCCATAGCCCAAAAACAAAAAAAAAAACTGTTGGATAGCATATCTTGGCTTAATTTTAAATTTGACATAAAAACTATGAAAAAATAAAATGAGTATAGGTCCATCTTAAATCAGGGCCTATCAAGCAACGAGATGGATTAAACTTATTGAGATGTATTTTTTTTAATCTTTAACTTTTTAGTTTTTACATATTAAGAAAACAATTTACACCTCAAGAGATTTGTCCCTCTCGAGGTTTGATAGAACCAGATTTAAGATGGATCTATGCTGATAAATTCCTCTTGGGGATGCCCAACATCACATGCCACCATCCAAGCCAGAGGACAACCCTGGAATCAGAATAGTAGAAACCATGGTATCCTTGCTGCCAACTTTTTCCTTGTTACTGTGAGTGATATTTCATCATTGAACATTGGAGAGATGCTACAGGGGAAAACACCCTTCCTCCCGTAGATGCTATTTTTTACATTTTGATTGGCAGCATCTCTAGGACCACGCATTGTTGTTCCCAGTGTAGCCCTGTTTTTGGATGGCACTAAAGCATATTTTTTCAATGCATTGGCTTATAATACAACAACTGACAAAGCGTTTTGACTTGTATTCTTCTCTCATATACTGATGATTTGCAGTACCTATAGGATTAAGCATTGATATTCCCACGGCCAGTGTAGGCCTATTTTGGATGACACTAAAAGGAATTTTGTTCAAGGCATTGGCTCATAATATTGCAATTGATAAAGCACTTGGTGCTGAAAACCTTTATATAGTTATGGTGCACTTGTTTAGCATGCTTTATATTTTGTATTTACGAGTAGATTACACCAAATAGAAGATGAGATGCTTCATTCAGTTTTCAAAGTTTGTTGTGCTCAGTCTTAATTCTTGTTTTGGGGTAGCTCGGACATTACACGATATATTTTAAGCTATTTCCCCATATTTCTTTTGATTTGTAAGGTTATTGAAATTCCTAGAATTTTCTAGCCCATTTCCCTAAATTTCCACGGATAGTGCCCTATCAACTATTTATTTTTGTTATTTTTTTTTTTACAACTCTTTCCTCTGATCATTAGGAAGATGGATCCTATTTAATTTCATGTTTTAGAATATCTTTGTTTCATTTTAAATATAATGGCCAATTGATCAAGCACATCAGTGACTAGATAGTGGTATATTGCTTTAAATGTTCATAGTCTAAGGATAAATTTTCATTCTGTTGTATGATTTTCCCTCCATGCATCAAATGATATATCTCATTAGGGTCAATAGAAGATTAATAAAAGTTTCGTAATCTTGTAGTTAAAATTTTGCATCTGGAAGTTTGTTTTTTAACATAAAGCTCCTCTTTCATACAAATCACATGCACATTAAACTATTGTTTTGATTCAGTTTTGTTGGGAAACTTAGTTTCTATTTTAGAGGCATGTAAAATTTTATTTCTTCATGTTTTATTTTTAATGATATACTGATACATCATGATGCATCTTTTATAAAGTGAACCAAAGGTATTTCACTAAAGAGTTGGTCAATCAGACAGTATTCTCATTTGGTTTTTATTCTTTGAGCACTCTCTCATGCAAAGGGCATAGTTCCTTTTTTCTATCTCTGTCCAGAATTCCAACTTTAATTATGTTAGTGGATTCATTAACGAGGAATCATTCGATGAATTTAGGGTATGTTTTTCGAGAAGATAAAATTGTTTGTTTTGTATTCCCACTATCTCAGGAGAACATGTTCCATGCCCACAAGGTTTTTTAATTTGGAATTCGACTATTTTATAGAATTGAGAATGCTTCCAAACTTATCTGTGCAAATGTGAAGGGGAAACAGTTGACCACCTTCTAGTTCACTGTGCTTATACAAAGAATATTTGGGGTTCAATCTTACCTTTGACAAGAGGACAAGGAACTTGGCAGGAGAAACACCCAAAATGATCACATGCTTAAATGATTTACTACTAAATCCTTGAGGGAGTTTAGAATGCTGCCCTTGATTGTATTCTGGGCCATTTGGATGCCCAGGAACAATATTGTTTTCCAAGAAAAAGAGGCTCCCCCCTTTCAGATTCAGTATCAAACTCAGTTTCCCTTTGTTAAACTCAAGACTCCACCAAAGCTGATAGCTACAAGGAAGGTGGGTGAGCTGGAGGTAAATAAAAACTTCCCTGGTCATTTTTTCATGGAAACTACCCTGATCATTTTTTGATGGAATGTGTCAAGAAACCCTTGCTTGCTGTGGAGTTGGAGGTAAATAAAACCTTCCCTGGTCATTTTTTGATGGAATGTGTCAAGAGACCCCTGCTTGGAGGTAAATAAAACCTTCCGTTGTCATTTTTTGATCGAACATGTAAAGAAACCCCTGCTTGTTGTGTAGTTGGAGGAGTCATTTACCTTTAATGATAGTTATAAAATCAGCTTCAGAGCAAACATAGATAGTAGGTACAGTTAAGAGTATTGAATGAATGACTCTTATTCTGGTCTTAAGAATAGCATTGGAAAAAGACATCACAAAAATTCAGATCCTGGGTAACTCTAAGATGGTGATTAATTGAATTAGGGTTTGCACAATCTAGTTCTTAGACCCATCTTTGAGCAGGAAAAGATCTTGGAAAAAAAGTTCACTTACAGGCCCCTTTGACATGAACAGGAAAAGCTCCTAGCTCATCATCTTTAGATATTTTGATTTTTCATGACAATTTAACTCTTAAAGATCACATTTAATATCATAAACATTACACATGCCATCCTGTTATAGCCATTTGGGTTTTATCTTGTAATTCCTGGTAAATTGATGTATTTGAAAGTTTTATGGAGTTGTTGAAAAAAATGCATGAATTGTTGATGATTATTATTTGTAGGAGGCACCAATGATCAATGTTACAGGGAAATACTAGTGTCTATTCATCTTTGATGCAGAGACTGACATTTTGGAAGTCTTTATTGTCCAAATAATTATTGTCAATGTGGTGACAAGTTGCTGACAAGTGTGTTGGTGAGTCTGCTGATAAGGCTAATGAATGTGCTGATGAGTTATAACATTTAGAATGGTTGCACCTAAGCCACAACCCCCCTTCTAATTTCAATTTCACATGGTTGGATCAATATGTGAATGAGAGCTACATTCCTAACCATAAGATTAACAATATCAATTGAATATATTGGCTGGCCATGTCAATGTCTTACACAAATATAGCAATGTCCAATTGAATAGGCAATTTAGTAATTTGTCTCCAACAAAGCCTATGACATTCCTGCAAGGAAACCACGCATGTAGTTTCTTTGTTTGGGCACCCCATTCTTGATGGTTTCAACCCAGTTTTCTTCAGTTTTTCCCTTTGAGACATTATCAAATTTTTGTATGGTCACTTCCTTACTCATTCTAACTCTAAAAGGAGTGTACAATATATTTACAATAAATGAGAATTGCGAGCCCTTATATTACATGCAACATGAAACCTAACTCAACACTGTTGGTGGTATTCTCCAAAAGAAGGTAGAGAAACCCAGTTCTCAGCAGCATTTCTAGGGTAAGTCCTCACAAGGATAGACAACAAATTTTGACCTTATAACTAATCCAACTAGCATTACCTCATTGCAGGTTAGTGAAGCTAACAAATGATACCAACCAGAAAAATATGTTCTCAAACAAGTTAATTAGTTTAAGCATAGGAATGTTGCTCGAGTAGGTGGTCAGAAATGCCAAAACCAGATATGTGAGCACTTTAGGAGCATCCAAGCACAATACATTATACAATCAATTAATTACCAGTGGTAAAAAAAGCTCAGGTGAACATTGACAAAATTGAAAGAATATTGACAAATGCTACACAGCCAACTCAGGTAACCAACCAAATTGTGTAGTCTAAAACCTAATGGCAATTAATAGCATTCAGAAGAATGTGGTCAGAACCCTCTAAAACCTTTTGCCCTTAGAAAACCACAGTAAAAGAAATTTACTCCCACGGAACCAGATTTGCAATCAAACTTCCTACATGATTTAAAAAAAAAACTTAACCCTCCGAGATATGCACAAAATTGGAATTGATGCCTACTGATGCTAATTTATGGTCAAAATAGAGCTGAGAATTGATCAAACACCCAGAATTATCCCAAAATTGGAATGGACAGCCCTAGGATGTGCCCAAAAATGTGTTTTATTACTATTAGGAGGTTGAAATATGTTCAGGATGCCCTCTTTTTATTGTCGAATGGGTCTGTTCATGACTAGGTTTGACAAAATGCAAAAGACTAGGTTTCCAGGTCCTTAGACATTATGATTTTCTCATGCCAGGTCCTTAGACATTTTTCATTTGAATCCCCACTCCAAACACCTATAAGACCTGTAAAGTTATCCACCTCTTCCCATACCTAAACAACAAAAGGGGGGAGCAGTATAAGAAAATGAGGAATGGTCTTCTTAGCTTCCTTGCACAAAGTACATCTATGAGGCCCATAACTACTCATGTAAGTTATCCCATCTTAGAGCCTTACCTCTAAGAATTAACCATATAAGTATCCTTGACTTTAGAGGACATTTGAATTTCCAAATAACTTTAAACCACCATTTTGGATCCACCACCACATCATCCTCACAAGGAGCCTTATAACCCAACTTAGGAGCTCATAGACCTCCAGCTAATATTTTTGACCATATGAATTCATCCTCCAAGTCACTAATATGAACATGACATGGTCTTCAAGAAGTAATAAGACCCTCCCAAGCAATAGCAATCTCACCAAGCAATCCGAGTACATTTGCTGATTTCCACTCTTGCTTCCATATTGAAGTGAGATCATGATCAACTACCTAGCTAAGAGTGAATGCAATATCCTAAAATGATATATTCTGCTACTAAGTAAGGTTTGCTAAGATACTAGGTGTTGTTTACGGTATTTGGTATCTAAATCTTATAAATAATGTGTTTACCCAGAGATCAAGTGTAAACTAATTACATCAAACGTGAGACAATGTTGGAGCATAAAGTACTAACCAATATCAATCTGCTAAATAAGAATCATGGAAACCCTATCAATATTGCTAGAATATTCAAGTTGCTAGAATATCCAAGTTGTCTTATGTTAGTTTTCTTATATGATCTAGACATAAGAGGATTTACATGGTTGTCTACAGAGGGAGACTTTGGAATGCTTTGAAGCCTGGAAGTCCATGTTAATTTGGACACCCTATTATCTCTCAAGATTGCTTCTGACATGTGAAATTTGGTCCTTGTTAGTGATTGAGGCTTATCAGTGACATATTGTTGAAGCTTTTCAATCTCCACCATTATCTAAATATCAACATAATGCAGCCTATGTTTGAAGAGAAACTTAGATATATTTCACCATTGAATAATGGTTATGCAGGCTCAGCCCCTTTCTATAGGAATTCTTAAAAAAAAAGGCATTGAGCTCTTGACTAAAAGGGATTGATTTCACTTTAGCCTAAACAACACTTATGCCTACTTGAATGTCGAAAACTATGAATGTATCAAAGGTTGAACCTCACATTAAACCTACTCCAACAACCAAAAAGGTTCAACAAGTTCAACTTGAATGTGAAGAGACTGATAGAGAACATGAGGATGCATGAAAAAAATAAAAACAGAGGAGAAGCAACAATGAAATGAGAGGCAAGGAAAGCAAAGGCGTTGTTAAAAACGATTTCATAAGATTTGCAGTCACCTATATAGTGTATTCCCAGTCATGTTGTTGTCATAAATTTTAAATTGTTCGATTGTATCCACTGCATAAATGTGCACGAAGGCAAGGTAGGAGGAATCACTTAGAAGATTTGAGCAACATACTTTTCCATGGAAAATATAAGGGAGAGAACCAAATAGATAAATGTTTTTAGCGAGCCACTCACTCAAAAATCCCAACTTATCACTGAGTGTTTGTACTTCCAATGGAGGGGCGAATGTGGACTCTATTAAGACGAGACAAGATAAAATAAGATAATTTTATTAATGTCCCCGAATGACCCATAAGGTAAGTCAATGGAGCATAAAAGTAAATCAATAGTGACAAACTCTAGGAGTGCCAAAGAAAGTCCTAAAAGTTAAAAGCAACTCATAGATGTCCCTAAGGAGTCCGAGCCAGATGTTATTGTCACGCATGCCATTTCCAGTAGTGGTGATGAGTTTGATGATTGATCAATCATCATTGATCATATTTTTTAGATTTTGGAGGCTATTTAGATAATAAAGCCTCAATGATATTGTATTTTGTTTTAGAATATGAGATATGTACTATGTAGAGCACTTGGTAACATTTTGTATCTTCCAAATGATGATACCGGCATACAAAAAGAGATGTAGTCTGCTCCTTTCCTTATGCTAATCGTAGCTACACGTAGGGTAGTCTTCAAAATATGAAGCTTGTTGCTGAGATGGAAGTTCAAGCCTCTATACAAATATTAACCAGAGGTTGTTACAGGCCACAAGGCACCAATTTATCCTTGAGAGGGTTAGTTCTTCAAAATTTTCAATTTGATCTAAGATCTTAACTGAGAGAATAACATGTACAGCATATCTACAGCATATCAATCATGGACACAATAATGCAAGCACATAAGAGACACAGAGTTTCACCGGGGAAAACCAAGAAGGTGAAAAACCTCGCAACTTCCTCAGAGATAGAAAGAGCAATGATACAACCAAAGTATAAGAGATAGTCTTATCCTAGTAGCTGATCCTCCTCCTCACATGTGCACCACTTTCCGAGTGATGGAAGAGTGAGTAATGAGATGATCAAGTAGAGATCTCCCGATCTCTATTTATACTTGTCCTGTCCTGCCCAATAAATCAGTGGGACCGACTTGTCTAACTTAGCCTAATAACCCATGGTTACATTAATCTAGGCCGACCCCACACTTGGTGGTCTAATAACCCATTTACCCACATGACTCATATAGGGTCGACCCCATCAAGGTGGTCTAATAACCCATCGGCAAGTTACAACACTTGCGACACTTGTCAATACAAATGACGACACTTCCGTATAGAGGAATAATAACATCTCTATAGGAGTAGAATATACATAGATGAAATACATAGGTGAAATACATTCCAAAGTTGCATATACATCAAAAATCCCTCTTAACTAGGAAGGCATTTCTCGACACAGATTCTGCTAGCACAAGTCTTCTTCTCTAGTCTGATCATCATCACTGGATCATAGTCATCGAATCATCGTCACTGCTGCTATCTCAATCAATCTCCAATCTACTAGTCATAGGAAGTTCTACAGAGCCAGTCCTTTTTTCATACTGGTTGTAGGCCCACCACCTGCAGGTTTTCATCATCACTGGCCATACTGTGGAATTCTCAGGACTTATTACGTGCATCACAAAACCTCACAAGAGCATCCAGGCTGTTACAAGCACATGTCTCTACTTGTCGGATCTCCCAAGGCTGTATTATATGTGACTGTCACAAAACCTTAAAACAGTGTCTTGAAAAGAAAGATCTCTACAGAGCATCTGAGGCCTTTTTCATCCTATCCAGATCTCCAGAACTTATTACATGTGACCCCTACCACAAAACCTTTAAAGAGTGTCTTAATTAGCAAGAACTCTAGAGAGCATCTAAGGCCTTTTTCATCCTGTCCAGATATCCAAGGCATATTACATGTGGTCATGGAAAAACCTCGAAAGAGCATCCCAGAACTGATTACGAGCACACAGCTCTACCTATCGGATCTCCTAGGGTTGGATTATATGCCATAGGACAAAACCTCGAAAGAGCATCTGCTGGATATCCCAAGACCAGATTACATGCCATAGGCAAGACCTTGAAAGACTATCTGCAAATCTCTCAGGTCCGGATTATATGTCCTCCCAAAGAAAAACCTATAAAGAGTGTTTGCCGGATATCCTAGGGCCACATTACATGCCATAGGAAAAAATTCGAAAGACTATCTGCAAACCTCCCAGGGCTGGATTATATGCTTATCTGCACAACCTGTTCCATGGCCATAGAGTATCAACCTGATACTCGCCATACATCATCTTGATGTATACATGATCATCCTGATCATCATCATTGCATCGTCCTGATGCATGTCATATGGAGCAACATCCTGAAGCTCATCATCTATTATCATCCTGATCATACCATGCATCCACCTGATGTATACCAAGTATTTATCTGATACATATCATCATACATGATCCACCTGATACATACACAGATACATGATCCACCTGATCATACAATGTATCCACTTGATATATATCAACATACATGATCTACCTAATCATACAAATGTATCCACCTGATACATATACAGATACATGGTCCAAGCATCCAACATGATGCATATATAGAGCAGTAACTGGAGCATTGTCCTGATTCTCATCATCCAGCGCTTACATCCACAGCCATGGGAAGGATCCTCCTCTCACCATGCTTGGAATGGATCCTGCAAATGTGTCCATCACTTCTTCCTCGAAGTGTCATCAATCTGAAGAACACCAAGCCTCTCTCTTAAGTACTCGAACTTCACTCTGGCTAGTGGTTTCGTCAACACATCCGCAACCTACTCATCCGTTGCAACATACAGGAGCTTCACTACTCCTCTCTGCACCATATCCCTGATATAGTGATATTTGATCTCATTGTGCTTCGCCCTGTCATGGAACACCAGGTTCTCAGATAACTTCACACAACTCTGGTTGTCACAAAAGATACCAGTAGCCTCCAACGGGATTTCAAATAGCTCAGACAGTAGCTTCTGGAGCAATACTTCCTCACAACTAGCCGAACAAGCTGCAAAATACTATGCTTCGGTTGTACTCAGTGCTACACAGGACCGCTTCCTGCTAAACCAAGAGATCACACCTGATCCCATATTGAAGCAACACCCATATGTGCTCTTCCTATCTGCAGCACTACCTGCCCAATCTGAATCAACATAACCTTGCAGGTTAAATTTTTGATTCGCATCATACTTGAGCCCATAATCAACTGTACCCTTTAGGTACCTTAGAATATGCTTTATAGCAACTAGGCGAACACCTATGGGATCCATCAGGAACTGGCTCAATGTGTTCACCATAAAGAAAATATCTGGTCTAGTTTTCGTCAGGTACATCAAGGATCCAATCATTTGACGATACACCATGACATCAACTGGCTCAGATGAAGCATCACACATAAGCTTCATGTTCGATGCCATAGGTGTGGCCATGGCCTTGCAGTCCATCATCCCGAACCTCTTCAGGATATGTACTACATACTTCCCTTTCCCAAGGAAGATTCCATCTGCACTCTGCCACACCTCCAAGCCTAGAAAGTAGTGCATCATACCCAAGTCCTTCATCTTGAACTCGGAAATAAGCTTCCTCTTCGTATCGGCAATCAATCTATCCTCACCTGTAACAAACAGGTCATCCACCTACAGAAGTAGTATCACTGGACTGCCTTCCTCAACCTTGTAGTAAAGGTTGGAATCCGCTTTACTCTTGGTAAAGCCCAAGCTAGATAGAAAGCCATCCATCCTTCCATACCAGGTCCTGGGTGCCTGTTTCAAACCATACAGGGCTTTCTTCAGTTTATACCCATGTGACTCTCGGTCATTTGTCTCAAACCCGAGTGGCTGCTCCACATACACTTCCTCCTCAACTACACCATTCAAGAAAGCAGTCTTGACATCCATCCGGTGTACCTTCCATTTCATCACTATAGCCAGAGAAAGTACTGATCTAATGGAAGTGTATCTAGCCACAGGAGCAAAGGTCTCTTCATAATCAATCCCTTCTTTCTAGGATAAGCCACGAGCTACAAAGCTTGCTTTATATTTTTCTATGTTTCCATCTGCAACATGCTTGATCTTATAGATCCACTTGGAAGTCACCATTGACTTCACATCTGGTCTTGGGACCACATCCCAAACATCATTCTTCATGATCAACTGGTAATCCTTGATTAAGGCATTCTTCCCGAATCCTGGGAACTTCAATATCTTCAATAGATAACTTTGTTGCTGAACAAATGTTATAGTCCTTCTTTTGTAGGTGATGGTATACGATCTTTCCTAGAAAACAAGTTAAATTGCATGATTAGAAACATGTCATAATTTTCAGAACAAATTCTTACACATAAATAAATATGTCATACAGCCATGCAATTATCTTAGCCAATGCTTCAATACAACATTTATCCATATCCCGTAACTTTCTAGATGCCTTCCAATCTCTACCAGAACATTGTTAAGAGTGTGCACAACTCCCAACATGTCAGCAAAGAGGTTTCATTCTAGATAAATAGCAATGGAATGTTGTACAGTGCCATAGGCCACTTACCCATCGTATGCATATTAGTCGTATACTGTTCATTAATGCAATTATTCTAATATGCATAAAACACAACCTAAGTGTAGGAACATAAGTATATACATCATTGAACAGTATTATTTAAACAATCAAATATACAAGAAATGACAATTCAAATACTTATCTTTGCCTGTTTGTTGAGTGGACTCCCTCTCAATCTTTGCTTCCTTGCAGGAAATACTGGAGTGTGCTCCCTCTTGATCTTTGCTTCCTGGATTACCTGTCCTTGAACTTATATCCATCCTCGATCACTATGCATGCTTAAGTGTGCACTAGTGTCATGATTGTGCAATCCTCAAGATCTCATACATAATCATACATTCATTAGCATAGATACTAAAAAAACATAATATTAAACATGTATAGTCATGATCATTTCAAACACAGATAATAAACATTAGTATTCAAGGTTTCATGGAATACTTCTTTTACTCATGCATATTCTTATTGACCATAGGACTCTTCTGGTTAGTCATATCATCAATCAAAGTAAGAAGCATAATATGCCTAAACCCATGATTACTAACATCAATGAATAATCATTATCAATCATGCCATGTATACTTATATAAGAGATCCTAACACAAGGTAGGATTCTAACTTGATATAGGAAAAACATACCTGGATTAATATGTTAGCTGGTTATTGTCTAACATACCCACATGATGTCTTCTTGTTCTCTTAAGTGACTTGTGCTAGTGACCTGCATATCTCATAGCTTAACCATTATAGAACCAAGTTATACATACCTCGTAAGTAGATCTTCTATGTGATCCATGGCAATGGATGAACCTTTGTCTTCATGTCACCATGGTCATATGTTCTTGAACTAGAACATGATTTATCTTTCTTGATGTACCTTTCATGTTAGCAGACAACATCAACCTCATACAACACCACAATGCATTAGTACAATCATAAGTGTCAAAACACTAATCAATGAACATCTTCTATCGTGCATTCATAATTTTATTAAGGTGATACGACAAGTCTAAAGTTAATCAAGATTGTACTAACCTTAATGAAGACAAACATACCATAAAATTAATCATGAACAAATCTCAAAACATACCTGGATAAGTCATACCTGTCGAGATTGCTTGTAATCTTCTTATGTAAGGCCTTAGCCTTATCTCCCTCTGAAACTGGAACTTATTCACTTATGCAGGTGACCAATCCATTTTCTCCTAGGATTAACCCAATCCACTTGATTTGCAGAAACTGGATCTAGAGCTCGATTAGGGTTTGTCAGGTAAACCCTAAACATCCAAACTTCTGAAAGGATAGAAAGATGCGCCTTGATGAGATGATCAACCTGGTATACTCAGAATTTGAAAACTACAAAGTTTCACACCTCAAAATTGCCTTTGAAACTTTTAGATCTTCTGGACAGGATCCCGAACTAGGGTTTGATAAAGCCCGTGCTTTTTCCCAACCAAAAGGTTCAATCCAAAGCTCTAAACTTCAATTTTTCTAAGGAGCTTCCAGCCGTGGTCACAGATTTTAAAAATTCCAACTTTTGCAGAAGCCCTAATTTTCCACTTTTTCGATCAAAGTACCGAACTAGGGTTTGATCAAGCTCGGCCTTCTTCCAAACCAAAAAATTTGATCTTGGTCTCTAAATTTCAATTTTTATGAGTAGCATTCATCCGTGGTCTCCAATTACAAAAATTCCAACTTTCTCTGAAACCCTAATTCTCAGAGCCATGAATGAAGGTGCTCAAAATCCAATTCTGTTTTGACAAAAATATGCACCTGATTGTTTCTAGTGTAACTCCGAAATTACAAATCCATAGGGTCTAAAACTTCTATTTGTGGTAGCCCGACCTGGCATCTTTCTAACCCCACAGGTCTGAACTCAATTGGATTCTTTGAGAGAGAGTTATGCCAAGTGTCACAACGTGACCTGTTTATAGAATAAAACTGGAGAGGGAACTTGTATGGTGTGCCACGTGTCCCTGGTTCACTTTCGGCCTCTGAACCTTCGGCTTGTGAAAGTAAATTCTATGCCCTACCTATCACGTTTTACAAAATTTCATTTGGAGCTTCCTAGCTCAAGTTATGACCTTTTTTCCTAGGTCACCTATTTATGACTGAGATCTGAAAGAGGCAGAAACCCTAGATTGTACAGATCATAAAACACAAAGTACAACGAATTAGATTTATAGCGAAATGGATTTATAGCGAAAGTTCTATGATGACTAGTTTTTGCTATATCAAGCCCTAGCTTCGCAAGTGCAACAAGTTTCATACATGCCATACCATGCCTTCTTTCAGGCTAGCTCTGACACCATGTTAGTTTTTCAGAATTTTCAATATGATCTAAGATCTTAACTAAGAGAATAACATGTACAACATATCTACAACATATCAATCATGGACACAATAATGCAAACACACAAGAGACATAGAGTTTCACCGGGGAAAACCAAGAAGGTGAAAAACCCCGCAACTTCCTCAAAGATAGAAAGAGCAATTATACAACCAAAGTTCAAGAGATAGTCTTCTCCTAGTAGCTGATCCTCCTCCTCACATGTGCGCCACTTTCTGATTGATGGAAGAGTGAGTAATGAGATGATCAAGTAGAGATCTCCCGATCTCTATTTATACTTGTCATGTCTTTCCCAATAAACCAGTGGGGATGACTTGTCTAACTTAGCCTAATAACCCATGGTTACATTAATTCGAGCCGACCCCACACTTGGTGGTCTAATAACCCATTTACCCACATGACTCATATAGGGCCGACCCCATCAAGGTGGTCTAATAACCCATCGGCAAGTTACTTGAGACACTTGTCAATACAAATGACGACACTTCCGTGTAGAGGAATAATAACATCTCTATAGGAGTACAATATACATAGATGAAATACATTCCGAAGTTACATATACATCAACACAACCTAGATCTCATTACTGAGGGTTACTACAGTTGCGGGTAGCATTTTCAAATGATTAATATCATTGTTTAAATACTATACAACACCCATAATTGATCTTATTGCTATTGCTACTGCTGAAAAGAGGGATTGTTGTTTTCCATAACTCGCTGCTACATGAAGACTGATTTACCCAACAAGGAATACCTACAAGCCTCCTTATTCTATCACATGCCCAGGATGATGTCCTATGACCTTTCATATGCCCAGAATTGAAATGGAAAGATTTTTTAGGACAATTTCACTACCATCAACTTCCAGAACTACTCACCAAGCTGCTAGCACATAGAATAAAAAAATGGTATCTACATAGCACATCAAATCATAAAATCTACATTGTTGATCTCATTCATCAACACCCAAATCCTAAGGGAGAAATGTAAGCATGATATTTAAATAAAACATGTATAATGCAGACTAGTTAGCAATGTCCCACCAAGTTTTTGGAATGTACGGAGGAAATACACATCCAAGGAACCTATGGAAACACCCCTAAATTTCAGGAAGCATCACTAAGGGATGTTGAGGTCCCTTGCATAGAGGACCCCGTATTCAAAATCATAAAATAAAAGATGAATATATGAAAAGAAAATTGCTACATCTAAGTGTATTTCATCAATTACCATTTGAAAATTTTGATAAAGCAACGCAACTTGGGTTTTATAATTTAGGTTTCAGGCTTTTTATTTTTTCTACTTCAATTTTTAAGTCAAATTTTGAGAGTTGCACCCAGTCATCCCCCACATGCAAAACATATCTCATTTCATGAGAAAAGATTTGCACTACATTTTTTCAAGTTGTACTTTTTGGGGGCATAGAGGAACATTTCTCATTGAGTTTCACCATCCCTGGAGCGTGGGAACTACACTCTCTAGGTAGCACATTGATGTGCATGCTGCTATTTAGATGTGCATATATTTGGGCACTCAGTAGAGATATATTTCACTTTGAATATTATTTGGCCATGGAGGACCAACAAATCTCGAGTATTCTTGAGCTAATAGTAAGCACTCATTAAAGAAATATCTATCTCCAAATAAATGGTTGAATAATGTAACAGTAAATATGATAGTTATAAGTTATTATGGTAAGGATTTCCATTGATATCTATGTCAGACTAGACCTGAGAAACATCACATCCATTATTGGTAGAAATTATTTCAATGTGGAATCCCGAGCGGTTGAGGGTTGTTGGTACTAGACCAAATGGATGACTTTGTTAATGTAGATCACAAAAAATCAAATATTGCTAAAATATATTTCAATATGGAAGTTGGGCATAATCTCTATTTTAAAAAAAATGCACCCGAGTAAGCTTCTCTTTATAGGGTCAGAGATTACATAAAACCTCCATAGAAAGCTTGCCTGAGTTTATTTAGCATGTGTTCTACACTAAAAAAAATTAGACCAATTAACCGTGAGGATTATTTCGAATCCAATACAAGGGTTGTTTTCCCAACTTATATTTCAACATAATCAACTATGTTATAAGATATGATGAATTGAAACCAATAGACACGTTGTTGAGGATAAACTTATAAAGCATTTCTCTGGCCAGTCTCCTACCATATCCCTACCCATACCAAATATTAGAGAGACATTGGAACCACCACTTACTGATAAATTAAGAGAATTATAGGTTCATAATGATTGAGTTGATTAAAATTGATAACTGTTAGGAGCCCATGTCAACCCTTCTATTTACTTTGTTAGTATATTGTTGTTGGACGCATATGCTTTGTAAGTCATCCCGTAGTATTTGTTGATCCATAGTTTGCATTATTGTTGTTTGACACATATGCGTTGTAAGTTGTCCCGTAGTAATTGTTGATCCATATTTTGTATTGGCCCATGGTTTGTATTAACACATGGTATTGACCCATGGTATTGGCGCCTAGACTTAGTATATAAGTTTGTGTTGAGACCAATGAAGGTATCGGGAAGTTATTTGTATTGAACTTGCTCAAAGGAGGTTGCCCCCTCGAAGTGGCCTACGATCAATATAAAAGTGATTCTGAGTTCTGTTATTTCTGCTATTTCGTGTGTTTTCATTAATTAATTATTGCAGGTTCCTCACATCTGGTATCAGAGCACTTTCTTGGGCTCATTGGGTGAAATTTCTGCCAATTTTTTTTTCACATCTGTTGCAGCTTCAGATCTGGGAATAATATCTATCCGCTTAACTGTGGGAATTACTTGGCCATAAGCCCTAAAAATCATTGTGAGGAGTACCATAGGAACCCCGAAGTAGCTAGCCCATTTAGAGGACCTTCCAGCGAAAAGGGAAACGACCCCTACCTGATTAACTAGTTCCCACCCGTGAGGTAAACTAAGAGCTGTCGTTTGTGGCCAAGTGGTTATCAGTTTTACTTGAGCCATGGAGTGAGGGGTACTACCCCAATACGCAAGCCATCAGACAGCATTGGTGGCCAAATGAATCCCTTGAACCGATAGGAAGCCGCACATACCTGGTGTCCATATCTATTTTCAACTGAACTATTTCCAATCACTTCCGCGCCATTTCAAATCCATTCCGAGCCGTTTCAGATCCATTTTGACAGTCATTCCAGATCCAACCATTTCAGATCCAGCTGTTTTTTATCTACTCGGCATCATTTCAGATCTATCTATTTTCGATATCTCCCGTATTAAAAAAAAAAACGAGTATAAAATTCCATTTTTTCGCCATATCTCCCTTGTTTTAACTCCATTTCCCTTGAAACTTTCCGGATATCCCTGCAATCCCATTCTGCATATTTCATTCCTAAGGACCCTATCCCAAGTTCTACTTCCCAAAGTTAGAAATCTCACATTTATCTATTTTTAGGGTTTGCCATAACTTCTTCAATTTTCACCCACTCGCCTCCAAATTTTGCCACCGTGTTCATTCCCTATTTCTGCATCTTTGTCCCTCTTTAACAAATTTTCTCATTCTTTCACCTCGCTTCTGAAATCCCCTTTTTTACTTCCCTGTCCATCAGAAAGTGTCCAAAACCTAGTCAAACCCCAATTACCCATCTGAGTTTTTCCCAAATCCAAATTTCCCTTTACTAAATAAGCTTTTGTTTGTGTTTTTCTATCCATTCCCCCCCTCCCAAAAAAAAAAAACTCTTGGTTATGGTTGTCACCCACGCAGGAGCAAAAACCATGGAGGAAGCACTTGCCTCCATTCAAACCAAACTCCAAGATTTGGATGAAATTTTTTTCAGCCTCCATCTTCAGCATTCAACCATGAACAATAACCGACAGCACGAATCTTCTGCATCCAATGGGTTCTTAGCTTCTTTCAGCACTTTCCGTGGTCCGAAGCTTGAATTTCCTTGCTTCAATGGTATTGATCTGATTGGATGGATCTATCGTGTAGAACAATATTTCAGTCTGCATCATACTTTTGATGTCCAAAAAGTTCCACTTGCATCCTTTCATTTGGAACAAGAAGCTCTTCAATGGTACCGTTGGTACATCAAGGCTCATGGCGAGCCAAAATGGATAGATTTTTGCCAACTCCTTCTACAACGATTTTCTCCTAGTGCTTTTGATGACTTCACCGGAGCACTCACTAAACTTCGTGAACTTGGAACTATGAGAGAGTATCAGACAAAATTTGAGAAGCTAGCCAATCACACAGAAGGATTGTCTGATGAATTCTATAGGAATTGTTTTATCAGTGGTCTTAAGGATGAAATCCGGTCAGAGGTTAAAATGTTCTGTCCCAACACAATGATGGAAGTCCTAGGGTTGGCTAAGTTAGAAGAAGACAAGATTGCAGCCCAACAATGCTCCAAACCGACTTTTGTTCCCTTCCGAAATATGGGTTTTCAACAACCTCCCATCCCGCCATCTCCTCAACCAACTTCTATCAAGCATTTGTCTGAAACAAAGATGCAGGCACACAGAAAAAAAGGGCTTTGTTATAATTGTGATGAGAAATTCACTCGGGGACATAGATGTGTTCAACAAAAGCTCTATCTCTTGGATATGGATTCTCTGCCTACCTCTAAACTTGGTGAAGAAGCCCCAAATACAATGGATGATCAGGTCGACATTCAGGAGTCGCCTATTGACCCCCCATCTCAGGATGAACAACCAGAGATATCTCTCCATGCTTTATCCGGCATCACCACTCCCCAAACAATGCGGGCCAGGGGTTACTTCAAGAAGCTTCCTCTTACCATACTCATTGATTCTAGTAGCACTCATAACTTCATTGACCCTCGGGTCGCTTAACAGGTTGATTGTTTTTTCCATCCTTGCTCCAACTTTGAAGTCATGGTTGCCAATGGGGGCACCTAACCTTGCAAGGGGGAGTGTCACAATGTGTGTATCTCTCTGGAAGATTATAACCTGCGCTCTGACATGTTTGCCTTGTCCCTAGGCGGATGTGATGTGGTTTTGGACATTCAATGGTTATGCACACTTGGCCCCATCTTATGGGATTTTGCTGAACTTTGGAAGCAGTTTTTAGTCAATGGGAAACAACACAAATTTAAGGGCTTACAACAAGGGTCTCTCCACATCATTAGTTCACATCGCCTGGAAAATATCCTTAAGAAGAATTCACATGGTGTCATCGCTCAACTCCATTCCATTCAGATGCACCCATCATTGGTCTCCCCTACTTCCTTGGATAGATATGCAGGTGTCTTTATTGAACCAGTGGGCTTGTCGCCTTCAAGCGACATTTCCAGTAAGAATTTATCTGCATCGACATCTCAACAGGACATGATGGCTATTTTGCATGCAGTACAGAAGTGGAAACCATCCCTACTAGGAAATTATTTCTGCATCAACATTGATCTCTAGAGTCTGGAACAACGGGTCTCCTCACCAGCACACTGGCAATGGGTTATCCAACTCATGGGTTATGACTATGTGATCACTTACAAGAAGGGTAAGGATAATATGGTGGCAGATGATCCTTCTCGCTAGTTTGCTGACCTAGTTTCTCTTACAGCTATTTCTCTGCTTGTTTCAAATTGGTTGCAATCTGTTCAACAGGGCTATATCTTTTATGAACTCCATGCTTCTTCATCGGCAGGGAACTCTGGGTTCCTCAAAATGTCTGACCGGGAACAATGTAGCTTCTTTTGGCAGGGACTGAAAATGACAATTCAACAGATGGTGGCTGACTGTGATACTTGCCAGGTCAACAAGGGTGAAACGACACTCCTTTCGGGACTGCTCGAACCCTTGCTCATCCCTACACAGATTTGGACAACTATTTCTATGGATTTCCTAGAAGCGCTCCAGTGGTACAATACCACATCTAAAAGGACACCATATGAAGTAGTCTATGGACAAGCACCACTAGTTCTTCTTCCATACACCCTCACCAGCTCCCTAGTTCAAGCTATTGACTCAGTTCTTCGAAACCGCGATCATATTCTTCTCATTCTGCAGGACAATCTTCACATGGCAAGAATTTGACTGCAACAACAAGCTGATCAGCACCGTTTTGAGCACACTTTTCACATAGCTGATATGGTCCTTCTTTGTCTACATACTTCCAAGCAATCATCCCTGAAACTCAAAAGGTGTCAGTGGGCCGAAATGCAACCCGAGGATGTTACAAGGGAACCACTCCTTCAGATTCTGCATCAATTTCAACATATAAAGCTTTGAGGTAAAGCTTTTTCTAAGGGAGAGGGGATGTTAGGAACCCATGTCAACCCTTCTATTTACTTTGTTAGTATATTGTTGTTGGATGCATATGCTTTGTAAGTCGTCCTGTAGTATTTGTTGATCCATAGTTTGCATTATTGTTGTTGGACGCATATGCTTTGTAAGTTGTCCCGTAGTAATTGTTGATCCATATTTTGTATTGGCCCATGGTTTGTATTGACACATGGTATTGGCACCTAGACTTAGTATATAAGTTTGTGTTGAGACCAATGAAGGTACTGTGAAGTTATTTGTATTGAGCTTGCTCAAAGGAGGTTGCGCCCTCGAAGTGGCCTGCGTTCAATATAAAAGTGATTCTGAGTTCTATTATTTCTGCTATTTCGTGTGTTTTCATTAACTAATTATTGCAGGTTCTTCACAATAACTAAGTGGAAGCCTAGTTGGGGAGGAAGATCCAATTTGAACATGTTGTTGTTGATTTATTGAAGAATTGCATATGGCCCATATCTTAGAGGTTTTAATCTATGATGGTTTTTTCCTTTGAAATTTTGCTATTGCATGTACAACCAGACCTTATCACCCATGTGGAATGATGAAGGGAGCTTGTATTTGTTGTTACCAGACAATCCACTCGACCGGAGCCGAGCCGGATCTCCCTAGCTTAATGGGAGTCTAGAACAAATAGAACAGACTACAAACACATTTCCTAGATCTACTTAAGGATCAAGTGCTATATGTCTTACCTCTTTGATTCACTATCCTTTCTCCTGAATGTTGCTCCACATCCCATGGTCATCAGATCCAAGCTGCAAGACCTGTCAAGACACAGAAAAGAGAAATGAGTAAAGAGCATCTATACAATAAGAGATCTATGTAAACAGTTAAGCAGGTAAACAACACAACATCATTACACATAAGAACGATATTGGTGGAAAGCATTTGTATTACTACAAATAGAGGAGTACATGATAGAGATATAGAACTACAACCAATGACTTAATGTAGCATCCCTTCTCCACACAAGCCAATTGCCAAGCCCTTCCAAGGAAGCATGAATTCTCCAAGAGGTGAGTGAAGGTGTCCTAAGAGAGATTTCTCCAGCATGTAGATACCATAGTATTCCTGCCTTCGGTATGGGAGTGAGCCTCGTTTATATAGGACTAAGTGGATGAGATTATGGATAGGATAGATTGAGAGATGGTAGGAGAGAGATAAGGGATCTTCCCAATCAATTAGGGGTCGAGTACCAGCTCTCCAAGAAATCAGGGATAAGCCCCCAAATGGGAAAGCTTCGAGAAATATCTCGAAATGGCTATTTTTTCCCATTAACAGACCTCGTTGCACCTTGATATGGAGCCACCTGCGACGTCGCATGTTGCTAGTGTGCAACCTGCGACGACGTCTCAAAAGGTTGTACAGACTAGGTACAAATCCTCTCAAATGAATACTTGGTCTAGATTACTTCAGGGATGTATACACTAAATCATGATGATAGGTAGATTTTAGGTGTAACAGAATGCCCCCCAAAGCATGAAGCTATTAAGGATGTACAGGTGAAGTGCTTTGATAGAAAAATGGCAAAAGACTTGTCAGATGAAGGATGCTGCTGCAGTACAACTGACTCTGAACTGATAATCTCATATGTAGTACAACATGGCTGCCGACCAATACATTGCAGATCCATGGGAGTAATGACCGACTGAACACAATCATGGCTACTAGACACAAGCGTAGATCCATGATGAGATGATAACACAGCCACGACCAATACAAAAGTAGATCTATGTAATATGACTCAATACAAACTCCATCACAACCTGGGTAAAACATGACTCCCCAGGGTCTTCAAGCTGAACCCGCAATGATATGAATCTATCCATGTGATTACAAACGTCTTGACGTCGAACATGGTAGAAACCACTTGATTACTCGTCATTGATGTAAACCATTAACAAGAGCGAGGGAGATCACCATTAATGTCAATGATTCCCAAGGTATCACAATACATATCATCAAGCATGAATAAATGAGTTGACGTTGAACGTAAGATGAAATATTTCAATCAAGAGTCAATGATGTAACTTCATGATGAAAGCGAGGTGACCTACCATTGAGGCATGTAGGGCCAAGGTACTTGACTGGTTTCTAGATTCAATCCTTGGATGATGAATTGAAGTCAACAAGGATGAATCTGTCGAAGGAGGGCCATAATGAATCCCCCATCAATCGACACGAAACACGACAAAAATGTGTAGAGTGGATCGGATGGTACAATAACATGTGAGACTGACTCAAAGTAACAACGGCATGATGACGTGTGTACTGACTAAAAATGATGAGTGATGAATGTGCTCTTGAACATGGGCATGGCATGACTTGGCAGTATTGACATGAGAATGACGCAAACTTCTAATGTAACTGATAGTGGAAGCTTTCTCCGAATGACTCAGAGGAGTAACAGGACTCAGAATGTAAGTGGGGACTCATAGACAAACAGATGAGCCAAGTACTATATGCAAATGCAGATGAGTGCCATGTTCAAAAATGACTATATACTGCCACTAAGGTATGTAACACAAACACTTTCTTTTTTTCCCATCATGAATGATGAGTGCCTCATGTGTTTTTTACGAGCTTGATGAGGGTAACCAGATGCTCGATATAGCTCATCTCATAGATAAGTCCAATCCCAAATATTTTCCGAACCTAGGATAGGAGAGGTTCGTCCCATGATGGGCCCTTCAATATGAAAATTTAACGAGTCCATAGAAGGAAAACACGGTCGTCATTTCATATTTAGAGAGTCTGAAAAGAACTAAAGAAGACTCCAACGGTCCTTTTTCATAAAGTTAGCCTCATCGCCTGAAAAAGGGTAAAACAAAGCGAGAGAGGACTCTTCCAGTCATGATTGGCTAGACTATTCCTTTTTCGTAATTAGTGCCCCGTAGTCTGAAAAAGGGGTAAACTATCACCAAGAAGACAACCATTCAAATACTTTAACAAGCGTGAACGCAACAAGTTCGCTTGGCAATCTTTTCAATTTTAGGGAGTCTGAAAAGAGCTTAACTATGGACTCCGGGGGGTGCCCTTTTCCGTGGAAGTTTAATGAGCCCAAAAAAGTGATAAATCATAACTTGGTACTTGTTCTCATGATTTGGTGAGTACGAGAACAAACGAAGAGTAAACTCATCCTCATGCAATAATTACGACTTAACCAAAACAATAATGACAAAATGTTCAAGGGAGTGTTCATACCTATAATTACCATTGGTAATGCTACAAAAGACCCCTTTACGACTCCTGTACACTAGAGAAAGTGTCAAATAGCCCCAAATATAATGACAAATGATCGAAACTATAGTAAATGGCCCAAAAGTATCAAAATATTTGAAAATGAATATTCCATTCTATTCTATAAATATAAATATGGGCCAAAAATAGAAACATTGTTCAAATTGCCAATTTGGGTGGAGAAGTACCAATTTGGAGCCAAAACTTCCACTGCCAATTTCGGGAGCTACGATCCACCATTTCACTAGTCGTCCGGACCAGGTAGGCCTAAATCTCATCCAGCAACTTTGTAGTGGTTTAGTTTTCCAATTTTTGTTCATTTTTGTTCATTTTTTGATGATTTGGGGAGGGGCCAATACGCCCTCGGCTCATCGCAAGTGGCCCTTTTGGGACTTGCGACAAGCTTGGGTCGTCACAAGCCTCGAAAATGAGACCTGCGACGACGTCGCCCTATACCTAAAGCTGAGGTGCGACGGTGGAATCCCACAAGTCAAACATAAAAAATATTCCAAAAAATGAGTTTGTGTAAGTTGGGAAAGGACCTAACAGGTTTTAAATGCCCCTTTTGGCAGGTTACCAGCAAGCAAATATGGTATTAGCATGGCGAGAGAGAGAACATGAAGTGGAAGATGAGCAAGCTGCAAAGGATCCACAATGTGTGGAAGCTTTGAGAAACTGCGGTTTGCTCAAGTTCTTCGAGATACAGGGGATGAGAGCCCAGATCCCGTTCTTGACACACATGCTCCAAAGTTGGGATGCGGCCCAACAATACTTTGTTATAGGTGAGCATATCCTCACGATTGACATTGAGGATATCTACTTTCTGACCAGTTTGTCTCGAAGAGGGGACGCTGTACAACTCACTGGGACATGAGCCAGTGATCGTACAGTGGAGGACATGGTGGCACAGTACTACATAGCTTCTTCTCATCCTTCCAGCGGGAAGATACTCATCAAAGATGTGGTGAGTCGTCCGCTGAGGACCATACTGCTTACTATTACCAGGGTGGCGGGTATTCAAGCTCCACATACGGCTACTCGGACTCAGATGTTGTATGCGGAAGACTGTATGTCTCCAATGGTTTTTAACTGGTGCGAGGGTCTCCTTGCCAACATCTGAGCTCAGTTGACCAAGTGTTGGCGTGGGGAGCTCAAGCAGTTTGGATATAGATCGATCATAGTATCGTTCCTCTTGGAGCGAGTTCCTCTCTTGCGCCCGCAGGTGGTACTGGATTATAGGGATCTGAGAGATCCTCACATGCTCAGGTGGGAAGAGGTGATGACCCGCCATGGTGGGGGTCCCATAATCAGTTTTGGTCTCGATTTATTTCGCTGGCCGGAAGGCCAGTTACTTATGGTCGAGGACTTTCCATATGGTGGCACGGAATTTCGAGAGGATCCGAACTTGGTGCTGCTAGAGGGCGCAGCATGGGGTGATATCGGTAAGAACAAATCCCTTGTACTTTTTAGTTTTTTTGAATTATAATATTTTTTTGATGTAGTGCTGACAAGTGTGTAATATGTGTGTGTAGATTTGGGCCCCATGTAACCAGTAGGTCTCTCCCTTCTGGCGAGGAGAGACAGAGGTGGGGAGGTAGTGGTTCCTACAGGTGCTCATCCTGCCGTTGAGGAGATGGAGGAGGTGTACTGGAACCTATCCGAGCTGACTGTGGAGGTACCAAATCCATCCATCGATGACCTACCGAGGCCCATGCAGAGATTTGGGGTTGGAGCGTCTGTGCACTTCAACTCCTTACTCCGCAAGGTGGCTCGTATTGTAGACTTCTTTCTTAACCAGCGTTAGACAGCTGTTAGAGCTAGGGGTGTACAGGTCAGGCTTCCAGCCTGATTGCACTTTTAGACTTGTACTAAGAGCTTAGAGGCCTCATATTTTTGTACTTACTGAAAGATATCATGCTTTAGATTTTGTACCAGCACTACTTTTGAGTGATTTATATATATATACATTATCGACGGTTTATACATTATGTGTTCTTAGAATGATTAGTGATGTGATCTTGTTTATATGTTTGCTTTTGTACATTGTATTTACATGTTGTAAATGCTTTTACATATTATGAGTATTATGTGTGTGCAATGTACCAATCCAAAATGAAATTGGCCATCGAGTCAGCAACTGTGTTTAACTCTCGTGGAATGTGTAGGTATTGAACAGATTCAAATGACCTTTCCACGACACGTACTCGTCTGAAGAGACCGAGTAAGATGGGATCACGGATGGCATAGACCCGGTTAAGATGAGAAACCACTAATTGCGAATCCATGTGGATGACAATGTGGTTCATACCCAAGGAAATGGCATCAGCTGGAGCTCCGATTACTGCCTGATATTCTACGGCATTATTGGTCGCAAACCCTAGGAAACTTCCTCCTGAGATAATGAGCTCACCTGTTGGGGAATATAGTACCCAGGCTGCCGAAGCAAGGTGAAGGGTATGCTAGTTGGTGTCGTCCACGAATCCATAGCACGTTGCCATCTGCACATGCAAACAAAACATGGTATGAGAAGCGGAAACAAGATCAAAAGACACTCGAAAAGAAATGCGTCACACCACACAAAAACACAAAAACACGCCATGTACAGTATATGCAAGCAAGTCTATGCATGAGAGATCAAGTGTAGTATCTCTTCAGGTAAATCCCATTACGGGGTTCACCTAAAGAGATTCCATCATAATCTTCAAGCTCATAGGCACCTTTTTCCAACACATGTTTTATAACGTAGGGTCGATGCCACATGGACTCGAACTTCCCTGCTCCTATTTTATCGTGTTTCTGGTCATAAGTGAGGACCAGATCACCCTCGTTAAAGATACGAGGTTCAACCGACTTATCTTATTAGGCCTTGATGTGTTTCTTATGTGCTTCATTAGCAAGAGCAGCATCTCGGCGAGACTCGTCAAGATTTTCTAGGTGAAAGAGACGTTCTTCCTCAGTAGTAATGTTAGGAAGAAGTTTGACTGCAAGCTGTAAAGACGGGATTTCGCACTCTATCGGTAGAACAACCTCCAATCCATATACCAATTTGAAGGGAGTGAAGCCTGTGGCAGTTTTAACGGTAGTTCGGTAGGCCCATAATGCTGAAAAGAGAATGTTATGCCAATTGGACTTTTGTGTCCCTACCATCATCTGGATCATAGTTTTCAAGACCTTGTTAATTGCCTCGACCTGTCCATTGGATTGCGGGTAGTAGGGTGTCGATTTTTCATGGAGAAAACAAAACCTGTCGCTCAATTCATCCACCATATGGTTCTGAAAGTGAGAACCATGATCAGTAACTATGGGCTGTGGAACTCCAAACCGCGCTATTATATGGTTAAACATGAAGAGTGCAGCGGTTTTGCCTTCGTTTTGGTATGTAGGCATAGCCTCGACCAAACCGAGCTATTATATGGTTAAACATGAAGAGTGCGGTGGTTTTGCCATCGTTTTGGTATGTAGGCATAGCCTTGGCCCAATTTGTGAAGTAATCCACAGCTACGATTATGTAACTATGCCCCCCAGCCGAGGTAGGCTTACAGTGCATAAACTCGATGCCCCATTTTGCAAATGGGACAACGGCAATAACTGGATGTAGTGGGGTAGGATGAGTGCGCTTCTTTGTGTGGAAGTGTTGGCAAGGAGGACATTTTTTAATGGCCTCAATACAATCTTTGAAGATAGTAGGCCAGTAATAACTTGCGCGCAAAATCTTCTCGGCTGTAGCCATCCTAGAGAGATGACCGCCACATGCCCCAGTGTGACATTCATTCAGAACGTTGAGCCTCATCATGAGTGAGACAACATCGAAGGATTGAATCGACGCCATGACGATACAAATTATCATTGATGATTAAATAATACTTTGCATGGTGGCGAATCTTACGACGATCGTCGCAAGAAATTTGAGGATCGAAGCGTTGGGTTTGAAGATGCAAATGAATATCTCCATACTAGGGGTCAGTTGTACTGATGAGAAATAATGATTCATCGTTGTACTGATGAGAAATAATGATTCATCTAGAAATGAATCATTGTGCTCAACTTCTGCATTAGGACGGGGAAGGTCACAGATGAGCTCGGCAAACACCAAAGACTTTTTAGACTTAGCTTTCTCGAAAAGAAGATCAAATTAATTCTTGCAGTATCACAATCCAGCATGAATACTTGCCCCCAAGCACCTGACGTGTCCGTACGTGGTACATGGGGTTCGAGTCGACAATGATAGTGGTGGTGCGGAGAAAAATGTAGTGATGAAACTTCTGGATGGCAATGAATGCCACGAAAGCAAGTTTTTTGACATATGAATATCTAGTTTCAGTGTCAGCTAGACCCTTACTTGCATAGTATATCACATGTTCCTGAGCGTTTTGATCCTCCTGTACCAAGACCATGGCAATAGTGGTAGAAGAAGTGGTGAGATACAAGATGTAATCTCAATAATAATTAGGTGGTTGTAGCAAAGGGGCATGCATGATGGCATGTTTGATACTGTCGAAGTATTTTTGAGCTTGATCATCCCAAATGAACGGGATGTCCTTCTTAAGAAGTCTCATATAGCCTTGAGTATTATCCATGAAATTGCACACAAAACGTCTTAAGTAAGTCACCTTCCCTTGGAGACTTTGAAGTTCTGTAACATCAGTCAGGGGTGGTAGGTTGATGATGGCCTCCACCTTTAAGGGATCAATGTGGATCCCATCCTTCGAAACGATAAATCCTAAGAGGCATTCGGACTCAATGCAAAAGATACACTTGTGAGGATTCAGACGAATATTGTACTATCTGCATCTGAGGAAAATGGCCATCAGATGATCAATGTGTAACTCGCATTGCTTTGAATGAGTAGGGAGATTGTCCAAGTCGGGTTCCACAAAGTCCTTAATATCGTGGAAGGCGTACGACATAGCCTGCTGAAACGTGGCGCTAGCATTTTTAAGGCCAAATGGGAGCTTGTGATAAGTGAATGTACCCCATGGGCAGATGAAAATCGTCTTATGTTGGTCGGCTGGGTTGATCTCAATTTGGTTGTAGCCAAAAAATCCATCCATGAATGAGAAGATGATGCTTCCGGCATAGTTGTCGATGATCTGGTCGATGAAGGGGGTTGGGTAGTTGTCTTTTCGACAAGCCCGATTAAGGTCCCGATAATCGACACAGACGCGAATGGTGCCCTGCTTTTTGTCCACAGGAACGAAATTTGAGACCCAATCCATCAATGGGACAGTATAAATAAAGCCAACCATTAAGAGCTTTTCAATTTCTACCTTTATTGCCGCAGTCTTTTGGGGGTGTACCGGTCACAACTTTTGACGTACAGGTTTGATGTCGGGATAGGTGATTATTTCGTGAGAAACAATTGCGGGGTCTATCCCAGGCATCTCCTCATAGGACCAAGCAAACATGTCTCGAAATTGCTTGAACAAGGCCATGCTAACAGCGATTTCTTCAGGGGAACACTTATGGCCTATGCGAATGTGTTCCACTATACCAGGTTTCACCGAGATGTCTACCAGGGTGGTTGGCTCAACGTTGGCCAAATTGCCCTTCGTGTCTGTAAGACATGTAAGGATGGGGGATTGAGGGGATGGGTAGATATCTAGTGAAAAGAGGGTATGGATGTTGTTCTCTATGTAGTCCAAAGGAGGAAAAAAATATGACCTATGATGGATATCATCCCACGGGCTGTCGTCAACAATCATTACTTCCATGATGGACTCGTTTGAATGAAAAGTACGAAGTAAGAGATCAGGTAGAGAGGATGTCCATCGTAGAGAACAAGATGGGGAGGCCATGGTTAAATGGTCCTCCGAAGCTGATTGGATAGCCTCATAAATGCGTTCAACTAGTGAATGAGGCATCATGTCTCCAAACAGGTATGTTGTGGCTTCATCCAGTACAAGCCAAGCATTGTTTGAGTGAGATAAAATCTTGGTAGAGATCATGTTCACCGTAGCAACATGATTAGGGGGGTCTGCGGCTGGAAAAATGCCCATGAGAGATGAATCTTTCAAAAGGCCAACCCCTACACTCTCATACTGTTTTGACGACTATCCAATGGAAGGAACATGGTCACCAAGATGAGTAGTGGTGTCCGGTGTACAAAAATCTAACTGGTCGATAGTAACAATTCGTCCTTGATGGGGGAATTGTACTATGCGGAAGACTGAAGAGGTTACCGCCTGCATGGTATAAAACCAATTGCGAACAAGCAAGAGATTATAATCTAACAGGGTCAAGACCACGTCCATGTTAATGGTTACGGTCTTTCCTCCCAACTCAACTGCAAGAGCTTGTAAGAGCACATGAGGTTGAAATCCACGCCCGTCGAATGCTTTCAACATGGTAGGAGAACGATTCAATTCAGGGGAGCCAATGGCTCTCCAACAAGCGATGGACATGACAGAAGTGGAGGCTCATTTGTCCAAAAGAGTGTGATGGAAAATCTTCCCAGCAAGGTTCGCAGTAGCTTGGAATGCGAGCTGGTGTGAAAGCCTCGGCTTAAGGTTGTCAAGTCGGAACATGATGGTGTTCGAGGAATCTGGGTAAACTGCACCAATAGCTGCAAGGAGAGTTTTGCGTTGATTGGGACAATTCTACAAAACTTCCAGGGTAGACATGGTGCAAGGAGCTTGTGCCAAGTCCTCTACGATATTGTAATTCTGTGCCGCTCGAGCATTAGGATTGAAAACAACTTTTCGAATCATACTCTTGGGCGGACGCAATATCAAATCTAAGGAGGGTCTCTCTATGGTGAGAGAGCTTGATGGTACAGTGACATTAGGTAAAGAGTCGGAATCTTTTTTAGCATTACTTCCAGCGGGTTCCTTCGAAGGGACCTATTCGTAATATTGCAAGCGAGTAGTTAAATTGATCAGCTCGTTACGCAACATGAGAACATGCGCGGTATTGGATGGTTCCCCCTAGGCTCGGGGGGTTTGAGAAATCATCTGCTGGTTTTGAGCAAGAAACGGATCGTTGAGGACTGCGGGAGTTGGTTTACCCCTAAGAAACTTTTGCACTTCGTCTTTATGGGGACACTCTTTGGAGAAATGGTCTTCTCCACACAGTAAGCCAGGATACTTCAGTTTCCTTTTCTACTTAGTATCTTCAGGAGTGCTCTTCATTTCCTGCTGGGCATAAGACTTCTTGGGTTTCCCCTTGTTCTTCTTTTTTCCATTAAACTTCTAAGATGAAGCTAATTGAACAGAATTCACCTCTTCGGTTATAGCAGGAGTGGTGTACTTGGCGGTGCTATGGCCAGCTAGAGTTGGATTGGATGATCCAACGATGCTAACAGCAGGCTGGGTGTTAAGGGAACCTATGATCCCGTCAGCTTAGGGTCCCTTATGTGGTTTCGTGGGATCATTAACATCCAGGGGTGCGTCAGGAAAAATATTGAACAGAGTGCCAGACTAGGTGTAAACCAGGTCTAACAGATGAGCACTCGTGATGGCTTGTTCTTCGGTGATAGCACCTCGCATGGAAACATATTTTGCTATGGTGGGAATGAGCGATTTAGTAAACCAGTCTACTAGGAGCTGATTTGGAATGGGAGATTTAATGAGACGTCGTCTCCTTCGCCACTCGTGGATATGATCCGAAATGTGAGTGGCGATATTCTGATGGAGTGAGGTTAAAAGCTCAGTACCAGTCTCATACTGTATAGGAAGCTGGAAATGCATCAAAAAGTTCATAGCAAGAGAGCCAAAATGACGAAAAGAGTGCAGTGGCAACTCAATGTACCACTTGGAAGCCGAACCGGTGAGAGTCCTTTGGAATAATCTAAGACGAATTGAATCATCCATTAAGGAATTAGATGAACACCATAAGTGGTATTTCATCACATGGTTCTTGGGGTCTTCACCAGGCTTGCCGTCAAACTTGGGGATATCAGACGAAAGTTTCACCGGAATCGGTGTCCAGTTAGATCCGTGATAAATAGGATCGTTGGTTAAACCAGAGAGGTCAGGTAGGTCCAAAGTAGCCAGAAAGGGCAGCTGTGGATTAGGATGCACGTATTGATCATACGGATATGGCGTGTAAGGACTAAACTGACCGTAAGGTGTACCAAGATAAAACTGACCATAGGGGGTTGTGCCGCCCGGATCATAAGGAGGTCCGCCACCATAAGGTGGTCCATTCCAATAAGGTGGGGGTCCACCTCCACCTCTGAGAGGGGGTGGAGGCCTGTCGCCACCACCAGGAGGAGGTGGAGGTCCATAACCATAATAAGGTGGCCCACCACCGCCTCCGCCTGGAGGGGGTGGTGGACCACTTCCACTGCCAGATGGGTGGGGGGGGCCCACCACCTCTGCTGTCGGAAGGATGAGGGTTCCCACCACCACCGCCACCACCATAGTAATTAGGTCCTCCACTGCCTCTTCCTGGAGGGGGTGGTGGACCACCGCCGCCACCCGAAGGGAAATGTCCTCCTCCACCATGATAGGGTGGTCCACCATCGCCTTCGCTCGGAGGAGGTGGTGGACCATTCTCACCACCGCCTGAGGGGTGGGGGGGGGTTGTAGGTAAAATGAGGTGGGCCTCCACCAATGTTAGGTGGGGGCCCGCCGCCTCCGACAGGAGGTGGGGGAGGACCAATCGGGGGTGGTGGTACTTGAGGGATAGCCGGTTGGGGTCCATGTTTCAACACAGGTTGTTTCCCCCATAGAGTGTACGGATTCCCGGGATAAGGTATCCCGTATGGCGCATTTCCGGGATTAGTTGACCTGGCATAGGGTTAAAAGAACCTGGATACGCTTGACTCCATGAGGGTTGGGTTGCATTTGATGGACCTCCAACATGAGATAATCCCGTGGTGGATGATCTAGTGAGTTGGGAAGGTCCAACGGAAGGTCCATTGGGGACTCCACCGCCTACGTTCTGGTTAGGAAACAGGGGCTACCCCCCAGCCACAATGGGCTGAACACTACTCAAAGTTTGAACCAACGTGGGTTGTTGACTAGCTACCGTGGTAATAACATTACCAATAAGATAATCTATAGGAATGGAATACCCTCCCCTCGAATTTTGAGGTGGGGGAGGAACCGGTAAAGTAACCGTGGTAGTGACAGGTGTGTTGGACCGTTGTCCTTCCACCGGTTGGTTTACTCGAGGTGCAGGACTAGACTCCTGTGAGGGTTGACCAGTCTCATTAGTGGTCACATGGTGGGATGCTTTAGGTGATCCAAAATATATCAAACGAACTGGGATGGGTTGGTAAGGGGGGTAACGATGGGTCTTCAACCTGTCATTGGAGACTTGACTGCCGACATTCTTCAGCTATGAAACGAAAGTGAGCCAATTGGTCACAAAAGTAGGCTAAAGTGTCTTCCGGAGTAGTCTCACTGGGTGAGGATGAGATGGCAAAATGAGCCACTGGGTGGTCAGTAGAAGATGTCTAATAAGCTGCCGAAGGACCAACAGTTGCAGCAGGGTCGTCTTGGGGTCAGTTTATCCATTCCAACAATCCAAGCTCTCCCGAGATGACGGGAGAAAGGTCATGTGAAATGGGGGTTTGTGCTCCTTCATCCTGCATGGGATGAGAGGCAGGTGAATCTGGTGGAAACAAATGTCCGCCAATATTCAAAGTGGGGTTCCCTACTTCAGTAACTACGACCTCGTTACGCTGATCCATTCTTACCCTCGAAATAACCTCCGAATGAAGGGGAAATTTGGGTGGCAAGTTCAAGATCCTACGGGACTTTCTCTAGGGAAAATCCACCAGAGTATCAGGAAAATCAGCCAAAAAAGGTCGAAACAACGTTTCTCCTAAAGGTATTCTAAAATAAAAGTAATCCAAGAAAACCTACTCAAACTAAGGAAACAAGCAAACTTATGTGATAGAGTGGATTCAAAAGTCTATAACCTCACGGGATTATCAAGGCATCGCAAACCGCAATATACTGCAGGGTCCAACAATATGATGCAACAAGGAGGATTAGGACCGTACCCTTTCCTGCATACCCGATTACCTGGACAGTACGTGTGTTCTAATCTCTCTGAGTTCTGTTCTCAGTGGATTGCTTTGCCAAGATGGCCAAATGGTTAACTCGGTTGGTTTCAGGAATCCTAATGGTGTCTCCTGATATACGCAAGGTATGTGGGAGCTGAAATCCGTAGTGGTGCTATCTAATGCACAGTCGTTGGCACGAGACCTTCCGATATAAGTGTCGAGTACGTGATACACCCTTTGATATATGCCAAGTACGAATTATGGTACTTGGTTGGTATGTAAAGGAGCTCGATATATCGATGTACGTGGAAGAATACAATACCCCCGGACTACAGTTCTAGCAAGTAACGACAACTGCCACACTTAACTATGCCGGAACATGTCTCTAACTTACATACAAGTTACTAAAAATTTTACCTAGTTCTACCGTTAATTTTATCTTGGATGGTTAGGTGAATGCATGAGGTGAGTACATAATCGGAAACAGAATGCAAGCCCTAGCTACATGCACAAAATATTATTTTCTTTCGATGAATTCTACCTATGGTAAGGAGAAATCTTTTTCCAATGGTATTTCCAAAACAAACTCAATGCAACAAAATTCCCAATGCAAACAAATTTGACAATGAAAGTACTCTTTTCTTTTTCAACGAAACACACAAACTTTCACAACACTACTATCCAAATCAAAGTATTTTTTCTTTTCTTCTCTTTTCTTTTTCAAATCAAAACAACACTAAGTAATGAAATGAGAGGATTCTGAAATGGAAAATGCAAGCTTTTCACTTTCTCTTTTCAATGATCTAAAGGAAACAAAAATATAGAATGCACCTATCTTTCCCTAGCATGGAAACAACTTTTAAGAAAAAACGAAATATACTAGAGATTTTCAAGAAGATGAATAATTCATAATTCAAGAAAAACACAATCAATCATATTTCTATTCATCTTTTCCAAAACATTCCAATGCACAATGATCTTTCTTCAATAACTTTGTGAGAAATAATGGGAGAGAAGCACTTTTAATCTTTCAATGGATGTATCAAAGCAATAAACTTGAAGACAACTTTGCTTTCAGATCTAAATGAATGAAAAGAAAATGCTACTCGCAGCATTCATACACTCAAAAAACTCAAGAAAAGACAAGCACTCAACCAGGCAAAAAGACACTCTCAACTCAAAATCAAGCAGCAACAAGCAAACTAGGCAAGCAAAGCTCAAAACAAAGATAGATGAGGTTTGGAAAGTGATCCAATGCAATGATCAGATCAGGGATGGAAGGAAGGGAAAGCAAGAATGAACGGATGAAGGTGGGGGAGACAAAAGTATCCGCCACTACCAATTTCAAACTTGTCCAAAGCCGAACCCAAAGTCAATCCAAATGAAACCAAACTCTCAACACACAAATCAAAATGGGATCTTTGGCTAGATGTTGTAGCATGGAGGGAGTTCATACATTAAAACAAGGCTCAGACTGTTAAACAAGAAGATGGATGCCTGTATGCCAAATCTCGACAGATCGACGCACTCTGTCTTTGTAGACAGTGCAACGTCACAGGTTACCTGCACGAGATATGCGATGATGTCGCAGTCTACTAATGCACAGGCCGTGATGAGCAAGCAATAGTCAAAGGACAAAGACTCAAAAAAACACAGTGTCGCTCTATTTTCACTGCCCAGGTGTGACAGGCGAGTTCTATATTAAAAAATGAATAAGATCTCCTAATAATGAACCACCAACAGGTTTGAAACTGAGTTGTGTAAACTCAAAGGAAGAAGATTAGGATCTTCAACGTGAAGATCTGACAATGGGATCAATCCTAAGAAAGAAAATGGCAAAAGAAATGACAACAAGGCTTGTGTCAAGTAATCAACTAAAAATGACTCAGATTAACGATCATTAAACAAGAATACTCCCCAGTATGGTCGTCAGATTTCTTACCCGACAATCCACTCGACCGGAGGCGAGCTGGATCTCCCTAGCTCAATGCGAGTCTAGAACAAATAGAATCAAGTTCTAGATGTCTTACCTCTTTGATTCGCTATCCTTTCTCCTGAATTTTTCTCCACGTCCCACGATCGTTAGATCCAAGCTGCAAGACCTGTCAAGACATAGAAAAGAGAAACGAGTAAAGAGCATCTATACAATAAGAGATCTATGTAAACAGTTAAGTAGGTAAACAACACAACATCATTACACATAAGAACAATATTGATGGAAAGAATTTGTATTACTACAAATAGAGGAGTACATGATAGAGATACAGAACTACAACCAATGACTTAACGTAGCATCCCTTCTCCACACAAGCCAATTGCCAAGCCCTTCCAAGGAAGCATGAATTCTCCAAGAGGTGAGTGAAGGTGTCCTAATAGAGATTTCACCAGCATGTAGATACCATAGTCTTCCTCCGTTTGGTATGGGAGTGAGCCTCGTTTATATAGGACTAAGTGGATGAGATTATGGATAGGGTAGATTGAGAGATGGTAGGAGAGAGATAGGGGATCTTCCCAATGAATTAGGGGTTGAGTACCAGCTCTCCAAGAGATCAGGGATAAGCCCTCAAATGGGAAATCTTTGAGAAAGATCGCGAAATGGCTATTTTTTCCCATTAACAGACCTCGTAGCACCTTGCTATGGAGCAACCTGCGACGTCGCATGTTGCTAGTGTGCAACCTGCGACGACCTCTCAAAAGGTTGTAAAGACTGAGTACAAATCCTCTCAAATGAATACTTGGTCCAGATGACTTCAAAGATGTATACACTAAATCATGATGATGGGTAGATTTTAGGTGTACCATTTCTCTAGAATTCACTTGTATTTTTGTTGGGATATTTGCAGGGCCACCTTTACCTTGTCATGAATATTTCTAATCTTGTTCCCAAACATTGTCACTCCAATGTGTTGTTTTATTGAAGTGTCAGGTATTATAGCAAAAGTTAATGGCATTCCTCAAACGGTGACACCCTGTGGATGAGTGGATTTCGTCTTGTAACTATGCTGCACAATATGCAGTGTGGCATTCCACTGTTTTTTGCTGCTATACCATATGTGGTGTGCATGTGCCATAGAGTTTTTAAAATGGACTGAGGAATATGGATTCTCTATTGGATACAATTTACAAAGGTAAATCGAAGTGTGCCCAAACCTTTTTGAAGAGGATTTTCGTTTCTTTTTTTTCTGTGATGGGTTTGCTGCAGAGAATAAATAATGCCCTGTTTGAAAATATATAGACTGCCACAAATATGTAGTCATGTTTGTGAAGAGTCATCGGTAATCTGGTGATGAAAGACATGGATATTGCTTCCTATGGCTTGGAAGGAATAGCGGGTGATTGATAGAGTGTCAGAACTAAAAATATGTGTGTGTGCTTACAAAATTTGATTCACCGGCAACCTTATAAATTGAGTTTAAACCAATGAAAACACAATCAAATGAGTTTAATTTTCCACACTTATTCCATTGGAGGATATGGATCCATCTGGATCCATTCAAATGCTTAAAAAAACTCTGCTTAAAACTGAAAATTCAAAAGAAACTCTCGAATAGAGTTTTACCTTTAAAGGGTTTGATGACCAATTTCTTGACGGACTGCAGGGGCATGCATGGCCTTCTTTCTTCACAAATTGGTGGTGGTATCGGAGTTTGAGGATCCTTTGTTCTTCAGATCCACCATCATTTCGTCCTTTGATGAAAGATCATTTTGGACCCCATTCTTCGAATGAATAAAGAACAAGCTGTGGCATGGTTTTCTTCATGGTTGAATATGTACCAATATTGTTATTGTTCGTATTGAGGTCGCTACTAATATTGTAGATTGACCTCTTTAGTTGAAACAACAATCAAAATCATGCATTTAATCTCTCCAATCTCGATATTTTCTACAAATTAATGACACCATTGAGCAAATTCCCCTGCCAGTCCCTTCCTACCTTTGATCCCCATCGAATACAAATCCCTGAAAATTCATGATGCTATGAAGGGAAAACCCCGACCCTTCCTATCTTCGATCCCCATCGAATACGAATCCCTACAAATTCGTGATGCTATGAAGGGAAAACCCCGATGCTGCCAACAGCAAGTTATTATTCAATTTGCTTCTGGATATGAACTAGGTTAAGAGTATTTAGAACTGATGCCTATGCCCATATGAACTAGTTAAGAGCATTTAGAATCGATGTTTCAGGCAGAGCCTATGCCCATATTTAGGGTAAGTGGAACATATATGAAAACCATAGTTTTATCAACTATGAAGAATTAATAATAATGTTGCAAATGAATAGTGATAATAATAATGTTGCAATTGAATAGTGATAGCAAAATTATTAAGGATTAGATTCATATATTTGGTATTTGTTATTTGTTAATATTATTGTGTATAAAATTTTTGGCAATGATAATAATGGGATTTAAAATTAAATAGTGTATTAATAGAAAGAATAGGTTATTATTTTTATATTTGGTTATTGATAAAATTATTGTTTATATTAAGAAAGACATATTTAATGATAATGGGATTTATTGTTAAATAGTGAATTATTAAAAGAAGGATGGATGGATAAATAAAGTTTTATTTTAATTTTTTAAATGATATAAGGAGATGGATTAATTTATGATTTCCTTATCTAACATTCAAGAATAAATGTTGGGTTTTGATGTTTTTCTCCTTTTTATATAACTTCTTGTGTCAAGAGAAGTGAAGTGTTCTCATAATCATTTTCTTTTTCTTTGACAAAGGAAAGTTATAGGATTCATTTCTTTGTTATCATCAAACTAATCATTAACTTAATAGAACTTACAAAATTAGACGCAAAACTAGGCGCAACTGGGCACAAAACACTAGTTGCAAAACTGGGCAAAAAAACTGGAAGCAACTCCATTGCAAAAAACTCAGTAAACCCTTGCAAAATCGGTTGCATCACCTTACCAGCTTTCAATTTCTATGCTTACAAATATGGACTCAAAGAAATTATCCCTTACAAGACATGTATTGAAAAATAATCCAAGTTGTATACTATTAATGTTACAATTTACTAAATTTTAGCACTGTAATTGGATTTGGAGACCCTCCGAAAGGGGTCTCTGAATCCATCTGCAGTGTTAAGGGGGGTCTCCGAATCCATCTGCAGAGCTAAAATTTAGTAAATTGTACAAATTCATTATCAAAACTATAATTTTCCACTACTGGAATGACACAACTAAAAATGACCACATAAATGACCAATTGTTATGTGGTCATTTTTAGTTTAGTTCTTATCTGGTGACCAAACTGGTCATTTATCTTGGTCATATTTAGTTTAGTTCTTATCCCGTGACCAAATGGGTCATTTATCTTGGTCATTTTTAGTCAGTTCACTTAAAATTTCTCATTTTTGGTCATTAATCCCTTGAAAACGTTTTGGTGACCAAATTTTTTGGTCGCCTGGTCACTTATCTCTCATTTTGTACTAGTGAATTGACATCAAATGGTCCGAACAAATAATAATAAAAATAAAATAAGGTGGCATTGGATCATGAGGGCACATAAGAGGTTGTGGGACCCACATGTCGCATGATTCCCCACTACACTTGTCATGATTATCTCACCAATTCGAGTTCAAGGTGAAGGGTAACATACTTGGGGGAGTTGAAGAGGTATTATTCATGGAATGAATCATTTAAGGTCGAATTGGAGTGGAAGAGTAACTCCCATAGAAGAGGAAGAAGCATCTTAGAAGGAATGTGACACTTGGGCTAGATTCCCTAGCTTCTATGACAACAATGATGAAGTTTCTAGGACAATTATGACACAAATAAAACCTAAATGATGACATATGACATATATGACATGTCAGGGATAAAAATAGCCTCCAAGAAGGTGCACAAGGGATTTTGGGCAGCCAAAGAGACACCCATTTGAATTGAGGGAAGATGGAGACTAGGAATTGTTGGACAAGTGGCACACATTGGAATCTCTTCCCAACTTGAGTTGGCATGAGGCTTTTGGAAGGAATTCAACCCATGGAGGACTTGAGAAGTTTATAAAAGACAAGAAAAAAGAGGAGAGTAGATTTTCATCATTTTTTATTTTCATCTTAGCAATTTGGAGAGCTTCTAGCTTGTCCATGCTAGTGGAGTGTTTACTCTACTTGCCTTAGTACCAATTTCGAGGGTGAAAGATTCCCATCCTAATTGGAAATTGGAGAGTCCATTCAGAACTTTCATTTGAAGCTAAAATGGATTTATTAGTTGCATTTTTATGCTATAGGGCAGCTCGTGGTTCTTTCTTCTACAACTTGTTCTCATCTCTATCTCACATTTCTTTGCATATTTTAGCTCTTAGAGAAAGGGCACCTTTGGTGAGATGCTGATCTCTTTGTGAGAGTATAAGATTATAAATTTATTTGTATTCTGATATATATATACTCTGTATTTGATTCTTAGAATACTCTCAAGTCTAAATACCAAGTGAAACTATGTAAATGTACCAAACGATGCATAAACGGTGCCATTTTCCCCATATCTTGTTGTTAGAGCTTGAAGAGGATTTATTTCGAATTGTATCAGTCAATATCTATGATTTTTTTGATGTATGGAGTGTAATTAATTTTATGAATATGTTTCATTGAAATTGCACAATTCCTTGGAACCTAAATCTCAAATTTCATAACTAGTGGTGAAGTTTACTAGCATTTCCCCCTATGTGAAGACATGTATACAAACATCTGATTTATGGGAGTTGAAGAAGTTTGTAGGAACTAATTGATGATGCATTGGGTATCTCATTGAAGTCCTTTATCAGTACCATGTCTCTGTTCTGAAATTTGGAGAGGTATTACAACATTTGGAAATCCATCTTTGTCCCCTACCCTTGGGGGTTTGAACCTCAAATTTACTAGTAAAATTACCCAACTTCTCCTAAAGTTAAATGAATATTGTAGAAGTCTCCTGATAGTGCATAACCACCCATGAGGTTCATTTATATGTATTAATACCATTCATATACCTTAAGTCTCAATTTGAGATCATTTGGATCCATTTGGAGCCATCTACCGTTGGGGGTTTCAACATAGATTTTCCTAGTAATTCTGCCTTTCATTCTCTAATTGTAAATGAAAGTGGATGAAGTATTTAGAAAGTGTCCAAGACTATAATATATACATCAATTTGTCCTATTACAACTCAATACACTCTAGAAACAGTTCAAAACCATTTGCGATCATTTGGGACAGTTTGGGGCTTCACTGGTCCAAGTTTCGAAAATTGACCAAATTGAGAAAATTTCCAAATTGGGGATATTACAGTGGTATCAGAGCATGGTACTTGCACCTGTGCATTAATATCATACATTTAAGAATAACTTGCAGCCATATCTTACTATTATGATGACTCCTATGAGTACAATGCTTATGAGCAGTATGAAGATGATTGTGAGCAATATGAAGTAGAATGTGAATGGTTTGAGGAAGAGGTGCCATCATGAAACACTTCTCGCAATTTCATAAGGAATGAGGGTTATTATTATGAACCTGAATCTGAGGAATATAAGTGTGTCACACTACCAAAGGATAAATATATGAATGAATTACAAAGATTGAGAGCAACATGTAAAACTTTGCCCCAACAATATCAAGCATATCTTGATGTGTATAAGAGATATACACAAAAGGATATTCCTTTTGAAGACTTTGTTGATTGGGTGTTTGAAAATAGGCCCAAAAATGAAGATGAGGGTTGAAGCACAGGTAGAATTTAGGAAGGCAAGAGCTCCCACATTTGAGGGGGAAGGTACAACAGGTCAAGAGGCAGAGGCATGGCTTCTGGGAATGAAGAAGTACTTCAAAATGCATGACTATTCAGGGAATGAAAAATACAGGGTTTCCATTTACAATCTAAATGGCATAGCTTTAATTTGGTGGGAGCCACTCATGCAAGTGAAGAAGATCAGTGAAAGAAGGATCAGTTGGGATAGATTCCAAAGGTACTTCAAGGAAAAATACCTATCAGCTAGGTATTATGATAGCAAGAGGAAGGCGTTCAATGAAATCAGTTTGGGGCAGAATACCATGGAAGAGCATGTCCATAATTTTTTGGAATTTTTGAGGTATCTAAACTACATCAAGGATGAAAGAGTAAAAATACAATGTTTCCTTGGTAGTCCACCGCAAAATTTCAAGGATAGGATTGAATTTGTCAATCCATGAAGCCTTGATGAAGCCATTATAATGGCCATGCATTGTTATGAGCAGAGCAGAGGTAAGTCTAAAGTGAAACCAACATGGAGAGGAAATCCTAGAGGAAAGTTTGAACCAAGGAAAAGTGGCTTCAAACCACCACTCGGAAATCAAACTAGAACCTTTTCACAAGGACATCAATCAAGGAGTGGATTCAAGACAGCAGTAGCAGTAGATAAAGCATCAAAATGACCACTTCAATGTTGGGGTTGTGGCGGAAACCACATGATTAGAGATTTTCCAACCAGAAGGGAGAACCCCAGGAGCTTACAGAACCATAAAGAAGAAACTACAGTGGAAGATATAGAAAGAGCAGCACCTTGAATTTATGCAACATTGAATGATTATCAAGCAGACCACTAATCAGTAGTGGTATAAGTTGAAGATAAGAAGCAAACCATGAGAAAAACTGATCATAACTATCTTAGGAGACTCATTCAATGGAGAAAAAATGTTGTATCATACATCAGTTGTAAGTTGGCACTCTGAATAATGAGTAATAGATGAATACGATACAATAACTGTCAAGAGAATTCAAATTAACTAGTAGGTCATTTGAATCATCCTCATTGCATAGCTTGGATAAAATTGGGGACATCATCCAATCAGTAGTGGAAGTCATAAATGGTCAATAGTCAGTCAAATGAGTCTAACTAAGTTTAACTGAACCATGTAAGCACAAATCAGGGGATGGAGACTCCAAGGTGGGCGTATGAGGCTGTCAGAAGGTCAAGTGGCACTCCAAAATAGATAATTGGGAGCTACAGGCAATTAAACTTAGCAATAAATGAACCAATTGGATAATAAATGCTCTAACTGAATGTTAAACTCCTGGTAGGTGAGATAAGGCACACATGTGATCTAGGTGACGAAAACAAGGCACATCAGGAAGGTAGGAGGGCTACTGGGGGCTGAAGACAGGAACTAGGGAGCTGAAAATAGGCTCTAGGTGCTGGGGAGACCACCAAGATGATGACTGGATGCATGCATTTGCATGAAAATGTATGCAGATGACTGGATGCATGCATCCATGCAAAATACAAAAATAATAGTGGAATATTCCAACACCCCCTGCAAGCTATACTATGACGTAGTAACTGAAATGGTAAAGTGGGGCCCTAGTGACTGAGACCAAAGGTCACCCCATACAACAATCTAAATAATAAAAGAGGAAAGAGGGAAAACCCAGTGGGAAGAAATCCCTCCCTCAAAATAGACTGAAGGATGCTAATCTAGCATATCATCACTCACCCCGGAAGGAGGAAAGTGTCATTCTTTTCCAAAGAAGGATTGATCGACCTGAAATGGATCAGTAATGTGAGAAGGATGAAACCTTCCATTCTGATAATCTAATCTAGTTCTTCGTCGATCAATTGGATCACCAGCAAGATCTCCGGTAGATCTGAGAGTAGCGGTTTCCCATCTCGAAAGAGGAGGATCATCAGTTGAGATATCATCAGGTTCTTGTGGAATTGGATCTCCCATTCACTCATCTTCTGAATGAGTTTCTAGATATTCAGGTTCTTGTGGATCTGGATCTAACATTCTTTCAAAAAGAGTTATTTTCCTATTGGGAGGGAGTGGATCATGCTCCAAAATATAATATGAAGATCATTATGGAGCATGTGATTCGAAACAACTGAGGTAGAATCAAATCCATGAATGTGTAGATAGTTCTTTGATCTCTCCTTTGAACCAACATAGGTGAGATCATAAAAAAGGAACTATGACATGATTATGGTATCTTGGACTTCAAATCAGATCCAAGAATTGGAATATGGTTTCTTATGATCTCCTTTGAACCAATAAGGGTGAGATCAAAACCAAAATCACAAAAAGGTGCATGAGTCATGAACCCAAGCGAATGATAGAGTCTTCCATCTTCGGTGAAACTCTGAAAACATGTGCCAATGACCAAATAGGATTCCAAAGAAGGAATCTGATCAAGGAGGGAGAATACATTGCCTCCCAAATCTGATTTTACCTCCAAAATACTCAGTATGTCATCATCTTTCACATCGGCAGTCTCATGAGAAGTAGAGATTGTGAAATTCTCTTCAAATTCTAGAGTAGTAACTCACATCTTTTGCTCAGAATTCGAATAAGAATATGGATCAATTGAAACCATGTCTTGTATTTCAAATTTATCTTGAAAAACTTCATCATGGGAGATGATGGACGCTGAATCATGAATAGAGAGAGCAATTGAGGAAGTACTACTGGGCTTGTTCTCCAAATGGACATCATCCTCTTCCTTCTTTCCAAATAAACTCTTCAATCTTGTCCAGTTATCACTTGGATGTTCTGTAGGATCAATGAGGTATTCCATATTGGAAAACATAGCAGTACATATTGTTGTTGAGGCTCTGTCACAATCATCAATCCAATCTTCTTCCTCTTTAGAGGAAACAAAATCTCTCTTAATACCAATACACATATTGAAGAGACCATATCTCTTCATGTAAGTTATCATATTTGGTTTCCATTCATCATAGTTGAATGAAGAGAGAGAAGAAACTGCTTCCAGATCCATGGAATATGTTGTTCAATTCGAATCTACTACTGCAATTGCAAAAGACATCAAAACTGCATCAATATGGATTCGAATGATGGAATGAACTCAATCTCCATATGTGTTTTTGGTGCAGAAAGCACTAGTGCAGAAGTGCAGAATAACCAGTGCATAATCAATATAGAAATTTTTTGCCTTCCATTCGAAGTAGTTGAATGAATTTAACTTGAGATCCATGATACTACATAATTCAAAGCTAAAGAGGGGAGATTCCTGCAAAACAATGAGAATTATGAAAAGAAGATCTATTGCAATTCGAATTGAACACTGCCTTAGGACATTGAGCACATGTGACTAAGTCCTTCACACCTGGCTAGACCTCACTGGATTGATCCAGTGAATTCAAGGCAATAGCACCAAGATTTGATGTGGAAACTCAAAGGCTTCTGGTGCTCAATGAAAGACAACTACTCAAGGAATTGTTGAAACTACTACAACTACTGCTGCTGCAATTCAAATAGTTGTTGTAAGCTCTGATACCATGTAATATTTTAGATCTAGGATCACTCAACAGTAGCATACCTCACTATAATTTACTCATGTAGTGCAGAAAGAAGAAGAAGAGATGATGAATCAATTAAAACTCATTACACAGAAAATGGAGAAAAACGGTTGTATCATATATCAGCTATAAGATGGCACTCTGAATAATGAATAATAACTGAATACAATACAATAACTGTCAAGATAATTCGAATTAACCAGGAGGTCATTCGAATCATACGTAGTGTGTAGCTTGGATAACATTGGAGACATCATCCAATCAGTAGTGGCAGTCATAAATGGTCAATAGTCAATCAAATGAGTCTAACTAAGTCTAACTGAACCATGTAAGCACAAATCATGGGATGGAGACTCCAAGGTGGGCGCATGAGGCTGTGAAAAGGTCAAGTGGCACTCCAAAATAGACAACGAGGAGCTACAGGAAGTTAAACTGAGCAATAAATGAACCAACTGGATAATAAATTCTCTAACTGATTGTTAAACTCCTGGTAGGGGAGATAAGGTGCACATGTGAGCCAGGTTAGGAAAAAAAGGCACATTAGGTACGTAGGAGGTCTACTAGGGGCTGAAGATAGGCTCTAGGGAGTTGAAAAATAGGCTCTAGGTGCTGGGAAGACCACCAAGATGATGACTGGATGCATGCAAATGCATGTAGATGACTGGATGCATTTGCATGCATGCATGCAAAACACAAAAATGATGGTGAGTATATTCCAACACATACTATACATTCTAAATTGTGTGTATTTGAAGAAGTTGGTGATGGATGAGATACATCAAATGCCATATTCGGGACACCTGGGATATCAGAAGACTATAACAAAAGCGAGGAAGCAGTACTTTTGGCATGGGATGAAGAAGGATATAGAAGAGTATATTGCTAGGTGTTAAACGTGCGAGCAGGTCAAGGAAGAGAATCAACGTCCAATAGGATTGTTGTAGCCCTTACCCATTCCAAGGTGTAAGTGGGAAGTGATTTCTATGGATTTTATAACAGGTCTGCCATTGACATTGAAGAAACATGATTCAATCATGGTGTTGGTGGACAAGCTATCAAAGGTAGCTCACTTTATTCCAGTTAAGTCTACTTACAAGGAAATTGACATTGCAAATATCTTCATGAAGTATATATTTAGGTTGCATGGAGTGGCTAGGGTGATTTTTTCAGATCAGGATACAAAATTCACTTCCAATTTTTGGAAGGGATTATTTCAGGAATTGGGAACAAAGCTGAATTTTAGCACAACATATCATCCTCAAACATATGGTCATATTGAGAGAGTTAATCAGATTGTTGAAGAAATGTTGAGGGTGGATGTGATGGATAAACCATCCAAGTGGAAGGACCACCTACACTTAGTGTAATTTGCATACAACAATGGATATCAAGCATCATTGAAGATGAGTCCTTTTGAGGTATTGTATGGAAGAGGATGCATAACTCCTGTGAGTTGGGATAGTCCAATGAACAGAGTAGTGCTTGGACCAGAAATGATTAAGGAGATGGAAGAGGAAGTTGTTAAAATTAGGCCGAATTTGAAGACATCTCAGGATAGGCAGAAGAGTTATGCATATTTGAAGAGAGTGCACAAAGAATTTCAGATTGGGGATCATGTTTACTTGAGAGAGAGACCAAGGAAGAGTTCCATGAAGTTGGGAAGTTGTGCCAAGTTAGCACCCAGATATTGTGGGCCATTTGAAGTCCTTGATAGGATAGGGTTAGTTGCATATATGATTGTATTTCCTGATAACATGAAAGCTCATAATGTTTTCCATGTCTCTCTAACAACCCAGAAAAATCACAAAAATTTAAAATTTTTAAACATTAAATGCTGAAATTACTAATGTGGAAAATAAAATAATTACTAATCTTTTAATTAATGACAAATTACGATGATGACAATTTATACTTCATAACAAAAAATACATCATTAGTTCTACTTGTGTTTAATTGTAATATACATGCTATAATTAAGTTTATCTTTTGATATATTCTCTTGATATAAAGTACCAACAGTTGTTCTTGGATGATGACGAAGGGTTCCTACGGGGGACCCTGAGGTTTACTTAGCTATTATCAGCTAAATCATTTGAACCTATTTCTTTTTCGCAGAATCGTAGGTAAGAGTATTACAACAATTCAAGTACTACAAGTAATTCTAAAATTATTCTTTTAGCTAGCCGTCAATGCTTTATGATAACTATAAGTACTTCCGTGTATGAAAGTTATTAATGGTATGGATCTTCAGTTTTTCTTCAGTCTTGCAAGTGTTGTCTTAACCATTTTTACAAGTTGCAGAAGTCGTAACTATTAATATCTAATCTAGACCCTTTTGTGAATCGTCAAAAAAGAGATATGTACAATATGAACTCTCAAATACATACTAGATTACAATATATAAGTGTTTGTTAAGATCCTATCATCATTTCTCCATTTGCAAAATAGTGGTGTTAACATGTATGTTTATTATGGAATGTTCCAACTTTACATAATACTCCATAATCAATGTTTATAATAATTTCGTGGTTATAGCTACAAGTCACAGAGTAACTATAAGAGTTTATAAATTTCTCAATATATAGGAATGTGATGATTCATACTATTGTGGCAATGATTTGATATATTATAACTATCAATACGATGATGTTACAAGTATGAGTTTTTGACTAAGGAAATTTAGACATTTCTTATTAAGCATTTATATGGTGAATAAAGTAGCAATCAAAAGATAGTGACAACATAATGTTACGATATATAATTTAAGAAATTCTAACTATAACCAAGTATCAATACCTTTTATCAACTACGACCTAAGTTATTTGGAAAATATGCAACATGTAACTATAGTCATGCGTTTTACGACTAAAAATTTGGGAATGTATTGATCTATACACTGTAACCCTAAGTCTTTGCACTGGCGTTAATGTTGACAAGGTATTGAATGTAAAGGTGCTACGTGTTGGAAGACTATCGAAACCGGTCCTCGGCATTTAAGTTGTTGATGTATTTGTAACTTCGGAATGTATTTCATATATGTATATTGTATTCCTATAGAGATGTTATTATTCCTCTATACGGAAGTGTCGTCATTTGTATTGTAAGTGTCATAACTTATACTTGATGGGTTATTGGCCACCTTGTTGGGGTCGGCCCTGTATAATTCATGTGGGTTAAAGGGTTATTAGACGACCCTATTGGGGATCGGCCCTATCAGCATTATGTTATGTGGTTAAGTTGAGTCCAACCTAGTAAAGGTTATTAGGAAAGTCAAGTCAAGTATAAATAGAGTGTGGTAGGCATTCTATTTGATCATTCACTTTCTCACTCATAGTCTCATTGGAGAGTGGCACACTTGTGGAGGAGGAGAATCTGCTGCTAGGAGAAGACTATCTCTTGTACTTGGGTTGTATCATTTCTCTATCTATCTTTGAGGAAGTTGTGAGGTTTTTCACCTACTTGGTTTCCCACAGTGAAACTCTGTGTCTCTTGTGTGCTTGCTTTATTGTGTCCATGATTGATATTCTGTAGATATGTTGTACATGTTATTCTCTCAGTTAAGATCCTAGATCAAATTGTAAATTTTGAAAAACTAACATGGTATCAGAGCTAGCCTAAAGGAAGGCATGCTATGGCATTTATGAGACTTGTTGCACTTGCGACAAATTGCAAGTTAGGGCTTGATATAGCAAAAACCAGTCATCGTAGCACTTTTGCTATAAATCCATTTTGGTGAAGGTTCAGGCTCTATAACCTTTACAGGCCGTATATAACATCCCCCTGTACCTTATATCGAAAGGAAAGCCTCTAATTGGTTGTAATTTGTGTTTTATGATCTGTACAATCTAGGGTTTTCTGCCTCTTCCAGATCTCAGTCATAAACAGGTGACCTAGGAAAAAAGGTCACAACTTGGGCTAGGAAGCTCGAATGAAATTTCGTAAAAGGTAACAGGTAGGGAATGGACTTTAATTTCATAGGACGAAGGTTTAGAGGCCGAAAGTGAAACAGTGACACGTGGCACTCTGTGCAAGTTCGCTCTCCTATTTTATCCCATAAATAGGTCACGTTGCGACACTTGGCATAAATCTCTCTCAGAGAATCCAATTGAGATCAGACCTGTGGGTTTGGAAAGATGACAGGTCAAGCTACCACAGGTCATAGTTTCACACCCTTTGGATTTGTAATTTTAGAGTTACACCAGAAACAATCAGGTGCATATTTCTGTCAAAACATAATTAAATTTTGAGCACCTTCATTCATGGCTCTTGGAATTAAGGTTTCAGAGAAAGTTGGAATTTTTGTAATGGGAGACCACTGCTGAATGCTACTCATCAAAATTGAAATTTAGAGACCAAGATCAAATTTTTTGGTTGGGAAGAAGGTCGGGCTTGATCAAACCCTAGTTCGGGACTTTGATTGGAAAGGTGGAAAATTAGGGCTTCTGCAAAAGTTGGAATTTTTTATGTATGTGACCATGGCTGGAATCTCCTAAAAAAAATCAAATTTTAGAGCTTTGGATCAAACCTTTTGGTTGGGAAGAAGGGTGGGCTTTATCAAACCCTAGTTTGGGATACTGTCTAGAAGATTCAAAAGTTTCAAAGGCAATTTTGAGGGGTGAAACTTTGCAGTTTTCAAAATCTGAGTATACCATCTTGATTAGCTCATCAAGGCGCATCTTTCTATCCTTTCAGAAGTTTGAAATTCAAATTTTGAATTTTTAGGGTTTCCCCAACAAACCCTAATCCAGCTCCATATCCAGTTTCTGCAAATCAAGTGGATTGGGTTAATCCCATAAGAGAATGGATTGGTCACCTGCAGAAGTGAAGAAGTTCCAGTTTCAGAGGGAGATGAGGCTAAGGCCTTACATAAGAAGATTACAAGCAATCTTGATAGGTATGACTTACAGGTATGTTTCGAAATTTGTTCATGATTAAGTTTGTGGTATGTTTGTATTCATTAAGGTTAGTACAATCTTGATTAACTTTAGACTTGTCGTATCAGCTTAATAAAATTATGAATGCATGATAGAATATATTCATTGATTAGGGTTTTGACACTTATGATTGTACTAATGCATTGTGGTGTTGTATGAGGTTGATGTTGTCTGCTAACATGAAAGGTACAACAAGAAAGACAAATCATGTTCTAGTTCAAGAACATATGACCATGGTAACATGAAGACAAAGGTTCATCCATTGCCATGGATCACATAGAAGATCTACTTACGAGGTATGTATAACTTGGTTCTATAATGGTTAACCTATGAGATATGCAAGTTACTAGCACAAGTCACTTAAGAGAACAAGAAGACATCATGTGGGTATGTTAGACAATAACTAGCTAACATATTGATCCAGGTATGTTTTTCCTATATCAAGTTAGAATCCTACCTTGTGTTAGAATCTCTTATATAAGTATACATGGCATGATTGATAATGATTATTCATTGAAGTTAGTAATCATGGGTTTAGGCATATTATGCTTCTTACTTTGATTGTTGATATGACTAACCAGAAGAGTCCTATGGTCAATAAGAATATGCATGAGTAAAATAAGTATTCCATGAAACCTTGAATATTAATGTTTATTATCTGTGTTTGAAATAATCATGACTGTGCATGTTTAATATTATTGTGTTTTGATATTATTGAGATTATACTAATGAATGTATGATTATGGATGAGATCTCGATGACAACACAATAATGATACTAGTAAGCATGCATAGTGATCAAGGATGGATATAAGTTCAAAGGATAGGTAATCCAGGAAGCAAAGATCAAGAGGGAGCACACTCCAGTAGTTCCTGCAAGGAAGCAAACATTGAGAGGGAGTCCACCCAACAACAACAAATAAAGATAATTATTTAAATTGTCATTTCTTGTATATTTGATTGATTAAATAATATTGTTCAATGATGTATATGCTTATGTTCCTAGACTTGGGGTGTGTATTATGCATATTATAATAATTGCATTAATGAACAGTATACTACTAATATGCATGTGATGGGTAAGTGGCCTATGGCACTGTAAAACATTCCATTGCTACTTATCTAGAATGAAACCTCTTTGCTGAGATTTTGGGAGTTGTTCACAACCTTAACAATGTTCTGGTAGAGATTGGAAGGCATCTAGAAAGTTACGGGATATGGATAAATGTTGTATTGAATCATTAGCTAAAATAATTGCATGATTGGTTGACATATTTATTTATGTGTAAGAATTTGTTCTGAAAACTATGACATGTTTCTAATCATGCAATTTAACTTGCTTTGTAGGAAAGATCGTATACAATCACCTACAAAAGAGGGACTACAACATTTGTTCCAACAACGAATTTTAAAGAAATCTATCTATTGAAGATATTGGAGAAATCTAAAATTCCCAGGATTCGGGATGCAGTAATGGAAGAATGCCATGATTGAGGAATAACAATCGATCATGAAGAATCATGTTTGGGATGCGGTCCCAAGATCTGAAGGGAAGTCTCTTGTGACTTCCAAGTGGATCTATAAGATCAAGCATGCTACAGATGGTAGCATAGAGAAATACAAAGCGAGGTTTGTATCTCATGGCTTCTCCCAGAAAGAAGGGATTGATAATGAAGAGACTTTTGCTCCTGTAGCTAGATACACTTCCACTAGATTAGTACTTTCTCTGGCTGCAGTGATGAAATGGAAAGTACACCAAATGGATGTCAGGACATCCTTCTTGAATGGTGTAGTTGAAGAGGAATTGTACTTGGAGCAACCACTTGAGTTTGAGACACATGAACAAGAGTCACATGGGTGCAAACTGAAGAAAGCCTTGTATGGTTTGAAATAGGAACCTAGGACCTGGTATGGCAGGATAGATGGATTCCTATCCAATTTGGGATTTACCAAGAGTAAAGCAGATTCCAACCTTTACTACAAGGTTGAGGAAGGAAATCCAGTGATACTACTATTGTATGTGGATGACCTGTTTGTAATAGGTGAGGATAGATTGATTTTCGACACGAAGAGGAAGCTAGCTGTCGAGTTCGAGATGAAGGACTTTGGTATGATGCACTACTTTCTTGGTATGGAGGTGTGGCAGAGTGCAGATGGAATCTTCCTTAGACAAGGGAAGTATGTAGTAGAGATCCTGAAGAGGTTCGAGATGATGGACTGCAAGGCCATGGCCACACCTGTGGAATTGAACCTGAAGCTTCTATGTGATGCTTCATCTGAGCCAGTTGATGCTACGATGTATCGTCAGATGATTGGGTCCTTGATGTACCTGACAAATACAAGACCATATATATGCTTTGTAGTGAACACCTTGAGCCAGTACTTGACAGATCCGAGACATGTTCACCTGATAGCTGCAAAGCATATTCTGAGATACTTGAAGGGTACAATTGACTATGGGCTCAAGTATGCGGTGAATCAAAAGTTTAACCTGGAGGGTTATGTTGATTCAGATTGGGCAGGTAGTTCCATTGATCAGAAGGGCACTTTGTGGTGCTTCTTCAGTATGGGATCCGGTATGATCTCTTGGTTTAGCAGGAAGCAGTCCTATGTGGCACTGAGTACATTCGAAGCAGAGTATGTCGCAGCTTGTTCAACTAGTTGTGAGGCAGTATGGCTTAGGAAGATACTGTCTGATTTGTTTGATCTCCAGCTGAGTGCTACTTGAATATATTGCTACAACCAGAGTTTTGTGAAGTTGTTAGAGAACCCGGTGTTCCCTGACAAGTCGAAGCACATTGAGATCAAGTATCACTATATTAGGGATATGGTGCAGAGAGGAGTAGTGAAGCTCTTGTATGTTGCGACCGACGAGCAGATAGCCGATGTGTTGACCAAGCAGCTGGCCAGAGTGAAGTTTGAATACTTCAGAGAAAGACTTGGTGTACTTCAGATCGAGATTCCCTCCAAAGGGAAGTGATGAGTTCAGAGACATTGATGCACACGGGCCATTCTCACATGGTGGTAGGTAGGTCCTCCCATGGTGAGATGTAAGGGCTGGGCCATTCTCACATGGTGGTAGGTAGGTCCTCTCAAGGTGAGATGTAAGGGCTGTTTGGGATTTTCCGACATGATGGTGGGTAGTTCCTTCCATGGTGACATGGTGATAGGAGATTCCTCTCATGGTCATTGATGTAATTGTCGTGCCTTTCTGACATGGTGGAAGGTAGTTCCTTCCATGTTGACATGGTGATAAGAGAGTCCTCCCATGGTCGTGATGTAAGTGTTGTTCCTTTCCGACATGGTGGCAAGTAGTTCCTTCCATGGTGACATGGTTATAGGAGAGTCCTCCCATGGTCGTGATGTAAGTGCTGAGCCATTCCTGGATGGTGGTAGGTAGGTCCTCCCATGCCGGTGTATATAAGTGTTGTGTGTGTGCATCTGGGTTGTGCTCCGTGTACGTGGACGATGACGATCATCTGAAGATGATGATGTGACAATATGGTACACATGTTTTGCAGAGGCATATGATCAGTCCCGAGATGCTCTTGCAGGTTTTGTAGAGGTAGTTTAATCAGTCCTGGGAGATCTTGCAGGTTTTGCAGAGGCAATGTAATCGGTCTTGAGGTGTACCTACTTGATGGCTTGCTTGCTGAAATGACATGATCAATATGATCATGAGTATCAAGATGATACTCCATGGTCATGGACAGGTTGTGCAATTACATGTAAAAGATCCTGGGAGATCCGATAGGTTGAGCAATATGCACGTAATCAGTCCTGGGATGCTCTTTCGAGGTTTTGGCTTAACACACGTAATCAGTCCTGAGGATTCCACAGTATGGCCAGTAATGATGAAGACCTACAGGTGGTGGGCCTACATACAGTATGAAAAAGTACTGGCTCTGCATAACTTCCTATGACGAGTAGATGAGAGATTTATTGAGATAGCAGCAACAGTGATGATGACGATGATCCAGAGAAGAATACTTGTGCTAAAATACATGTGTCAAGAAATACCTTCCTAGTTAAGAGGGAGTGTTGATGTATTTGTAACTTCGGAATGTATTTCATATATGTATATCGTATTCCTATAGAGATGTTATTATTCCTCTATACGGAAGTGTCGTCATTTGTATTGTAAGTGTCGTAACTTATACTTGATGGGTTATTAGACCACCTTGTTGGGGTCGGCCCTGTATAAGTTGTTAATTTTTTAGCATTAATTCAATATACTCTAGGATCTTTACTAAGAGAATAACATGTACAACATATCAAGTATAACAATGCATATCAATCACACCAAGCAATCACATGAGACAATAAACACACAGAGTTTCACTAGGGAAAACCATAAAGGTGAAAAACCCCACAACTTCGTCAGAGATAGAGAGAGCAATGATACAACCAAAGTACAAGAGATAGTCTTCTCCTAGCAGTTGATCCTCCTCCTCACATGTGCACCACTTTTCGAGTGATGGAAGAGTGAGTAAGTGAATGACCAAATAGAGATATCCAGATCTCTATTTATACTTGTCCTGTCCTGCCCAATAAACCAATGGGGCCAACTTGTCTAACTTAGCCTAATAACCCATGGTTACCTTAATCAGGGCCGACCCCACACATGGTGGTCTAATAACCCATCGGCAAGTTATGACACTTGTCAATACAAATGACGACACTTCCGTATATAGGAATAATAACATCTTTATAGGAGTACAATATACATAGATGGAATACATGGGTGAAATACATTCTGAAGTTACATATACATCAACACTCCCTCTTAACAAGGAAGGTATTTCTCGACACAGATATGCTAGCAAAAGTCTTCTTATCTGGATCATCATCATCGAATCATTGTCCTCGAATCATCGTCATCGTCATCGTCATTGCTGCTGCTATCTCAATCAATATATGAATCTACTCGTCATAGGAAGTTCGACAGAGCTAGTCCTTTTTCATACTGGTTGTAGGCCCACCACCTATAGGTCTTCATCGTCACTGGCCATACTGTGGAATCCTCAGGACTTATTACGTGCGTCACAAAACCTCGCAAGAGCATCCAGGCTGTTACGAGAACACAAATCTACCTGTCGGATCTCCCAGGGCTTATATTATATGTGACTGTAACAAAACCTTAAAAGAGTGTCCTGAAAGCAAGATCTCTAAAGAGCATTTCAGGCCTTTTTCATCCTATCCAGATCTCCAGGACTTATTACATGTGACCCCTACCACAAAACCTTTAAAGAGTGTCTTGACTAGCAAGAACTCCAAAGAGCATTTGAGGCCTTTTTCATCATGTCCAAATCTCTAGGGTGTATTACATGTGGTCATGGAAAAACCTCGAAAGAGCATCCTAGGACTGATTACGAGCACACAACTCAACCTATCAGATCTCCCAGGGCTGGATTATATGCCATAGGACAAAACCTTGAAAGAGCATCTGCCAGATATCCCAGGACCATATTACATGCCATAGGAAAGAGCTTGAAAGACTATCTGCAAATCTCCCAGGGCTGAATTATATGTCCTCCCAAAGCAAAACCTCGAAAGAGCATTTTCCAGATATCCCAGGGCAACATTACATGCCATAGGAAAAACTTGAAAGACTATCTGCAAACCTCCCATGGCTGGATTATATGCTTATCTGCACAACCTGTTCCACGGCCACAGAGTATCAACCTGATACTCACCATACATCATCCTGATCATCATCATTGCATCGTCCTGATGCATGTCATCTGGAGCAACATCCTGAAGCTCATCATCCATGATCATCCTGATCATACAATGCATCCACCTGATGCATACCAAGTATCTACCTGATACATATCATCATACATGATCCACCTGATCATACAATGTATCCAACTGATACACACACAGATACATGATCCACCTGATCATACAATGTATCCAACTGATATACATCAACATACATGATCTACCTGATCATAACAAGCATCCAACATGATGCATATACAAATACATGATCCAACCGATCATACCAAGCATCCAACATGATGCATATACAGAGCAGTAACTGGAGCATCATCTTGATGCTCATCATCTAGTGCTTACATCAACAACCATGTGAAAGATCCTCCTCTCACCATGCTTGGAATGGCTCCAGCAAATGTGTCCATCACTTCTTCCTTGCAGTGTCGTCAATATGAAGAACACCAAGCCTCTCTCTGAATTACTCAAACTTCACTATGGCTAGGTTTCGTCAGCACATCTGCAACCTGCTATTCATCGCAATATACAGGAGCTTCACTTCTCCTCTCTGCACCATATCCCATATATAGTGATATTTGATCTCAATGTGTTTCGACCTGTCGTGGAACAATGGGTTCTCAGACAGCTTCACACAACTCTGGTTGTCACAAAAGATACCAGTAACCTCCAGCGAGAGATCAAATAACTCAGACAGTAGCTTCGAGAGCCATACTGCGTCACAACTAGCCGAACAAGCTACAACATACTCTACCTCGTCTGTACTCAGTGCTACGAAGGACTGCTTCCTGCTAAAACAAGAGATCACACTTGATCCCATACTGAAGTAGCACCCAGATGTGCTCTTCCTATCTGCAGCACTGCTTGCCCAATCTGAATCAACATAACCCTATAGGTTAAACTTTTGATTCGCATCATACTTGAGCCCATAATCAATTTTACCCTTAAGGTACCTTAGAATATGCTTTATAGAAACCAGGTGAACACCTCTGGGATCCGTCAAGAACTAGCTCAATGTGTTCACCGCAAAGCAAATATCTGGTCTAGTGTTCGTCAAGTACATCAAGGACCCAATTATCTGACGATACATAGTGACATCAACCAGATCAGATGAAGCATCACATAGAAGCTTCAGGTTCGATGCCATAGGTGTGGCCATGGCCTTGCAGTCCATCATCTCGAACCTCTTCAAGATCTCTACTGCATAATTCCCTTGTCCAAGGAAGATCCCATATGCACTCTGCCACACCTCCATGCCTAGAAAGTAGTGCATCATACCCAAGTCCTTCATCTCGAACTCGGTAGCAAGCTTCCTCTTGGTATCGGCAATCAATCTATCCTCTCCTATTACAAACATGTAACATCCCAAAAATCGCTAAAATTTAAAAAAAAAATTGATATAGCCTAAATCATAAGAGAAATGCTATCTGTGGAATGAAAGTTATTTAACTAATAGATAATGAAAGCTTAATAAAATTATCATAGTTATTCTTAAGCATAAAAATATTATAGATTAGAAATGAAATGTGATAAAACAATGTTTATTTCTTATGTGTAATGATCTAGTAACAATACTGATGATCTATTTGCATATTTCTGAATGGGTTCCTACAGGGTGCCCTTGGGTTTACTTAGCTTGATAGCTAAAGTGTTGGATTATTTTCTTTCGCAGATCTGCAGGTATGGTAAATAAATAATTCTAGTACTTTGAGAGGTGTTTTACTTTTTAGCTATCCATCTCTGTTTTAAGATAGGTGTATAAGTACTGCCTATGCATGAAGGTAGCGATGGTATGAAGTTCCTAGGTTTCTTAACCAACTTGTATCATTTTTATACTAACACTTGTAGATGTTTTACACTATACTTCTGTGGTAACTGTTGGTAGATTCAATGGAATTACAACTTACATTAACGGTCTGAAAATGCGACAAGGTTGAACAAGATTTACTTTGGTGAAAAGTGATAACAACTATCATAAGATGATATCCATTATTACGACATGGTTGAGCATTGAATGATCTTAGTGAATAATAAAAATTGACCATTTATATCTATATGGCGTATTGCAAATATTCAAATTTCTAGATGTGTTGTTACATGTTCTGTTATGTCACTTTATAGGCAAGATGTTGCTTGGTTAATCGAATGCAACACATATTATTTTGTGGTCAAACCCTATCTTTCTAAATAGTGTGAGGGTTAGAGTTATAATGCATTAGCCTTATGCAAAGTGACCTAGCTTTTGAAATCATAATGTAGGTTTACTATATGCATGCATTAAATGTTAAATTTATAGTGCCTACAAACTAAGGCTTGTGTTGACATTCTAATATGTGCTTGATATATAAATATATCGTATTTTTTGATTTTGCAATGTATAATGGCTATGCGAATTGATTTGGCATTGGAAACACGATATGCATATAACCTATGGTTTGAAGTGCAATGCACACATGCTATGATAATTATAACATGATTTGAAACTTTATACGTGAATGTTATACCGTGATGTGATAATACCGTATGGTTTGAAACTATACAACGGGGTTGTATTATAGTGCTGATGTTATCCCGAGATCAAGATGTAAACAATAACTTCGATGCTGACATGAACTAAATTCCATTGCAGGCATACTCTGGCAGGCGATACGTAAGATCCGGCATTAAATGCAAACCTTGTGTAATGGTAGTGCTTTGTCTCAATGGCTCCGATGTGTATCTGGCTCCACGTGATGTAGTTGTATAAATGGTGAGAACTTTCCGAGCTGTAAGCTCTGCCCTAGTGATATGGCACTCCAACTGGGCTTGCTATTTATTGAAGTTATTAATGGTGGGTGATCGTATTCTCTGTCTTGGTACTGGCATCACTTGGCTGGCCAAATCTCTCCTGTTGATCTAACTGCCTCGACCGTTGAGATCTAAACCTAAGACAATCTCACATTACTGTTTGTTGTTTTCCTTAATGCATTCATTTGTAGCTTTTGGGTTTGGGAAGAGGCCGACAGGCCACTGAATTGAAGGGCTCGACCCTGGGTGGTTTCTTGATGGTTCTGTAACTCCAATCCCTGTAAATTAATGGTGAAAACTTACTGTATAAGTTGCTCGGGTTTGAAAGGTGTATGGTAATGAAGCCCTGTGGCTTTCGTCGTGTGACATATTAGGTTTTCGGTGAGTTATACTCCGAGTTTGATAAATGTTCAGTTGCATGATGCCCCTGTTGCGTTCGTTGGAAGAACTGGAAGCATGAAACATTCCATTCGTCTGTTATTGTGAAGGTAAACTTGACTCGTAACACAATTTGTTAAATACAGTTTTGGTTTATCAAGTATTCGTTTGGAACTTGTTATAACTTTTGGTTGATTTATGTGGCAGGTACTACCTTCATTGTGGATTTTATAGTGCTGGGGTTTGTTGGCAATGGATGGCACACTACACTTCCAGTGGCATAACCCTCCGTAGGTTCTCCTGGTAGCTTTTGGCCATCGTTTGAAGTTGTAACAACTTTGTTTTCTGGAATTCGTGGTTCAAAAACAGTGTTGTTTTGTTTTACGCCTGTGTTATGGATGCCTCTCGACATACAGGGTCAATGTAATAATTTTGTAGGTTACTGTACAGTGTTTTGGATTCTGAGTTTGAACTGGCCAATGTACTTCTGTCCAGAAGGGTTTCAAGCTCTATTGAGTTTTCAATAAGAAGAAAAATTTACAAGTCTATGTTGCAGTAGTTGTTTTGTTTCATCGTTTTTGGGGGTTGGCCCATGAACATGACCTGTGACTCGTCGATTAAAATGTGGAAATAAACTTGTGTTTTAGCAGACCTCTATGTTTGACTTTAATGTAATACGAAGTATGGTTTGTGAAACTAGGTTTTAATACATCTGCTGCTATCGTTTTCTTTTATGGACTGTAATACTATGAAATGTAAAACAATGGAAAAAGGAAACCGTGTGATGTATAAGAATAATGAGAAGACTGCTGCTATTACTAAACATGGGGTAGATGTTCGTAATCTATGATATGGTTCTGGCCTGTATGTAGTCTGTTGATTTTGAAATGATGTTGCATTTTCCTTCTATAAGCTTTTCAAGGGTTAGGGTTTGACTCTATTTAAAATGTATGGAAATGAGTTTGCTCGTCGTTAAGACCTCAACAATCCAAACTTGTTTTTGCTCCTGTTGTTTAGAGTTGTTCTACTATTAATGAAATAATGGAACTTTGAAATAATAGTGAGGTTGTTCAGCTAGCTCGAACTGTAGAAAAGAATGCAGTTGTGTGTTTTGTTTTATGGCAATAGAAACATGTGATTGAAAATTAAGTTGATAACTGTTTAAAATAAAAAGATATTATTTAATATCTCTGTTGCTATCGTTCAATGATAAATTCAATAGTTTTAAGGTTTGGCTATGAAAATGAAAAATGTAAACCCCAGGTTTGTAACATGAGACTTCAGTTATATGACAAGAAGATTTGTTTGCCATAACATAGAAAATAATTTATATAATTTTTAGAAAGGAAAATTATTTATTCCTAAACAACTGATATTTATAAAATGGAGAAAACATTACTGTATATCCTTAAAACAATTATCTATGCAGAATAAAAAAGGAAAAACACTGATACATGTATACATATGAAATTAACAGTAAACAGTAACTTAAGAAAATACAACGTTTTTATCTTCTCATTCACATGACTATTTTGTTTATCATTCATCTATCCAACTTAATTTGTCTCTGTACTAGAGTACGATGCAGTTCCTATAGCATGGGGAAAAATGCAGAGAATATTTATTTCATTCATCAATTCTATTCATAATTTTAATTTGGTTCAGAAACTAAAAGTAGGGATAATTAAACTAGAACACATTCTATAATTAAGAATGAAATACTTGCAATAAACATATTTAACTACTTAATAACAGATAAACAAATAGAACCTATAAATGAAGATAGGGACAAAAAACACCCAAGGAGGCCTGTTCCTCCCAACCTATTCTAGAAGAAGTAGCCCAACTGCTGGCTTCTTGTGAACCCCCGAGCCTGATTACTGAACCACTAAATAGATGGAATCTATGTAGAAGAAAGGCACTCAAAATGCCTTCAGCACTCAGCATCAACCTCCTGAAATAACATGCCTTCAGCACTCAACATCAACCTCCTGAACTCAATAAGAGTTTGGTAGACTCACAACATGATCAACAACATAGCATATCCCCTCATCAAATCTCTTGGGTGCAAACACAGCAAAACCCCAAGGTAAATTTCCTCGTCAGGAAAAGTGATGAACCTCAATTCAAAATTTGATGGCTATTATATAGACTGCCTAGGTCTTTAGTGGTCAGTTTGGAATAAATGAGCCTCAAGCTCCAGTCCCATCTTTCAGGGCACTATGACCACATTTCAAGGGAGTTGTCCCATACCAACAGCTAGTTAGTTGCATCATGATACTGCCACTTGTCTATTGCCTTCTACCCCAGATTCCATTCCACCTAGTGGATCAGTAACCACTCTTTCAACAGTCCTCTTAGGTGTTTGTCTCCTATTTTATTTATTTAATAATAATATATTGTGCAAATTACAGTCATCCTTGGACACATGTTCAACAAAAACTATACAATAAAAGTTATCATAATGTTTTCTAACACAAAATGTTTTCTAGCAAAAAAGGGTATGTTACAAAACAGGTCATCCACATACAAGAGTAGTATCACAGGATTTCCTTCCTCAACCTTGTAGTAAAGGTTGGAATCTTCTTTACTCTTAGTAAATCCCAAACTGGATAGAAAGTTGTTTATCCTACCATACCAAGTCCTAGGAGCTTGCTTCAATCCATACAAGGCTTTCTTTAGTCTGCACACATATGACTCCCTGTCATGTGTCTCAAAACCAAGTGGCTGCTCCACATACACTTCCTCCTCGACTACACCATTCAAGAAAGATGTCTTGACATCCATCTGGTGTATCTTCCATTTCATCACTGTAGCCAGAGCAAGTAGTGATCTAATGGAAGTGTATTTGGCCACAGGAGCAAAGGTCTCTTCATAGTCAATCCCTTCTTTTTGGGAGAAGCCAGGAGCTACAAATATTGCTTTATATTTCTCTATGCTGCCATCTGCAGCATGCTTGATCTTGTATATCCATTTGGAAGTCACAATAGACTTCCCTTCAGGTCTTGGGACTACATCCCAAACATCATTCTTCATGATTTACTGGTATTCCTCGACCATGTCATCCTTCCATTCTTTCTTTTCCACTGCCTCTTCATAACTGGAAGGTTCTTTATTCATAATATCAAAAAGTAAAGCAACATACCTGGTATGTGATCTAGTTCTCTTCTTTTCTATGTGTTCTTCTTCTAGAATTCCATATCTTTCTGCATCTTGGATGAACTCTCTAGCCCATGCAAGTTTCCTCTTGTGAGATTTATTCTCATGGGGTGGATCTACAGGTATTTGTGGATCTTCAACTTCGCGATCTGCTTCTGGAATTGATTCAGTCATGGTGATGTCTTGAAATCTGTTTTCCTTTGGTTATTCATCATCTTCAACAGGTGTCTTTCTTGATTTGATGAAGGCTGAGTTTTCATCAAATGTTACATCCCTGCTGACATCAATCTATTTGAACCCTCGAAAGTATATTCTGTAATACTTCGAGCTTTCACTGTACCCCACAAAGATGCCCTTCTTTCCTGAAGGATCTAGCTTTGTCCTCTTTACCTTTGGAACATGAGTGTATACTGTACAACCAAATATTCTAAGATGGTTGACTTCAGGCTTCTTACCAGAGAAGAACTCTTCTGCTGTCTTGTTGTCCAATATCTTGTGAGGTGTTTTGTTCTGCACATATACAACTGTCCTAGCTGCTTCTGCCCATACATGCATAGGAAGATCCTGGTCATACAACATTGCTTGTGTTTCTTCCATGATTGTTCTATTCTTCCTTTCTACAACTCCATTTTGTTGTGGATTGTAGGGAGCAGTCAACTCCCTCTTAATCCCTGAATCACTGCATAGCTTCTTGAAATCACCTGAAGTGAATTCTTCGCCATTGTCGGATCTGAATGTCTTTATTTTCTTATCAGATTGATTTTCCATCAAGGCTTTGAATTCCTTGAACTTATCAAACACTTCATCTTTGTTCTTCAAGAAATAAAACCAAGTCTTCCTGGAGAAGTCATCAATGAAAGAGACATAGTAAACATACCCACTCAGAGAACTGGATGACATTGGACCGCATACATCGGAGTGGATAATTTCCAAGATTCCTTTTGATTTTCTTTCACTGCTTGGAAATGCCTTCTTTATGCTCTTTCCTTTTGCACAACCTTTGCAAACACCTTCATGCTTGGTCTTGATTTCCGGAAGACCCTCTACTACTTTACTTGCAATTGGTAGTGCCCTATAGTGCACATGTGCAAGCCTTCTATGCCAAAGTTCACTTGGCTCCATCGATTCATGAACCATGGCATGTTTAGGTTGTCCCTTTAATTTATACAACCCTCCCTCTTGCTCTCCAATCACTACTGCATCATCAATAGTTTTACCTTTTGGCCACATTAAGACTTGGCCATCTACAAATGCCACCCTCATGCCTTTGGAATCCAATGCAGATATGGAGAGTAGATTCTTCTTGAGCCCAGGTACATATAGAACATCTTTCATCTTCTAAGACTTCCCAGAGTCTAGGTTGTAGGAGGCTTCACCACTTCCTTTGATAGGATATTGATAGTCATCCCCAAGTTTCACTTTATGGGGTGACTCATGTTCAGATAGATTTACAAAAGATTCTTTAAACCCAGTCATGTGTTTGGAAGCCCCACTATCAATAAGCAAATCATTACATCCATGAGAGATAGTACCTGTGAGAGCGGACATTAGAACATATTCATCTTCACTTGATGAATCATCACTTTTTTCCCTAGCCTTCTTTGGAGGTTCATCATCCTCAGTAGCATGAGCATGGTACCTTCTCTTGCTGCCCTTCTTCTTCTTGTTGAAGTTGTTGTTGTCCTTTTTTTTCTTGGGACAATCTGTAGTAAAGTGTCCCTTCTCATTACATGTGAAGCATCTCATATATTTCCTATTCTTTTGGTGGGTGTGAGAGGATTTCTTGTAATGAGAGTGCTCCTTCTTAGGCTTGCTTCTTTTGGTGTGAGCTGTGACAGCTTGATCTTCATTCCCCATCTTTTCTTCTCAAGCCACAAGCCTTGCTTCTTCTTGTGAACATTCCTCCCACAGTCTACTGAAGGAGATCAACTTCCTTCTAGCACAAATTCCTTGAATAAAGGAATCCCATGACCTAGGTAGGCCATTCAAAGTGGTCATGACAATTTCACTATTCTCCACCATGTCATCCACAGCTTCAAGTTGTTCCTTGATCTGAGAGACCTTGGAGAAATAGGATTGAATGGTCTCTCCATTCTGAAGCTTTACCCCTTTCAATTGGTTCCACAGAGTCATCTTCTGATTTATGTTCTTCCCTTCAAACAGCTTGGTCATAGAGTCAAACATTGCCTTGGGTGTCTTTAGAGATGACACATGTGGGATGATATGGTCCTTGATAGAATCAACAATGATCCTCTTTGCCTTGACCAAGTTCTTCTTATGTAAGGCCTTAGCCTCTTGTTCCTCTGGGACAGGGACCTCTTCCCTTATGTAAGTATCCCATTCATTTTCTTCCAGGATCAACCCAATCCTATACTTCCATGCTCGGAAGTTATTAGCCCCTTCAAGCTTATCCTCAAGCTTGGTGTGGTGAGACATCTTTAAAGAGTACTTCAAATGGAAATAGAAAATATTTAGGTCTTACCACTTGATTTGCTGAAAACTGGATTTGGTCCAGGATTAGGGTTTGTTAGAGAAACCCTAAAAATTCAAAATGTGAATTTCAACTTTCTGAAAGGATAGAAAGATGCACCTTGATGAGCTGATCAGCCTGGTATATTCAGAATTTGAGATCTGCAAAGTTTCACCCTTCAGAAATGCCTTTTAGTATTCCCGGATTCACTATGGAGGAACCTGAATTAGGGTTTGAGTTTCCCGAAGCTTCACCCAACCAAAAATATCGATCCAAAGCTCTAAACTTTGATTTTGCCAAGGAGCTTTCAGCTATGTCCTCAAAATTCAGAAATTCCTATTTTTGTGGAAACCCTAAATTTTAGGGCCAAAACTGAAAGTGCTCAGAATTGAATTCTGATTGGACAGAACGATTCTCCTTGATGAGTAGAGTCAATCTAGCTTACTTCCTTTCCAAAATCTGTGAAGAGAAACCCAATAAACAAGAAACCCTAGTTTCCACCACTGCACAATCTCTTCTTCTCAGGGAAGCTCTAATACCATGTTAATTTTTGAGCATTAATTCAATATACTCTAGGATATTTACTGATAGAATAACATGTACAATGTATCAAGTATAACAATGCATATCAATCACACCAAGCAATCACATGAGACAATAGACACACAAAGTTTCACTGGGGAAAACCATAAATGTGAAAAACCCCACGACTTCCTCAGAGATAGAGAGAGCAATGATACAACCAAAGTACAAGAGATAGTCTTCTCCTAGCAGTTGATCCTCCTCCTCACATGTGCGCCATTTTTCGAGTGATGGAAGAGTGAGTAAGTGAATGATCAAATAGAGATATCTCGATACCTATTTATACTTGTCCTGTCTTTCCCAATAAACCAATGGGGCCGACTTGTCTAACTTAGCCTAATAATCCATGGTTAACTTAATCAGGGTCGACCCCACACATGGTAGTCTAATAACCCATTGACAAGTTATGACACTTACGAAACTTGTCAATACAAATGACGACACTTCCATATAGAGGAATAATAACATCTCTATAGGAGTACAATATACATAGATGAAATACATGGGTGAAATACATTCCGAAGTTACATATACATCAACATAAGTCATGTGGGTTAAAGGGTTATTACACCACCCTATTGAGGGTCGGCCCTATCAGCATTATGTTATGTGGTTAAGTTGAGGCCGACCTAGTAAAGGTTATTAGGCAAGTCAATTCAAGTATAAATAGAATGCGGGAGGCACTCTATTTGATCATTCACTTTCTCACTCATACTCTCATTGGAGAGTGGCACACTTGTGGAGGAGGAGAAGTTGCTACTAGGAGAAGACTATCTCTTGTACTTGGGTTGTATCATTGCTCTATCTATCTCTGAGGAAGTTGCAGGGTTTTTCACCTTCTTGGTTTTCCCTGGTGAAACTCTCTGTCTCTTGTGTGCTTGCTTTATTGTGTCCATGATTGATATGTTGTAGATACATTGTACATGTTATTATCTCAGTTAAGATCCTAGATCAGATTGTAAATTCTGAAAAACTAACATAATTTTTTTACCTACTATGTGTAGTGGAAGTCTTAAGTGGAAGCCTTCATGGATGAAGGTCACATGAAAGAGTTCATAAAAATACTATCACAATGCTAAGCTGTGCCATACTTTAACCCTTGGTCTACTGATTTGGAAAACTGGTGGATGTTGTAATCAATAAGGAATTCAATGTAGTGGTTTCCCGAACTTCGACGTGCCTGGATGGCATTTCCTCCATCGTTGATCTCACATGTTCTTGGTCTTTGAGCATGAAACCCTAGTCTTTGATTGTATGTATCGTTGAAGTGTTTCTTTGGCCTTCATTTCGTTTGGTAGTGGTAGGGTGGAGAGGCGGACTTCCTACAGTAAAGTAGGGCTGGGAAATTACGGTTTGGAGGACTCCTTCCTTGAGTTCGATCTCTTGACCTACTGGGAAAACTTAATAGTTTTCAGGTGGTTGTTTACTCTTTCAGAGATGAATCATAATACAGCATTCGAAGTGTTTTAGGAAGTTGTCTCAAGGTTTTTATGATTAGTTTTTCTGAGAAAGTAGTTGGGACCGAGGTTGTTTCTTACTGCAAAACAAAAAGGTTCTCAGGATTTGAATTTCCTCTTCTTTGCGTTTGCTAGATGGCTTTGTCGTTTCCTTTTACCGGCGTCTTAATCTTGGAGTGGTGTTGCATAGGTAATGTTTCAATAAAGTAGTGATAGTGTTATCTATTTTGTTTATTATTAATAACTCTGCATTCATCGTTTAACCTTAGAAGGAATCTTGTGGCAGGTTTTTCACTTCGTCGAAGGATTACAGGGTTTGAAAGATTGTGGAAGAAAAACTGCTCGACCACCAGTAAGCCTCGGTGGTTCTTTACTTCATATAAGGTTCTCCTGGCCTCGTGTGGTCGATGCTTCAGGTTTGGCATTAGGTTGTAATGGTTCTTGGCAAGGTTTTGGCCAGTGATATGTTTTGGAAACCAAAAGACAAAAGCACCAGAGGATGATATCCTCGGCTTTTCTTGTTACTTTGCTTCGTAGCTTTTCACTATAAATTTTGTTGCAGTAGTACACTTGTTTAGAATGTAAATGCTAAAGGGATGAACCCTCATCATTTTTAAATTAAAAAAATACAGTGTTAAGAAACTTCATAAAGTTTTTCTGTGCGATGTATAAGTTTGGCTAAGTCGATACCGTGTTTTGGTGAGAGTCGAGAGCCATGGGCTGACTCGTTTCTGTAAAATAAAAGGTTCTGTACTGCAATGCTTATACTTTTGTTTTTTAAATGATGAGAAGAGACTAAGTTTGCACTGATCATAACTTAAAATGGTTTCTATGTGGTTTCTTTGTTTATATAAATCGATGTTTGTTGTATTGAAAACTATGTGTTTAAAAATGGCTATGTGCCAAAGGTTTCTACCTTACTCTTTGCAATTAAAACCCTACTCTATAGGTTTCGATGGTAGACTTGTTTTTAGCTAAAAACTGTACTATCATTTTGAAAAAGTCCGAGAGTCATAGGTTAAATGGTTTCTTGAGAATGAAACCCTGAGTTTGCGTTGTTTAAGTTAGAGTTTAGAATGGTGATGATACTTGGTTTCTGGTATTTGAAACACCACTTAAATCAATAATATAGTTTATAATAATAATAAAACTCTTGTTTGAGTTTGTAGATAGTTGCCGTTAAGTGTGAAATTTGATCAATAGCAATGCATTTGATTTATATCTAAAGTTGCAGAATAAAATAGGAATCTTTGGTATTGAAAACATTATAGATATTCTGCGTTGATATTTCAGCTATTTAAAAAAAAACTAAGTACAATAAAGAAAAGCAATGAAAACTTGTTAAAAGACTGTGATGATTGCATTTGCTATGTCAAAAGGAATATAAACCTAGAATACTTCATTCCTACCAAATGTGGGACATAACAGGTTAGCCTTAGATAAAGAAATGTTAGGTTTAATTCGCAACTACTTATAATTCATGAATATCAATGAAGGAAAAGAATGGACTTATGATACTTTAAGGTTTTTGAATGAATGAATGTAAAATGCATTGCTTGTGAAATCTGGAAAAAGTAAATAGCCTAAGTATAAACCCCAGGTTTTAATACAGAAAAGTACTATTCATTTCTGACAGTATGTGAAAGATAACATTAAAATGCCTGTACTAAGAAATGTTATTTCGATCCTAAATCTAGACATCTACTCCATATCATAGAACATGATTGATAAGAAAATTTAGTGAAAGTCAACAACATTCATCTCTTCATTCATTTGGCAATCAGCCTATCAAATCATCTATCTTAAATTTTCCTTCTCTATACTAGAGTACTATGAAGAAGACAACATGGGGAAAAATACAGAGAAGATATTTAATCAATCATCTCACTTACTTAACCAACATTATACAAATCCATGCTTAGGTCAGAAAATGAAACAAATACTTCTGTATGCTATTAACTGTAAATACTAAATCTACAAATGCAGAAAAACGTATAACTGAAAATAAACAAGACATAATAGTAGAACCTGGTGAATGTAGGAGAAACAAACAACCCAGGGAGCTTGTTCCACCCAACCTATTCCTGAAGATAACCAAATTACTTTCCTTAGGACCCCCGAGCTTGTTCACTGAACCACTAAGAAGAAGAATATGTAGAAGCTTTAGGTCATCCACTTGCAGCAGTAATTTGGATCATTCAGTCCTATAGAATTTGCAGTCAAAGAGACCTACACCAGCACCTTTGGTTCCCTTCTCAGAATATTTTCAGCAGCCTCACAATGAACTTCCACTTAGCCTCCCTATTCGAATCTCTCAGTGATCACCTGATACACTTGAGGAATTATTTCTGCAGAAAATAATGTGGAGCTCCCTGCTCAATTTGAATTGCCTTATCTAGGCTCCCTAGGCCTTTTTAGTGGTTAACCTAGTCATTAGTGACCTAACAGCTCTGTTCCACCCACCTGGGGGATAATGCCACAATTTTAGGGGTTGTTGTCCCATAACCAACAACTAGTGGTGGAGTGCAAATGCTGACATCTGTCCCATTCCTTCTAACAGCTTCCATGCCTCCTAGTGGGTCAGTGAACACTCATTTAACAGTTCCCTTTGGTGTTTGTCTCCTATTTTAATTTATTAAATAATATTAATATGTTATTAGAAACATCCTTGACCAGATTTGGTCATAATTACAAAACTTTGTAATTATAATTTAACATAAAGTTTTTTGCAAATAAAATAAATAGTCTCAAAATTTGGGTAGGTGACATATACCCCCCCTTAAGCCTCAACATCGTCCTCAATGTTGTTCATTCAGTTTCCGAGTGTTCCTGAAACAGAGTTGGGTATGCTACCCGCATACTACTCTCCAACTCCCAGGTTGCCTCTTTTGGGCTAAGGTGCTTCCATTGCACCTTTACCTTCCCAATGGTGCAATTCCGGAGTAGAGTTTCCCTCCTCTCGAGGATACAATCCGGTTCCACCTGCACATCATTACAATTTATAACATGAGTAGTATCATGTATATATTTCTTTAAAACTGAAATATGAAAAACATTATGTATTTTTAGATTTGGTGGCAAAGCTAGTTGATATTCCACGGGTCCTACCCTTGACAAAATTTTGAAAGTACCACAATACTTGGGTGCCAGTTTGGCACAGCTTCCCAATTTTAATGAGCTCTTCTCCGGTCTTACCTTAATGAAAACATGCTCACCAACATGGAACTCTTTATGAGTCCTTTTAATATCTTCTTGAGTCTTTTTCCTATATTGGGAAGCTTTAAGATTTCTTTGTACCTATTGCACAGTTAGTTCTATTTCCTTCAACAATTCAGGTCCTAATATAACTCTCTTAACTGGGTCATTCCAAGAAACTGGTGTATTACATTTCCTACCATAAATAATTTCAAAAGGGCTAAGCCTAGCTGATGCATGGCAATGGTTGTTATATGCAAATTCTGTTAAATGCAAGTAGTCCTCCCACTTACCAGGCTGGTCCTTAACATACATTCTTAGCATGTCTTCCAATATCTAATTTACTCTTTCTGTCTATCCATCCGTTTGTGGATGAAATGTTATGCTGAAGTTTAAGGTTATATTCAACCCTTTAAACAAAGATCTCCAGAAGTTTCCAGTAAACTTAGAATCACGGCCTGAAACTATCACTTTTGGTATTCCATGTAATCGAAAAATCTGTTTCATGAAAATTTCTGCAATATCTGGAGCCTTATAAATAGTTTTTACTGGTATAAAATGTGTTGCCTTGCTGAGTTTATCCATTACCACCATGATGGAATCATTTTGTTTCTGATTTTTGGGTAGTCCAGTAATAAAATCTATCCTTATGATCTCCCATTTCCAACTAGGTATAGGTAATGGTTGTAACAATCCAGCCGGATATTGATGTTCAACCTTTACTCTTTGACAGTCAAAGCATTTATCTATATATTCTGCTACTTCATCCTTCATCCTGGGCCAATAATAATCTTTCTGTAACATAGTTATGGTTTTCTGATAAACTGGATGACCAACATAATGACTTTTGTGCATCTCATCTAAAATTAGAATTTTTATCTTTGGTACATTAGGCACATATAGAGTCTGTTCTTGTACAACAGCAATCCATTTTCTCTTAACTTGTAATCTGCCATAGAATTTTCAGAATTATTTTCTACTGTCTTTTCATGTAAATTTCTGTACTCTTCATCCGATTTAATCCCTTCGAAAATCTGATTCTCTAAATATGTTGTTTATGTGCTGATGGTTGAAATAAAATTTAACTTCGAATTATGACTTAAGGCATCAACAACTTTGTTCTCTTTACCCTTTATATGCTGAATTTCAAAATCATATTCACTTAGAAAGGTTAGCCATCTAGCCTGTCTAGCATTCAAGTTCATTTGATCTAGTAAATACTTCAGCCCCGTGTTATCTGTCATCAAAGTAAATTTCCTGCCAATAAGATGGTGACGCCACATTTTTAAGGCATGTATTACTGCTAATAATTCCAGATCATATGTAGAGTAATTTTTCTCATGTATTTTCAGCTTTCGAGACTCATATGTAACAGCATGTCCCTCTTGTGTTAGGACTCCACCGAGTTCATCATTACATGCGTCAGTGCATACTATAAAATCTTTATTAGGATCTGCAATTCTCAGAATAGGTGTTGTAGTTAGTAATTCCTTCAACTTCTTAAAACTGTCTGCACACTTTTGATCCCATACAAACTTCTTCCCCTTCTTCTGTAAGGAGGTTATGGGGTTTGCAATCTTCGAAAAACCTTCAATGAATTTTCTATAATATCCTGTAATCCCCATAAACGATCGTACGTCCGACACATTCTTAGGAACCGGCCATTCATTAATGACTTTTATCTTATCGGGATCAACCGAAATTCCTTCCTTAGAGATTATGTGACCTAAATACTAAATCTTATCCTTGTGAAAGTCACACTTACTAAACTTAGAATATAACTGATGATCTCTCAGAACTTGTAAAATAATATGCAAATGTTCGTCATGTTCTTCCTTACTTTTAGAATATACCAGGATGTCATCTATGAACACAATGATGAACTTATCCAAATACTTATGCAGAATATTATTCATTAAGCACATAAATACTGCCGGGGCATTATTCAACCCAAATGGCATGACCACGAACTCATAATGTCCATAGCGAGTTCTAAAGGCTTTTTTAAAAATATCCTCATCTTTCACACGAACTCGATGATATCCTGACCTTAAATCAATCTTTGAATATATCCTTTCTCCACGCAACTGATCAAATAGATCGTCTATGTGGGGCAACAGATATCGATTCTTGATTGTCATCTTATTCAGTTGGCGATAATCTATGCAAAGTCTTAAAGTGCCATCCTTCTTCTTAACAGAAATAGCAGGTGCCCCCCAAGGAGACACGCTAGGTCTTATATAGTTTTTATCAATTAGTTCCTTCAATTGTGATTTCAACTCATTTAATTCTAGTATATTCATCCTATATGGAGCTTTGGAGTTTGGTACTGCACCCGGTATCAGCTCAGTGGTAAAATCTAGATCTCTCTTTGGGGGTAATCCTGGAATATCTTCTGGAAAAACATCCAAAAATTCTTTTAGGATAGGTATATCTTTTAGTCTCAGTTTTTCCTCTTTAGTAATTAACTCCTCATGTACTACATTCACTGCAAACATCTTACATCCTTTTCTAAATTCCCTTTTCACTTGCATAGCTGAAATCTGTCTAAGTGATGTCCTTCTAGGAATACCCTTTAATTCTACTGTTTCTCCTTCATCATTTAGACAGGTAAAACTTTTCTCATAACAATTCAAAATAACATGATGTGTTTCTAACCAGTCCATTCCAATTAAGATGTCATAGGATCCTAAAGGTAAAACAATTAGCTTGGTTTGTGTCTTTAGCTGATTCATAGATAAAACACAACTTTCAACAAAATCAGATACCTTTCTTTTTGTTCCTGTTGCTAGTCTAACTAACCAGGATTTATTAAATTTTTCTGTTTTCAGATTAAAATTTTCTACAATATCTGGAGATATATAACTCAGTCTAGCGCTTGGATCAATCAAAATAGAAACAGGGTGGTTTTGTAGCATACCTTCACTCTCTACCATAGAGACTTGATGCTCTACTTGCCTGTTGTCTAGAGCTGCATTAATTCTGGGCATCTCTCTTTCCAAGTCTCCCACAGTAGGTTCAGCTTGTATGGAGTGAATGTTATTGGATGTCTGCTTCTTATGGGGACAAATTGAGGCATAATGAGGACCTTGACACTCAAAACATTTTATAGGTGTCCTCTGGTTGTTAGTTCTGGTAACATTGGGTGTATTTCTAGGAGCTGTAAAATTCTGTTGTTGATTATTTCTGGGACTGTTTCCTTGGAAATTTTGATTTGGAAAGTTTTTCTTTTGAAAACCAGAATTTCCACTGAACCTGAAATTCTTCTTCTTCAGCTCAAATTTGCTGGGTTTATGATTTTTTCAGTTAGATATCCCTTCTCTTTTCCGATTAGCATCATAGTAGAAAGTTGCTTTCCTCATGGCTTCTTCTAAGGTCTTTGGATTGTCATACTCTATTATGTCCTTGATGTTGAAAGGTAGACAACTCAGATACCTCTGAATCTTTGGTTTCTCCTCCACGAGGTATGGCACATACCTTAGCAAATTCAGAAATTTATTGTTCAACTCTTTCATGTTCATGGTTCCCAATCTTAGATCATAAAATTCCTTGGACTTTTCTTCGTAATATTGTTCAGATAGGAACTTCTTCTTGAAGTATTGTTTAAAAGTGCTCCAATTCACATCCTTGTTCTTGATGCCCTTCACTCTTTTGATGTCTTGCAACCAAATATATGCCTTACCGATTAGGTTGTATATGGCCATCTTTGCTTTTAATGATTCTGAATAATCATATATTTGAAAGTATTTCTTCATGTCGAACTGCCATGCTTCACTTGTCTCTCATTTCTCAGTTTCACCATTGAAAGTTGGGGGTTTGATTTTCTTGAACTCCCCAGAAATCTGTTCATACTGTTTATGGATTTTCCTTCTAGGTTTGCAATCCCCTCCATTGCTATCACTTGAATAATTACGTTTCTTTTTATGTATCTCATTTGCAGCTCCTGATGATGTTGAACTGTTATTCTCATTATCAGTTCTCACTTTCTTACCCTTGTTCTGATAAGGTAAGTCTTCAGTCTTTGAGGTATTTTCAACCCTTCTATCCTGTTCGTCATTTGGACATTGGTCGAACAGTACTTGGTTCAGTTCTTCTTGTGCCTTCAGAATTCTCTCATTATCTTGTTTAATATATCTTATTTCTGCTTTCAACTCCTGAAATGCTCGTAACAATTATGATGAATTGTCATTCAATTCACCATGGAACTCTTCTTCATAATGTTGTCCCATGCTATTGTTGGTATGACTGTTTGGTCGAAAGCTGTCCTCCATATGTGTTCAGCTGATCCTTCCATACCTGTAACTTTGAAAACAATTTTCTGTATAACAAAATAATTTAACTTGAATTAATAAAGATTTATGCTGTCATAAAAATTTTTTGTTGCGTGTTCTTTGGACCTTTTTAGGCCGAGAGTTCGAACATGAGCTCTGATACCACATGTAACAACCTGGAAAAATCACAAAAATTAAAAAAATCTAAAGTAACATTAAATGTTGAAATTACTAATGCAGAAAATAAAATAATTACTAATCTTTGAATTAATGACAAATTACGATGACGACAAATTATACTTCATAACACACAATACATCATTAGTTCTACTTATGTTTAATTGTAATCTACATGTTGTAATTAAGTTTATCTTGTGATATATTCTCTTGATAAAGTACTAACAATTGTTCTTGGATGATGACGAAGGGTTCCTACAGGGTACCCTGAGGTTTACTTAGCTATTATTAGCTAAAGCATTTGAACCTGTTTCTTTTTCGCAGAATCGTAGGTAAGAGTATTACGACAATTCAAGTACTACAAGTAATTCTAAAATTATGCTTTCAACTAGCCGTCAATGCTTTATGATAACTATAAGTACTTCTATGCATGAAATTTATTAATGGTATGGATCTTCAGTTTTTCTTTAGTCATGCAAGTGTTGTATTAACCATTTTTACAAGTCATAGAAGTCGTAACTATTAATATCTAATCTAGACCCTTTTGTGAATCGTCAAAGAAGAAATATGTACAGTATGAACTCTCAAATACATACTAGATTACAATGTATAAGTGTTTATTAAGATCATGCCATCATTTCTCCATTTGAAAAATAGTGGTGTTAACATGTATGTTTATTACGGAATGTTCCAACTTTACGTAATACTCCATAATCAATGTTTATAATAATTTCATGGTTATAGCTAGAAGTCACAAGAGTACCTATAAGAGTTTATAAATTTCTCAATATATAGGAATGTGATGATTCATGCTATTGTGGCAATGATTTGATATATTATAACTATCAATACGCTGATATTACAAGTATGAGTTTGTGACTAAGGAACTTTAGACATTTCTTAATAAACATTTATATGGTGAATAAAGCAGCAAGCAAAAGATAGTGACAACATAATGTTACGATATATAATTTAAGAAATTCTAACTATAACCAAGTATCAATACCTTTTATAAAATACGACCTAAGTTATTTGGAAAATATGCAACATGTAACTATAGTCATACGTTTTACGACTAAAACTTTGGGAATGTATTGATCTATACAATGTATCCCTAACTCTTTGCACTAGCATTAATGTTTACAGGGTATTCAATGTAAAGGTGCTACGTGATGGCAGACTATCGAAACCGGTCCTCGGCATTTAAGTTGTTTACCTACTATGTGTAGTGGAACTCTTAAGTGGAAGCCTTCGTGGCTGAAGGTCACATGAAAGTGTTCATAAAAATACTATCACGATGCTAAGCTGTGCCATACTTTAACCCTTTGTCTACTGATTTGGAAAACTGGTGGATGTTGTAATCAATAAGGCATTCAATGTAGTGGTTTCCCAAACTTCGACGTGCCTGGATGGCATTTCCTCCATCATTGATCTCACATGTTCTTGGGCTTTGAGCATGAAACCCTAGTCTTTCGTTGTATGTATCGTTGAAGTGTTTCTTTGGCCTTCATTTCGTTTGGTAGTGGTAGGGTGGAGAGGCCAACCGCCTATAGCAAAGTAGGGCTAGGAAATTATGGTTTGGAGGACTCCTTCCTCGAGTTTGATTTCTTGATCTGCTGGGCAAACTTAATAGTTTTTAGGTGGTTGTTTACTCTTTCAGATCTAAATCATAATGCAGCATTCGAAGTGTTTTAGGAAGTTGTCTCAGGGTTTTTGTGATTATTTTTTCTGACAAAGTAGTTGGGACCAAGGTTGTTTCTTACTGCAAAAAAAAATGGTTCTCAAGATTTGAATTTCCTCTTCATTGCATTTTCTAGATGGCTTCGTCATTGTCTGTTACCGGCGTCTTAATCTTGGAGTGGTGTTGCACAGGTAATGTTTCAATAAAGTAGTGATAGTGTTATCTATTGTGTTTATTATTAATAAATCTGCATTCATCGTTTAACCTCAAAAGGGTTCTTGTGGTAGGTTTTTCCCTTCGTCGAAGGATTACAGGGTTTGAAAGCTTGTGGAAGAAAAACTGATCGACCACCGGGTAAGCCTCGGTGGTTATTTACTTCATAGGTTCTCCTGGCTCGATGTGGTCGATGCTTGATGTTTGGCGTTAGGTTGTAATGGTTCCTTGCAAGTTTTTGGCCAGTGATATGTTTTGGAAACCAAAATACAAAGCACCAGAGGATGAGATCCTTGGCTTTTCTTGTTACTTTGCTTCGTAGCTTTTCACTATAAATTTTGTTGCAGCAGTACACTTGTTTAGAATGTAAATGCTAAAGGGATGAACCCTCGTCATTTTTAAATAAAAAAATACAGTGTTAAGAAACTTCATAAAGTTTTTTTGTGCGATGTATAAGTTTGGCTAAGTCGATACCATGTTTTGGTGAGAGTTGAGAGCCATGGGCTGACTCATTTCTGTAAAATAAAAGGTTCTGTACTACAATGCTTATGCTTTTGTTTTTTAAATGATGATAAGAGACTGAGTTTGCATTGATCATAACTTAAAATGGATTTTGTGCAGTTTCTTTGTTTATTTAAATCAATGTTTGTTGTATCGAAAACTATGTGTTTAAAAATGGCTATGTGCCAAAGGTTTCTACCTTACTCTTTGCAATTAAAACCCTACTCTGTAGGTTTCGATGGTAGACTTGTTTTTAGCTAAAAATTGTACTGTCGTTTTGATAAAGGCCGAGAGTCGTAGGTTAACTAATTTCTCGAAAATGAAACCTTGAGTTTGTGTTGTTTAAGTTAGAGTTTAGAATGGTGATGATACTTGGTTTCTGGTATTTGAAACACCACTTAAATAAATAATATAGTTTATAATAATAATAAAACTCTTGTCTGAGTTTGTAGATAGTTATCGTTAAGTGTGAAATTTGATCAATAGCAATGCATTTGATTTATATCTAAAGTTGCAGAATAAAATAGGAAGCTTTGGTATTGAAAACATCATAGATATTCTGCGTTGATATTTCAGCTATTTAAAAAAAAACTAAGTACAGTAAATAAAAGAAATGAAAAGTTGTTAAAAGACTTTGATGATTGCAATTGCTATGTCAAAAGGAATAGAAACCTAGAATATTTCATTCCTACCAAATATGGGACATAACAGGTTAGCCTTAGATAAAGAAATGTTAGGTTTATTTCGCAACTGCTTATAATTCATGAATATCGATAAAGGAAAAGAATGAACTTATGATACTTTAAGCTTTTTGAATGAATGAATGTAAAATGCATTGCATGTGAAATTTGGAATGAAGTAAATAACCTAAGTATAAACCCTAGGTTTTTATACAAAAAAGTACTATTCATTTCTGACAGTATGTGAAAGATAACATTAAAATGCATGTACTAAGAAATGTTATTTTGATCCTAAATATAGACATATACTCCATATCATAGAACATGATTGATAAGAAAATTTAGTGAAAGTCAATAGCATTAGTCTCTTCATTCATTTGGCATTCAACCTATCAAATCATCTATCTTAAATTTGCCTTCTCTATACTAGAGTACTATGCAGAACACAACATGGGGAAAAATACATAAAAGATATTTAATCAATCATCTCACTTACTTAACCAACATTATACAAAGTCATGCTTAGGTCAGAAAATGAAACAATTACTTATGTATGCTATTAACTGTAAATAGTAAATCTACAAATGCAGAAAAAATATATAACTGAAAATAAAAAAGATAGAATAGTAGAACCTGGTGAATATAGGATAAACGAACAACCTAAGGAGCCTGTTCCACCCAACCTATTCCTGAAGACAGCCAAATTACTTGCCTTAGGACCCCTGAGCTTGTTCACTGAACCACTAGGAAGAAGAATCTGTAGAAAGTTTAGGTCATCCACTTGCAGCAGTAATTTGGATCATTCAGTCCTATAGACTTAGTATTCAAAGAGACCTGCACCAGCACCTCTGGTTCCCTTCTCAGAATATTTTCAGCAACATCACAATGCACTTCCACTTAACCTCCCTATCCGAATCTCTCAGTGATCACCTGATACACTTGAGGAATTATTTCTGTGGAAAACAATGTACTGGAGCTCCCTGCTCAATTCGAATTGCCTTATCTAGGCCGCCTAGGCCTTTTTAGTGGTTAACCTCGTCATTAATGAGCTAACAGCTCTGTTCCAGCCACCTGGGGGATAATGCCACAATTTTAGGGGTTGTGGTCCCATAACCAATAGCTAGTGGTGGAGTGCAAATGCTGACATCTGTCCCATGCCTTCTAACAGCTTTCGTTCCTCCTAGTGGATCAGTGAACACTCATTTAATAGTTCCCTTTGGTGATTGTTTCCTGTTTTATTTTATTAAATAATAATAATAGGTTATTACAATCATCATTGACCGGATTTGGTCATAATTACAAAACTTTGTAATTATAATTTAACATCATGTTTTTTGCAAATAAAATAAATAGTCTCAAAATTTTGGTAGGTGACAGTCTCTTTGCTTGAGAAATATGTACATGATCCTAATCATATAATTGATTGGCATGTGATATAAGTGGAACCCAAGGGAGAGTTTTAAGTGGAGCCTATGTGCATACTCGATAGGAAGTTTACTTTGCTCCAGAACATATCCATCGGATAGGTGAAGGTGCAATGGAAGCACCTTAGTCCCGAGGAGGCCACATGGGAGCTGGAGGATGCCATGAGAGAGGCATTTCAATTTTTGTTCAATTTTGAGAACACCAAGGATGGTGTTGTTGCGGGATAAATCTTAGGCCATAACCCTGAGAAGAGCCCATCTTGATAATAGGGTAGAAGGTCAAACCTAGGGTTGGATCAACTTGATAAACCCAGTGAAGGATGAGATCTAATAGGACACATCAGTTGGACCTTTCTATCCCACCCTGAATAACACTAGAGGGAAGGGGCCCTGAGGGACTGTGCAACAAAGAAGGGGGGCTTCCTTGTGTTGGGTGAGGTAAGTAGTGTGGGTGCCATGTCTGTTGAATGGTATTGAGATTCCTGCAGCTCTGTGGATGAGGTCACTGCCTTAGTGCTATCATCCATGTTTACCTTGCATGCTTGATAAACCCAACTGCAAGTTGGCTTAGCATGGGTATGTACCCTCGAATTCTTGATAAACCCAATTGTAGGTTGGCTTAGCATGATTATGTTTCCCTGGAATGCTTGATAAACCTAACTGTAGGTTGGCTTAACATTAGGATGGAACCTTGACTGTGAGAGAGATTATTGAGCCCTCCCTAGTGGATACACAGCCCAGCTCAGGGGTGGTCTCTCAACTGAAATAGTATAGGCTTGACAGAGACCTAAGTTTGGGTGGAACGTTGCTCTCACTTAGCAAGTTGCTTGGATAACTTGAATTCAAATATAAGTGTTCATGATGATGTTCCATGATGATATTTCATGTGTTATGTTATATTTGTTTATGTTCAAGTTATTTGAATGATTGTATGAAAATTGAATAGCATGAAGACTATGTATAAGCCTGAGTATGAGGTTGAGTTATTGTGTGAATACTTCATTACTTGCATGAAGTTAATGTAATGCTAACCCTTCAGGTTGTAGAAGTACTGATTGTTTTAGTTCATTATATGTATATGTGTTTGTTATGCATTGAATTCACCTTTAGAAGGACTACTTGACTTCACCTGGACAGGGGGAAATAACTAGATAGCCATGTGGTGTTTCATGACCTCTCTGTGGATCTGGGGAGGAGAAGAAGTCATGGTGGGAGGAAGGTAGAGTTCCTCGTAGGAGGATGAAGGAATATTGATGAGGTTATAGACCATACTTTAGTTGAGAAAATGACAAGGTTGGAACCCTTATTTGGATTGGGGATTTATTCCAATGGATAGACCTCTCCAATATCTTTCCAACAGTACTAGACTTGCCCCATTTGGATTAAGGACGATGAAGTTATAAGCCAGGGAAGTTTGCAGTTGGAAGCGGTGTGGTTCCGCATTCCCACATCCGCAACGCAGATTGCGGATTGCGGAAGACAAGGATCAATATTGGATTCATCGGATGGACTTCCGCCTTTCCGCACCCACAAAGTGGATTGCGGATTCTGGAAGTCGGTAGGCGAATTTTTCCCCAGGTGCGAAATAAGTTTTCCTCTTTCCGAATTCTGCATGCGGATTGTGGATTGCGGAAGGGGAAAATTTCTGGAAGGTTGGATTTGGACTTCCGCATTTCTGAGTTCCGCAAATGCGGATTGTAGAAGTCGGAAGGGGAAATTTTCCGGGACGAAGACTTGGACTTCCGCATTGCCGAATCCCATAATGTGGATTGCGGAATGCAGAAGGGTTGTTGCCAGAGTCGTGGATTGGGCGTTCACGTTTCCGAACCCGCAATGTGGATTGCGGATTACGGAACGACAGATTGCGGATCGATGGCCATTGTGCTAGTATGTAAAAATGGAGGGATTTGAAGAAAACAAAATGTATTAGGGTCTTCCAGCACCTATGAAGGACACTGAGGGGCTTGGGGAACGTGACACATGCTATCGATATTGTCAATTCATAAACCAAGCAGTTAAGGAGAAGTTGATCAATTCAATTGCATTTCTCATTTTAAAAGGAAACACTTCTATCTTGTCCATGTGTGCATAAATAGTAAAACAAAAGAAGATATCCCCTATTATGTTTACAAGTTAAGGCAAGGTGCAAAGATATCAATTATCCCACCAATGTAAAAACAATGTCCATGCATGTCTCAACGAACTCTTCACTGAAAGATAATGCAATAGAGATGTGAATCCATTACTATGAATGGAGGGCTCTATTTTGTTTTGGTTAGCTTCTTAGTCCACAAATTTAAATGTCAAGAGCAACAATTTCATGTAAAATTCCATCTATGGACCACTCAGATTTTTCTGAGTTTGCTGGTTTGTTTCTCGATGAGTGTATAATGTGATATCAATTGTTGAGAGCCGCAAACAATATTTATAGCATATATAATAATAAAGCAACAATTTTATTTATGTCGAGGCCTCATGCAATTAAAGAAAAACAGATCAAAAGTATTTAAACCAGTGGATGTGACCTTTTATTCAACATGCAAAGGTATACAACCATATATCAGAGTTGTTGTAGCTTGTGGTTGGCAACGAAATTCTGTAGCGACCTCTTTGAATGAGCAAATGTCTATAAATGGTAGCCTCCTCGCCTACTGTAGCATGCTGCCTCTATTATGGTATGAGAAGTGTAGCAGCAATTTCGAACGATGAGTTTAAATATTGCACCAGCAGTATAAACCATCGATAGAACCCACAAATAAACCCTATTTTGTTGCAGATCTAAGACTTAATATAGCAGAGACAGACTTTGGGTGGCTGTGGTGGTCCTTTTCTAAGCCCGCGGGAGAAATATACTTAGCAAATCTTGACGGTGGATGCCCGATCTATGCTCAACGATTGTTCTATTGGCATATATACCTTAAGTTCACCCTCCTCACAGCTCCACTCATATCCACCCTCGATAGTAGTGCCTACAAGTAAGATCTCGGCCAGCAAAGAACGATCACGCCCCCTAGCTTCGGTGGACTCCAACAACCGAATGTGATCTGCACGATAGAGTTTTTGGTTCCCTTAGCTAATCACGCATACCCTAGATGCTTCATTCTACCATGATGGCAATTAGAAGTAGTTTTTATTAGGATTTGATTTTTTCATGTAAAACTTATTCTTTTATTTTTATTAAGGTATTTAGCCCCTAAATTTTCCTTGTAGACAAATTAAAGGAAGATGTGTATTCCTTTCGGTAGTGTTAATGGAGCTCATATTCCAATTGTTAATACATTTTTTATTGTACAATAATATGCATCCAAGTAGTGAAATTTACATTTAAGAAATAAAATAATTACTTTATACTTGATAACATTATGAATTATTAATTGATGCATTATTAATTGATGCACAACAATTTGTTTATCCCCTAATTATTTAAAGGATGCTTGCTCAATGGTAGAGTATCTACATTGTAAAGTAGAATGTTGGTGGTTCGATTCCACTGTTCCCTATCATAAATCAATACAACATAGAATGTTGTGAATCGACTTCAAAAGATAGAGATGTAAAAGTGAAGACAATAGGTCGTCAACTCATCTATTGGTGGTCCACTGGTAGTCAACTCAACTGTGACTGCATTAGAGGTCTGTTCGTGGTGATAAACACAAATTACAAGGACTAAGATGGTCCAAAAGGCATATCGATCATGATCGAATTTGTGAGCTTACTTGGGTAGTGAGCATTTAATTGGAATAAAAAAATTACTGGATGATCATAGACATTATTAGTTCCTGTTCTTCCAATCTGTCTATTTTCAATAAAAAAATCTTTAATTGATTTTGCTGAAGAAATAAAGGCAATATTTGAGACAATACAAATTTTTTGTTTTTCTTAGCTTAGACCATATGGTATATAATTGATGTATTCTATATTATCTCTATAGAGACAATAGTTTAAGATGGAACTTTAAAGACAATATTTGAGACAATACAGAAAAATTGTTTTATCTCAGTTTGATACAATATGGTCTATAATTGAAGTATTCTATATTGTCTCTATAAAGATAATAGTTTAAGACAAAATTTTAAGACACTCACTTAAAAACAATATTTAAGACAATACCCAACTTTTTTTTTTATCTTAAGTTGAGACAATTTACACAATTATTGTGTCAAATATTATTTGAAAACTCATGATATGATATGTAGTTGTATGTAGAAGTGAAAGGGTCAATAGTCAAGTGATTTGACCCATTGTGAAGAAATATAATGAACCAATATAATAAACAAACATCGATGCAATTCATGATTAGAAAATGATGAAAGAACTCTTCTAGAATCCATTTTACAGTAATGACAAACGGTATACCATGATTTAAGATTGGTCTACCACGATTTATTATGTCCAAAGCAGTTGAAAACCCATAACTAAAATGATTAAAAGGGGCAAATATATAATCCAAAGAAAAAAACATTGGGAAACGAATATTGAAAACAGATAGTGCAGTAGGCTCCCACCAAGGTCTAAGAAGAAAGAACGCAAAGTTCGAGATGAAATTTAACATCTCATCTCCTTTAAAAACTGGCTGGAAAACGTGAATTGACAAAGCAATGGGCTTACAAATTCTTTACTTAAAGTAAGGCCAAAAAGCAGAATAATAGATCGACGCAAAAAGCAGAATAATAGATCACATCGATTCCTAAATATCGAGACCACCGTCCCTTATCAATCCTTCGTTGCCTTGGAATCCTTCAAACATGATATATAATTTCTCACGGCTTTAAACAGCTGATAAACTTGAATTGACAACGCATAGGTAAAATACAAATTCTTTAGTTAAAGAGGGGCGAAAATTGGTTTTAAAAATCCTAAAAGGAAAAGATCGAGTAATTTAATAGTAAAGAATGTATCTTGGGAGCTCACAATTTGAATTCACTTCTAAAACATTAAAATAATAAATTTCTCAATTGAAATTTTGCAAATTACAAAATCCTTCACTGTAAAGAATTGTTGGGATGCCCGAAGCTCGCCCACTTTTGAATACTGCAATGCAATGAGCTGTTATAGGTCAATTCAGTGTTACATGTCGATTTTTCTACAAAGTTGGAGAATATTCTTATGTACACATCATGCGAGCCCTTGTCACAATTAACACATATAGAGAGGCATTGTCGAGCAGAGCACAAAGGCTCGCTCTCATACACAAAGGAATGGCCAAACCAATTCAATTATTGATGAAGAAATAGTTACAATATATAGATGACAAACATCATAACAAACCAGATCATAGATCCAAGAAAGGTGGATCTCAAACCAAACCATGATGAGTATAGAAAGTACACATCAATTCAATCCCTGTCAATCTACCTATCATTTCTACATTATTCCAACATACCCCCTTAATGTAGAAATGGATTTTCTACAACACCTAATTTCTGCCTAAAGATCTCAAAGTGAATCTTGCCAATGGGTTTTGTAAATATATCAGCGACATTATCACTTGTGTTACAATACATAAGTTTAATTTCCTTAGATTCAATCTTTTCTCTAACAAAGTGATGTTGCAGCTCAATGTGTTTTGTCCTTGCATGATAAACTGGGTTGTGTGCCAGCTTGACTGCACTTTGATTGTCACAATGTACTTTTGTGGGTTCTGCTTGCTTTTCTCCAACATCTTCAAGAATCCTCCTCAACCATACAGCTTCACATGTAGCACTAGACATGGCTTTATATTCAGCTTCTGTGGATGATAGAGAAACAGTTGGTTGTTTCTTGCTGCTCCATGCTATGACCCCTGATCCAATGTTGAATGCATATCCTGTAGTAGACCTTCTGTCATCAACGTTCCCTGCCCAATCAGAGTCAGAAAATCCTGCCAATTGAACATCAAACTTATCAGTGTATAAAAGACCAAAGTTCATTGTCCCTTTCAGATATCTAAGGACCTTCTTTGCATCCTTCCAATGGCTTTCATTTGGCTTAGCCATGAATTGACTAAGAATGCTGACTGCATATGATATATCTGGCCTTGTAGTAGTGAGATAATTCAGACTTCCCACCAACTGTCTATACAAAGAACCATCTGCATCTTTTGTTCCATCTTGACTGCATAGCTTCACATTCTGTTCTAAAGGAATTACTGATTCTTTGCAATCATTCATATGGAATCTGTTCAATATTTCCTTCGCATACTTACTTTGAGTGATCATAGTTTTACCAGATTCTTTCCATACTTCAAGTCCCAAACAATAGTGAAGTTCACCAAGGTCTTTCATTTCAAATTCCTGTGACAACTAATTTTTGATTTCTGCAATCAACTTACATGCATTTCCTGTGATAATGAGATCATCAACATATAAAGATATTAAGCAAACATTTCCTTACTTTTCTTTCTTCACATAAAGGTTAGGATCACTTTTGCTTTTTGCAAAGCCTTTTTGATTAAAGAAGGTATCAATCTTTATATACCATGATCTAGGGGCCTGTTTCAATCCATAGATGGCTTTCTTTAACTTACATACAAGATGCTCCTGACCTTTCTGTACAAAGCCTTCAGGCTGGACTAAGTATACTTCTTCTTTTAGTTCACCATTTAAGAAAGTCGATTTTACATCTAATTGATGAATATTCCAATTATGAGCTGTAGCTAATGCAACCAGAATTCTAATTGTGTTTAGTTTTGCTACTGGTGCAAAAGTTTCCTCAAATTCAATTCCCTCCTGTTGAGCATAACCTTTGGCCACTAGTCTTGCTTTAAATCTGTCAATACTACCATCTGATTTAAGCTTATGTTTAAACGGCCATTTACATCCTATGGGTGTTTTGTTCTCTGGTAATTCTGTTAATTCCCAAGTCTGATCTTCATAATAGAGTTATATTCTTCATTCATAGCTTCAACCCATTCTTCTTTATCTTTGGCTTGTTTATAATTCATTGGTTCATTCATTGCATTGGACATTAAAGCATAGTCATCATACTTTGAAGGAGGACGAATCTGTCTTGATGACTTTCTTAGTCCTACATTGCCTGTAGGGGTACCATTCATTATCCTTCTGCTTTCTGTTGTATCTTCATCTGAACTGATAGAAGTGCTCATGCTATTTCTACTATTTTGACTGTAGTTGTTGTTGCTTCCATTGCTTCTGCTCCTCTGTTCCTGCTCCTTTTCTTGTGGTTGTTTCACTTCCTGCTGCTGAATGATGGAATTTAATTTCACATATTCATTAGTAGAACTGTGTCCTTGGCCATATTTATCACTTGTATCTGCATGTTCATGGAACACTACATCTCTGCTTGTAATTAACTTATGAGAGCTAGGGTGAAATAGCTTATAAGCTTTATGATCATTGTGATATCCAACAAAGATACATTAAAAGGATTTAGCATCTAGTTTCCTTCTATCGTCTTTTGGTATATGTGCAAAAGCTTTACAACCAAAAATTCGTAAATGCTTAACTTTGGGTTTATATCCATAAAGGACCTCAAATGGTGTTTGCAGATCTAATTTCTTTGTTGGACTTCTATTTTTCAAATATACAGTAGTATTAACAGCTTCAGCCCAAAAACCATTCGACATGTTCTTACCTTGGAGCATACTACGAGCACATTCAACTAGTGTCCTGTTCTTTCGCTCAGCTACACCATTTTGCTTAGGAGTGTGGGATACTGTAAATTGTTGCTGGATTCCATTCTCCTTACAGTATTTCTTGAAAGCTCCAGACACATACTCCCCTCCATTGTCAAATCTGAGAAATTTAATGCATTTTCCTGTTTGCTTTTCGACCATCATTCTGAACTCCTTGAAATATTCAAAGACATCTCCTTTTCTTCTTATAAAATAGAGCCATGTGTATCTAGATCTATCATCAATAAATGTTAGAAAATATGATGCACCTCCTAATGATCTAGTCTGCATAGGTCCGCATACATCTGTATGGATTAATTCAAGCAGATCAGTTTGTTTCTTCTCTTGATGTATTGGGAATGCATCTCGGTGCTGTTTTCCAAGTGCACAAGCACTACCTTATAGATGCACATTCTTTATAATTGTTGAATATTGTAACTTCTAAGAATATTATATTTGTATATTATTTATTCCAGAGATGTTCCATACCTCCAATGTGATTATACTATGAATCCGGAGATGTTTATTCCTTCGGATTGGTTGTGGTAACTAGGGTTATTAGACCCACCATGTGGGGGTCGGCCCAGTCAGTTATAATAGGGTATTTAACCTAATGGTTAAATACGAGCCTACATGTACTTGTGTAAAATACATGTCAGTGTAGTGTATAAATAGAGGAGGTATGTTCCTCATTTGACACACTCACTCACTTGTGAAAGATAGCGCACTTTTCTGGGAGATTTGTTAAGGAGACAAAGTAGGAGGGAGCACATCTTGTATTTTGGTTGATCATCTTATTGAGGAAAGCTTTGCTGGGTTTTCTACCCCATGAGGGTTTCCCAGGGTATATTCTGTGTCTATCTTGTGATTATGTTTCTTTCAGTGATCTTGATAGTCTATTTGGTTTAAACTTAACATGGTATCAGAGATAGACTGAATAGGACATCTTTCACAAGGTAAGAATACCTCTCTCTCTCTCTCTGGTGAAAGTTAGGGTTTCAGAAAAAAGTTGGTATTATTGAATTTTGGTTACATGGTTGGATAGCCCTCTTCAATACCTTTCTTTTAAGCCCTAGATCGAACTTTTTGGTTGGGTAGAACTCCGGGAAATCAAAACCCTAATTCTACCAAAAGTGCGATAAGTCAGAATTTGGGTTCAGAAAAAAGTTGGCATTTTTTAATTCTGATTACATGGATGGATAGCCCTTCTCAAGACCATTCTTTTGAGCCCTAGATCGAACTTTTTGGTTGGGTATAACTCCAGGAAAGTCAAACCCTAATTCTACCAAAAGTGCGATAAAATTCTGTTCCAGATTCCGGAAAAGTGAAAAGTAACATTTCCAGGTAAGTCTACTCTGTCTGTTGGACTCCCCCAAGAGAAGATGGCTCCAAACACTAAGCTTGAAGACAAGCTAGAAGGTATAGAGAATTTCCGGGCATAGAAATACAGAATTGGTCTCATTCTTGAAGAGAATGATCTTGCTCATTATATCAAGGAAGAAGTTGCAGAACTAGAAGGAGATGAAGCCAAAGAAAAGCACAGGAAGGATTTGATTAGGGCAAAGAGAATCATATCTGATTCTATTAAAGACCACTTGATTCCCCAAGTGGCCTCCAAGAAGACTCCAAAGGAAATGTATGATGCCCTAGGAAGAATGTATGAAGGAAAGAACATCAATAGGAAGATGAATCTAAGGACTCAATTGAAGAGTACCAAGATGCACAAAGGAGAATCCATTCAAGACTACTTCTCAAGGGTTTCTCAAATCAAGGAACAACTAGATGCAATTGGTGATACTCTTGATGAGGATGAACTTGTGATGACTGCTCTCAATGGTCTCACTAGACCTTGGGAATCCTTCATACAAACCATGTGTGACAGGAAAGAGAGCATGAATTTTGATATAGTATGGGAGGATTGTGTTCAAGAAGAAGCTAGGATAGCCAACAGAGAAGCTCTTCTCAAAGAGGATGACCAAGCTTTGGCCACCCATACCAAAAGAAGAAGAATAGGTCATCTCAAGAAAGTTGACCACAAAGGATCTCAACACTTCTCTAGACCTAAAAAGAGAAAAGGACCATTTCCAGTAAGAGATCTTTCCACAGTCAAATGCTACAACTGTGATAAGCTAGGACACATCTCCAGATTTTGTCCTTCACAAAAGAAGAAGTTTGTCCACAAAAGACACCATGCACATATGGCAGAAAATGATAGTGAAGAAGAAGAAGAGGAAGAAGATGAAGAAGAAGAAGAGGTAGAGGTAAGGCCTAAAAGGAAAAGATATAAGCTGAAGAAAGAAGATCCAGAAGAATATGTTCTATTCTCTGCACTCTCTGGATCTGTATCTCCTGGAGAAGATACATGGCTCATTGACAGTGGTGCTTCTAAGCACATGACAGGTCAAAGGAAGACCTTCTCAAATCTTGAAGAAAGTCTTCTACACAAAAGGTATCTCTAGGAGATGACTACCAATATCCCATCAAAGGAATTGGTGAAGCTAGCTATAAGCTAGATTCAGGAACACCCTTGAAGATGAAAGACATCTTATATGTACTAGGTTTAAAGAAGAACCTTCTCTCTATCTCAGCACTAGATAAGAAAGGTTTTAGAGTAGCTTTCATAGATGGACAAGTACTCATGTGGTCCAAAGGAAAGACAATTAAAGATGCAATTGTTATTGGTGAAGAAGAAGGAGGTCTCTATAAGCTCAAGGGCCATCCAGAAGCTGCCCTTGCTCATGAGATCTCTAGCCCCAGTGAGCTATGGCATAGAAGATTAGCTCACATCAACTATAAAGCCTTACCCTATGTAAGCAAGGTAGTAATAGGATTACCAGATTTGAAAGCTGATCATGATGGCTCATGTAAAGGGTGTAAGAAAGGAAAAAATATCAAGAACCCCTTTCCAAAGAGTGAAACAAAGACTAAGAACATTTTAGAGCTAATACACTCAGATGTATTTGGACCAATGCCCGCCACTTCTCTAAGTGGGTTTGAATACTATCTTTCATTCATTGATGACCATTCAAGGAAAACTTGGATATACTTCCTGAAAGGTAAGAATGAAGTCTTTGGAAAATTCAAAGAGTTCAAGGCTCTAATAGAAAATCTATCAGATAAGAGAATCAAAATTCTCAGAACAGATAATGGCGGAGAATTTACCTCAAAGGAATTTGAGGACTTTTGTAAAGAAGTTGGAATTAAAAGGGAACTAACTACTCCATACAATCCCCAACAAAATGGGGTGGCTGAAAGGAAAAATAGAACAATCATGGAAGCTGTAAAGACCATGAGACATGACCAAGATCTTCCCATGTATCTATGGGCTGAAGCAGCCAAGACAACAGTATATGTGCAAAATAGATTATCTCATAGTGCTCTTGATTTCAAAACTCTAGAAGAAGTGTTTACAGGTAAGAAGCCTGAGGTAAGTCATCTTAAAATATTTGGGTGTCCTGTGTACATCCACATTCCAAAAGAAAAGAGAACCAAGTTGGACCCTTCTGGTAAGAAGGATATTTTTGTTGGTTATTGTGAATCATCCAAAGCCTTCAGAATTTACATTCCAGGTTTTCATCACATAGAAATAAGTAGATATGTAACGTTTGATGAAGAAGCAGCTCTCAAGAAATCCAGGAAGTGCCAACTTGAAGAAATCTATGAAGAAGATACTTCTCCTAGAATCACAGAGGCTGTGCCCATTCCTGAAGATGATTCTCCAGAGGATCATGATATGTTGGAACCACAAGAGCCTCTTATTTCAGACTTATCTAAGAAAAGAAGGCCAACATGGGCTAGAGATATTATTCAAGGGGCTGAAAGATATGGAGCTCATGAAGGCTCCACTAGAGAAAGAAAGAAACCAAAGCTAGTGTCCAACTACATGGCTTTAATGTGTGATCTTGTGGATCAACTACCTACCAGCTATGAAGAGGCAGCTCAGAAGAAAGAATGGGTAGAAGCAATGACAGAAGAATATCAGTCAATAATGAAAAATGATGTTTGGGATATAGTCCCCAAACCAAAAGATAAAAGTGTAGTTTCTTCCAAATGGATCTTCAAGATAAAACATGTTGCAGATGGTAGCATTGAAAAATACAAGGCAAGATTTGTAGCCAGAGGATTCTCTCAGAAAGAGGGAATTGACTATGAAGAAACATTTGCACCAGTTGCTAGGTATACTTCAATTAGAACTATCATGGCACTTGCATCCATGATGAAGTGGAAATTACACCAAATGGATGTTAAGACAGCTTTTCTAAATGGTGTAATTGAGGAAGAAGTATACATAGAGCAACCACAAGGGTTTGAGGTTAATGACGGAAGGACTCATGTATGCAAACTGAAAAAGGCATTATATGGGTTGAAACAAGCTCCCAGGGCTTGGTACGGAAGGATTGACAATTTCTTAACTAGCATGGGCTTTACCAAAAGTAAAGCTGACCCCAATCTTTATCTCAAGGTGATGGATGATGAACCAGTTATATTGTTGTTATATGTAGATGATCTATTTCTAACTGAAAATGAGAAACAAATTATTGAAAGCAAGAAGAAGCTTTCTTTAGAATTCGAGATGAAAGATCTCGGATTAATGCACTACTTCTTAGGCTTAGAAGTATGGCAAGAACCAAAAGGAATCTTTCTAAATAAAGGTAAGTATACTGTGGAGATTCTCAAAAGATTTGATATGTTGGAGTGTAAAGCCATGGCCACTCCCATGGACTCCAACTTGAAGTTGTTAGTTAATGATTCATCATAATTAGTGGACATAACCTTATGCAGACAAATCATTGGATCATTGATGTACTTAACTAATACTAGGACTGATATATGCTTTGCTGTAAATACCCTAAGTCAGTATCTAGTAGAACCTAGAAAGGTCCACTTAATAGCTGCAAAGCATGTAATGAGGTACCTAAAAGGTACATTAGATTTTGGCCTATATTATCTCGGAGGTCATGAACTCAGGTTACATGGTTTCTCAGATTCTGATTGGGAAGGTAGTGTCTCAGACAGAAAAAGTACTTCAGGTGGATGTTATGGTCTTGGATCTGCCATGATTTCCTGGTTCAGCAAGAAACAATCTAGTGTGGCTCTCAGTACTGCTGAAGCAGAATATATAGCTGCCTGCTCTGCCAGCTGTGAAGCAGTATGGCTTCGGAAACTTTTATCTGGAGTGTTTGACTTAGAAATGGATCCCACTGTGATTATGTGTGATAATCAAAGCTGCATCAAGATGACTGAAAATCCTATGTTTCACGATAATTCAAAACACATAGAGATCTGATACTTTTATATACGAGATATGATGCAGAGAGGAGCTATCAAGCTCGAGTATATAAGCACTAAGGATCAAATTGCTGATATCTTGACCAAACCTTTGTCTCGAGTAAAGTTTGAACACTTCCGAGACAAGCTTGGTATAGTTCAAAAGGGACCCTCCTCGAAAGGGGGAGTAGCATAGTATCTAATAACTAGTCTGTCTCATCAATGATGAGGATACCTTTTTACTGCACTTAGTTACTTAGAATTATTTAGACTTAGGACTCTTATATTTTTTTGATGATGATACATGTTTTGATATACATGCTTGATGACGATGATGATACATGTTTTGATATACATGCTTGATGACGATGATGATGGGTGAAAAAATGAAGATGGGTGTCTATTTTGGGGGGTTTCATGAGAAAATAATTCTGGTTTTTTCATGTTTTTCAACTTCGGGCGAACAAAAGTGATATTTTTGTTTAAAATTTCACTTTTCCGTAAAAAGAAAACTTTTGTAGAATTATGTTAGCTTTCTACTCATAATTTTTTCAATTTTTTTTATTAAGATTTGATATGTCGATTTCGCAAATGTTTGACAGTGTGTTCTTATAAAATGAAAAGACTACAAAAGAGTTATGATTTGTTGCACCACTAAAATCGTTGTTAGACTTGTGTTTTGCAAAAACAGAAAATGCTACGACAATCTACACACAATGTACTAGTGCCCGACTATAAGTTTGCATCCAATGGATCTCTATACTAATTATTATATTTTTTTAAAGTCGATCAATGGGGAAACTCAGTCGATTTTCAACAACCTTTTTGTTGTACCACTTTTCTCTCAATCCGCTATAAAAGCAAAAAATCTACGAACACCCTTTTGAAGTAAACACGTCAATGAAGAGTCCCACATTTTTTTTTATTTTTTTGGTGTTGTATTTTCAAAGTTATGGATTTTTCTTTTCGTCGTTTTTTTAAAGAGCTGAATCATAACTCGACACATGTTACGAAAATAAAACTTAAAAAATATCAGTTCTTATCTATATACAACAAAATTTATACCCTCGTAAAGTAGATTCAATGATGAATCTACTGGTATGAAGTCCGACATTCGTTTTGTTATGTAAGAGGTGGTTTTCGCCTTCCGAAAATGGAGAAACCTGAAAATTCTGCAGAGATCTGAATCTTTCATGTTTCAGAGATTATTCGGCCGAAATAATTATTCGGCCGAATAATTATTCGGCCGAATAATTATTCGACCGAATAACGGTTTTCCGTAACGGCGCCGTAAATTATGGCGAAGGTTATTCGGCCGAATAACTAAACGGAAAAAAAATCACGTCAGTCGGAAAAAAAAAATAAAAATATTTTTTATACTCATATAAATAAACCTAAAGTTAATTCATTATTTTCGCATGTTTTAACTTCGCATGTTTTTTGTCAAGCTAATTCTGAAAGGAGGAGACATTTTTTGCAAAAGGAGGTTTTTACAAGGTATGTTTCTTCTTCTTTTTTCCAAAAGGCACATTGAAGGAGTATTTTTTCTAAAGCATATTTGGAAGGAGTTTTTCCAAAATATTTCTTTTCTTATTGCATATTTGCAAAGAAGACATTTTTTGCAAAAGGAGGTTTTTACAAGGTATGTTTCTTCTTTTTTTTTCCAAAAGGCACATTGAAGGTGATTTTTTTCTAAGACATATTTGCAAGGAGTTTTTTCAAAATATTTCTTTTCTTATTGCATATTTGCAAAGAAGACATTTTTTGCAAAAAGAGGTTTTTACAAAGTATGTTTTTTCTTCTTTTTTCCAAAAGACACATTGAAAGTGTTTTTTTTAAGGCATATTTGCAAGGAGTTTTTTCAAAATATTTCTTTTCTTAGACATGTTTGCAAGGAGGTTCTTTGCAAGGATTGTATTTAAAAAATGTGTATTCGAAAGTATTTCTGCAAAAAAAATACATTTTTCCTTCTTGTTTCTTTGAAAGGGATTTTTTCAAAGAGTTGTTTTGGTAAAATAATTTATAAATGGTTTTTTTCCAAAGTAGTTTTGCACTTCTTATTTAATTGAAAAATGTTTTTTCAAATAGTTGTTTTGTTAAGGTATTTTGCAAATGATTTTTTTCCAAAGTAGTTTTGCACTTCTTATTTATTTGAAAGGAGTTTTTTCAAATAGTTATGTTGCTAAGGTATTTTCCAAAGGATTTTTTGCAAGGTAGTTTTGTATTTCTTATTTCTTTGAAATGAGTTTTTTCAAAGAGTTATTTCTTTACAATGGTTTTTTCCCAGATATGTTTACAAATAAGTTTTTATTCAAAATACTTTTTTCTAGTGGCTTTTTTCGTATATATTTTTTCAAAGAGGTTTTTTTGTAATGATTTTTACAACAAAGATTTATTTACAAGGTGTTTTTATTATTTTCCAATGGGTAGGTAATTTATTGTCGAGGAGTTTCTTATTTCTTTCCAAGAAGGTTTTTTTCAAAGAAGATTTTTGTTCAGAGAGTTTTTTCAAAGAAAAGTTAATTCCAAAGAAATCTTCTTCAAAAGACTCTTACAATTTTTTTATAAGGTAAAGTAAATTTCAGTTCATGTTTTTATAAATTCCGTAAATGTTTTTAAACCTTAATTTATTTATTTTTACTATAAAGTAACATGATTCTTTAATTTATCATCTATAGATTAAACAACCATGGGCAATAAGAGAAAATGTCAAAGAAAAGCTGATCGTAAACGTGATGATGATGATAATAGAGAGAAACAAAAACTCAGATATATTGCCAAAAAACAAAGGGTTGCCGAAACGGAAGAGAGAACTATTGAAGATATAAATACAGATTTACATGATAATGTTGAAGAGGTGGAAATTGAAAATAGAGTACAAGAAGAACAAATTGAAGTTGAAAAGAACATTGTAGAAGATGTAAATAGTGATTTACATGCTAATGTCGATGAATTCAATATTGAAGATCAAGTTCAAGATCCAGAAATTGGACCTGGTATGTATATATCATATATTTTTCAAATTCATTTTTTTATAATGAATTTTATTTTTTAATATATGTTAAATTAAATTTAACTTGATATATAGGTACTTTTAATATTGATGATGAAATGTTAGAAGACATTGATTGCGACAAATATGGAGAAAAACTACCAATACATGTTGCACGATATCGTGCTACAAAAATTTATGATGAAGTTCTCAAGGATTACTCAATAGCAGGACAAGCACAAATTTTGAGATGTTTATTAGTGTCCAAGAAGTTAGAAGGTGCTACATCATTATTGGGTATTCACAAAGCGACAAAAGAGTCGAAATTGAAACAAAATGTGATGGAAAATATAGGTGATGCAACAAAAAAATTTGGAAAATCCAGGAAGAAAGATATCAGTGCTGCACGTAAAGTAATTCATACAGCAATTCTTTCAGCTAGTACTAAACAAAAGCGTTTGACAACAGAACTAGCAAAAGCTGTTGGAACATCAAGAAAGACATTATACAAACATAGCAAATTCAGAATGCAAATAGATGAAAATAATGAACTTGCTTGTTGGGCAATTATTTGTAGACAACCTTACAAAGATAGATTAGGAGCAGGTGTTAAAGATATTGTACGAGAATATTGGTTGGAACATGCTCGAGTTTCACCAAATTCAAGAGATGTGATACGCAAAAGAATATCACGAAATGTATATGAAAGCCAACCAAAACATATAATGGACATGACACAAGTACAATTGTTCAATAAATTCAAAGAAGATCATCGTGGAATTAATATATCAATCACTACATTTGTGCAACAAAAACCATGGTATGTTCGACCTATAACTATACGTGATACATGTTGTTGCCATTATGATGTGCAATTTCAGTTATATTATGACACGTTTCTTGAATTTGGTAAAATGTTTTGGACAAATTCACCACCTCCGCCGACGATACGTGAATTCATATCTCAAATTTTATGTGAGAGAAATCACGATGAAGTATTTTATTCAAAGAAATGTGTCAATGGAAAACATTGTCATCATTGTGGGAATTTGGTGCTATTCCACAATAAATATCCTATCGATAATGATCAATCGTTGTCAAATGTAAATGTTGATTGGAGGAGATACGAATACATCAACTATAGTACAAGTTCTAGTGATTCACATTCCAAAAGAATTGATTTGTTAGAAGATAAGAATGCGTCACAGATTTTCTCAAAAAATTTGAAAGCGAAATTTATAAATACACCCAGCATTCACATAGAGCACGATGGCAAGATCTTCAATTCAAACAATCTCGTGAAATTTTTCCACCCAGAAAAATTTTGTCAGTGGTTGATTTTGCTGAAAACTATACATTTGCTGCACAGAAAGAGATACAGAGTGAATACTATCACTCTGACCAAGTTTCGATATTTGTCCATGTTGTATATAGACATTCTCAACAGGATGTTGATGGCATTGAAAGCACATCTGACAATCGAGATGTGATTAAAGAATATCACTTCTATATCAGCGATGATCGTACACACGATACACATTTTGTTCAACATTCTATAGAAAATATTTTCTATGACTCACTTAAAAAACGCGAAGTCAAATTCAATGAGCATTGGATATGGTCTGATGGATGTGCGGGTCAATTTAAATCTTCACAATCATTTTTTTGGTTATGTCGATTTCATAAAGCACTGAACATTAAACATCGCTGGAATTTCTTTGAAACTGGGCATGGAAAAGGTGAGCATGATGGTGCAGGAGCATGCGTGAAAAGAGCACTTCGAAGATGGCAAATGAACTATTCTTCTGCACGATTTCATCCAGCTGCAGAGGTTGTCCAATGGTGTCAATTAAATCTAAGCCATGATTATAATCAACAATCAAAAGATGTGCGCAGGTATGTCCACTATTTTTTTAATTTATATTATTTCTTGAAATTTAAAAAATGTATGTACTAACATTTAAGTACATGTACACTAACATTAAAAGTTGTTCTTTGAAAGTGATTCATCATTTATTGTGTAGGTTTTTTTGGCTTGTTGGGATCCAAGATATAAATAGATCAATACCATATGACGCTAGCACCATACATGGGACTAGAGATCTTCACTCTATTCAAACAAAATCATTTCACAACGTGTTCGCATTTGACAGTATAAAGCAATCATGCTTTTGTCATATTTGCATTGAAAATGTTGAGTCTACAGAAGTTTGTGAAAACATAACAAACAACTACGTAAAAGCTTGGAGACACACAGAGATTAATCCAAAAGGAAAAATGCCACTGGCAAGTGTAGAAGAATTAGAATCAGAAGAAATAGCAATATCTTCTGATGGCGATAGAATTTCAGATCTCGTCAGAGAAGGTAATAAACTTGTTCTTGACTTTTAAGTTAATTGTTCATTCTGGTCCATCGCCATAAATATAGTCAATTTAATTCATTTAAATACGCTCACACCAATTATAACTTGCGCAGGAGATGTTTTCGTTGTGATTGCACCTATAGACAACAACGAAAATGTCAAATATTATTTGATGCGATGCACTGAAGAAAAAATGAAGTTATTGGAGGACTACAATGACAACGGATTTACATACGAAAGAGGATCCATCATTTTAAAAGGCTACTTTTTTCAGCAGAGGCATATGACTAAAAATTATGTCTACTTTCAAGATTATGAGCCCGATGTTATATGTTGTCAGTATAGTCATTTATTATGTGCATCTCGAATAAAGTTGATACAAGTTCCATCAAAAAAACAATTAAAAACCAAAAAATGGAAACTATCCATATGTGACCATGAACGGATAGTTGAAGATGGCATTCCATTACGATGTTTTTAACTGCATGTCAAAAATAAATTGATCTATATTTTTGTCCATGTCAATTGTTGTGTGCAATATATTTTTTGTCCATGTATCAAAATTGTTGTGCACAGTATATTTTTTCATGGAGTTTTTATGAATATTTTTTTGAATGACAACAAACATAAGAGCTTAAATGGTTGTACTTTAACATGCTTAAAAATGAATTCAAATATAATTTGAAAATTCAAAAGTACTTTATTCGGGTCCCCATATGTCTTTTAGACCACTAAGGGATGAGATAACGGATGTGGCTATCCCCACTCCGCCCCGAATTTTTACTTTTGATAGATGATGCCAACGAAAAATCACAAAGAAACCTATTAAATTTTGTATTATTTTAATCCATCGAACATGTTTCTTTAATATACTTCACCACAAATATAATCTAAATGAATTTTTTAAAACAAGTTGTTCATCTATATAATTTTTAAATATTTGATTGTTGCACAAAAATAAGATATCTCTCACATGTATGTTCACATAACTGAAATCATGGCAAATGAAGATAACAATTATTTGATTTTTAATCAGAAACAAGAATTCCTGGATTGTGAAGCTTATGCTAAATTAGAGCAATGATTATTTACAACAAATCGATAAAAATTCATCGAATTGTTGTCTAAAATTCATTGCTCTAACTTAGCATAAACTTCACAATCCGGAAATCCTCACTTGTGATTAAAAAACAAAAAATCATTATCCCTATTTGCCATGATTTCAACATTTGAAAATTCACGAACTACAAAATACCTGAACAATGAACATATGAAAAACGTTAGTTAAATTTTGAAATTTACATATGCACATCAAACAATAATCATATCAACATTAATTAAAATTTAAATCTTCATTTTAAATCTTCATTCTTCTAGTTCAACACTTTCTCAACGTTCATTCTTTTCATAACATTTCTTAACATACAAATTCAACATTTCCAAACTTTAAATTGCACCTATCAAATGTTTCAATGTTTCATCATAACAACATTTTAATAACATTTATTCTCAACATAACAAATTGAAAACATTCCTTTTTCCATAACACCTCCCATTCATTATTTCCCAACATTTCTTTTTCCATAACATACCTCCCATTCATTTTTTTTCCAACATTGATTCTTACCCTAACATTCATTCTCAACATTGAACATTTCCTAACTTAGATTAACATTTTAACATTCTTAACACCTCCCATTCATTCTTTCCCAACATTGATTCTTACCATAACATTCATTCTCAACATTGAACATTTCCTAACTTAGATTAACATTTTAAACAAATTCCTAACACCTCCCATTCATTCTTTCCCAACCTTCATTCTTCCATAACATTTATTCTCATCATTCAACATTTCCTAACTTTATATAACATTCATTCTCATCATTCAACATTTCCTAACTTTAGATTGCACCTATCAAGACAATCTAAACATTCATGCAAAACACATTATAAACATTATCAAAACATTTTAAACATTCATTCAAAACATATTTTAAACATTTTACCAAACGAGAAATAATTAACATGTACTCATATATAATCCAAAAAAAGTTAATGCACATGTGAGATCAATGTACATGTATACATATAATCAAAAAATAAATACCCTTCATGTCTGAACTACAATATATATATATCAACAAAAACAATAAAGTCTGAACCACTGTCCATCTGGACCAATATCTTTCCACTATTTTCCACTAGGACCTTCCCTGGGACTCAACACAACCTACAATACACAGAAAAACAAATTATAAATCTAGATCATAAATTATTTAAACAATTTTAAACTAAATTCAAGATATTAAAATATTAAACTTATACTAAAAATACAATTCAATTATTAAAAAAGTCGTACATCAAATTCTTTGAATGCATGCCCACCACTTTTTTCCACTAGAGCCTTTCCTTTGGCTCCAAAGGATCTCAAAGAGCCAAGCTGCAACATGTACAAAAGTAATTTATAAATCCTAAAGCATGCAAACAATCTTCAAATAAATCCAAAAAATTTAAAACATTAAACTTATATCAAAGATTATTTCTAGAGAACAACAAAATTACCTCGGTGCCAATATCCGCATTCATTAAAGATCCCACATCTTCACCCCCAATTTCCAAATGGTCTCTCCCCTAAAATTTAAATTTTGTTAATGAATAAAACATAACTTAAATACATATAATAAATTAAGCAATTAACTTAAAACCAAAACAAAAAAGTTAAAATCATTAGCTCACAAGAGATGGTAAATCATCTAAAAAGTTGGAATCTAAAGAAACCTGCATAGATAAGTCAAATTAAAAATAAGATACATTGATATTTATTAAAATTCAAACAAACAAAAAAAATCAAGTTAAATCATAAATATTATAATTAAAATACCTCTCCAAAACGCTCTTCATTTTGAATAGGTTGCTCTTCATTTTGACTACTAGAGACTCGAAAATTATGTGCATTTAACATTCTAGAAAACTGCAAACAAAATACATTTGCTTAATATATTTATTACTATGTAGCAAAAAATTCAATTCAAAATGAATAATAAAAAATCAAATAGATTCTCATAGCATAATCAACAAACCTCTCCCATACTCGATGTGTCATTGGATAACACATCTGATGCTATATATCGACAAGACTTAGCATAATCCCTGAGATCATCGATGCTCAATGCATCTACCTCGTCATTCGTCTTGTAAACAAAATTTTGACGAACAGTAGCGCGAGCCCTTTCTCGACCCAAACCCACTTCTACTCCAACAAGAGCTGACGCTAAACCATCACCTATAGATTCCCTTGCAACTGTCCCTAGTTGGGATGTGGGCTCCATCTCTGATCTTAAAGCCACAATCCTAGGTGGATGAGGTATCTCAGGTGGAGGTTGAAGAGTCGTTGGGTCTCTGAGAGCACCTTTTCGATTATATATTCGTCCATTTCCAACTCCATAAAAGTCAGAAGGAACATCAGTATAGTTTGGCTTCATACCTAAGAAAAACTCCGCATAGAAAAATCTAGCAAAATAATTAGGAACCTCATCATTCCATAGCAGTCGACCATAAGCTGCAAGAAACCGATCATATATTAAATGTGCAATTTGAGGATGCTTAAAATATTGCACTTTCAACATTTTTCGCTTAAGGCCTTCTTTGAAATTGAACATTGAATTGGCTTGTTCTCTAGTAACTCTCTCCTTCACAACCTCCCACTTGTCTCGACCCATAACTTGTACCCTTCTCCTGTGCATCAAATGAACAAAACCATTTGTAGTTGGTCCAAGTTCCTCATATGCATCAATGAATTTGTGCAAAGACCCCAAAACAATCTCTAGACTTTGTCGACTCTCTGGAGGGAGATCTAAAGAACAAAGATCATTGTTCATCCTGTCATAGTGGGATCTACAACTTTCAAGGATAGTTTGTTGCTCAACACCTTGCCATGGAAGCTCATCAGGTAAATCAGACGGATAAGTTGATATGGGTGTACAACCCTCAGCCAGAGGAACATATGTCGTCCTTGCTCTAGGAGGATCTTCAGGACCCTGCTCTGCACCCACACCTATTCCATCATCTACAATCCTATCTTGATCTTCGTCTCGCTCTGTCGAATTACGGACATCTTCTGAACCTCGCTCTGCTTCAAATATAACCATAGTGAAGAGTTAAACTTGTCCAAAAGTTCAAAACACACAAAAATACAAATTATACATTCAATTAAACATTAATGTTCATAACAACAGACGGTTGAGATCGACGCTCTCCAACAGATGACAAAGGAGAATCATTTGTACCCCTATCAACTCGTTGGTGATCAGATGACTGTGACCCATACAATAAACTTGAACCCCGCGGTGAATTCGACAACCTTGGACTACCAATTGGAACACCAATTCCTGATGAATGTGATGACCTCCTACGCTTTCCCCTCGAAGACTCCACTCTTTCCATTTGATATGATTTCTAAATTTACACAAACATTAACAAATTGAAATTGTACATGTTTATCCTACAAGCTTAAAGCCATATCTTATAAAAAACTACAACAAAATGTAAGGGTGTCTAAAGTAGTATAAGCTAATATTTTTTGTAAGTCCCTCTCCTAACTCTAATTAATTAACTAAAATTCCTTAACATTACTACTATTGCAACGTAAAGACATACTTAAGAGTCATTTCATTATCAAATATATATTATAACACAATTAATTGTAGTACTATAGTAACCTTAAAAACTTTTCATCCAACAAATATGGTTGAATTATATATCTCAATTAAAAAACATCTCACAAAATATATATATATACACTTATTAGAAGATTTCTACTTCATATTTATGATAGAAAAATTTACACACTAAAGTTGTACATGTTAATTCTACAAACTTGAAGGCATATCTCATTAAGACCTGCATACCAAATGTAGAGGTGCATAAAGTTGTATAAGTTAATTTTTTTTGTGAATTCCTCCCCTAACACTCTAAGAGTAATACTATTGCACCATAAAGATAACATTAATTTTCATTTCATAATCAGATAAAAAGTATAATGCAGTTAATTGTAATAGTATAGTAACCTTACAATTTTTTCATCGATCACTTATGATTTTAATCTATATCTCAATAAATAAACATTACATAATATTCATAAAAAAAAAAATTAGGGAACTCTGTTCATGAACAGAGTTGAAGAACTCTGTTCATGAACAGAGTTCTTCAACTCTGTACATGAACAGAGTTGAAGAACGCTGTACATGAACATAGTTCTTCAACTCTGTTCATGAACAGAGTTCTTCAACTCTGTTCATGAACACAACCAATAAAATTTACATGACTATGTTATGATTTAATTTAAAAGTTATATATTTTGATGATAGTATGATGCACACTATAATGCTAATATGATACACTATCATGCCAATGGAAAGAAACATACACTTTTGATGCAAACACAATGCAAGTATAATGAAAAGTATTTACAAAGTTTCTTATTTTGAAAATAGTACTGCGCAAAAATGATACCGTGATGCAATTATATGGCACAAAACGATTCTACTGTGATGTGTTCATGTTCATGAACTTGAACTCTGTTCATTGTTCATGAACTTGAACTCTGTTCACTGTTCATGAACATGAACTCTGTTCACTGTTCATGAACACTGTTCACGAACAGAGTTCAAGAACAATGTTCACGAACAGAGTTCATGAACACTGTCCTCGAACTCTGTTCATGAACAGAGTTCATGAACACTGTCCACGAACTCTGTTCATGAACAGAGTTCATGTTCACGAACAGAGCTCATGAACATGAACTCTGTTCATGAACATGAACTCTGTTCATGAAAAGTGTTCATGTTAAGGGAATAACGACTAAAATGATAAACAGATAATTAAAAATAAAAAAACTAAACAATCTAATTTGGCGAAAGAATAAATACCTGTAACCCAAACAGCTAGCGAAAACACTGTCAATCCGCGAAGCCTTGTCGGTTCAGACCAGAAACTCTCCAAACAACAAATATTTCCTTCACACAACACCAAATTATGTTGGCACCTGAAAACTATAAAAATAGGATAACAAAATCAAAACAAAACAACTCGACGAAAAAGCGTACCTTCACTAACTGTCAATTCAACGTGAAAACCGCAAAACCAACAACACACCGAAAACAGCACCAACAACACAAACGATCAATCCTGCCAACAAAGAAAATTTCATCAAATCGTTACAGGTAGAGATACTCTATAGACATCAAACTTCAAATTCTAAGACCAAAATCACCATAAAACAACAACTTACACTCGAAGCCGTTGGCTCCATGTCCTTAAGCCGAGCACAGATCCCCGCAGCACCCTCGCCGACGAAAACAGCATCCACCGAGCGCTCTTGTCGCTTACATATCCGCCCGGCACCCGAAAACAGCTTGCACAGCCACCGTAAACAAGTTCCACAGCCTCGACAAGAAACAACAACAGCGCAGCAGAAGACGAGCAAGCAGCGGCTGCAGTGCACCAACAGGAACAGAAGACGAGCAAGTAGGGGAAGGGGTGCACCAACAGAAGACGAGCAAGCAGCCGAAGGGGTGCACCAACAGTAAACGAACAAGAATTCCAACAGCGAGCGACGACGGAATGCAGCGACAGAGTCGTCGTCACAAGCTTCGACGGCAAAGGGTGGCAAACACAACTGCGGGCCCAATGCGGGGTCCAGGAATTTCCAACAGAAAATGCCAAATGGTAGTCGAGGCCGGGCTTTTATGCAGAAACAGTATTCGGCCGACCAATTCTTCGGCCGAATAATTATTCGGCCGAATAATTGTTCGGCCGAAGAATTATTCCGCCGAATAATCATTCGGCCGAACAATTATTCGGCCGAATAAACCAACAACTGAATTTTTTTTCCGTCCGGAAACAGGTTGCACACATATCAAGGATAGCCGTTAAACGGAACGGAGAAATGTTAATGGTTATTCGGCCGAATAACCTCTACATTATTCGGCCGAATAATGAAAATTGTTCGGCCGAATTATATTTATTATTCGGCCGAATAATAAATATTATTCGGCCGAATAACTTCCGCTAAGACGATTTTGCACTAGTTTCTCACGAAAGTGTTACCCAGCTTCACGTTTTTACCCAAATTGACTTTATTATTTTTTATCAGATTAAAATTTAAAAATTATATTACCCACTTGCTCATCGGCCCTCCACTCATCAGGATGGAATAAGTAACTCTCTTGCAGGCTATCCCTCCAAAGAATAAGAATGGGCATTATCCCTACTATTTAGCTTATATGTTGCAGGGAGCTAAGTGATTTTAGGCACTTATATTCATCCTTAATCCACTCGACAAGCCCCACTTACCATGTATTAAAAGCACCTTTTTTCAGGGTGCTAAAAGGCATCTTTTTACCCCGCTTATTTCCTTAAAATCCCTTAGGTTATTTACTACTGAAAGAAGAGAGGATTAGATTCATAAGAGAAACATGCTTTTCGTATTCGACAAGTACCATGGCCTGTTTTATGGTATTCCTACGGATTGATACCTTGCAATATCTTCTTATTATCGAGATCAAAACCTAGAATAATCATTTAATCATCAGCTATAATGTGTGGCATGACCTTAACATCAAACATGTTTACCATAGTCTAGACACTTGTCAAATAAAGCAGTGTCTAAGTAATGCGATATTTGTCACATTATAAACTTTGCACCATCCATGCACCCTGACACACATCTATATTCGATCTGTGGAGGATTTTTCCAGCTATATAAGCTTTTGCTAAAGATGATAACCTGCATAAAGATATGCATTGAGGATAACCTGCACAGAGATATACAATGGAATTGCACATGGAAATCTCTCCAATCTGCTTGCTTGCTGTAACGGCGGCGAAATACATCTAAACTTTGTTAAGTGAAGTGGTGAAGATTCAGAGCAACCAGACTTTGACTGTCAATTTTTGTGGGATCCAACAGATAATTCATTGGCTCCGCAGGTTCATTGGATCTTAGTGATATGAATGGTGCATAAATGTTTGATCATAATAAAGATAGTAGAGACATTCACTAGATTTATATAATCATGAAATTATAGTTGACAAAAGAATCAGGAAAGTTGTTGTACCGATGACAATTGCTACGAGGTTGGAAGCATCGATTCCTTGAGCAACTTCTTCAGCAGTGGAGGCTAATCCAAACCCACTATAACCATCCTTTACCGCTAGACTTGCAAGCCTCCTTCAAGCCGTAGAACAAGAGATCCCTATTGATTTGGAAGGTATTTTCTTCTTATATCTATAGGCTAGTTGTTTTTTTGTTTATATTATTGGTTATAACTTCTCATATAGGGATGAATCTATCTTATTGGAAACATGGCATAGGATCTGTGTATATAGAATGATAAATAGAAGCTAGACCACAAAATTGGCATTTCTAGAAGTTTTGTCATACTTCGCGTGCATTTGATGTGAAATCCCATTTCAGAATGCAGGAAATACTTGCAAAACACATCTTAGATGACACAAAATGCTTGTGAAACATATTTTAGATGACATGAAATATATATGTGTATTATAGCTACGTAACTGAGAGTGTTCGTGTTGGTAGTTTATCTAATGTTCACTGATGGTTTGGCCGGTGGTTGGACAGCTGCAACTCGCCTAGGTAATCTTGGCAGTGCCTGCATTCGTGCATGGAAATCATTAACAGAACTGACAAGTATCTTTTAATTCCAGGGATAACAAGGACGTTCTATTAAAAAATCTCCCAAATCCTCTATCGGTTGCTTCAACAATTATGATTAAGAACTATTTTAGAAATTTTGAAAAACTATCTTTATTTTATTTGAAGTGTAAGCATTTCTAACCAGATTCTACTGAAGGTGAAAGGCCTCCAATAAACAACTTCCTGTTCAAATATTCTGGTAAGCGTTGCTTGCAAAACATGTCTGCAATGGATTGAATCCCGGGAAGCCCAGGGGCACGCCACTGTATTTGACGCAAAGTTATTTGTCCCTGCGGGTCTCATGGCATTCATTAGCGCTGTGTCGAATCATCACAGGCCTGGCATGTTTGAATTCAGAGATTTAAGTGATCAATTTCTCTAATATAATGCTCTCAGTGCTTGAGCGTGACGTGGCGATATTTGCTCCTAAAAAATGGTGGTTGTTGGAATCTACGGCAGATCATCCATTTTCTTGAGCTGCCCATTGATACACTGGAAGCAGACTTTTTGGCAGCCAATGGCTTGAAGTTTGTGGGCCAAAGGATTTCTTCATGTTAGTGACAGTGAATTTTTGGAATCTTGCCCTTCCAAATCTCACCATGGGGAGCAAATAAATGCTTTTGGTTCTGCAATGTCCTGTTTGTAGACCAATTGAGGGACCCTCAGGTCATGTTTTGTGGGCCATGAACTTCAGTGATGTATTTGGTTGGTAGTCCCATGTGTATCCTTGTTCACATTTGAAGGGTCTGCAGGTCACACTGGCTGCACCGTGAAGCTAAGAGCTTGAGGCTGCAAACTGGACTTACTGGCATTGTGAATTCCTTGGTACCCAATTTCAATACTCTTGCTGCAGCTGGAGTGGGATTCTGATGGTGAGGTTACCTGTCTGTGATTAGCAAGCTGCTGGAGCTGCTGGAGCCAGACACAACACTAATGGCGAAGCCTGGCAAGGTGCTGGAGTCGCTGGAGCCAGACACAACACTAATGGCAGTTGCCAAATCTTTCATATATCACATTAAATGTATTAAATGAAGCGTTGTTGCCAAGTGCACGTGGCAATTAGTTTTTTTTTTCCAGTTTTATATATTTTATTATTTTTATAATTCCAAAGGAAATTTTACAAAACTGAAACAATGAGAGTCAACAAAATTTGACGACCAACCGATCGCTATAATGGATCACTATAATCCCTATGGAGCAGGGGCTAATAACAAACCAGAATAACAAGAATTTGTAAATGCACTAACTGTTATTTATATATGTAAATAATTAAATTTTTCGAGCGAAATATGTAAATAATTAAATTGCTATTAGATTTAGCGAGAAATACTTCAATGATTTGAAAATGTGTTTCAAATAGATATGAAGTTATTAAGATTTAGGTTAACGGTTCGTTATCATGATATTCGACATACACATTTTATATTTTAAAAAGTTCAAATATTTTATTATTATATCTAAGTAATTATGAATGATGAGATTTCCCACTTATAAATTAAGGTCCCAAGTTCAAACATATAACGTATTGCTATTAAATCTTTGTCAATGAAACTATGGATTCTATATTTTTTAGAGTGTTATTTATTGTATCTCAGATTTTAAAAATTTTAACATATTTATAATTTATTATTGATTAAATGAAATTGAGTATTTAATCTAATTGTATATTTAAAAACAGCTTACTTAATCCCGGCTTCTGACCACGGGAAGATACCCGCTAACCGGATTGTTTTATTAAAAAATAATTCAACACTAAAGAGAAGCTCAACTTTCATATCATGTGGGGGTTTCCAACACAAAAACTCCAACAAACGGGGATCATAGATCAAAGAACTATAGAGAAAATGAAATAATAAAGTTTTTTAATTCATATCAATGCAAGTTAGATGTGGTATGGACTTTAACCAATATAGAGGGATCCAATTTCTTGAGATGTATTTATTTTTATTAATTTTAAACTCAAGAAATTTAATCTTTCTTGATTGATAGATCTAGGCTTTTCATAATATTTTATTTTATGAGTTGATATGGATTTTTTTTAAATACTTTTCATAATTTTTTATTTTATGAATGGGCATGAATTTTTTTAATTATATTTTAATTTAAAAAACATAATATTGAAATACACAATCTAAAATACACATCTTTTAATTAAAGGCGGGCAAAATATTTATTACATTTTACTTTTCTTACATTTTAATTAATGGTAGACAATAAAGACAAACTTACAACATCTCCCTCGAGTATTACTTTTCATCTCCATACTGGACATAACTTTTCATCTCCATACTACTCGACTGTAGAATACCTAGTTTTAGTGAGTGCAATAATTTAAAAAAAATGAAAAATAATATGTCTACGGCCTTAGTCTTTAGTCTTTATGACGCAAAACGGACAAGCTACAGTATGTCTGTACAGCGGTCATAGCTAGTAGAAGAATTCCAACCAGCATAGCCATGCCCTTCCCGGGCTTCGACAGATGGTCCCAAAAGAAATCCCAGAGCACCATTTTGAGTATGTTCATGTAATACTTCCTGATAAGCACTTCCTCCAGTGCAGCTTTGAGGTCGTCATAAGGTTCCAGTTGGCCTGTGAAGAAAGGATGACACATGCCTTTCCACATCCTGGCTATCCACTCGTCCGTTAACACCAGACTTCCGCGACGAATGACATGACAATCCCTCAGCAAACGAACGTCTTCGGCCGTGTCGATGATGCAGTCCATCAATCCCACACAGCGCGTTACCTGGTTGCGTCCGGTGGCGTCGTTGAACTCCAAGGCCATCATGTTCCGCAAAAGCACTTCAGTCTGTATGTGGGATACAGTGATCCGCGGAAGGTAGAGCGTGCTCGAGTATGTGTCGAATCGGATCCGATGGGGCGGCTTGGAGAACGATTTGAATTTAATCCCGGCTTTTATCAACTGCCCCGCGTTGTAAGCGTTCAGAAAATCGCGTTGGCCATTGTGTGTCGGATGTTTGACCCAAATACGCAACACAGCTGCAACAACCACTTCCAGAAAGTGCTTAGTGATCTGTAATAGAGTCCGCCGATCTACCTCATTGTCCATCCCGCTAACTTGCATATGCAGGAATGGCGAAACCAACGAGTGCATGAAACCCAGCAAATGCCGCTCCTTTGTCAAGTCGATTTCATAATTATGAGTACCTGTCTCTACAAAATCGAAAGGAGACAACAGCATGGACGACGACATCAACAGATTCTTGAAGTCTGAATGGTCTGCTTCTGATTTCTGGTCGTCAAAAACCATTTTCAAGACAGACAGAGGTATCTGATTCTCCAGCTTGAGATTGTCTCACTTTATACAGACGTCAAGCGTACTTAATCTGACCATGTCACTCTAGACAGGCGGAATAAGAAACTTAACAGAAGGTATGCATCTATGGTCATCATTAGAGCGAAGTTCTTAGAGTATAACCTGTCTTCCCTACTATTTATACAGCAATCATAGAAATAATCAATTTGCTGCTGCATCCGTTCAATCCTTTCAACTATATCGTCCAATCTGTTGCCATGATTGTACCCTCTCTGCCAGAGTGGGGTGGCACACTGAACTTTGTATGCCTCCGCTGTTGACATCTTCAGCTCAGGATACTGATAACAACCGCCTCCCACAGACGACGATTCAAAATCTTTGTCCAGGTTCCAGTGGTTGTAAGGAACTAGGGATAAAAAGTGAGGAATATAGGCGTCTCGTTTCATATTCATGAGAGGTATAGCGACACGCGGAATCGCAGCTGCGTTTGCTAGAGAGTTATTGCAATAGACCATATCTTGAACTTGTGCAATCCACTCCGTTGGAAACTCTAGCGCTTCTAATTTACCTTCCGCCATCACTCTGGAGATCACAATCTAATGTAGAAGGTATCTACTTCTTTGAACGTCCAAATCAGTAAGAAAGCATTACCAATTCTCTAACACCCATTCCGACTGCATCTGCTGCACATATAGGATCAGCCAGGAAACTGGCCGTAAAAGAATGGAGTGTGGAAGAATATAAAGATTGAAATCCTATCATTCTGTTATTCAAAGTTACATGAAACAAAAAGGACTGGAGTGAGGAAGAATATGATGATTGAATTCCTCTCATTCTGTTCTTCAGCAAGGGCCCACCTCATTTGCATATCAATAATTCCTTCAGCTTTGTTTTAAATCAACCTGCAACAGTGAATTGACCTAGCAGCAATGAAGAAGTGAGTGTTGGAATAATGTAGAAATGATAGGCAGATTGACAGGGATTGAATTGACGTGTACTTTCTATACTCAGCATGGTTTGGTTTGAGATCCACCTTTCTTGGATTTATGATCTGGTTTGTTATGATGTTTGTTATCTATATATTGTAACTATTTCTTCATCAATAATTGAATTGGTTTGGCCATTCCTTTGTGTATGAGAGCGAGCCTTTGTGCTCTGCTCCACATTGCCTCTCTGTATGTGTTAATTTGGTATCAGAGCAGGTCTGTTGTGAGGAGCCCTCAATGGCCCGTTGAGTGAGTTGCCTTCTATTGTTGTGAATCCCCATTCTGGCTCGTCATGCAAGACGATTTGTTGTAGCTAATGATTGCCTGGAGATCCGTGGCTGAGGATGCCTGTGTGAAAATTACTGACGCTTCCCGTGTCCATCGCTGGAAGTGGAGGCCTGCTATTGTGAGAAGGAGGCCGTGAGAGCCATTGCGGTCTGTTTGCGTGGAGGAAGAATTACTGCCCAGCCAAGTTACTGCCCAATTGAAATCACAATTGCCCAAATCGCTGACTAACTTCATTTTTTTTTTTAATCGCAAACCCTGAAAGGAATTGGCTGACTGAGACAGCGTAAGGAGCTATTGCCCGCGAGTGTATATGAAGGACCTCAGCAAAGAACAGTGGAAGATCCGGTCTGGAAGAAGCAGGAAGAAACCGTTGTGGGATATCACTGTGATTGGAGGCTGCCGCGAGAACTTGGGAGAACGCCCATAGAACCCTGCCACGTGAAGTGAAGTGTGGAAGAGTATGAGAAGACCAGTGCTGGAGGAACGCTAGGAGTTGGAGCTGAATTCCGCTAGAGCCACCATTGTGAAGATCTCTGCTGCAAACTGTGTGGAGAACGCTGCTCGCAGCCACGTGAAAGATATCATTGCTATAGCTGACAAGGGATCCGCGGCTGGAGTGAGATGTGTGGTCATTCGCCGTGTTGAAGGAGGAAGCTTGGAGGAACCGCCAAAGAAGAAATCGCGTGAAGAGACCTCTAGGTAGATAGAGGAACTGCCATTTTGCTGGGGAGCAACACAACCGCGCACTTCGCCACTACTAGGGCGCGGTACTTCGGGACTACCACGCGGTTATCCACTGCTAGGGCGCGGTTATCCAAGTTTCTACCACGTGGGTGCCGTCTTTCCGGGGCGGTATTGCATTCTGTAGCCACAAATCAACATTGTAAAGGTATCACTTGCATTTTTTTTTATTATTGAGTGATCTGTATTCTACCTCTAAGCTTAAGTGCAATGGTCGCCGCCTCCCAATAGCCGTTGGCTGATACATACATTAATGAGGCCTCCAAATTGAATGGAGAAAATTATGTCAACTGGAAATTCAAGCTGCAAACTGTTCTTGAATTATTCGGTGGCTGGACGATAATGAATGGCACTGAGTTGAAGCCCGCAGGTCCCGCACTTGTTCCAGATTGGAACAAAAGGGAAGCCAAAGCCAAGGTGACTCTACGAATGTCTGTGCAAGACAAGATTATCCCTCACATCAAAAAATGTGACACGTCTAAAAAGACATGGGATACGCTTAAAACACTTTATGAAACAACTGATGCAAATCGCATATTGTTTCTGAAGACCAAACTGTTGTCAATCAAGATGGAAGCAAGTGAAGGGGTAAGTAAATTTATTTCTCGTATCAAAGATTTGAGTGATAGCTTGGCAGCTATAGGTGAAGTAGTAGATAGTACTGGTCAAGTAACTATCACCTTGAAAGGTTTGCATCCTGATTACAAAGTGTTTATTTTAGCACTTGCAGCAAGAGAAAAACCCCCAAATTTTGAAGAACTCACAGGTATTCTGCTTCAAGAAGAAGAGAGGATGAAAACTTATGATCTCGAGGCTCGAGGTTCTGATCTCGCACTGATGGAAAGAGGTCGATACATGCATAGAGGCAAACCATGGGGCAGGCCATGGAATGGAGACAGAGGCAGTTCATGGAACCGAGATAGAGGCAAACAATGGCATGGAGACAAAGGTAGATCGTGGAATGAAGACAGAGGCAGATCATGAAATGAAGACATAGGCAAATTTCACTCAAAACATAAAGGTATGGTTCAGACAGATCATTCTAGAAATAATGTAGATGGTAATTATTGGGACAAATCAGGATACCTCAATAGAAATCATTATCAGAAGAAATATTATAGAGGTAGAAGCTACAATGGAAATCACAATGCAAATCATAATGGGAATTTTGCAAACACAAACACTCCTGAAAATGAATTTAGAAATCTGAGATTATTTATTTCTGAGGATGCTCTGTCTGTTGAGACAAATGATAAGAATGCATGGTTCATAGATTCAGGTGCATCTGCACATATGTCTTGTAGGAGAGAATGGTTCGAGGAATATAATGAGAATCTCAATGACACTCACATCTATTTAGGTGATAATAGGTCACTCAAAGTTCAAGGTTATGGAAAAGTAAAGGTGAAATTATCTAATGGTGAATTGAAACAGATACATAATGTTATGTATGTTCCTGGTATTAAAAAGAATCTTATTTCTGTTTCAACCATAACCAAACATGACCTAAAGGTAGAGTTTGGAAAGTACCAATGTCATCTTAAAGACATTCGAGACCACTACAAGACTGTTGCTACAGGTTCAAGATGTGGAGGACTATATAAGCTGGATGTGTGCAAAGACAGTCATCAAGCACTGGCATCCACCATCATCACCACAGAGGAACTCTGGCATCAAAGGTATGACCATATTAATCATCATGATCTTATGTTGCTTCAGAACAAATTAATGGTCGAAGGTCTGCCTGTTATTGTTAAGTTTAAACCAAATAGACTATCAAGATCACTGAAAGAAACATAACCACAAGATAGACACAGAATATACCTTGGGAAACCCTCATGGGGTAGAAAACCCAGCAAAGCTTTCCTCAATAAGATGATCAACCAAAATACAAGATGTGCTCCCTCCTACTTTGTCTCCTTAGCAAATCTCCCAGACAAGTGCGCTATCTTTCACAAGTGAGTGAGTGTGTCAAATGAGGAACATACCTCCTCTATTTATACACTACAATGACATGTATTTTACACAAGTACATGTAGGCTCGTATTTAACCATTAGGTTAAATACCCTATTATAACTGACTGGGCCGACCCCCACATGGTGGGTCTAATAACCCTAGTTACCACAACCAATCCGGAGGAATAAACATGTCCAAATTCATAGTATAATCACATCGGAGGTATGGAACATCTCCGGAATAAATAATATACAAATATAATATTCTTAGAAGTTACAATATTCAACACTCCCCCTTAACGAGAAGGTTATTATTATAGCATCCGCAAGAGCAACGAGTCATACATCATACATGATACATCTATATATCATCGGAAGCTTTCTTCAGTTCATCATCATCAGTAACTCAACTAGTTACTGGAACATCGACATCACTCGATCATCAGCATCATCATCACACGATCAGCATCATCATCACACAATCATCAGCATCGTCATCACACGATCATCGGCATCGCCATCACATGATCAACATCGTCATCACTCAATCATCAGCATCGACATCACACGATCAGCATCGTCATCACATGATCATCAGCATCGATCATCAGCATCGTCATCACACGATCATCAGCATCGTCATCACACGATCATATTACAGGATGATCAATCCTACTCTCTTTAGGACATAGGTCCATGGATGATACAATCCATATCAAGTTCCAGGATGATCAATCCTTATCTCTTTAAGACAAGTCTCATGTCTAGGGATGATTTAATCCCAACCACAGTGCCATTCCTTTTTCATACTGGATGTGACCTAGATCAAATCTAGGATTTACCGCCACAGAGCCAGTCCTCTTTCATACTGGATGTGTCACGTCTACAGAGCCAACCCTGTTTCATGCTGGATGTATCACATCTACAAAGCCAACCCTGTTTCATGCTAGATGTATCACATCTACAGAGCCAGCCCTGTTTCATGCTGGATGTATCACATCTACAGAGCCAGCCCTGTTTCATGCTGGATGTAACCTAGAGCAATTCTAGGATTTGTCACGTACATTTTGAACCGAGGTCCAGGGACGATCCAGTCCTATCATGTGCCTTTTGAACCGAAGTCCAGGGACGATCCAGTCCTATCGTGTACCTTTTGAACCGAGGTCCAGGGACGATCCAGTCCTATCGTGTACCTTTTGAACCGAAGTCTAGGGACGATCCAGTCCTATCGTGTACCTTTTGAACCGAGGCCCAGGGACGATCCAGTCCTATCGTGTACCTTTTGAACCGAAGTCTAGGGACGATCCAGTCCTATCGTGTACCTTTTGAACCGAATTCTAGGGACGATCCAGTCCTATCGTGTACCTTTTGAACCGAAGTCCAGGGATGATCAGTCCTATCGTGTACCTTTTGAACCGAAGTCCAGGGACGATCCAGTCCTATCGTTCAGTTATCGGAGACCTCATGTCTACGGCTCAATTCAAAGGACCATAGTCCGAGGACGATCCAATCCTCTTATCTGTTCATTCAGGATTTAGTTCTCGGAGACATACGTCTACGGCTCTTCTTTAGGACTGAGGTCCAGGGATGATCCAATCCCCTCACATGTTCACCAAGAACTTCATTCTCGAAGACATACGTCTACAGCTCAACTTTAGGACTAAAGTCCAGGGATGATCCAATCCTCTCACATGTTCACCAAGAACTTCATTCTCGAAGACATACGTCTACGGCTCAACTTTAGGACTGAAGTCCAGGGATGATCCAATCCTCTCACATGTTCACCAAGAACTTCATTCTCGAAGACATACGTCTACAGCTCAACTTTAGGACTAAAGTCCAGGGATGATCCAATCCCCTCACAACATGTATAACAAAACATGTATTCTCATCATCAAAACATGTATAACCAAAACATGTATCATCATCATCAAACATGTATATCAAGACATGTATCATCATCGTCATCAAACATGTATCATCATCGTCATCAAGCATGTATATCAAAACATGTATCATGCTAAAAAAAACGAACTCCACAGTAATACTATAACAAATATCTCATTGCTCAAAGGAAAAATCCATAAAATTTTCACCTTTTTCTTATTTCACTCGAGTTTGGAATGCAAGCTGAGATAGCAAGGCTGAGCTCTGCAAGACTCTACAATAGCATTGTACCTCGCATTTATTAGACCCAAACAAATTGGTTCCTTATAGACTAAAGGTAAGATCTCACCTTTCTTTTGGACTTGGATGTTTTACCCCTGTTATTTATCTAAATAAAGCAGCATAACAAGATCTCGTAACTCGAGTCAATATTGTATATATCTATCTACTATCTGAAGCCAACGGGATAGGAAGAATCCCTTCCTACATAGATCTAAGGTTGTTAGCTCACTATTATAAGGTTGTTAGCGGTTGAGAGATCTACTCGGGCACAGACCTAGATGGAAGTAGTAGTAAAGTGGAGGGTAGTATCAAGCCAAAAAAGAACCCCATTTGGTATTAAGGCTAAGGCTAATGTTGACGTCTTATTTCTTACAGCAAGGTAGATTGCAGCTAGTGATGTCTTCCTGGTCTCCCAGATATATGGAGACTTTCTCATTCACTAACCTTATCTCATAATTTTGTATTCATTCAATTAATATAATTTTTTTCATTCATGCCATAACAATATGCTCATTGTCATTGTAAGATACTTTTTTATTCTTCTTTTTAAATTAAAGATATTTATTATTAATAATCGAAATCTTCATAAAATTTAAATAAATAAATAAAAATTAATTATCAATTTAGTATATATTTTATAACTAATTTACATGCAGTAAAACTCAGATTGACCTCTATTCAGTTTGTTTGTTTTTATAAATTGTTATGTTTAAATACTATAGTAAATTCATAATGTTGGTTTACCCTCATAAATTATGTGTTTTGTTATATAAATATAATTATGCATCATGGAAGCACAAAACATGTAAAGACATGATAAAAGAAAAATTCCATAGAGACAAACTTGCACATAATACAAGGTAAACATATTTTTGTAGCTTCATATATAAATATTTTTTACTTTTGTTTCTCAAACAACAATTTTTATAACTTCATACATAAAAACTTGTGTAACTTTATACATACAAATATTTGATTGATAAAAAAAAATTAATTTACATATAAAGAGTGATAATACTTAATACATTAAAAATGTTTAATATTGTAACTTTATAATCTAGGAGTATAGTTAATTTTCAAAATAACTAGCATAGATCCAAATCCTAGGCTCTATCAAGCGCGGAGAGGGATCAAATCTCCCGAGGTGCAGATATATCCTTGAATAGCTCCTTGAGTGCAATTCTTGAGCCACCTAATAGTAAGCTCTAAAGTCTCTAGTTTAAGTCTCATATTTACTTTTTACTTTGTATTATTCTTTTTTGTTTATGGCATACATAATATTTATTACTTTTTACTTTGTATTATTCTTTTTTGTTGACTTTGTATTATTTTGTTACTCGACAAACACTCTAAAATCTCATATTTACTTTTTACTTTGTATTAAAAGTAACTAGCCTAGATCCAAATCCTAGGCTCTATCAAGCCCCGAGAGGGATCAAATCTCCCGAGGTGCAAACCTCTCCTTCAATAGCTCCTTGAGTGCAATACCTGAGCCACCTAATCCTAAGCTCTAAAGTCTATAGTTTAAGTCTCATATTTACTTTTTACTTTGTATTATTCTTTTTTGTTTATGGCCGACATAATATTTATTACTTTTTACTTTGTATTATTATTTTTTATTTACTTTGTATTATCTTGTTACTGGACAAACACTCTAAAGTCTCATATTTACTTTTTACTTTGTATTAATGTATTAAAACTAAAGAGTAAAGTCTCTAGTTTAAGTTTCATATTGACTTTTTACTTTGTATTATTCTTTTTTGTTTATGGCCGACATAATATTTACTACCTAATCCTAAGCTCTAAAGTATCTAGTTTAAGTCTCATATTTAGTTTTTACTTTCTATTATTCATTTTTGTTTATGGCCGACATAATATTTATTACGTTTTATTTTGTATTATTCTTTGTTTTGTTTACTTTGTATTATTTTGTTACTCGACAAACACTTGACTCACACGATCTCCCCCATACTGGGCTGTGGGCTGTAAAGCGCCTCTCGGCGCAAAAAGCAAAGTCTCATATTTACTGTTTACTTTGTATTATTATTTTTTGTTTATGGCCGACATAATATTTATTACTTTTTTTATATTATTTTTTTTGTTTACTTTGTATTATTTTGTTTATGGCCGACAATATCGACAAACACTCGACTTACAAGATCTCCCTCATATAAATGTTATTTATGGTCGACAATATCGACAAACACTTGACTAACAAGATCTCCCTCATACTAGCGCCTCTATCCAACATAGATCCAAATAGCTATCACAAATTCATATATATAATAAAGTTTTCTTTTTTAAATTCAACGTATCCAATCTATTAATTTTTTTATTAATTAAACAAAATATTTCTATAATTTTAAAGCACAGATAAGCTACTTTGCAACTAAATTATATAAATATTTACTTTTAATTTCAATGTATTTAATTTTTTTAAATATTTTAATTTTTTTAAATAAAATATTTAATATAATCATAAAGTAGGAACTAGGCTTTGCAGTTATTTCTAAAATTAAGCAATTTTTAACATAATCGTAAAGTAGCTGCTTTGCAACTATTTCTCTTGTTAATTAACAAATTGTTACAACTAATTTGTTATTATTTTCTACACCTTCTCAATTGAAAAATATAAATGTATATATTCCAATCGTAGATTTTTTTATTTTTTATGTATGTATATGGTCTATTTGAAAGGCAATCTATCCATTAGAGATATTTCCCATTAAATCTAAAAACAATTTGTTATTGATGTGTATGTCTTTAGCATAAGAATTTATTAGATCACCATCATGAGTATATGAATGTAGATGGGTACATATGGACTTATTAGTATTTAATATTTTATTACTATATAGGAGAGATTACCATTTATATTTTTTCGAACTTAAAGTATTTTGTATCATTATTAAATGGAGGGGGGTTTTGAGACAATATTTAGGTAAATTGTCTCAATTGGAGATAAAAACAAGTTGTGTATTGTCTTTATGTGAGTGTCTTAAATTATTGTCTTAAACCATTGTCTAGTAGAGACAATATATAATACATTAATTATAAACCATATTGTCTCTATAAAAAACGATATTTTTTCAAGTTGAAACAAAAAAAAAGTGTATTATTAGTGTAGAGACAATGTCAATTTTGTCTCTGTAGAGACAATATATAAAACATTGTATAAAAAACATTTTTAATCAAATATTATTTTCTTAAAATAAACTATACAATATCATATATTGTATTGATATATGGTAAGGCATAGTGGAATCGAATCACCATCAAACCACCAACCTTCTGAGACACTCTACCATTAAGCTATCACCCTTTAAAGAATAGGGAAAAGAAGTAAGTTGTTGTGCAACACCTAATATTTCATGGTGTTATAAAATATACACTAAATATTTTATTTTTTAAATCTTAATTTGATCACTTAGATGCATATTATTCTATAATAAAGTATATAAAAATTTCAGATATGGTGTCTATTATCTCTTTTTTCCATTGTATAAACTAAATGCAGTAGAGAGGCTTAGAACAAAGATGAAGATGTCAATAGTATCTTGAGCGATTCATAATATAGTTGAAGACGTCAACAATATGTTGAGGTGAAGATGTAAACAGTATCCTAAATATGTCAAAACAAAGATGGAGATGTCAACAGTATCCTGATTTAGAGATGTCAACAATATCCTGAGCTGAATATGCCAGTATGTTGAGCTATAGATGTCAATAGTATCCCGAGCTGAAGATGTCGGTATACTGATTTGAAGATGTTAGTACCCTAAGCTAAAGATGTCAATAACTATATCCTAAGATGAATATGTCAACAATATACTGAAGATGTCAACAATATACTGAAGATGTCAACAATATACTAAAGATGTCAAAACAAAGATGAAGATGTCAGTATCCTGAGCTGAAGATGTCAGAACATAGATGAATATGTCGATGTCCTGAGCTGAAGATGCCAACAGTATCGTGAGCTGACAATGTCAACAGTATCCTATAGATGTTAGAACAGAGTTGAAGATGTCAACAGTATCCTAAGATGAAGATGTTAGAATATAGATGAAGATGTCAGGATTCTAACCTAAGGATATCAACAGTATCCTGAACTAAAGATGTCAACAATATCTTGAGCTGAAGGCATCGACAATATCCTAAGATGAAGATCTGTCAACAGTATCCTGAGATGAAGATGTTAATAGTATCCTTAATATGTTTAATATGTTAGAACATAGATGAAGATGTCCATAGTATCTTGATCTAAAGATGCCAGAACGGAGTTGAAAATGCTAGCATCCTAATTTGAAGATGTCAGAACAAAGCTAAAGATGTCAATATCTAGAGCACAAGATGCCAAAAATATCCTAAGCCAAATATGCCAACATGATCCTGAGCTAAATATGTCAATAGTATCATGAAGATTTTAGTATGTTGATTTGAAGATGTCAACAGTATCCTAAAGATACCAGTATCCTGAGTTAAGGATGTCAACAGTATCTTGAAGATGTTAGAATAGCGATGAAGATGTTAGTATCTTGAGCTGAAGATGTTAATATCTTGAGCTGAAGATGTAAGAGTACCGTGAGATGAAGATGTCAACGGTATCCTGAGCTGAAGATGTTAGTATCTCGGGCTAAAGATGTCAATGGTATCATGATTTGATGGTGTAAACAGTATCCTGAAGATGTCAGAACATAGATGAATATGTAAGTATCGTGTGTTGCAGGTGTCAACGGTATCCCGAGTTGAAGATGTGAACATTATCCTAAAGATGTCAAAACAAAGATGAACATGCCAGTATCCTTAGCTAAAGATTTCAACAGTATCCTTAGCCGAAGATGTCAACAGTATCCTTAGCCGAAGATGCCAGTATCCTAAACTAAATATGTCAACAATATCCTGAGCTGAAGATGTCAACAGTGTCCTGAAGATGTCAGAAAAGATATGAAGATATTGGTATCCTGAGTTGAACATATGTTATAGCCATAACATATCCCATTATTTTTTCGTTAAAAATAATAGCACCCCTTTGAAATTTTATGTAATTTAATCTTAGTTGTTTTAATTAAAATTAATTTGTGAATTTGCATTGGCAAATATTTTAATTTTCCTGAAAAAAAAACCTTTTTTCGAAGGCTTAAATTGCTCTGACATAAACCCGAGATCTAGTGTCCGCTCATTTTAATTCCATAACTTCATATCCTAGATCTCAAGACATTTACATCAGAAAATTAGTTTGCATTATTTTCCACAGTTTCATACCCGAGATCCTTTTTTTAATCTTATTTTTGGTTTCGTTATTATGGGATGCTTTCATCGAAAGTTTCATTTTATATTAAATTTTAACCTTTTGATGTTCCGATCCCGATGTTTTCAAAAATTTCAAGTTTATCAGTTGTCGGATGTTGGGTTCTTTGATATTTTGTGGACTTGTATAACATTTTACCTACTTTTTACCATGTATCCTAAATCATTATGAATATTAATTAAGGAATCACAAAAGATTTTTTATTTTTTTTCTGTCGAAAGATGTTTTTTTTCCAAAGATGCTTTCTTTGATTGTTTGAAAATATTATCTTTTATGCTTAAAAAAGTAGTTGAGTCAATTTACTGAAGAAAAAAAATAGTCTTAAAAATGAAATTGGGCCAATTTTCGATCAGAATTATGAATTACCCAGTTGGTTTTTTCAAGCAAGATGAGCTACCCGGCCAAAAATTATAACCGACAATGGGTTTAACGTAGGTTAAGCATTTGGAAAATTTTAGATTGCATTAAATAATCCATGTTGAGAATCAACTTGCAACTAAATTATATTTTTATTTCTATGTGGCCCAACCTATGTGGTGCATATTGTTTGACATTAATATGAGGGTGGCGTAGTTATGGTGGAGGAATGAATTTGTTTGACATCCAACAATCGATTTACTGTGGCGGTTAACTTCAATTTTTTTCATTTTTCATGGATGGATTATATGAATTTGAAGGGAGGTGTTTTTTTTAAATGTATTTTTTTCTACCACTGAACTTGCTTCCATTGCTATAGTCACCATACTCATAGCTTCATCTCACACCAACTTATTTAGAGTCCACACAAAAAATTATTCACTTCAAATTGTCAATGTTTGCGAGTAGTGTACTTCAAAAACATTGATCATTTGCCTTCCAAAAATGCTATAGATTGCACTTAATCTAAACACTATCATTTCCATATTTGGATGTTTTTTGTAATAGATCACTATGTATGTTTTTCCCTTATATTCGATATTTATTTTAAATTAGCATATAATATACAGTTTAGTATAGTGCATATTCCAAAACTGTTCCAACATCATTGCTATGATGCAAAGTGTCATATCAAAACATAATTTCATAAAACAACAATAGATTTCATCTCCAAAGCTGAGTCATTTCTATACAACAAGACTGCATCCTAAAAGAGCTTAACAATACTAAAAACATAACATCAACCAACCAGTCTAAACTACATTAATTGACAAGTAACCAGATCTCCAAGAGGCTTAGTTAACATAACTTAAATAACAAATGGCCATTACAAACTAGTAATCATGTAAAGTTCCACCAGAAATCAGTAGGTTGTCCATAATTTTCTCGTAATAGGACACCTTCAAATAGATCAAGTGCCTTCTTAGAAATCTTGTCTTCTTTAGAATTTGTAAAGTTCCACCAAAAATCAGCAGGTTGTCCATAATTTTCTCATAATAGGACACCTTCAAATAGATAAAGTGCCTTCTTAGAAATCTTGTCTTCTTTAGAATTTAATTTCCTAAATATGTTTGCAAGTAATGTTGATAAACCTTGACTAAAGTTGGTGAATTCTACTTTTCCAAGGTTCAAGACGTGCAACCTATAAGTCAAATTTTCATTGAACCAGTCCACTATCAAGGCTTTGGAATCACCCGCAACCTAAATAGAGAGAAAACATTTGATCAATTAAAAAAGTAATAGGGTCCACAATTCCAGCAGTTCCCCTCTAGTGTCAGTGCCCTAACAGCTACCCAACCATATATGATAACTAAGAGAAGCATTTACTTTGAGAGAAATACCACACCCACTTATACCCTCTTGAGTTGCCCCCTCAAATGATATGAGTCGAAAGTCTTCCGAGGAAGATGGATAATTAATGTTTTTTTTTAAATGGCTCTTTGTGGTATTCTGTAAAGACCCTAACTATCTGTCTCCTTCTTTTTTGAACAAAAAAAACGTACTATTGTTACTCAAAACCGAATCTAATAGTACAAAGATTGTTCTAGAACAATTGAATGTTCTCTGTCACAAAATATCTGCTAGCTTTTCAGCCGATACAAGTACAAAGAGGAGATCATTCTATCTTATCTCAATAAGTGAGAAACTAACTCCATTCTTAAAAAAAGCTAGAGCCAAAAAATCAATAGCATATCATGATAAAAAAAAGTAACAGTCACCCTTATCCAAAAGACAAGAATCCAGCCATTCTTCCCAAATTAAAAATCCTTCAACACCATCAAAAGCCTGCTTGGAAAGTGTATCGGCAAAAGAGTTATGCTCCCTGAAGATATGTTCAAAATAAATGAACTCATGCCTGGAAATCTCCTATCTAGTACGCTGACACCAATGCCTGAGTGCGGTAACCTTTAGTCTAAAATCATCAGCTGCCCATTTAATGGTCACACGAGAATCACCAAATACCTTGAGATTGACTAATCCAAAGATATTTGCCACTTTTAGAACACACCATAGTGCCAACAATTCTTCTTTCATGTTTGTCCCTTGACCACCATTAAGACGTAAAGTATAATAATGATCATCATTTAAATAGATAACCCCTCCCGCCGCGCTAAAGCCATTTTGTGCAGCACCATCAAAAAACAAAACCGACTGTGAAACAATGAGAGAAAAATGGCTTATTCTCACCACATGACGAGAACCTTCATCATCCTGATAAATTTGTAACATTTTTAAAACAGTCACCACACAGGTTGCAGCCACTGGCATTTTATCTTGAAACAATACACTGCTCCGAACATGCCAAATCGCCCAAGAGACAAAAATGGGCATATACATAGGTTTTTTAAAGTTTCTAACCCAGCTGAGTATACAAGAGCCAAAGTCCCTATCACCCCATGCCAAATCTGATTTTAACTCTGTACAACATAAAGACCAAACTTCTTGCATAAAACTACACTCCATAAAAATATGATTGATTGATTCAGAATTTTGTTTACATAAGCAACACCAATTTGGACCAGACCATCCATGCCTTAGAAAATTGTCCCATGTCTTAAGACTGCCATTAAGCGCATGCCAAAAGAAACATTTAACTTTTAATGGCATTATCCACTTCCATACTCTTTTGTACCACCAATGTTGAGGATAAATACATTTATCTTGCATCATTTTGTCATATGCAGTCTTTGTCGTGACACAACCATCCTTTGAATTACCAGACCATACAATTCTATCACTTCCCGAAGATAATGAAACCCCAGCAGAGCTTAAAGCTCTGATATAACATTCCCATTCCTGTGCAATATATCCTGTAAGGTCTAGATCAATGGCATTTAACCAACAATTGCCAATGTGAGCACTGATATCCCATTTTTTAATTCTGTTCAAAGTAGGAATCCCGTAGAAGTTTAGATGGAATACCGATCTATCAGACAGTAAATAGGACCCTTCCATTCCAAGGATAAGATCCAAGCCTATCAAGACTTTATCTCCATCCCCAACCTGCCAGCAAATATCATTAGCAATCCAATCGTACACCTTCAGAAAACCTCTCCAAATCGGAGAAATTTTCCCCCGGATTTCCTTCGGTTTTCTCAACCAACTGATCACATTAGTCTTGAGATACTTAATTTGTAGAACTTTGGACCACAAGGTATCACCAAATAAGCCACGCCAGATATTTTTGAGATGTAAAGCCTTACTGAAAATATTAATATCTTTGATGCCCCAACCACCAAATTTTTCAGGACGAGATAAGACCTCCCATCTCAACATAACCAACGTTGATCGTTCAGTGCTGCCAAACCACATGAAGTTAAAGAAGAGCTTCCTGAGTGTATTTGAGATACAAGCCAGAATTTCAAGAAGGGATAGCCAATATACAAGAATGCCCGAAAGGATAGATTTCACTAAAACGAGTCTACCCCCAATGGAAAGGAGCCAATATGACCAGTGATCAATATGTCTTTCAACCTTTCGAATGAGCCATCTCCAATCATTAATAAGATAGGCGTTAGGTTTTAAGAAAAAGCCTAAATATTTGAAACCTTCCTCCATACTGTAACAGTTATAGGGCATAAAAGCTTCAATTTCCTTCATTCCGACTCAACGAGGCAGAGACCAAGACATAATGCAACGATGACTGAGGCATTCTTTAGATGAGTTGAAGGAGCGGGACAACTCATAGAATTGGCATGACTCGGAGATAATAAGATTACCCAACTGTATGACGAGACGCAAACAGGTGCCATGTTCAAGGGAGACACAAGCTTCCATGAAGCTTTCTAAAATAAACTTAACTTATTCCTCCCCAATCCCCATCATATTTGATGAGTACCTCTTTGTTTTTTAACGAGCTTGAGGAGGATAACAGATGCTCGGTATAGCTCATCCTTTGGACGAGTCCAATATCACATGTTCCACGAACCTGAGAAAGTTGGGGTTCGGTCCCAAAAGGGTCCTTTGATGTTTGATTTTACGAGTCCAAGGAAGGAAAAATCGACAGTTTTTCATGTTTAGAGAGTCTGAAAAGCTTAAAGAAGACTCCAAAATGTACTTTTTCACAAAGGTTAGTCCCCAGACCCGAAAAAGTGTAAAATAATATCTGGAGGAACTCCCAGTCAAAAGGTTGACCGAGGTATACCTTTCTCGTAAATAGTACTTCCTGGTCCAAAAAAGGGGTAAACTATCACCAGAAAGACGACCATTCAAATGCTTTTACAAGCGTGAAAGCATCAAGTTTGCTTGGCAATATTTTCCTATTTAGGGAGTCTGAAAAGAGCTTAAAGAGGACTCCATGTACAACTTTGTCATGGTTGATGACCAAGTACAACAAAGGAAAAGTAAACTCGGCACAAGTCCTTTTTTGTAAATAGTCTAGCGAGGCCAGATAAAGTGATAAACCTATACTCATTAGAGACACCATTTTACTCAATTCTTAACGAGCACGACAATGGTATCAAATGCTCGTGAAATCTTTTTCATGTTTGGATCCAGAGAATGAAAAAGGAAAAGTAAGCTCAAACCACTTTTCATGTTTTAACCAGAGCACGAAAAAGTGAAAAGTAAGCTCGACACCTCTTACTGTTTTTAACGAGCTTGAAGAAAGGTTGGAAGAATGCTCGTGGTATTTGCTTCATTTTTTAACGAGCTTGCAACAAAAAATGAACTATGCTCGGACTACTGGTTTCATTTTTTAATGAGCTTGAAGCCAAAGGTAAACTCTGCTCATGGTTAAGGCGCATTGACGGGTTCCTTCCCAACATGATGACCATAGGTTCGTAAATGCCCCTAGCATGATTACTAACAGCTAAACATGCCCCTCAAGCTTCGTTTCGTCTGACTACTCTTCTTCCTTACCCAAAACAAATCTGGCTACTAATCTGAATGTGTTCACCAGGGGGGTAGGGAGAACCAGGACCAAGTGACCTAAGCAGATGAAATGAAGGTTCAAATCCTAACTCTAGCAAGAGACTCGAACAAATGGAAGGGAGATCTATTTCATTTTTACACAAGATTGAAATAGACAATAACAATGCTTGAAAGGGTCCTTTTTATTTTTTAACGAGCTTAAAATAGAAAGAAATTATGCTTGAAGGTAGTTTCATTTTTACGCAAGCTTGAAACCGAAAGTAAACTATGCTTGGGATTGGTTTCATTTTTACACAAGCTCGAAACCAACGGTAAACTATGCTTGGGGTCGGTTTCATTTTTTAACGAGCTTGAAATAGAGAATAAACTATGCTCGTAGGAACCTATTTCATTTTTTTAATGAGCTTGACATAGAAAGGGAACTATGCTCATAGTGACCTGTTTCATTTTTTAACGAGCTTGACACATAAAGGGAACTCTGCTCGAAATGATGGTTGGTTTCATTTTTACACAAGCTTAAAACCAAAAGTAAACTATGCTTGAGAAAATGGTTTCATTTTTTAATAATCTTGACACCAGAAAAAGAACTTTGCTCCACCCCCCCCTAGGGGGAAGAAACTACTAAAACATGTGGAACATTTAGGGAAATCTATTGACTAGGATTCATGCGATGAGTGGGCGTCACAAAGGAAAGCTGATCGATGGTCGCAACATTCCCATGATGGGAAAAATACATCACTCAAAAGAGTGAGGACACTACAGCCTTCATTGCATAGACGTAATCACGTCCAAGGAGTAGATTAAAATCTAAGGGACCTTGGACTACTATAACATCAATGCAGACAGTTTTCCCTCCCAAAGTGATAGGAAACTGAGGAAGGGACCCTAAAGGTCCAGTAGGCCTTCTATTGAAAGCCAGTATCTGGATAGTGACAGGCACAAGCCGAGGATAACCTAAGGCTTTCCAAGCAGTTGAGGATAAAATACTGACAGAAGCTCCCTCATCCAGTATGGTGCGAAAGATTTCCTTATCAGAAACTCCTACAAATATCTGAAAAGGAACACTCGAAGGAAGACGAGATTCTGTTAGACCATTCCAATCAAAGGAAATAACCTCAATACTTGGAGGGGGTCCCGCGGAAACGGACAGGGTTTCCCCTTGCCTAGGACATTCTGAACTGATAAGGAAAACATCAGCGGTTTCCAATTCACTCTCACTTGGAAGATAAGAATAAGACGAAGATTGTGTTAAGGTGACTACATCAGTTTGGACTTTCTCCAACGAAAGAGCGGGATTGAGTGGAGATGACAGCGATTCGATCACTTTACTCTCGGAAGGGAGAGTGGGAACAATTGCAGATGAAACTGAATTGATCACTTGGCCAACCAGCGGGGGTTCAAGGGACAACTTACTATCATTTTTTGGAAGCACTAGTTGAGAACTAGTAATATCTTCCAACCACCGCGAAGCTTTATCCATGCTTGGACAAAGGAAAGTACTGTGCATACCCTTGCATATCAAAAGGGGATATAGGACTTTACCCTTTCGGCCCTTCACCAAGGGGTCACTAGTTGAGGGAGTGTCATTAACATGATGGTCAGAGGTTGACGATACAAGTGGTTTGGGGTTTCTAAACCACACTTCTAACACACGAGAAAGACCAGGGCAATCCTTGAGAAGGTGATCACCCTTGAAGAGTTTGCAAGGGAGCTTGGGCTTATGAGGTTTTTTCGTAGAATGAGTGCCATTAGAGGCAACTAGTTTACGCTTGGTCTCTTTCTTATCATTTTTCTTCTTAAATTTTCTTTTCTTCTTCTTCTTATCCTCCCGGTTACTAACACTATTGCTTTGATCAGATGAGGAGGAAGAAACGGAAGAAGATGTATCTGACGAAGAAGGGGAAGGATTAGTTTGGGATTGACTCTCTCGTGGTGGAGATTTAACATTCAAAACATTGGGTACAACTGGAATCACCGGATTGAATAACCATACCGATAATCCTATGGTTAATCCAGGAAGATTTAACGTGGCGATAAAGGGAGGAACTATATCTCCAACTGGAGGAAAGACAAAAGGTACCCCTTGAGGAGGGGTCTCTTGATTGGTAGTCCCAGAAGGAGCTTGGATGCATGGAGATGGATTCGCCATGGAACAAGACTAAGTGATGTGGACGGAGTCTTGCTAAAAATAAATCAAGAACCCTCAAGCAACCGAATGTGCAAAAGGGGCGCTAGAAGAAAAAGAGGCCCTCAGGCCAAAAAAGCAAGCTCAAAAAACTATACTGGGACCGGCGTCACAGTAAGCGAGCTGAAATAGAAGCGGCCAAAATGCCAACAAGCATCACTAAAAAGAAAATGACCCTCTACAAGATGACATAGCAAGCAAAACCTCCTAACTAAGAGCTAGAGACCTCAGCAAGTTGTATCCTTCGCAAGGTGATGAAATCCAAGTCAAACAATACAAAATGAGAGACCAATAATGAAGGGATAACCCTCTACCGAAAGGGATCCCAGGTAAAGATCCCTAGAAGAAAAGTCACTAAGTTACCTCATTCATGACACGTCGGAAAATGTTTTCGTCACTTCTGCCTTATCACCCTTGTATCACCAGTATGGTGGCCGGAGAATACAAGGAAGACAATGATCGATGTTGCCTTAGGGCTAAGTGGAGTGCGACATTCCACAGAGTCCATCCGGTTCTCAATCTTGCGGCGGTTTTACCCCTAAATCAACAGGAGGCCCCTCCACAAACTGGTCATGACCGTGTCAATAAATACTAGAGGATTTTAGCTCCCCTAAGACAACAACTATGTCTCAGATGAAAAATGACAAGGGGGAATTATTTGGATGCCTATCCTCGGTGTCCTACCTAACTACCAAATTCTTTTGATTTCCTCAAGTGAGGTTAATGTTGGTTTAGTTAGGGGGATTAATTTTAGAGGTTGTATTACACAATCGGGTTATGGAAGTGAAACTTGTGGTGTGTAGACTTGACTCAAACCATGCAATTATGGATGAATTATGCAAGTCTTTTTCCTTCAATGAACTTCTAGTTAAAGTAAGGAAGAATTCTTTTCATTCCCAATATGTACAACCCAGTACAAATGAAATTTTAGCTTTTTAATGAATGATAACCAATCATGTATTAAACCATACCCAAACTATCCTAAAGTGACAAAAATAGATCTTTTTACGAACACCAAATGAAATAATTATAATATGTTTCCTACCTTTTTACACTTGAAAAAGACACATCCAATCTATGGAAAGAAGGATTCCACAAACACTTCCAATCAAATGCAAGATCAAGAGAAGAACATAATAATATCGTCTAACTCAAATGCACATAAATATGAAACAAGCATTTCTTCTTCTCATGAATGAGAGACCAAGAATGTCAAATGATTGAATTAAAGCAAGAAGAATGCTTATGTTTTATAATTTCATGAATATAGCAAAAGAGTGACAAAATAAAGCTTTCCTTTGAACAAAAAATGGAAACAAGGGATCGATATATTCCAATGACCAATAAATAGCTAAAGATGAAAAGGAAACAAAGCGCAAAACCCAAGAAAATGACTTCAAAAGACAAGGATGTCCCAAGTTTTTTGAAGCTAATCTAAACAATCCGATTGATGCCAAACCAAACAAACCTTTGGAATATCACACTAAAGAGATCTCTACAAAAATATTGAATCCAATTACAATCCAATGGCGAGAAGAAGTTTAAAAACAAATGCAAGCTATTGGGGCTTGAAAAGAATGACAATTCTACCCAACAAGCAAACAAAGCACTAGTTTGACTCAAGAAACCAAACAAAGGCTTTGAACTTCCAAAAGATGCCAAGAGTTTCTAAAACAAGCCAAAATGAATTGTATTAGTCCAAATCAGTCATGTAACGGTCACAAAATCACTAATCAAGAGACTCTAAATCAGAAAAATCGAAAACATACACAAGGGATCAAGTTAACCCAAGGGGATTTCAGCTTTCCAAGATAGAACCTAGTCTTCCAAACAAAGAAAAAGGGGCACAAATTCTCCAAAATGAGGTTTGGAAGGGTTCAAAGTTATGTTATAGAGATCCTAAAGTGACTGGGAAGGTACACTTGACTCCCAGAACTAAAAAGTGGCTCAGAGGACTGAAAATTGACCAAATGGCCTCAAAGATGCCAATGAAGGACTAGAGACAAAATGTGGATGAAAAGGACTCAAAAGATACCCAAATCTCTTCAAACATGTGTCAAAAAGAAGCCAATAGACCATATGGAGGCACCCCAAAAGTTTGGGAGCAAAAAACCCAAGGGAACCCCTCCAAATAAGCTCAAAAATGACCAAAAAAGGATAGTGCCGCCCCTGTACAGACCAATGCAAAGCAGTAGTCGGACAGTACCGCACCCTAGTACACTGTGGGGGAGTGGTAGTACCGCACTCAAGTCCACTATAAGGGAGAAGTAGTTCTCCTATAGGGTTTTAAAAATGAAATTTTGGCCAAGATCCGAGCAAGGATAAGGTCCTGAGTTTGAAATGGTCCTCAATGATGATAAAAAAGGATCTAAGGTGATGAGAAACAACACTTAGAAGAGGATTTGATGATCCCAAGAAGCAAGCAAAGGTGAAACTAGGAAAAGCGTCCCCAGCAGAGTCACCAGATTTTGTGGTGAGAAAATCTCCCTACAGATAGGTAGATATCCCCTTGGGATTAGAAAAGGCCCCTAGTTGCCTACCCAAGATAGAGATGAAACAAATAGACACTATATTCCTCCTAGATCTAACTCACACATCAGCTAACAAGCTATGGGAATAAAAAGCAAGTAGATGGCATACCTTACTTTGATGGTTGTCCTTGTTGCTCCTAAGTTGATCCAGATCTAGCCTTCGATCATGGACTTATGAACATGTTCAGAAAGGAAAGAGAACACCTTCTCCAACGCAATATATGTATAAACAAATATCTAACTATAAAAACATAGAAAATTCCATGCATTCATCATTAAAGACATGAAAATGAGAGGAATAGGCTAAGTTATATTAATGATAAGAAAGCCAAAAGAAGCTGATTACAATGTTATACCTTGATGTCCAAAGTAGTAGCACCTCCTTCCAAGCTCTCCAACATCACCCTTGCAAGACTCATAGGATCATAGGTTTAGTGTTTCCAAGATCACCCCCCCCATAGCTCATGGATGGCTCTCTTTAAGTAGGATTTGGGAGGCCAACCACTAAGAGGAGATTATGGATCTAAGTGAATAATATGTGGATCAAATATCTAAATCATGCCAAGGAGGGAAAGTGAGATGGGATTCGAAGGGGTACCTCATCCCAAGAAAATCTCCAAGATCCAAAATAAAAGGGATAATCCTAAACCAAAACTACTGCTCCCCTATAACTAAGCAAAGTGCGGTAGTACCGCTCCCCCATAGGCATGCAACATGCGGTAGTTTGACACTACTGCTCCCCCATATGCATGCAAGGCGCAGTAATTCCAGAAGGCTAATTTTTGGAGGTGGTTAATGTGGGTTTCGACCCCTTGTTTGTTGGATTTTCTTCCAAGTGTGACTAGGGAAGGTACCAACATTAGAATGAAGGGTCATGACACCCTTAGGAGGCATAAACATCATGTTTTCCATGGTGGTGAAACATGTATATTCTCACTTACACATGGTGTGGGAGTTTGAGGTATAACATGGAATACATAGAACTACCTAAATATATATTATGGATTCAAGATGAAAATGATATGATACATCTGACGCAAGAAGATTATTAAAGATATTTACAAGATGAAGTATATCATAATGATCAATAAGTACATAGAAGGTATAATCTAAGGGGGATTAAGAATCATATATCAAAGTATGATAGTATATATTCCTGAATGAGTTCCTAATGCTTTGAAGAAGGGAAGTCCAAGGTCAAAGTGGCTTAGACAAGTGTCCAAACCTAAAATATCCATCCATTTTGAGGAATTAGGAGATAAACCACTTATACTATGAAACGAGAACTATATACTATGAACGAGAACTCTACCCATAAAAACGATGATTTTTGCAAAAAAAACACCAAAAACACCCCCCAAATAGAAAAGTGTTGATGCCAGTATACACGTATTTTTTTTTAGGGTAAAAAATAGAGCCATGGCCTAAACATCCCATATTGTTGTTTAACAAAACTTTAAAATCAACCTTAAATTGAAATTTTTTCTTTTTCTTGAAGATATAAATTACAACTTTCAGGAAAATTGCATATTAAACAAAAAAACAAATTTCTCTAATAATTTCACCATTATAACCATATAAAAACAAAGGAATTATGATGCGATTCATAATGAGATAATATATTAGACCATACAAAAACAAATGGTTCATATAAATATTCAAAAACTCCTCTAGAGTTTCAATTACAAAAATCATACTAGTAAAAAGCATCTAAATTGCTTCTTCAAATTCATCCATGGATTCTGACACCCCATCATCAAAAACTCGTCTAGAGTTTCAATTACAAAAATCATACTAATAAAAAGTATCTACACTGTTTCTTCAAATTCATCCATGGATTCTAACACCCCATCAGAATCTACATTTTCTGCAGATGAAGGACTTGATGAAGATGTAGATGACCCATACTCTTCTCTATTATCAATGGGCACACAATCTGAGTCTACATCTATACCCATCATTTCAGATGTCATATTCCTTCGGGATCTACGACTTGGTTTAATACACTCCCATCTTGCACGAATGCTCCCTATTCCACGAATATTAACTTTGGGTTTTAAAAAAGAAATTAAAAACAAATTAAACTAACATTTAAACTAATGTTATAATTAAAAATTTAAAAAAAATTAAAAACAAACTAAACTAAGATAACATTATAATTAAAAATTTAAAAATACATTAAAAAAAAATACTATATATCTATACTAAACTAAGATAACATTATAATAAAAAATTTAAAAATACATTAAGAAAAAATACTATGTATCTATATACTAACCAAACTAACATTATAAAATTTTTTTTAAAAAACTATACAAAAACTTAAAAGCAATTAAAACAAAAATTTAAAAACAATAAAAAATCAAACTATGCAAAATTTTAATTAAAAAAAAAATAAACTATACAAAATTAAACAAACTTAAAACAAAATTTATAAAAAATTAAACAAACTTTAAACAAAATAAAATTTATAAAAAATTAAAAAAACTTTAAATAAAATTTATAAAAAACATAAACTATACAAAAATCAAAACAAAATTTAAAAAAAAATAAACAAAATTTAAAAAATAAAACAAAATTTAAAAAATAAACAAAATTTAAAAAAAAAAAACAAAATTTAAAAAATAAAACAAAATTTAAAAAATAAACAAAATTTAAAAAATAAACAAAATTTAAAAAATAAAAAAAATCAAAACAATGCAATGGGCGGCCCTCGGGGCCCCCTCGATTCCGGGCATCGAGGGCCGGCCCCGAGGGCCGCCCATTGGCGCCCGAGCGGGCGGACGTCCGCCGCTCGGGCGCCAATGGGCGGCCCTCGGGGCCGGCCCTCGGGCCTCGAGCGCCAATGGGCGGCCCTCGGGGCCGGCCCTCGATGGCCCGTCCGCCCGCTCGGGCGCCAATGGGCGGCCCTCGGGGCCGGCCCTCGATGCCGGGCATCGAGGGCCAGCCCCGAGGGCCGCCCATTGGCGCCCGACGGGCGGACGTCCGCCGCTCGGGCGCCAATGGGCGGCCCTCGAGGCCGGCCCTCGATGCCCAGCATCGAGGGGGCCCCGAGAGCCGCCCATTGCATTGTTTTGATTTTTTTTTATTTTTTAAATTTTGTTTATTTTTTAAATTTTGTTTTATTTTTTAAATTTTGTTTATTTTTTTTTAAATTCTGTTTAATTTTTGTATAGTTTTTTTTAATTTTGTTTTATTTTTTAAATTTTGTTTTTATTTTTTTTAATTTTCGTATAGTTTTTTCTAATTTTGTTTTATTTTTTAAATTTTGTTTTATTTTTTTTAATTTTGTTTAATTGTTGTATAGTTTATGTTTTTTTAAATTTTGTTTTTTTTTTTAAATTTTGTTTAATTTTTGTATAGTTTTTTCTAATTTTGTTTTTTTTTTAAATTTTGTTTTATTTTTTTTTTAATTTTGTTTAATTGTTATATAGTTTATGTTTTTTTAAATTTTGTTTAATTTTTTTTTGTTTAAAGTTTGTTTAATTTTTTATAAATTTTGTTTAATTTTTTATAGTTTAATTTTTTTTTAATTATTTTGTTTTTTAATTTATTTTAAAATTTTGTATAGTTAGATTTTTTTATTGTTTTTAAATTTTTGTTTTAATTGTTCTTAAGTTTTTGTATAGTTTTTCTAAAAAAATTTATAATGTAAATTTGGTTAGTATATCGATACTTAGTATTTTTTTTAAATGTATTTTTAAATTTTGTTTAAAGGTCGCTCGCTTGGGCGTCAAAGGGCGGCCCTCAGGGTCCCCGTTGATGCCCGGCATCGAGGGGGTCGTGAGGGCCACCCTTTGGCACCCAAGCAAGGGAGGTCACTCGCTTGGGCGCCAAAGGGCGGCCCTCACGACCCCCTCGATGCCGGGCATCGACGGGGTTAGTTTGATTTGTTTTTAATTTTTCTTTAAATTTTTTATTATAATGTTGTTAGGAATTTTTTATTATAATGTTGTTAGGGGTTAGTTTAATTTGTTTTTTAATTTATTTTATTATAATGTTAGAGGGGGGAAACATGCAGCAGAAGAGGACATGAATTTGGCCTCCATGATATTGTTGATTAGTTTCATGTTTTGAAAAAAATGCTAAGTTTGATAATATTTTGATAAGATATATTAGTAATGTTTTGACTTTCAGACTTAATTTTAGAAATAAAATTTCTATATATAATGTTTGAAATATGTTTTTTACAAATAATTTGTATAGTTTTTCTTGAATTTATGTGAATCAACACTTTTCGGAAAATAATATGAAATAGTATCATTTTTATACAAAACATATCTGAAAATTGATTGAAAATGGTTTTAAATGTCTATATTGTCTGGAATTTTTTACAATTTTGTCAATAAAAGTGTCTTATTTTGTCCATAAAAATGTCTTATTTTATAGAAAAAATTGCAAAATGTATATGTTTTTCATTATAAATTGCTTAAAAATGTATGCTATTTTGCTAAATTTCTAAAAATGTACCTGAAAATGGAAACTAATTTTTTTTTACGATAAAGATAATTCAAAGGTCCCAAAAAATGCCTCGAAATGAAAATGTGTGATACTGGCATCACCCCTTTTTGAAACGGAGCTAAAAATACTTACTAAAACTAGGAGAGAGAAAAACGAGAACTGTGTCGAGTTCTCGTTTCATAGTATAAGTGGTTGATATTTGATCATATATCCCAATGATGGATGAAATCATGCTTAATGCATGAGGAGTTTTTAGAGAAGGTCCTTCACCTTCACCTTCTCAAAGTCATGAGAAGAATGTTTTGAACCTAACATACATAGACAGTGAAGAATATGAGTCCAAGGAGGATAATCACAACAAAGAGATATTAGAACAAGAGCCTTTCATTCCACCTCAATCAAAAGAGGAAAACATCAATAATTTGATAAAGCTCCATAAAAGGTTGAATAAGTTCAGAGAATTGAACAAGCAACTTAAACAGGAAAATTCCGTGCTAAAAAGGGAAGGTGAAAAGATCAATATAATTTTGAACAAACTGGTTGTTAATCAAAACAAGCTATGTAGCTAGGCTCAAAATATTTACACAGATAATAAGAAGTTGTACAAAAGAGATAGTGTATGGAAGATAAAGTGGTTACATGAGAAACATAAAAATGAAGCACCATATACCCTCAAGATCCTAGCAGAATTTTTGCAGTATGTCTAACATAAATTCCATGATGAATATTAAATGTGGTTAAAGGAATATCCTTAGTCAAGGCATTCCAATTTTGATGGAGATCATTTTTACAATAGGTGGCATGACATTTTGAAGACTAGCTGGTAGCACTACTAAAACTTGTTGTTAACTCTAAGCTACACGAAAAGAGTATTACGGAAAGTTGTTTAAGAAATTCCAGTAGTTCCCTCCATACAGAAAAATGCAAAAGTGTTACTGTAAGTTTTGGGAACATTTTTTTCAAATTGTTTTGCCAATTTTTAATTCCCAATGTATCTAGCAAGGAGATAACCTCATGAAGCAGCCTCAATAAGATGTATTCTTATTTGCAAAGTTCTGTTAAATTCCACATATGGGATCGAAATCAGAGAATCAAAACATAATCAAAGTAAACCCTAGAAAGGTGGATCTAGTATGAAATTTTAGATTTTATGTTCTAAAATCATAAAATCAAATTGTAATAACAATAGTTACTATTCTTTGTTATGAGATGGTTATTGATCTAGTTTTGGGATATCATACCTAATTTGAAATGTATTCTTGATCTATAAATAATAGAAATAAAAGAGGATTAAAGGGTTTGAGTGATGAGTGTTGATGTGAGGATTGGGAAAATCGTATTGAATGAAGCTACACTATCTATAAAATTTCATCGTCAAAGATTCAAGCATTTTGATGTATAAACTATGCTTCTTATGTAACTATGTTCTACTTCTTCTTATATGAATACAAAGTTAATTTTTGCACTACATTAATTGTTGGAAGCATTATAGATCTGATTATAATAAAACCTTTGTTGTAGATTACCCGTGGTTTATGATTTCTATTAAAATAATTTTATTCTATTCGAAATCTTATTTTGAATTTGAATGTACTCTTTATATAAGAATGAACAAGCTATAAATCTTATATATCCATGCTTGTTTATTTTTCTTCTATTTCATACTATCCATTTAATGTCTCACTATCAGGATTGGGAAAATCGTATTGAATGAAGCTACACTATCTATAAAATTTCATCCTCAAAGATTCAAGCATTTTGATGTATAAACTATGCTTCTTATGTAACTATGTTCTACTTCTTCTTATATGAATACAAAGTTAATTTTTGCACTACATTAATTGTTGGAAGAATTATAGATCTGATTATAATAAAACCTTTGTTGTAGATTACCCGTGGTTTATGATTTCTATTAAAATAATTTTATTCTATTCGAAATCTTATTTTGAATTTGAATGTACTCTTTATATAAGAATGAACAAGCTATAAATCTTATATATCCATGCTTGTTTATTTTTCTTCTATTTCATACTATCCATTTAATGTCTCACTATCTACTTGCATTTCACTGAGCTTTGCAGTGTTGCTAATCCAATTGAATATATGCTTAATAATTCCATCCAAGCTACCAATCCTACTTGACTTACTTGATCTACCTTTTCAACAAACCTATGTAATTAGTGAGGTGCCTAAAATTTGCACTATTGTAGTGTAGTGCAAACTTTAGGGATAACAGATAGAACTTAGGCTGACATTTTAGTCACGAGTTGGGGGTCACTCAGTGAACTTGTTACAAAGAACGTGCATTAGTAGGATATTAAAGAATATCCCTAATTTCACTAAATATTGGAAAATTCCTTCCAAATTTGTATTGTTGAACTCCCTTCCCAATACACCTTTCTAATTAAAAAACCCTTATTTTCACTAGATATTGTAGCTATCCATTTTTATCAACCCATTTTTAATACCCCTTTATATTTATCCCCTTAGTATAATGAAATGAGTACAATTTCATGCCGTATCACCCTCTTTAGAAGCATGCATATGTTATAAATAAATCCAAAAACCTTACTCTAAAAAATTAAGAAAACAACATAATAATACCAATTTTTCAAAAACTTCTTAGTAAGAAATGCATCCATTTCATGATCACAATTAAGCAGTAAAACAAAAAACATCCAACGTTGTAATGATATACTGCCCTTTTTCTGAGTTGTAGCAAGGCAACAACCTGGATTCTGACATAGCCTTAAGGGGTCTCAATGATGAACGCAAATTATTAGTGGTTATAGGTCTTATTTCTCAACAAATAATTAATGAGTGCTAATGGGAAATATTCGACTCGACGAAATTAGTCTTTTTAGGGCTCTTCTCTACGAGCCTCTTTATTTTATTATAACCTTTTTATTTTATTTATCACCTTATGCCCTTTTTATGGATATGATTTAGAACCTCACCTTGGGGCTTATATATGTTATATCTTTAAATTATATATCTTTACATACGTTATATGGGGATCTTCTTTATACGAGTTCCAGTCTGATATGGATGGGGTTTAGCTACCAATCCCTCTACAAATTATTGTTGTGAAATTGATTCACTTGTAAATAGTTATCATAATGTTGTTATATTGTCCTACATATTAGTAAAATCCATGTAAATTTGCACCGATATAAATTAACACATAAAAAAATCTAAGATAGAGTGCATCCTTATGGTTCCATGAAAATGTACTTTTTTATAATAAACAATTGACTTTCACACATCAAGAATGGAAATCAGAATACACACAACAATAATACAATACACAAAACATTCCAAAACACCAACACAATTTAGCGTCAATAATGGTTGTCTACTATATTGATCTTATATGATATACAACATGTTATAAAAGAACATATTCAAACACATTTGATCAAGGTAAATACCAATAACCCAAGAAGATCTCCCACCTCGCTTATGAATGGTTAGATGCACAATTCTAACCAAAAGAATAAATCAGGTACATGAAACCAGGATTAACAATAGTAGAATAATATTACTAGAATATAAATAGTAGATTAATATTACTAAAATGTAAGTACTCCATAAATTTGTTACATGGAAATCCACTCATAAAATGAAACAATATGACCATGAATGTGGGGGACTTGGTAAAGAATACATGATATTGAATATATACAATGTTGTAAATAAATTTTAAAAATTCTCCTTGAAAATTTTGACCTAGATTAATGAACTCTTAATTTAATATATTGGTCAATGGCATGTATGAATGATTGTATTAAAAGTCAAAATCCATGCCCCATCTACATCCATTTCCAAGACCATATAAGAATCCATTTATATGGGCAATACAATATAAGCAATCGACAAGCCCTCGTCCTAATGATTCCGAGCAAGCTTGAATACCTCACTATGCCCTCACCTTGGTTTCCCTAGTTGTGCCCTTGTCATGATCTTAGTTTCCCTCCACCTCCCCTCTAGTGCTTCTCCCCAAAATATAATAAACTAAATCCTAAATATTAATATTGCAATATTGCATTGTAAACACCCTTTTCCCTCTTAATACAGGGAAATATATATATATTTTTATTTTTTTGACCTTATTTTTTCCCCTAATATGAATGGAGGTGATATCATATTTCCTAGCAACTAAACTCCCTGTGATTTTAGTGAAATAAGTGAGCAATTCACATTTACAAGGCAGCGTTGTAGTGTTTTTGCACAACATGCCATTTTTTCCCAAAATTGGAAAAATAAAGGTACGAGAAGGTATAAAGCAATAAAAAACATTATATCCAACTGAGATCACTCAAAAATACTAAACAATAAGGGTTGGACGTGCATTTTACTAAACTAGTTAAGTAAAGTTCAAAACAAAAAAATTACAATTTTCAAAAATTTATTGTACACAAATTAAACAAAATTACTAAATTATGAAGGAGGGTTTTGTCCATAGTATATATAGCTCCAGGTATACGACATTATGTTTCAAAAATTACCTCTATAAAAATTATGATGGGCATTTTTCTAAGCCCATTGTTACACACTTCACTCTACTTTTACTAAACAAAAGTAGGATTTTAGACATTCTTTTCTGTAAGGTGCTAGCTAAGGCACATAAGGGATAAACTCAAGAAGACATAAAGATAGGCGTGAAAGCGCATTAATTCCATTAACAAATGGTCAATATATACATTGAGATGTCCCTTGCATTCGTCTTCCAAGGTGACTCTTGGACTCACAAGTGACTCTTAGTCTCCCTTGCACATTAATATTCCTCACACTGAGGATTAGACTCCAACAAATCCCCCCTTATTTCGAAGGGTGTATATGAGTCCAACAAGAGAGCTGAAGAAGTGGAAGTGGACAACTACCACCAACTGATCATTTCCATCTCGAACATCCTTTACTAAGAAGGTTAGCTACAAGCTTGCACATGCTTCTGCTAAATACAAGAGCTATCTGAAGGGATGGTTTTTAGGATAACCATCAACTGAAATTGGCTAGTAGAAGGTTGAAATATTCTACTATGTGTGTGGTTCAATACTGACCACAAACTCTCGAAATTGGCGATAACAATTGCTCAAAGGTTCTCTCGAATGATGGTTTTAGGTTGACCACAAACCAACTAGAGAGTTGAAAACAAGAAGTGAACAACAACAACTAGATGAACATTTCGATCTTGACAATATTTTTCCAAGTTAGCTAGAAGCTTGCACATGCTTCTGCTAATATAAGGTGCTCTTGATACCGGTGGTTTTAGGCTAACCACCAACTCTGGAGCTTAGTCGAACATAGCACTTCACAATCTCGCTTGTTCCAGCTCGCTTGCACTTGCTCGCTTGTTACTGGCAGTCTTCATTCCCCCCTGTAAGGAACAATGTTAGCAGAGGAGAGTCTCATGGTGTCACAACTAGACACAAAACACATGAGTACTCTATGTCATGTATATCTCTTATGCCTTCATAATACATGCATATCAAAATCAGCTGGCATCTCTGAATTTGATGGTTGTCCAAACTCACTGTGGATCAAGCTCGCTTGTTATGACTTACTTGAGGAAGGTTGTGAGTCTTTGTTGTCAGAAGAACAAGGCTTCGAAACTTGAATCTTGACATCATGTTCCCTCCTATCAGTTACAAACTAAGAAGCAATACAATAATTTGCTACAAGATTAGGTTTCTTCAGATTCACACACCAATCTGAAGAATGGTTGCGCTTCCCGCAATGTCGAAAATGATGAAGATCAAAACACTGATCTTTCACATGGACAACTCGGTCATGATGTTGGCATCTAGAACTCTGACTAGGTTGTACATCTGACATGATTTCATTGTTTTCTGGAAGCTGATAGGAATCATCTTCAAACAAGGGGTTATTCTGAACAAGCACTAGTTCAGAATGCCGATTCCTGTGTTGTGCATCTTCCTCAATGGATTTCAAATTCTGCAGTTGATTAATAACTATTTGTAGTGTGTCTTTGTTGATTGTGATTGAGTCATATGCAACTGAATGTACTAGAGTATTCAACAACTCTAATGTTTCTTTTGTATTAGACATTGTGATGACAGTTTGAAGCCTCCTTGTGTAGGTAGGACTCAATCAGACAGAGGGCTTCTTGCAAATCTTCTCTTTACAAACAAATTTTCAGCAGATTCAAACTTAAAAGAGAAGGGGTGTTAGTCTTAGCCGAAAATGTACCCACATACAATATACCGTTCAACTTGACTTCAAGTTGGTACTATACAAAAAATACAAATGCAAGTACCAAAACAAATACCAGAACTCACAAACAAAACACCGTCTGCAAGTTACATTCATGAATTTGAACTAAGAATCTACTATACCTTAATAATGTAGAACTTCTCTTCTTTTGGAGCAGCTGTAGCAACAACTGCAAACTTGCTTGGATCCTTCAAGCATGAACATCAAACTGCTCTTGAGTCTTCTCTGCAAGCTCAGTTATGTCAGTTAGATGTAGGATAACTGAAGGCTAGTTATCAATCTGGCATATACATAGTGCATTTCAATTCTGCAGCACTAAAACAGTTCTGCAGCATAAAATGAAATCATCAGGCAGAAAAGAAAGGAAGTCCAATTTTTCTCTACAAGATCAGTACTTTCAACCAGTTGCTTCTGCAATAACAATCTCTACCAGAAACTACATATTTTCTTATGTTCCTGCAAAAATACCAAAGAATGCAAAGCACACATCTAGCAACAATTATCTCTATTAAATATCCATTTGTGTGATGCTTTTGGGCCACTTATGAATTCAAACCTCTGCAAGTTCTACTTCTTGGCTCTCGTACAGAGTTCCACCACGGGCTCGACCTCAAACAAACTCTTGAACAACTACAAGTGAGAACAGTCTTCGAGTATCCAAGTCTCGAACGTGGAAAGCAGATATGGTTCATGATAAGAGAGAATTCATCTCAACCATATCGTCTTCAAGCATTTCAACAAGCCGGATGCAAATGGTGGAATAAAAATCTGTCTTAGCAGAATCTATATTAAGTTTGCTTATAAGAGAAGTGCAAGCCGATAGTATCTTGAAACCAGTTACAATATGAGATGGAGTTCCCAATTTCCTCCAAATTTATTTTACAAACAATTTGATCTCATGTAAAAAGAAAAAATAGAAGGCTATAATTTTATTTAAAAAACTAAAGTTACTCATTGGAGGAGAGGTCTTTCCCATAGAGAGACGCCTCTTCACAGGTCTTGGCATATCTGGAATTGATTGATTTTCATTTTATCTCATGTGAATGCCACGGGAATCACACAGCTTCGGTTTCACTCTATCAATACAGCAACACGTTTTCAGTCTTCAGAGTGATGGAAATGCAACAACCCAATGTACAACCTCGTCGTGGACCAGGTGAAGTCAAATTGGAAGACACATCTCATCATCGGTCAGGAATAACCTGGAATTTCACTTAAAGGTCGATCCATTACAAATTTTCCACAGTTTCATTCTTCACGAATACCCACATAATTACAAATTTCGCTCTTGAGAAGAAGGTCGCGGAGGTCGTGGTTGAATATGGCACACCGACATTCACATGTTCTTTCACCTCTGTATCGATGCATCAAGCACTTCCACCAGCTCTACAATGCAATGGGCACCTCCACACAGGTGTTATAAAAGAGATAGGGTTTCACTGAAACATATTCAAGTCAACAATACGCAGAGGAGACCAAACCCAATACGCAGAAGAGGGAGGTCAACAATCACTTCTCAAAAAAAAAAATCAAAGATTACTTCCAGAATAACTAGCCGTCGCCACTACCATTGTTAGGGAACATGAATATTCTGTATATCTCTGCGCGAGCAGGATCACTCAGTTCGTGGAGAGCAGGAACACTAGACGTAGCTAAAGAGAGTGCGTCCACAGCAATATAATATATATGTAACAATGCCTTTGCGTCATGGTAAGAGAGAATTAGCATTATTCTTTAAGACTATATTCTTGGTCGAAGTCGATGTTACCAGTTGTTCAGGGATAGGTCTTTTGCAGTGACAATTTCACACAAATCATAACCTTGAATTCTCACATAGTTAATCTAGATCAAATCCTCGAACGCTATACCAAGTAGGTGATGTGAAACGAAAATTCACAGTGCAATTACTGTGAATGATTGATGCAGTGATGCGTTGAGGGTGCAATAATGACCATGATTGGGTGGAGAAGACAAATTAGGGCTCACGTACGAGTAGGATAACGCAGCAATAGAGAAATAAGGAAGGCGTGGGTTGTGAGGAGTTACTCCATGTGGTAAAGAAAAGAGTGAATGCACTTAAACCACAGGGATAAATCTCATGTAGAGGCACCAAGAAATGTTGTTGCAGATTTGTAAAAACATAGAAAAAAATTGGAATGTAACATGCAAAGTTACGAGTTAGTTAGCACCAGCAATAACGTAGTAATGTTCCACGCTCGTCGCAGTCGATGTGAGTCTGAGTCTTCAACGCAACAAAAAAAATGTCTTCACCCATTCAATAGTCACAGCTCCACGCATTTAACAATGGAGAGGCCAGCCACTTCACGATAACACTATACTCAAATACATTCAAAGAGGATGGAGGATTCTTTGCATAGTATCACAAGCCATAGGCTCTAGGGCACACAAGGAATAAACTCAAGAAGATATTTAAATATAGGCGTAAAGGAGCATTGATTCCATTAACAAATAGTCAATATATACATTGAGATGTCCCTTGGATTCGTCTTCCAAGGTGACTCTTGGACTCAGAGGTGACTCTTGGTTTCCCTTGCACATTAATATTCCTCACATCGAGGATTAGACTCCAACATTTTTCAATTATGGCCATGTTACTTATAAACTATATAACATATTTGAAAGTGATAAAAGAATGTGTAGAATAAAAGACTTGATCGGTTCTTGGTGAAATCTTCACTACTTGGTTTATTTCAGAAATTTCGATCCTGGGTACATGAGATGAAGTTTTCGTATCATTGGCCTATTCTGCTAGAAATAGATGATTTTGGTCATAACGTTCAGTACCCTTTTAAATTCAATAGCTCTTGGCTCATGGAAAAGGATTTATGTGACATGGTAAAGGATTTCTGGCTCTTTGCACATATTGAATTCAGTAACCGTGTAGATTTTTTCTGCCTAAAAATGAGGAAACTCAAGGAGACGGTTACTATGTGGATCAAGAAGAGGAAGGCTTTAGATGTTGCTGAGCTGAAGTGTTTGGAGCAAATTATTCAGCAAGCACACTCTAAAATTTTTTATGGTGAATTAAATAAGGATGGAATCGAAGCTTTGAAGAAATATGAGCAAAAGGAGGAGGAAATACTTCTTAAGGAGGGGATGGAGTGGAGATTAAAGAGTCGGGTAGTGTGGATTACTCATGGGGATAAAAATTCAAAGTTCTTTCACTCCTTTTCCTCTACAAGAAGAAATATGAATACGATTTGGGAGATTGTTGATGATTCAGGAAACACAATTTCTGGCTCGGATTCTTTAAGTAATGAGGATGTAAATTTCTTTGGGAACATTTATAAGGATGATGGAGGTTGTGATTTGTTAGATCAGATCAGGTTAGCTAGACTCTATCCTTGGTTCTTTGATGATCATGAAGCTGGGGATTTGGGGAAGGAAGTCTCACTAGAAGAAATTGAAAATACTCTGAAGATATTTGCCAAGAAGAAGAGTCCTGGCCCAGATGGTTGGTCGGTTGAAGTGTACTTACATTTCTTTAATATTATGGGGAAAGATATTCAAAAGATGGTTGAGTTCACAAGAATTAATGGTTTTATCTCAGGAGCTCTCAATTCTACATTCATCACGTTAATCCCTAAAAGTAATAAGCCTTTATCTTTTGGAGAGTTTCGGCCTATTGCTTTGTGCAATCTAGTTTATAAGCTTATTTCAAAAATTATAGCACAACGTCTTAATTCTGCTCTATCGGCTCACATTTCAATAGAATAGTTTCGCTTTTTACAGAATAGGCAAATCCATGATGCTATTGGGCTTACTCAGGAGCTTATGCATTCCATCAAGTCTTGAAATCTGAAGGCTCTATTATTAAAAATGGATTTAGAGAAGGCTTACAATCGTGTAAATTGATCTTTTCTCAGACTGATATTGATCCAAATTAGCATACCTCCTTTAGTTTTAAACTGGATTATGGCCTATGTCTCATCTATGAGTATTGCTATCCTTGTCAATGTAACGCCTTCTGCTTTTTTTCAATGTTCAAGAGAGATTCGGCAAGGATGTCCTTTGTAACCACTACTATTTTTATTAGTCATTGATGGTTTAAGCAGACTTGTGATTCAGGAAAAGGAAATGGGATTGATAAAAGGTATTAAGCTGGATCGGGACTGTATTTTGTCTCACCTCCTCTTTGTTGATGACGTGCTTCTAGCAGGTGTGGATACTGTTGCTGAATGGAAAGTTTATTGGTTAGTGCCATGGATTAGGTTTGAAGAGTTAACAATCCTAGGCTACAAAATTTTTGAAACTAGCATTGATTATTGAGAGTTTAAATCCATTAGTAGCAAAAAATGCTTGTCGATAATGCGCATCTAACACATTCTTTAAGAACTAGGTCAATATGGATAATTAAGGGTGGTTCCCCCCTCTTTATTGTTAAGTGGTACATGAGCTCATCATGAAATTCAATGTAAAGTGACAAGTCCTCGAGGTGACATCACTTTTCTAGAGTACCTGATTATGAGAGTTTTCCTCGACTTACAATTGTTTCGCCCGACCATCAATTGTGAAGTGGTAACCTTAGTTTCTATTCCTAGGATATCACATAGGATATTGTGAGTGGGGAACATGTGTAGTACCCGATACATACTTTGAATATTTCACTCCTTGGGAGGGTGATTCATCAAGAACTAATAGTTTCACCCTAGCGATTAAAGCTTATTTTAATTGTTTCTCGCACCTTCGCTATTAGCAATTGTATGAAGCATCATATCCCTCAGCAGCTACTAGTTTCAGAAGGCCCTCTAATCCATCTTTTCACTGAGCTTCAGATGTCTCAAAAAGTAGCGTGCTTGCTTGGATATTTAGGACTTTTTTACTGTGTGGACACTTTTTATTTTTGTTGATTCTAGACTGCATTATGATTGTTTGATTCTATTTTTTGATTAAAATCATTATAAAAAAATCCTTTTATCAAATTATTCAAAGTGGCTAATATCCCGATTTGCCAATCATGGCGACAACGAGGTGAGTCACCAGAAATTGAAGGTCCCGCTACATCGTGGAGACGGATACAAAACACCCAACCTTGTGACTTGGAAACTGAACAACTTCTAGATTCAATTAACAACAATAGAGAAGAACAACATCAAACAAAGACTGAAACGTCACCTACCAAGGAAAACATAGACATTGTTGATAATCTTGCTCCATTTGAAATTGAAACACTAGAGAACAACACAGCTACTAACGTAAACCCACCTTTGACAAATATTTCATACCTAGTGGTGCTTCACATCAGTGAGCCATTTGATTACATCAATCCTCTTTTCAGATATTGTACTAATATGCAGAATTCCACAGTTGACCCTATAGATTCATTAGGGGCACAAGGGACTACATCATCGAAGCCTCAAATAGTTGTTGAAGGTAGCAATACTTCCAATTTGACCTCTACATCAATACCAACAGTTAGTATGCCTTCCATTAGCATAAGTTCGACCAGCACTTCAGTGCCAGTTGGTACAGTTTTGAGTTCCAATCCCTAAAATACATCCAATTTGTCTGCAGGAATCCCTACCAGGGATTGTGCCTTACCATATTTGGGTTTTCCATATGGTTTGGCTAATTAAGGTAAAAAAAATCAAGGAGTAAACCAAAATCCTCTTGGTATACCTAACATTTTTCCAAGTTCTACTTTTGGGGGAAACCCTTTACCATGGAATCTAAACATTCTTGGCAGAACCAATGGACCATGGAACAATAATTCCAATTGGGGTTATGCTCCACATGTGAGTGGAGATGCTTCGATAAGTCATCATCCAAATTTTCCTAGCATAAATCCTGGGGGCAATCCCATACCCCCAACAAGTAGCACACCAAGAGGCAATCCACCTATTAACCCCATTCCACCATGGAGTGGGAAAGTTCCAGGAAGTAACCAATATTATTTGGAACAACCTTCGCAAGGGGGAAACCAACCTTGGAACTGTTATAAAAACCAAGGAAACAATCAATGGAGTGGTCAAATTCCAACAAGTAACCAATATTATTAGGGACCTCCTCTGCAAGGGGGAAATCCACCCATTAATCCTATCCTGCAATGGAATGGTAATGATCCACCAAGTAACCAATCTTATTGGAACATACCTCCACAAGGGGGCAATCCATACATGCATCCTATTCCACAATGGAATGGACAACATTCAAGAAGTAACCAATATTTTTGGATTCCATCTCTGCAAGGAGGTAATCCTTCTTGGAATGCTTTTCAAGCCCATGGACAACAACAATGGAGCCATCAAGCTTCACCCACATACCAAATGTTTACTATGGCACCAGTCAAATCACTATTTCTAGCCACATTAAATCTACCGGATTGATCTCGCCTGAATAATGATCATGTTCTACATTTGAATGGATGTCCAGCCATACCAACTAAACTACCCTCAGACATACCCAAGCTTGAAGGAAAACCAGGGGAAGATCCATAAAATCATGTGATGACATTCCATTTGTGGTGTTCATCCAATTCCATAGTTGATGATAGTGTTAGGTTAAGGTTGTTTCAGCAGACCCTAATCGGAACTACTATGAAATTGTACATTGAATTTCCATGCAATAATTTCATATAATTCTCATCTTTAGCTATGGTTTTTCTGACAAATTTTCAATTACCTATCCTCTATGAGACGGGAATAGAACTTTTAAATTCAATTAGGTAGTCCACTTCTATTCACATATCATATCATATCCACGAATGGAGGAGGCACCGAAGGCTTATAAAGGCTGAAATACCTAATCAATTCTTAACAGGTTGGTTCATAAAATCAGTATTACCTACTCATGTTAAATATGTATCCATTTCAGGAGCCATGACCAAAGAAAAACTCATCCAGAGTGCTCAACATATGGATTTTATATATTCCCAATTAGGCACACTTTATGATTTAATACCCCATGCTGTAAGACCTGTGTCTGATCCAGCTAGGCCACCAAAAGGACCTCATATCGATGGTGTGATTGGATCCATGAACCAACTTGAACAAATTACCCAAAACTTGGGACAAATGTTAGTTCAGACTTCTCAACCCACAACTGGCCAGGAAACACAACAATCGACAACTCCCGCACAAACTTCTAAAGTACTTATAGTTCAAACTGCGGACCCAAAAGAAAAAGAGAAGAAACAAAAGAAGAAGCCCAATTCTAATTCTGGGATAGGAGATACACCTAAGGTGACTAATTCTACTGGAGGATATTATGAAAACTAGAAAAACAAGTACCCTTGCAAAATTTTCCAAGGGGATCATCCCACTCACCTTTGTCCTCATATGGATGATATGCATCAAATGATGGCACAATGAGGAGGGAAACAACAACTTGTCATCCTAACTCAACCTTTCCCCCATCAACAACAGATGGTTTCTTTAATGTTACCATCATCATAAAAAAAATTATGATTCATCGATGAAGGCGCATCCACTTGTGTCATGTCCTCTAATGTTTGGAAATGAATGGGATCACCTGAGATAGTCCCCTCATCTATCGCCATCTGTGCATATGATGGGAGTCCATCCCAAACTAGAGGATTGTACCCAAATGTCCCCATCGATTTGGGGGGGAAATGGTAATGATTGATATTGAGGTACTCAATGCTCAACTCGACTACAACATCCTCTTGGAGTGTAGTGACATGTACACCATGAAGGAAGTTGCATCCTCAATCTTTCGTATCATGATGTTTCCCTTAAATGGGAAGATTGTCACCTTTTACCATCTTTATTACTATGATCCCAATGCCACTAGAAACCCTGACAATATCCTACCCGCTATCATTAGAACAAATCAACCCCCTTATGTTGATATTGCCCCTGGAATGTATAGGGACTCCAACTTACTAGAGGTGTACTCCGGTCAACCACCTGAGATACCTGCCTCCATTAATGGCCATATGTGCACAATTTTCACCATTGAAAAATGGGCCCACCTCCTGCTCAACACCATCATCAGCACCGCCGCTGAGCAATGACATCGAACAAATGTTGAATCCATCGGTACCTTTGATCTTCCAAATCCCTTTCTTGTACCCCCCCATAGGAGTGTAAGGGATGTCGGTTATGACTTAGTTGACTCTACCTAAACTTACTTTGGGTATTCTAATGTGGCACCTTACACCAACCTACCTATGATTTTGTCTCTATTTCAGCTATTACACCTACTAGACTAGTTACACCATCCGTATCTCCAATTGGAGCTATGACATCCACAACTAAACCACAACCCATCACCATTAAGACCATCAAAGGGGCATGAAACAACCTAATTTGAAAGACCCCCTCCTAACCAACCCTTCACCCAAATCATAAGGGGGGTTCTCAACCTAAATCAAGGGGCATCAACCAACAATGGTTAAAATCCCCAATAATGACCAATACTATGACACAAAGAGTCCCTCCACCATGTTCTCTTTGCGGGAAAGAAGTCCATGCAACCAACATGTTCCCATCCTTGCTAGAACTCAAAAAATGTGCTCAACACCCCTATCAGTATGACCCATGCTCCATCGAAAGTAGTAGGAGACACATCGTCTTCACCCATGCCTAAGTCCAAATCATTGCATATGAATCACACATGTTTGATTTGTTCACAGTTTGGCCATTACACACACCATTGTCCCAACATCCTTCAGTTTCGACATCCTTTGGAAACCATACGCCTCACTCAACAATTGGCTGAGAATTCTTTATCGCAAACCTAAGAAGCAGCTTCTATCAATGTGTTCACTACATTGGCAACAACACGAGTTTCACCTCCTTCAAAAACAACCCTTGTGACAGTTCCCGTTGTGGAGCCTGCAATACTGCAAGACCCCCAACTTGCAAATCTTACAATGACAAAACCACATAATTGATGATCCTCCTGCAGGAATCATACACACATGATACCATCCAGAGTTATCATAGCCATTTTGGATCAAGTTGACTCCCCGGTGGCACAAAATCCTCTATGTTCCCAAGTACCACATCCTTGTCAGTCCTGTGGGGATACTTCTCACTTTTCATTCCAATGTCCCATTTTATGCATTGAACGAGAAGCTCATATCAAACTCATGAGGATCCAAGATTAAATCACTTACCTCTACACAACGCCTCAAGGATTTCATACTAAGTAAGTTGTTTCCCCCTTACCAGATACCATTGATAATGTATCTTCTTTGGCCAATTTAGTAACTAGTGATGATTCCTCATCTTTTGACAAAGACTCGGGTCCTCCGTCACCATTACCAAGAATTTATACAACCTCAAGGGATCCCCTTTAAATCTTGTATGCTAACCAATGAATAGGATACCACCTCGGTACCACCCTAAGCTCCAACATTTAAAGCCCCCCCAATCAAGAAGGTAAAACCATTTTTTCCTCTTTTTGTCTCATTTACATAACCTAACATTTTTTATTTATTTTTGATACCTTTTGATTGAGAATAAGTCCCTCTTTTGTTTGTGTAGATGACCTCTCAACCAAACATCTATATCATCTACATAGATAGAACAAGTCCATGGTCCAAGAATCTTGCATCAGCTGCTTGGGCTATCTATTTCCTCTCCCAAGTGCTCTACCACATCGGAGGGGTTTGTTTGGTGGCACTAACAAAGAACCAAGCAGAGTATGATTCCATCATCGGTATCTTAACTAATTCCATCCACCTTTCCATACACCATATGCAAGTACACCTAGATTCCCAACAAGTTGTGTATCAACTCAACAATGTGGTCTATGTTTGCAATCCCCTCCTCTTCAGCAAGTTCTTGTGAGTGTGCCTTCTCACACAACAATTTGAAACCATTAATTTCATGCACATCCCGAGAAATTCCAATGCCTTCACCGAATCTGTTGCCAATGAGGTATTGAACTAGCACTTGATACATCAAGCATATACCTAACCCGCGGCACATCCAACCAAAACATATATATATGTGTAAGCACCTATATCTAAGAATGAATATATATATATATATATATATATATATATATATATATATATATATATATATATATATATATATATATATATATATATATGTCGTCAAAAAATATATATGTATCATGTAAAAAAAATGGGCCTCTAAGGGCATACAAAAAAATAATCTTGATCCTTATGGGGGATACATCATTAAACCAACTCCCATAAGATACATCAAAGGGCCCTCATCCCTACCAAAATACAAAAGATACATTTAGCTTGACAGTCAAGCTTCTCCATCGGCAGCTGGATCACAAGACCCTAGAATAGCTAAAGTTCACATGGCCTCACCTCTAGCTACATCCGGACAAGGAAAATTTTAGGGGAAAAATTTATCCCATGGGCTATTTTTCCACGTTTTTTCCAAAAAAATATTTGCCAACTTGCATTTTTAGAATCCTTGTTTCACCCAATTTTGATGGGGTAAAATTGTTTCACTTTAAAAATCACCAAATTATTATATAAACTATATAAAATACTTAGAAATTAAAATATTTTTAGAAAAATATAGCCAACCATTTTATAGTTGACATTTTAAGAAATGGTAAGATTCACTAAGGTTTATACACTATTTAATAGGTATGCATCCATAAAATTTTCCCTACCTCGGGACCTAGTTCCCATGTGGGTCTTGGTCCTAGCTGTGGTCTATGCCTAGGTCACTATCCTCCCTATACCTCTTGGGCCACATGAAATGCCACCTCCAGTCATCGCATCACCTGATGCTAGCTAGGCCCACAGGATGCTGCGAGCTGCAATGTCTGGGCTATCTACTCATCATCCAAATCATAATCCAATGTTCATCGATCCACATGATCATATCATTGAGTCACCTCTCCAGCTCAATCAATACAACTACCAAATCCCCCTCACCATTCACTCCCATAGCAGGAGAATCCCCACCAGTAGCCACACCAAATCCACCACCTCCTCTAACCTCCCAAATAGGTGTTGTAGGTCCGACATCCCCCTCATGGTGGTGATAGTAATGAACCTTATGGGTGGGAGGCACTAGTCCAACATCTACATCACCAATCAAATAAATATCATCAATACATATGTGATAAAGTATGTGCATAATCATAAATAATGTACAAAAATAGATATAATGACACAACATGATGCATACCTAAGTCATCCCAGCCATGAACCAACTGTGGTAACACTAGATCTCTAGCAAAGTCCATACCTCTCCATAAGTATTGCTCCATCGGACCAATACATGCAACCACACCTCCATAAAACGAGGTGTGTAGTACGCTCCTACCTCACCAACACTAAGGAGAAGCGTCATCTCCCCCTAGAAATCCATACGGGGCTCTTATGCCCCCCTAGGAGGAACCAAAACCACTCGCCTCAAAGTGGGATACCTCTCCCGATAATAGGATCACAAAATGATCCCATAGACAAAGCTCCTACTCCTACCACCCGTGTAGAGCTTAGACAACTACTCCATCATACTCTCCCAGAGAATTGGAACCCAAGCCACCTATCGGCTAGTTATCAACCTATCAACAAGCAATAACTGGATATATGTAACCCTATGTGGGGAAGACACCTCCAGGAACTTCAACACAACGGTATCCATTGCCCTCACTGGTAGACTAATCAAGTGATAAAACAATATATTTCCCAATTCCAGAGCACTCAGATCATCGCTATAGTACTCGTCAATCAACCCCTGGATCATATGACCCCCCTAGTGCTAGATGGATCCGCTCATCCACCGTGCAATGACTTATCCCAACCTAAAAATATATGTCCTGAGTAGTAATGCATAGGTCCTCCCCCTACATGAAACACAAACTTATCGGGATCCTACATTTCGATTAGATCCCATAAAAAGTACTCTGATGACATCAGGAAAATGCACCTAAAAAACTTTAGGAGCCTTGTATCTATCAGAGTTTGAGTGGCTATAAGGCCCCCCCTCACCACATCTTCAAAATCCTTTTAAATACACTCTCACCACTCCACATAATCCATATCCACCTACAAACATGTGAAATTTAGTTCACACCAAGATCTGATCAAGAAATTACACTCACTTGCAGAAGATCTCACACAACTAGTCAAAGACACAAAAATTACTCACAAAGATACAATTATGTATTAACTTCTCATGAATAAAATACATCAGCCAACCTTATAAAAAAATGGGATATTTTTATATAACATTACAACAAATATTTGAATGGCTAAAGATGCCATTTGTGTAGCTAGGGTTTTCACCCTAGCTTTTGCAAATGAGCACCTACTAAGGAGAAGGGCCTCCTTAGTAGTAGTTCAGTAAAACAGTAAAATCTAAGTTAACATGTGCATCAACAGGAAATAAAAAGACAATGACAAGATAATAAAAAATTTCTTTTCTATTATGATATGATCAAGATTACATTTACCTCAAATGTTGAGGTTGGTGGAGCTCTTGCAGTAGTCCAAGAGGGCTGCTTCCATGCTCCCATGGGTTCCTTCTTCTTCTCCAAGGTGTTTGGATGATGGGCCAAAAGGGGCACTCAAATGGGAAACTAGCTCAAATGGTAAGCTAGGGTTTCAAGAGTGATTTTGGCAGAGTGAGGATAGGATAGATTGTGGATGTGAAATGGGGAGCCTCCATCACCTATTTATAGGTTTTTAGTGGTGGAGTATTGACCCATGGTTTTTGGTACCATATGGTTTAGGTCAATTGTTTAGGGTTTTTGCTTCATTTTTCCCTTTTTTCCTCTTTTTTAATATTATTTATTTCCTTTTATTTGATTTTTGAGAATTTAGGGCCCTTTTAGAGGGTTTTTGCTATCTTTTGAGGAAATTTAAATTATTTTTTGGGGAAAAAAGAGGTTTTTTGGCCTTTTGGTGGCTTTTTAATGGTTTTTTGAGGTTTTGGAGGCAAATATGGTAGGAAATATAGGGTTTTTTGAGGTTTTGGAGGCAAATATGGTAGGAAATATAGACAAATGAGTCATGAAATGAGGGAGATGAGATGGTGAGCATTTTTTGGGTGTTAACAGATTTCCCCCTGATGTGTGAGGGCAGGAGCTCATCGTATGGCCGATAGACATCATAGGTCTTGTATGGTTTTCTTGGGGTGTGGACAAGAGAAGAAATGAACTAGAGCCCGAAACAACGGTCTTGAACAAACTGCAAAAACTGAAAATACATGACCTCAATAATGAATGAGGAATAATCTCAATATATGGATGAGGCGGGCATACCCATGCTCGTGTTAAGATATATAAAATAACAATGAGGCCCAAAAAAAGGGGACCCGAAAGATACAAGGAGAACTACTGTGTACATCATAAGGGTCCAGAGGGGACACAAATCTGGGATACACTGCCGGTCTGACCATGTCTGAGCTGAGGAACTCATACACTGGAATAATAATAGTGTTGCTGAGTGTGGTACCAAAGGAACTGATGAACTGTTGGATCATAATGACGGGGAGTCATACTTTCAATGGTACACTGGACCGTAGCTATACTGGGTACTCAAGGAAGCATCTGAGTGAGTGGCCTTTGAATACTATCACCAACGCAACTCGGATATCCATGGGAACATATAACTAGGTGTTCCGAAGTGACTCACCAATGTGCTAGAGTCGGGGGAAATCCGAGGTCTTCGACCAATAATTGAAGGGATGTATACCCTGCACGAATCTCAACGGTGCGATCAAGGTGTTGAAGTCGAGCACGTGAGAAACAACCATTCGAAGAGGCACTGAGGACTCCACTCAAAATGGTCTGTAGGCACTCACCATAGATGGTCATGAGTCCAAGGCACAAGGACCTATGGGTCTATCCTCTGGAATAGATGAGATGGCATTGACAGAGGGAGACCTGCAACTAGCAAGGCAATGATGTTTCCTCGATAGGAGCACGAGGTGGATAACCGATGTGTGAGAGTACTGATGGTAGGACTGACATACTATGAAGGTGGGGAATAACTGGGCAAATAGAGTGGGTGGACTCAAACTTCCTTTGTTCAGAGTGTGATGGCGGGGATGATCAGAGTGTGATGGAGGGGATGATCGGGCAGCATATGAAATTGACTAGGGGGAAGGGGATCATAGCTTTAAGGGACCAGGGATGGTGACTGGAATGAGGGATACTCAAGTTGGTGTAGGATGGAAGGAGACTCTGAGGGTGGTATAACGCAGAATACTCTGAACAAAGGAGACCTTATGGGGGGTGTTGTTGAGTTGATTAATCATAGTGCCGAGAGGCACCGGTGGGGACTTATTCATGGTTTAGGAATTGGAAGAAGTGTGCTCAAAATGGTACTGTCATGTGGATTTATACGAGCCCAGGACAGTTCGTGCTCGTGACTGCTTTCAATTTTAAGGAGTCTGAAAGTGATATGAAGACTCTGAAATAATGGAATGGTACCGTCGTGTGGATTTGTATGATCCCAGGATGGTGCCGGGTTTCACAAGGATCAAGGCGCTATAGGCAAAACAAGCAAATGGGGAAGTTTTCCTTCTTTCCCTTGGAAGGACAGGTGGCTTTGCACCCTTGTGTCAAGTATAGGAAGAAGCTTATGAGGTTTGGTTAAACTATGGAACAAATAAAAAAATGCTTTCAATTTTAGAGAGTCTGAAAGCAATAAGAAGACTCCAGCGGGTTCTTTTTCGTGTGTTAGTTTCCAAGGCCCAAAAAAGAATAAAAGGATGCAATGAAGAACTCATCTAGCCGGTGTGACTAGAGTATTCATTTTTCATAATTAGTTTACTAGGTCCGGAAAAGGGTTAAAATTATACCAGATAGACGACCCTTCAGGTACTTTAATGAGCATGAAAGGAAGCAAGATTTCTCGGCGATCTTTTCATTATTTTAGGAGTAAAAAACAGAGCTTAACAGAAACTCCCTAAGTGCCTTTTTCGTAAAGGACTTGTCTGGCCCGAAAAAGGGATAAAATTATACCGAACAAAAGGAATGGCCAAGCAAGGAGAGAGTGTTCAATCAAGGGACATCGATGAGAACCAAGAACGAGGGTTGGGGGGGAACACTGGTGAGCCTCCTTGCAGGATGATGAATGGTGGAAAAATAACGAAATCATTGCAGTATGAATGGATTGAATGGCTCATGTATAAATGTGTAATAATTCGATGGCGGTCGATGTGGTGTGCAAACCGAGGTAGCAAGGTGTCGGGACACAATGTTGGAACTGTTTCTGGTGAGAGCGAGAAATGATCTCAAGCATCATCACGAGCTCGGAAAACTGAATCCGGTGATATAAAAAGCGTCAAAAACTGATAACGGCCGAGGTGGCGTGCAAACCGGGATGACTAGGGGCTGGTGAAAAATGCCCGAAAAATCAGGGGGTGAGAGCGATAAATTATCTCAAGCATCATCACGGGCTCGGAAAACTGAATCTGATGGTATAAGGAATGCTAAAAAATTACAATGGATGATGTGGCACGCAAATCGAGATGGCGAGGTGTATGGAAAAATTCCAAAAATTGGGTTCGGAGAAAATGAGAAACCGAGTCAACTATAGTGTCATTAGTGTGGTTGACTTTGACAGGAGAGTGTGGTGGGCCAGAGAGGATTTGGCATTTCTAGGCGATTGGACCAGTCGATTTCATTTCCGCGAGTTGCAGGTATTTCACTGAACTCATACCTTTAATTTTTTCTTGATTCAGGTGGGTAGTGGGTCCTCGGGGAGGGTTGTATGGTCCATGCAGGTGTGGATCGCGGGTTTCGAGATGATGGCCACGATCATGGATCGTGGTTGTGGCCTCCACAGCTACGATCCGGGATCGCGGCTATGGCCTGGATAGTCGCGATTTGTGCTCGCAGCTATGGCATGGACAGCCACGATCTGTGATCGCGACTGTGGCCTAGACAGCCGCAATCTGCGATCACAGCTATGGCCCCCATAGGTGTGATCTGCGATCATGGCTGTAGTCCTGATAGCCACGATTTGGGATCGCGACATTGGGCCCCACAGCCGCAATCTGGATCGGGATTGTAAAGTCATACCGGGGGGGATGATGGTTTATTTGATGATGTTCTGATGAGTTTTCATTGTGGGATTGACAGGATGCCGAGAGTACTGTGGAGAAAGCGCGAGATACCTGACGATCTGATGGAGTACATATGGGATGATCGACATGTCCGGGGGACCTTGGGGCTATGCAAGCTATTGAAGTTTGCACAACTGCCGATGATGCGTTCAGTAGCACTACTGCTGAACAGGTTGGTGGGCTTCTGGGATCCCAATAATTAGTGCTTCATGGTGTAGGGGGAGAGACTGGAGCTCACCCTGGCAGAAGTATACCTTTTGACAAGACTTTCTTATTTGGGTAGGGTGGTGGATACTCGGCCACAGGTGTCCGCGGATGTGGACATGGAGGAGATGCTGGATCGGTACTACCTCGCTATGGCAAGAGTGCATAAGAATGCACTCTTGATTTGTGACTTAGAGGAGCCATCAGTTCGGGCAATCACAGGATGTGTGGTCTGAGTGTCGGGGTCATAGGGGCCCAACCGGGCGTCGAGGGGACAGATGCAGTTGGTAGAGCAGGTATTACAGGGTACCTTCTTTGCTTGGGGCCAGATGTTCCTCACCTGCGTTCAGTGGCGGCTAAGATTGGTGAAGGTATCTGGAAAGGGGTTTTTCTATGGGTCATTTTTGTGCTCTTTCTTCATGGAGCGGGTTTCGACGCTGCAACCACGAGTGTCAGTCCGGGATGGGGATTTGAGGGAGCCATGAATGGTGCGGTGGGGTGAGATGATGTGCTGGTAGGGTGGGGGAGAGGTGGGGTGGTATTTTACGCATGAGGTCTATTTGTAGTGGTTGTAGATGCCGCTAGATTTTGATGACTATCCGTACCGTGGTATGGACTATCGACGAGATTCGGAGGCGCCATGACCCCCAGGGCAGGTTTGGGGTCCAGATGGTATGTATCTAGTTTCTTGATTGTTTTATATTGGATGTTTTGATGTTAGAGATATATGAGGATTCTGACTATTTGCAATTTGTTTTTATGTATAAGTGGGACCACAGCCACCTCTGGGGCATAGGGAGTGTCGGGGGCATATAGCAGTTCCAGCCTTGCCAGATCGGGGGGAGGTACGACGATGGGATGCAGAGGGGACTTTGGAGTCCTTGCGAGCTACCTTCGACTGGCTACTTGTTGGGGTCTCCGATGAGGGGTGGCGGGAGCTTGATCGGGAGGTGGTCGAGGCCTATCACGAGGCTCCACGGGATTGGCTGTCCATCTAATGGGGCTGGAGGTATGTGTAATGGTTGATCGATGGGAAGAGCGTTGGTGATTTTGTCAATGGGAGGGGTTTCAGGGGTGGAGCCATATTGGTTCCAGCGGGTTTGAAGGTTGACATCGATGGATGACATCATCAACAAGTGATGGGTACCTGAGTCTAAAGTGGGGTGGGTAGGTGCAGCGTACGTGACTTGCCGTTGTGGTGGCGCGTTTCCTTGAGGGGGAGCTAACGGTTGAGTGTTCACCACTCCTTGGGTTGGTAAAGGGTTTTGTAACACCAAGGGTTGAGTTTGAGGTGGTGGGGGTTTAGGTGGTGCCGAAGGTGCCACGTGCCCTTGGCGGTGGGTATCATCGGTCCAGCGTTGTCATTCCCACTCCAAATGTGGGAAAGAGTGTGTGTAATGGCCATAGACCCCGCAAATAGAACAAGGGTGGTTCGTTCATAGGTTAGGGTTTTTAGCTTGTTTTGGTGGCCTATTGGGGTTTTGGTTGGTAGGTGCCACGTTATTATTGTTTGGGGGATTAGGTGGCTGGCCACCTTGGTCTGGAGGGGGGTTGTTCCCGCGGTTACGTCCTTTGCCACGGTTTTGATGGCCTTGTTGGCGTTGGTTATTTTGGTTATGCTACGGATTTTGTTGCGCGTACACTTTCCCTTGGGCAGTAGGTGGGTGTTGGGGTTGTGCAGGTGCTAGACATTGTGCGGGTTGTTGATATGTTTGTGTGACAGGTGGTTGACTTGACGCAGGTGCTTCCTATGGCAGATAATAAGCGGGGGGGGATTGAGAGGATATAGGAGCATGTGCGACCTACTGGTGGTAATATGGTTGAGGTGCAACCAGGGGAACGTAAGCAGGGGATGTGTGGCAGAAGCACTGAGGTGGACATGAGGGTATATGGGAATGGTGGTTATGCACCATGGGAGCGTATGAATTGGTTGCTCCAGAGTGGGATGTATCCCGCGAGAGGTCAAGGCCATTACTAGTACGTGTCATGGAAAAGGGCTGGTTATGCGATGCCACATGGCCAATGATGCCATTGGCAGCATGGGATGCCCCCGACGCATCGTTTCAAGAGGAATCGTTATGGGGGGTGTTGGGTATAATAGTATATAAGTAACAAGATTGGGTGTAGATAAGGTCAAACTGCTGGGCTTTTAAGATGGCTTCTTCCTCGGACTGGGGTCGCTCGGATGCCACATCCTTGGCAATGACGAGAAGGAGAGATTTGAGAAACCAATCTAGGAAGATACGGTCATCTAACTTGATTTTGCACAGGCTTCGGTGTCGACGCCACTCATGAATGTGGTCAGTGATGTGGGTGGCCGTATTCTGTCGGCAAGACACTAGGATCTCAACTCCCGCATCATAGCGGATCGGTAACTGAAAGAATTGCAGGAAGGTCGAGGCGAGGGAAGTAAAGGTGTCATGGGTCCCATGGGGCTGCTCGATGTACCACTTGGCTACAGAGCCAGTGAGATTTTGTTGTAACAGATGGAGGCAGACAGATTCATCCACTATGGAGTTGGAGGAACACCATAGATGGAAGGACATAATGTGATTTTGGGGGTCTTCACCTGCCTTGCCCTCAAACTCAGGGATGTCTTATGGGAGCTTGGTGGGCATGTGAGGCCATGTAGGATCGTGTCTGATGGGATCATTGGTCAGTCTGGCCAGTTCAGGAAGGTTGAGATTAGCCATGAATGGCAAACTAGTAGAAGGATGTGACATGCTGGTGGTGGCAGCCATGTTAGGGCCAATGCCCCCAAGTGTAGGGGTTGGGCTTGTGATAGGGATGTGACCCCCAAACAGGAGGGTGGAGGTGGTATGGGAGGTTCCCGTGCCACTAAGCATAGTGTGAGTCACCAGTGGGGTTGGGCTGGGTATGCTAGCCACTGGAATTGGCACAGTGACCGGAATGGTGGGTGTGGGCCCCATCGAGGGCATACCCAAAGCAGGTGTGGTGGCTAGGGTGGTTGTGGACGCTCCACCAAGGGTTCCTACGAAGAAAGGGTTGGAATTCATGCCAGCCATGGGGCTGGTTGGTGCAGTATAAGTGGGGTTCTCGGAATCTGCCTCAGAATCAGATGTGAAATAAGGGGCATCAGAGCTGGGGGACGGAGCTCTATGTCATCGACGAGTAGAGTCAAATGATGAAGCTCAAGGTATATGACGAGTGGTATCAAATGATGAAGCTCTACATCTATGATGGGTGATGTCAAGTGAACCGTGCTGCGGGGGCTCGCCCCAGAGGCACCGAGAGTGTCTCAGGGACTCAATGGTGACATATGGTGTCAAGTATATGGGGGTTGTGTTGAGTGAAAAATAACTCAAAACCCTAATGCAGCCGAGTGTGCAGAAGGAGAGCGCAAAAAATATGGCACTCAGGCCAACATCCGGCTCAAAACGCTTACTGTAACAGATGTGCTACAATAAGCGGAGCGTCAACAACAATTGTCAAAATACCAACAAGCAGCAGGTTTCCTAAAAAATAAAAATAGTGGACTCGCTAGACCAAAGGGAGGTACGGGAGCATGCAAACACCTAGCTAAATAGTATTCTGACTCAACCAGACATATCCTCTGCAAGGTGATGGAATCCAAGTCAGACAATATGGATAGTAGAGCCAAGTGGCTAAAGATACCCCCCTACCGGGAGGGACATCGGGTAAGACAATCCTAGAAGAAAGGAAACTAAGATACCTCGTTCATGACACGTCTAGAAAGGTGAATCTGCAGCTTTGGTCCTATCACCGTGTGGGCCTAAAAGGAATCACCACACGCAGACCAACGAGTAGGTAGCCTTCGGTTACTGAATGGATTGCAGTATTCCACTCAGGCCTCCGGAACAAGTTTGGCTGCTTCAACCCTCCTAAGGGAGAGGCCCTCTAATAAACTGGTTGTGAGCATGTCAAAACATACTAGGGGATTTTGGTACCCTAAAGGACAACAACTATGTCTCAAGTGTAAGCGATCGAGGGGTGTTATTTGGATGCCTATCCCCCCTGTCCTACCTAACTACAATATTCTTATGTGTTCCCGAAGTGGGGTTAGAATGTTGGTTGTGTTAAGTAGTGTTTTAAGGCTCACTTGAATTAGGTGACAGAGTGTGTGCATGTGAGGTACACTACAACATTTTGACCCAAAATCCGACGGCTGTATTGTCGGATTTTCGACATTTCCCTGTCGCATGTATGACACTATGATTTTTTTTAGGCGTCGCTGGATTATCGTCAGTTATCCGACAGCCCTCCAAGCCGTCGTTTCAGCGACGGTTAATAATCCCATCGGTTAACCGACGCCTAGGCGAGGTGTCGGTTAACTGACGCAAATCAAGCAACGCCTAGAACAATTTAAAAAAACAAACCGACGACTTCTTGCTGTCGATCAAATGCTCCACGGCGTCGGTTAACCGATGGCATGTAGATGTTATAGGTGTCGGTTAACCGACAGTCCGTAGATGTTGTAGGTGTCGGTTAACCGTCATTTTTTGGATGTTATAGCTGTTGGTTAACCGACAGTCGCTAGATGTTCTAGGGGTCGGTTAACCGACATGCTGTAGATGTTCTAGGTGTCGGTTAACCGACAATATGCTAGGTGTCGATTAAGCGACATGCTGTAAACATTTTTTAAACAAAATAGCGGAGCGGAAAATAGGATATCGTACATTTCTGTACGGGTATCCATTTTCCGCTAAGATGTGACGGGTGCTACGTGGCTGTCGGTGAGTGGAAGCGGAAAATGGATACCCGTACAGAAATGTACGATATCCTATTTTCCGCTGCGGTCTAGATTAACATGATAACTCGCAGGTATTAGCGGTCTAGGGTATTAATTTTTTAAGACCGCTGAAAGACTGTTTTCGCCATTTCTGCTAACTCGCATGTCTAGGCACTAACTAAGGAGGCTCCACCGTACATGTTACCGTCAAAGACCGCTGAAAGACTGTTTCCGCCATTTATGCTCGGATGTCAAGGTTCGATTGGTTCGGCTGCTACAGATACCAGATATTCTATCAACATTTGAACTGTGAGTAACTACAGTCATCCCTTACCCTCAAGTACACAATTTCTGAGTATTCCTCTGTTGAATTACCTGCTTTCACCATGTTTACCACTGTAAAAACCTTAGATTCCTCCGAAGACCTGATTTCTGACCGTTTCTGGGATGTATATGACCCAATTTCAAAACCCATTGATATCATTACCAGTCACAATGACCTCAGTACTGCTTCCCTTGTCAATTCCGAGTTCCATACCAAATTGTACAGTACTTTGATCCCTTCTACGTCATTGTATCATTTACCTAGTTGCCCGGAATTTGTATCCTTATGTGTTGAAAATTTTTCAACCTCAGAGGGAGTAATAATGAATTACCAGGGTGACCAAATTATCTGCAAAGTAGACCTCAAACCCGTAGGGAAACCCTGAAATATTCTGCTGATTTCGTTTCAACTTCTATCTCTTTTAATGAAGCTGAAATATCCCAGATTTACAAGAAAGTTTCTAGTGAGGATAAAGAACGAATGTATCAGAAGGTTTTGTTGAAACCAGTGGAGAACCTGTCTGTTCCTTTTTCATCTAAACTTTGTTTACCAGTTATTGCTGCCGCTGTAACCCTATTAAGTCAAATTTTAGGTTCAGACACTAGTTCGGAGGTAACTGAAGCAATGTTAGAAATTTTCCTATACCTAGATAGACCTGGAACAGCACCCCTTAGGTTTGATGAATATTTTGCCAAAGAAATGTGTTTTCAGTTGTCCAATTTCTCCAAAATCTATCATTTCAGGTATCAGGCATACTTATATGCTTTGATAATTCATGCTAAGTTAGGAGCACTAGCCATTACAGACTCAGAAACCTTCAAGGAATGGCTTCCTTCTTCACCATTTTACCATGCCTGGTCTTATGCCAAATTCATGGATTTGATCGTACTTAATTTGTTCAAAGTGTTTAATCCAAAGATTAGCAGAATTTCAAATGACTTGAAAGAAATCCTAAACCCTGATTTGATTGGAGATTGGTTCCTGGCAAAAAACTTCTCCCTTGTCAGAGTCTTTGGATTCACTGGATCACCATATGTGTTTCCTATATTTTTAACTACCAGTGTATTTGCTTTAGAGGTAATGAGGCAAAGGATCTCTGCAGATAAAGAACATTTCACTGCCCCATCATTGAAAAGGAGTTCATGGATAAAATATCCTATGACTGTGGGAAATTTCATTTTAAAGAAGGAAGCAACATTGCCCATTATTGAAGAAGTTCTGAAGCAGCTTGATTTCCCTCAAGTACCACCTGTAAAATATGACCCTAAACATGTTATTTCACAAAGGAGACAGGAGTATGGCAGAGGTATATTTCAGCACAGTCAGGCTGAAACTTGGATGGGAGAGGCCAATTCTCTTATATATGATCAGATCTGGATCAGTGAGCCTTTAAAGGAGATTGTAGAGGCTAGAGATCATATAGATTTTTCACAGTCAAATACTGCACAGGGAAAAGTGGAGCAGATATCTACCAAGAAAAGGTCAGAACCAGAGGCCACAAGGATGGATACAAAGGAACCTGAGACAACTAAAAAGCTAAAAACTGCCATGGGTACAGAGATCATTGATGTTGAGTTGATAAGGGATCTAGTTATCACCCCTACTATTATTCAAGAAGAAGTATCACAGACCAGAGTTGAAAATACTACTGCAAAACCTAAAGAAAGCAGTAAACCACCCCCTGTACCGGTCGTGCAATACAAGAAATATAGCTATGCTGCAGCTGCTGAAGGTCAATTTCAAAACAAGCAGAGTCTCCTCAAACATTACATTGATCAGAGAAATGAGTCTGTGATGCAAGAGAAAAAAAATTGAATCAACTCAAAGAAAAATCTGATATGAAGACAACATTGATGACAGTGAGGGATTCAACAACTGGATCTTTAAGTTTGTCCATCACTGATGATGAAAATGCTTCTGAGATTCGTTTAAAAATGGATCAATTACCAACTCCTAACAAGATTTGGTTCCACAAACAAGCCAGTGAAGTCCTTTATGCTGACTTGACTAGGGAGACCTTGGCACATAAGAATGCAGTGCAGAAAATAAAAAAATTGGAAGCTCACCTGAAGCAGGAGAAAGCTACAAACAAAGCATGGTCTACACAAGTGGCTTATTTACAAACTGAGCTGGCTTCATATAAAGAGTTGCCACCTGCACAAGGGGCAGAAACCCAGCCAACAGTCAAAGTCAAAACTGTTAAGACAGTTAGAAGGAGGGCTAAAGGGGTAAATGTTAATGTTGATACTACACCTTCACCTAATTTGGTTAAGTTGCATGAAGAGATAGCTTGTTTGAATGCAAAGGCTGTGGAAGATAATGCCAAAATTCTAGTCCTTCAGGAGCAAAAAGAGGCATTGGAGAAAGAGAAAGGTAAATTGCTTCAAGAAATTGAACAATTGAAATCAAACAGGGGAACTAGTCCTTTGTCACCAATGGACCAGATCATACATGACATTGCAGATATGTCTGTACATGAAGCTGAAATTGAGAATTTCAAGGAGAAGGTTTCAGACTTACAGGACACAATTTCTGAACTTAAACTGCAGATTGAAGAGATTAAAGCTCAGGATCCTAGAGAGCAGGAAATCATCAAGCTCAAAGAAGAAAATGATAAACTGAAAGATAAGATTTATAAGTTGAAAGAGAAAACCAAGGGAGTTCTGCCACTGGAAGGTGCAAAGCATTTGCTTTGGGATGAATTGATAGCAGATATCAATGCTTTCTGGACTCAATTGATCATTGTGGAGGAGCATGAGAAGGCATTTGTAGTGGCATCCAACAAATGTAAATTAGCTGAGGAAAAGTTAATTAACAGAACTCAAGAGGTAGCTCAAAACGCAATTATTTTCCTCAGTAAAGCTCCTGCTTCTGAGTTACAGGTTTTAAAGGTGAGTAACATAACTGTTCTGTTAGTAGATGCCAAGAGGGTGTTGCAGAAATATACTCTATTGAATTCAATCAGAGGAAAGATGTCCCACATTAAAAAGCAAGTGCAGGAGTTCAAGCAAGACTTTTTACCATTGATTGGTTATGGTTTACCATCCTTTTGGGATGATGAGAATATGCCAATAGCATGGCCTGAATATAAAGAAATGTTTATTAAAGCCAGATCAGACCATAGCAAATTTAATGATATGGTAAAAGGACTTAAAGGCATGGTGGTAGTAAGCAAAATGAGGTAGGACTTCGAACTTCCATTACTTTTCAGGGAGGTTAAATCTAAATTGCATGTCTTTACAGAAGGTCTTTTAATAGAGCTTGATGTGCTGATGGAAGAATTATCTGATGCTTCTGTTCCAAAGGATGATGCTTGGAATGAAGTATTCAGGGTGGGAGCACGAGTTCTTATACCAAGTTTAGGTCCAGGAAGTGCCAGTTAGATGTCCGTGAAGCATAAGTAAGTCAAGGTTGTCATATATTTGATACTGTTGCTAAGAACTATAAAGTTTAGATCCTGCAGAAGAAGTTTTAGGGAGTCCATGATGCTAGCTTGATGTCTGCAGCTACTACAGTAAGAAACAGTCACACAGATACTTTATTTACAGTTGTTTTGGAAATATTCAGAGGAAGATGACAAGTTAATCAAGCGAGCCTGAAATCAAGTGAGCCTGTTCAGACAGTATGCGCCTTTGAAGGCTAAAATTATCAGAAAACATCAATGATATCTCTTTCCATCCTGGAAATGAATAGGATATTGTTGATCCTAAAAGGATTATCGACCTCATAAATATTCATACAGCTGTCATTTCTTTTTGTAGAGTTGGTTATGTAATAAATGGTCACTCTGCCATCTGTTTTAGAAGATAGGATTTAAGCTATTTTGTTGGGACATGATCCCACGTATGTAACTGTTTCCTAGTTTTTTGCATCTCTCCTTTGAATAGATTAACTACAAATAGACCCTGCTTCGATAGGTAGAGGGTTGGTCTTTGGTCGAAGAAATTCATATTGTAAAGAAGAAAAGACTCGTGTATCTGGGATTTTGTGAACTTCAATGAAAGAACAGACATACAGGTTTTCTCATGTTTAATATTTCTTCCAAGTTTTGTTGCAGAATGTCTTCTATGTGAAATTAATTCATCTGTGTTATTTCCTCTTCTTTACTGTTAATTTAAATCTTTGGAATTCATGGGTCCATGCTCCACAGTATTTACAGTAAATACCATTGAAAGATAAACTGTAATAGAATTCATCGTTGGTGTTCTGATGCTCTATTATAATTTACTTTTCCCTGTCTTTCATAAGTCTTTCCTATTTATTTAAGGAATTCATAGTCACATGCTCCTGAAAATAAACAATCAATTCTCTACCTTCTGCTATCACCTTTAAAGTTTAATGATCTGTGCAAAATGCATGCAAAAGGCCTTAAACCTCTGTGACCTGATTTACTCTTTCATTTGATTTAAGCCTCAATCCTTGACTCCATTGCCCAATGTTCTTTACTCTTGAACTTTACCAACACCCTGATCACCATTGAAAACACTTGTTACCTTGAGAATCTGGCCTTGTTTCTCCTATTCCTTGATACATTTATCATACAGTGACAAAGAGAGAGCCCTCTCTGGTTGGCTGAGTCAGACAGTCATCCTAAAGATTGGTTGTAGGTTACCTTTGGGTTTCTTGAACACAGCCTCAAGAAATTACGGAGTGATAACAACACCCATGAATTTGAGAAGAGGAAGGGGGGGCATCTCATTTCAATCCCTTTAAACTTTGTGGGACAAATGAAGAATGATGTTCAAACAAACATGAAGAATAAGAAATTCTTACTTTGATCCCATTCCAATTAGATGTCCAGATGGTATAATCCCAATTGCAAACATGAGAAGCTATTGGAACTTCCCTCAACTACCTTGAAAATACACTTTTGTTACATCTATAACTAGGAGAATATCAACAGCAGAGGTCAGGAACAACAGAGTTCTACAGGCATAGCAATTGCAAGAGGAAGCATACTACACATATAGTACACATGTCATCCATTCATACCAAGCCCTTACATACATAACTACATATGACAGAATATTCAAAAGTAGGTCTCAGCTATGCATAAGTAAGTGTTATGGGCAATTTCAATCAAAGCCACCACATATATTAAATTATTAATTTAAAAATAGGACAAAAATACAAGACTTACCGTATTGTATTTCTCGATCATCACAAGTCCTCACTGGGTTTGTTGACAACATGACCTTGTGCTGGTTAACAGGAGAATCTAGGGTCTTCTATACCGTGGGACAGATGAAATGGTTTAAAGAATGACAAATCACCATTATTTAGATTTGCAAGCTCCACCTTATGAACGTCTAATGACAACCCACTAATCATATTAGCAAACCAATTCCAGATTATCAATGGTGAGAACTACCATGAAATTTACCTTAGGAACTTCGTTAGTTGCAACACACTAAGACTATATAAAACCTCAATACCTATGCTACAGGCCTGCTGTTCATCCACTGGATTTCATCTATTTCTTGGGAATGATTTACTGAACCCTTCTTTTCTACTTCACATTGAAAAATCAATAGAAAACCTAAATTAAATTGAAGGATGGGTACCTCTTCATATTTGTGGATTTGGAGCCGGATGTAGAGTTTGCAAAAGATGTTGAGGTATTGATGCACATAATGGATTCCAACGATCCTCATCCTGAGACTTTGAAGATCTTCCAAACCAGAAAGCTCCATCCCATTAAGATTCTCACTCTGCAGTTTAAAGAAAATGCATGTCTATAGTTAGCTAGAAGAAAGAAGCATTGTAATAATGTGAAGTATCAGAAAGAAACATTGTAATAATGCATGCATTTTACCTTATTGAGCTCCTCTCTGTTTCGAGAATAGTTTAATATTCTCTACTAAACAGGGCCAACCACGTGAAGGTGGAAGCTCATATGGCCCCTCCCCCCCTCACATCACTCTCAATTCCCCATACCTAATGCACGTGCTTGGAAATAAATGATCTTTTGTGCGAACATCGTGAGTTTCTTGTCTTAAAGGAATTACGTGCATTCGATCATTAATTAGTTTATAGCATTCATTAATTAACTCATTCATTCATTGATTCGTACATAGAAAAAAATACATAGTTGAAGACACTACTCCATAATATCAAAAATAATATCCGAGGACAATGCATAAAAAAATAATGTAATAGTGTAATTATTACAATCACTACTTTTTTTGACGCTTTTTTCTCTCCACAAATTCTCTAAGTGTGACATCCTCTTCTACCAATTGTTTTTTGTTTCCTATTCCCTCTGTAGCTGCCTGTGATTGTGTTTGTCGACGGGTCGTGTGCTCACGATGTGTATGCGGCTGCTGTAAGGTGCCAGGATGTACTGGAAAAATGAAGAAATATTAATTGCTTGACGTGTTTTTACTATTATAATCATTGTAAGTCCTTCATTAAGAAAAAAACATTAGAGCGGTGCTTTGTACCTGGCAACTCATGGGTGACATGAATTTCCTGCGTTTGATCTTCTGCTGCTGCCTCAAGTTGCACATGAAGACCCTCTGCATTAAAACATCAACACTTACAACAATATAGTATTTGCAATTTAATATTTGAGACTTTAATCCATGCTAGTTTTTTTTTAACACTAGCATATTTATTACCTGGATTTCGATCAACATGAACTTCAATATCTCTTTCTCCTCCATCCTCTGCATTTTCTCTACTTTCGTTGTGCGGCTTAACACAAAGAGATTCAATATTTTATGTACTAAACACATATTTCATTAAATTTGGAATTATACAAGGGATCTAGAATTTAGAACTTCAACAAGATTGAGTTTTCAAAAAATGAAAAACCAAAAAATTACTTAATTCACTCATTTCAATCTTTATATTCACCATTTTTTTATAATATTATCAATATAAGCTATATAAAATCAAATTTATATAAAGTTGAAGCATATCTTCCTAATATTAAACTTAGATTCCTTACATTATTTTATTATTATAATTTTTTAATTTGTATTAATATTTGAGTTGATCAAGGTTTACCTCATCTCATGAACAATAGATGTTGCAAGAAATTTCTTACCTATTAAGTTATCTAATGGCATTATTTGTATGTTGAAATTATTAACCATTTTATTTATAATTTGATAAAGCATATATTGTGCATGTGTTGAATTACCATATTAGTAAGAGATTGTCTCCATTTTAGAGTGACCTACAAAGTTATTTAATGATATAGCAGTCAATGTGTTTGTTACTGTAACAAATTTATGTATTGGCATAGTAACTTATTAATTCCCAATCTTGATAATGGGTGGCTAGAACATGGGGATTTTTTCTCAACTTCAAGAAACAACAAGAACTGGAAATGCCTAGGAATTGGCTGAAACCTCTAATACCATGAAAAATTATTAGCTCATATAATCACTGTAATATTGAAGCTGTGGATGAGGACACTACCCCTAATCATATTTAGAATATTGACTAGAAAAACAATTAGTAACATATACACAAGCAACAACATGGAAAACTAGGTCATACTCTATTTTATTTTCTTCCCTTTATATGTATTGTCGAGTACGGATCTAGAATTTATAACTTCAACAAGATTGAGTTTTCAAAAAATGAAAAACCTAAAAATTACTTAATTCACTCATTTCAATCTATATATTCACCATTTTTTTTACAATATTATCATTATAAGCTATATAAAATCAAATTTATATTAATTTGAAGCATATCTTCCTATGCTTAAACTTAGATTCTTTACATTATTTTATTATTATAATTTGTAATTTGTATTAATATTTCTTACCTATTAATTTATCTAATTGCATTATTTGTATGTTGAAAGTATTAACCATTTTATTTATAATTTGATAAAGCATATATTGTGCATGTGTTGAATTACCATATTAGTAAGAGATTGTCGCCATTTTAAAGTGACCTAGAAAGCTATTTAATGACATAACAGTCAATGTGTTTGTTACTATAACAAATTTATGTATTGGTATAATAACTTAGTAATTCTCAATCTTGATAATGGGTGGCTAGAACATGGGGGGTTTTGCTCAACTTCAAGAGACAACGAGAACTGGAAATGTCTAGGAATTAGGTGAAACCTCTAATACCATGAAGACGTATTAGCTCCTATAGTCATTGTAATATTGTACTTGTGGATGATGACACTACCCCTAATAATCTTTAGAATATTGACTAGAAAAATAATCAATAACATATCTACGAGCAACAACATGGAAAATTAGGTCATACTCTATTTTATTTTCTTCCCTTTATATGTATTGTCTATTGTATGCCTTAGGACATTTTTGTCAAGTATATAGCACAATAGGTACTTAGGCACTTCACTTTTTCCCTTCATTTTATGGGATTATTATGAGCCCACAAGTTTCTACATGTTTTGGACATTGTTAACTATCAATTGTTACTTTGGATTATGTTGATTGGTTAAGCCTAGATTCCTTTTTATAATATAAATATAATCATCTAACATTTAAAGAAATATTCATTATTCAATACTATATATTATGATATGTGGTTGGCACTATTTTACAGCCAACAAGAGAAAATATTGTATTGGATAAAGTCTAAGTATACCAATTAAGGTAAAAAAAATATTATTAATTAGAATATAAATTTTATAGTACAATTGGTTTTTTTTCAAATACATGAAGAAAGAGGGAAAACCCATTCTAGTTATTGCAAGTGTCCAGTATTTATTTTTGAAATGTTTGAACATATTACATTAAAAAACATTAATTAGCTATTCCCATAATAAAGTTTTTATAGACAGTCTATAATATGTTGCTTGTAAGTGCTTTACTGGACTCCATTAACCAAGTTTGATGGATGAGAAGTGTGGTACATTTGAAATCAATGAATTAGAATAGAAACATTGAAGTACATTTTTGTTTCTTACAAATACAAAAGTGAAAACCCACTAAACTTATTAAAAGTGCATTTAACAATCAATTTTTTTTATAAGTATTTGTGTGTCATTTAACAATCAAAATCAAATTATTATGAATTTTTATTGGTAGTGCATTTAACAATCAAAATATTTTATAAGTATTTGTGTGTCATTTAACAATCAAAATCAAATTATTATGAACTTTTATTGGTAATTTTTATTGGAAACATTTTACAGATGTCAAAAGAAAATATTTTATAAGTCTAGACGTGTTTTTTAATGATCAAAATAAATAATTTTGTTATGAATTGGAATAGAAACAAAGTAGTACAGTTTAATTTATTTTATTATAATATATATTCATGAAGTGTTTGAATGTATTATATTGAAAAGAATACGAATTAGCTAGCCCAACATTATCGTTTTAATAGATCGTATCTAGAATATGATGCTTTTAAATGTATTATTGAACTTGATTATCCAAGTTTGATGGAGTGAGAAGTTATGTCGATCTAGACAAAGCATTGGAATTTGTAATTTCCATGTTAGATATTGTTTGGTGTTTGAATGTATTACATTGAAAACAATGCTAATTAACTCCAATATAGTTTTAATATGCCAAATTAACTCCAATATAGTTTTAATAGGCCAAAACTAGAAGATATTGATTTTAAGTGCATTATTGGACTTGATTATCCAAGTTATGGGAGAAGTTATGTTAATATAAACAAATCATTGAAAGTTTAATATTTCATGGTGTCATGTAATTTGCATGAAGTATCGTCACATGAATACATTGCAATTTAAACAAAATTTTCATATTTGTACCAAATAATATAAAACTCCTCAAATAAATTTGAAGAGCATATTCAATATACAAGAAAAATTGAAAAATGTTTCTTCATGTATTAATTGGTCCTCCAAAGAACAAAATTACATCCATGAATCATCTCCACCTAATCTCATGTTATTCGTTCAAGTAGGTCAAGGACAGCTTGTACACCATGTTTATTTATCTTGGCCTTCTTGCAATTTTCTTTCTTAGCCATCCATGCCCAAACTATGGTATCAATTGGAATAGATCCAAGCTCTATGTCATCAGGATTTGGTACCCAATATTCTTCTAATACTTTTCCATTGTATTTCCCTGAACCGGGCTTCCACCAATCAACTTTAACATGAAGAGTACCACTTTCATCATCTTGAAATATATTTGAGGTGGCTTTTGCCATCCAAATCATCTCCCCTTCTTCCTCGTTTCCTGATCTAACTAGCAACATCTTTCCTTTCTCAACATCATTAATAGGGTTGAATGTTGTCTTTGGCTTATTGCACTTGGGTCCAACATAGACGGGTTCACCTGTCATAGTATCAAAATCCCCATCCATAATATTTGAGATTGCATGAAGCGCATTACGACCAACATCTGGAGTTTGCCTTGTCTTGGGCCAGAAATCCTCAGAAGATGAATCATGATCATTGTAATCTTCATATAAAGTATCAATAACTCTTTCCCAATACTCTACCTTATTTTTCCATTCTGGTGTAACAATTGGCAAATCCTCACCACCCATTGTGTCTTTCCACATTTTTATGTATGATGTTATTCCTTCTTTTAGTTCTTTTAAATAGATTTCATTCTCTTTGGGATGTAAGAAAGATGGCTTCCCTATGGGCAGTTTAGATCGACCTTCATCGTCTGTATTCCATAACTCAACTGGTTCTGACCACTCAACATCTCTTATGGATTCTTTATACCTTAATACCGGAACATCATTGAGTACAAGAAATTGGAAGTACTGAACATTAAGATGTCCAACTAGTGCATTTTTTCCTTCCTTGATGTATCCATTAAGGAAGCTTTTGAAGTCATACACCTTATCAATCAGTTTAGGTGGAAACACTATTTTTTCTTCAATTTTGTGATATGTATCCATCATCTCAGGTAGAGAATATATATCTTTACTTTTCAAGTTGGAAGACATTCTCCCATAGGTCCCGTCTATGTCTTCATGGGTGTGTCCCACGAGCAAGAACCCAACCTCAATAGTGATGAAGACACCAAGTGCAGTGAGAAGTGATAGAAACATGAAAAGATAACGATTTTTATTATCACTTGCTGCATTATCCAATTGTAACAATAAATGTGGAGGAAGAGGTTTAAAATCGATATCTTGATTTTCTAATCTTCCATGAGATAAAAATTCATCCTTGTACACTCTACATTTTGAGTAAATAGAGGTGTCAAGTAATGCATTTGAAAGTGGGTTTCTTGAACTTCCACTCTCATAAAGAAGATCACCATACATATCAAGATGTGGGTCTTCAAGGTCCCTAAAGCACTTAGCAAGTGATGTAATGGTAAATTGTGATCCCATATGTACAAATGGTAGGGAGAAATGACCAAAACCTCCTGTCTTATGCCCATGTGTTAGCATACCTGTCAATGACAAACCCAAGTTTATTCCTACAATAGATTTTGATTTGACGCGTAGCCTTGGAATTGAAGTCTTTGTTTTATCCATTTTATCATGGATAATACTCAAATACTCCTTTGGAAACCTCTCTGACATGATTCTGTGGGCATAGTAGCAATGTCTTCCGCACATAACGATCTTGTTATGTTTGTTCAATCTAGCGCGTGCCGTTTCTTCCAACTCTTTTGTAGTTGATGACTTCATTTGTGCTTTCAACACAATACATTCACCACATTTACTGAAGTTGGTGTTCTTTGAGAATGCCACGTCTCGAAAATGAGTGTTCCAAATCTTGCTCATTGTTGGTTGTGATATTAATGGACAATTGAGCTTTTCCAAACCCACATTGATCTCTTTTAACAAAGAGCTTTGTGTGTAAGTCGAAGGCAACAATCTTAGAGGAGAAGAAGTTCCATCTGCTTCGACTTGACGTGTTTGGTTTGGCGAAAAATCTGAATTGTCCATTACAATTTTATGCAGTATTTCTATGGCCGCCACAGTTTGTGCACGTGCTTTACATGTATTGGTGTTACCATGAATGGATTCCATATGTCCTTGTTCAAAATTATGTTGGTAGCTATAGAAGGTGCTTTGAGGAATCTTATGTATCTTGTACCATGCTTTCTTACAAATAACATTACCATCAAATCTCATGTCCTTTACTTTTCTAATAATAGGAGGTATGCCATGGCCATGGCTCATTGACATGATAGTGTTTGAAACAAGTGAATTCAATACAAATTCCCTGATACCATTTTTGTCTTTTAATTCCATATCCCTTCTAGCATTTGCAATGGCATTCCTATCCACATGTTGAAGACAATCTTGTTTACAACATTCATCTGCAGCCAAAAGTCGGACTTCTTTCTCTTTATCTATCTTGGTTTGATGTTTTGCAACTTTTTCTCTTGTCATAGCTCGTTTAATCTTTTTATATGGCCTCGATGCATTAAGAACATTGACATCTTGATCTTTTTTATTATAAAGATCCCCATCCCATTGGTATAAAGGACTTGTATCCTCTATAACATCCCATATCAGCATTTCCATGGGTGGCTCTTTGTACTTTGTCTTGACCCTTAACATCTCACCTATGTTGTCCACCAATTTATGTATTGGCCATCTAACCAATCCATGTATAGACTTATCACCAATCTTGCACCTTTCACAATACCCATGTATCTCTTCCACAAAAACACCAAAGTTATCTTCACCTAGTGTTTCACCCACAACCATGTCATCCTCATGGACATTAACTATCATTCCTTTGGCAATGCACATAATTGTTCCTATGCATCCATGTGTAAGAGAAACCCTTGTACATGTGAATGTAGCCCTATCTTGTGGAATATTTATGGGTTGATCTTCACAATGAGGTTTCAAATCTATTTCTGGCCAAATCTCATAAGATTCTATTGCACCCCCTAGTGTTTTTTCAAATCCAGTTGGATGTGGTAAAGGAGCATCATTTTTTAACACCTTCTCAATTCTAACCACTATGCATCCTTTCTTTACAATCTTTCCATGAACCTTATTCCCAAGATCTGTATTGAATATGGAGCCCTCACCCACCTTCACTCCATGTTGTAAAAGATCTACTTTGTCTTCAATAGAAAATGTTGAACAAACATTTGCACCTGTACACCAAACATAACAAACTTAGTATTTTCTCAAAAAAACATTCAATAAACTATGAATAATTCTTAACACATGCTTTGGTATTTGATTTACCTATGGTGTGCCTCAAATCTGTAGTCCTCCATGGATGTGTGTCCCCTTCATCAACATATTCCACAATCAAATGTGGTTGAGTGACATCAATTATCAAAACCATAACATAACCTGCAACAACCCTTCCTCCACCATAATAAGTTCCAACTTCTGTAGATTCAACCTTTCCTAGCCCAATAACTTGACCATTAACCAGGAGGTCAACATAGTCCCCTTTTGTGAAAATTATACTTGCAGCCCTATCTTGTGGAATATTTATGGGTTGATCTTCACAATGAGGTTTCAAATCTATTTCTGGCCAAATCTCATAAGATTCTATTGCACCCCCTAGTGTTTCCTCAAATCCAGTTGGATGTGGTAAAGGAGCATCATTTTTTAACACCTTCTCAATTCTAACCACTATGCATCCTTTTTTTACAATCTTTCCATAAACCTTATTCCCAAGCTCTGTATTGAATATGGAGCCCTCACCCAGCTTCACTCCATGTTGTAAAAGATCTACTTTGTCTCCAATAGAAAATGTTGAACAAACATTTGCACCTATACACCAAACATAACAATCTTAGTATTTTCTCAAAAAAACATTCAATAAACTATGAATAATTCTTAACACATGCTTTGGTATTTGATTTACCTATGGTGTGCCTCAAATCTATAGTCCTCCATGGATGTGTGTCCCCTTCATCAACATATTCCACAATCAAATGTGGTTGAGTGACATCAATTATCAAAACCATAACATAACCTACAACAACCCTTCCTCCACCATAATAAGTTCCAACTTCTGTAGATTCAACCTTTCCTAGCCCAATAACTTGACCATTAACCAGGAGGTCAACATAGTTCCCTTTTGTGAAAATTATACTTGCAGCCCTATCTTGTGGAATATTTATGGGTTGATCTTCACAATGAGGTTTCAAATCTATTTCTAGCCAAATCTCATAAGATTCTATTGCACCCCCTAGTGTTTCCTCAAATCCAGTTTGATGTGGTAAAGGAGCATCATTTTTTAACACCTTCTCAATTCTAACCACTATGCATCCTTTCTTTACAATCTTTCCATGAACCTTATTCCCAATCTCTGTATTGAATATGGAGCCCTCACCCACCTTCACTCCATGTTGTAAAAGATCTACTTTGTCTCCAATAGAAAATGTTGAACAAACATTTGTACCTGTATACCAAACATAACAAACTTAGTATTTTCTCAAAAAAACATTCAATAAACTATGAATAATTCTTAACGCATGCTTTGGTATTTGATTTACCTATGGTGTGCCTCAAATCTGTAGTCCTCCATGGATGTGTGTCCCCTTCATCAACATATTCCACAATCAAATGTGGTTGAGTGACATCAATTATCAAAACCATAACATAACCTGCAACAACCCTTCCTCCACCATAATAAGTTCCAACTTCTGTAGATTCAACCTTTCCTAGCCCAATAACTTGACCATTAACCAAGAGGTCAACATAGTCCCCTTTTGTGAAAATTATACTTGCAGCCCTATCTTGTGGAATATTTATGGGTTGATCTTCACAATGATGTTTCAAATATATTTCTGGCCAAATCTCATAAGATTCTATTGCACCCCCTAGTGTTTCCTCAAATCCAGTTGGATGTGTGAAAGGAGCATCATTTTTTAACACCTTCTCAATTCTAACCACTATGCATCCTTTCTTTACAATCTTTCCATGAACCTTATTCCCAAGCTCTATATTGAATATGGAGCCCTCACCCACCTTCACTCCATGTTGTAAAAGATCTACTTTGTCTCCAATAGAAAATGTTGAACAAACATTTGCACCTGTACACCAAACATAACAAACTTAGTATTTTCTCCAAAAAACATTCAATAAACTATGAATAATTCTTAACACATGCTTTGGTATATGATTTGGTATTTGTTAGCTTATACCTTGAGCTTGTGCCATGTACTCTATTTTTAACGAATGCTACCTTTCCTTCTAGCAAATGCATTTCCTTTTAGCATGACACACATGCTTATGTTAGAAGGAAATCTAGCAGTCGCTAGCTTTCCAATAGAAAAACCCTGGGCATGGTGATTGGTGGTTTCTAGCTTATACTTTGAACTTGTATCATGTACTCTATTTTCAAATAAGCACATGGCACAAGATCAAGGAAAGCTAGCGACTGCTAGCTTTCCTTCTAGCATAAGCATTTCCTTCTAGGATAATAACACATACTTATGCTAGAAAGAAAGCTAGTAGTCGCTAGCTTTCCAATAGAAAAATCTTGTCCATGGTGATTGGTGGTTGCTAGCTTATAGCTTGAGCTTGTGCCATGTGCTCTATTTTGAAATAAACACATGGCAAAAGATCAAGGAAAGCCAGCGACTGCTAGCTTTACTTGTAGCATAAGAATTTTTCTTCTAGTGACTGCACACATGCTTATGCTACAAGGAAAGCTAGCAGTCACTAGCTTTCCAATAGAAAAATAATAAGAATCTCTTTAAGTTCACATTTCCTAAAGATCATAGAGACCATCATTTAACTTGTTAGATGAATAACTTTTGGACATGTCAACATGAGAGAATAAGTGTTTATAAATGACAAGCTTTAAAAACTCAGCCTCTTCTTCCACATTCACCTCATAATAAAACTTCCCATTACATAGAATAAGCACACATGCTTATGTTATTCGAAAGCTAGCAATCGCTAGCTTTGCAATAAAAAAACCCTAGGCATTGTGATTGGTGGTTGATAGGTTATACGTTGATCTTGTGCCATGTGCTCTATTTTGAAAGAAGAACACGGAACAAGATCAAAAAAAGCTAGCATAAGCATTTCCTTCTAGGATAACCACACATTCTTATGCTAGAAAGAAAGTTATCAGTCGCTAGCTTCCCAATAGAGAAACCCTAGCCATGGTGATTGGTGGTTGCTAGCTTATACATTGAGCTTGTGCCATGTGCTCTATTTTTAAAGAAGCACATGGCACAAGATAAAGGAAAGCTAGCGACTGTTAGCTTTCTTTCTAGCATAAGCATTTCCTTCTAGCATAAGCACACATGTGCTTATGCTAGAAGGAAAGATAACAATTGCTATCTTTCTAATAGAAAAACTCTAGCCATGAAGGAAAGCTAGTAGTCGTTAGCTTTCCAATTGATAACATTGTCCGTGGTGATTGGTGGTTGCTAGCTTATACCTTCAGCTTGTGCCATGTGCTCAATTTTGAAATAAACACATGGCACAAGATCAAGGAAAGCTAGCGACTGCTAGCTTTCCTCCTAGCATAAGCATTTCCTTCTAGGATAATAACACATACATACTTATGCTAGAAGGAAAGCTAGTAGTCGCTAGCTTTCCAATAGAAACATCCTGTCCATGGTGATTGGTGGTTGCTAGATTATACTTTGAGCTGGTGCCATGTGCTCTATTTTGAAATAAGAACATGGCAACAGATCAAAGAAAGCTAGCGACTACTAGCTTTCCTTGTAGCATAAGAATTTCCTTCTATCATAAAAACACATGCTTATGCAAGAAGGAAAGCTAACAGTCGCTAGCTTTTCAATACAAAAACCCTGTCCATGGTGATTGGTGGTTGTTAGCTTATACCTTGAGCTTGTGCCATGTACTCTATTTTTAACGAATGCTACCTTCCCTTCTAGCAAATGCATTTCCTTTTAGCATGACACACATGCTTATGTTAGAAGGAAAGCTAGCAGTCGCTAGCTTTCCAATAGAAAAACCCTGGGCTTCGTGATTGGTGGTTGCTAGCTTATACTTTGAACTTGTATCATGTACTCTATTTTCAAATAAGCACATGGCACAAGATCAAGGAAAGCTAGTGACTGCTAGCTTTTCTTCTAGCATAAGCATTTCCTTTTAGGATAATAACACATACTTATGCTAGAAAGAAAGCTAGCAGTCGCTAGCTTTTCAATAGAAAAATCTTGTCCATGGTGATTGGTGGTTGCTAGCTTATACCTTGAGCTTGTGCCATGTGCTCTATTTTGAAATAAACACATGACAAAAGATCAAGGAAAGCCAGCAACTGCTAGATTTACTTGTAGCATAAGAATTTTTCTTCTAGCGACTGCACACATGCTTATGCTACAAGGAAAGCTAGCAGTCGCTAGCTTTCCAATAGAAAAATAATAAGAATCTCTTTAAGTCCACATTTCCTAAAGATTCATAATAGCCTATCCCATAGAGACCATCATTTAACTTGTTAGATGAATAACTTTTGGACATGTCAACATGAGAGAATAAGTGTTTATAAATGACGAGCTTTAAAAACTCAGCGTCTTCTTCCACATTCACCTCATAATAAAACTTCCCATTACATAGTGTTAGCACTTAGATTTTATTCCGGTTGTAAAAGAATAACACCTAAGGTAACCTATTTCAAACCAAGCTTTAGGTGGAAAACTCAGCCATTTTTCCACCAGAGAGGGCTCTCTCACAATACATATACAAGGACTGAAAAATATAAAAGTTCTCTCAAATTTTCTCAAAAGGATTTTCTGATTGAAAAGGAAAACAAGAAACGTTGGGCATGGAGTCAAAGTTTCAAATATACAATATACCAGTAAGAGATTTATACCAAACAGATTTCCACAGAGGCAAGATAGCAATCATATTACAGTCAATTTGATTTTTTCAGGTGGTACAGAAAGAAATAATGACATTCCATCAACAACAGGCATCTAACTTAGGATGAATCCATTGTCAACTTTGGAGAAAATAGTGAATATTTAAATGATATAAAACGAGGCATAACCAGTATGAATCTCGAATTATTTCAGACATTCATTTAAATATAGAAGAAAAACATAATGGAAGATATAACAAAGGAAGTGAACATGCACATATAAAGATAAAGAAAAAACGGACTGTAAAGCTGATAAACACATGAATCTCTGGTCTCAAAAGATGGGTATTTTCACTGTACTGCTTTTATTTATCAAACAATAGATCTCCAAACATACACTGTCTCTCAAAAAATTTCCAACCCCTTCAACAATGACTCCCATTGTTCTTATACAAAATTTGGAAGAAGCTTGACATAACTGCTTCTTTTAACTAATAACTGAAAATATTTTAACTTAAAAGATAACTGTCTTTGAGCAATAGATAACTGTCTCCAAATAATATTACAAATTTAAAATAAAAGTATCATTTTTGCCACTTGGCAAAAATTTTGAATATCATATTTTCGCCCCTTGGCGAGAGTTTTGAAAGCCTCTATGAATGGACATAATATCTTGTCCTTCCATATTTTTCCACATAAGTCCACTGGTCGGCCGCGGGTAAGTCATAGTTGGTCATTTCCTTCACCAAGACTCGCATTTCAACATGACCTGCATAAGAAACAGGAAGAAGGTTTCCACAGGTTGAGATTAGCATATTGAAAATTTCAAACTCCTTTGATATTTTCTCCATTAAAATTTTCCCTGTAAGCATATGATCCAGCTGCTGGAACTTTCTGTGATCCATCCTTATATCAAACAACAATCTCTTATAATCATTCTGAGGAATTAATTCATTTTTTTCATTCCAAAAAGCGGGGAACCCTTTGTTTACTAATTTTTCAAATTTCTTTTTGAACTTTACTACTTCTCCCCGTATTTCTCCAGCTTTAGCTTCAACATTCTCAACATGCGAGTATTTCCCCAAGATCCTTCTGGCCCATGTGATGAATGAAATTCTGTTCGTTATATTCATGGCTATCAGGTCTGCTTCAGTTAGACTATTTAAAAATGTTATTGCTTTCTGGGCTACGTCTTTTGGCTTTTTATTTAAGCTTTCCCTGACGGCTCTGCAACTTTCGAAGGCATCTTTGACCACCTTTTCTTTGACTCTTATGTAATCCAGATATGGTCTTAGTTTCTCAACTTCTTTTATAATTTGGTCCCACACCAGGTGTTTACAACCTTGCATAGCAGCTTGCCCTGTCACATGAGCTGCTAATCCTTTATTATTATTACTTAATTCCTGATTCTTTGTTTGCAAGGTTTTTATTTCTTTATTTTTGATTTCATTCTCTTCTGTCAGCTTCTGTATTTCAACCTTCAATTCTTTGATTTCATTTTCCCTTAAGCTTACCTGGGACATAGCCTGTAAAATATCATCTACTCCCGTTTTATCTTCCTGTGTGTCTGTTTGTACTTGTTGCTGACCACTTCCTGCTAATCTTTTCCTCGCTTCTGCCAACTGTTCTTCTAAAATGATTTTCTCTTTTTCCCACCGATCTTTTTCATCATAAAGCTTTAACATTTTAGCAGTAACATCATTGACTTCATTAGATAATTCTTCTTTTTCTTTTTCCAATATTGTCAATTCTGCTCCTTGGATGAGTACAGTTTCTGGAATTTTTAATTTTTGTCTCAACATCTGGATCGTATCGTCTTTCTCTTTAAGCAGTTTGGTTGATGCATCTCCTTCTTTATTTATCAAATCTACTTGCAATTTTTTAATCTGTTGCTGTCGAGACTTATTCTCTGCCTTCTCCTGTCTCAATTGATTATTCAATTTATCCACTGAACTTTTCAACTTGTCTGCTCTTAATATGGCTCCCAAATAGTCTGAATATATGACTTCTCCAGTTTGTCTATGCAATAAAATTTTATCCGGGGCATTTACTTTAGACAAATCTATCTTCATTTCTGAAATCTTATTTTTTGTGACAACTGAAAATTTCAAGGAATTTTCCTTGATATTTCTGCTAGTAAATAAGCTTACCTCAGAATTAGATATACTTCTAACCTTCGGAAACAATTGACTGGTTTGTTTCGTGGACTCCTGTTTATTTCGACTATGCTCATCAAACACATGCATGATATTCTGGGGTCTATTTACATCACCCTCTACAGGGGTTTCTTCAATGTTGTACTCTTTAACTGTAACCTCTGGTATTTATTTTTCAGTTGTTTTAGCCTCTTCTGAAATTGTTGTTAACTCTTGTGGTTCATTCATTTTCAATCTTTTTCCTCTTTCTGTTTCTTCATCTTCAATGATCATTATGTCCTGTATGGGTCTTTTAGATCCAACCAATGCACTATCTATTTCGCTTTCTGTCCCTGTTGTTCTGTCAATCAATGCCATTTCTTTGTCGGATGCATCCGGAATGATTTCTTCTTTATATTCTAGCCAATTGGCTCTGTCCGACATTCCTTCAACAATCTGATGGTTCAGGGACTTGATACGGTGGTCCGTTCTTCATTTTGATATGATGTTTAACGGGTCATACTCCATAGCCGTATCTGACTCAAAATTCATATCCTTCAACAACTTCTCTATATACACTACAACATTCTTATTCTTTATTGTGAACGGACCAAATGTGAATGGGTATTTAATGTCTGTAGCTTGTCTGTGAATCAAAAAATTGTTATCTTCCACAATCAACTTTTGTCTTAAGAATTCCAGGGCAAAAACCCTTAAAGTAAGAAAAGCTGGTAACACATAGGGTTTATGTCTGAACCCATATAATCTGATTACTGTACTGTCTTTCGACAAAAACCAATCTCCTGTTGCGTATTCTGTACTCAATTGCATGGATGCCTGCATTTCCGGTAGTACTCTAGGCATATTTTTTCCAAAAATCATTCTATAAATCTCTGAAAGCATGTAATTGATGTAATTGAACATGTTATTTTCTAGTAAAGTCGTGAAAATGATTTCTGGGAACTGCAACTCGTCTTGACTGGCTATCATAATCATTTTCATCAAAAAGGTTTGAAACCTGAAATGTCTGAGAGTGGGAAAATTGACCATCTGGTCATGAATCTTTTCTGTTAAAAATGCTTCAAAATTAAGTCGAGGGATTTGATTTTCACCAATCCCTGACTGGACTGTACTCATTTTGTACAATAAACTCAATTGAAACTCGGTTACATACAAATCTATATCCAAACCTAGAACTACGGCCAATAATGTCAAAACTAACTAGGTATTTTCATTAAAAAGATTGACATCTATGGGGTATGGGACCTCCGAAATGCTGGTCTCTGGCTTGATACACGATGACAAAAACATTTCCCTATCATTTTGAGAAACATGATGATAATTTTCAATAATGGAGACTTCAGAGAAAACCTCAGGGTCAAGGGTTTGGGAACAATCTACTTCTAGGGCTTTAATTAAATCTGCTGGCTTTATTTCGCAAATGACTCGGGTTTTTTGGTTGTTTAGAACGACTTTCTCTTCCCGGGAGTAATTTTCGACACACCATGATACGAATTCTAGGAAAGAAGGGATTTGGTCGGGGCAAAAGGCTATCAAAGACGACTGGTGAACTCTGTGGGGGTCTGTCCCTTCCTTTAACAATTCATACAACCTAATTTTTATATCAGATATTGGAAACCTAATTAGGGTATCATAGACGTCTTCGTCTCTATCCTCTAGGGATTCTTTTGATTTAAAAATGCCTATATCGTGCACAGTCTCCATTTAAACGTTTCTTTAAACAAAATTCTGTTTAAAAAAGGAGAGGTCACATGACCCTACCTGTATGTACCCGCCTTTCGCCTTCTGTCGTAATCGCAGACCTCCACCAGTCTTCAGAGCTCTTCGGGATAGTGACACATGCAGAATGCCGTTATGTGGAGCCCCTTTTGTTTTATATAAGACTTTTGAATTAACTTCCCTGCACCTTTATGAATGCGGTTCATATTTGACCATTGATCTCGAGACTTTGTTTTGGACCGTCAGATCTCGCCTCCCTTTATTCCATCTGGTGGTATCCGCGATCAAAAAGCTGTTTTCTTTTCCGGTTTATTCTCTGCGCGGATCAACCACCTGCTGACACCTGTTCGAGTGGTTTATTCTCCGCGACCGCTCTTCCTCATATCTAGTGTGCACCTTCCTAGATGCGGATGAAACAATGGCCGTTGATTTGATTAAGGTTTATATCGGCCCTCCGATTGCTACAAAGTATAACACCATGTGCTATGACCCCGCCACGCTTGCTCTATCTGCCACGTATCAGGTCCCACCCTGCCACGTGTACTGACCCCACTGCGCTTCCATATTTGGTGGTTCCGCCCGGCGCTATGGTGGTTTCCTTTACCGCTATATTACATATGCGGAAGGATGAGGTTTGGACACGTGTCTCGGCGGTATTGAGTCCGCTACCGCCCACATCTATTTTCCGTCGATCACTTTGGCGATGCGGGAAGCAATATCAGCCGTTGATCGGGATTTTTGACATCTCCGCCACCGAAACTTGATCGGGGTTTAATCTTTTCACAAATTTCCTTTCGGACTTTGCATAAGTGGGTTTTTTCCTCTTGTTTTTTAATTGTCAACCTTTTCTTCAACCTCCTTTGTGATAATTTCTTCCTTTTTTGGACATTTTAGCAAACTTTTTGGATTTAGTTATTCTCAAACCTTAGTGTCAACACATAGAATGCCAATCTTTTCTCTTGTTACATGAGAATTATGTCCAAACACAATGTATAGTTCAATGCGCTTTGTGTCAGTGATTATTTTAGCACCCATCTGCATTTCATAGTTCAATACATCTTCCATCCTCTCAAATTCCTGGTGTATTTTCTCTATATCTAAAAAAATTGGATTTCTCTTTTATGATGGTCTACCTCTATACCAAGCCGGTAGATTTTGCAAGTTTGTTGAATTGTAGCAACAAGGGAATGCAAATTGTAATTATTCTTTCCACGGAACCTCTTCAAGAGACAACTTGAAGTTTTTATGATATCATCTTTACATCTTACCATGGATTTGGCATTAATGTTATTTTCCCAACACCATTTCTTCCTTCTGAATTTTCGTTTATCCTCCCACTTCTTGTAAACTGAGAGAAGAGTAAAAAGGTCTCCATCGAGATGGAAGAAACAAAGTTTTAAACAATCAGACTCTGATTTTTCTACCTACGATACGCAATCCATATTCTTACCTATCATGAAGATGGACTACATATCATAGGTCCGAAACGTCGATAAACCCCTCCTTAACACAATGAATCCAAAAATCATGGAGAATAAACTGGCACACTGTGATATGCTGAGAGAGAAAAATCATTATATTCATTAAGAGAATCCTCAATTATAATGATTGTAACTACATCTCTCTATATAATATTCCCTATCTCTCCATATAATATCCCCAGTTGTACTTGTGGGTCCCCTATTAGGGTTATCCCTATTAAATATTCATGTAACCACATTACCTATATATTCAACCCCATATATACATCCCATGGAGTTATAACATATTCAAATTCAACAATTATTTTATGGTGACCTTCTTATACCTTCTCATCCTTCTCCTTTTGTACTAAATGGTTGATGTTATCCATCATTCTATCCTTCTTCGATTATAAATTGAACTTTTAATTTGACATATATTCAAAATTTAGGGTTTCTTCAACCTTCTTGCCAACATAATATTCAAGTGTTTAGGTAGTTTATTCATCTATAATCTTTCAAAATACTAACTAATGACATAGACCATATCCTTAGTCATATTATATGATTCCTAAGAGTGATCTCCCCGCAAAGTGATATTCTTAGCACGTACTGTAGCAATGTAAGATAATCGAAGAGTTTATGGAAGCATGGGTATAGGCGAAAATAAGGGACTTCCTATATACCCAAAGGTACATGGAAGATTAAATTTCTAAGCATATTTTATGTAATGTGGCCACAATAATTCATTGTGAAATTATCATAACAATTTGTTGTAACTATAAACAATGTCATAAACACCTCTACAAATATATGAGTAATTACGATAAGTTCTAACATTTGTTTCTTTTTCAACAATCCCAAAGTATACATATCTATGAAAAACCAATGCTCACACTATATATCTGCATATCTAGATTTATGAGAAAAATATACCCAAAACCATATGTAATTTTCATTGATCAAAAGTAAATAAACATAAACTATAAATAGATTATCGGTAATCATATATATATAAAAACTCCACAACCTTCCATTTTAAACATATACAAAATTCTCTACTTCCATATGTATCCATAATAAACCATGCAACCCTCGTGAGAATCAAAACTCATATTCTTTTATCAAGAGCAAGACAAAATACAGTGTTATCATAACATTTTAATAAATACAATTTGTATGTAATTAACATAAATTTTCATTCCAAGCCATATGGATTATTGAATTTCATTAGCAGTTCAGCTTGGATATTCAACAGGAGTTTGGCATAGGAGACAAGGGTGACAACTAAACCCTTAAAGTACATATGGACTCTAAGATTCAACAAGAAAATGTGAGAGGCAGGCGTCGAGCAGAAAAGAGTTGTCACATAAATGAGCGATCGCTCAAGGGAGTTAACCAAACTGTTTTTCTCCGCTACAGTAGGGTCAACCTTCAAATATTATGAAGATTCTACCACAAGATCTACGATCGAGAACCGAGGGGGTATTAATTCCCAACTATATCGCACCATCACCATAATAGACTGATTGTTTTCTGCCCAAAACACATCACTCAACTGCTGCATCACAACCCAAAAATAATGGGCGGATCTCACAAGGAAGAACATGAAAACGCCGAGTTGACAAGTAGGGAAACATTCCAAAAAGTTATTGAGGGTTCTTGTCTTTCACTTAAACAGTAAGTTCACGAAATTTAACAGTTATTTGCAGACCATGACCATCTGCACATCGCATGCACTCCACAAACGTATTACATAGGCCTTAATACCACAATTCACTTGGTACTTAACACACAATCACTTCAAATATATAAAATAATCGACTTAACCCTCCAACCTTTAAATTGAGGTCCCTGGCACATTTCACAATCTTTTGATAGATTGGTCTATGGCTCACTTCCTGCATTTCACATACTTAGTTTCTTGAATATACAGACAGGGAGGCGAACGAAAGGATTGAACACAGATAACAATTCTTGATTGTAACCATATCCGAGAGCATTAACATGATCATACACAAAGAATTACACTGAATAATAAAATTTGAATGAATTCATGTGCTAGCTAGAGTTAATATATAAGGGAAAGCAGGATGGCAAAGTGCGCAGGTATTTCCCATGAGATGTTGCAGTTGTTTCTATGAACATTCCACGCACTAAACCTGACTAGACCAGAAATTGGATAGTATTTGGTTTAGGGACTGAAATTTTGTTAAGAAAATGCCAGAGAATTTGATGAGACAAGAATGCCTTGTAGCACTAGGAGATAGGATGACATGGCAGAGAGATGTACCTGGAACTAATGTGGTGCTGTCAGGATGATTCATGGAGATGGATGAAACACCGAATGAAATGCTGCTGGCCACCCACGCTCGTGAAGGTTATTTCGGCCTGCCAACTCCTGTAAAAAATGCATTACACATATCTTGAGAGCTGGAGATACCAACAGAAGCAATTTATGGAAATAACAACAAATAATGCATACGCTGAGGCTATTTAGTTTATATACCAGTTGGTGCAAGGAGGAAATGTGCCCTAAGCAAGCAGTAGAATGGATCTCGTAGTTGAGCATGTGCCTTGTAGGATGTGTGACAACTGTTTGGCAGCGCTAGATTATGAGAATATATAGCAAATATTTCCAGACAATGCTCGCCCCAAAAATCTTATGAACTGTTGCAAAATGCTCACCGCCTTCATCATAGCCTTAGTATGGAGAGAACAACATCCTTTCACCCATTTCCTTCTAAGAAACTTGCAAGCCCTGAAGGCGCTCCTCCAATGCACAAGATTTGAACTACCGAGTCCCGACGGTGAGTTTTCTGAGGTATCCTTGATGGATCTTCTGCCATGGCGAAGAATGGAGGAAATTGGTGAGGAACCGTCCTTTGGTAACTTTCGTGGAGCGCGGGCATTTGAGATTTGAAATTCAAATTCGCTTTTTTGAACACCGTGTCTGAACATTGAAGGGACATGATATATATATTATGCATTATATGCATGGACTTGGTATATGACATACATTAGATTCTTAATAAATTTGTGGTCAAAATAGGTTATTTTGATATAAGATTATTTTATTTTTTATATATTTATTTCTTCTTCAAATATAGGATCAAAATAAGATTGAGTTACAAATTTTTTAATTGAACTAGCTCAGACTTTAGAGTGCTAACAATATATTAAATGAACTAAATCTGTGAAGTTGGTTATTATTACAGCAAACTAAAGAGTTGATGGGCATAATTCTATGAAATCATATTTATGCAGACTAAGTACAATGCTTCGAAAGATATAAGTTGAAAATAGAAAAGCACTACAAACATAAAAGTTGAAACAATTTTAGAGGGCATACTAAACCAAATTATAATAAGGGAATTTCTCTACTCATTTTCATTACTCAAACATAACAATATATATACACATTTACAACATTTGCCTTACCACTATGTTTGAGGTCCATGGTAGACTCTCTCAATTGCCATGTCTCAAGACCATCTAGCTAACCCCTCTCAAATGACAACCATTTTTTTATTATTCATGTTTACTCATGGTGTAGCTTCCCCTACACTTCATCCATATTCAACTACTCTTTAACTTCCATATGACTACTTGAGCACATCTTTCTCGCTTCAACTTCCACATTTATATTTCATCTTCCCTTAGTGCACTTCATATGTCATGCACAGTTACCCCATGCTCATCATGTGCACTCATTGTCATGCACATTTTTGCTCACATGCACTTGACTCATAGTTGGAATAACTAACTTGCATCCTCCTTGGATGCACATTCCACTTGAGCACACCCCTCAAAGTATCGCATGTTTTTTTTTGTTAATCCATGCATGATCGACATTATGTTATTTTCTCTTGCCATACCACATTATATCTTCTATGTTTTCTTTTGTATCAAACTTGCTTGTGTAACACTAGCATGTACCAAGTACTGGTACATGCTAAGTACTGTACTTCCTTGAAGCCTGTACCAAGTCGCTTAAGTAGTCCTAGTCCCCTTGTTGTTACAACTATGTTTGAAATTCATGCAGGCAAGCATTCTTTGACATTGGTGTTCGTGGAAACAAAAAAGGGATCTGATTCATTGGAATACTGGTTGTGTTCCAATAGGTTTCCACTGTTCCAGCAACCAGTATTCATGGAGACAGAAGCCAAAGGAGCGTGAGAAAACGACTTCATGCATCGAGCTATTGACTCATCAACCGTGCGAGCTCCATCGACCATTCAACCAATGTTACATAACGATGTGCGGGCTCCATCGACCATTCAACCAATGTTACATAACAATGTGTGGGCTCCATCGACCATTCAACCAAAAGTTGTTTGATAGTGCACAGAGTCACATTGTATCGTTTTGTGTGGGCTCACGATTATGATTGGAGACTAGTCCTTGGAGGGTGCACAAAATGGTACGTTGTGTAGCCCCTCCGCAATGCCAAGAGTCAAGACCATGATCTGTGCACAAAACTAAAATCGTTGTCCCATGTGCAAGCTTGACTCTACATGCGACGATACACATTTGATGGTTGCACCATGGTATTGCGGGCTCATCATATACACATTGGCCAGTGCAAAGGCGATTTGTGCGAGCTCACCATCATAATATGTGACTGGTCTTAAGAGGGTGCACAAACTTTGCTTCGTACTTTGTGCAAGCTCTCGTCACATGATGTTGCAAATAAGATTGGACGCACAAAACGTATGATATACCATATGATATAACCCATGTAACATTTCATCGTTTTCACCGCTTTTCATATGCCATTTCCGATATGTTACATGGGTGTATAAAGCTATTTTTCCAAAATTATTTTTCCAAGGACGCTTCTTCGAAAAAACTAATTCTTTTCTTATTTTTCTTTTAGGTTAACTCCTTGGATGGTTTAGGGGTGAAACAAACTGAGGGTTTTCATCAAGTGGAATTTAAGCTTATGGAATCAGGGATAGTTTTCTCACTCATATTTTGTCAAACTTTTCAAGGATGAATTTCTTGTACAGAAAGAATAGGTAGTAAGGGCAGGGGGGGTTTACTATATCCAAGTGTATGGCATGATAATAAAAAAACCTGTAAAGGAGAAATATTAGACATGGTATGATAAAACATACCTTATAAGGACTCCGTCCAAATTGTAGTTGTATAGACTGAATCATTAAAGAGTAACAACACTTGGATCAGTGGCCTTTAGCTCAAAATTTCAGGTGGGGCCCCACATCACATAACTTGGGGATTTGTTGACGGATCAATAGATTATTACATACACCAAAGGAGAAGCTCGAACTAGGCATAAAATTACTTGTGGAAGGTATTCCAAGACTAGGAAAACGTAGGGTTGGAATGTGTTTGCTAATAGATGGCATTATGAATGAAGAGACATTGGGAACATGTGGCATATGGGTAGAAGAAATGATTTTGATAACTAAATATACATAAGAAGCATTCATGTTTCCTCAAAAGACACTAGGTGTAGTGGAAGTACATCCCATGCTTGTTAGATTAACCATAATTTGGTTCTAGACATATTATGTTGTACATTTTGAACAAATTTAAAGGGATCTATGGGAAAAGGTACATCTAGTTGTATCAAGACATGATCGTCAGGTTGGGTCAAGGGAGGATTATAATGGGTCAGTGTCTAAATGTCAATAACTTCAATTTTAGGTGTCCCTAAATATTCGGTTAAGTTTGTATTTGTATCAGGTGGATACACAGTATGATCAGGTGGATCATGTATGATGATATGTATCAGGTAGATACTTGGTATGCATCAGGTAGATGCATTGTATGAATTGTGAAGTATGTTGAACTTGTGATATTCATTGACATTGATTGGTATATTGAATTACGCCTTTTATATTACTTATTTGTCTTTATTATCCATTGTTGACTCCATGCAAGGCACTAATATTATCCATAATGATTGTAGAATGGTATTTCCAGGTGTGTTGGTGCTTACAGGTGTTATTCCTCCATTAGGGACTCTCCCATGGGTTTAGGACTTAACCAAAGAAGATGAGGAGTTAGGTTATGGTGACATTGGACCTATGTCCTCCCCACTTACTGTAACTAGCCCCTTGGTCCACACAGCCTAGGTGTTCTAGGGATGATAGTTTGTATAATAACAGGGAGGAGGAGAGGGGTTAAAGAGAGAGAGGGAGAGAGTGTGGGAGTTAGAAAGGAGGGGGGTTAAAGATAATTGGAGAGAGAGAGAGTGGGGGGGTGGGGTAGAGAGGTGGTTTGTTATGGAAAAGGGGATAGAAAGGGGGATGAGAGGGAGGGAGGTAGCATGGGAGGTATAGATTAGCAAAGGGATAGAGAGGGTTAGGGTTTTAGAGATAGATAGTACTTAAAACCAGAGTTTATTATTATGAGGACCCATCCTCCAAAATAGTTAAGAGGGTTTTAGGAATAGTAGATTTCAATTATCCAAGACATGTTCCCCTACATACAAGGAAATCATCCAAATGGGTCTATTTACCCAATAGCTCCATTGGCCTAGTCATGATGAAGACATTCATCAAAACATTCTTACCATGCAAGCATTAACGAATTCGAGATAAAATTCTTGCAAAATTACTACCCATTTCGTATAGTTTCCCCTGATTATACGACGGGACGAAATGTGTTGCATGGGGTTCATTTTAGACACTATTTTTGTTTTTCATGGAAATATATAATGCCCAAGTATTTAATTAGCATGAACCACTGCTAAGGCAAACTCCTCTACCTAGGAATACCTAAATTCAAGGACAACAAGGCCCTTACCAAGATAGTATATGACATATTCCCGATATGAATCATCTTCTTGTACTAATACCATCCCTAAACTAGATTCGGTAGCTTCCAAATATAGCAGAAATATATACTATAGTTCAGAGGACTAAGTATCAGGGTTGACATCAAGATTTTCTTCAATGCATCGAGTGAGTGTTGAGTTTGGTCATCCCATATGAATGGTGCATCTTTTTTGAGAATACACATGAAACATTTATCTATTTTGGCATAATTTGTGATAAATCTTCTAAGTAAGTTTGATTTCCCTTGTAGCATTTGAAGTTGTCGGATTGTTTTCAGGGAGGAGGGGGGGGAAACTATAATATTGCATCAACCTTAAGGGAATAAGCCATAATCCTATACTTGGATACAATGAAACCAAGTAATCTTTGAATATCCACACCAAAGATGCATTTATTTGGGTTCAACCTAATGTTTTACTTATGACATCAAATGAATACAACATGTAGATGTGCACAGTGTTCGGCCCTTTTCTTAGATTTAGCTACCAAGTCATCAAGATAAACCTCTATGACTTTCCGAATGAGAGAGAGATGAATTTCCGAATGATCTAAATAGAGATCTCCTGATCTCTACTTATACAAACCTATTTTCCCAGTGACCTTATGGGGCCGAATTGTCTAGCTAGGTACATCCACAATATAATATATATTTCAGGGCCGACCCCACACATGGTGGTCTAATAACCCATCGGCAAGTACACACACTTGCGACACTTGTCAATCCACATGATGACACTTCCTTATAGAGTAATAACACATCTCTAATAAGGGTACAATAAATATATATATGAAATACATAGATGAAATACATTCCAAAGTTACATATACATCAACACTCCCTCTTAACTAGGGAGGTATTTCTTGACACAGATCTGCTAGACAAGTCTTCTTCTCGAGATCATCGTCATCGATGCATCGTCATCATCATCGTCACTGCTGCTGCTATCATATACGTGTACTTCAGATATAGGAGCATCATATAAATACCCAACTTAATTAAGAAATAGGCACAATCAAGCTAATGTGAAGTTTAAACTCAAGCAAATATGTCAATCGAAGGAGGAAACTGTTGTGTTGCAAAGAAGCTCTGAATCACTAAAAAAGGAAAATGTGGCCTTCCAACGCAGTAGATCGACGATGTGATAATTTGCCATAACATTCTCCAATGATTGTTTATGTTTAGATATATGCAAATGCCTAAAGTACTCAAATGCATTTCTAAGTAATGCTCTAGGTGCAAACTTATATGTTTTTATGCAGTTAAGTTTAACAAGCATTTTCACTAGGAGCAAGCGAATCAGTGCTTATCTGCTCAAGCGTGGTATTCCGTCAGAAGTCGACATCGTCGTCGCTCTCCCTATGTGTGATTTACCGTACTCTACGACCCTTCATATTCCTTTGTGTGTCCGTCGGTGAACCGTTTCACCTGTCGCTACACACATTTCTCACAAACATAAATGAGTAGCAATGTCCTCAATAATCACAATTTGATTTATAAATCTGTTGCTTCATAAGCATCTATAGTTTACTCAATCGTTACTCATTCGTCTAATCACATAATCAATTGCACAACTAGTTGTTAAGCACCATTCATATGTACAGTTTTCATATCAAAGTTAATTGTTAAACAACATGAAATCGTCCATTCACAATAACTACCCAAATGCACATATATCAATCAATCGTAATCATAAATATACTCAAAATAAAATCATAGGGTTATTTTATTAATGTTTCAAATAGTCAGGTCACTCAGCAGGTGCCCTCAATGTCTACAGTAGTCTAGGGGCACTACATACACCCCTACTTATTTAGAACTTCGTCCCGAAGTTCAGAATAAATGCGGAAATCTATGATGTATCTCAGCTGCGTCCTCCCAAGTCGCATAGCTAGGACTATAAATGTCCCACTACACTTGACTTGATCAATCCGTGCTAATCATTAAGCAAGATGTAATCAATCAATTATCCCACCCCACAAAATATAATTTAATTCCTTAATTCATTTATCAATTATTATCGTCATTCACATCTTCAGGTTTTCCTCAATCATTTAAGACATAACTAGGCTCAAGAGACCACTATATCGAAGTTGTTCAGCCGGGTCACTTGACAGGTGCCCTTAAGGTCCACAGTCATTCTAGGGGCATTACATACACCCCCTCTTAAATAGAACTTCATCCTGAAGTTAATTTTTGTTCTTGTACTTTCGACACTAAGCTTTATCTTAATTTCCTATTATCATCTTCTTTCCATTCCCTTCTATTTTTCTCCAACAATCATGGCCATATTAAGCACAAGTGGTTCTAATCATTATTATTATTTTTTTTTTTTCCAACATGGTTCCAATACATTCTCAGGAACTCAATCATAATTGTGTATAATATCAATTCGATAGTACATTCAATAACTGTCGGTCCCAACTAGATTTTCGATATCACTTATTCTTGTCATTAGTATCATCATGTTCAGCTCCATGAGCTTATCATGTATTTCCCTTATCTCTTCGTTTATGTTGTCATAGGACCACTTCGACAGATTCATCAAGTCGCACAAAGTGTCTTCTTAACCCCATCAAGTTCCATCTCGAGGGCTAGTTGTCATTTTATCATGTTTGATTATGACCTAAGGTTAGCTTCATTGCGTTCTATTTATTATGCTAATCGTCTCCATACTTCTTTTTACGAAACATTGCCTTCATTTGACCATTTCGATACCATGGTTAAATTTCAAGTTCGTGGTCATGAGGTTTCATAAATGGTTTTGTCGTAATGCAAAATGCATGTCGTTGAGTTCAGCTCATCATACCAATCACATTGATATCTCGTTTTCAAATTTTAAGTTGGTTTCTCTTCCTCGACAATCCGTCAAAGTCTCGTCAATCTGAGCATCTTGGTGTCTTATCATTTAAAATTGATCAATTTTTCGTCATTCAGCAAATCCACTGATTATATCCGTCCACTTGTTTTCTCATCATGGCTATGTAGAAAAAGGTTTAAAATATCGTTGGTCTTTGTTCCAAGTTTCTCCGAGTAGATTTTTCTTAAAATACAATTTTACGTTATTGATACCATCTCTATTCGACAATTTAATGCTCGTAGTTAGTGAATGATTTTTTTTTTTCTTCTTCTTCTTCTTTTTTTTTTTTTTTTATACTATAAGTGTCTACTCCTAAGTTATAGTTCTTTGGCTTTCCAAAGCATTTGTTCTGGAACAATTATTCCATATGTGAATTGGCAAGGATCTCTATCATAGTTGAAATATATCTTAAATAAGTAACACTTGCAAACGGAAACCCTAAGGGTACAATTTGACAAAAAGGAAGGCTATGTCTTTAATCTTACAACCTACAATCCCCTAAGTGAACTGTGAAATATAGGCATGTGTTAACTTTTCATCTAGTTCATTTTATAACATCAAGAAATATCATAACAGTATCTTATCTTTCAACCTGTTCATATTATCATATAAACGTAGTATAAATATAATAATACATTAGCCTTTCATAGTATCCCATAAAATAATTATGAACTATAAACAAGGCATCAACCTTTCCTTTACATCTTGCTATCCCATTAACGAAATATGAAATATGGTCAGCATTATCCTAAATTTACCTAATTCATTTCATCACATAAACGTAATATAAAATATAATATAATAATACATTTAACTTTTCAAATTACATAAGAAAGTACAAAATATAGACAAAATATTAATCTTTCTTCTACTTCCAGTTATCCCCCCAAAAAAATGTAATATCACACTACTTTATACTATCATGCATAAATAAAAAATATTACAATATCTTTCAACTAAATCTTATAATTATAATAAGGTATTATAAAATATAATAATACATTAACTTTTCATCCATGCCATAAAGAAATATGAAATAAGAACATGCCATAAAGGAATATGAAATAAGAACATACCATACATTATCATCCATTTCATGTCATTGCATAAATGAGAAATATTGCAATATCATTCAACTAGTTTTTATAATTATAATAATGTATTATAATTATTGACGTAGTACCACACGAAGCGCCATACAGTCCCATCGAAAACGTGCAGCTTGATCATGAGCCAGCTGCAACCATATCCTGGAGATCTCATCGTACACAGTATCGCTCCCGCCATATCCTCAAGGTTCAACGCCCACCTACCTGCATTCAACGCCCATCTACCTGCATTCAAGGCAGTGCAGTCCATTGCAAAATGCCAAGAGACCTGGTCCTCATTCTCGTCCTGCAAATTCCTATAGCTAGAGCTGCTGAAACATTGTTCTTGTCCTCTGCAAATTAGAACCTGAATCCTATTGCGAGCAGCTGGAGCGGCTGAATCGTCCTCCTGTAAATTAGAACTTCAGGTACTCCTCATCCTACAAATTCCTATCATTCTTGTCCATTTAGTTTAGTATCTGGATTTTGTACAAAGCCCATGGGGTATGGGTATTTTTGTGCCTTCTTCAAGTTATAAGAGGTTGCATATTTCAGTTACTGGAGATATCTGCGAGTCTGTTGTATGCTTGAAAATCTTGATCTGAACATTCCCATATAAATTTCGTAGCAACGTTTAAATTTGTAGTTTGTATGTTCTTATTTCAAACTTTATCAGTTTTTAGAGGTTTGTACTGGTTCTTATACTTTGTAGTGCAACTTATACCGTAGCATGGATTTATATTTAGTGTACCTGACTATTGCTCAAGGGACGCTCCCTCCAGTCACTCATCCTAGTACTTTTGTTTAAAGCACTTCCCAGCACAGTCATTGCAAGGTCGGAAAGCCCCCCTAGAACAGATGGAAAAACCTTTTGAAGGTCTAATTTAGGCGCTTCACAGTAGCGAAAACACTCCAGCTCTCCATAGGAACCAGAAAGATGCTTCAGGTCAGAGTGCAAAGCATACCCTAACTTCAAAATGCTAGTTGAATGAAATACAGCTTTAAGGCACAAGTCCAGTGCACCTGGTTCTTTGTTAAATAAATTCACCATCTCAAATATAAAAACCTTTTTTGAAGTAGCAATCTCTGATATCGAAACCTACAGAATTGAAGGTAATTCAAGGTTCCAAAAAAATAAAAGACAAATCATCCTTGGTTAATCGAGACGATGGAAGGGATGACTTTCCATAACTTGATTGCAATTATCTTTTTGAGGATCTTGTATTAAACGTTGTAGAGGGAGATGGGCCTAAATCTATCTACAGATGTCTATATTAACGTCGTTTTCCATGAAACCATTTTCCTGTATCGCCCATTTGAATTTTGAATTTTGAAATTTTTTGTTCCGCCTTACTACCAGATACAAGTGACATTGTCGCTTCCCTCCCTCGTTTGAGTTCGAACATATTCATAGATAGGAGCACACGATATTTTTTTGTCACTGGCCTGGAGTTTAATTCACAGCCATGGCTGACCTAAAGCCTATAAAAGCCTATTTGTATGGATGAGCTGCTTACTATCTTATGAAAATCTACCTCCTCAAATGATGATGAGAAGCCCAAATTGAGAGTAAAAGGTTATATAATTCTCTTTGTGGAGACTTTTGCGGGGGATTTCTCCCTACTTCATGTCTAAATAATGACACTGATATTACTATTTGCATTTTACACCACTGTCATTATGATTTGTATTTACACCTCTCTCACTTTGCTGTCGTGACTATGCAAATTTAGGTAGTTACCATCCGACTCAATTTTCCAGCATGATGAATCTTTACCGCCAACCTTTACAGGTTTTGTAAATGGGAGTAAAATGGTACTAGTGTAGTGTTCTTCCGTAAAAATATATTAAGAAAGGGTTCACTCAGGTGTAGAACTATAGACTTATTTGATTATTCTGCCAACTCAATGCAATGTTCTTCCGTAAAAATATATTAAGAAAGGGTTCACTCAAGTGTAGAACTATAGACTTATTTGATTATTCTGCCAACTGAATGCAAGTTTTGGTTACAACTCTTTTGACATTAACATGGTTGGAAACTTTTAATGTCAAAAATAAAAATGTATTTTATTTTTAGATAATTTATTTTTTATTTATCAAATTTAAAAAATGTAGATGTTATAAATTGTGAAAACTTCAATTTTATAATACCATGAATCTGGGTTTTTGACAAATGGTACTGACATGATAACATGATAGTAATTTCACAATTGCATTTAATATAGGCCGTTATTAGGTTTTCTTAATATAATGGATCTATATTAAGCATAACCTCTTGTCAATTGAAATATATACTTATTGTTGTGCTCCAAACTAACTTTATATGAGTCGATTGAATTGTAAAAGTTTGTAACTTCATATGAGTAGGCTAATTTTATTAAATAATAATTAATAAAATAAAATAAATTAAATTGAATTAATTAAAAAAAAATTTAAATTGAATTAATTAAATTAAAGTAATTAATTAAATGACATTAAATTAAATTAATTAAATCAAATTAAATAATTGAAAAATTAAAGATATTGTAATTTTTTTATGAGAAATTGTAATGTGACCATCCAAAAATTGCAATTGTAATTTTTTTTTATCATTATATAATTACACCTACATATTTTTTGAATTTAATTTTATGTAGGATGTTAAATATAATAAATACTAAGACAATTTGATTAAATACATGGATTTATAAAACCCTAGATCTTCACCAAACCACTTAAACCACTCTTTATTATTTATTTATTTATTTCTTTTCCAAAATTTTAAATATTTATATATATTAAATTTAAATATTTTAAATTTCTCCCTTAAATATAAATTATAATTTAAATTTTATCTATGCTAATTTAAATATAACTTCACCAACCACTTCAACCTTACTATAATTGACCTTAAAACTTTAAATCTATGAAGAACTTTTAAATTGAAAGTTCGTGAGTAGCTTTATATTTTTAAATATTAACTTTTAATTTTTTAAGAAACCTAGGTTATAACATTATATGGAATCTAATTAAATTTAAATAAAATAATACTAGCGCTATATAATTATACACGAAAATTAATTAAATATAAATAAAATAACACTAGCATTATATAATTATATAAGAAATTTTGCCGAAACCCCTTTTATTTTGACATGGTATTTTTTTTTTTTTTTAATTCTTATCAACAACTAAATTAAATTAAATTAAATAATAATTAATAAAATTAAATTAAAAAAATTAAATTAAATTGAATTAATTAATTTTTTTTAAATTGAATTAATTAAATTAAATTAATTAATTAAATGACATTAAATTAAATTAATTAAATCAAATTAAATTAAAAGTCATTAAATTAAATTAAACGAATTAAATTAAATGAATGTTAAGAGACACTACATTAAATTAATAAAATTAAATTAATATTTAAAAAACATTAATTTAAAATAATTATAAAAAAAATTAAAACAATATAAAACGCAAAAAAAAAACCTTTTCTTTTACATGGTATTTTTTTTTTTTTAATTCTTATCAACAACTAAATTAAATTAAATTAAATAATAATTAATAAAATAAATTAAATTAAATTGAATTAGTTAAAAAAAAATTTAAATTTAATTAATTAAATTTAATTAATTAATTAAATTAAATTAAATTAATTAATTAAATGACATTAAATTAAATTAATTAAATCAAATTAAATTAAAAGTCATTAAATTAAATTAAACGAATTAAATTAAATGAATGTTTTTTAAATATTAAATTAATAAAATTAAATTAATATTTAAAAAACATTAATTTAAAATAATAATAAAAAAAATTAAAACAATATAAAACGCAAAAAAAAAACTTTTCTTTTTCCCATGGGGATTGACGCCAAGGCAGGATCGACGGCTCTCCTTATTCCGCGTCGGCAACATGCACGCATGGTAAGGGTGGTTGGTGGTCGCGGAAAGGAAACCACCATCCCACGTGTTCATTCCTTACTCGTCCGCATTCCAATAAAGCGGTATAGTAAACCGCTCATGGGCAACGTGGAAACCGTCTCACGTGCCGTCAAAAGTATGCCTATTTAAGGTGGAAATAAGGTTTTATTTGGCATTGTAGGGCTGCTTCGACTTGGCACTTGGTTTCATGTAAGAGCCTCGGTGCTGGGCAGATATGTGGGTAATCTCATGGACGATGGGAGATATGATATCCATGGGACCCTCCTGGCTTGGCATTCGGTTCCCTGATGAGTCCTCAGCGTTGAGCACAACACATATTTTATACATTCCCGTCCTCTTATGTGAACTCAGTGCATGGGATTCGATGGTGGGCATTGATGTGTTAAGTGCATGGGCCAATTGGCTCTAGTTGTTGAGTTCGGGCTGGGCACAAAGGAAAGATGAAAAACGCTTGGAGGACAATTGATGTGGCGTTGGGCTCCGGGCGCTTGGTACACCTGGCTTGAGCGCTAGGGTTTCAAAGGAAGCAACATTTTGTATGAAATTTGTTTCGGACAAAACAAGCAGCAACAATGGAGAGCAGTATGGAAATCGTTTCATGCATTTGCCATGCTTGTAAATCTTCTTAGTTATTGGTCAAAATGGATCATATCGAGCTCAAATGAAACGATTTCTGCGTCGAAATTGCTGCAATGCTTGTATTATAAACAATATTGCAGGCAACAATATTATTTGAATATTTGTTTTATGCCACATTTATTGAAATGAATGTTTAAAACAAAATGTTACAGGCAAGAAGGCAGATCTGCATTAAAATAATAGGAAATGAAAACTGATCACTTTGGCTGCAGGTCTGAAATTTGGAGAACCCTCTGTAAATCCTGTGCGAGACTCATTGTTTCGTATTTATTATGAATACAATTTCTTTATATAAATGCAATGAAGTGTTTTTTTTTTGTTAGTATTAAATTTTAGATCTAAATATTATAACGGTAATATATATAGTGTTGTAACTTGGTTTATATGTATTTATTTATTTGTTTAAAAACATTGTTTATCCCAAATGCTTTAGCATTGGATTAATATTAGGGTTTGAATATTAAAAGAGTGTATATAGAAATGTTGTTGTTTTTTCTGGAAAGGTTTGTTTAATGGGGTCTAGACTGAGCCCTAAATAAGCAGTTATATATATATATCATTCAAATTCTGTTTCTGTTACGCCTTACGAATAAATGGGAAAAGGCTCTTCAAATTATCTTTTTGCAGCCATCATACTGGTTTGTTATTTTCTAGTAAATTTCACTAAAGTTCCAGGTGTAGTTAGGCCCTAAGGTCTCAGTGTTTGAGCCTTGCGCTCTGATATCAACTGTAGTGTCCTATCTAGGCACTGGGTCTATTCCAGGTTATCAGGTTATACCTAGTTTTTCCCTTAATTATTGTTAGAAGAAAACAAGAGATTCAACCATCTATATTTTTGTTTCTGTAAATGTTTAGCTGTCTGTTTTTTATATGTTTACATGTCTCTGCAGTTAAATAAACATAATCCTAAAACTTTCCATTTAATTATGTTCGTTTGACATGCATAGCTTGGAAATAAAAGAAAATACATTCTAATTAAGCTGGTTCAGAAAAATACCTGAAACCGTCGATTGCAGTAAGATAAGAAGATTTCTGGAATGGATTCTGTAAGTTACCTTAACAACCCCAAAATGATGTGTCCACCCTGCCGATCAGCTATTATCGTGCTGACCCTAGGAAATCAACGGATTTCCTAGCCCCCGAGCCCACAGACCGATAATCCCGACAGCCACTTTCCATGGTAATCATTAATGCATCCCCTTTTGAGGTAATAAGGTGGATTATATATTATTTTATATCATTCCAATTTCTCTCTAGTAATGGAATTATTCAATAATTTATTCAAGCATACCCTTTTATATTCAATAATTTATTCAAACATACCCTTTTAATTTACTTGGGATGATTCCGTCCGTTAATTAAATTAATAATTTATTTAATAAATTCATTATTATTCAACCCACTATACTTTATAAAAGGGATTATTATCATTATTATTATTAATTAAATAATATTAATAATATAATAATAATAAGAATAACAATTAATAATAATAGTAATTAATTTAAATTGTGTACAATTAATGACATTTATTTTACACATGAGAACTTGATAATCTTTTACTAATTAAGTCATCCACTAAACACTTAATTGACTTATCCATGATAACTTATATCATTGTTAAATCTTGATAAGTAGGAGGTTCTCGACCAGATACATGATTTCCTAGTGTTTCAAGTGCTTCAACGAAGGGGCATATTATTTATGAAGACATTCCAACAAACAACTTTAGCACTCAATGAGAACAACATGAATCAAAAAGATCAAGGGAAAATTAAAGCAGGACAACAAATGGAAAAAGGCCTCAATGGAAATTATCTTGGCTCTTAAACTTCTCATATATGCATTTTACTTGTCTTGTTTATTAGTAATTATGTAAAGCAGTATAGCACTAAATTTGAAATTCATAAGGTAGGTATTGTAAGAAAGAAAAAGCATCATGACCAATTAACATATTTGTTGAAAATATTTATACAAGAATACTATAATGTTTTTTGAAATTTTTGTAATTTTTATGTTATTTGGTTTGTCAACAACCTTTTTATAAATATATAACTACCTCTTTTTTGTGATATATATATATATATATATATATATATATATATATATATATATATATTTCCTATGGGATAGAGGAGGGCATCTTTTAACACATTGGTGACCCATTCTAAGTTTTCTGGTTTTCCCCAAGTACTGAACCGGTAATATTGGTGACCTAAATAACTATTTTAAATAATTGCCAATCATTTATTTGAATGTTGTATTTCTAAATTTCATTTTGTAAACCTCCATGGTATAATCAACTTTATGAATGTATGTAGGATGTAATATATGGCATTACTTGTACATAAAAATAGCTATCAACTCTATGAATGTATATAAGTATATGGCATTACTTGTACATAAAAATAGTTATCAACTCTATGAATGTATATAAGATGTAATCTATAGCATTACTTGTATATAAAAATAGCTAAATAGCTAGTGTTTTTTATATTTAATTATTTGATATAAGTTTGTAACTTACAGATAGTTTCAATATATTGTACAGTTTCCATTCAAGTAGTCTTGGCTTCATAGCTTCTAGATTATTGTCTATCAAACAAGCAAGACCAACTAAGATGAAGATGAAGTTATGGGAAAAAATGGCATTGGCATTGGCATTAGCTTTAGTCTTAGCCAAACAAAAAGTAAAGAAGAAGATTGGATTAAAAAGAGGTTGAAAATCTTGGTAAGTTTATAGATTTTTTTTTACTTTTACAATTTTGTTTATAGATTTTTTTTTATTTTTACAATTTATTTTATTTAGTTTTTTTTAAATGGTTTACATGGTTTATTTAGTTGTTTTTTCTATTAGGTTGAGTTGCATTATTTTCATTTTAAAAGAAAAGCCTTTTCATTTATATGCAATATCTCATGTGTGCTCAAAATCGTCACTTTCTTTGATGCACACACACACACACAAGAAACTCTCTTGTCACTCACTAAGTTCAAAAATAGCTTAAATCTACTCACTTAATACCTCCATAGGAGGGCACAAAAGAATCTTGTAGTTTAGTTAGGATTTTGGGGCTAGGCATCCAAAAACATAGTTGTTGTCCTTAGGGTGCTTTATAAGTCCTTCTAAATCAAGTGGTCATGTATAGCCACATGGGGCAAGTGAAAGAGCAGCGCCGCGCCATAGGAGGTCAAACCCAAGGTTGCGGGTGTATGTTCTCTCAAGTGGGCTCACCACCACTTGTTGAAAAGGAGACGACCCAATACCGTTCGAGGGATAACTGCTCTTTCTCCACTTGACGAAGGTACTTAGTGACCAACTTAGGATGTCATTCCTTATAGGTGACTGTCGTGCAAGCCGATAGTACCTGAGACAGATTTTGTCACAAGATCAAGGAAAGCACACGTCACAAGATCAAGGAAAGCTAGCGACTGCTAGATTTCCTTCTAGCATAAGCATTTCCTTCTAGGATAATAACACATACTTATGCTAGAAGAAAAGCTAACAGTCAGTAGCTTTCCAATAGAAAAATCATGTCCATGGTGATTGGTGGTTGCTAGCTTATACCTTGAGCTTGTTCCATGTGATGTATTTTGAAATAAGCACATGGCAAAAGATCAAGGAAAGCTAGCGACTGCTAGCTTTCCTTCTAGCATAAGCATTTCCTTCTAGTATAAACACACAATTGCTTATGCTAAAAGGAAAGCTAACAGTTGCTAGCTTTCCAATAAAAAACCATGTCCATGGTGATTGGTGGTTGCTAGCTTATACCTTGAGCTTGTGCCATGTGCTCTATTTTGAACGAATGCTAGCTTTCCTTCTAGCATAACACACATGCTTATGTTAGAAGGAAAGCTAGCAGTCGCTAGCTTTCCAATAGAAAAACCTTGGGCATGGTGATTGGTGGTTGCTAGCTTATACCTTGAGCTTGTGCCATGCACTCTATTTTCAAATAAGCACATGGCACAAGATCAAGGAAAGCTAGCGACTGCTAGCTTTCCTTCTAGCATAAGCATTTTCTTCTAGGATAAGAACACATATTTATGCTAGAAGGAAAGCTAGCAGTCACTAGCTTTCCAATAGAAAAATCATGTCCATAGTGATTGGTGGTTGCTAGCTTATACCTTGAACTTGTGCCATTTACTCTATTTTGAAATAAGCACATGGCAAAAGATCAAGGAAAGCTAGCTACTGCTAGCTTTCCTTCTAGCATAAGCATTTCCTTCTAAAATAAACACACATGCTTATACTAGAAGGAAAGCTAACAGTCGCTAGATTTCAATTAGAAAAACCCTGTCCATGGTGATTGATGGTTGCTATCTTATACCTTCAGCTTGTGCCATGTGCTCTATTTTAAATGAATGCTAGCTCTCCTTCCAGCATAAGCATTTCCTTCTAGCATAACACACATGCTTATGCTAGAAGAAAAGCTAGCAGTCGCTAGCTTTCCAATAGAAAAATCATGTCCATGGTGATTGGTGGTTGCTAGCTTATACCTTGAGCTTGTTCCATGTGATGTATTTTGAAATAAGCACATGGCAAAAGATCAAGGAAAGCTAGCGACTGCTAGCTTTCCTTCTAGCATAAGCATTTCCTTCTAGTATAAACACACATGCTTATGCTAGAAGGAAAGCTAACATTCGCTAGCTTTCCAATAAAAAACCCTGTCCATGGTGATTGGTGGTTGCCAGCTTATACCTTGAGCTTGTGCCATGTGCTCTATTTTGAACTAATGTTAGCTTTCCTTCTAGCATAACACACATGCTTATGTTAGAAGGAAAGCTAGCAGTCGCTGGCTTTCCAATAGAAAAACCTTGGGCATGGTGATTGGTAGTTGCTAGCTTATACCTTGAGCTTGTGCCATGCACTCTATTTTCAAATAAGCATATGGCACAAGATCAAGGAAAGCTAGCGACTGCTAGCTTTCCTTCTAGCATAAGCATTTTATTCTAGGATAAGAACACATACTTATGCTAGAAGGAAAGCTAGTAGTCGCTAGCTTCCCAATAGAAAAATCATGTCCATAGTGATTGGTGGTTGCTAGCTTATACCTTGAGCTTGTGCCATTTGCTCTATTTTGAAATAAGCACATGGCAAAAGATCAAGGAAAGCTAGCGACTGCTAGCTTTCCTTCTAGCATAAGCATTTCCTTCTAGTATAAACACACATGCTTATGCTAGAAGGAAAGCTAACAGTTGCTAGCTTTCCAATAAAAAACCATGTCCATGGTGATTGGTGGTTGCTACCTTATACCTTGAGCTTGTGCCATGTGCTCTATTTTGAACGAATGCTAGCTTTCCTTCTAGCATAACACACATGCTTATGTTAGAAGGAAAGCTAGCAGTCGCTAGCTTTCCAATAGAAAAACCTTGGGCATGGTGATTGGTGGTTGCTAGCTTATACCTTGAGCTTGTGCCATGCACTCTATTTTCAAATAAGCACATGGCACAAGATCAAGGAAAGCTAGCGACTGCTAGCTTTCCTTCTAGCATAAGCATTTTCTTCTAGGATAAGAACACATATCTATGTTAGAAGGAAAGCTACCAGTCGCTAGCTTTCCAATAGAAAAATCATGTCCATAGTGATTGGTGGTTGCTAGCTTATACCTTGAGCTTGTGCCATTTGCTCTATTTTGAAATAAGCACATGGCAAAATATTAAGGAAAGCTAGCGACTACTAGCTTTCCTTCTAGCATAAGCATTTCCTTCTAAAATAAACACACATGCTTATACTAGAAGGAAAGCTAAGAGTCGCTAGCCTTCAATTAGAAAAACCCTGTCCATGGTAATTGATGGTTGCTATCTTATACCTTCAGCTTGTGCCATGTGCTCTATTTTAAACGAATGCTAGCTCTCCTTCTAGCATAAGCATTTCCTTCTAGCATAACACACATGCTTATGCTAGAAGAAAAGCTAGCAGTCGCTAGCTTTCCAATAGAAAAATCATGTCCATGGTGATTGGTGGTTGCTAGCTTATACCTTGAGCTTGTTCCATGTGATGTATTTTGAAATAAGCACATGGCAAAAGATCAAGGAAAGCTAGCGACTACTAGCTTTCCTTCTAGCATAAGCATTTCCTTCTAGTATAAACACACATGCTTATGCTAGAAGGAAAGCTAACATTCGCTAGCTTTCCAATAAAAAACCCTGTCCATGGTGATTGGTGGTTGCCAGCTTATACCTTGAGCTTGTGCCATGTGCTCTATTTTGAACGAATACTAGCTTTCCTTCTAGCATAACACACATGCTTATGTTAGAAGGAAAGCTAGCAGTCGCTAGCTTTCCAATAGAAAAACCTTGGGCATGGTGATTGGTGGTTTCTAGCTTATACCTTGAGCTTGTGCCATGCACTCTATTTTCAAATAAGCACATGGCACAAGATCAAGGAAATCTAGCGACTGATAGCTTTCCTTCTAGCATAAGCATTTCCTTCTAGGATAAGAACACATACTTATGCTAGAAAGAAAGCTAGCAGTCGCTAGCTTTCCAATAGAAAAATCATGTCCATAGTGATTGGTGGTTGCTAGCTTATACCTTGAGCTTGTGCCATTTGCTCTATTTTGAAATAAGCACATGGAAAAAGATCAAGGAAAGCTAGCGACTGCTAGCTTTCCTTCTAGCATAAGCATTTCCTTCTAAAATAAACACACATGCTTATACTAGAAAGAAAGCTAACAGTCGCTAGCTTTCAATTAGAAAAACCCTGTCCATGGTGATTGATGGTTGCTAGCTTATACCTTCAGCTTGTGCCATGTGCTCTATTTTGAACGAATGTTAGCTCTCCTTCTAGCATAAGCATTTCCTTCTAGCATAACACATGACCCTTATTATACATCATCTGTGCAGATCCAGCCGACTTTGCATATAATCAGACATGGTCTGGATGGATAGATGTCTTCTTGGATACCTTCTGTCCAAGAACAGATTGGGAGAATCGGTGTGCAAATTTCATTTTGCACCTTAAAGCCGATCTTGAAGTTGCTCATCAGAACTTCCAGTGGTTCAAGTTTAAACTGATCCACGAAGGTGGAACCTATCAACCACTTGAGCACAGAATTTATGCCCAGCAAAAATTTATCCGAAGATCTATTGCTGGAGAACACATAGAGTCCAGAGTTACAACCAGAGAGATTCCACTGGACTATAAAGTAGAATCACATTTCAGAGGTGAATTCCTATGAGAGCCGATATTGAAAGATGTTTCTCTCAGTTCCTATATCCGCCTCCTTGTCCTGTGCCATATGAACACGTGGACGAAGATGTATTGTTTGGTCATCATGCATATGACTCAGACGATTTTGAAGAAGAATGGCTGCAAGGACGTGATCCATACGACTGAGCGAAAGCAGCGGTGGGCCCCAAGCTAGCAGTCGCTGGCTTTCCAATAGAAAAACCCTAGGCATGGTGATTGGTGGTTGCTAGCTTATAACTTGAACTTGTGCCATGTACTCTATTTTAAAATAAGCATATGGCACAAGATCAAGAAAAGCTAGCGGCTGCTAGCTTTCCTTCTGGCATAAGCATTTACTTATAGGATAATAACACATACTATGCTAGAAAGAAAGCTAGCAGTCGCTAGCTTTCCAAAAGAAAAATCCTGTCTATGGTGATTGGTGGTTGCTAGCTTATACCTTGAGCTTGTGCCATGTGCTCTATTTTGAAATAAGCACATGGCAAAAGATCAAGGAAAGCTAGCGACTGTTAGCTTTCTTTCTAGCATAAGCATTTCCTTCTAGCATTTTTGAGAAGGAAAACTTTTCTTTTTAATGAGTCTCTACTTGTGCTAGATGCAATGGATTTTTATTTATCTTTAAGTATTTAATATGTTTCCAGGACACATGACCCTTATGTTGTTTAATGAGTTAACAAAATGTAATGATAAAAGAACTACTTGGTTAATGACATAAAAATATGATGATTTAAAGGTCTTCTCTGACGGACAAGGGGGTTCGGTGCTCCATCAGGAACTATTAGTGCTCAGTTGCATCCTTAATTGCTTAGCGCGTGAGGGTTCGTGTAGTAATTTAACTGTTGATTCTTTGCTCAGGCAGTTTGACTGTCTTGTTATTTCCTCTGATTTTGGCAGAATGGCTCAGCCAGGGGACAATACCGGCATCCAGGACATCAATAAAAGTTTGGGGCGGCTGTATGAGATAGTCTCCATAGGAATTATGGATAACAGGGAGATAGCCTGCGTTATAAGAAAGATGGAGGACACTGTGAGCTACACTTCCCTTCAAATTAGCAACCATGACTCCATGATCGATGATAATGAAAGCTCCTTGCGCGAGATGATGGGGAAGGTGGATATGATCCAGGAGGACCTTGCGCGACTCATTTCCATGAACCAGGGCAGCAGGAACAATGCAGTAATTTAGGACATCAATAAAAGTTTGGGGCGGCTATATGAGATAGTCTCCATAGGAATTATGGATAACAGGGAGATAGTCTGCATTATAAGAAAGATGGAGGACACTGTGAGCTACACTTCCCTTCAAATCAACAACCATGACTCCAGGATCGATGATAATGAAAGCTCCTTGTGTGAGATGATGGGGAAGGTGGATATGATCCAGGAGGACCTTGCGCGACTCATTTCCATGAACCAGGGCAGCAGGAACAATGCAGTAACTGTTGAAGGGGAGCGTCAAATGGAGGAAGAATCAGTGGTGCAGCCAATCCACTTCAGGGGCCACCTGTAATCTGGTTTTTATGGATATATGTTTTTTTGTCTTTTATTATGTAAGCAATATATAAGGGTATATACTGCCCGTTCTGTTATTCATCATGGAAGAACTCTGTATATAGTTTTTTGGACCCTTTGCAGGCTTAGTCTACAATGCTCTATCTCTGCTCTGCAGGACTATCCTTCCTCTCTTTTTGCTATGTACTGAATGGCTGTGCAAAGCCCCTTTATAATATACTCCTTTTTAGTTTCTGTTCAAAAAAAATATATGATGATTTATAGTCTATCATTTATATGGGTTCAATTTATTTATTTTTTTTGTTCACAGGTCTTTAAGTAAACCAATAAACTTAATTTGGTATAAAAGCTATAATGAAGGAGGTTTTCTTTATGTATATTTTACTATGTTTATGTCTATTTTCGCATTAGAGGTAATCTATGTGTAACATTTAATTGTTATTAGCAATATAAAACTAGAGGTAGTGTCTTTGTATAATTTACTTGTTATTAGCAATAGAAATTATCTCAAAAATTATATTCTTGGTGTAGCCTCCAAGCTTCACATGAGGTCACAAAACATAAATTAGTTAGGTAAGGAAAGCCTTGAACTTGTGCCATGTACTCTATTTTCAAATAAGCACATGGCATAAGATCAAGGAAAGCTAGCGACTGCTAGCTTTCCTTTTAGCAAAAGCATTTACTTATAGGATAATAACACATACCTATGCTAGAAAGAAAGCTAGCAGTTGCTAGCTTTCCAATAGAAAAATCCTGTCCATGGTGATTGGTGGTTGCTAGCTTATACCTCAAAAGATCAATGAAAGCTAGCGATTGCTAGCTTTCTTTCTAGCATAAGCATTTCCTTCTAGCATTTTTGAGAATGGAAACTTTTCTTTTTAATGAGTCCCTACTTGTGCTAGATGCAATGGATTTTTATTTATCTCTAAGTATTTAATATGTTTCCATAACACATGACCCTTATTATTCTTGTGCATGTGAATAAAAGACATGTAATAGAATATTGTTTGATAATGCTCATTATTTCATGTATTTTTAAAACAATTTAGACTTATAGTCGACTATTTATTATTGTTTTTAGAAGCTATGGACTCTGGTGCAATGACAATTCCAAGAAATAATTTGAAGAAAAAACGAATTGCAAGTGACACACAAACAACGTCTCCCCCATGTGGTATGGTGGTTTTAAATATTATTCTCTCATTTCTAAATGGTTAGACTAGAAGACTATATGGTAATATTTGTGATTTTGATTTCATTTTATTTATAGTAATAATTGCTTATTATTGTTTTTAGAAGCTGTCGTCTCCAAAGCAAGTAAAATGCCACAATCAGCATTCAAAAAACAAAAGCGTCATTCAACTCAGATTATAAATTCAACAATGGGTTCTAATTTTGAAATGATTAAAAAGTTCAAAACATCTGCTGCATATGAGTATGTCGACGATTGGTATGTTGAGATTGAAAGTCCCATGAATATGTTTCCAGATATGTATCTATTTGGATCCATGGATGGAAATGATATACAAAGGCTAGGGATAATTGTTAGTTGCTATGCTCTCAATCATAGTCAGATCGATTTTCAAATGGAGGTAATTGAAGAAAATGAAGTGAAATTATTTTCTTGCCAAGTTGATTACACAAAATTTAGACCAGATTTGATTGATACTAATACAGAATTTCCAGAGTCAATAAAAAAGTCACAGTTTAAGTTGGACAGTTTTGAGAGCTTCAATGAATCTGTTCTATAGAGTTGTGATGATCTTGTACAACGTATTACCAACATTATGAAATATCGCTATGTGAGATATAAGAAAACATCATCCGTGTTTCTTTATTTGCAACAAAGAGGTAAACTACTTGATAAAATACCAGATGATAAACTCGAGGCTCAAATGCTTGCTTTGAGAAGGGTATATTTAGCTGAGCTAGAACAGAGCATTAAAGAAAGTGAGTTCATGCCTACTACAGAGTTTGTAAAATCCCAAAAAAGAAGACTCTCAGATAGAGAAGCTTGCTGACCAATGCGATGAAATCCATGAAAATTTTAAGGACAGTTATTTATTTTCAATCTCTTTTACCATGAAGGTGGATGTTCGAAGATGTGTAGAAGCACCCAAGTTATATAAATTGAGATCACGGGATGATTTAAATGTTCGAGTATTAGTAAAATCATTCCTACAGAAATTTCAAGCATCATTACCTGATGCTCTTTTGATTCCATTTGACACAAAAGAGTCTGATCCGATTGGAAACCCTGTGAAAATCTTGAATGAAATGGATATAAATGCCAAGAACATCAATTTTTGGATAGTTGATGGGAAACACACCATTCAAGAAGCAAAAGAAATATTATCAAATCCTAAATTCAGTCTATCTGGGGAGGCAAAACAGAAGTACAAAGAACGTAATGCTCGATTCTTAGATCCATTAGTTGCTCCCAGTGTGGTGATTCGTATTTGCTGCCAGTTAAATTCTGCAAACACAGTGTTCTTCAAAACTCCATTCATTGATTCTGTGCGATCTGCAAGACAGTTCCTAATTGCCACAAATAAATTAAAGAAACAAAAATGTGGGAATTCTAAGACGGCTGAAGACAAGGTATGCAATTTTTTTTTTTTTTGCACTTGGTTTATATTGTTATAACTAAATTCATGGCTATTTTATTTTTGATATCACATTCTTACTAATTTATATTTGTTATTTTTTAACAGGTTGATGATGAAATGTTGTGCTCTTTCTTCGATTGTCCACTAACAAACTTTGCTGAAAAAAAAGTCTTGTTATATCTTGATGATACTACTTGGGATAAATGGGAAGTTGTTTTTAATTGTTACAAACTAGGGACATTAATGTGTTCTCCAAACCAACCTAAGGATCCAAACTATAAGACAAATAGTCTGAACAATTTGGTATCAAGTTCTTTCCATCCCCTTCAGGGATTAACCGCTGAAGAAATGTGTTCTGTAGCAGATAAACTATTGGATGGAACTGTTTGGTTTTGTATTCCAGTGAACCATCCAACCAATGCCATAAAAATTAAATATTATTGTTCACAATTGAAAACCAAAAGAACAATTTTGGAGGCAATGGTAACATATTGCAAAAGTCATGATAAGAATCTGAATGATAAGATTCTTACAATATCCAATATTCTTGAGCATTATGGAATTACTGATATCATATTTGCCAACTTCTGTAAGACAATGGAAGGGTGTAAATATGTAAAAGGATCACGAAATACAAAAATAGAGTCCCTTTCTCCACAAGCCTGTGTGGTCCTTGATAGAATAATTGATGCATCGACAGATATACAGGAAATTGAGAATAGTTTTGAATTCGGTTGTCATTATGGGGGTCCTAGCCTCTTGTCAACACTTTTGCACTCTTTTCCTTGTCAGTTTCAACCAATGTTATACACTAACTTTGTTGTGTTGGATACATTGGCTTTGAAAGATGAATCATTCCTTAAGGATCACTATATTGAATTGTTTCGATTCTTAATCGAAAAAAATGGGTTGAAAGATTTTACTATGATTATCTTAGTAGAAATTTGGTCTTGTAAGGATGTACGCCAAGCTCTGGAGATTGTTGTCAAGGACTCAAATGTCAACTATAAAATGGCTACCGGTCTTTATGAATATAAAGAACAAAATAACTATAGTTATGATATAGTTTTAACTATACATTTCTATAGTGAAGAGTCAAAAAGTTTAGAGGCCTCAATATACTCTCACAGTTTTAGAGACATATCTGATGAAAATGAGAGAGATTTTGAATTCTGGGAAGAATTATTGCAAATGCATCAACAACATAGTGATCTAAATTTGATTATTTCTCTTTATGCGGGGAAACATTTACAGCAGGCTTGCTGTACATATGGAAGAAGAATGGCATGTGTCGTAGAAAATGAGTTACAAAGGACTACCATGCTGACTAATCAAGAATCCTTCCATTTGCAAAAACCAATGTCTAATATATTGCTGTTGGAATATCTAGGTATTGTACTTGTTTTGTTCTTTCTCTAGTGATTCTTTGGATTCTATGCTATTTATAAATCTTGATTAACAAGATGTTTACTATAACTACTAATGGCGGAAATTGTAAAGAAAACAACGACGACACTTTGCAACAAAGAAATGATCAACATAGTGTGCACAATGTCGAAGAAGTTTTCGAGATGCAAATATAAGACGAAGAAAATACCATACCAGGTACATAATTTATTTTGTTTCTTTTGTTATATTGTACTTGTTTTGTTCTTTCTCTAGTGATTCTTTGGATTCTATGCCTATTTATTTAATGAATTTCATTCGTTGATACATTTTATAACATTTCATATGTTTATTACAGTGGAAAATGAGGAGAAAAAAGACAGTGATCAAGGGAATGTGACAGAAATCCATAGTCAAGAACATGATATCATATCAGGTACTTCACATGTCTCTTATTTTCAATTAAACATAAAATATGTCTTATAAAAAAAAATTGATTTAAAGAAGTATTATTGGTATTTGATTGAAGGTTTGTTATTTTGGCTCTAGGTTCTATGAAGACAATACAAGAGAAGTGTGGCTTATCAATAACTAGTACAAAAAATACTCAAAGTGAGTGTATTTCTTCAACAATTTTTTTTAATAATAATTTATGTAGCATGAATAAAATGAATTTACTATGGTATCCATTGTTGTTTTGCAGCTATTATAAGTCAAAAGAAATTAGTTATTTTTGAAATGAATAACATTTTCTATCAGAGCATTGATGGTGATGCATCACAAAAAGAATTTATCGAGAAAATGGGAAGGGCCGCAGATTACATGATAGAGAAAAAATCATTTTGGTTTCGTCCACATGCAAAAACATTTCTTGAAATGTGTTCCAGAAAAGAATCTCTTGACATTGCAATTTGGACGACATCTTTGAAACAAAACACAACAAGAGTTATGAAAAAGCTGGTTTCAGAAACATTACAAGCTAAATTTTTGTTTACATGGACTGCTTCAGAATGCAAACAACAAAAGGGAAAAAATGACATTGATAATTCAACACAAGTTATATACAAAAAACATCTGAAAAAAGTGTGGAGAATGTATTCTCAATATGATGCTACTAACACTATTCTAGTGGATTGTTCAATGGAGACAAAGAAAGAAAATCCCAAAGAAAATGTGATTATTGCCCCTTCTTTTGATGGAAAGAATGAGGATAAATGGTTGATCGCTGATCTGTGGAGCTTATTGAATAAATTCTACAAGGCACCCGATGTTCGAGATATTTTGAAGAATCTTCAATGACTTTTAATAGTACATTAAGATGACTGTTATTCATTTACTCTATAAACAAAATCTTGAAGTTTATAATATAAATTCTTGGTCATTGTACATTTGATGACTTAATTCTACATGTGATGTGTTATTACTCTGTTTTATTTTATTATCAATTTAATGTCAATATTATTTCATAATACTCATATAAGGATTGTTGTTGTGTCATTATTATAAATTAACATATTATGATTTTGTTTATTTATATTGAGATATTGAGTTATAAAAAGTTAGTGATTTGAATAATAGTCTTATGTGTTTGCATAAAAATATAGTATTCCATATTAATTAAATAATTGTATTAGGTTGTATGTATAAATTAACGTACAATTACTATGTTTGAGCAATTGCAGTTTATTTATCAATTGCATCTTAATTGATCATTATAACTCTTACAAATCAGTGATTTGAATGTTAGTTCAATGTTATCATATGAAATTTTCTTATTTCTTAGAAATTAAAAAAATGGAAAATGATATCAGGTTGTATGTAAAAATTACCTATAATTAGCTTGTTTAATTGAAATTTAAAAAATTGTAAATCTAGGTGGTGTGTATAAATTAACATATAATTGGTTTGAATTGGACCATTGTAACTATATTTTTAAATTGTGATTTGAATTTCATTGCAATGTGCTTATATGAATTTTTCTTATAATTTCTTGAAAATTAAAATATCTTATGAGGTTGTATGTAAAAATGAACATATAAATAGTTTGCTTGATTTAAACTTAAAAACTGTAAATTTAGGTAGTATGTAGATATTAACATATAATTAGTTCAAATGAATTCGACTATTGTAATTATATTTTTAAATTGTAGTTTATCTCATTACAATTCTTAAAAATGAGTGATTTGAGTAGTAGTTGAATGTGTTTGTATAAAAAAATATTCCACGGAAATTACTTTTATTTTTTTCATTAAGTTGTTTGTTTGGGAGTGGAAATAAATTGGATATGTTTTGATGCCATTAAGCAATGAAGTTTTGAAGTGAAAATATGTTAATGTTATATATGTGGCAGCAATGCAGATGGGAGTTAATATCAGTCGGAAGATCTTATTGATCTTTGAAATGGAAGGAGTATTCTTCTCGTCGTATTCCAAAGATGATACAAGTTGTCAAATTCAAAGAAAAACAGATTGGGAGCTTGGTGATAGATCCTACTTTTGTAGGCCTTTTCAATTAGAAGTATTAAAATACTGCCTAAAACATTATGGTGTTGCGATATGGACATCAAATGTTACTAACAAGTACATTCGACAAGTACTTGAAAAATCAAATATTGATACAAGTGACTTTGAATTCATATGGGATAGGTCCCATTGTCACTTGCAAACAAAATTCAAATCATGTAGTATGATACAGTTTTATGAGAAAAGGCTAAGCGACGTGTGGTCCCAATATGGAAATAAGTACACAGAATCAAATGTATTGCTAATAGATACATCAAAGCCTACTTCTCAATTCCTCGGATATCGGTCAAACTGTATCTTAATAAAGGCTTATATAGGACATGAACACGATACTTGGCTTGTGCAAGTTCTATTCCCCTTTTTAAAGACACTTCATCGCATCAAACAGAAACGCAACTACATTCGAATGTTCAATAGAACATTGAGTTCTTTGTATTAAGTGAAGATATTATTTTATGGAAATTTGTTGACGATTACATTGCAATATTTCAATACAAGTTGGACACATTTTTTAGTGAATTAATTTCTATGATTTTATAACTTTTATAGATAGATGATAATTGACAATGATATATAAATACAATTATTAGTATTATTTATGATTGCTTTTAGATTGACAAGTTTTTGCATCATACAACACTTGATTTTCTCCATTCAAAATATTTTCTAAATTTGTGCTCTTAAATAAACTATTTGTAATTTAAATCATCTCATAAAAGCCAACAAGGCATGCAAAAAACTCTCTTTAGTTTTATTTATCTATATGTATTAATACGAGTGCATTACAACACTTGATTTCTCTATTCAAAATATTTTTTAAATTACATACTCTTAAATCAATTATTTGTAATTTAAATCATCTCACAAAAGCCAACAAGGAATGAAGTTATCTTTAGTTTTATTGATCTATATGCATTAATACAAGTGACACACAAATTTTGAATTAAACCTCCATCTATATAAAAGCACATTTCTTACAAAGAATATTACTTCAATGATAATGAGTGCTAAGTCTACTAGAATTTAGATTAAAGCATAATGAGTCATAGATGAATGATTTTGAAAGGTATAGGCATTTGATTTCCCAATCTATAACTTATTGTAAATGTGTATTCTTAAGTTAATAGTTTATAATTGCAATAATCTCATATAATTTAAATCATCTCATAAAAGCCAACAAGGCATGCAAAAAACTCACTTTAGTTTTATTTATCTATATGTATTAATACAAGTGCATTACAACACTTGATTTCTCTATTCAAAATATTTTTTAAATTACATACTCTTAAATCAATTATTTGTAATTTAAATCATCTCACAAAAGCCAACAAGGAATGAAGTTATCTTTAGTTTTATTGATCTATATGCATTAATACAAGTGACACACAAATTTTGAATTAAACCTCCATCTATATAAAAGCACATTTCTTACAAAAAATATTACTTCAATGATAATGAGTGCTAAGTCTACTAGAATTTAGATTAAAGCATAATGAGTCATAGATGAATGATTTTGAAAGGTATAGGCATTTGATTTCCCAATCTATAACTTATTGTAAATGTGTATTCTTAAGTTAATAGTTTATAATTGCAATAATCTCATATAATTTAAATCATCTCATAAAAGCCAACAAGGCATGCAAAAAACTCTCTTTAGTTTTATTTATCTATATGTATTAATACAAGTGCATTACAACACTTGATTTCTCTATTCAAAATATTTTTTAAATTTACATAATCTTAAATCAATTATTTGTAATTTAAATCATCTCACAAAAGCCAACAAGGAATGAAGTTATCTTTAGTTTTATTGATCTATATGCATTAATACAAGTGACACACAAATTTTGAATTAAACCTCCATCTATATAAAAGCACATTTCTTACAAAAAATATTACTTCAATGATAATGAGTGCTAAGTCTACTAGAATTTAGATTAAAGCATAATGAGTCATAGATGAATGATTTTGAAAGGTATAGGCATTTGATTTCTCAATCTATAACTTATTGTAAATGTGTATTCTTAAGTTAATAGTTTATAATTGCAATAATCTCATATAATTTAAATCATCTCATAAAAGTCAACAAGGCATGCAAAAAACTCTCTTTAGTTTTATTTATCTATGTATTAATACAAGTGCATTACAACACTTGATTTCTCTATTCAAAATATTTTTTAAATTTACATACTCTTAAATCAATTATTTGTAATTTAAATCATCTCACAAAAGCCAACAAGGAATGAAGTTATCTTTAGTTTTATTGATCTATATGCATTAATACAAGTGACACACAAATTTTGAATTAAACCTCCATCTATATAAAAGCACATTTCTTACAAAAAATATTACTTCAATGATAATGAGTGCTAAGTCTACTAGAATTTAGATTAAAGCATAATGAGTCATAGATGAATGATTTTGAAAGGTATAAGCATTTGATTTCCCAATCTATAACTTATTGTAAATGTGTATTCTTAAGTTAATAGTTTATAATTGCAATAATCTCATATAAGCCAACAAGACATGAAATAAATTATTGACTGTTATTAGCCTATATCATTAATATGAGGAGTTTCTCAATGCAATATGTAATTTTTGAAATAAAACCCCATATAATTGAAGTTGCAATTGTTTTAAAACACAAAATTAATTGCTAATGAGTGCTAAGTGGTATTAAGGGTAGTACGAGATTGGTCATAAGTGAGTGACATTGAACTATAAGAAATTTGATTTCTCATTTCATTTTTTTGTAAGTTTGTATTATTAACTCAATTACGATTAATTGAAATAATCTCATAATAGCCAACAAAGCATGAGATACGCTCTATCTTTTATCTTCTTGTATGCATTAAATGAATGTATAAATATGATATGTATTTTTTGGAATAAAATGCAATGTAAAAACATTCCACAAGTAGTTGAAAAATCAAACACTGATACAAGTGACTTTGAATTCATATGGGACAGGTCTCATTGTCACTTGGAAACAAAATTCAAATAATGTAGTGTGATACAATTTTATGAGAAAATGTTAAGTGATGTGTGGTCCAAATATGGAAATATGTACGAAAAATCAAATATATTGCTAATAGATACATCAAAGCTAACTTCTCAATCCCCGGATACCGGTCAAATTGTATCTTAACAAAGGCTTATATAGGACATGAACCTGATACTTGGCTTGTCCAAATTCTATTCCCCCTTTTTAAGACACTTGATCGTATCAAAGAGAAACGCAACTACATTCGAATGTTCAATAGAACATTGAGTTCTTTATAGTAGGTGAAGATATTAATTTTTAGAAATTTGTTAACGTGTACATTGCAATATTTCAATACAAGTTGGACACATTTTTTGATGAATTAATTTGTATGTTTTTAAAACTTTTATAGATAGATGAGAATTAACAATAATATTTAAATACAATTATTAATATTATTTATGATTGCCTTTAGTTTGACATTTTTTTGCATCATACACCACTTGATTTCCCCATTCAAAATATTTTTTTAATTTGCGTTCTTAAATCAAATATTTGTAATTAAAATCATCTCATAAAAGCCAACAAGGCACGCACAAAGTTTTGTAAATGTGTATTCTTAAGTTAATAGTTTATAATTGCAATAATCTCATATAAGCCAACAAGGCATGAAATAAATTATTGACTTTTATTTGCGTATATTCATTAATAAGAGGCGTTTATCAATGCAGTATGTAATTGTTATTGCTAATGAGTGCTAAGTGGTATTAAGGGTAGTACGTGATTGGTCATAAGTGAGTGACATTGAATTATAAGAAATTTGATTTCTCAATTCATTTTTTTGTAAGTTTGTATTACTAACTCAATTATGATTAACTGAAATAATCTCTTACAAGCCAACAAAGCACGAGATATGTTCTATCTTTTATCTTCTTATATGCATTAAATGAATGTATAAATGTGGTATGTAATTTTTGGAATAAAATACAATGTAAAACCATATAATTAATTGATAATGAGTACTAAGTGGACTATTTAGACTCATTCGATATGTGCCATAAATAAATTCAAAAGAGCATGGGGTCATATATAAAGTTCAACTAAAAGATTTGAAAAATATGTTTCAACATCTATTTCTTCGACATTTAAAAATCTTATCATTTTCTTTGCCTTTTGGTGAAAGTAATTCTCGGCCATGATTTCTTAATTCGATTTCTTCACACTTTCATTGTGTATGTATAATGTTGTACCTAACAACTATCCCAATTTTGACGAATTTATAGTTATTATTTGGTTCGACATCAATACATTTCTTATAATTTATTTTATTTTAATTTAATATTGTGATTTCCTTCCAATCATGCTATATTATAATATGTTATTTAACAATAAAAATATTTAATATGATACTTTGTTCACTTCAAATATAGATAGAGATCTTCTTGTAATAAAACATGCAATTATGTGTGCAACTTAACTTCATTAATCCTACATTTTATATCTTCATGAATATTTTTTCTTCACGATTCAACAAATTACAGATTTTCATAAACTCCTCCTAATTTATGGCATACCGAACTAGTTATAAATGATACAACATTTCATTTTTTATGATTGTATATTAAAAACACTTGAAGTAAATAAAATTTGTGATCAATAAAAACATTCTTTCTAGGATTAGTTTTTCCAATTTTAATGGAATATGTCTTTAATGCATAATTTTTACAAATTAAATGAAATAAATAAAATGTTTACAAAAAAATTCAATGTCATAGAAGTCCTTGTAATAGAATTTTTCTAGATTTATTGAAATAGGTGTTACTAGTTTATTAATGAATATAGAACACAATGAATCAAGCTTAAATAGAATTTGTTTATTGTAGTTACCTGTTCGCAGGATGGATCACTGGAAGAATTTGCTTGGCTACCACGGCTGCTTGTTCAATGTTCAACAACACCTAAAAACCCGCGTTGGTAGCTGATCCTCATGTCTTCCTCCGTTGGCAAATCATGGAATCTTTGAGCCTGTAATTTTCAATTAGATCATCATTGTTGTTGTTATATCATCATGAAAACAATTTTAAATGCAATCTATAATTTCTATACAATAAAATAATTATTGATCATACTTACGATTCGTGCTTGCAGGTTGGAATATCCACCAGGGCCAAGCTTGTGTTGCCCATGTTTTTCTATTCTTTCCTGGGTGGCCTTCGACGTATCTGGCAGCCTATAAAAGTATTTTTAAATACATTAGACATTGCAAAAAAATGGAAAATAAAGTGTAATAAACATATAATTGCATTGCTGAAAGTATTGCATACCTTCTAGCTGACTCGGGTACTGGCTTGCCCGCTATTTTCGCAGCTTTCTCCCTTGCATCATCCAGCAAGCCTTTCCACTCCGTTGTTGGAATCATCGGAGGGTGCTCATACTTTGGATTATTTGCTAAGTTGTTCCGATATTGCTCCCGTACATAATGTAAATGTTGGCCAGCTTTTTCGAGAACCTTTTTTTGGTTGAAGGTTTCGGCACCAAAAAACCCAACCAAGTGAGCAATAAGCTCATCTTTCAAAACTTTACTCTGCCGGTTCCACCATGTGCGGATAGTGGGCCCAAACAGCTCTAAAGACCAATCATTAAGATGTTTATAAAAGACATAATTTCCTACAAAAACGAGTATGTGTTAATTAGTGTAAAAAGAATGATGCATAATTACATTCCAATAAAATTATAATATATAGTTAAAACATTTTGTAAATAGTACCTGGAATCTTCTCCATCTTGTAGGGAATGAGATCTTCGTCCACCAAAAATGTAGTCTCAAATGTTCCCGTGCTAGTGATACGGAAAGATCCAGGAAATGCTGGGACGGCAGCATCAAAGTCATGCTCTTCTCCATGTACTGGCCCCTGATCCTCATCGGCACTCACGTGTTCCGTCTGGGGTATCTCATTTTGTGTTTCCGACTGGCCAGACGGCAACGATACATGATCAGTGGCGAAGGGGGTGTCAGGCTCAATGGTACCAACATGCCTCTCACCGGGGAAAAAATATTCCTGTAGAAACAAATAATATTTTAGTTACTCATATACGAATAGGAAAAAAAATTGCATTTGGAATAGACTTATAATGAAAGAGTTTGCAGCTTACATCCAAGCGCTTTACTTTAAGCAACACACGATCTATCTTTGCTTGAGTCTCATCCTGCGTCATTTGCGTATTCGATATAAGCAGATTGACGACCTCCTGATTTAATTTTGTTTTTGCTTTTTGAACTACATCCCGGATATTCTTTGAATTCTTGAGGTCAACATCATCAAGAATGTGCCCCAAATCCATATCCTTTGGATCCATCTATAGATATGTATCATCCGACATAAAAATAGAAAACATTAATATCAATTTGAAATCATTCATATAATTAGATAACATAAATATGTATAAATACAGTTTCTAAAATTCACAATGTGCTATATACCTGCTCATGACCCGATGAGCGTGGCGTGCTAACATCTGTCGACATATCATCTGTCATGGGGCTCTTACCTCGACCCTCAGCCTACAAACAAAATATTGGCCACGTTGATATCATAATTAAACAAATGTACTTTCTAAAGAAGCATGCAAGTAAAAATGTGGTATATATACCTGTTTCCTGTAGGGGGGTGTCGACCTCCCAGGCTCCATTGGGGACTTGCCCCGATCAGCTGACTGCAACAAAGTAATTAAAAACATTAATTTCGCACTGAAACCAATACACGAGGAAAATCAGGGGCGGGGGGTGTTGAGATATCTTGGCTAATATTCACTTGTGGCCATGTGCCAAACCACTAGGTGGGTAATTTAGGCCCTTAATGGGTGGACCTGTGGGTGGTTGTGGATTGTAATCATCTCATTCAATTGAATTATTCATCAGCCCAAGGGCATCCCATCTATTGCACACTCTCTTGAAGTCTTTATATGTGTTTATGGTGTTAAGTCAGTAATTTGTTCCTTCAAATTTTGTTTGATTTGCATTTTATTTTAAGTTATTTATTTGCACTGTTTTGATTTCTCCCTCTTTTAGGAAATTTTCTTTAGTTTTTATATGAAATTTTGGGCTTGCTTGTGAAATTTTCAAGTTTTAAACTTTAGGTTTGTTTTTGTTAAAGGGTTTAAAAGTCACCATATCAAATAATTGGGTTCATAAACCATACTCTAAGTATAGTCATGTATAATCATCACTCTGACAGCTTTAGAACTCTATGCAAAATGACAAAAGGCTGTGAAAAAGCACCAAAACAGTGTTAAACTTATTCTTGTAGCGCTGGAGCTCAAAATCACCAAAGGTGCGCTACAAGAATATCGCGACTCCAAAATTCCTCCGTTTTTTAGCAAATTTTGGCACGTTTGGAATGATGAATGACTAATTACATGTTTTAGACAGCCCTGCAAACCTGTTAATTGAAGAGGCTGAAATCTTCAAAAAACTTGATATACCTTGTGTTTGTGCCAGAAATTGTTTCTAAGGCTAAAGAAACAAGCCAACACAATCTCAAATAAAACTCAACAAAGTAAACTAGGTTTTAGGTTTTTTGGAATGTTTTCTTGGTTATAAATTTGGTAGTCAATCAGGGATTACATTCACCAGCTAAGCAAGAAACTAAATCATAAACAAGTAAAGACAAAGATACATCATATAATCCAAAAATAACAATCAGCATATAATCTTAAAGTTCATTCAGGGCTGACAAGCATCACAAGTAAAGAAATCATGAACCAACAATGAATATATCAGTCCAGTAGTTAAACAAACTCAAAATAAAGCTAAAACATATGCTGAAGGGTAATAAGTATCATATATTTCATAGTCTGTCATCAAATGCATACAAGAGTCATAGTACTTAGCTCTAAACAAGTCTGCAGACCAAAATAATCTGGAGACCTCCTGAAGCTCCCAAAAATCGAACCCTCTCAATGACTTCCTAACATCTCTAAATACTATCCTTTTACAAAATCAGTTAGGCCTCTAACCCTAACTGCCTTCCACCTATTCGATGAGGTCAAGTAATTGCAGAATCTTTAAAAAGTTACAAAGGATGCTAAAAATAGCATATCATTAACAAATCTGTTTGCTAACTAATGACAACTAACAGCATGTACAACTGTCTTATAGGTCTTTTGCCACCTCAGCCAGCAGAGCGATACCAACTGATGCTTGGTCTTTCTCCTTAGCCTTCTTCTGCTCCTACTCCATGTCACTTATCCTTTTGATTAGCTCTTTGTTTTTCTGCTGCAGGTCCTGGACTGTCTTCTCCAACTGTGTGCAATGAATGTCAGCGACTCTTTTTCTTTTAAGTGCTTCTTTTGCATCAGCTACTAGTTCCTAAAAATTGTCATTTACATCTTGGAGATCTTCTCTTAACCTTCTGTTGGCCATCATTAGTCCATCATTGACCTCTTGCATATAATTCATCTGGTGTTTGTATTGCTTGACAGTTTTCTACAAATTTTCCCTGTTAGAGTTAGCTAATTTATCCATTGTAGAATCTTGTTCTTCATCAGGTCTCCAAGGAATGTCAAGCTTCTTGAAGATTTATGTCTCTTCAATCAACAATTATGTGTCTTCAATACTAGGATTCTGATTTTCTGTACTTGCCGCTTTGACTGAATGAGTTTCTCCTTTTAAACATGGTTGCAATTTATCTAGTTCTGGTTTATCATCATCCATGGACACTTCATCTAAGACAGTCACTTCGTTTGTATTCAATTTGGGATTCAACAATTTCTTCATGTTTAATCTCAACTTGTTCTTTGACCTAGTTTTAGGTCTCCAAAAGGATGTTGCTTCTCCCATCATCTTCAATTCTTTCCCTTGGTGCTGAATAGAAGCCAATTCTACTACTTCCAGCTTGTTCCTTTTCCTGTTAGGTCTTGTTCTTTTGCTATCTGAAGTATGAATTTCTTCTATTTCAGCTTTGACTTCTATTTTGGAGATAGGTTGTTCTTCTTCCAATATATATCCCTCATCATCTGAGAGAATGGTGATAGGGCTTCTCGGCTGAGTGTGAATTTCCTCTTTAGGTACAACAACCACTTTTATATCAACTTTTTTCTCTTCCTGAGGATCTGCTACAGGCGCCAAATTCTGTTCAGGCTATTCCTTCTTATCTTCAAACAGTGTATATTTGCCTTTAGAGCTAGCTGAGAATGTCTTTTGTTCATTGTCTTCCTCCACAGGCTCTGCTGCTTCCTCAATTTTTATCTTTTCCTTATCTTCCAGCTTTGACTTATGGCCTAACTTTCTCAACAAGACCTTACCCTTATCTGTTTGTCTCTTAGACTTTTGATCTTCAAAACCAGAACAAAAGATGAAGAACTCCCAGGTCTTTCCTTCATGCTGCAAGACAGTACTAATAATCAACTTGATTAATCCATGGTGAAAGATGGACTGAGAGGAATGATCTTTAGGCCCTTTCACCTTGTTGGACATTTTCTGTAAACTCTTAAAAAAGAAGAATGGCAGGTTCATCTTGGACACCCCCACCATGTGCTAAAGGAATCTAAAATGATATTTGTATACAAAAGCATACCTGCCCTCACAAGTAATATAGCTTTGTAATATCCTGATTGGTTCAACCCACTCCTTTATGAGATTTTGGATAAGGACACATTTATTCCAATTAGGTGTGACATTTGGTAAAAGAAATTTCTGTGGATCAAAGTCAAAGGGCAATTTCTTAAACCATTGTTCGCCGTCATCCTTAATCCCTGTGGCTTCTGAAATTAATTTAACTGTCAGCTTGAATTTCAAAGTATCAAAAATCACCATGTCATTCTTGAAACCCTGGGCAAACTTGCAGGACACCTTTGCATTATATCCATCAATCTTTCTGAAAAAATCCATCCAACCAGCTTGTTTGAACAGCTCCACACACTCAGGCAGTTTTTCAACCCATTCTACATCTGTTGGCTCAGCTCTGTTTATTTTACCACTCCTGCCCATTATTCTACAATCACTGCAAATTGAATGTATCCTCTTGTATTGTTTGTGAATAGGAGATTAATTTTGGAAGTTAAAAACACTATTGAATGTACAGGTTGTTCACAGCACTGACAGGGTTAAATTTCATAAAAAACGAAACTGTTCTCTTCAACCCTCATTCAGCCTGGCGTCGCAGATCATCAACAAATAGCTATTTCTCTGGTTAAAATTGCGTTTAAAAGCACAATTTAACCTATCCTTTGATCAATTTGAAAAGAGTAAGCTCCGGCGAAAAAGCCCCAAATTTACTGTTATATTGGTTATTTAGGAAAACCTGTAAATTGCTTCACTATTGTTGTTTGAAATCACGACCCAAACTGACAGCTGAGTCACCTTGGTTGTACAGATGTCCTCCAACCTTCAATTTAGCTGTTAGCAACAGAATTAGGAAGCCCTAATTTCCCATGAAGCCCTCAACACCTCTTGCTTGTTCAGCTGGCGACGATGCTCGGTTTTTTCTAGTGGTTATGGTTACCTTATTAAGTCCTCCGTGTTTGAATATGCTTGTAGATAACAAATTCATGCCACATTAACTCAAACCATGTGGATATCTATCAAAATGAATTACACCTGTGCTGATGATGACCACGATTTCCGCACGACGTGCAAGCATTTGAAATCATGATGTTTTCTGCATCAACACGTCATGAATCCTCTAAAACATATAATCAGTCATTCATTATCCCAAGCATGCCAAAATTTACTAAAAAATCGGAAGAATTTCGAATCGCGATATTCTTGTAGCGTGCCTTTGGTGATTTTTAGCCCCAGCGCTACAAGAATATCATTAACACTGTTTTGGTGCTTTTAAGCAGCTTTGGGTCATTTTGCATGTGGTTTTAAAAGCTATCAAGGTAAAGATGATACATGACTCTACTTAGGATAAGGCTTATGAGCTCTCTATTCAATATAGTGACCTTTTAAACCCTTCATCAAAAACAGAAACAGGATCTGGAAACAGAAATCCATTGTAAATAAATGCAGTCTTTAGTATTTTGAATAGGTAGCTTAGCCTAGATGAAGGTTAGCTCACAAAGCTCGAGAAGAGAGAGCAGGGTGTAGAGTGTGATTGATTACATATAGTGAAATGTAATAAAATGATGGAGAATCATTAAATTTCCTCTCTACTGTGTAAAATATCAGTATATATGATTCATCTCATCTGTATATGTTGTGATATTTCTGTTATCATTGGTTGGATACATATGATTCAACAAATTTCATCTGAAAGCATCGAGTTTAAGGAATAGTGAAATGAAGTGTGAATTATTGGAAACGTTACAGTGTATATCCTAGGGTAAAATACAGTCTATATATATGTTAACATTTTGTTCAGCCGTGTGGGATTTGATTAGCCTTCTATTTCGAGTATACATCTGATTCATTAAGGGAAACAACGATTCCATGGAATATTGTAATGGTTTGTGAGTCATCATAATTGTCACAGTGCAGAAACCCTAGCTCACATGTACAGTCTATAAGTGGCGTTGATATGTATTTTGGGGATCAACGATCGAGAACAGAGCGGAGATTGATGAGCTAAGTAATGGATGGTTTTGATCACATAGGAGATTAACGATCAGGACGAGAGCAGAGTTGTGAAGTCAGAAATCAACGATCACGATCACAGTGGAAAGTGACGGTTCAAAGCTCGAGGCAAAGTGGATTTTTCCGCTGAGAGATACGTGTCGTGCATTGGGTGGAAGCGGAAAATGAAAAGAAGGTACAATTGGTACGATAAGTGATTTTCTGTTGGGGCTTAGGTCATGACGAATGGTCATGTGGCGTTTAACTTAGAATAGTAGAGCTGCGAACTGTAAAATGCACCTCATTAGTGCAATAACTTAGAACAGTATAGCTACGAAATGATAGCCAAAGACAAAAAACAACTGGAAGGGAACATTCAAGAATTATTCCATAATTCCTCCACTCGACAGCTCTCACCACGATCAACTCAGGTGAATCAGCTTGCAACACCAATGCCAAGAAGAGCCATATAAAAAATAAGTTATTTTTCTCATGTGCTCTGATACCATGTGAGAAAAGACAAGTAATCCAAATAAGTTATTTTTCTCAAGGCCTTTGGGCGGAACCAGTCCTTCTTCCTCCTCATCATCATTAATTCGATATAAGCTCTCCTCCTCCTCTCGCTCTCATTCCAAGTTGACTTCACGATTACAGGCGCTGCCAGAAGAAATAGCATTCTGAATATTATCATATGGCTGCCTCGAATCCTAAATTTCTTCATTCTCACACTAACACAATACTGCAGTGGAACTAACCACTACTGGAAATTCCGTTGAGGGCTAAGCAAAAGGTAAAGTGTTTAATTCGCTAATAGAGAAGTCTTGCTGAATTTTGATAGAATTGCCAAGTATAGTGACAGTTATCTATTTTTAGTTCTGTCACAGAGTTAATTGGAAACTAAGAAAAACTAAGAGAAGAATGGTAAAGGACTGTATTAAGTGAAGATTCCACTACAGAAATTTTGGGAATCAAGGGTCTGCTTAGGTATTGCAGGTGGTACTTGCATCAATAAGCCAAGTTTCTAGTTGGAGGACTTGGACCGACTACAGAATGAACATTTATAGATGTAATGTCCCACACAGTGTGCATATCAGGCAAATGAAGCTATGGATGAGAATGTCACTTACTGAAGACATTTGGAATGGAATGGTAGCTCCAAATCAAGATGGCTGAATGGACTGAGCTTCAAATCGAAATGGCTGAATCGACTGATCTTCAAATCGAAATGGCGGACTGAGCTTCAAATCGAAATGGCGGGGCTGAATGGACTGAGCTTCAAATCGAAATGGCGGACTGAATCTTCTCCAAATCAAAATGGCGGACTGCTCCAAATCGACGAAATGGCGGACTGCTCCAAATCGAAACGGCGGACTGCTCCTGCTACCTACTTTGCTTCTTAAACCCCTACCCAAGCTCTAGCCACCTCTATTCTACCTATTAAAGCTCAACATATTGCATCGCATCTGGTACTGCTTATGCGTAAACAAGGGAGGAAAAGGAACGAATGCTGCGTGGGTTTAAAACCTATAGCTCTGCTACTATTCGCATGGGACTGTTTAAACCCTATAGCTCTACTACTGTTGGCGTGGGTTTAAAAACTTTTATGTTTTAAAATATGTAAAAGAGTAGAATTTTGGCGGGTAGCATATGGTTGTAACCATAATTTAAAAACAACATTTGTTATGCCAAAATGAATAAGGCGGACGAGTCGAACCCGTGACCTATCCTCCCACTAAGTCTTATCCGCATGATACATATTCTATATTTACACACCCTAGCTCCTAACATCCTGAGATAAACACCAAAAGAGGAACCCATAAAACATGACAACAACTACTCATTAACACCCTTTCCTTTACTCATTAACTAGTACTTTATAACTAGATAACTAAAGGATATAGAATAACTAAAACTAAATAGAGTATGAAAACGATATAGAATAACACTTTATATTAAAATTTAGGAGATATAATTAGCTCCTTAGCTGTTTGAAAGTTGAGTCATTAATTATCTTATAAGTAAAAGCCAGGGCTAGGACAACCCTATAGCCATCTTAAATAGACCACCTCATATTTTATCTATGCTTGGCCTAAGTAGCAATGTTGTTTGAGTATCTAGCCAAACTAGTAAAAGCATTACTCTACAATATTATACTTTACCTGCCTTCCAGCTCTTCGATCATGTCTAATAACAAACGACCAACCCTGTCTACCAGGAACTTTTGAGTAAAATACCTTAATGAGCTTCTCTTTGTTTCAAGAATATCTTAATATTCTCTACTCAACAGGGACAACCACGTGACGGTGGAAGCTCATCTCCCCCCCCCCTCACATCACTTGGAATGATGTTCAATGCACTTCATGATCATCTTCTCCATCCAAGTCTGCATCTGTATCATCTGATCCAGATTCAACATTATAAGGATTAGAGGCAGCTATATCATCATCGTCGTCGCTGTAATTAGTTTCAATAAATTGATCATGATCGTCAATATCATCTTCATCATGAACATTGTCTCTAACATCATCTTCTTCAACTAACTCTTCAACATCTTCCTGCATAACATTATGATCATCAACATCCAACTCATGTTGATCCTCTACATGATCACCTTCTTCTTCAACACCCTCTTCAACTTCCTCTACAATATTATACTTTACCGGCCTTCCTCTTGGATCATGTCTAATAACAAACGACCAACCCTGTCTACCAGGAACTTCTGAGTAAAATACCTGTTCACATTGACTTGGAAGAATATAGGGCTCTGACGTTCGTGACTCAAGCGACCTTGTATTGACCATGGTAAATCCATTAGCATGTTCAATAACAGTTCTATCGGGATCAAATCGATTCAATCGTAGCCTGTACCATTTCACAACAAAAAGAATTATTTTGAATGATTTAAAGTCACAGTCAATGATATCTTCCAAATATCCATAATATCGATTTTATGACAATTCTGGACGTCTGTCGCTTCTAGATAAAACATTAGTGACCTCAAAGACTGCACTTATCCCAGAATCACATGTTTTCCTTGTGTCATCCAACTTTTTAATGCGATATTTACGACCGTTGCACCACATAGCCTTGTGGTGTTTTACCTGCAATTGATAATGAACTAGTAAGTATTTTATGTTCTTAAAGTATGCAAATAAAATGAAATTAATCAAGATGAACATGGATATCGACGTAATTGAAAATATTATGGCTTATATATTTATAATATCATGCTTACCTGTTTATCTTTTAAACCATATGCTAAATCGATTTCCCTTTCTGTTAGATTGACATCTCCATTGCGATGTGCTTCTTTAACCAATGAAGCCACACCTTCCCATGATAGTCCTTGACCAGATTGATTACATCGTTCAATCCATACCTTCATCCAATCAAGATTGTTTGCGACGTACAAATGTAGTGCATCCCACTTGCGACCAACTGCATGAAAATAAAATTACATAAATCAACTCAAAAATTTATAATTACTTAACGCAGTGTAACATTATAAATATTAATGATGCATATCATTAATGAATATTAAAATTGAAATAATATTTATGTACGATACTATTAAAATGTATTAACATTATTATTCTATAACACCATTTAATAATTACCTTTGACCTTCCTTGATTTACCTTTCCCCATCAGGTACTCTCCTTCTAATTTCTTAGTGGAATTTGGATCACCAATGCATCGATCTAATTCGGTCTTAATAGACCCCAACCCTGGAAGATATTCAACAATATACACCATGGCCTGAAATACCATATATCCCTCCATCATAGAACCCTCTGGACGTGCTCTTTGTCTAACTAAAGCCTTCATAAATTTCAAGTGCCTCTCAACCATCCACATGGACCTTGCATGTACAGGTCCACACAATTCAATCTCCTCAACTTGGTGTATGAGGTAGTGTTCTTGTGCATTGAAAAATGCCGAAGGTAGAAATCTCTGCATTTGACACATTAAACGAGGAATTTCTCTCTTCCAATACTTTATATCTTCTTTGTGGATTTCTTTCGATGACAACCATCTACATGTAAAGCAAGAAAATAATGATATCATTTAACAACGAAAATTTAAGATTGTAGTACGTCAAATCTACATGATTGACTAAAACAAATGTCAATTCATATAAGTTATGCAACGAATTAAACAAATTACATGATGATGCGTGAAAAATATTGTTTCTAATTACCTCATGTATTTTCCAAGATCATATATGACCTGTTTGACATTATTGTCAAAGTTGTCTGGGAGAGATACAGGTAGAACATACTGTAACAATGAACACGTCTCATCAATATATTTTTCAAAATTAAGAAAAAAAGTAAACAAAAAACATGCAGTATTGTAATATACCAATATATATACCAAAAATATAATTACCTTAATGAAGATATGCCAATCATGCGTTTTTACCCCGCCAAAATCACCTTTCCTTGTTAAGATATTCTTTATGTTCGAACAAAATCCTGTGGGAAATTTCATTTTTTGTATCACTTCTTTTACTACATTGCTTTGTTGCTCAGTCAATAACCATGGAAGTGACCTTATATTAATTTGGTCTCCATCATTTTTTAAATGTTCAATGATATCTTTCATTGCATGATTGGATTCATGAATGTCACTGCAAATTTTGACAATTTTTTCTTTGTCACTCCTTCCGTCTAATATTCGCCATAGTGTTTCAGTTACATTCTTTCCGATATGCATTGTATCAAACAAATGAACAACTAGTAAGTGCTCATAGTAAGGCAGCCTACTAAATTGTTTCGGATAACTTTTCATTCCTCGTGGAAGCCCATTTACACCTTCATGATGTTCATGCAGACCATTAGTAATCAATATATAAGTTAAAGAGATTAAAATGTAGTATATTACAGTAAAAAAAATTAATACAATCCAAAATAAAACATTAAAAACATATAAGAGATGATCAATACGAATATATAAGATAGAAAAATTGAATGATCATACCTTGACGATTTCTATTATATTGCAACTTCCATATGTGAGGTGTCATTCTCTATGGTTTTAATGCGGTCTCCTCTTTCCCATTAAAAATATGTTTTTCGGTAGTTCGATACCTATGATTCTTAGAGAGGAAGTGCCTATACTCATCAAACACTACCTTACACAAACTCTTTGAATGACAAGATTTCATCTTGGGACCACAAACTGGACATGCAAATTTTCCCTTTGTTTGAAGACCACAAAAATGTGTTAGCCCTGGAGCATCGTGAATTGTCCAGGAAAGCATTGCATGGAATTGAAATTCCCTTTGCCCTACTGGTCTAGAGACATCATACATAGTGACACCATTCCATAGCTTAAGTAGTTCATCAACAAGAGGCTCGATATATACATTCATATCTTTAACTTGGAACTTACCTAAAAGAAAACAACAAATACAATACATATAAGTAAATGAAAAATATATATGACATGAATATGCAACAATATTGATCTTCATGACAAATTAAATACTAAATATGCATTAAAAAAACATGTTCTAAAGTACAAATTATACCTGGAACAATCATTGCCAACATTATATGCTCCCTCTTTATTGACATCCATGGAGGAATGTTATTGTTGATAACAAAAACAGGCCAGACCGAGTTGGTAGATCTCATCTCTGCATGTGGATTGACACCATCCGCTGCCAAAGAAAGTCTAGCATTACGAGGTTCTTCTTTAAAGTGTGGCCATTTTTCCTCCATGTCTGTAAATGCAAAACCATCTGCAGGCATTCGCAGAATATCATCTCCACTTCTATTCCGTGCGTGGTAATCCATAAATTGAGCTATGTTTTTGCACCTAAACAGTCGTTGCAAGCATGGAATAATGGGAATATAACGAAGAACCTTACGAGACACCTTTTTGGTTACTTGATCTGTTCGGTATCTACTGCTATGACATATAGGGCATTCTGTTGCAAGCTCATACTGATTATAATATAAAATATGATCATTAGGACATGCATCAATTGCTTGATACTCCATTCCAACATATTTCATGATGGAAGTTAAATCTCGATATGTGCGAGGTAATTTATTTGATGCCGGTAAAAAATATTCACCTATCAAGATGTTACAACAAATTTTAAAAAAATGGTTAATATAAATATTTGAAGAGCATTATATTAATGACAACAAATACATCCTTATTTTTTGGAGTATATTATAAGATCAAAGTGGTTTTGATTGAAAGGTGTGACATAGTTTTGGAGTATATGCACTAAAGTTGAGATCCGACGGATCACATATAATCACATGCGTACCTTAACACCAGCGTGATGGATGTGTTTGAAAAACCATTCATAACCTTCAAGTTCATTATCAACAACACAGCAGAGAGAACACTTATGGGGGAGCCTTCAAAAAGTGGTTCCGTCGCCTTCTCAAGTGTAGGTAAATCATTAATATCTTCGAAGTCATCAATTGGCAGTGCATGATGTTGATCATCGTCCATTCTAACATTAAATGCATCATTGATTAATGTATTTGCACCATCATCCTCAATTATGTTATCGTCATCATGATCATCATTTAATTCCATATGATCATCATTAACTTGATCATGATCAGTATTCGAAGGACCTGCATATTGTTCTTCCTGCGCTAGTTGTTCCGCAATTACCACATTCTCCATGTTCGGAACAGCCCTAGGAGGCCCTTGCTTTATAATTACAATTAAAACATCAAACAAAGAATGTTAGTCATGTGATCGATTAATAAGTAACAAAAATAAAAATGATACAATGTACAATTACAAAAACTCTCAATATAAAGACCGTGTTAAGTCATGAACTTGTTTCCTTCGATTTTATATTTTGATTGTGATTTTGATTTTAATTTTGCTCGTTTGCTAAATTTTTCTCATTTTGCTTCCTTTAGGAATTTTTTGCTTGCTTTTAGATTTCTTATTATTTTCTTTTAGGATTTGAAGGGATAAATAGGATTTATATTAAGTAAGGATGTCACAAACATACTCAAAGAGTGTGGTTTATCATTTAAACTGGAAAAATAGTTGAAATTGGGCCAAAATTTGAATGCAGATTATTCTTGTAGTGCAATCATGAAAAGTTAATACAGTGGCGCTACAAGAATATCGCGCCAGCCGAAATCATTAATTTTTAAGCTAAATTTTCGCATGGTTTCATTGCTAAGTGACTAATCACATGAATGAAGGCTGCTGATACGTGTTGCTCCAGTAGTAATTATGAAAACAGGTGCTGCTGGATCGTGGAAGAGATCGTGGAGATTATTAGCTGGAACAGTGCATATCATGACAGGAGGAGGTGTTAGATGAATTTGACATGAAATGAGTTATTTCACAGATACATCACGAAGCTAGAAAATAGGTGGAGAGAGGACAGGTGCCTGAAAGCTAGAAGTTGCAGTTACAGAGAAATTACGGCTTGCTCGTTCTGCCAGCTGGTAGTGAATTAAAGACCTGAAGACACATGCACAGAGGAATTGAATAACCAGGTACCTAAAAAATTGATTTAAACATCCACAGCAAAGCGAGAATAGGGTATTCCACATTAAACCGATAGCGGCTGCTAAATTGGGGTTTTTTCTCAGAAAAGCTTATTTTCTTAAAATTCATTAGGGAAAACATGAATATAGGTTCTAAACAAAGCTCCTGTAAAAAATAGATCAGTTTAAGAGTTCTTTGAGACGCTGTGACAAATGGAAATTTGAAATTTAGCGATACATTAAGCCACTACTTCTTCAAAATCTGAAAGCAGCCTGTTAGCTCATCAATAGAACTCCAAAAGTACATACGTTTCAGTAGTTGAAAGAAGATGGGTAAAAGTGGCAAAACAAATAGAATCGAACCCACTGAGCTAAATTGGATTGACAAATTTCCAAATTGTGCAAAGCTTTTTCAAAATGCTGGTTGGTTGGAATTCTTCAGGAAAATCAATGGCTATAACACTGAGGTTTCTTATAAATTTTCCCAAAGCTATAAGGAGGACATGATAGTATTTGATACTTTAAAGTTTAAACTGACTGTGGATTTAGTTGCTGAAGCTACAGGAGTCAAGAATGAAGGTGAAATGTGGTTCAAAAAAATGCCTTTCACTTTTGATGATCAAAGGTACCTTTCACCTGGTATTACTCCAGACTGGCGCAAAGGGGTGTTAATCCAAGAGGTCAGGGATGAATGGGTGCAGCCCATTAAAATTCTACAAAACTATATCACTTGTGAAGGCAGATATGCTTATGTTTTCAAATACCATTTTAGATTTCTACAGCATCTGATTGGTGAATCCAAAATGAACCTTCATTTCTTCTTATTCAGAAGTCTGCAAAAGATGTCAAGCAGGATTAAGGGGAATCATGATCATACTACACAATCCATCTTCCATCATGGTCTGATTAAGCTTATTATCAGCACAGTTCTACAACAAGAAGGGAAGACATGGGAGCATTTCTTGTTTTGGTCTAGTTTTCAGACCAAGCAAAAAGAGCAGCAAGCTAAAAAGCGTGTAGACAAAGGTCAATCTCTAGTCAGAAAACTAGGTCAGGAGAGCAAGTCTGAAGACAAAAAAGAAATTAAATTTGAAGAAGAACCAAAACCTTTGAAGGGTAATAATGAACCTCAAAGGGTTGTAGCTGACAGTAAATGTAAATATTCATTGTTTCCACAACAAGAAGATCAGCCTGAGAAACACATGGCGCCAGCAGAAACTCTCAGTGAAGAGAAAATTGTTGTCATAGAAAAGGGTGCTCTAGAAAAAGAGGACATTAAGGTTCAACGAAGAAGCCCCATCACTGTCCTATCTGAGGATGAGGGATATTTACTAGAAGAGGATGAATTCACTCTCAAAACTAAAGCTGGGATGGAATACACAGAAAAGTACAGTCAAGAAGATAAAACAAAGAAGCCAAAGAAAGAGAAAACCAAAATCGAAGGTATAGAGCTAGCCACAATTAAGCATCAAGGAAAAACTTTGAAGATGGTAAAAGAACTTGTTTCAGAATGGAGACCAAAAACCAGATCTAAAAACAAGTTAAGGCTGAATATGAAAAAGTTGCTAAACCCTAGAATGAAGACAGAAGAGATAAATGTAATTGATGATGAATCTTCAGATGAAGAACTCAAGATCAAGAAGGAAGCAGTTATAAACAGTCCAGTTTCTGAGCATACAAAAGAAAAAAGGTCATTGAAGTCAGCAGAAGATTCCAGTCTCACTCAAACAAAATTATCTGCTGTGTTTCTGGAATTAAAAGATGAAATAATAAAGGAACAACAAAAGAAGGAAATTGAGGTTTCTTATTCTGAAAATCAGAACTTGATAGATGAAACTACACCCATTGAAACAACAATTCAGGAGAACCCTATTTTTCATGGTGTATCTTCAGAGCTGTTACAGGAAGATGAGGATATTTTCAGAAGACTGAATGTCCCTTGGCTGCCCAGTGAGATGCAAAATACCATAACAGGGAAGTTTTTTGACTCAGACGTGGAGAACCTGCAAAGAACCATCAAACAATATAGGCATCAAATGGCATGCATGCAAGATACTAATGATGCCCTAGTCTTAGAAAATAGAAGGCTAAGAGAAGACTTACTGGAAGTGAATGAAAATTATCAAGAGCTAATAACAGTGTCTAAAGAATCCTTGAAGAGAAAGAGAAGCACAGATTTGCATTATGCAGAATTGAAGCAGAATGTCAAAGACTTGTAGCAGAAGAATGAAAAGCTTACAAGGAAGTTAGCAGAGACAGAAGATGAGCAGAAGAGAGCTAGAAAAAAGGCTCAAATCTTGGATGGAATAGCCTTACTAGTTGAAGCTGCCAAAGACCTTTGAGTTGGCAGTTAGTCAGTTACTTATGGAGCTTTTAATAGATGCTTTAATTAGTTAGTTTTTTAGTTATGTTCTAGAGGAAAGACTTTATTTCACTTTAACCCATCGAGGATTTGGTTGAAAGCAGTTAGGGTTTAGACCCTAACGAATTTTGTAAAAAATAGTATTTAGAGTGAGAAGAAAGACAGAAACAAAGTTCGATTTTTGGCTGGCTTAAGGATGTCTATGACTTGTTTATGAGCGCCTAAGTACTGTAACTATCATGTGTATTTGTTGAATAGAATTATGAAATATATATGATCCTTTTTACCCTTCAGTCTGTGTTTTGGCTTCATTTTTAACTTGTTTAGTTACATAATTGATAAATTAATTGCTGCTTTATGGTTTGTATGCTGGTAGTGCTTGTCTTTAATGAATGAACTTCAAACACTATACAGTAATGTAATACTGTAAATTTAAAACCTTAGATTATACAACTTAAAAGTTATACACCCATTAGCATGCTTGCCAAACTAAAGATTCAGGTTGCTCATGTCAAAGGCTGGCCCAATATACATGGTGTTAATGAATGGACATGACTCAGAAAAACAACTACTACAATGGCTCTGTCTCATAATTTCTGTTGTTTGCATGGCTATAATTAGAGAACATGCATGAGAACTGCCTATTAGAGTGCTTTTACCTCATTCATTTAGCTGTCTTTCAGTATAATAACTAATATGTTTACAAGTATCATCACATCACACTTTTTCCAAGGTTATGCTATGTCTAATCATCACACCAGGCTTAGTATTGTTTCCAGGATAGCAATATTTGACAAACTGCCATCTCACAGTCATATATTCAGTCATGCTGTAATCTAATCACTTTAACAATTTCCCCCGAGAATAAAGTTCCAAGGTCAACACAGCTTGTCAGTTATGAAATCCACTCATGGAGTAACATTGACAATTTCAGGAATCCTACCCCACATGAAAAGGAGATCGAGTTCTAGGTTGGAATGGCCAATTTCACTTAAGGTTTCAGAATAGCAAGTTTTTTTATGACTTTAGCTTGGTCAAATCAGCATGCTTTCCAACCACAGTTAACCAACCAAGCAAGATAAACTGCAACTTTTATTCAAGGCCTATTTGTAGCTTTGGTAGGATTAGCATAAATGCTAATTATAATAAGACAGTCAACTTGCTTTCCAGTTTGTCAAACGGCTATACATATATCTGACTTTAGATTATACAACTTAAAAGTTATACACCCATTAGCATGCTTGCCAAACTAAAGATTCAGGTTGCTCATGTCAAAGGCTGGCCCAATATACATGGTGTTAATGAATGGACATGAGTTCTCAGAAAAACAACAACTACAACGGCTCTGTCTCATAATTTCTGCTGTTTGCATGGCTGTAATTAGAGAACATGCATGAGAACTGCCTATTAGAGTGCTTTTACCTCATTCATTTAGCTATCTTTTAGTATAATAACTAATATGTTTACAAGTATCATCACATCACACTTTTTCCAAGGTTATGCTATGTCTAATCAGCACACCAGGCTTAGTATTGTTTCCAGGATAACAATATTTGACAAACTGCCATCTCACTGTCATATATTCAGTCATGCTTTAATCTAATCACTTTGGCAATTTCCCCCGAGAATAAAGTTCCAAGGTCAACATAGCTTGTCAGTTATGAAATCCACTCATGGAGTAACATTGACAATTTCAGGAATCCTACCCCACATGAAAAGGAGATAGAGTTCTAGGTTGGAATGGCCAATGTCACTTAAGGTTTCAGAATAGCAAGTTTTTATATGACTTTAGCTTGGCCAAATCAGCATGCTGTCCAACCACAATTAACCAACCAAGCAAGATAAACTGCAGCTTTTATTCAAGGCCTGTTTGTAGCTTTGGTAGGATTAGCATAAATGCTAATTATAATAAGACAGTCAACTTGCTTTCCAGTTTGTCAAACCTAGCAACAGAAAATAGGATTAACTTGGCTTTTTGACAAATTGGTAAAACGAATTAGGGTCCTTAAAAATCCAATTATCAAGGATGCCACATTGCCAACTACAAATCAAGGCGAGTTTAATGTTTCGGAAAATAAACCTAAGGTTTTTAGCATGATGACCTTTTGCAACCTCATACTAATAGTTAAAACACGTCTGCATGAGACATTTCAAAGGGACAAGTAGGCTTTTACAGATTTCATAAAATGGAGCGCACTAACAAAAAGGAAAAAAGCATTTGAATGGAATCAAACATGGATGGGTATATATCAAAAGGTAAACAACAACTAGTGGCCGAGTTCCTTGATATGGATACAGACAGATTATCATAAAAGAAAATGTTCCTGCAATAATTTTAAAGTTTTTCAGTTTTAAATTTTTTCGTATTAATAATTATTAATTTTAATTTAGCTTAATTTTCAGTTTTATTAATTATATTTATATTTAATTATAAATATATTAATATAATTATTACTTATAAAATTATAAAATTATATATATATATATGTCTACAGTACCCCGACATACCCAAGTACCCTATTTCAAAAAGTGGTGTACCCGTACCCGTGCCAGTACCCAAGTACCCTGGCAACTTAGCCTAAAACCTACTTTTACTTTATTGTATTTTTGAGATTGTGTTGGCTTGTTTCTTTGTGGCCTTGAAACAATTTCTGGCACAAACAGACCGCATGATATATAATGAATTATGACTTACCAATGGATGATATTCATGCCCCCCCTCAACATGTCCATGTTCCCTACAATGTTTTTTAGCTGTTGAGATCAGTAACCTTCTCTTATTAAAGCCCCCACATCGATTGCAAGGACAATAACATTTTCCATCACCCCTTCTTTCCACTCCATCCCACAACCTAGCAAGCAATTCTCGATTTTGTTCAAGATGATCTTGATGACCTGTAACATTATTGTTACGTGGCATTTTATTACTCAAACCCTAAGAACAAAGTACGAGCAAACCCAAGTATATGATGAGTCTTCTTTTCCACAAGGGTTAGAACCAAATCCACAATATATGAGTCAACCCTAACTCAAGACAAGACCAAGTATATAATGAGTCTTCTTTTCCACAATGGTTAAAACCAAATCCACATGAGTAAAACCTAACTCAAGACAAGACCAAGTATATGATGAGTCCTCTTTTCCACAATGGTTAAAACCAAATCCACATGAGTAAACCCTAAGTACTCAAGACAAGACCAAGTATATGATGAATCTTCTTTTCCACAATAGTCAAAGCCAAATCCACAAGAGAAAACCCTAAGTGAGGGTAAACCCTAACTCAAAACAAAACCAAGTATATGATGAATCTTCTTTTCCACAAGAGTCAAAGCCAAATCCACAAGAGAAAACCCTAACTAGTGAGGGTAAACCCTAACACAAGAGGACAAACTTTCTCCAACAAAGATTTACCAATGATAAACCAATTAGAAATTAACCAAGAGATACTTCAAGAGAGAAGTCACCAAAGAGCAAGACCAAAATCCGAGACCAAGTGGGAAGATCCCCACAAAGGCACAAGGCCAAAAACCAAACCCTAAACAAAGAAATTAACCAAGAGATACTTCAAGAGATACTTCAAGAGAGAAGTCAAAAAAAGAGCAAGACCAAATTCCAAGACCAAGTGGGAAGATCCCCACAAAGGCACAAGGCCAAAAACCAAACCCTAAACCAAGAAATTAACTAAGAGATACTTCAAGAGAGAAGTCACCAAAGAGCAAGACCAAATTCCAAGACCAAGTGGGAAGATCCCCACAAAAGCACAAGGCCAAAAACCAAACCCTAATACTCCTTAGGAATTTCACATTTCTTGTCCAAGAGATTTGTGCGAGAGTGAGTGTGTGAGATTATGAACCTAGGCCTACATCTCTATTTATATGAATGTTTGCAAATAATGGCCACAAGTGTCGAATATGCGACGACTCGTTTAGGACGCGTGGAGTTAAACGGCGTCTCTTTTAGTACACGTCGGCTATGCGACGGCTATACATATTTCATATATCTCCCCTATTAAACGTGCTCTCTTCACCGTCGCTTAACCGACGTGTACTAAAAGAGACGTCGCGTAACCGACATTTACTAAACGCCCCGTCGCATAGCCGACGCTTGTTGCCACATTTTAAAAAAAAAATTGTACACTTGTGTTTTTTGGTAAGTTTATAAAGATAAATCCACGCACCGTCGGATTTTGGGTCAAAATGTAGTAGTGGTAACGAACCCAATCAAAAGTACCACACGTGGGCAATGTTTTTAACCAATAATAATGCAGAAATTTAACTTGCAATGCAAAATTTTCTTTTTTTAATGTAAATGCTTAAACTTAAAAAATTTTGTAAATGGAACAGAAAGCAAACTGCAGAAAAAGGATGTAGGTAACTGTGGCTGCAGACAGAACAAGTGGCTATGCAAGTGCATAAAATATTGCAAAAAAAATATGGGTTCAAAAAAGGACAAAAATACAGAAAACAGATCGCGGGTCTGTGACTGAAATGTGCGGTTTGAAGCACGGATGTAGGGGTGAAACCTGCGATCGGTTCGCGGGTCTGTGACCAAGAGGTGCGGTGTGGGGCGCGGTTGTAGGGGTGAAACCTGCAGTCAGATCGCGGGTATGGGGTCAAGAAACGTGGTCTGGGGCACGGAAAAAGGACGAAGAGTTGCGGTCGGATCGTGGGTTTACGACCATAATGTGCAGTTTGGAGCGCGGCAAAGGGCCAGAAAGCCGCAGTCGCAGGTCTGGGGCTAAAAATTGTGGTCTGGGCCGCAAGAAAGAGGTAGAAGGATACGCTCAAGTCGGAGGAAAGAGGCAGAAGGCTTTGCTCGGGTCGCGGAACAATGGCCGAAAGTAGTGGTCTAGGCCGCAGGAAAAGAGCAAACAGTTGCGATCTGGATCGCGCAAAAAAGGGCCGAAAGCTACGATCTGGGCCGCGGCTGCAAAGAATAGAACCGTGATTTGTGGCAGAAAACCCAACTGGCCGAAGCCACAGCCGAACAGGGAAAACAAAAAAATACTTGTAGAAAATAAAAACTTTAAAATTTTTTAACCAAAAATTCAAAGGCCAATAGAGGAGTCTCCAAAACTGTAGCTAGGGTTTTCACCCTAGCTTAAAGCAAATGAGCACCTACTAAGGAGAAGGGCCTCCTTAGTAGAAGTTCAGTAAAATAGTAAATTTAAAAAGTAAAATAGTAAAATCTAAGCTAACATGTGCATCAACAGGAAATAAAAAGACAATGACAAGATAATAAAAATTTTCTTTTTGTATTATGATATGATCAATATTACATTTACCTCAAATGTTGAGGTTGGTGGAGCTCTTGCAGTAGTCCAGGAGGGTTGCTTCCGTGCTCCTATGGGTTCCTTCTCCTTCCTCAAGGTGTTTGGATGATGGGACAAAAGGGGCACGCAAATGGGAAACTAGCTCAAATGGTAAGCTAGGGTTTCAACAGTGATTTTGGCAGAGTGAAGATATGATAGATTGTGGATGTGAAATGGGGAGCCTCCATCACCTATTTATAGTTTTTTAGTGGTGGAGTATTGATCCATGGTTTTTGGTACCATATGGTTTAAGTCAATTGTTTAGGGTTTTTGCTTCCTTTTTCCCTCTTTTTCCTCTTTTTTTATATTTTTTATTCCCTTTTATTTGATTTTTGGGAATGTAGGGCTCTTTTAGAGGGTTTTTGCTATCTTTTGAGGAAATTTAAATTATTTTTGGGGCAAAAGGGGTTTTTTGGCCTTTTGGTGGCTTTTTAATGTTTTTTTGAGGTTTTGGAGGCAAATATGGTAGGAAATATAGACAAATGAGTCATGAAATGAGGGAGATGAGATGGTGAGCACTTTTTGGGTGGCAAGTGTGTCTCCCAAGTCTCTCCAAAGGCTCACGAATTTCCGAATTAGTGACCTGAAGGTGATGTATGATGAAAAAAAATGTCAAATCTTAGTTTTGGAAAGAAGAAACATCATAGAGGACGTGGGGTGCAAAAAACAAGTTTCCTAAGGTGACTAGCGTTTCCCCATAGGGTTAATAGCTGTAAAAAGCAATAAAACTCAGAAGTGCCCCTTTCCTACCAAATCTTATCTAGAATCTAGTGGAAATGCGCTCAAGTGGCCTAGGTAGCTTGTGGTTCACACTTTGGAAGTATTGTGGTCCCCCCAATGTTGCATTGTGATCCGAATATCAGAAAATAGAAATAGTAAGGGCCTAGTAACAAGACTTAGTCACCATGTGCAATACTGTCGATCCAAAAAATAAGGATAGAAGGAAAACCTCATGGGAAAAACCTTCCCTCAAAAAATGGACATATCAAAATTGAAAGATTGCTGATATATCCTTCACTCCACCACATGTTCAGTCATCCCAAGCAATGATCTAAGATAGCTGCAATTCTTCTCAGTAAACTATTTGGTGAAGATGTCTGTAGTTTGCTCACCTGTTGGGCAATACTACAAATCTATGATCTAGTCATGCACTAGTACTCTGATGTAGTGCATATGTATCTCAATATGCTTGGTCCTCTGCCTATGTACTGGATCACTTGAGACTCTTATAGCACTCCGGTTGTCACAAAAGATGACAGTAGGAGTACTAAAAGCAATCTCAAACTATGAAAGTATCCCCTACAACCATACACACTGGGTAGTAGCATTCACTGCTCTTCTGTACTCGGCCTCTACTGAAGATAGTGCTATGGCACTTTGTTTCTTTCTAGACCAGCAAACTGGACCACCTCCAAGCATGAATACAAATCCATATGTGGATTTCCTATCAAGGCTATCACCAGCCCAATCTGAATCAGTGAAGCCGAAAAGATCTAGGCTAGAATTTGCAACATAGTGAATCCCATCACTCTTGGTTCCCTGCACATAGCACAAATTATTTTTGCAGCCCTCGAATGGAGCTCATGTGGTTGCTCCATGTATCTATATGCCACACTCACAGCATAAGAAATATCAGTTCGAGTGTGAGTCAAATAGAGTAAGCTACCAACAAGCTGTCTATACAAGGTGTTGTCAACCAAAGGTGTAGATTCTACTTCTTCCATTCTAACTCGTGAAAGGAATGGACTCTTAGAAGGCTTGCAATCAACCATCTTGAACTTCTTTAACAGATCAGATGCATATTTGGACTGAGATGCCTTTGTTCCATTCTTTGTTTGAGAAATCTCAAGCCCCAGAAACTGCTTAAGAATTCCCAAGTCACTCATGGAGAATGCTTGGTGCAAAGCAGTCTTCAATGAAAAAATTTGATCAGTAGAGCTACCTGTGATCAGAAAATCATCAACATACAACACTATAATCATTATTGAACCATCAATGAGTTTCATATAAACATTAGGATCAGATTTGCACCGAACATAAGATTGTGACAAGAGGAAATTGTCCATTTTGGCATACCAAGCCCCGAGGGCTTGCTTAAGCCCATATAAGGACTTCTTCAACCTGCACACAAGATTAGGATCTGATGTATACTCTTTTGGATGCTGCATATAAATCTCCTCTTCAAGATCCCCATGGAGAAATACACTTTTCACATCCATGTGGTGCACTTCCCATCTCTTGGATGCTGCAATTGCCAACACTAGTCTTATCGAATCCTTTTGTGCAACAACGAAAAAAGTTGCATTGTAGTAAAGGCATTGTAATTGTGAAAAGACATTTTCTACTAGCCTAGCCTTATATTTCACTTATGTTCCATCAGCTGCACATTTTGTTTTGTAGATCCACTTGCACCTTACCAATTTTCTGCGTGCGGGGAGCTTGACTAGCTCCCATGTTTCATTCTTATGCAACGATTGAAACTCCTCATCCATGGAAACCTTTCATCTGATATCATGTGAAGCTTCCTCATATGTCTGAGCATTAGAATCTACCATCATAAAACACTTATCAGAAAGGTAGGGGTCATTCACATTGAGAGCAGTCTCAAATTGTGATCTAGTCCTCCTTGTGTCATGAGGATTGCCCACTAGTTCACTTGCTGCTTGCAAAGTCTTAGAAGACCATTTAGGATTTGTAGGTGAGTTAGTATCTGAAATAAAATGGTCCTCATAATCAGAAATATCAAAATAAAAAAATTCAATGGCATCACTTACTTCTTCTTCAGTCGGTGGTGAAGATGGTTTTCCAATTTCAACGCTCTGTGAGGGCACCTCCTCAAACTGAACACTCCTTTCTATGAAGTATTTTTGAGTGCTCATGTTCAACAAATTATACCCTTTAGAGTCCTCTAAATATAAAAAAAATAATCATGGTTGGATTTGGGGTTGCAAAGCTCTCCTCTTCTCAAGTGGAATCCTAGCCCAAGCCTTTGAGCCAAAAATCCTAAAATGAGAGATATCAGGTTTGTGACCTTTCCAAGCCTCACAAGGAATGATACCTTTGAGAGATTTGTGTGGCACTCTATTCTGAATGTATGTGGCACAATTTATTGCCTCATCCCATAGCTTGGGAGACAATGAATTTGCCTCAAGAATACATGTGGCCATCTCCTTTAGAGACCTGTTTTTCCTCTCAGCAACCCTATTTTGCTGAGGTGTATATGGAACTGTGTGTTGCATATAAATTCCTGAAGAGGCACAAAATTGCTAAAACTCTAATTTCACATATTCACCATCATTATCAGATCCGGTAATTTTAATATGCCTACCAGACTAGTTCTCAACTGAGGCTTTGAATAGCTTGAACAGACCAAAAAGTTCAGATTTTAGCTTGATGAAATAAATCCAACAGTTCCTGCTAAAGTCATCTATGAATGTAAGGATGTACTTGGCATGGTTAAAAGAATCATGAGGTAATGGACCTAATATATCAATTTGGATAAGTTCCAGTCGTGCATAGGTTCTCTCAATGGTAGATCTCCCATACTTATGCTCAAGGTGTTTTCCTAGGATGCAAGATTGACAGACACCTTTGGAAAATCTGATATTGGGCATCCCTATAACCATCTCTTTCTCATGAAGTTGGGAAAGGTATTTATAATTTAGGTGGCCAAATATTTCATGCCATAGTTTGTTGGAATCATTGGCATGGGTTAAAAGAGCAGAAGGTGAGGGATTTGGCACAAAATGAGAGAACTTGTAGATTCTAGAACAATGATCAGCAGTACCAAATGCCATAATTTTTTTTGTTGAAATTTCAACTATCTCAACATCATTGGGGGTAAAGGTTACTCTCTTGGGAATCCCTGTATGGGTCATCTGATAGAATGAAAATAGGTTTGCAACAAGTCCAGGTACATATAAGACATTATTAAATGAACCAAACTCAAGATCTATGCTACCTTTGCCTTTGCTAGAAGTTTCAGAATTGTCTCCCAATACAATATTTGGACCACTGGAAGAGTCAAGTGAAGTGAAAAACTTACTTGTAGACACCATGTGTCTTGAAGTACTAGAATAATTAATAAATGAGGTAGGCTTGGATTTTCTTGCCATCAGTGCATGTACTCTCTCTTTGTCATCAGAATTTTGTCATCCTTCCTTCCTCCTTGCACTCTCTGGTAGTGGAATGTTGGCTTTATCCAAAAGTTGAGCCATCTGGTCAATGGTCTTCTTCATCTAGGATCTTTCAGGATGAAATCCCTTGCTGCAATAATTGCACTTTGAGCTCTGATTCTTTTTATTTGGATTCCTTTTGAAATTTGAGGATTCTTCATTCATTTTCTACTTGTCTTTCCTCTCACCGGTGGGCTTCTTGAAATTTCCCTTCTTCTTCCCTTTCGAACCCTTTGAATCTCCAACATTCAGAAAGTGGTCTTTGGATGGATTTTTAATGGATCCCATCAAGACCAATTTGTCTTTTTCTTGTGTCAAAGACTCCCTGAATTCTGAAAGTGTCGGCCTCTTCCAAATTTTAATTGCTTTTCGGGTGGAATGGAAAGTTGAGACAAAAATTCAGTAGTCGAGGCCAAGTTTGGAGAGAATAGCTAAGACTAATTGTTCATACTTTTTGTCAATTCCACATTACTTCAGCTGCAACACAAGTGATTTAAATTTGGAGAAGAAATCCTGTAGATTATCAAAATTTTGTGGACTCAAAGAGAGTAGCTCGTTATCCAATTGCTGGCCTCTCAATTCATCGGTTTTCCCGAACAATTCTTGAAGTTTCAGCCATACTTCATTGAGAGAAGTGAGTCCATCAAGATGAAATAGAATCTCCCTAGATGTAGTGAGACATAACATCCCATAGGATTCATCCCTTCGATTGTACCATTTATATTTCTCTACTATTGAGGTTGTCTTAGCTTCAGTTGCCATTGTCACCCTGTAGAGCCCTTTGCTCCTCAGTAAGATCTCCATTTGCACCTTCCATTCAAATTAATTGAAGGGAGTGAGGATGATCTGCTGTGAATGATCCATGGCTGCTCTGAAATAATCTTATGGACTGATTTTGGTATACTTCTGGATGCTCAAATGCGCCCTGTAGAGATTGGAATAAGCTTGGTTGATTGATCAATGCACCTTCCTTGAGACTGGTTGAATCCTGCAAGACAATAGAAGGAGAAATGAATTCTTGATATCTATGATACCATGTGAAATTTAGTTCACACCAAGATCCGATCAAGAAATTACACTCACTCACAGAATATCTCACACAACTAGTCAAAGACACAAAAATCACTCACAAAGATACAATTTTGTATTAACTTCTGATGAATAAAATACATCATCCAACCTTATGAAAATAATAGGATATTGTTATATAACATTACAATAGATATTTGAATGTCTAAAGATTCCATTTGGATCATCTAATAATCAGACTTACTAAAAACATGCTCATCCCCCCTAGGTGGCAAGTGTGTCTCCCAAGTCACTCCAAAGGCTCACGAATTTCCAAATTAGTGACCTGAAGGTGACGTATGATGAAAAAAAATTCCAAATATCATTTTTGGAAAGAAGAAACATCGTAGAGGATGTGGGGTGCAAAAACAAGTTTCCTAAGGTGACTAGCTTTTCCCCATAGGGTAAAAAGATGTAAAAAGTAGTAAAACTCAGAAGTGCACCTTTCCTACCAAATCTTATCCAGAATCTAGTGGAAATGCGCCCAAGTGGCCTAGGTATATTGTGGTTCACACTTTGGAAGTATTGTGGTCCCCCCAATGTTTCCTTGTGGTCCATACAAGGCAATTTCCTACTCTATTACATAGGTAATTAACCACAAAATATTAATTAATACTCCAATATAATTAAATGACATAGGTAGGAAGATTTAATATTCCAACAAAGAACACAAGGTCAAACATTAGGATCTATCTGGATATCTCACAAAACTAGAACCAATCCAAATGACCTACTCCATGTAGGTTTTGTTTTCAAAACCCACGCTTAGTGCACCCTTGTAGTACTCAAAGTCACGTGTTGTGTGACTATGCACTAGTCACTTGCGTTGCCTAATACACATGGGAGGTGTTCCCCTTATCCATGCTACAACACGAATGACTCAGATAGTCATGCCGATACCAGCGTGGGAAATGTGCACCTCGACTGCACAATAATGTGATTATCGCTTAAACGGTCACACTGATCTCTGGCATGGACAAAATTAAAAAAAAATCACTCTTTGCATGGCTTCCCAAACCTCTCTCACACTATATCAATATGATATAATCCATTTTAATCACACCCTCATGTGAGAAACTCCAAAAAAATTATGCAGCTGGTTTTTATGGCTAAAAATAGGTCTTACAGGAATTAAGTCCCCAGAACGCTAAATCTACCTGGATGGAAATTAAAAAGATAAAGTTACTAATTACATGGCTCACATCACTCGGAAAACACCTACACCAATCTCCTAGAATCGGTAAAATATCTCTCCAATGTGCGTAAATCAAATCGTACAAATGATTTTGAAAAGTGGGCCCCACCCCCATTTAATAGAAATTAGGCCAAAATTCCAACCTTCACCATGACCAAACCGTACCTCCATTTGACGAACTGTTCACACCACCATAATCAACATGTCAAGACTTATACAATGACACCTCTCTCGCTTCAAACATGGTATTTTCATCTTGTAATATCCTGATTTTAACCCCATTGCATTAAACATGTAAATAATGTAATATCGTTATAAAAATCGTGGTGAAAATCTCAAGGCCAAGGCCTTGCCATCGATTTAGTGTTTTATGTATGGGAAATTAAAAATCGATGCATATGGTTTGTGTTCTAGCCAAGAACAATAGAAATTACAAATATCATGCAAATATGCATTTTAATAAAATACCCACAACTAGCTATGCAATGCAATGTAACAAGAGTATGGGGGCATTATTTTTACAAGGAATTGGGAGGGAAATATTCAAACCCTTGAACGAATCAACTCAAGCCAATTGTCAATGAGAGAACCCATGAACCATGAAATACGCATGTTGAATTTTGTACCCAATCATTTATTTCTCCCAAGAGTTTGTTGAAATAGTTATTATTTGGAGAAATGGAGAGGTATGGCTATCCAATTTCGGGTATGGGAAAGCCACCATTTTGGAAATTTGTGTTTGGATTATTGGGAAAGAAACGAGCCACAAATTTTCTCCCCATGCCATTATTCATCAACCAGTTTGGCTCTCTCACGATTTTTGATCTTGTTGGGCATTCTTATCCATGAAATTTCTATATTTTCCTTCATTTTTAGCTGGGAGAAGGCCGCTTTTGTGATATACAACAGTGGGAAATAAGAAGAATTCAATTTGGGGGTCTAGGGAGGCCATTTTTTTCCATTTAAATGGCTATATACATGTGGGAGAAATAGTTTCTTCCCTGTATTCGAATTTACCTCCTCATAATTCGTTTTGGGGTGTGCCACGAATTGGAAGAACCAATGGGAACATAGTTAAAAATGTGTATACATGCCCAATATTTGAGCTTTTTGTGTGTGAGAAGATTACGATGGGGAATGACTTACGTGTATCCATGGTTTTTGGCTTGAGCTTGATTGCAAGCATCCAAGAATAGAAGAGGGTTAAGATCTAGCTTGATAAACCCAAATATGGATTGGCTTAACTTAAATGTGGTGTTCATTTTGTTGTGCATAGTTTTGTAGGCTCCCTTTCCTTGAAGAAATCATGCCCATCTCGGGTATGGAAATTGTGCTAAGAGATTGATGAGCACAGTTGGCCTATGGCTGGGTGGAATGTTGCAGTTGCATAGCTAGTTGCTTGAGACAACTTCACAATCAAGATAAGTATTATCTATGTGTTTCGATTATGAATTGTTTTAATTTAATTCCTAGTATAATTCTATTGAAATTACATGCTAGATGTGTCTCATCTGATGATTGTTATTGATATGTTGAATGTAGGTGAAATGTGTGTGGATATAGATTTTACTTCCGCTATGTTTATTTGATTATGCATCTGCACACATGTGTGTTTTTATCTATTTACATGAATCTTTTCATAATAAATGGGGTTGAGTTTTGTAAAAGTCCATATTTTCAGTCATGTTCCCTTCCTTGAGTTGGATCCACGGGAGGGTACGGGGTAGTGATGTATCAAAGAAAAAGGTTGCAACATTGGGCCTACATGGGCTAAATCTCACAATTGCAGAGGTAAGATCACTATTGGTCATCACAAAAAGAAAGGAAAATTTCTATTTTTTCAATTTTTTTACCAAGTATGAGTCGACGCAAAATTGGAAAAAGCACTGAAATTGTCGACGAAGAAATGAAAAGGTCGTCAATGAGTTTTGGAGACAAAGCAAAAAATTCACCAGAAAGGTGTTTCAATGCGAAAATGAATGATGCACTGATCAGGGACAAATTGGAAATGTCGCCGAAACAAGTCGACGGAAAATTGGAATTTGCGTCGATCGGTGAGAAATTCGAAGTGCGTCGATCGGGTCAGCGGAAAATTTGAACTTGCACCGATCGACAAGAAATTGAAAGTGCGTTGATCGATGAAAAAATGATAAGTCCATTGAAATGGGTCGAAGAGAAATTAAAATTGTGCCGATTGGCGACAAATTGAAAATTGCACTGAAATGGGTTGGCAAGAAATTGATAAGTGTGTCGATCGGAGGCAATTTGAAAAGTCCACGGAAATGGGTCAGTGACCAATTGATAAGTATGATAATTGGAGGAAAATTGAAAATTCTATTCAAACAAAGAATTTCAACAGTTTTCCAGGGATATTTCCAGGTGCCGAAAGTTAGAAAATGGCATTGAACTTATGCGCCAGATTGCACGAAATCGAAATATTAACAAACAAAAAAATGAGGGCAATATTGCCCTCGACCCGCCCTACAGTGGCATTGGTAAGACATAATGGGGAAGCCCCATTGACCCCCATCATCCCCCCTGATACATCATTAATTGTGAGAAAATTATGTGGTAATAAAAGGACTCGTGGAAATGGAAATTTGCACCTTGATGGGGTAATTTAGATGGTTCTGTAAATTGGCAGAAATTGTCAATTTGGGTATAAGTCCCTAGAATACATGAAAAAAATCATTTTTGTGTATTTTTGAGAATGTAATGAGGCTAAAATGCAGAAGAATCAACAGAAGTATTCTTATTTTGAAACAGGTTTCCAATCGTTTCAAATATCAGGTAGTGGAAATCCTCTAGGCTTGATTGAGCAATAAATTCTCATTGTGGGTGACCTCCAAAGCAACCAATTTTTTTGGAAAGGCCTTATATGATGGTGAAAAAGTACTAGATATGAAAGTAACTCAAGGTGAGTAAATTGTATTATATCAACATCATGGTAATGGTGCTATAAAAATGAAATGGAAGCACATTTGGGATCATGATCATGGTAAAATAGCTGGTTAGCTAGCAATGTGAAGAATTGAAGCAAGCCTGGGTGGATGCTTAGTGACAAGATAGTTCCAGTAATGAGCAAGGATACTCAATTGAGAGGGTTATGGTAATTTATGTTAACATGTGGAAAAAAATGTTGAATGGATAAGAATACACTCTTGCATATTGTATTTTATAATCATGGGATGGAATAAGGGAACTAAAAGGAAATGATGTTCCTTAGCAAGAATGCATGAAATGCATTCTTTATGGTCAGAATGTGCAATATGAATTGCATAAGGGGGTTGTGGAAGCCTTAGTAAGAGTAATTGGTTGTAATATCCATTATGGAGGAGTGATAGTTGTGTCTAATCATTGGAGGATGAAAGGGATCAATAATGGCCATTGGTGCCTTGGATAAGAACACATTCAATGTACTATTCTTAGCAATGTATGCAATTTGAATTGCAAGGAAGAGCCATGAAATCTCATGATTATCAAAGATGGATATTGTATTCCGTGAAAGAATGCTCAACAAGTAATGGAATAGGTTATCAGGTATGGGTTTGTGCATGCATGAAAAGAGAAGTTGCAAGATATGAGTAAGTAATGGGAATGGGTAAGGAAATTCCATTATCCCAAAAAGATGTCACTGATAGAATAAAAAATTCCAGTATGTGGACCTATCATGTGGTTCATGATAGTGATAGAGTGGCCATGCAAAGGCTATAAATTAAGAAATGAGGCATTCCCATGTGTGAATCAAGTATGTGGTTCCAAATTGGGAAAATATTTCCATGAGAAAGGAAAGAAAGTATCATAGTTGAATGAGGTGCAAGGGTATATAATGGACCTTGAAAAGACTCCCTACAGAGTTGGGATTGGATCAATTGCAGCTTTGATAAGTGCTCAGAAGTCCAACAAAGGTCAATTGCACTTGGCCATAATTCCTTAAATCAATTGGAGAAGCAAGGCATGTGAACATAGTATAATGAGAGATATTGCAATGATCAAGGAAAACTGCATAGGGATAATAAGATGGTTGCAGCATAAATTGGGAAATAATCTCGATAAGGAAATGTTAATAAAGACATAAATTTATCACCTTAAACTATTTATGTTTATAACATAATAATTGCATGTAAGTAGCAAGTATAAATGTTATACATGACTATATGTATTGAATTGTTTCTCAGTGAGAAAATCATAGCTAATGACCCCTAGTATGTTTGACAAAGAGGCCATGAAATTGGATAAACTATGATGTGGAAGAGGAATTCCATGCTATGATGAGGGATTGGAAAGGGAGAATTCCTTAAATCCTCTCTTTCTATTGTATTTATATTTTAAGAATTTTATATACAAAAAATTATGGCATAGGAATGTTGAAAATGCAAGAGATTAGATGGATGAAATGAATATGCACTAGTGGGCATATTACTAGATATTGCATAATGCATGCAAAGGTGTTTGTGTATGTATATGATATTGCATGCTTGTAAAAATAGTGAGGTTTTACATATGCAATGAGCCACTCAATATAATTATTGTGGTACTGAAATGGGATTTAGGCATGAATCCCTTGAGCCATATTTAATAATCATAAATTGGTATGTATGTGATGTTGAATGCCTCTATGTGACTAATATCCCATTGGGTATGGTGAGTTATAGGGTAGTAAGGACAAGGAGACTTATACTATCTAATTGTTTAGAATTTTGAATGCATTCATATGAAATAATATCATGTCATGTGTGTATGTTGGTTCTGAGGTTCTGAGTTTAATAGCCAAAGCATGTGGGAACTTATGGTCCTTTTTGTGGTAGTGCATGCCATATGAGATAGTCATGGTTAAGGCCATAATGTGGTTCGAATGGTAATGCTATAGTGCTACACAAGTATCCCATGAAATCCCTATTAGTGTTAATTTGGGATGAAACCTATTTTCCAACAACCAAGGGGTGAGTAAACCCTGACGTGTGGTTTGGGTGGAGAAGGAAGAAACCCAGATAAGTTAACCAAGTGATTGGGGAGATGAATGGGTGATGTGTCAAGCCGTTAGCTAGACCTTCGAAAAAATCATGGTGGAATGCATGGCATGACATTATGGTGTTCATGAATCAATGTAAGGTTGCATTTAGTGAATGTACATTGAAATATTATGAAAATATTGTGATTTTACATGCATATGTGTGGGTACATATGTCAAGATGCATTTTGTGAATGCATGGTTGTGATATATATTTCACTGCAATTTGATAATAGTTGAAATGATAGAATTATTGGCAATTCTGAGATCATTTCATGGGTTTCTATGGATGCAAGGGAAATACTTGCATGAAGAAGGCAATCATGTTTGATGGGCTATCAGGATTCTCTGTTGGAAGGATAGAGTTTCCTGAATGGATACGATTATGTAATCATGAGAATTGGAAGTTTTATTTAAATTGCATAGATAATGTGACTGTATCTTGCAATTTTATTGTGATAATGATGCACATAAAGTAAATGTATTTCATTGTCCTTGAGATAATAATATTTGATAGTGTTTGAATTATTGAGTATTATAATTTTGAGATCAATTTAGTGACTATTGTAACAATGAAAATATTATATGCACGGATACTCACAAAGTGATTGACTGATTGAAAATTTTAGATGATAGGTAGAATTGTCTTGGATATGGAAATGTGGGTAAGTCCATAATAAATATTGGAATCTACAATGTGCAAAAGCCAAAAATTATGAGAAGGGTGTCATGGTTGTGAAATTTAATTTATGTATGGAACATATTGTAAATTTCAGATTTGATATTTTGCTAATAATTACTAATGATTGTTTGGCATATCTAGAATTGTGTCAAGAGGAAATGTTGTAGGTGGATGTCTATGTTATGGGAGCAAATATAAAACCATAATGGACAGAGTTCTACCACTTACATGAGCCAAACAATATGAGGATGGCCTCATGGTTAAATAAATCTAATTTCTGTAGGAGACAGAATTGTAAATTTAGATTCGAATTTGATTATTGATGTATTGGTTGGTTGTTTGTGAATTGTGTCAGGAGGACACATTCTAGGAAGACCATGTGTTATGGCCCGCAAGAGCTAAACATCATGAGAAGAAACTCATGTTTTGGAAATCTAGTTTCTGTATGAAACATATTTGAGACATTCTAATTGAAATTATTATGATGGCATCTCATGTGAACTGCATGATTGTATGTAATGTAGGTGAGATGGTGAAAATATGCCATTGGGGAAGATGTCAGTTGTTAAGTCCAAGAATGTAAAAGAATGCCAAGAGTGGATTGGGTTTTAGAAACCCTATAAAAATTCCTTACATGTGCTTGTCTTTGCGCAATTCTATTAAACCCAATAAGAGCATCGGCACTCAGGAGGCTTGTGTGGGTATTGGTAACCTTTCTACGCTCACATTGAAGAGCATTGGAGGGATGGGTATGCACGAGGGAATGTGTAGTAGAGAAGGAGTACCATCCTTGTGTTGTGTGAGTGGGTATTTTGGGTCCATTCTAGCCTGCAGTCAAGTGAGTTACCTATGGAGTTCCTGGAGGGAACCACTGGTTTGCATAGGAGAAGGAGCCATGTAACTGTAACTTTTGTTTTATTGTTAATAAACCCAGTAGATACGTTGGATTGGAAATGATTTTTGTATGCTTGATAAACCCAGTTGGAGCACTGACTTAGCATACTGGTTAATATAATGCATGATAAACCCAGTTGGCGTACTGGCTTGGCATTGGTTATTTGAATGTTATGGTGCAGACAGTTTGCTAGTGTAGCATATATATTATATGTATGCGCAGGTGATCCAAGGCTTGTAGAAACTTGGTTACCTTTCGATGCACACCTTGAAGAGAACTGGAAGGGGTGGATACACTCAAGGGACTGTGTAGCAGAGAAGAGGTACCATCCTTGTGTTGGGTAGAGAAGGTCTTGTGGGTGCCATGGTTGTCTGAAGTCAAAGCGGGATACTTGTGGATCCAAAGGAAGATGCTCATGCAGATAATTATTTGGTTTATCTTGCATCTTCTTGCTGATTTAATGTGAATATACATGTGTATATGATTTGGTTATAGTTTTTAAACTCTTGTTAAGAGATGAATCCCATGAGAATGGATTTGACGTATGAATTGACTCATTGCTTGAGTATAGGTATTGTTGGATGCAAAGACCTTGAAGGAATTTTAAGGGTGAAATGGACATGTCGTTGTCCTAAAAGGCTTAGTGTGAGAAGTCAAAGATTGGGAATAGATCCAATCGATGTTGATGACAAGAGAGAAGGGAATCGCAGTTGCAGCTGGAAGGAAGGACATGGAACCTTGCTAAAAATAAAGAGAACATTGAGGATGTTGCTATTCCAAGGGGGAGGGGATTGTAATATCCCTATTTTGACCTCGCTGCATTAAACATGTAAATAATGTAATATCATTATAAAAATTGTGGTGAGAAGTTCAAGGCCAAGGACTAGCCATCGATTTAGTGTTTTATGTATGGGAAATTAAAAATCAATGCATATGTTTTGTGTGCTAGCCAGGCACAATAGAAATTACAAATATCATGTAAATATGAATTTTAATAAAACACCCACAACTAGCTATGCAATGCAATGCAACAAGAGTATGGGGGCATGATTTTTACAAGGAATTGGGAGGAAAATATTGAAACCCTTGAACCAATCAAGTAAATCCAAGTGTCAATGAGAGAACCCATGAACCATCAACTACCCATGTTTACTTTTGCACCCAATCATTTATTTTTCCCAAGAGTTTGTTGAAATAGTTATTATTTGGGGAAATGGAGAGGCATGGCTGCCCAATTTCCGGTATGGGAAAGCCACCATTTTGGAAATTCGTGTTTGGCTTCTTGGGAAAGAAAAGAGCTGCGAATTTTCTCCCCAAGCCGTTATTCATAAACCATTTTAGCTCTCTCATGAGTTATGAGCTTGCTGGGCATTTTTCTCCATGAAATTTCTATGCTTTCCTTCATTTTTAGCTGGGAGAAGGGAATTTTTGTGATATAGAGTAGTGTGAAAGAAGAGGATTATATTTAGGGGTCTAGGGAGGTAGTTTTTTCCATTTAAATTCCTATATACCTGTGGTATAAATAGTTTCTTCCCTGTAGTCGAATTTCCCTCCTCATAATTTGTTTTTGGGTGTGCCATCAATTGGAAGAACCAATGGGAACCCTGTTTTGTAAATTCCATAGTTAAAAATGTGTATCCATGCCCAATATTTGAGCTTGTTGTGTGTGGGAAGATTATGATATGGAAGGAATTATGTGTATCCATGGTTTTTGGCTTGAGCTTGAGTGCAATCATAGAAGAATATAAGAGTATTCATATATGGCTTGATAAACCCAACTATGGAATGGCTTGACTTAAATTTGGTGTTCATTTTGTTGTGTATAGGTTTGTAGGCTCCATTTCCTTGTACAAATCATGCCCAACTTGGGGGTGGAAAATGTGCTGAGGGATTGATGAACACAGTTGGCCTATGGCTGGGTGGAACGTTGCAGTTGCATAGCTAGTTGCTTGAGACAACTTCACATTCAAGATAAGTATTATCTATGTGTTTCGATTATGAATTGTTTTAATTTTAAGGCTGCTATAATTATATTGAAATTACATGTTAGATGTGTCTCATTTGATGATTTGTATTGATATGTTGAATGCATGTGAAATGTGTGTGGATATAGATTTTACTTCCACTGTGTTTATTTGATTATGGATTTGCACACATGTGTTTTTATCTATTTACATGAATGTGTTCATAATGAGTGGGGTCGAGTTTTGTAAAAGCCCATATTTTCAGTCATGTTCCCTTCCTTGAGTTGGATCCACGAGAGGGGACATGACACATTTGGTGCCCATTTTTTATAGGAAAACCTCATAAGTGAGCTATGTTTTAGTTTCCTATTTTGCATCATCAATACCTTTGTCATGTTCTTTACTACACATGGGTATGTGTATCGTATGTGTAGGATTGCGACCAATACACGTAGGCTACATCTTGTTTTTCCATTATAATAAAAAGACTCCATCCCTGAGTAACGACATTGGGATTCTATCATATGTATCATATCAAAACTGCCATATAGGAAATTCCTTCCTTGCATTTGCATTTTTTACCAAACATTCCCATTTATAACCATAGGGTCCTCAACCCTAGTAATGATATGACATCAATATCATTATTGCGGGTAGTATTCTTCCCTTGTGGGTTTACGCACAATTGCATCCCATTCATCTTTTGACACCCATGATTTCAAAACCCCCACAAGCCCAAGGAATTTGATCAATTTTGAAATGATCAATCCATAGTTCATCATTTTATAACTTTGCATCTACTCCCCCACCTTTAGCAGTCAATGCCATAAAAATCCTTGTCACAAGTTACGATCAAGAACCATAGTTTACCAGTCATACCTCATGAGAACTCTACCATACACTATCTTCTTCATACCGTTACCCTTGCCAAGACACCAATGGGTTCCCTAGCCTCTGAAGAAACCAATTCTATTTAGTTATTCCCGTAGGAACTAGCTGCATGGAATTGATTCATGGGGCACCTAACTTCGTATTTGCAAAACAACCCTCACATCATCATGGAAAAGGTTCCTTGACTCACTCAGAACCATGTGATCCAGATTTATGTAGGAACGAAACAAAAGATAGCATATACAGAACCATATACAGAGATATATTGCAAGAACACAGTGATACAGTAAACACATATTCTATTAAATAGCGGAAATAAAATAGACTGTAAAATACAATAGCTGGAATGGTGGTAGCTATCTCTGAGAAGAGATGTGGCCGCTATGCTCATTCATCCCAATATGAATACAAAGAGAGGCTGAAAGGGCCTATTTATGATAAGCATGAGGGAAAGAATCCCAAACATCCAAAAACCTAACCCTAGAAGATGAACCGTCATAAAGTTTGCGTCCCCAAGGTGGTTAGTTGAACAGTCAACTTCCCAAGGTCATAACTTTTGCATACAATCTTCGTTTGGGGTGCTTGGTAGCCCGTTGGAAAGGTCTATCCGAGATTTACAAACTTCTAATGACACCAAATGTGTGATGAGAAAAATCGTGTGGCCCCCCAAAATCGCCAAAAATGTCGTTTAGGGACTCAAAACGGCTTCGAAAGTTTAGGACCCGAAAAACTGCTAAAAATAGCAAATTACCAAAAGTCCCAGAAGACTGTTTTGAACCAGTTGGAAGAGGTGGGTTTCCACTGATATCCACCTGGATCGATCGTCCCTCCTTAGGAATCAATGGCCTCCATTGCATCAAATCCCTTATCTATCGAGCTGTTTGTTGAGTTGAGCTCCTGGTGCGGCATTCGCTGAAGCGGAAAGGTTGTCTTTCTTTGAAATCTTCAAAGGGTTGTAATTGTTGTTGTTGGATGTGATGGAGCTATTCAACAGTTTTGGTTTTTGTGGTATCCCTTGTCTACACTGGTGTAGATGGCTTCTTTTTGGAGGAGCACCTTGAATGCGTTGCCTTGCACTCCAGAGGCACTCGAATAGGTGATGCTGGACTGAATTTGTGTTCTTCTTGTTTCTACTGAGTAGAGGGATAATGTGCAGAGGTTGTGGATGTCTCTGCAATCTGATGTCCACCTTTAGTGGCATATGCAAGTAGGAAAAATTTCCTAGTGTGGGAGATAATATTCCTTCCCTGCTTTGTTGGGGTAGGTGCAACTATCTCTGGTGTCCGGTAGAGTTCTCCTCCCAAAGTGACAATGAAACTGCGAAGTCGTGATTCATATATAGCATGATGCTTCCACATGTATGGCTGACCTAAAAGAACATCACATACTTGATGTGGGGCCACATCACACAATACCTCATCTTCAAAGGGCTTGATCCCGTATGGTAGGAAACATTGGTGACTGACGTGGCTCCCTCTTCCTTGGCTTAGCCATCCAATGGTATATGGTTGCGGGTGTGGTGTTATTGGTAGCTCCGGTCTCTTGATGACTTCTGCTAAGATCAGGTTCTTATGGCTACCACTGTCCACAACACTGTGTCGGGGAATTCCCTTCACCCACATCTGTGAGTGGAAAAGGAGGTCCTCTTCCTCAGACTCTTCCAGTTCCTCTGGTTGAATCTGTGTGGTGGCAACAACGGAACTGGGTTCTGCATCAATGACCTGCTTCCCTTTCTGCGCGGCTATGAAATTAGGTTCTGAGTCAGAATCGGAACTAGGATCTGATTCCGAAGCTTTGAGCTCAGCCACCAATGAGGGCGCTTAGTAGCTCATTGAAAAGGTCTATCCGAGATTTACAACTTTTGAATGGGGCCAAATGCAAGCCAGAGGCAGTTATTTGGCCCCCCAAATCGCCAAAAAAGGTCATTTAGGGCCTCAAAACGGATCTAAAAGTTTAGGACCCGAAAAATCCCTAAAAATAGCAAATTACCAAAAGTGTCAGAAGACTGTTTTGAGCCAGTTGGAAGAGGTGGGTCACCACCGATATCCACCTGGATCAATCCTCCCTCCTTAGGAAGCAATGGTCTCCATTGTGTCAAATCCCTTATCTGTCAAGTTGTGTGTTGAGTTGAGCTCCTGGTGCGGCGTTCGTTGAAGCAGAAAGGTTGTCTTTGTTTGAAATATTCAAAGGGTTGTAATTGTTGTTGTTGGATTTGCTGGAGTTGTTCAACAATTTTGGTTGTTATGTTATCCTTGGTCTGTACTGGTGTAGAAGGATTCTTTTTGGAGGAGCACCTTGAATGCGTGGCCTTGCACTATAGAGGCACTCGAATAGGTGATGCTGCACTGAATTTGTGGTCTTCTTGTTTCGACTCAGTAGAGCGATAATGTGCAGAGGTTATGGATGTATCTGCGATCTAATGTCCACCTTTAGTGGCAATTGCGAGTAGGAAAAATTCCCCAGTGTTGGAGATAATCATCCTTCCCTGCTTTGTTGGGGTAGGTGAAACTATCTCTGGTATCCGGTAGAGTTCTCCTCCCAAAGTAACAATGACACTGCGAGGTCGTGATTCATATACAACATGACGCTTCCACATGTATGGCTGTTGTTAGCTCTCCAGGAAACTACCTAGGGTTATAAGCTAGGTATGCCTGGTAACTTAAGAATTCAATGTTTTTTGTAAGGATTGGATCAATGGGATGACTCAATCCGAGTATAGCATTCAGACATTCATCATGGTAAACAAATAAAACAGTGCTCTCAAGAATTGATTAATCAGCAAATACTTTGAAAAATGGATGAAGAAAAGGAATGTGACCAAACCAGTACAGAGTAGGGCTCGAGAGACATTCAAGAAACTAACATCAAGCTATGAGCTAAACAATGGAAAGAGACCATTCAAAGCTGGATAACATAGATAATAGTGAAAGGAAGATGGAAAGCTGATACCAAAGCTGAAAGAAACCTGTGATCTGTATTAGCATAAGAAAACTGAGTACAATAGCAGACTACTGCATCCAAAATCGAACCCCTTTTTTCAGTCTGAGTTCTTAGGCTTTAAAGCCTGTACAAACAGTTTTCAGATCATAAAAGCATGGATCTGTTTAATTAACTAAAACACTAATTGACAGTAAATGCCAAAAGATAGGGACTGATCCCTAAAATCAAGGAAATGATGATAAGTTGGTCTCCTTTCTTGTGCTCGATGGTTGGTGAAGTGCAGTTAGCCTCCCAAGGCTCGGTGGCTTTGAGAAGGTACGTGTAGATTCAACCTAGCTGATGTGGCACTTGATCTCTTGAACTGTTTCTTCAAAACAATGTTAAAACTAGCCAAAACACCCACTTGACTTTAATCTTGTTCAAAACCCTTTAAGATATTGATAAAACAATTTATAATTCATTCATTTTGATCAGCCTTCTGCCATTTCAGCGAACAAAGCCGAGATCTGGGCGAAATCTTAAGCGATCTGTGAAAACAGGCTTTCGGCAGCTAAGCCTTCTGCCAGTTTCACACGTTAGCTGCCGAAAGTCAGCCTTTTCGGCAGCTAATGAGCTCTTGGAGGCTCCCCTAAGCTGCCGAAACCTGTAGGATTCTTGAAAAAACTGCCTTTGGAAAAAGTCGATTTTCCCAACCGTCCGATGTCCGTTTTGCATGTTCGAATAGTCGATTTTGATCTACATATCATAAGCTATCCATTGGTGCTTCCAGATCTGAATTTGGAGTTTGGGAAGGCTGTCAAAATTTCCTCGCAAGATCACGGGATTTCAGCGAAAAATTCCTCTGTAACAGAAGCTTTGAGAAACCTCATACTGAAATTTCGTGATTTAGGATTGAATGCTGACTCTTCCCGATTGAAACGGATAACTGCTCTGATGAAAACACCTCTGAAACAGTTCCCTACTAGCTTTCCACCACCTGGCCAAAGAAGAGATCTTAACTGAGCTGATACACATGGAAACATTTTCAGCAGCTAAAGTCATTCTGGCAAACCATATTAGCTGCCGAAACTGGCCTGTTTCGGCAGTTAAGTAAGCTTCCACATACTTAGTTAACCGCCAAAAGCTGAGATTTTGAATTTGAAGGCCAAGACTCACAAAAATAAAAAAATTTACCCATTCTATCAACCAAAATGACGGTGGTCAATTTGGGAGATAACATCTGGCTCCTACTCGGGGATGGAATCCTCCCAGTGAGGTTCCGAAGAATCCCAGAACCAAGTAGTTCCAGTAGCCTTTAGCATTGGGCATGGAGTCATCAAGTCTTTAACACTGATCCCTCTGCAACATGTAGCTTCCATGCAGCCTGCTCTGCTTATTCAACAATAACTGAAAATGATCTACGTGCTCATAAAAGAGCTTATTTTCCTATTTACTCCTACACTAACTAATAGGAGCAGCATGATCAAGTAACACTGGATTTCCAATGCAGCCATGTTAGATTGTGATTTATAGGCATCTTTGATCTTGAATCAAACAACAATGGAAGCCATATCATGTAGAAAAGATGTTTGAACAGAGGATAAAGACAATCTTCTTCTGGCAGAAAAATTTTAAGATCTAAACTGCTCATGGACTCTAAATAGTCAGCAAAAGGATCATCAAAATCACAGAGCAATACCTTTTTAGACTGCTGATCCAACTGTAAATTAAAAAGATGCTGAAAACTGTCTTGAATAATCTCACTGTTGAATGCAGGCTGCTCGAAATTTGTTGGAGAAACATATAAGATGGACTGCTGATCTGGACCATTCAGATCCTCGCCTTTATCACTCTCTTCAAAAGTGCTGCAATCTACCTTTGTCTGCAAGTCTGGAAGATGTGGGCTGCTCGTAACACATGCTGCTACAACATCAACACATCCGGGATCTTGATTCACGTGCTCTAGCTGAAGATTAGATAACCCCTGCAAATCTAGAAATTGTAGGCTGTCTTCTTCAATCTCGGTAGATCTGAAGATGTCACTTGTAAATTTGTCAATCTGTTCAACATCTTCAAGGTTTTCAGAGATAAAAACTTGATCTTCATGACAACTAACAACAGTAGATGCGTTTGATATGATGTCAAAAGCATCACTAAGATTGTCATAGTGTGAAACATTTATCTCCTGATCATGATGAATAGTATCCTGTACAGCAACATATTCTCCCTGAAGTTCTACTTTCGAAAGATTAAACTCATGACAACACTCAGGAAAAAGAAGATCAGCTGAATAAATTTTCTCGTAATATGAATTGAAAGCCACATGGAAATCCTTCATAGAATGGACACTAACAGCAGGAAGGGATTGACACCATTCACGAGCCTTTCCTTCTAAAGAAAATTTGAACAGCTTGATCAAGACATCTTCGTGAACAAAGCCATGTTCAAGCATGCATTGATGAAAATTGAATAAGTGCTCACCGGGATGATCATACTTACTTCCTCTGAATCTAGGAAGATAATCATCCCATTCATTTATAGTTGGCACTGGATGCAGAAAACCAGCTATATCTGAAAAATCACAGAAAGCATACCTCTTAGCTAAGATCTTTTCCATTTCATACCAGTGGAATCACCAACAGAATTCTGAACAATGGAGTCGCCACTGAGTTCATCCTTCATGGAGTCGCCAGATAGATGATTATAACCAATAAGTGTCTACCCCTTGTCTATCATCAAAGAGTAGATCTATGTCGTCTCCCAGGAAGATCAGCTTCTCACCTCGCTCCCCGGCAACGGCGCCAATTTGTTAGCTCTCCAGGAAACTACCTAGGGTTATAAGCTAGGTATGCCTGGTAACTTAAGAATTCAATGTTTTTTGTAAGGATTGGATCAATGGGATGACTCAATCCGAGTATAGCATTCAGACATTCATCATGGTAAACAAATAAAACAGTGCTCTCAAGAATTGATTAATCAGCAAATACTTTGAAAAATGGATGAAGAAAAGGAATGTGACCAAACCAGTACAGAGTAGGGCTCGAGAGACATTCAAGAAACTAACATCAAGCTATGAGCTAAACAATGGAAAGAGACCATTCAAAGCTGGATAACATAGATAATAGTGAAAGGAAGATGGAAAGCTGATACCAAAGCTGAAAGAAACCTGTGATCTGTATTAGCATAAGAAAACTGAGTACAATAGCAGACTACTGCATCCAAAATCGAACCCCTTTTTTCAGTCTGAGTTCTTAGGCTTTAAAGCCTGTACAAACAGTTTTCAGATCCTAAAAGCATGGATCTGTTTAATTAACTAAAACACTAATTGACAGTAAATGCCAAAAGATAGGGACTGATCCCTAAAATCAAGGAAATGATGATAAGTTGGTCTCCTTTCTTGTGCTCGATGGTTGGTGAAGTGCAGTTAGCCTCCCAAGGCTCGGTGGCTTTGAGAAGGTACGTGTAGATTCGACCTAGCTGATGTGGCACTTGATCTCTTGAACTGTTTCTTCAAAACAATGTTAAAACTAGCCAAAACACCCACTTGACTTTAATCTTGTTCAAAACCCTTTAAGATATTGATAAAACAATTTATAATTCATTCATTTTGATCAGCCTTCTGCCATTTCAGCGAACAAAGCCGAGATCTGGGCGAAATCTTAAGCGATCTGTGAAAACAGGCTTTCGGCAGCTAAGCCTTCTGCCAGTTTCACACGTTAGCTGCCGAAAGTCAGCCTTTTCGGCAGCTAATGAGCTCTTGGAGGCTCCCCTAAGCTGCCGAAACCTGTAGGATTCTTGAAAAAACTGCCTTTGGAAAAAGTCGATTTTCTCAACCGTCCGATGTCCGTTTTGCATGTTCGAATAGTCGATTTTGATCTACATATCATAAGCTATCCATTGGTGCTTCCAGATCTTAATTTGGAGTTTGGGAAGGCCGTCAAAATTTCCTCGCAAGATCACGCGATTTCAGCGAAAAATTCCTCTGTAACAGAAGCTTTGAGAAACCTCATACTGAAATTTCGTGATTTAGGATTGAATGCTGACTCTTCCCGATTGAAACGGATAACTGCTCTGATGAAAACACCTCTGAAACAGTTCCCTACTAGCTTTCCACCACCTGGCCGAAGAAGAGATCTTAACTGAGCTGATACACATGGAAACATTTTCGGCAGCTAAAGTCATTCTGGCAAACCATATTAGCTGCCGAAACTGGCCTGTTTCGGCAGTTAAGTAAGCTTCCACATACTTAGTTAACCGCCAAAAGCTGAGATTTTGAATTTGAAGGCCAAGACTCACAAAAATAAAAAAATTTACCCATTCTATCAACCAAAATGACGGTGGTCAATTTGGGAGATAACAGCTGTCCTAAAAGAACATCACATACTTCAAGTGGGGCCACATCACACAATACCTCATCTTTGAAGGGCTTGATGCCATATGGTAGGCGACATTGGTGACTGACTCGGATCCCTCGTCCTTGGCTTAGCCATCCAATGGTGTATGGTTGTGGGTGTGGTGTTATTGATAGCTCCAATCTCTTGATGACTTCTGCTGAGATCAGGTTCTTCTGGCTATCGCTGTCCACAACAAAGTGTAGGGGATTTCCCTTCACCCACATCTATTAGTGGAAAAGGCGCTCCTCTGGCTCTGACTCTTCATATTTCTCTAGTTGAATCTGTGTGGTGGAAACAACGGCACTGGGTTCTACATCAATTACTTGCTTCTCTTTCTGTGGGGTTGTGAAATTAGGTTCTAAGTCAGAATCGGAACTAGGATCTGATTCTGAAGCTTTGATCTCATCCACCAATGACTGTTTTGAGTGACATTCATTAGTGTTGTGCCAAGGGCTTTTGTGAAACTTGCACCACTTCCCGGTGTCCTTCTTTGTCTTTTCGTTACCCTTCCTCGCTTATGGTTGGGACTGGTTGTCCTTTCCCTGCCCCATGTTCTGTGAGATAGAGTTTCCCTTTCCTTGCTTCTGCGCAGGTCCAAAGTCACGCTTGTTCTTTTGCTGAAATGTTTGCTCAATTTTGACAACATATCGATAGGCGGATCTGAGTGAAGAGATTTCCAGGAAATCCATCTCTGTTCGTATGTACCAGTGTAGGCCACTGTGATATTTCAGTACTAGGTGCTGCTCCGAGTCCTTGATACCTAGCTTTGTGCGCAAGGTAAAAAATTTGTTGGTGTACTCCGACACCGTTTGGTCCCTTTCTTGGTGCAGAATGATCCATTTTGTGTACTGGTCATCATAGTTTCCAACAGGGTAATATTATTCCTTGACGGCATCTATAAAATAGGCCCAAGTGGGATTGGAATATTCAAACAATCCAGACTCGTCTGATGAGTTTTGCTCACAATAAGTTTCCCACCAATTTTTGCATGGGGGGTGGCCTTAAGGAGTCCAAACACGATCTTTTCCCTGTCGAAAAAATTGTGGAGAGAGAAATACCCTTCTAGTAGATTCAACCATTTATCTAGGGCATCAACATCGATTTGGCCTTCAAATAAAGGGATATCAAAATTAACTTGTACCTTGAAGGGAGTCGTATCTCCAAAATGGCTGCTCGTTGAGGGTGCATTTGCCACTGTTGGCATGCATCGAAGGATCTGGGCAAAATTATCCATCATCTCGCTCCTCTGTCGCACGAGGGATTCCTCAAGGAACAACTTGATAGGATCTACTGCTCCATCGTCTCTCTTTTCTTCCTCCATGGGAGGCCGTTTGGGGAAGTGAGAGTGGTCTTCCCCAAGTGAAACTAGTTCGAGACCCAACTCTATGTATCCTAACCTCGTCGGGGACATGCATTGAGAAACAATCAAAGAGCAGACCGATCTGATACCACAGATCCAGATTTATGTGGGAACGAAACAAAAGATAGCATATACAAAAGCATATATAGAGATATATTGCAAGAACACAGTGATACAGTAAAAACACATATTCTATTAAATAGCGGAAATAGAACAGACTGTAAAATAAAATAGTTGGAATGGTGTCTCAGAGATGTGGCCGCTATGCTCATTCGTGACAAGATGAATACAAAGAGAGGCCGAAAGGGACTATTTATCATAAGCATGAGGGAAAGAATCCCAAACATCTAGAAACCTAACCCTGGAAGATGAACCATCATAAAGTTTGCGGCCCCAAGGTGGTTAGTTGAACAATCAACTTCCCGGGGTCATAACTTTTGCATATGACCTTCGTTTGAGGTGCTCGGTAGCCCGTTGGAGAGGTCCATCTGAGATTTACAACTCCCAACTATGGTCGGTGGCATGTCGAGGGAAACCATGTGGCCCCCAAAATTGCCAAAAAGGGTCGTTTAGGTTCTCAAAACGGCTCCAGAAGTTTAGGACCCGAAGAACTGCTAAAAATAGCAAATTACCAAAAGTGCCAGAAGGCTGTTTTGAGCCAATTGGAAGAGGTGGGTCGCCACCAATATCCACCTGGATCAATCGTCCCTCCTTAGGAAGCAATGGTCTCCATTTCGTCAAATCCCTTATCTGTCGAGCTATGTGTTGAGTTGAGCTCCTTGTGCAGCGTTCGCTAAAGTGGAAAGGTTGTCTTTCTTTGAAATCTTCAGAGGGTTGTTATTGTTGTTGTTGGATGTGCTGGAGCTGTTCAACAGTTTTAGTTGTTGTGGTATCCTTGGTTTTCACTTGTGTAGATGGCTTCTTTTTGGAGGAGAACCTTGAATGAGTGGCCTTGCACTGCAGAGGCACTCGAATAGGTGATGCTACACTGAATTTGTGTTCTTCTTGTTTCTGCTGAGTAGAGGGATAATGTGTAGAGGTTGTGGATGTCTCTACGATCTGATGTCCACCTTTAGTGGCAATTGCGAGTAGGGAAAATTTCCCAGTGTGGGAGATAATTTTCCTTCGTTGCTTGGTTGGGGTAGGTGCAACTATCTCTGGTATCCGGTAGAGTTCTCCTCCCAAAGTGACAATGACACTGCGAGGTCGTGATTCATATACAACATGACACTTCCACATGCATGGCTGTCCTAAAAGAACATCACATACTTCAAGTGGGGCCACATCACACTATACCTCATCTTTGAAGGGCTTGATGTCATATGTTAGGCGACATTGGTGACTGACGCAGATCCCTTGTCCTTGGCTTAGCCATCCAATGGCGTATGGTTGTGGGTGTGGTGTTATTGGTAGCTCTAGTCTCTTGATGACTTCTGCTGAGATCAGGTTCTTATGGCTGCCGCCTTCCACAACAATGTGTAGGGTAATTCCTTTCACCCACATCTTTGAGTGGAAAAGGCACTCCTCTGCCTCTGACTCTTCAGGTTCCTCTGGTTGAATCTGTGTGGTGGAAACAACATCACTGGGTTCTGCCTCAATGACCTACTTCCCTTTCTGCGCGGCTATGAAATTAGGTTCTGAGTCAGAATCGGAACTAGGATCTGATTCCGAAGCTTTGAGCTCAGCCACCAATGACTGTTTTGAGCGACATTCATCAGTGTTGTGCCAGGGGCTTTTGTGGAACTCACACCACTTCTCGGTGTCCTTCTTTGTCTTTTCGCTACCTTTCTTCGCTTGTGGTTGGGATTGGTTGTCCTTTCCTTGCCCCATGTTCTGTGAACCAGAGTTTCCCTTGCCCTGCTTCTGCGCAGGTCCGAAGTCACGCTTGTTCTTTTGCTGAAATTTCTGCTCGATTTTGACAGCATATTGATAGGTGGATCCGAGTGAAGAGATTTCCAAGAAATCCATCTCTGTTCGTATGTACCGTTGTAGGCCACTGCGATATTTCAGTACTAGGTGCCACTCAGAGTCCTTGATACCTAGCTTTGTGCACAAGGTATGAAATTTGTTGGTATACTTCGACACTGTTTGGTCCCTCTCTTGGTGCAGAATGGTCCATTTTGCGTACTGGTCATCATAGTTTCCAACAGGATAATATTGTTCCTTGATGGCTCCTATAAAAGAGGCCCAAGTGGGATTGGAATATTCAAACAATCCAGACTCGTCTGATGAGTTTTGCTCACAATAAGTTTCCCACCAATTTTTTACATGGGGGACGGCCTTGAGGAGTGCAAAGATGATCTTTTCCTTGTTGGAAAAATTGTGGACAAAGAAATACCCTTCTAGTAGATTCAACCATTTATCTAGGGCATCGGCATCGATTTGGCCTTCAAATAAATGGATATCAAAATTAACTTGTACCTTGAAGGGAGTCGTATCTCTGAAATGGCTGGTCCTTGAGGGTGCATTTGCCACTGTTGGCATGCGTCGAACGATCTAGGAAAAATTATCCATCATCTTGTTCCTCTGTCGCGCGAGGGCTTCCTCGAGAAACACCTTGATAGGATCTACTGCTTCGTCATCTCTCTTTTCTTCCGCCATGGGAGGCCATTTGGGGAGGTGAGAGTGGTCTTCCCTAAGTGAAACTAGTTCGAGACCCAACTCTCTGTATCCTAACCTCGTCGAGGACATGCACCTAGAAACAATCAAAGAGCAGACCACTCTGATACCACTGATCCGGATTTATGTGAGAACGAAACAAACGATAGCATATACAGAACCATATAAAGAGATATATTGCAAGAACACAGTGATACAGTAAACACATTCTATTAAATAGTGGAAATAGAATAGACTGTAAAATACAATAGTCGGAATGGTGATAGCTATCTCTGAGAAGAGATGTGGTCGCTATGCTCATTCGTGCCAAGATGAATACAAAGAGAGGCCGAAAGGGCCTATTTATCATAAGCATGAGGGAAAGAATCCCAAACATCCAAAAAACTAACCCTAGAAGATGAACTGTCATAAAGTTTTCTGCCCCAAGGTGGTTAGTTGAACAGTCAACTTCTCGAGGTCATAACTTTTGCATACGATCTCCATTTGGCGCACTCGGTAGCCCGTTAGAAAGGTCTATCGGAGATTTACAAATTTAGAATGGAATTAATTATACCTTAAGGGAAACTATTTGGCCCCCCAAATCGCCAAAAAAGGTCGTTTAGGGCCGCAAAACGGCTCTGGAAGTTTAGGACCCGAAAAATTGCTAAAAATTGCAAATTACCAAAAGTGTTAGAATACTGTTTTGAGCTAGTTTGAAGAGGTGGGTCACCACTGATATCCACCTAGATCACCACAGGAATTTCACCCATGGTCAAATTCATTTCCCTTTTTTTTCAAAACCATGGGAATCTTTCTTATCATCAAATTGGTCACTTGACAGCCCAAAAATGTGGGGATCCCACCAATTATTCTTTATGTACAAACTATTCTCAAATCCACTCAAAACCATGGGAGCATCACTATTCCTTTGGGGAAAACCCCTAGTCAACTTTGATCGATGTGATTGAGTCACCCTATCCCCAAGCTTATACGTTTTGTTAATCACCATCATCCTCAATGTCATGTCGATAAAAAAACCCTTCATCTGCAATTTGTCTCCCTCCGTTGCACTATTTTCCATTATTTTGAAGAATGTTTCTGACCTGTAATCTTCCCGATTTGACATTGATTAAAGGAATTCACGAGCCTCACGATTACCATCCAGTCTTGTGTCAGGTTTTTCATTCCAATCGTTGGTTAGAACATGATCTTAGTTCTTAGGATAAGACCCTCATGTTATCGTGTACTTCAGCTCTCGTCAACATCAAATCATTACATTTTGAGAGTTGCAATAGTTGGAGTTGTACGTTGGGGTCCCTTTCAATCACTATAAGAGATTGTGATCCGGATTTATGTGGGAACAAAATGAAAGAGCAGGTTCATAATCACATATAGAGATATATTGAAAAGAACATAGTGATACAGTAAACACATATTCTATTAAATAGCAGAAATAGAACAGACTGTAAAATACAACAGCTAGAATGGTAGTAGCTATCTCTGAGAAGAGATGTGGCCGCTATGCTCATTTGTGCCAAGATGAATACAAAAAGAGGCCGAAAGGGCCTATTTATCATAAGCATGAGGGAAAGAATCCCAAGCATCCAAAAACCTAACCCTAGAAGATGAAAAGCCACAATTTGGTGGACCCCGTTTTGGGTAGTTTGGTGTATCAACTTCCCGGGGGTATAACTTTTGCATACGATCTTCGTTTTGGGCACAGGATATATCGTTAGAAAAACCTACCCGAGGACTATGCTAATTATTGCGAATGGGGTCATTCACTTGGCAAGATTCCCCAAAAAATGTCCTTTAGGGCCTCAAAACGACTCCAGACGTTTAGGACCCGAAAAACTGTAGAAAAATTACTAGAAAATTATCGAAATGGGAAACTGTTTTAAGCTAGTGGATGTTGACCAACATGACCTCGGTCGACAAGGGTTCACCTCACTATTGATGCATACCATAGTCTCCCTGGGCACCGGCCTGAGCAGGTTTGAGCCCGCCCAGCAACACCTGTAGAGCGGATGAGGTCTCACCCGAGGCGTCTAGGAAGAGAAGACGGAACCATATTTCCGCCGAGGGAGGAGGTGAGTTGTGGCTGCATGGACTAACTCTATTGCAGTACTTAAACAGAAACTTTAAGCATTCGACATGGATTTATAACATATTACTTAATCGCAGCATTTACCATCACAGCAACAGTAAGTAGACATTGCATCAGGAAAATATAACAACATTCATATATCGCAACATTGCACAAAGACTGTACCAAAAAATCATCATTGTATTACTATCATATTCATATACCAAAAGAAAAACATAGATCTCTTCATACATTCACCTTCTTATTGCTCTCCTTGCTCTTCTTGTTCTCTCCCTAACACTTACAACTCTCATCTATTTATAGGCCGCTACCATTACAATGTTTGTCCACTTACAAACGACTTCGTAACCGACCCTATGGACAAATGACCCAATATCTAACTGACTTGGTCCAAATGACCCAAAAACCCGCATACCGCAGTACAATTGACTCAACATTACATAACTTGTGGTCTAAGTGACCCAAAACACACCAACTATGGTATACTTTAACACAAAATACTCCTTCCGTGCCCTCATCTGATGTGTCGCAGCGTCGGTAGTACTGCGACATTTCCTCATCAAACCGCTTGCCAACAGGCCCCCAACACAATCTTGTGGCTTTCCCTCGAGCCACGTTAACTGCTGGACATAGTACACGCCGTGGTCTTTACTTTGAAGTCAGCATATGGTTGTTCGACGTTCCGCACGAGCTCCTGAGCATCCTTAGCCGCTGCCTGACTACTGATCACATCGTTTGCAGATGGGTGATCAGTAGGCTTGTCCATGACCTACTATTGATACTTATGTACTACTTGTAGAGCTTCACTACCCTGTAGCATCAGTTTCCCACTAATGTCCTAGAATTCTTCCAACTGAGCTGCACATGTCTTCTGTCATTCATCTGCCTTGGCGACCCATTGTTGCAAGTCCTTCAGCTCGTGCAACTTAGCAACTTGCTCAGAAAATCAGATCACATCCAAGAACTATGCAATAAATTAACCTCTCATATAAAAAATCTCACACAACTGCTCAAAGACACAAAAATTACGCATAAGAATGGAATTCTGTATTACTTCTCATGAATAATAATTACACCAACCAACATATGAATTTTGTAGTCTATTATTAAATAACATTACAGAAATAATTCGAATGGCTAATGATGCCAAAAGAATCTTCCATCCATCAGAGTTTCTAAAACTGCCCATCCCCCCTAAGTGGTAAGTTGGCTTTCCAAATCTGCTCAAAAGCTAACGAATTGCTAAATTAGTGAACTGAAGGTGAAATATAGGTAAAAGCAATGCCAAATACAAAATTTGGGTGGAAATAGATTTAAGGAAAGTTTTTGGTGAATAAAACACTTTCCTAGGTTGACTAGCTCTTTTTCTTTGGGGGAAAAAGCAATAAAAGCAGCAGCTTTCTTCACAAATGCACCCTTCTTCACAAATCTTATCCAGAATTGTTTAGGAATGCACCCAAGTGTCCTAGGAGACTTGTAGAACACACCTCAGATGGAATCTTATCCTTCCAAGTTGCCTTATGGGCCTCACAATGGCAATTTCCTCAATTATTACATAGAATTAACCATAAATGATTAATTAAAGCATCTTATGTAAATAATTAAATGGTAGGAAGGATTAATTATTCCAACACCCCCTCTTAAGTCTGACTTGAATGATCTAAATATATAAAAATGCTAAGGGCCCAGTAATAAGACTTGGTCACCCCGTACAAAATACTGTCGGTCCACAAAACAAGGATAGAAGGAAAACCTCATGGGAAAAACCTTCCCTCAAAATATGGACATAACAAAATTGAAAGGTTGCTGATAAACCCTTAACTCCACCACATGTCCAACCATCCCAAGCAGTTATCTAAGATAGCTGAATGTCTTCTCTGTGAAAGCCTTGGTGAAGATATCTGCAGTTTGCTCACATGTAGGGCAATACTGCAAATCTATGATCTGGTCATGCACTAGTCCTTTGATGTATTGCATATGAATATATATGTGCTTGGTCCTTTGCCTCTGTACTGGATCACATGAAACTCTAATGGCACTCTGGTTGTCACAATAAATGACAGTAGGAGTACTGAAAGCAATCTCAAACTCTGACAAAATCCCCTGCAACCAGACACATTGTGTAGCAGTGTTCATTGCTCCTTTGTACTCTGCCTCCGCTGAAGATAGTGCTATGGCATTTTGTTTCTTGATGGACCAACAAACAGGGCCACCTCCAAGCATAAATACAAATCCTGATGTGGATTTCCTGTCAAGGCTATCACCGGCCCAATCCAAATCTGTGAAACTCAAGAGATCTAAGCTAGAATCTGCCACATAGTGAATCCCATCACTCTTTGTGCCCTGCACATAATGAAGGATTCTTTTTGCAGCCCTCCAATGTAACTCATGTGGCTTCTCCATGTATCTAGATGCCACACTCACAGCATATGCAAGATCTGGATGAGTGTGAATCAAGTAGAGTAAGCTGCCAATCAACTGTCTGTAGAGTGTACTGTCAAAAAGCGATGTAGATTCTGCTTCTTCCATTCTGACTCCAGAAAGTTATGGAGTCTTCGAAGGCTTGCAATCAGCCATCTTAAACTTCTTCAACAGATCAGAAGCATACTTTGACTGACATACCTCGGTACCTTCTTTTGTTTGTGAAATTTCAAGCCCCAAAAATTGCTTGAGAATTCCCAAGTCACTCATGGAGAATGCTTGGTGCATTGCGGTCTTAAGAGTTGCTATTTGTTCAGTGCTATCACATGTGATAAGAAAATAATCAACATACAACACCATTAACATAATAAAACCATCAACAAACTTCATATAGACATTTGGATCAGATTTACACCGAACATAGGATTGTGACAGCAAAAAACTATCCATCTTTGCATACCAAGCCCTGGGGGCTTGCTTGAGTCCATACAAAGATTTTTTCAACCTAAAAACAAGGTTTGGATCTGATGTGTACCCCTGCGGCTGCTGCATATATATACCTCCTCGAGTTCCCCATGGAGGAAAGCACTTTTCACATCCATGTGATGTACTTCCCACCGCTTGGAAGCTGCCACTGCCAAAACTAGTCTAATGGAGTCTTTCTGAGCTACCGGTGAAAATGTTTCATTATAATCAAGTCCTTGGACCTGAGAATACCCCTTTGCTACCAGCCTTGCCTTGTAATTAATGGCTGTACGATCCACTGCACATTTAGTCTTATAAATCCATTTGCATCTTACCAACTTTCTACCTGCGGGGAGCTTGACTAGCTCCCAAGTTTCATTCTTCTGCAGAGACTGAAACTACTCATCCATAGAAATCTGCCATCTAGGATGATGTGAGGCATCCTCATATGTTTGTGGATCAGAATCTATCATCATATAGCACTTCTCAGAAAGATAAGGATCATTCACATTGAGAGCAATCTCAAACTGTGATCTAGTCCTCCTTTGGTCCTGAGGGTTACCTGCTAGTTCACCTGCTGCTTGCAAAGTTTTTGCAGCCGAATTAGGCCTTGTAGGTGATTTTGCATCTGCAATAAATTTATCCTCATCATCAGAAATATCAGAATAAAAAATATCAACAACATCACTTACTTCTTCTTTAGTCGGTGGTGAAGATGAGTCTCCAATTTCTGCACTCTGAGAGGTCTCTTCCTCAAACTGCACACTTCTTTCGATGAATGCTTTATCAGTTGTCATGTTCAGCAACTTATATTCTTTGGAGTCCTCTAAATATACCACAAAAAAACATGGTTGTATTTGGGGCTGCATAGCCCTCCTCTTCTCAATCGGAATCCTAGCCCAAGCCTTTGAGCCAAAAATCCTGAAATGAGAGATGTCCGGTTTTTTACCTGTCCAAGCCGTTTTTTACCTGTCCAAGCCTCGAAAGGAGTGATACCTTTGAGAGCTTTGTGTGGAACTATGTTCTTAATATAGGTGGCACAATTTATTGCTTCAACCCATAGCTTAGGAGACAAACCTTTTGCCTCAAGCATGCATGTGTCCATCTCCTTAAGAGATATGTTCTTTCTCTCAACAACCCCATTCTGCTGAGGTGTATATGGAACTGTATGTTGCATCTGTATGCCCGATGAGGCACAAAATTGCTGAAAATATGATTTCACATACTCACCACCATTATCAGACCTTAACACTTTAATATGCCTACTAGACAAATTCTGAATTGAGGACTTGAATAGCTTGAAAAACCCAAAAACTTATGATTTAAGCTTGATGAAATAAACCCAATAGTACCTGCTAAACTCATCTATGAATATGAGAATGTATTTTGTTGAATTCAATGACTCATGAAGGAATGGAACTGCTATGTCAGTGTGTATAAGTTCCAATGGTGTAGTGGTTCTCTCAGTGGTAGATCTCCCATACTTGTGCTCAGGGTGTTTTCCTAGGATGCAGGATTGACAGACACCTTTGGAAAATTTGATATTGGGCAGCCCTATAACCATCTCTTTCTCATGAAGTTGGGAAAGGTATTTGTAGTTTAGGTGGCCAAATATTTCATGCCATATATTTCTGGACTCATTGGCATGGGTTAGTAGAGCAGAAGGTGAGGAGTTTGGCACAAAATGAGAAAACTTGTAGATTCTAGAACAATGGTCAGTAGTACCAAATGCAATAATTTTTCCTGTTGAAATTTCTGCTATTTCAACATCATTGGGGGTAAAGGTGACTCTCTTGGGAATCCCTATATGGGTCATCTGATAGACTGATAGTAGGTTTGTAGCAATTCCAGGGACATATAAAACATTATTAAATGACCCAAACTCGCGATCTATGCTACCTTTGCCTTTGCTAGAGGTTTCATAATTGTCTCCCAATACAATATTCAGACCACTAGAAGAGTCAAGTGAAGTAAAATACTTACTTGCAGACAACATGTGTCTTGAAGCACTGAAATCAATGATGAATGATGAAGATTGGGAAGTGCCGGCCATCAGTGCATGAACTCTCTCTTTGTCATTGGAATTTGATCCTCCATCTTTTCTTCTTGCGCTCTCTGGGAGAGGGATGTTGGCTTTCTCCAATGCGTGAGTTAATTGGTCGATGGTCTTCTTCATACAAGAGCTTTCGGGATGAAATCCCTTGCTGCAATATGCGCACTTTGTCCTCTCATTCTTCTTGTTCGGATTCTTCTTGGATTTTGATGGCTCTCCATTAAATTATGCTTGTCTTTCCGCTCATTGGTGGGCTTCTTGAAGTTTCCTTTCTTCTTTCCTTTCGAATTCTTTGAGTCTCCAACACTTAGACAATGGTCTTTGGATGGATTTTTAATGGCTCCCATTAGGACCAGCTTTTCTTTCACTTGAGTTAATGACTCCATAAATTCTGAAAGTGACGGGCTCTTCCAATTTTTAATTGCTTTCCGGGTGGAATGGAAGGTGGAGACAAAAATTGAATAGTCCAGGCCAAGCTTGGAGAGAATGGCCAAAACTAATTGCTCATATTTCTTGTCTATTCAACATTGCTTTAGCTGCAATACAAGAGACTTGAATTTGGAGAAGAAGTCTTGTATATTATCAAAATTCTGTGGGCTCAAAGAGACTAGCTCGTTATCCAATTGGTGGCCTCTCAATTCATCGGTTTTACTGAACAATTCTTGAAGTTTCAGCCATACTTCATTGGGTGAAGTGAGGACATCAAGATGAAATAAGAGTTCTCTGGATTTAGTGAGACATAACAGCCCATAGGCTTCATCCCTTCAATTATGCCATTTAGATTTCTCCATTGTTGAGGTTGGCTCAGCTTCTGTTGCCATGGTCACCCTGTAGAGCCCTTTGCTCCTCAGTAGAATCTCGATCTATGCTTTCCAATCAAAATAATTGAAAGGAGTGAGGATGATCTGCTTTGTATGATCCATTTCTGCAACTGATATAACTTTTGGACTGAATTTAGAACACTTATGGATTCCAAAATGCGCCCTGCAGAGAATAGAATTCACCTGGTGAATTGATCAATGTGCCCTTCCTGAGACTGTTGGATCCTGCAAGACAATCAATAGATGAAAGGAATATCTTGATGGCTCTAATACCATGTGAAAATCAGATCACATCCAAGAACTATGCAAGAAATTAACCTCTCTCATATAAACAATCTCACACAACTGCTCAAAGACACAGAAATTATGCATAAGAATGGAATTCTGTATTACTTCTCATGAATAATAATTACACCAGCCAACATATGAATGTTGTAGGCTATTATTAAATAACATTAGAACAATAATTCGAATGGTTAATGATGCCAAAATAATCTTCCATCCATCAAACTTTCTAAAACTGCCCATCCCCCCAGGTGGCAAGTTGGCTTTCCAAATCTACTCAAAAGCTCATGAATTGCTAAATTAGTGAGCTGAAGGTGAAATATAGGTAGAAGTGATGCCCAATACGAAATTTGGATGGAAATTGAGTTAAGGAAAGTTTTTGGTGAATAAAACACTTTCCTAGGTTGACTAGCTCTTTCCTTTGGGGGAAAAAGCAGTAAAAGCGGCAGCTTTCTTCACAAATGCGCCCTTCTTCACAAATCTTATCCAGAATTGTTTAGGAATGTGCCCAAGTGGCCTAGGAGACTTGTAGAACACACCTCAGATGGAATCTTATCCTCCCAAGTTGCCTTGTGGGCCTCACAATGGCAATTTCCTCAATTATTACATAGAATTAACCATAAATGATTAATTAAAGCATCTTATGTAAATAATTAAATTGTAGGAAGGCTTAAATATTCTAGAAATTGCTCCATTGGTGGCAGGGTTCTAATCGCAGCCTTTAATGTGGCCACCTATCCCTCTGCTTCCTATCGGGATTTAGTGAGTTGTTCAGCTTGCTCATCGTGAATGATGCAGCCCCAAAAGTGTACCGTGTCAAGGATGAGCCTGGTTGCCTATGTTTCTAGCTCCTCCATCTGGGTGCAACTTCCTCGAGTGCCCTTTTTCATTCATCCACCTCAGCCTGAGGCGTACGCAGTTTCAGCTGGGCCTTCAACATGTCGTTCTCCTACCGCAACTGAACAATGGAAGTTCCCAGTCGCTGCACCTGTTCGAGCACATCGGTCTCAGGAATGGGCTCCGGTGTATGCTGGCATGCATCACAAATAGCTGCCTCTAACTTCACGCTGTAGTCCCACAGACGGGTCTTTTCTATGATAAGAAAATACTGATCCTTTTTAAGTGCTCCAAGTGTGCGACCCTTCTCGGCCCGCTCCTTCTTAAGGTCAGCTTCAAGGTCATCCACTGCTTTCCGTGCTGTAGCAGCCCTACTTGTAAGCTCGTCAATAGAAGTGGTTGTAGCTACCTCGCTTTCATGCAAGTGTTGATATCTCTTGATGATTTCATGCATTCTATCTGCCATTTCCTGGGAGGCGACCCTCTGCATTGTCACCAGCGCCATTAGTTCATTAACATTGACAATCACCTGGGCAACTGTCTGTAGCACTGTTTGCAAAGCCTCGTTGTCGGTCATAACCGCAGTCGTGGGAATGCTGATATTCTGGACCCGGGGCATGGTGCGGATTGTGACTGTTTCCTGCATGGGTACATTACCAGGTTCGTTTTCTGAAACTGCGTTACACAAAGAATCCATACAAGTAGTGATCGCAGCGAAACCCTCCTCCGCCTTGAGGGAAATCTTGTCGATAACCATTGTGGCGGCATGGTTGAGAGCTATCATTAACCGTCCCAATTGTGCCTCCACTGGTAAATACATACCACTAATTTTCGCATGCTCGTGGTGTCATTTTGATCGGTTTTCTTCAAGAGCATGGTCATTATCATCCATCATTGGTGTTCTGATCGACTCGTGATCAGAATCATGCTGAATCTGCTGATCCTGTGCTGATACTCGATCCTTGGGACCCACTGGCGGACCTCCAACATCAATCTCCTCTGAACTCATGGGTTTTCGTGAGGCCGCTAGCCTCTCATTCAAGATAACCTCCAAATCTTCTGTTGTCACCTTATACTTGGTCTGCAACCATTATTGATCAATATCACAGTGAGCTTGTATATGTATGACACTTGGCCATATTGCAAATGCCATGACAGGTTTGAACCATGCCACAGTATCTTCAGATATGCGTGGGACCTATGTTGATGTGTCACAAAGAATTTCCAAATACAGCCAAAACTACAATTGGCACTCCCAGATTCACTCGGGCTCTCGTACATACAATAGATTTTGATAACGCACCCCTCGTCATTCCGCTGCAGCTGGGCAGTCCATGCCCTGGTAAGTGTCAGGCTCTTTCCATGCAACTAGAGCAATCCACAGCAACAACCAACTATATGAAAAAGCACCTCTACCCAATTGGACCGCTGTGACGTCCTTCATCAATTGATTCAAGAGATATAGGGACCAGTTCATCTGGACTCCTTCCGCACATTGCTCTACACAAGCAACTATTCCCGCATTACATTGGTTAGGGTGACCTCCCCTAATCACCTTACAGGATAGGATCTTAATGCCCATGAGTACCACCTGATCGTTGCAGCTACTGGTGCGATACCCATGCCCATCCGATTCCAAGCCGTACTTCTGTGCCAACTGATGCGCTTGCTTCTTCTCATTTTCCTTCCCTTGAATAAATTGCGCCAGATCAACGCCATTCCTAGGCAAGCCGGTAATGAATGAAATCAAGTCAACAGTGACCGGGACCTCTCTGTCTAGCCACAACGAACCCCCATGGAAGCATGACAAGAGTTTCTTTACACAGGCACCAACTTCCGCTAGGCGCCCAAAATGTGGCATGCTAATTATCCCTAACAAGGCGGCCTGCCGCAGTCCTCGTGCCCAGTCGTGTATCTCTGGAACTGGTGAATGGCGTGTCTCAGGCACATAGGGTGCTGATGCAATTTTTGGGTAGGCCACCATGTCATGGTCCTCGTAGTGCAGGTGCATCAGTACCGACCCAATATCCACAGAGCACTCCATCCCAGTCGGAAGTGCAGCCATCTGGACATGGTATTTCTTTTTCGGGTTTATCTTACGCAAGGTGGCATCCGGCCGAAAAGGAGGGATGTAACCAAGGATATTACTAGATGACTATCCCAGCCATTGGGTCGGTGGACGAATGGTGCGGTTGGACTGCCCCACCTGCTCCGGAGCTTAGCCAACCATCGCAGACCGCAACAACCTCTTACTCAGAAGGCTGACTTCCTCAGCGCTTCTTAGCAACACTTGATGCTCCCACCGGCATGTTGGCAACCTCGGCTCCAAGATCAACGGCGTCCAAGGACACAACTTCTCATTCTACAGCAATCGGAATGAATGGAGAATCCACTTCACTACTAATGTCCACTGTCTCTAGTTCGCCTGGCATACCTCACCACTCCTCGTTAGATACTTTAACAGTAACTGGCTCAAATCACTATAGCACTCTACAACAACACTTCTTACTAATTCCTCGGTGTCGTCTGACCAACACTAGGCCATATTTATAGCAGCCACCCAAATCCCCCATAATCATTACTAAGTCCTGCATTAACTCCACCAAATCTTGTATTAATGACGCAAATCCGTCGTCGATCCTATTCACCGATCGGTCGGATCCGCCATTAATGCCCATCACTCGAACAACACCATTAATTAACTATCTAAACTTTTTGGCATTTATTACTGATTTGACCTGGTTGCAACGCTGCCATATGTCTTTGACTGCTCCAATCTTGCGGCACAAGCGTCCCTACTTACGCATTCCGTCTTCTGTTCGTGCGCCATCTACCACCAAGCAACCTGCAACACACACAATTTTATTTTTTTTTCTTTTTTTTTACCGATGCGACTTAGGCATCACACTGTTCCAAGCCCAACCGATAGGGCTTCAACCGGTGACCATTTACCAACTTGGGGAGTATCACCCCATCCAACTGCTGCAACTGAACCGCTCCTCCTGAAGTAATACTACTGATGCTATATGGACCCATCCAATGCATCTGCAACTTTCCTGGATGTTTCATAAACTTGTTGTTGTACAATAGCACCAAATCGCCTTGCTGAAACTGTTTACTTTTGATGTGGAGATCATGCCATCCCTTCTGACAATCCTTCTCCACCCCTTGGTGAAAGACAGCGATAAATCGATCCTCTTCCAGCTGTACTAGTTGTGCCAGACGTTCATCTAATGCTACCACATCGTCCATACCCGTAACAGCCGCAACTCGCAGACTCGGAACAATGTACTCCATTGGCATAATCGCTTCTTTCCCATATACCAGCCTAAAAGGTGTCTGACTAGTCAACCTTTTACATGTGGTGCGATAGGCCCACAATACTGCTAGGATTTTCAGATCCCAGTCATCGCAGTTTGCATTGCACACCTTTGTCAGCGCATGCTCCAATACCTTGTTAAATTCCTCCACCGTTCCATTCACCTGTGGGTGATAGGGTGTACTCTTCTTATGCTATATCTATAACTCCTCCGTCAATGCGCTGATGGTGCGATTAAGAAAGTGACTGCCTTGATCACTCAACAATATCTTGGGGTAGCCGAAGCGAGTGATAATGTGATCAAACAAAAATCGAGCAGCCTTGGCCCATTGGGTCAAGTACTTTGTTGCCGTGATGATATACCTCGCACCCGTGCGTTTCCCTAGTGGATTGATCGGTCCTACACAATCCACAACCCATTTTTTGAATGGTTGTAATTTTATTTGGGGCATTAGCATCATCTCATCGTGGCAGGATGATTTTCCAGTTCATTGACAAACATCACAAGACCGGGCATAGTCTGTCGCATCATTATGTAATGTGAGCCACCAAAGCCCTGCACGCAGTACCTTCCGGGAAGTTGCACGACCACCGCAGTGTCCTCCTGCTACTCCTCCATGTGCTTCAGCCAATATCTACGCTTGCTCATGCGGCAAGACACATTTGCGCAATATTTCATCAGTGCCCAATTTATACAACTCTCCGGCAATGAGCTGGAAGTCTGTAGCCTTGACTACCAATTGCTTCTTCTAACTGGTGGTGAACTCATCTGGTGTAGTACCCATGATCAGAAACTAGATGATGTCATCAAAATAGTTATCAGCAATGTGAACCTTAAATAGTTAGGAGTCCGGCAACCCATCTTTGATATTAGTCGGTTCCTCCCCTGTATCAATCCATGATAGATGATCTAGTCCAGCATTCAATTGGTTGAGCTTCACAATGACTTCAAAATCAAACTCCTGAAACAAAAGTAGCTAGCGGCATATCTTCCCCCCCAACACAGGCTTATTGACCAAGTATTTCAATGCAGAATGATCAGTGAACATCTTAAAGTGCCCACCCAACAAATAATGCCTGAATTTCTGCAGTGCATAAACCATGGCTAGACCTTCCTGCTCCGTGGTAGTGTAATTTCATTCTACAGAGGACAGCTTCCGACTGGCAAAAGAAATAGGATGATCCAGGTTTCCTTCTCCAGGTTGATCCAACACAACACCCAATGTAGTTGACAAGGAATCAACATGGACATGGAATTCCTTACTCCAGTCCGGAAAGACCAAGATCGGTGCCGATGCCATCTTCGTCTTGAGCATTTCGAAGCTATCCTGACATTTCGGGCTCCACTGGAATGTCTTGTCCTTCTTCAACAACTTTTCCATAAGGGCAGTAATCGCAACATAACCCCTGATAAAATTGAGATAATATCCCGTATGACCCAAAGTCACTCGCAACTGCTTAACGGTGGTTGGCGGTTGCAACCCCAAAATGAGCGCAATTTTGGCTGGATCAACCAGCAATCCCTGTTTACACATGATATGACCCAGCAATATCCAAAATGGTGCACAAAAAATACATTTCTTTAAGTTCAGCGATATCTGGTGCTATCGGCATTGCTCAAGCATTAACCGCAGATTGGCCAAATGATCACGAATCAACCCATAAACTGTCCAATCATCCATATATACCTGCAAAAATTTCTGAATAAAACTTTGAATGCGGTAACAACGACTCGGGAGAATATCACAGGTGCATTCTTCAAACCAAATGGCATTACCGTGTACTGAAAGCAACCCTATTCAGTAACGAAAGTTGTCTTATGGCGATCTTCCTTGGCAACGCGAATCTAATGGTAGCCAGAGAATCCATCAATGAATGAGTACATCTCCTGGCCGCCCACCCCTTCAAGTACTTCATTAGTAAACGGGGTCGGAAAAGGGTCATGCAAGCAGGCATCGTTCAACTTTCGCAAGTCGACACAAATGCGCACTTCACCTGTTTTCTTGTCCTGCACCACCATAGGACTGATCCATTCGGACTCTTCCACAGGTTCAATAATACTAGCTTCCAACATGCAATCAAGTTCCACCTTGACCTTTTCCTTATGTCACGGATTCAGCCGATAAGGTCACTATCAGACTTGCTTAGCATCTGGTTTTAATGGAATATTCATTTCTCCTAAATCACCGAGGATTCCCTTCATGTCTGAAAACTTTGTGGGAAACATGTCTTGAAACTCATGAAGTAACTCAGTAACCTTACTCATCATCTCATCATCCCAATAATCCCCAACATTAGCAAACTTGGGAGTAGCCTCTGTGCCGATATTCATCTTGCGAAACTGCAATGGTTGATCGAACAGAGTACTTGGCGCGATAGGTGGTACCACATCGTGACTTCCTTCAGATTCGAGAATGTTAACGTTCCGGGGATCATCATCATCTGCTGGCCCTCCGCTGATGTTGAAGCATTCCATGAGAGACTGCATCTGACAGTATGTGTGTGGGTCAATCGGGTAGGCCGTTGAAACAACCTGAAGTACCACATCGCGGATGAGCCGTAATGCGCTATTGACATCAGGGTTGGCATCCGCAAAAGTGAACGTGTGAGTGAAACAGATGGTCAACTCCCCCCATGTTGTAATTTCTCTGCGTAATTCGGTTACAGTATACCACAAGCATGGCATCTCATCTAATATATGGATAAAAGCATGGACCCATTCATCTATGGGTCGCGCTGCCCATAACCTTTGGCATTCTATCAAATGATCGCCAGGATTATTCCGGCCATCATACTTGCCAGTGTGATAAACCTCAATATCACCAAACCGAACCATCATCAACCTCCAACACTGTGACCAACCATCAATGAATTTATTGTGTGTCTCCCACTAGCGCGCTGGAGCAGCCTTCAATGCTTCCTCCAATGCCAGCAATCGCTGTGGTTCTGAAACCTATTCTTCAAATTCCGTCAAAAAGTTGGTTAATCCAGGAAACCCCTCATAGACAGGAAATGTGACCGTTTCTATCGCAACACGACATAAATAATGTGTAACTAAGCCACATTTTCAGAGCGGTACTTCATGCAACTGGTTCTGCCAATGTTCAAAGACATCATCCGAGTCAAGAGATGCAGAGCACTCGCTGTGCCATCCCAGCTCACCGTTGGCGATAGGGTGAATGTAGTCCTCAGAAATATTGAATGCATGGTCCCATCCAGCGGGATCATCATCTTTTACAGGATCAACATATCGACGTCCTTCAGCTGGATCCAATGGAGCTATGACCCTAAAATCATGATTCTCAAAAGTTATCATGCACTTCTTGAAGTTGATTACAGCTCCACTATCGTTAGCCCATCCAATCCCCAAGAGCACTGAATAAGAGCTTCCTCCCTCAACCACTTCAATGACATTGAAGCTGGCATTAGTCTTCATACCCTCAATATCAACCATTAGCCTCAGAACCCGTCCAATGGGGGTTACTTTCGCATGGTTAGCCAACCGGAGATGCACAAGAGACCAGCTCAATGGGGGACTCCCCATTTTCTGCCACACCTGCTTGGTTAAGATGTTAACATCCGAACCAAGATCAAGAATAACAGATTCAACATCATATTCACCAATCTGAATATTCATTCACATCTCCTTGCCAGTCTTCTATCGTTGTAAAGAGTTTACTGCTGACTCCTACCATCCTTTCATAAATCGCTGCAACCATCCCTCAATCTCAACCAGGGCAGCCGGGTCTTGGGGCAACAACAGATAGCTTTCAAGAAACTTTTGCAATGTCCCTAGTGGTGGCGGTCGATCGTCGTCTGATGTAGTATCAAAGACAGGTGGCATATCGCAAACAACAGCCTTACCGCGATCTTTCTCCAAGGTGCAACGTGCCTCTAGGAATGTCTCTCGCTCTATGTTAATGTCGAAAGGTACCGTCTTTTGACTAGCCAACCGAATCAATGGTCGCGAACTATCTTCCCCAGTCTTCTTACCACCACGAGTGACAACAACCACCAAAGCATCTTGTGGTCGCAGTTCTGCCGAAATGGTCGCAATATTTGCACCCTGTGTCCGGTTTTGCTGCAGATTCCTTAGTTGATTGATATTTTGATTGGTGTTCAGTGGTGGTCGCGGGGCTGGTTTTGTACTGGTTGCTGTACCTGATTCTGTACTAGTTTGTGTTGCTGGGCCTGATTCTGTAGCTGCGGAGCGTTCCCAGCCTGCCATCATGTAATCAACTATGGACAATTCTCAACCATATGATCATTACCAAAACAAAACATACACTGGTTCTGTAGTAGTGGGCAATCGCACTGATAATGCCCCCATACCGCATAGTGGTAACATTGAACAGGTCCACGACCACCTCAGCCTCCTCCTCCATGACCAAATCCACCACCGCGTCCACCCCTGTATCCTCCTTAGTAGTCGCCCTGTTGCTGGTACTAAGGTTGGTTAAACTATTGTTGCATCGGTGCTGGTGGTATCCCTTGCCCTTGTGGTGCATACTGCGGTTGCTGTACATACTGTGGCTATGGGGGAGTCATCTGCATCGGAGTATATTGTGGCATGAACTACTATGGTTGTTGTCGCTGTGGTGCAAACTACATTTGCGGTTGCGGTACCAGCTGAGCTACCTATGGTTGCAGTTGTGGTTGTTGCATGGCGCCCTGATCGTCCTTGACATAGAATGCATCGCACATTCTCTACTGTAGCAACCCATACGCATGGCAATCCTTGTCATCATGACCCACCGACTTGCAAAATTTGCAATAAAGATTTCGCGAGGTTGTGACCATTTTTTGCATATACGGGCAATTATCATGACTGTGCCCAAACACCTGGAAAACACGACACCACGGCATACTGCCGCCATTCAACGGGTTTGGCGCACCTGACACCAAATAATTACAAAAATCTGGGCAATTGTCCTTGGTATGCCCTTCTCCTCAGCATCGCATACACAATACTTCATTGCGTTGTTCCTTGTTCTTCTTCAAATCTTGCAACTGTATAGTCAAGTTAGCGAGCTGTGTTTGTATCTACGACATCCTGGTTGCATTATCTCCAATCGGTGACGCCTCCAACTGCATTGCAATCTCTAGAGCTTCGTTGGGTGTCGAAATGTTTTGCTGCATCAACGGTAGCCAAATGTGGGGTAGTAGTGCCGCAATGAACCATTCTTTATGTTGGATGACACTCATATCAAAACTAACCTTTTCCTTTAGCATCTTGAATCGCTGGTTGAAATCCCATACCGTCTCATTGGGATACTACTTAATATCCTTCAGTTCAGTGATATATTGAGCCTCCAACTTAGGCCTTCTAAATTTGGCAATGAGCCCATCCCAAATCTCATCCAACGAATTCTTTGGGGCTTCCGTAGGGACTAGAATAAACTTCATGAACCAATCTAATACACGACCTCACAGAGTAGTGGCTAACTGTCCTTTCTTAGCATTAGCATCAGTGATCTATTTCATGGTCCAGACCGCTTCACACAAAAACCAATACTATTCTGGGTTGTCTGTCACACTTCCATGGAACAATGGTAGCTTAGCATCATCGCCCGCCATTCTGGGCTTCTTTCCTCCTGTTGTTGTGCTACTACCAATTAACTTCTACGGAACTGACGAACTTGGTGGTGTCGAAGTGGCATTTCTTGTTGTTCATGAGTCAGTGAGCGGAGGTGTGGGTACGTTGGTGTCGGGCTGTGGTCCTACCTCTCTCCTGGGCATAGCCTGGTCATCCCTGTCAAGACTGTGAGGTCACTTCGTCCTGTGTGGTCTTCCTTCGCAGTTTTGCAGTTTGATCATAGCAGGACCTTCTCCTGTCCTCTGCCTCTTCTCCTGTCAAAACCTCGTTCCTCCTCTCATAAGACCACTTTCTTCCTCAACTTCGCTCATAGTCTCCTCATGGTATGCACCCATCTACCCGTTACCATTCCATGTACCGTTCCCTAGCAGTCACAGTACCCATGGCCTCCGCCCACCAGGCTGTTTACTAATCAAGATGCATCTTCAATATACCCTTTTCGCAGATTAGCATCTTAATCGACAGTTGGAGCGACAGCAGAAACCTTCCCCTTGGTCCGCGGAAGAAGTATCTTTCAGCTTCACTATAAGATTTCTGCGTGTCGACCGCAAATTCAGTGATATATCCCTCCAAGATGCTATCAAGTCAAACTTCGATAGCCCAAGATGCCTTATTATCGACTTCATGCAGCTCCTAAATCAACTCCGGGGTCCAAGCCGTCAGCTCACCACCCTGGAATTTCCTCTTCTGGAAGGTCAGCTTTGACAACCACTCGTACAGAATGACCGAGAATTCACAAAAAAACCATTCATGCAGACTGTCATGAATATACCTTCCTAGCCAATGATCTACTGTCAGTCGCGTGTTTCGGCTTTCTTCTTCAGCAAACTCCCGTAATTTCTGATCAAACCATCTCTATATCTCCGGCTTCGTCACGTGCCACAACATGGCCTCCTTTCACTCTGCACATGGTCCCAGAAATGGAACCATTTGTTGACCAACGCGACCTCAGTCGACAGGGTTTCACCTCACTATCGATGCATACCGCAGTCTCCCTGGGCACCGACCCAGGTAGGTTTGAGCCCGCCCAGCAACACCCGCAGAGCGGATGAGGTCTCACCCAAGGCATCCGGGAAGAGCAGAAGGAACCATGTTTTCGTCGAGGGAGGAGGCTATTTGTGGCTGCATGGACTAACTCTATTGCAGTACTTAAACAGAAACTTTAAACATTCAACATGGAGTTATAACATATTACTTAATCGCAGCATTTACCATCATAACAACAGTAAGAAGACATTGCATCAGGAAAATATAACAACATTCATATATCGCAACATTGCACAAAGATCGTACCAAAACATCATAATTGTATTACTGTCATATTCATATACCAAAAGCAAAACATAGATCTCTGCATACATTCACCTTCTTATTACTCGCCTTGCTCTTCTTTTTCTCTCCCTAACACTTACAACTCTCATCTATTTATAGGCCTCTACCATTACAATGTTTGTCCACTTACAAACGATTTCCTAACCGACCCTATGGACAAATGACCCAATATCTAACTGACTTGGTCCAAATGACCCAAAAACCCACATACTGCGGTACAATTGACTCAACATTACATAACATGTGGTCCAGGTGACCCAAAACCCACCAACTGTGGTATACTTGAACACAAAATACTCCTTCCGCTCCCTCATCCGATGTGTCGCAACGTCGACAGTACTGCGACATTTCCTCATCAAACTGCCTACCAATAGTGGAATAGGTGGGTGGCCACCGATATCCATCTGGATCAGATTGACTTGAAATAAGTAGGGAGAGACCTTAGTTCTCCCTAAATTAGTGATCTCTCCTATGCTCAATGTCAACACATCTATCACATCAAATATTTTAGTATGGTTCAAAGGTAACAATGTTCACATTTAGCAATCATGGTAGTAAAAATTCAAAGAGATACTCCCTTTAGTATACTCATTGGTATTCTAGTCCCCCACCCACATAGGCTCATCATGGTTATCAGTAGTGCCACTTCTTCAACACCTGCAACAACTTTTCCAGGTTTAGTTACTATTTGCATGGATTGAAGCTTCCTTCATCGATGCACTAGTAGTATCTTGGGGTGACCCCTGGATTTATTCTTTTTGTAGCCACTTGTGGCAGATCCTCATGAGCATGGGTATTCCCTCCTCATTTGTATAATACATTATTCTTTATTACGAATTCACTACCAATATCCCCCCCATGGAAGGACCATATTTGTGTACAAAGGCTTTGCAACATTCATAACAACAAGGAGAACACATAAGAAATGATGATGCATTATCGGCTCTACAATACCCTTCGAACCTCATACATCAAGGGGCATCTATTAATGCTAAAATATCACACAAATGCAATATTTCCACAATTTTCATGGTAAGGTGTCATCCACATATAGCATGTAGCCCACCAAAGGAATCCTCATCAAATCCAAGAAGCAGCATGAGTCTAGAAATTCTCTAAAATCAGTCAAAACCACAACCGTGCAACCACATGTTTGTTAATATGCACTTCCGCATAAGTTACTAGAATTACGACCGCGTGACTAGTGCAAATAATCCCTCAATATCTGTGTGACTGGTAGAAATGGTAGAATCTCAACCACCATTGGCGCATTAATGACTCATGAAAGCTCCATTACCTCCACAAGTTAAAATTTGACCCCTCACACACTTGAGTTCCTTAAATGTCCTCTCTTGTGTACCTTGGAGATAAATCATTACATCAAGGAGTTTACATTGGGATACAGTTATTTCGTCGCCACCTCTTGGCCTATAAAAGGAGGCCATAGGCATGCTTAAAAAGGGAGAAACCAAGAGAAGGGTTATGCTACTAGAATTTTTCCTAAGCTCCCTTATAGCTCACCTATTCCCCCTTGTTTAGACTTTACCAAGCTCCTTTTCCACCTTCCTTCAAGGGGAAAGATTTCTTTGCATTTGTTCTTCAAGCTACTTAGAATCTAGTGTGTACTAAATAGAATTCCCTGAGGGGGATGGTTTTCATTGATTGGATCTCACATCTCCTAAGGTGTTGTACATGCTTGACTATTAGGAAATACACAGTGGTTTGGTATATTTTAGTTGTTGGATTTTGCATCACTGTCCCTCTTGTTCTTTGTTCCATGTTATTTTTATTTCTTTTCTTTATCTATTCCACTAACAACCACTTGTAGGATCACTTGGATCACTCACCCACCATAAAGGGGAACCTATTATTGAGGCCTTACTGGATCCTACAAGGATTTTCCCCTCACCAAGTGGGAAGGATTCACCTTGTGCAATTTTTTCCACAACATCCCGGAAGTACATCCACTTCATTTGTAGGTATCCCTATAGGGGGGTGTTTCTTACAAAAATGGGTTTCCCACATGGTTGTAATTTTCAAGGTCAAAACACACAGGGATTCAATCAAAATCCTCTTGGTATACCCAATAGTTATCAAGTTTATAATTCTAGGGGAAACCCTTTATTGTGGAATATTAATATTCTTAGCATAAAAATGAAACTTGGAACATAAATTCCAATTAGGGCTATCCTTCACAGATGGGTGGTATTTCCTTGGGGGTCATCCTCTAACTTATCCTAGCACAATGCCTAGGGTAAATCCACCCACCAACCCCATTCCACAATGGAGTGTTCAAGTTCCAGGAAGTAAGCAATTTTGTTGGGGCTTTCCTTTGCAAGGGGTAAACCTATCGTAGACAATCCACCTTGGAATGCTTTTCAAGCCCAAGGACAACCACCATGGAGTGCTCAGGATATAGGAAGTAATGAATCTTTTTGGGGCCCACCTTCACAAGGGGGAAATCCACCCATCAACCCCATTTTGCAATGGAGTAGTTATGTTCCAAGAAGTAACCAATATTTTTGGAGACATCTTGTAATACCTATGATGTTCAATCCAACTAGGCCACAACAAGGACCTCATGACGATGGTATGATGGGTTCCATCAACCAACTTGATCAAATTACCTAGAAAATGGGACACATGTATGTTTAGACTTCATAATATACAACTGGCTAGGCATAGAATCAATCTACAACTCCCAACCAACAAAAATACTTAGAGACCAATCCACAGACATAAAGGAAAGAAGAATAAATACAAGAGTAAGCAAAATTCTAACCTTGGGATGGGAGATATAGTAAATATGGCTCAACACGGTGGGAAACAACAACCTATTGTATTGACAAAACCCTTTCGATAGCACCATCATCAAATGGTTTCTATAGAGAAGTTACCCTAGGTATTGGGAAATCAAGCAAACCCCTTGCAAGGGGGGAATATTCCCAATGCCAATGTATTCATGTGTGATCATGAGGTGAGCATTGAAACAAGATCCCATTCTTATGATATCTCTCCTAGTACATTATATCAACCGGCATCACAACCAAGTGGTTGTCTCACCATTGAGAAACCAACCATAGACATAGTACCACACCCTCTTGAAAGGTGTTCTAAATAGAACAATGAATAATCCTAATGTGCGAGATGCTCATAACTATAATGTTGTTGAGGACCTAGCTCAAACATCATGTGCCATGTCAACCTTGTAGGTGTTGCAATGTTGCCACTATTGTCTGCAATCAACATTGTTGATCCATCTCTTGGTAACTTTATCACATTTGACTTATAACAATCAACATGTATCCTCCCTTCAGAGATCGCTTTTCAAATTAAAGTGGCATCTCATGGTACGAACATTTTTCAAATTATAGTTGATGAAGGGGCCTTGACTTGTGTCATGTCATTAAAATGTTAGCAAGCATTAGGACCACCTAGTAAGGTCACCAATCTATTAGTTGGGTTTTCTATAGCTGAAGCTAATATCACCCTCCTATTCCTATGGATTGGTGAATCCTAATTGATAGAAGTACAAATCAATTACCACAATCTTCTTAAGATATTCATCTTTATTTCATGGAGTTTGGAGGAGGAAGGAAGGAGATTACCTCTTGTAGCCTTGAAGTTTGATGGAGTTCCCTGCTATTTGTGCCTTATATATCCTTACATCTCCTTCATACCTACAAATTCAACCACAAAGCATCCTTCCTACTCTTCTACTAACAATCTTTAAGAAATTAATGCTAGATCTAATTTCCTACCAATTCAAATTCAAAAGAAAACTTGGAGGGAAACTTCAAAAATAATTGGGGGGGGGGGGGAATTGAATTGATTCACATTAAATTCAAATGGAGAAATACTAATAATCCTTGAAGATGCCTTCCTTCTCCTTTTCCTAGATCCACTCCTCTACCTTCCATGCCCTTGATCACCAAAAGCTTTTGAAGTAGAAGAATTCGTTGGATTCAATTATTCAACATAATTTTGCTCTATTTTCTGTGTATCTTACTTCACCCCAAATGCCTCCTTTTATAGTTATAGGATTTGGGTATTTAGGAGAAACATAGGAATGTGGGATAGAACCTTAATTCCAAATTTTGATTTATTTCCTCTAAAACCCACTTTTCTATAGTTTTTTCAAGCACGTGTATGATTAATCCATGATTTTAGGCATAGTTAATGCATATGCCATGCATTTCTTTCCACTCTTAGCTAGTGGAGACTGGATATTTCCCTTAAGTAGGTAATTCAATAACTGAGCCTTTCCTCTTTAGGCTACTTGTGTCTTCACTCACATCTTCCATTTGTGGAAGTGGTGGTTAGGTTAAGAGATCATGTCTCTTATTGTACTTGATTTATGTCTTCATGTCGTGAACGAATACTAAATGGTATTTCTAGCCTGCACTTTTTAAGGGTGTTAATTTTATTGTTAATAGAAGGAAGGACCCTTATAATTTTCAGAGAAGTATATTCATCCCATGCTTCCATAACTACATGAAAAGACTTTTCCACCAACCTCGCACATGAATTCAATGAGTTGATTTAATAATTCAAAAGAAGGTAAATGGCTCATTTAAGGCACATGGAAGAAACTGGATGAGTTATAAGGCTAACACTTGGTAAAAGAGGATTTAATCTCCCGTAGACCCCATTTCCTCTTCCCCTCGTGTAGAATCATATCCCCTTTAGGGCTCATTGCACAACCATCTTGGATCAAATATTATTTTCCATCATAATATTTAGGTAGCTTTTGAATCACTAGAACAAGCCAACCACACAACCCATATATGGATATTTACATTATACATGCCTAGCCATTCACTAGTTGGGTTTGGCCTTGAGCTCCACACTAGTAATATTTACTAACATATTTACATAATTTGAATTAGTACATTTCAAGTGACAAAATTGAGATATAAATAGTAAATAAGTAAACTTTATTATAAGCTTTATATTAGTTTAATGAAAAAAAAAAAGAGCTTTGTATTTTTTAATAACAATTAATAAATTTGTTTATTTATTTAATATAATATAATATAAATTAGTATCCATAAAACTATGACAAGGATTAAAAAAATAAGGTACTTTCATAAACTTATTTATTTTCAATGTGGTTCACAATCCTAAAGAGGAGTTGCTATGTCCATGGGAAGAAGCTCTAATTATGAATCCTAACCCAATGGAGACATCAAGTGAGGCTCTTATATATCAATGCATAGCCCCGTGGATATTTAACCCCAAAACCTTCTTGCTTACAACTCATAGCTCTTAACCACTTGAGCTAACCCACCAGACTAAAATACTCTTATAACTTATGATGAAAAAGTTCTCTATTTAAAATATGTTTCTATGTATTATAAAAAAATAAAAATAATTTTTTTTAATAAAATAAGTATTCACAAAATAACTTATAAAAGATCTCATATTAAAGCTCCGAATTCAATCTCAAGATATGAGGGAGGGTTTAACCCCTCGTCATTTTCTTTCAAGTGGCCTTCTTGGTGAGGACACGTGGCCCCTCATGCTGGGCTATGACTGACCCATGAAGAAATTAGGGTTGATTTAAATGTTAAATTTAATATAATTCCATTGAGTTATTTGAATAAATTAAAAATGATTTAAATTTGTAATTATTTAAATTTTGATATTTTAAATTTTGTTAATTATTTAATTTTTTTATTATAATTGAATTTTGTTATTTTATTTATTTATTTTTTTAATTATTTAAATTTAGTTATTTAAATTAAATTTTGTTAAATTTTATTAATTTTTTTTTATGAATTATTTAAAATTTTCAAAAATTATATTTCAAATTTTATGTTGATTTGTGAATTATAAATTAAGGTTAATATAAATTATGGTACTAAAAGACATACTAATCCATATTCATCAGTGCAAAACTAATTCCCTATCACAATAGATAAACCAATTTAGAATAAAACAAATCAGTAAAAAAAAAGATATCTACTTGTCCATATTAAAACACATACTAAAACACTGACACCGATACAATAGAAACACAACTGAATGAAGACAAATTAGTTTAGTATTGCGAACTTAGGGACTAGTACAAGTCCCTACAATCCATATAACCTTTATCTGTCTTTGTCTTTTTCCCTCTATTAACATTTTTAAAAAATGGCTTTGATTCTCATCTTATAAAGTCCCTTAAATATTATAAACATCGTGACTTTATCAATATGACATAATTCATTTCTTTATCTCAAATTTTCTTAATTACCATAACGAATTAATCTTTAATATCCTTAAATTCAAGGATAGTTCTGTCCATGAATACATGTGACCATAACATAAATCCACAAAAATATATTTTGACACATATAACACTCTAATATATTTAACTAATGCAGTAAATATTTAAAAAAATTCACATACATCCATAATACTTTAAAAAAAAATGCTACTAATATTCAATTTTATGTTTAAGCTAATATATATATCGTGATACTCGTTTTTGACACATATAACACTCTAATATATTTTGACACATATAACACTCTAATATATCTAACTAATGCAGTAAATATTTAAAAAAATTCACATACATCCATAATACTTTAAAAAAAATTGCTACTAATATTCAATTTTATGTTTAAGCTAATATATATATCGTGATACTCGTTTTTCAACTTCTAAGTTGAGATAACTCTTCAACACACTTCCAAACTTTGAAAATTGTATTTCTATGCATTATTATTTTATGATTATATAATTTTCTATAAAATTGTTTTTTTTTAATATCAATGTTTATATAAAGATATATATTATTAGAAGTTTAAAAAAAATATTATAAACTTTATACTCATTACTTTATTTATTTATTATTTATTGCTGTACTCCTCTCTCTATACATAAAAACCATTAATAAATTAACAACAAATAAATTTCATAAATAATAAATGATAATGACTACAATTAAAACTTTAAAAGTACTATGTAAATACAACTAAGTTACATATAACAAAGTTTAACTAAGTGCATAACAAGCACGGAGTTATATTCTGTAGAAAACATAATTTCTATCAGATGGCCGTTACCATTTGCCTCGAACACCAGCCAACATAGCATTGAGAATGAACGCGGAAGAATACACCAGAATTCCACGGTCAGTCCACTTGGTAATGTAGTTATTATACACAAGAGAGACAACTGGGCCTGAATCAAATTCTGGCAAACATTCTCCGAGAAGATAACTGCCAATTGCCCACTTCACCCAAACCAATCCTTGCAGAGCACCATAGAGCCATCTCCCAAAAACCTTAATACCCAAACATCCTGCTACTGCGCTGCATGATACAATGCAAACCATCTCCAAACATATCACTGCCCACAGTATAGGAACTGGCTCTCTAGGAGGAGACTCCTTTTTACAATATTCTCTGGCAGGTCGATGAAATCTGTGCAAATACAAATGAAAGAAGTCCATGCCCAAACCGATAATCATGGCTGCAAATATTAAAGCAATTCTAGCTTTAGAGGGTGGCATGGACTTCGTATAATGCCATTTGCAGGAGCCTCCTTCGCATCCAACAAGAATTGCCCAAGTAAGGGAGCAAATCAGGTTGACACAACCGCCTAAAAGGGATAAATTTTGGAGACTTAGATAAGTATCTGTGAAGATTAGCAGTTGGCAAACAGCCATGTTGTCCTCATTACATTTGACCCGAGCTTCCGTAAGAAACGCATCGGCTGCAAATCCGTTTCCTTTACTGTTTAAAAGATAATCTTTTATTGCCCTTCTTGCGATTAAAGAGCTAGAGAAACCATCCAGTCTGAACCAACCAGTTAGTATAAGGTTTATGAATATTTCGATGAACCTTGGCACTGTTAAGGAACCTGAAGCGTATCTAACTTTGATTCCTCTGGCTTCCACGACATCTGAAGACAGGTAATTCTCCGGGTCACCCGGAGCCATGTAATATTGCAGGGCATCCGATGCCATGACTCTCACTCCTCTTCGCTCCTTATCTTTCGACATAAAAGATTTCATCAGCAGGTATGTCCAGTTATCATCGCCTTTGGGATGCACTGGAATGCAGATGCAAATAGGCTTTTCTTCTAGAGATTCTTGCGAAATATAATCAAGTGTCTCAAAGATTGCAAATTTCTTCCATTCATCCTTTGTCAATCTCTTACTTAGAGATTCATCAAGTCCTCCGTCCCACCCATGGCAGCCATTTTTCAGGCAGTCTGGACATGGCAGTAGACATAGGGAATCAGACAGTCGTTTAAGAGTTCCAGGCATCCGACGATCCAGCAGGACTGTGACCTCTTCCACGGTGCAGAATACAACGCATTTGCATGTGTCATCGTAATCCTTGCAATTACAGATCTCAGCAACAAGTGCAGAAGATTTTAAAGGAAAACATCGCAATAGTATGGACTCCACTTTACAGGCATTTGAAATATACTTCATGAATTGCTTCATGGAAGAATTGGGCATGTTGTATGACAGCATTACAACAGAAGCATCTTTATAGTTGCTACATGTGGTGAGTCCAAAACCCTGGATGTCCTCTAGTTTGGGACCTCTTACGGTGGCCATAACATCCCTGGCACCCATCTCCAGATCCAACCTTCCTCTCAGCAAACATGTGAAAAATACTGCCAAATTGCTTATGCACGTGAGGCTTATGGCATCGGGAAAAGCAGCCGAAGCCGATATCGTTCCACTTAACTCAGCCTCTGCTAAAGCAATAGTAGACAGCCATCCCAACCAACAAAACAACTTTATAATCAACAACTTCGTAATGTATGGGATTCTCTGCCGGCCCAGGAATACAGCCATTTCAGAATGCAATTCAACGCGGCAAGTTCTCCCCTAATCAACCAAAACCGAAACCAGTGTTCCTCCACTCAATTCTTGATGTGCCTTCAACCTTCTATATAGAAAAACTGCACCTACCATTCACCCCCATATGACTTTCAATCTTCCACTCGGCTCATATGGTATATGCACAAACCCCACATTATGCTGGCAAAATTGCAAACAAGCATATTGTTGGCGGACCCACATTAAAGTTTACTCTGAACAACGCATTCTATTTGCTTTCATAAAACCCATTTTTCTTTTTGGAGATAGGACCCCAATTCAATTAATGGCATTCTTGTAATGCAAGGTTGACAGAGAAAGCAGAGAATATATCTTTTGGGAAGGATTTATTTTCCTGCACAACAATCCACCTAATAAAGAAAGCACATCACAAATCTTTTCGCTAGGATTTGTTTCCGGATCGAAAAAAGGGAGAATAAGCACCTCATTTTTTCCCTTAAATCATAAGCCATCTAATTGAAAAAATGAGAATAAGCACATTTTTTAAATCAGAAGCTTTGAAGGTAAAATGCCAATTTATGGAGGATATTAAACTTTGTTAAAGAAAAGAGAATAATCACTCTTTCTTTCATGGAATTTTGATAAACTTTTAGTGAAAAACTTAAGTGTTACTACGAAATATCAGGCATCTAATTATATAAAGAATTTTAAGTTTTATCAGTAAGAATATAATAAAAGAGGAAGCATTTAATTATAAATTAGTATAGATTTATTTAAACCTTGGATTTAGCAAGTGGAAAGACGATTTCAAGTATATTTTTTTAAATTATGTTGGTATAAGTTCAATTATAATATTCATATAAATTAGGTTAAGATTCAATACTCTCGTCTATATTAATATTCACTAGTCTCAACTACATTACCAAACATCATGTAGTAATATCCGTTGCAAGAAATAAAATGCTCTCCACCATATTATTCATAATTGCATTATATCAAAATTTCATAGTTTTTACATAAAGAAACTCCACAATGTGAGTGATATAGTTAACACATGAATAAATTCCATAATATGAACAATACTATATCAATATTAAGGCATTAATGACATTACTATTAGTTTTCATGTCAACCCATTAATAACACTACTTGCGTTATTGATTGTTCATGTAAATCTTCACACAATAATATCACTAAACATTGTAAGGTATTAATAAAATTACATGCAATATTCACTTTTCATCTAAATCACATTGTCGAACTGGGGATTCACTCCATGAGCATCTCACATAGCAATCATGGGATATTAAATAATACCTTTAATTTTTGTAGATATATTTGTTAAACTAAAATGGTTAATTTTGTATTCTAAATAGCTGGAAAAACCAACTTCAAATAATACAAAATGGTAGTTCATAGCATGTCTAACAGTGCCTTCAGTAGTACAAATAATATCCTTTACATTCCTCCAAAATTATGAAAACTATCTAAAAAATACTAGATATAACTGTACTACTATAGACTTTAACGAACTGGCCTAGTAATTTTTTACAAAAATGAAGCATACAGACTAAAAATCCAATTGAGCTATCATCACTCTTCATAACCTAATCTTATGCTTATGCGCCTAAGCTGACATTGGCACTACATATTATGACATCTTCTTTAGGTTCCACTTCATCTTCCTCACTTGAACTTGAGATAACAATAGGGGATGGTTGGCGAATGGACTGCCCATTGTCATTCTCACTTCCATAGTTGTTGTATCCATTCTGGAGTTCTTGCTAGCTATGAGGCCTTCATGCTTAGCTATAGTTAAAGATGTTTCCTTTACTTATGCATCGCAAGCACATACTGTACTTTCAGCTTCTTCTAGGTCGGCATCGAAACAAGATAGATTAACATTAAGCTGATAAGAAGCTTGTTCAACATCATCAACATGACTATTTAGAATGGGAACATGATTTATGATAGTATGAACCATTGCTACCAAGCCTTCCATTTGAACCTTCATCCACCACATTTGTTGTCGAATGACCTAAATGTCTGCTTGAATAGCACCATTTCTTCCAAATATTTCATGAATCTACTTTTCCATGACTAGATACAAATTACTTTCTCCAGAGAGACAATTCAATCTCAAAATACTTGTACTTCAAGCTATCCAAATGTCGTTGAAGGGGTTCTCTATGGCCTACCCAACAATAATCATAATGTTCTCAAAGAAGTCCTAATGAGGAGCCCGATTTTCCATTTGCTTCCTACCCAGTTCTTACCACTAGAATGTCTGAAAATCCTCTACAGAATACCATTCCCCTAACATGGGAACCAAACTAAAGTATTCTCTATTCAATCCTTCTCTCTAGTTGAGAACGTGCTCTACATCTTGCCCAAGAATTACCACAAGGCTCTCATAGGCATTCACATGAGGAGACCAATGTACAAGGGGGTGAGACAATTCTGAATCCTACACAATTGCTTCCACAATTTTCTATATTTTCCATAGAAAGATATCGCTTCCTAGGAACAAGAACCAAATTGAAATTTGATCCCACCTCCCAAACTCTCCAAACGAGAGAGAGGGGAGAAATAAAGAAATAATAGGGGAATATTACCAACCATCAAAGAGTGAAATATCCACTGTTCAAAATCAACATCCACACTTCTAGATCATAGGAGGTGGCAATAGAATGCACAAGAGACCATTCGACCATTCAAGAGTTCCTTCCCTCACAAACCCAACTCTCTACATTGCTAACAAACTGGGAATGAAGAAACAAACTTTCGTTTCCACCACTTATGAATGCAACCTAAACATGATTACCATCAAACCGCCTATCATTAACTTTTCTTGTGTGAATTGTTGGAATTTGAGGAGCATCAAATACCAAGGATCCTTCCAACCTCCACATGTTGGCAAGAAGGACCAAATTCATACTAATTACCTATTGTCTCATTTGTTCAATAATGTGATGTATTATAATAATTAAATGCACACGAATAAGCATTAGGGGATCCAACATTGTTGGATTTGACCCTCATTTTCATGTAACCTCCCCCCTAAGGAATATGAGAGGCTTGATTACCTAATCCATCATCTTGAGAGTTGTTATCTCTTTGAACATGGAAGAATTGAAGAGACTGGATTTCACGGAGAAGCCTAATGATAGGTTTATGAAGTCTTCCATCTATTTGATATTCTAATTTCTGGCAGTGCCTAATTTGAGAGAGAATGAGAAGAAAATCTCCAATCACCACTAGAGAGCGAATACCTAAAGCAAGATATTGCTTTAGGCCCACGAACAAGGCATAATGCTCTACCAGATTATTTTTACTAATCCCTAATCCATAAGCATAAGTATTTTCTATATTTCCTGTGGGTTAAAATATGCCCCTCCCCACACCTTCCACCCTAGGATATCCCTTTGAGGATCCATAAAAAAAGAGGATATGAGATTGAATACTCTGCAACCATTTTTGAAATTCTTCCTCATTCATTTCTAGCTGCCAAGAAGAAGTTTGAACTTGCTTTCCTAACCTCTGATTCTACATCCAGTTTTGCTTTAAAAATATTTTGATCCATAAGTCTTATTCTAAATGCCATGATTCATTCATATTCTTTCTATTGATGCGAAACTAGATATCTTCACTCAAAAGAGATCTAGCAAAGATTGATGTATAAGCTATTGAGATAATTTTGTCTTCAAAAATTCTATAATTTCTTGTTGCCATACTTTCAAAAAAATGTATTTTGGAAGAGTAGGCCATATTCATATTCATGTCAAGAATAGATTCCCATTTAAGTTCCATGGATATATACCTTTCCAATTGAGAAAGTACCCATTCTAATTGTTCGACAAATCAAAATTCTTATTTAATTCCTTCACATAAATGATCCAAACCTTCTTTATATAATTGCAGTGAAAGAAGAAATGAGAAATTGTCTCTTCTAACTCTTTTCATAAGATGCATTCTGAAGGTCCTACAATATATATATTTTTTAAGATTCTTAGAAGTAAGTATTTTTCCTTGAACCAAATCCCAACAAAAGATATTTACTTTGGGTAATCCATCTCGTTGCCAAATTTTATCGCACAGTATTGAAAAAGGAGAGTGTTATTGTTCCTTGTATACTTTTCATAGCCCTCTTTCACAGAATAAAATCATTTTCCCCCAACCTCTAGTATATTTTATGTCTAAGTTGATCAGGGATTGTCCATGAAGATATTGAAGAACTGCATCAAGTCAATGCTTTAGTGGAGCAGGAACGTTCATACTTTTCCAAAAATCCCAATTTCTAGATATTAGATCCCATTCTGGTAAGTCATACAGATTTTTGATACCCTTTTCACTTAGCCAACATTTCCTTTACATTAGTTCAACATTTTGAGTTAGAGTGGTTGCACCTAGGATGGAATCCTTCCATAAATTTATTCTTTTTTCTTTGCCTAGAATCTAGTACATACCATTTTGAACAATTATGCTAGAAACCTTGCAAAGCCTCCAGTTATTCGAGCCATCTCACTCCCAATAACATCTATCTACACACCTTAATCTAGAATGACAGAGATATTGTCATGTCCCCAATTAAATGGTTTTCAGATAAATAATTAAGTTGCCCTACCCAATTTCTAAGGGTTATGTGGAAGAATTAAAATATTTACATTTAACCCAAAGGTCTATAGTTTCTCATGAAAATTCAATATCCTAAATTGATGGTGGAAAAATAGGACAATAAATTATGGAATAAATGTTAAATGCTCTAAAATGAAGTGGAATTAGGTCCTAGTTGGAATTGGGGGTGCATAAGTGGACATGTGGGGTCCACATGAGAGAATATTCCTCCTTTAAACATGGAGCCATCCACAAATTCGAGTTGTAAGGGAAGAGGTAAAATTCATGAAGGAAGAGAAAGAGTCATAGGGCTAAAAATAGGCAATGGTAGATTCTATGACAACTATGATAAGCATTATGACACTTATGATAGATTCTATGACACTTATGACAGATTCTATGACATCTATGACAATGTAAGATCTAAAAATAGACCAAGAGGGAACATGAGAGGAGTTACACATCTCCAAAGCATCCAAAATATTCCCCAATTCGAATTCATGGAGGATTTGGAGACAAAAGATGAGCCAAGTGTCATGTGGGGCCAATGAAGGGTCATAACTCCCACTAATTCGAATTTCATGAGTAATTAGGAGATAATTTGAGTTCTAAGGAGGTAAATGAGTCAAATAAAGTTATTAAAAGGAGGCCAAGTCCAAATGGAGTATCTTTTGGTCATTTGTTATTTGAATCTTTGCAACTTGGGAGAGCTTCAAGCTCGTCCTTGCACGGTGGATGTTCATCCTCCCTTCCTTAGAACCGATTTCAAGAGTGCAAGATTCCCATCCAAGTTGGTTGATGGAGAGGACATTCAGACCTTTCAACAGAGCTTCATGGATATGTTTTGTGTCATGTTCCCATTTTGTCAGCACCTTGCAGCAAATCAAACCCCATGGATCCTAGTGATAGATTGAATTAATTAATTAATGAGAGGTTAAGTTGAGGCATTTAATTAATTAGGAGTTTGAATTAATTTGTATACAAAGTTTATTATGCACTTGGAATATTTATTTTTCATGCATTTAATATTTTTATGTGGAATAAATGAGGATAATGCTCCACTAGGGTGCATGAGAGGATAAGGTTGACTTGGAGTTAGCTTGAGGAAGAAGCAAAGAGAAAGATTCCAAAGCTATGAAAATCAGAAAAAAGGAAAGAAAGTGGAGCAAATCAGAAAAGCAGCATAAAAAAAAAAAGCAAGAAAAAACAGAAAAGCAAGAAAGTTTAGAAAAGCAGGAAAGTCCAGAAAAGTAGACAAAAGCATAAAAGCAGGACAAAGGCAGAAAAGAAAGGAAAAGCAGGAAAAAAAGGGACAAAGCAGAAAAGCAGGGTAAGGTAGAAAAGCAGGGAAAAAGAAAGACAAATTAGAAAATCAAGGTAGGGTAGAGAAGCAGGATAGAAAAGAAAAAACCGGATAAAGCAAACGCAAAAGCAAGAGCCAAAGAATAATGCAAGGAAAAAGCTAAAGCACAAAGCAAAGAAACCCTATCCACTCCATGAGGGCGCCTTAGCCTATCTTACTTTCTAAACAAGTCACTTAAATATATAAAATAATTATTACAACTCCATTTCCCATCTTTGTTAGTTTGAGAATTTGTATGAGTGCAATTTTTCCTCACAAACTTGGGAGATGTGCCCCTAGTCAAGTTTGGGAGATGTGCCCCAGATTTTTGTGAGAGGATGATGGCATTCATACATTGTAATTTATTTTATTTTCAGGTCCTGTATATTTTCAAGTCGAATATGAAGTTCAAAAGCATCATCATCCAGTTTAGAGTTCGAATCTTCATGCTTTCTATGAGTTTCTAGAGCTAGTTTCTTATGTAGAAGATAGATCTTTCCATATAATTTGTTATGAGAGGAATATTGGCCCATTTATGATGTAATGAAATAGTATGTAATATTCTTGTATCATTCAAATCAATATAAATTACATAATTATGATTTCTTCTCCTATTTCTCCACCCATTCTAGATTTAGCTAGAATTTGACTAGTTTCCAGTGTGTATTTCATAAATGAATAAGTATAAATAAAAATGAATTAATTCTTGTTATTGGAGTTGAGTAACATGTCATATGTCATGAGACAAGTCTTATTTCAGAAATTTGTGGGGCTTTGAACACTATTTGGGAACCCAGAAATCACACTAGTTGAGCAGTCCAGGAAGGCAATTTTACTAGTAATAGTGTGAGACTTGATTAGATATTTATGAAACTTTATGGAATGATATTTTATGATGTAATGAATATAATTTCATGGTATTTATCCTCTCTTATGTATGAAACACCCATCCCCATCCTCCAGTCAAGTTTCCTACCATACTAGTCTACATATGCTAAGGGGCCCAGGAGCATTAGCATAAATTGCAGCCTTGCTGATATTGAAACAGAAAAGGTCTCAGTAATTTGTGCAAAGGTATCATTCCATATAATATCCTCCTATCTATCCCAAGCCTTTGATATAGTCCATCCTCACTCCACCTAGCTTCCACAAACATTGTTTCAGACAAATTTGAGAAGTATAGAGTTTTTGTATCACAATCCTAAGTCGATACATTACAGTGGTATCAGATCTCTTTCCTTGGGTCAGCTTGTGGAAAGTAAATATCAGATGAAGAAATATCTCAGAACTATCTTCAAGTTGCATCTATGAAACTAGTTACCATCATGGAAGATTAAGGCCTTGAGTTATACGAGGAAGACTAAATCATTTACATTGATGGAGGCCTACCAAGAGATGATGATGGTTAAATTTGTGACTAGATGTACGGAGATCAATGGGATGAACCACCAATGGACAATCCTAAGAAGGAGTTAGCAAAGAGGATATCATCATGTAACAATTTTACCTGCCACTACCAGGAGTATCTAGCTTTAAGAGAAGAGATTCACAAAGCCATTTCTTTCAAAGATTATTTTTATTACAGATTTGGATTTGAGATCAAGGTTAAATATTTGGAATCAATAGAGAAAAACAAACCACCCATAGAGGAAACAAGTTGTTCCACCTCTGTGAGCAGAGAAAAAGAAAGAGGAATCGAAAGTGAAGCCTCATTGGATGCCATTGCTCCTACCATGAAGAGACTTTTCGGATTCTCTTAAAAAAAAGTCTCCAATAATACTGATTCTAAGGTTACCCAGGAGAAATATGCATCAACTAGATTGAAGGATAAAATGCATAGTAACAATCAGTCATCAAAGGAGAGGAGCAATGGTCTCTCAAGAGAAGAGCCATGTGTTTCCTCCAATGAATGCATTGAGCAAGAACAAGAAGAGTTCAAGCTAAGGAATGGAGGTAAATCTGATCTTGGTAGAATCAATTTTTTTTGCATCAATATGAAGAATTTCCCACTAATTTAATCACAAAAGGGAAATGATCAACCCTTCAAGCATTCTCAGAACATCATTATGGAGAAAGATACAACCGCACTCTAGTTGGGAGTGAACTAGGAGATTTGGAGGGGGAACATGCCATCACCACTCCACATCATGAAGAGATAGAGGTGTCACAAAATTATAACAACCATTATGATTTTTGCATTCACCAAATTCCTTTGTTTCATCTTGATATGGAAACCATTTCCGGTGATAAGGTTGGCAGAGAATATCCTTCTAGTACTAAGATCCAAATTTTTGAGAAGGGTGAATTTTTAAAGGAGATTTTGCATGATTTTTAAGAGTGGCATGAACACACATGCGATCAGATGTGTGTTTCTAATAGTACACATGACATCATGGATCATCATAATTTCCAAGGTAAACATAAGGATTCCTCAAATTCACAAGTGCTTCAAGGAAGCATTGACTTGCATGATGATTGTTAGGCACGTGTTTCACTCTAGAGAGATTGTGAGCTTCTTTCATGTAAGGAAGGATTATCCTTGATGAATATGGATGATTACATTCCATTTGGATCAGCAAGCAAAGAATCCTATTCATCATTTAATTGGATGGATATATACATCACCAAGATGGAGGCTCGAGATTGTGCAAGACTAGCTCACATGGGTAAGAGTTATTTTTCCATTAGTAATGGATCTATTGTTGCATTCAAATCTGTTATGACCAATGAGAAGCAATCAAGGAATATATGGCTGTGACATGATGCTTACCATACATTTCAATTCATACCTGGGAGAAAAAATTACATAGAATAGGAAGAGTTATCTCATGGCATGATATCCATAGTAAAGCATGGTGACATTGTGGGGAATACTAAGGGCCTTGCCACCATTCAAGGCACAAATATGGGATACGTACATCAGATTGAGATCATATGGAAGTCACTACAACAACATGAGAAGGTTCTTGAATGCCACCCACCGTGTAGACCACCTGACAGGGTGAAGAATCATGAGGTTGAATTGATGATGGATGTGCAATCCATCGACATCTTTCATTACAAGAAATTGAAAAAGTTCAAGGAAGGAAATGAAAGGGACCACAAGATTTTCTTTGACTGGAGACAAATAAAACCAAGTCCTCTTGCATTTCTTATGGGCCTAGTGAGGATGAAGTTCAAAATAGAGTACATGTGCATATGGAACAAAGTCCTTAACAGGGAGAAGGTTCAGAAAGCAAAGACTACAACCTAAGGTAAATTTTCACATATGCTTTCTGACAGATATTACTTACATGATATTCTTCATATGTTGCATCAAGCATACTTGAAGGATGATGAAGATATTTGTAGGGCCAACGATGAGTTGTTGGCCACCCAATATTCTTTGAGAAGCACTCAAAGTTCCCTCTTGGGATCCAAGATGGAGGCAAAACAATTTCGCCAAGAATTGCAGAAATCACATGCTTCCTCCTACATTCAAATCAACCATCCTCTTTCAGTTGATGACATTCAGAGTCCTATGGAAAAACCTCATGATATGGTGGTTCATGAGATTCATGATGACATGCATGTGCATGGGGCGTTTAGAGACACAGATGATCATCTCCAAGCACATACTACCTTCCAGAGCCAAACTGAGTTTCTTCCTGGAGTGAGCGATTCATCCAATAAGGAGTCAAAGGAGCTCATGGTTGATGGACCAGCCTTTGATGGAGTTGATGCATCCACATATTTGGTGGATACTTTTTGCAGAAATTTGGTTCATCTTTGGACCAATGGTAGAAATTTGAGCCATTGGAAGCACTCACATAAGGAAGCATCTTGCTTTCTATTTGGAGCATTGGGTCGGAGTGTCTCTTCTTTTCCTATTTTGGAGAAAAGACACGTGAGTGATATTCTTGCTTGCATCTATGGAGACTTTTTTGATGCATTTTACACCTTTTTTGAGCAGCAAGGGCCTCCATGGACTTGTGATGATGCCTATCCTCTTTGTGGTTGGACATGGGACTTTCACCCTTGTCATTGGAACAACAGTGTTTTAATTTTTGGTACTTGTGTGCATTGGGCATATGAAATGCAATCTGATTTGCATGTGATTAGGGATTTTGAGGTCAAGGAGGCACATGATCGCCCATCAGTTGAGCCAACCATGATGGATGGCTATTATAGATATTTGATTCACCATTCTCCATCCAAATCACTAAGTTGGAGTATGCACTCATCCATTGATTCGGTGGGTAGTTACATGAGGGAGTTGAGTACCCCAAGAGGTAAGTTTGTTGATTGCATTAGTGGAAAGTTTATGGACACATCTGTTAAGTTTTAAACCAAATAGACTAGCAAGATCACTGAAAGAAACATAATCACAAGATAGACACAGAAATTACCCTGGGAAACCCTCATGGGGTAGAAAACCCAACAAAGCTTTCCTCAATAAGATGATCAACCAAAATACAAGATGTGCTCCAAGACTTGTCCTCCTTCTCTATCTTCCAGACAGACCTCCCAGACACAAGTGCGCTACTTTTTTGACTTGTGAGTGTGTGTCAAATGAGGAGCTCCTCTCCTCTATTTATACTAGATCCCAATTGACCAAAAACCCTAATGGGGCCGACCTCTACTTGAGAAGTCTAATAACCCCTAAAATATAAACTCAGGGCCGACCCCCACATGGTGGGTCTAATAACCCTAGTTCCCACACACCATCGGAGGAATAAACATCTCCGGATACATAATAGAATTGCATCGGAGGGATGAAACATCTCTGGAGTAATAATGTACAAATATAATATTCTTAGAAGTTACAATATTCAACACTCCCCCTTAACGAGAAGGATATTATAACAGTATATGCAGGAGTAAGGAGTCATCATCTACATCATACATGATACATCTCTATATCATCGGAAGCTTTCTTCAATACATCATTATTAGTAACTCAACTAGTTACTGGAACATTAACATCATAGTTATTGTCATCACATGATCATCAGCATCGTCATTATCAGCATCGTCATCATACGATCATCAGCATCGTCATTATCAGCATCGTCATCATACGATCATCAGCATCGTCATTATACGATCATCAGCATCATCATCACATGATCATCAGCATCATCATCACACGATCATCAGCATCGTAATCACACGATCATCAGCATTGTCATCACACGATCATCAGTATCGTCATCACACGATCATCAGCATCGTCATGACACGATCATCAGCATTGTCATCACACGATCATCAATATCGTCATCACACGATCATCATCATCGTCATCATACGATCATATTACAGGATGATCAATCCTGCTCTCTTTAGGACATAGGTCCATGGATCATGCAATCCTGTCATGTACCTTTTGAACCGAGGTCCAAGGATGATCCAGTCCTACCATGTACCTTTTGAACCGAGGTCCAAGGACGATGCAGTCCTATAATTCAATTTTCAAAGACCTCATGCCTACGGCTCAATTCAAAGGACCAAAGTCCGGGGACGATCCAATCCCCACCGTACATTTAGGACTATGTCCAAGGATGACTTAATCCTCAACTGTAAATTTAGGACTATGTACAAGGATGACTTAATCCTCAACCGTACATTTAGGACCATGTCCAAGGATGACTTAATCCTCAACCATACATTTAGGACCATGTCCAAGGATGACTTAATCCTCACCGTACATTTAGGACTATGTCCAAGGATGTCTTAATCCTCAACCGTACATTTAGGACCATGTCCAAGGATGACTTAATCCTCACCGTACATTTAGGACTATGTCCAAGGATGACTTAATCCTCACCGTACATTTAGGAATATGTCCAAGGATGACTTAATCCTCAACCGTACATTTAGGACCATGTCCAAGGATGACTTAATCCTCACCATACATTTAGGACCATGTCCAAGGATGACTTAATCCTCAACCGTACATTTAGGACCATGTCCAAGGATGACTTAATCCTCAACCGTACATTTAGGACCATGTCCAAGGATGACTTAATCCTCACCGTACATTTAGGACTATGTGCAAGGATGATCCAATCCCCACTTGTCCACTAAGGACTTCATTCTCGGAGACATATGTCTACGGATCACTTTAGGACCGAAGTCCAGGGATGATCCAATCCCCACTTGTCCACTAAGGACTTCATTCTCGGAGACATATGTGTACGGCTCACTTTAGGACCGAATTCCAGGGATGATCCAATCCCCACATCAATATAGATACTAGTATCCTCATTCATACAAGTACATCACTAAAATATGTATTCTCATCAATGCATCAAAGCACATATACATATATTGTGCATCCTCATCAATACATATATCATCAAAGCATGTATTCTCATCAATATATAAATCATCAAAACATGTATCCTCATCAATACATATATCATCAAAGCATGTATTCTCATCAATACATAAATCATCAAAACATGTATCCTCATCATCAAAACATGTATCATCAAAGTAAAAGAAAAAAATAGTGTAAGTGTTGTAAGAAGTCTAAATCTAAATAAGCATAAATAACTTAAGAGTGGTAAACATGTATCCTCATCATTAGTGACGATACTACTCCCCCTTTCGAGGAGGGTCTTTTAGAGCTACACCAAGCTTGTCTCGGAAGTGTTCAAATTTCACACGAGACAGGGGTTTGGTTAATATATCAGCAACTTGTTCTTCAGTACTTATATATTCGAGTTTGATAGCTCCTCTCTGCACCATGTCTCGTATGTAAAAGTATCGGATCTCTATGTGTTTCGATTTATCGTGGAATACAGGATTTTGTGTAATTTTGATGCAACTTTGATTGTCACACATGATCACAGTGGGATCCATCTCTAAATAAAATATTCTAGATAATAGCTTTCGAAGCCATACTTCTTCATAGCTAGCGGAGCAGGCAGCTATGTATTCTGCTTCAGCAGTACTGAGAGCCACACTGGATTGTTTCTTGCTGAACCATGAGATCATGGCAGATCCAAGACCATAGCATCCACCTGATGTACTCTTTCTGTCTGAGATACTTCCTTCCCAATCAGAGTCTGAGTAACCATGTAAATTGAGTTCATGATTTCTAAGATAATATAGACCAAAATATAAAGTACCCTTTAGGTACCTCATCACATGCTTTGCAGCTATTAAGTTAACCTTTCTGGGTTCTACTAGATACTGACTCAGGGTATTTACGGCAAAGCATATATCTGGCCTAGTATTTGTTAAATACATTAAAGACCCAATGATTTGTCTATATAGAGTTATGTCAACTAATTCTGATGTGTCATTAATTAATAACTTCAAGTTGGAGTCCATGGGAGTGGCCATAGCTTTACACTCCAACATATCAAATCTTTTTAGAATATCCACAGCATACTTACCTTGATTTAGAAATATGCCTTTTGGTTCTTGCCATACTTCTAGACCTAAGAAGTAGTGCATTAATCTGAGATCTTTCATCTCGAATTCTGAAGAAAGCTTCTTCTTGCATTCAATAATCTGTTTCTCATTTCCAGTTAGTAATAGATCATCTACATATAATAGTAGTATAACTGGTTCATCATTCATTACCTTAAGATAAAGATTAGGGTCAGCTTTACTCTTGGTAAAGCCCATGCTTGTTAAGAAATTATCAATCCTTCCGTACCAAGCTCTGGGAGCTTGCTTTAATCCATATAATGCCCTTTTCAATTTGCATACATGAGTTCTCCCATCTTTAACATTGAACCCTTGTGGTTGCTCTATGTACACTTCTTCTTCAATTACACCATTCAAAAAAGCTGTCTTAACATCCATTTGATGTAGTTTCCACTTCATCATAGATGCAAGTGCCATGATAGTTCTAATTGAAGTTTACCTAGCAACTGGTGCAAATGTTTCTTCATAGTCAATTCCCTCTTTCTGAGAGAATCCTCGGGCTACAAATCTTGCCTTATATTTTTCAATGCTACCATCTGCAACATGTTTTATCTTAAAAATCCATTTGGAAGAAACCACACTTTTATCTTTTGGTTTGGGAACTATATCCCAAACATCATTTTTTATTATTGACTGATATTCTTCTGTCATTGCTTCTATCCATTCTTTCTTTTGAGCTGCCTCTTCATAGCTAGTAGGATGTTGATCCACAAGATCACACATCAAGGCTACATAGTTGGATACTAGTTTTGGTTTCTTTCTTTCTCTAGTGGAGCCTTCAGGAGCTCCATATCTTTCAGCTCCTTGAATAATGTCTCTAGCCCATGCTGGCCTTCTTTTCCTAGATAAATCTGAAATAGGGGGTTCTTGTGGTTCTATCATGTCATGATCCTCTGGAGTATCATCTTCAGGAATGTGCACAGCTTCTGTGATTCTAGGAGGTGTATCTTCTTCATAGATTTCTTCAAGTTGACACTTCCTAGATTTCTTGAGAGCTGCTTCTTCATCAAATGTTGCATCTCTACTTATTTCCATATGATGAAAACCTGGTATGTAAATTCTGAAGGCTTTGGATGATTCACAGTATCCAACAAATATTCCCTTCTTACCAGAAGGATCCAACTTGGTTCTCTTTTCTTTTGGAATGTGAATGTACACAGGACAACCAAATATTTTGAGATGACTTACCTCAGGCTTCTTTCCTGTGAACACTTCTTCTGGAGTTTTGAATTCAAGAGCACTATGGGAAAGTCTATTCTGCACATAGACTGCTGTCCTAGCTGCTTCAGCCCATAAATACATAGGTAGATCTTGATCATGTATCATAGTTTTTACAACTTCCATTATGGTTCTATTCTTTCTTTTAGCCACCCCATTTTGTTGGGGATTGTAGGGAGTGGTTAGTTCCCTCTTGATTCCATCTTCCTTACAAAAGTCTTCAAAGTCCTTTGAAGTATATTCTCCCCCATTATCTATTCTGAGAATCTTGATTTTCTTTTCTGAGAGATTTTCTATTAAGGCCTTGAACTCTTTGAATTTTCCAAAAACTTCATTATTACCTTTTAGAAAGTATATCCATGTCTTCCTTGAATAGTCATCAATGAATGAGAGATAGTATTCAAAACCACTTAGGGAAGTGGTGGGCATTGGTCCACATACATCTCAATGTATTAGCTCCAAAATGTTCTTATTCTTTGTTTCAATTTTTGAAAAAGGGTTCTTGATATTCTTCCCTTTTTCACATCCTTTGCATGAACCATTATAACCAACCTTTAAGTCTGGTAAACCTATGACCACCTTGCTTACATAGGGTAGGGCTTTATAGTTAATGTGAGCTAATCTTCTGTGCCATAGCTCACTGGGGCTAGATGTTTCATGAGCAAGGGAAACTTCTGGATGTCCCTTGAGCTTATAGAGGCCTCCTTCCTCTTCACCAAGGACAACTGCATCTTCAATAGATTTTCCTTTGGGCCACATAAGTACTTGACCATCTATGAAGGCAACTCTAAAACCTTTCTTATCTAGTGTTGAGATAGAGAGTAGGTTCTTCTTCAATCCTAGCACATATAAAATTTCTTTCATCTTCAAGGGTGTTCCAGAATCTAGCTTGTAGCTTGCTTCACCAATCCCCTTGATGGGATATTGGTAATCATCTCCTAGAGATACCTTTTGCGTAGAAGACTTTTCTTCAAGATTTGAGAAATTCTTTCTTTGACCTGTCATGTGCTTAGAAGCACCACTATCAATGAGCCATGTGTCTTCTCCAGGAGATACAGATCCAGAGAGTGCAGAGAATAGGACATATTCTTCTGGATCTTCTTTCTTTACTTTAGATCTTTTCCTTCGAGGCCTTTCCTCTTCCTCTTCTTCTTCTTCTTATTCTTCTTCTTCTTCTTCACTATCATCTTCTGCCATATGTGCATGGTGTCTTTTGTGTACAAACTTCTTCTTCTTTTCTGAAGGACAAGATCTAGCAAAGTGTCCTAGTTTAAGACAATTGTAACACTGGACTGTGGAGAGATCTCTTACTGGATTGGGTCCTCTACTCCTTTTAAATTTAGAGAAGTGTTGAGATCCTTTGTGGTCAACTTTCTTGAAGTGACCCATTCTTATTCTCTTGGTGTGAGTAGCCAAGGCTTGGTCATCCTCCTTGAGAAGTGCTTCTCTGTTGGCTACCCTAGCCTCTTCTTGAATACAATCCTCCCATACTACATAAAACTTCATACTTTCTTTTCTGGCACACATAGTTTTAATAAATGACTCCCAAGGTCTAGTGAGGCCATTTAGAGTAGTCATCACAAGTTCATCTTCATCAAGAGTATCACCAATGGCATCTAGTTGCTCCTTGATTTGGGAGACCCTTGAGAAGTAGTCTTGAATGGATTCTCCTTTGTTCATCTTGGTACTCTTCAACTGAGTTCTTAGGTTCATTTTCCTATTGATGTTCTTTCCCTCATACATTCTTCCTAGGGCATCATACATTTCCTTTCGAGTTTTCTTGGAAGCCACTTGGGGAATCAAGTGGTCTTTAATAGAATCAGCTGTGATTCTCTTTTCCCTAATCAAATCCTTTCTTTGCTTCTCTTTGGCTTCATTTCCTTCAGGTTCTGTAACTTCATCCTTGATGTACTGAGCAAGATCATTCTCTTCAAGAATGAGACCAATTCTGTATTTCCATGCCCGGAAATTCTCTATACCTTCTAACTTGTCTTCAAGCTTAGTGCTTGGAGCCATCTTCTCTTGGGGGAGTCCAAGAGATAAGAGATAGAACAGTACTTACCTGGAAAATTTAACCCTTTTAATTTTTTGGATCTTGGGATAGAATTTCTGGTTTATTACACTTTTGGTAAAACTAGGGTTTGACTTTCCCGGAGTTCTACCCAACCAAAAAGTTCGATCTAGGGCTCAAAAGATTGGTTTTGAGAAGGGCTATCCATCCATGTAATCAGAATTCAACAATACCAACTTTTTGCAGAAACCAATTTCTAGTTTATCGCACTTTTGGTAAAACTAGGGTTTGACTTTCCCAGAGTTCTACCCAACCAAAAAGTTCGATCTAGGGCTCAAAAGATTGGTTTTGAGAAGGGCTATCCAGCCATGTAATCAGAATTCAACAATACCAACGTTTTGCAGAAACCCTAATTTTCACCGGAGAGAGAGAGAGAGAGATATTCTTACCTTGTGAAAGATGTCCTATTCAGGCTAGCTCTGATACCATGTTAAGTTTTAAACCAAATAGACTAGCAAGATCACTGAAAGAAACATAATCACAAGATAGACACAGAAATTACCCTGGGAAACCCTCATGGGGTAGAAAACCCAGAAAAGCTTTCCTCAATAAGATGATCAACCAAAATACAAGATGTGCTCCAAGACTTGTCCTCCTTCTCTATCTTCCAGACAGACCTCCCAGACACAAGTGCACTACTTTTCTGAGTTGTGAGTGTGTGTCAAATGAGGAGCTCCTCTCCTCTATTTATACTAGATCCCAACTGACCAAAAACTCTAATGGGGCCGACCTCTACTTGAGAAGTCTAATAACCCCAAAAATATAAACTCAGGGCCGACCCCCACATGGTGGGTCTAATAACCCTAGTTCCCACACACCATCGAAGGAATAAACATATCCGGATACATAATAGAATTGCCTCGGAGGGATGAAACATCTTTGGAGTAATAATGTACAAATATAATATTCTTAGAAGTTACAATATTCAACAACATCATCCATATTTTGTGATCAGTTGTATAGGCATTTATGGCTGCTATGTGTTGTCTTTAGTATTCTTGGTTGGACATCGTATTGCCATCTATGTCGTAGGAATGGGGATTGTAGTGCTAGTTTGCACATGGATTATGAGTAGATCACTAGTAGATTCAATATTCCTTTGGGAGTGATGAACTTCCAGTTTGGTGCAGTGTTTTAGACATCCCCCATGAGGAGATATTCTTTTTGTTGATATTGATGTTTGGGAGGATGCTGTTAAGAAAATGGGACCTTAGAATTCTTTGGGATGATAGTTTTCCACAAGCAACAATGCTATTGGGAGACATGAAACAATGGTAGTGGGATCCAGGAATTGATGAGTCATTTGAGTTTGCATTGATGTATGGAGGAATGCAACATAAGAAATGGGACCCTGGGATCAATCTTGAAGATCCAGATATAATCAGAGTGGTGCAGCAGAAACATGATGGAGTTTTTGTATTTTGCTTGGAATTGAGGATTTTGATTCTAGACAACCATCAACATATTTTGAGGAGTGAGGTCACTGGTTGGATTCATAGATGGTTGGAGTTGGTTTCTTTCTTGAAGAAAAACAATCTTGGGAGAGGACAACTGTCATGTTCCCATTTTGTCAGCACAATGAAGCAGATCGAACCCCATGGATCCTACTAACATATTGAATTAATTAATTAATGAGGGGTTAAGTTGAGGCATTTAATTAATTAAGAGTTTGAATTAATTTGTATCCAAAGTTTATTATGCACTTGGAATATTTATTTTTCATGCATTTAATATTTTTATGTGGAATAAATAAGGATAATGCTCCACTAGGGTGCATGAGAGGATAAGGTTGACTTGGAGTTAGCTTGAGGAAGAAGTAAAGAGAAAGATTCCAAAGCTAGGAAAATCAGAGAAAAGGAAAGAAAGTGGAGCAAATCATAAAAGCAGCAAAAGCAGCAAGCAGGAAAAATAAAAAAAGCAGGAAATTTCATAAATGCAAGAAAGTCTAGAAAAGTAGACAAAAGCATAAAATCAGGACAAAGGTAGAAAAGCAAGGAAAAGCAGAAAAGTAGGAAAAAACAGGACAAAGAAGAACAACAGGGTAAGGTAGAAAAGCAGGGAAAAATCAAGACAAATTAGAAAATCAAGGTAGGGTAGAAAAGCATAATAGAAAAGAAAAAGCAGGATAAAGCAAAAGCAAAAGCAAAAGCAAAAAGCAAGGCAAAAGCTAAAGCAAAAATCAAAGCAACCTTATCCACTCCATGAAGGTGCCTTATCCATATTACTTTCTTAACAAATCACCTAAATCTATAAAAGAATGATTACAAATCCATTTCACATCTTTTGTTAGTTTTAGAATTTGTATGAGTGCAATTTTTCCTCAAAGACTTGGGAGATGTGCCCCTAGTCAAGTTTGGGAGATGTGCCCCGGATTTATGTGAGAGGATGATGGAATTAATCCATTGTAATTGATTTTATTTTAAGGTCCTGTATATTTTCAAGTCTGACCTGAAGTTCAGAATCATCATCTTCCATTTCATAGTTCGAATCTTCATGCTTTCTATGAGTTTCTGGAGCTAGTTTCTTATGTAGAAAAAGAGAGATCTTTCCATATTTTTATGAGAGGCATATTGGCCCATTTATGATGTAATGAAATAGTATTTAATATTTTGGTATCATTAAAATCAATATAAATTACATAAATCTGATTTCTTCTCCTATTTCTCCACCTGTTCTAGATTTAGCTAGAATTTGACTAGTTTCTAGTGTGTATTTCATAAATGAATAAGTATAAATCCAAATGAAGTCATTGTTGTTTCTGGATTTGAGTAACATGCCATAAGTAATTATCCAAGTATTATTTCAGAAATTAGTGGGCCTTTAAATACTGTTTGGGAACCCAGAAATCACACTAGTTGAGCAGTCCTGGAAGGCAATTTTACTAGTAATAGTGTGAGACTTGCTCATATCTTTATGAAAATTTATGGAATGCTATTTTATGATTAAATTACTATAAATTAATGGTATGTATCATCTCTTATGTTTGAAACACCCATCCCCATCCTCCAGTCAAGTTTCCTACCATACTAGTTTGCATATGTTGAAGGGGCCAAGAGAATTGGAGTAAATTCCAGCCTTGTTGATCTTAAAACATAAAATATCTCAGTAATTTGTGTAGAGGTATCATTCCATATCATATCATCCTATCCATCCCAATCCTTTGATCTAGTCCATCCTTAGTCCACCTAGCTTCCACAAACATTCTTTTAGTCAAATTTGAGAAGTATAGAGTTTTTATATCACAATATTAAGTGAGTACATTACATTTTGTTGTAGTTTCAACCCCCATCCAAGTTATATTTCATATTCATTCTTTCTTCTCTTCTCTCATTCTACTATCTTTCTCTCAATGTTCATGTAAAGTGAGATAACACACTCTTTGTTGCATATAAATAATGGAAGGCTATTGTTTTGTCCTTTTGAACTTGTTAATGGATGCATAAATCTGTAATTGATAGATCATGAGAGCCATAGGTTGAAATACTAAGCACTTCATGTACTATTTCTCCAAGTAACATTGATATTTGAGCTAGTTTCCTCACTATATTCTCTCAATGTCATGTAAAGTGCAAGGGCACACTTCTTGTTGCATATAGTTAATGGAGGATTGATATTTAGACCTTATGAACATGTTAGTTGCTGCATAAATCTATGATATGCATATCATGAGAGCCACAACTCTAAATACCATGTACTTCATGTGATAATTCCAATCAAAACTGATATTCGAGCCAATTTCCTCATAGCATTTTCATGGTGATTTTGGGATGATGTTGTACCTGTTTTATATCGGATATTTCTGTGCATGTTATGAGCTTCATATGAATTTAATTTGATGTCCCAAATAATTCTTTCATACCCCTAAATTTTTACTATAGGTTGTGACCAAATTCGAGGCTCCTTGTCTACCATTTTCACCCCAAATTTTATACTCTAGAAGTTGTTGTTCTTTGGGAGACCTAATCGACCCTAAAACCTGATATAATTCTACACATATGTTTTCATTGATGTCCCCTAACAGAGACAAGTCTCATGTTAAGAATTAGTGAAGGATGTACATTGTTAGGAAGGGAAAATAGTGGTAGACCTAGAGGGATTTCCATTAATCCAATTGACTAGTCTTGTCCCAAAACTTCTCTCCTTGCAAATTGCAGACCATGGATGGGTATATCAGGTGTTTTGGTGTTTTATAAATGTATTAATGTGTCCTATATCCTCCTAACTCCCTCCATACATAATTCGAAACCATCTGGGATCATTTGGGACAGTTTGGGGTTTCACTCCGATAGCAGTGAGGATGGGAAAATAAAATTTTGAGCCATGACGACCAGGAGACCGACACGACAAGAAAGAGTCGGCACAACGAAAGCCTATCTTTCGAACTAGAGTGCGGATCGACAAGTGGTATTGCAAGACCATAGTTGATGGTGGTAGTACAGAGAATCTTGTGTCGACATAGGTCATCGACAAAGTGAGTTTGAAATGTCGAGAACACCCATAGCCATACAAGATGTCTTGGTTCCAGAAAGGACACCATGTGAAGGTGACCAGACAGTTCCTGATTAACTTCAAGGTCAGGAACCTTGAAGACATTTTACTGTGCGACGTAATCCCAATGGACGCATGTCATTTGTTATTTGGTAGATCATGGAAATATGATCGATAGATGATCTATGATGGTCAAGCCAACACTGTCACGGTGTGGAAAAATGGCATGCAAAGGACTCTTAAGCGGAAGAAAGAGGATCCAACCGACTTTAAGCAGGGTGAGATCAACTATTGGGAGAAGCGAGTGTTGATGTGTTCAAACAAGGAATTCCCCGCGGAGGAGGAAAAGCAGTCAGGATGTTTCGCCATCATTCTGAAAGGACCATGTGTCGAAAAGATGACAATGGAGAGGATTCTGGTCGAAGTCGAAAAGATGCTTGACAAGTTCAGGAGCATAGTAGTCGACGAAGCGCCTACAGGATTTCCACCGACGAGAAGCATATCCCATCAGATCGACTTGATTCCAGGATCAAGTTTTCCAAACAAGGCACTGCATAGAATGAATCCGGCAGAGGGTCATGAACTCAATCGACAGGTCTAGGAGTTGTTGGATAGAGTATTGATCAGAGAAAGTCTAAGCCCTTGCGCGGTACCAGCAGTATTAGCGCCGAAGAAGGGTGGAGAATGGAGGATGTGTATAGAATTCAGAGCTATCAACAAGATCACGATCGAGTATTGGTTTCCATTGTTGAGAATGGATGACTTGATGGATTGCTTGAGTGGAGTGAAGTACTTCACGAAGATCGACCTAAAGAGAGGTTATTAGCAGATTCGAGTTAGAGAAGGAGATGAATGGAAGACAACATTCAAGACGAAAGAAGGGTTGTATGAGTGGTTAGTCATGCCATTTAGATTGACTAAATCATCCAGTACGTTCATGTGGTTGATGAACAAGGTATTGAAGCCATTATTGGGAAATTTCGTCGTAGTGTATCTAAACGACATCCTGATATTTAGTTGAACCAAGATAGAACACTTGGAGCACATTCGACAAGTATTGCAGAAGTTGCAGGCAGAGAAGCTAATGGTAATCCTACAAAAGTGTTTCTTCGTGAAGGAAGAACTGGTATACTTGGGATTTGTAATATCTGGTAAAGGGTTAGTGATGCACTCAGAGAAGGTGAAGGCAATATTGGATTGGCTGGAACTGACAAATGTGACTAGAGTAAGAGTTTTCCATGGACTTGCCAGTTTCTACAGGAATTTCATCAGGGGATTCAGTCGGATATGTGCACCGTTGACAGAGTGCATGAAGAAGGGGGAGTTTAAGTGGATGAAAGCTACGCAGAGATATTTCAACGAGTTGAAGGAAAAGGTCACTAAGAGCCCAGTGTTACCGCTCCTAGATTTCGACAAAGTTTTCCAAGTCGATTGCGACGCGAGTGGAATGGAAATTGGAGCAATGTTGAGCCCAAGGATAATTTTAGGGGATAAATTTAGCCCATGGGCTATTTTTCCATGTTTTTTTCTAGAAAAAGGTTTGCCAATTTGCATTTTTTGAAGCCCCGTTTCGCCCAATTTTGATGGGGTAAACTTTTTTCACTCTAAAAATCGCCAAATTATTATATAAACTATATAAAATCCTTAGAAATTGAAATAATTTTAGAAATATATCGCCAAATATTTTATAGTTGACATTTTAAGAATTGGTAAGATTTGCCAAGGTTTATACACTTTTAAATAAGTATGGGTCCTTAAAATTATCCCTGGTTGAACAAGGAGGGCCAACCAATTGCATTCTTTAATGAGAAGTTGGATGATGCAAAGCAAAAATACTCGGTCTATGCCCAGGAGTTCTATGTTATTGTCCAAGCATTGAAGAACTGGAGACATTATTTGTTGCCCAAGAAATTTGTGTTGTACACAGATCACCAAGAATTGAGGTACTTGAGTACTCGGTTGAAGTTGAATCAATGGCACATAAAATGGGTTGAGTTCGTGCAGGGATATACCTTCATGTTGCGACATAAGTCGATCAATTCAAACAAGGTTTCCATCATGTTGAGTCGAAGAGTTGCATTGCTGAACACAGTGATAGTTCAGGCAACGAGAATAGAGTCGATGAAGATAGAGTATGCAGCCAAAGATGATTTTGTGAAAGCATGCAAGGCGAGTCAAGAACCATGGAGCGTCGACACAATGCCATACTTGGATTATTTCATCCAAGAGGGATACCTATTCAGGGGACAAAATTTGTGTATTCCCAGAGGATCCGTAAGAGAGAACCTAATCTGAGAACTGCACAGTGGTGGATTAGTAGGTCATTTTGGCATCGACAAGATGAAGGCGTTGGTCGAATAAAAGTATTATTGGCCAGGAATGACGACCGATGTCGGTAAATGGGTATGATAGTGTCCAGTTTGCTAGTTGGAAAAAGGAAGAAATCAGAATACGGGGTTGTATATGCCATTACTAGTACCGAATACCCTATGGGAGCACCTGAGCATGGATTTTGTGCTAGGATTTTCGAAGACGCAGTAAGGTAATGACTCAATCTATGTTGTAGTCGACATATTTTCAAATATTGCACACTTCATTCCATGTCGGAATACAAGTGACGCCACAAGCATTGATGTACTATTCTTCAAGGAGATAGTCAGATTGCATGGGTTGCCAAAGAGTATAATGCTAGACAGAGATACCAAGTTTATGGGGGATTTCTGGATAACCCTATGGAATAAATTGGACATGAAGTTGCAGTTTAGCTCAACATGTCATCCACATACAGATGGACAGACCGAGGTGGTTAATAGAAGTTTGGGAAACCTTCTGAAATGTTTGAAGGCCGACAGACCCAAGGAGTGGGAGAACGTGTTAGCGTAAGCATAGTTCGCATACAACAATTTTGTGAATCGGTCGACAGGTTTGAGCCCATTCCATATTGTTCAGGGATGAAGCCCACATAGAGTGGTGGATTTGGTCGAGATACCAACAGAAATTAGGAAAAGCGCGGATGCAGAATCATCCGTAGAGTACATGAAAGAAGTGCATGAACATGGGCAAAGGCGCATAGAAAATAGCAATGCGGCATGTAAGTTGAGAGTCGATAGGAAGAAGGGGCTACAATCGTTCACTGAAGGAGACTTAGTCTATGCACATTTGCGGAAGGAGAGGTTTCCAATAGGAACCTATAACAAGTTGAAGCTGAAGAAGATTGGACTGTGTAATATTTTGAAGAAAATTTTCGACAATGCTTATGTGTTGGAGCTACCAAAAGACTTGATCATTTCACCAACGTTCAATGTCTCAGTATTAGAAAATCAGGATTGCGGAGCAATACAAATAAACAGAAATGCAAATATAATCACACAAACACATTACAAGAGAGACACCATGTCAAAACCCATAATTTCCGAAAATTTTAAAATTTTTAAAATCGCAAGTAATATTAATAAATGCTTTCATTGATCTATTTGATTAGTTAAAATGATCATAAATGTGTCTGAATGATCTGTTGTTATACTTCTATTTTGTTATGAGTTTCTTTACCGTTGCTGATTGTTTTTCTGTTTTTCAACCACAAGGGGGAGTTGTCATAGCAGACTGGGCTTACTTAGCTTCCGAGCTAATGCATCAAAATGTCTTTCTCTTACAGATATACAGGTAATGTTTGGGTTGTTGCAAATAATGTTTAAAGCATTATAAATCATTTAGCTGTACCAAATCATTCAGTAAAAATTCTAAGCATGCTAACCAGGTTATCAGGTGTTTGAAGGTAGCACTCTGCCTATGACCTTCTCAAGATCTTACTGATAGAGAATTAGAATTTACTAGAGAATATGATAACTGTTTTTCTTGAAAATTAAAAGAATTAGATAATCTTATGGAGTATTGGTCCATTATTGATATGCATAAATTTCTTAACTAGAGCCTTAGAGTATGACAGAGTTATCATCATCAGATCAATTTTTTATTCCACCATTGTTATTGCATCAAGTCATGTTTATAGTTAGAATATTTGGTGTGCAATTTCAAATGTAAGCATCTGAAGATATCAATATAAAAATACTTTGCTTGTCTCAAACAATTACCAGGTATTCTGTAAATTACATGTCTCCTCTTATCAATTTCAGGATTTGTTTAGCTTGAAAAACTATTCCTATTTCTATGATTGATAGTGGATTGAGAACTGTAAGCTATCTTTATTAAACTCATTGTGTCTTAAGGATGACAAGAGTCTACTTGTCATATGCGAAATCTGAGTCTATTAAAAGATTATTATTAAGTTGTAACAACAATTGAAATGGACTATGGTAACCCTAATCCGATAATGTGAGTTATGTAACTGGAATCTTACAAGTTTTAGGTCACCTAAAGGCGAAATGGCACATCCTATGTAATTGGTGCAACGCTATCTCAATTGCCATTATAGATATGGAAATGTCAACCATTTATGCCCAACATCACTACAATATCTTAGAGAATTGAAAGAGATATAATAACTATTGTCTTTTCACATTAGGCTAGGGTATATAAAAAAAAAATAGTGAAAGGTTTTGCAATTAGCATGTGATTCACTTGAAAACTACCTCCTTGGTAATTTTTATAATAATTTACAAGCTCTCTAAGTCTAAATAGACTTCAAGAGTTAATTTTGTTCACTATTGACAATTGTGTGGTATTATTGATTGTAGGTCATGTGTTAATGTTCACTTATGCAAGTTCAAAGCATTGTTTTCATGATGAAATAATGGCAAGTTTTAAAATATGGTATCACGACCATGGAAGAATATCCATGCTATGATTTGGGGTTACCTTCGCCGTGATTTTTAATTGACAAACAAAATAATTGGAATCTCACCATGGACTTTGGAACGTCGACCCACGGTATGTAAAAAAATTAAAGTGCTACGTGGTTAGACTTGAGCCATGCATTTGGTGATATATAACAGTTGACTAACCCTACTTGGCCATTTCCCCCTTTTCCTTCAGGCTCAGCCGCTCTGCAAACCCTCCTGTCCGAACCTTACTGATACACTGTGTGCTAGCAACCTCTATGCTGCTCCCGGCCTTCGTGCTTGCCCATTGCATCGTTTGGGAGTCATTTATTTTGCTGTTAGAAGCTGTGAGGTTGTTATGACATAGGGTTATCCTTTTTGCTACTCCTATTATCCCTGTCACGACTTCCTTCGTCTGCATCTTTTGATTTAGTTCTGTCACAGCTTCCATTGTGAAAGGTTTTACTTCTGTCACCACGTTCTTTTGGTGACAAAGATGGGGTTTAAACTTATTATGTTCGTGCTACACATGGTTTAGCAGGCTGTTGTAATGACCGATCTCCTCTCAAAGTCACTGGTAAGTTTATTTAATCCTACGCTCTACTAGTTAAGAGGATTGGTTTATCAAATTTTGTGTTTAACTCAAACCACTCTGTCGTTGCAGGTTCTTGCTCCTCTTTACAGGTATGGATGGCACGAGCTTCAACGATTGGCTCTACCTCGTAAGCCTAGTTCTCACCATGGAATATCCTCCTTGTTGGTTGTCTGTATGGTTAGGGTTTTATTTTGATTGAAAAGTCACGGCAGCCTTGCTAAATCTTTTAACTGTATATTTAAATGAAAAAATTATGGGTTTAACCCTGTGTTGTATTTGGATGTTACGGCTTCAGCCGGTATTGTAGTTATTTATCCTCCTTTTAGCCCTTAGGTTTTCTACAGAAGACTTGTATTGTAAAATTGAAGAGAACGAAGGTTGTAAGCCTGTTCTGTAGGTGAGGTTACGACCTCGTGGTTTTTGTTTTAGTTCTGTTCTCTTATAACGTACAGGGTTTCACTATGTTTTGTTATAAATTTTTTCTGTGTAAAAGGACTTTGATAAAAATGACTTATTAACAGTCCTTCGTATATTTGAGCTGGTGTGTGGTGTGTAATTTAAATTCCAAGCTTTTAAAATCACCTAAACAGTGAATCTGAGCTACGGCCGTAGGTGAAATCGTTATCTTATTTCCTAATGTTTATTTACTTGTAAAGTCTGGAATGATAGGGTTCAATCCGAAATGACAGTGGTGATTTTGTTTAGATGCTGATTTTGTTGTTACGATTACGATTCTTTGGGTAAAATGGAAGTTTAAGGAAAGATAATACTGTATTGTTCAAGCTCGATGTCGAGCTAGATATTGTTCTGTTACTTCATTTTTTTTAAAACAATAACTAGTTTATTTAACTGTTAATAAATTATGTGTGATGAAGTTCTGTTAGGGTTTCTGCACAATCTTTTTGTTTGATAGGTAATGAATGGATAAATTGTTAACTAGGTTTTGTGTATTAATTTAATTAATAGATTGAGACAGGTTAACCTCTGACTAGGGTTTTGTACCGTGATATAAAGATCCTATTTGTGACTACAAAATCTCCTGTAAGGTCTGTCGACCAAGATATAATAAATGTAATTTTTATGGTTATAATTACTGTTGTCTCCTATGACTATTTAAACGAGTTTGTGTTTCCAGAGAATAATTACTGTAAACTTAAATCCTACTTATCTATTTAACTATTATAATTAAACTAGGTTTAAAAATTACAATAATAAACTATTGCTTACGATATTACTACTGTATAGCATGCTTTAAAAATACCTTGTCAGTAATGTAATAATGATTTCAAGGAACGATGACAACACAGTAATTATTAACAATCTTACTACTGATATTCGGAGATATTAACTTTACTAAACTAAATACTCCTCAGCCATATAAAAATAAATACATAACACATCATTTCATACTTAATGAACATAAGGAAATAAATGGTAGAACCTGTTTAAGTTGTGGACAACAACAGCAATGGGAGGCTGTTCCTCCCTACCAACTCCTAGAGAGTGCCCAGACAACACGTCTCAGGACCCCCGAGCTTGCTCTGGTCTCCCTGGCTGGAACTAGGTGCAACAAAGTAATTCACTCAGCCCAAACAGCTATAATGGAACCAAGTTACTGCAACATTCCTCTCAAACAACTTCCTTACTGTAATTCCCTCTTCCTCAATAGGATTCCTGAATAACATTCACCTGAATGCCTTCTCCCTCTAGAAAAAATTTGAACCCCCAGCTCTGTTCATTGAGTACTATTTAAAAGATTGCCTAGGTCTTTGTTGGGTTAACTGTCATTAATGAGCCACCTGCTCTGATTCCACTTCCTTGGGGAATCATGACCCCAAATATAGGGAAGTTGCCACCTGAAACTTAGGAAGTGTTTGAGGATGCTGCCACTTGTCTTTTGCCTTTCCACCTAGTTCCATCCACCAGTTTGACCAGTAACCTCTTTTTAACAGCTCTCCCATGCTGTTGTCTCCATAATTTATTTATTAATAATAAAATATTCTGAATTACATTCCATTTCTAGTGACTCTGCTAAGTCATCAATTCCTACTTAGCATTAAATTTAACATAATGTTTCAGGAATATAATGAAATAATTACATAATTTTTACAAAATTGGGGTATGTGACATACACACCCCCTTAAAATGTAACATCTTCCTCGATGTTACTTATTCCTCATCCTCAGCCACCTTCTGGAACAGATTTGGGTATGCTTCCCGCATCTTACTTTCTAGTTCCCAGGTAGCTTCTTCAGGACTAAGGTGCTTCCATTCCACCTTGAGCTGTCCAATTGTGCGGTTTCGCAGAGTAATTTCCCTCCTCCCGAGGATACAATCCGGTTCCACCAGAACTTCCCCTTCTGGTTCTACCTGTACAATGTTCCAATCAATAACATGAGTAGCATCATGAACGTACTTTTTCAGAACAGAAATATGAAAAACATTGTGCACTTTTAAATTAGGTGGTAGTGCTAGCTGATAAGCAACTTGACCAATTCTAGATAAAATTTCAAACGGACCACAGTAACGTGGTGCTAATTTTGCACAACTCCCCAATCTTAGGGATCTCTTCTTTGGTCCTACCTTTATGAACACATGTTCACCCACCTGGAACTCTTTAGGAGTTCTTTTCAAATCTGCTTGGCTCTTTTGCCGATCCTGGGCAATCTTCAAATTTTCCTGCACTTGTTTCACAATCTGTTCCATTTCTTTTAATAATTCAGGACCTAACACTAATCTATCTACTGGATTATTCCAAGAGATAGGAGTGTTACATTTATGCCCATACAGAATTTCAAAAGGACTGAACTTAGCTGACGATTGATAACTGTTATTATATGCAAATTCTGTTAAATATAAGTAATCCTCCCACTTACCTGGTTGATCCTTAACATACATTCTTAGCCGATCTTCCAATACCTGATTAACTCTTTCAGTTTGTCCGTCCGTTTGAGGATGGAAGGAAGTGCTGAAATTCAGTGTTGTGTTTAATCCCTTAAAAAAAGATTTCCAGAAATTTCCTGTGAATTTAGGATCCCTGTCTGAAATAATAACCTTTGGGACACCATGTAACCTAAAAATCTGCTTCAGAAATATATCAGCTATATTTGCAGCCTTGTAAGTGGTTTTACCAGGAATAAAGTGTGCTAATTTACTTAATTTATCTACTACAACCATAATTGAATCATTCTGATTTTGATTTCTGGGTAATACAGTAATGAAATCTAAGCTGATTATTTCCCACTTTCAACTATGAATAGGCAAAGGTTGCAATAACCCAGCTGGATGTTGATGTTCTGTTTTTACTTGTTGACAGTCCAAACATCTAGCTATATACTCAGCTGCTTCAGATTTCATATTAGGCCAAAAATAATCTTTTCTCAACATGGTGACAGTCTTCTGGTAGCCTGGATGCCCTGAGTAAGGGGTTTTATGAACTTCATCCAGAATTAACAATTTAACTTTAGATACATTCGACACATACAGTCTGTCTTTAAACAATAAAAATCCATCTTTATTTAAACTATAACCCCTTATCAAACTTTCTGTAGGTTCTTCTTTAGCTGTAGCTTGTAAATTTTGATAAAATTCATCCAATTTTATCCCTTCAGCCAGCTGTTCATTTAAATCAGAGGTATAAGTGCTGATAGTTGTTGTAAAATTCAGCTTTGCATTTCCGCTCAAAGCATCAGCCACCTTATTTTCCTTTCCTTTTATGTGCTGAATTTTGAAATCGTATTCACTTAAGAAGGCCAACCATCTGGCTTGCCTTGCATTTAAGTTAGGCTGATCTAAAAGGTATTTTAGACCCTTATTATCAGTCATTAAAGTAAACTTTCTGCCTATTAAGTGATGTCGCCACATTTTTAAGGCATGAATAACAACAGCTAATTCTAAATCATAAGTGGCATAATTATTTTCATGAATCTTCAGCTTCCTGGACTCATAGGCAATGACATGCCCATCCTGAGTCAACACTCCACCTAGACTGTCATTACAAGCATCGGTGCAAACCACGAAATCCTTATTAGGATCTGCTATTCTTAGAATAGGAACAGTTGTTAATAAAGTCTTTAATTTCTTAAAGCTTTCTTCACACTTCAAGTTCCAATCAAACTTCTTGCCTTTCTTTTGCAAGGAAGTGATTGGGTTGGCTATTTTTGAAAAGCCTTCAATGAATCTCCAGTAATAACCGGTAATTCCAATGAAGGACCTAAAATCTGTTACGTCTTTCGGTACTGGCCATTCTTCGATTGCCCGGATCTTTTTAGGATCAACTGAAATCCCTTCCTTAGTCACTACGTGACCTAAGTACTGGATTTCATCCTTAAAGAAATCACACTTACTGAACTTCGCAAAGAGCTGCTGTTCTCGCAGTTCTTGTAAGACTATCAGTAAATGTTCTTTATGTTCCTCTTCATTTTTAGAATAAATTAAAATGCCATCGATGAATATGAAAACAAATTTATCTAAGTATTTATGCATTATGTTATTCATTAGGCACATAAAGACGGTTGGGGCATTAGTAAGCCCAAATGCCATTACGACAAATTCGTAATGTCCATACCTCGTTCTGAAAGCTGTCTTGAACATGTCCTTTTCTTTAATTCTCACCTGATGATAGCCTGATCTCAAATCTATTTTAGAGAACACCGTAGCTCCACGTAGCTGATCAAACAGATCATCTATGCGAGGCAACGGATATCTGTTTTTAATTGTCATCTTGTTTAGTTGACGTTAATCTATGCAGAGTCGCATAGTTTCGTCCTTCTTTTTAACAAAGATTATTGGTGCTCCCCAAGGGGACACACTGGGTCGAATGTAATTCTTATCTATTAACTCCTTTAATTGTGTTTTTAATTCCTTAAGCTCCAGAATATTCATACGATACGGAGCCTTTGAACTGGGTATAGCACCTGGTACCAGCTCAATTGTGAAATCCAGTTCCCTCTTGGGAGGTAATCCTGGAATTTACACCGGAAAAATATCAGTAAATTCATTTACTACAGGGATATCCTCTACTTTTATCTTACTTATTTCAGACTTAACTGCCTCATCTGTAATAGTTACAGCATAGGCTTTGCACCCTTTTCTGACTGCTCTTTTAAGTTGTAAAGCAGAAATCTGCCTGATTACTGTTTTCCTAGGAATACCCTTAACAGTTGCAGGTTGTTCATTATTATTTACACACGTAAAAGTTTTATCAAAACAGTTTAAAACTACCTTATGCTGTTCTAACCAGTCCATACCAATAAGTATGTCATACGAGCCAAGTGGCAGAACATTTAATTTAATAGTAGTTTTAAAATCATTCATATCTAGAGCACATTCCTTAACATAACAGTTCACCTTCCTTTTTGCCCGAGTGGCTAGTTGTACTGACCAAGAGTTATCAAACCTTTCAACAGTCAAATTACACTTTTCTACTATCTGTGGTGAAATATAACTAAGGCTAGCACCTGGATCTATTAAAATAGTTACAGGGGTTTTGTTAACCATACCTCCTACTTCCACCATGGAAGTTTGATAGTCAACTTGGCGGTTCTCCAACGCTGCATTGATTCGGGGCATAGTCCCTGCAAAGTCTCCAACAATCATTTCATCTTGTATAGTATGAATATTGTTGTTTGGTTTCTTCTGATTTATGCAAACTGAAGCATAGTGTGGGCCATTGCACTCCCAACACTTAACAGGCTCCTTTCGTTCAAAATTCTTTGTGTAATTTCCATGATTGTTAGAAGCCTCCTTGCTGCCCTTGAAGTTGTTGGAATGATTAGCAGCTCCATTTTTGCTTCCCTGGAAGCTTTTACCATTAAAATGGTTCCCGTTCTTGTTATTCTTGAAATTTTTCTGGGGTACAAACTCCTTTTTCTTGTACTCAAGATGATTACTGTTCTTTTTAGCCTTCCAGTTGGCTATCCCTTCTTTCTTTTTATTCTGTTCAAAACAGAAATTAACTTTTCGCATAGCTTCTTCCAGAGTTTTGGGGTTATCATATTCGATTCTGTCCTTGATATGATATGGCAGGCAGCTAAGAAACCGTTGTATTTTAGGTTTCTCTTCAACAAAATATGGCACATATCTCAACAAACTTAAGAACTTACTGTTTAAGTCCTTCATCGTCATAGATCCTATCTTTAACTCATAAAATTCCTTGGCCCTTTCTTCATAGTATTGTTCGGACAAAGATTTATTTTTGAAGTACCTTTTAAAGGTACTCCAATTTACCTATTTTTCTTTGATCCCCTTGACCCTTTTCAAGTCTTGCCACCATATATCCGCCTTTCCAGAAAGGTTATAGATGGCCATTCTTTCCTTCAGCTGATTTGAATAGTTGTATATCTGGAAATATTTTCTCATCCCGGATAACCAGGATTCTGCCTCTTCTCCTGTTTCAGATTCTCCATTGAAAGTTGGGGGTTTTATTTTCTTGAACTCCCCAGAAATTTCTTCATAAGGCCTGAACTTCTTCTTTCTATTATACAACTCAGCCTCACTACTGTCACTAGTAGTGTGATAGCTTTGTTGTTCCCTTCTTCCTTCAGATGATGAACTGTTGTATGATTTAACTAGTTTCACCCTTTTAGACCCCTTTTGATGACTAGCTCCTTCAGATTCAGCTCTTTTGCTTCTTCCTTCAGTCTGAAATTTTTCTATCAAAATTTGATTTAACTGCTCTTGAGTTTTCAGAATCCTTTCATTATCCTTCTTGACTGTTTCTATCTCAGTCTTTAAACCCTTTATAGTCTGTATCAGCTCTGAGGAGTGAGCAATTACCTCCTCCATCACAGGTTCTCTGGACATCTGTCTTGTCTCAGTTTTGGGAGATTCCTCCTCAGCATATTCTCCTAGCTTCTCCATACCTGTTTGTTAGATTCAGAAAAAGGAAATTTTTCTGCTCTGTTTAAAGGAAACAAAAATACAAATTAGTACATTATATATATATATATAAATTTTCTTTTCATTGTCACCGTTCTGCAGAAACTAGTTGGGACACATCAAGGCCTAGTATTTGAACCATGCTTTGATACCACATGTCAAAACCCATAATTTCCGAAAATTTTAAAATTTTTAAAATCGCAAGTAATATTAATAAATGCTTTCATTGATTTGTTTGATTAGTTAAAATGATCATAAATGTGTCTGAATGATCTGTTGTTATACTTAGATTTTGTTATGAGCTTCTTTACCGTTGCTGATTGTTTTTCTGTTTTTCAACCACAAGGGGGAGTTGTCATAGCAGACTGGGCTTACTTAACTTCCGAGCTAATACATCAATATGTCTTTCTCTTACAGATATACAGGTAATGTACGGTTCGTTGCAAATAATCTTTAAAGCATTATAAATCATTTAGCTGTATCAAATCATTCAATAAAAAGTCTAAGCATGCTAACCAGGTTATCAGGTGTTTGAAGGTAGCACTCTGCCTATGACCTTCTCAAGATCTTACTAATAGAGAATTAGAATTTACTAAAGAATATGATAACTGTTTTTCTTGAAAATTAAAAGAATTAGATAATCTTATGGAGTATTGGTCCATTACTGATATGCATAAATTTCTTAACTAGAGCTTTAGAGTATGACAGAGTTATCATCATCAGATCAATTTTTTATTCCACCATTGTTATTGCATCAAGTCATGTTTATAGTTAGAATATTTGGTGTGCAATTTCAAATGTAAGCATCTGAAGATATCAATATAAAAATACTTTGCTTGTCTCAAACAATTACCAGGTATTATGTAAATTACATGTCTCCTCTTATCAATTTCAGGATTTGTTTAGCTTGAAAAACTATTCCTATTTCTATGATTGATAGTGGATTGAGAACTGTAAGCTATCTTTATTAAACTCATTGTGTCTTAAGGATGACAAGAGTCTACTTGTCATATGCGAAATCTGAGTCTATTAAAAGATTATTATTAAGTTGTAACAACAATTGAAATGGACTATGGTAACCCTAATCCGATAATGTGAGTTATGTAACTTGAATCTTACAAGTTTTAGGTCACCTAAAGGCGAAATGGCACATCCTATGTCATTGGTGCAACCCTATCTCAATTTCCATTATAGATATGGAAATGTCAACCATTTATGCCCAACATCACTACAATATCTTAGAGAATTGAAAGAGATATAATAACTATTGTCTTTTCACATTAGGCTAGGGTATATAAAAAAAAAATAGTGAAAGGTTTTGCAATTAGCATGTGATTCACTTGAAAACTACCTCCTTGGTAATTTTTATAATAATTTACAAGCTCTCTAAGTCTAAATAGACCTCAAGAGTTAATTTTGTTCACTATTGACAATTGCGTGGTATTATTGATTGTAGGTCATGTGTTAATGTTCACTTATGCAAGTTCAAAGCATTGTTTTCATGATGAAATAATGGCAAGTTTTAAAATATGGTATCACGACCATGGAAGAATATCCATGCTATGATTTGGGGTTACCTTCGCCATGATTTTTAATTGACAAACAAAATAATTGGAATCTCACCATGGACTTTGGAACGTCGACCCACGGTATGTAAAAAAATTAAAGTGCTATGTGGTTAGTCTTGAGCCATGCATTTGGTGATATATAACAGTTGACTAACCCTACTTGGCCATTTCCCCCTTTGCCTTCGGGCTCGGCCGCTCTGCAAACCCTCCTGTCCGAACCTTACTGATACACTGTGTGCTAGCAGCCTCTATGCTGCTCCCGGCCTTCATGCTTGCCCATTGCATCGTTTGGGAGTCATTTTTTTTGCTGTTAGTAGCTGTGAGGTTGTTATGACCTAGGGTTATCCTTTTTGCTACTCCTATTATCCTTGTCACGACTTCCTTTGTCTGCATCTTTTGATTTAGTTCTGTCACAGCTTCCATCGTGAAAGGTTTTACTTCTGTCAACACGTTCTTTTGGTGACAAAGATGGGGTTTAAACTTATTCTATTCGTGCTACACATGGTTTAGCAGGCTGTTGTAATGATTGAGCTCCTCTCAAAGTCACTCGTAGGTTTATTTAATCCTACGCTCTGCTAGTTAAAAGGATTGGTTTATAAAATTTTGTGTTTAACTCAAACCACTCTGTCGTTGCAGGTTCTTGCTCCTCTTTACAGGTATGGATGGCAAGAGCTTCAACGATTGCCTCTACCTGGTAAGCCTGGTTCTCACCATGGCATATCCTCCTTGTTGGTTGTCTGTATGGTTAGGGTTGTAGTTTGACTGAAAAGTCACGGTAGCCTTGCTAAATCTTTTAACTGTATATTTCAATGAAAGAATTATGGGTTTAACCCTGTGTTGTATTTGGATGTTATGGCTTCGGCCGGTATTGTATTTATTTATCCTTCTTTTGGCCCTTAGGTTTTCTACAGAAGACTTGTATTGTAAAATTGAAGAGAACGAAGGTTGTGAGCCTGTTCTGTAGGTGAGGTTACGACCTCATGGTTTTTGTTTTAGTTATGTTCTCTTATAATGAACAGGGTTTCACTATGTTTTGTTATAAATTTTTCCTATGTAAAAGGACTTTGATAAAAATGACTTATTAACAGTCCTTCGTATATTTGCGCTGGTGTGTGGTGTGTAATTTAAATTCCAAGCTTTTAAAATCACCTAAACAGTGAATCTGAGCTACGGCCGTAGGTGAAATCGTTATCTTAGTTCCTAATGTTTATTTACTTGTAAAGTATGGAATGATAGGGTTCAATCCAAAATGAAAGTGGTGATTTTTTTTAGATGCTGATTTTGTTGTTACGATTACGATTCTTTGGGTAAAATGGAAGTTTAAGGAAAGATAATACTGTATTGTTCAAGCTCGATGTCGAGCTAGATATTGTTCTGTTACTTCATTTGTTTTTAAAACAATAACTAGTTTATTTAACTGTTAATAAATTCTATGTGATGAAGTTCTGTTAGGGTTTCTGCACAATCGTTTTGTTTGATAGGTAATGAATGGATAAATTGTTAACTAGGTTTTGTGTATTAATTTAATTAATAGATTGAGACAGGTTAACCTCTGACTAGGGTTTTGTACCGTGATATAAAGATCATATTTGTGACTACAAAATCTCCTGTAAGGTCTGTCGACCAAGATATAATAAATGTAATTTTTATGGTTATAATTACTGTTGTCTCCTATGACTATTTAAACGAGTTTGTGTTTCCAGAGAATAATTACTGTAAACTTAAATCCTACTTATCTATTTAACTATTATAATTAAACTAGGTTTAAAAATTACAATAATAAACTATTGCTTACGATATTACTACTGTATAGCATGCTTTAAAAATACCTTGTCAGTAATGTAATAATGATTTCAAGGAATGATGACAACACAGTAATTATTAACAATCTTACTACTGATATTCGGAGATATTAACTTTACTAAACTAAATACTCCTCAGCCATATAAAAATAAATACATAACACATCATTTCATACTTAATGAACATAAGGAAATAAATGGTAGAACCTGTTTAAGTTGTGGACAACAACAGCAATGGGAGGCTGTTCCTCCCTACCAACTCCTGGAGAGTGCCCATACAACACTTCTCAGGACTTCCGAGCTTGCTCTGGCCTCCCTGGCTAGAACTAGGTGCAGCAAAGTAATTCACTCAGCCCAAACAGCTATAATGGAACCAAGTTACTGCAACATTCCTCTCAAACAACTTCCTTACTATAATTCCCTCTTCCTCAATAGGATTCCTGAATAACATTCACCTGAATTCCTTCTCCCTCTAGAACAAATTCGAACCCCCAGCTCTGTTCATTGAGTACTATTTAAAAGATTGCCTAGGTCTTTGTTGTGTTAACTGTCATTAATGAGCCACCTGCTCTGATTCCACTTCCTTGGGGAATCATGACCCCAAATATAGGGAAGTTGCCACCTGCAACTTAGGAAGTGTTTGAGGATGCTACCACTTCTCTTTTGCCTTTCCACCTAGTTCTATCCACTAGTTTGACCAGTAACATCTTTTTAACAGCTCTCCCATGATGTTGTCTCCATAATTTATTTATTAATAATAAAATATTCTGAATTACATTCCATTTCTAGTGACTCTGCTGAGTCATCAATTCCTACTTAGCATTAAATTTAACATAATGTCTCAGGAATATAATGAAATAATTACATAATTTTTACAAAATTGGGGTATGTGACACACCAATATATCGTGTTTCACCCAAGATGGGCTACACCCACACTGAAATTACCAGTCCTTATTATTATACCATTAAGCACATGAAGGGATACAACCTGCAGCACATCCGTTTCATTTCCTCTTCACTGTATCACAGTCTCTCTTTTTGATCTCAGAGATATTTACAATGCATAATACCTAATGCATCAACCCAATCCATGTTACAATGTCTTTCTTTTATAGGGGAAATACAATGGGAAAATACCACGGGTTACCCCAAAACCATGGGACCATAAACTGTTGGCGAAAACAACCCCAATTTTTTTTCTTTCTTGGGGAACGAGTGTATAGTAAAATTGGGGTACAAACATGACTGAATAACATCTCTGAATCTAGAAGATTAGGCTCCAAAACCAACAATCTCCCACTTGGAGACTGGTCACAACAAATCCACCGTTGTTTTACTTGCTGGATCTTGAACTTGGAAAATTTCTCATCTTCACCTTCACGCTAGAAGGCCAACTGAAACCGAGCAGGAACTTAGTTTCTGTCTTGTCACTACCTTTGTGAACATGTTTGCAGGATTCTCGCTAGTATGTACCTTTTCCAGTTTCAATAGTTCATCTTCCAAAATAGATCATATGAAATGTTACTTGAGCTGTATATGTTTAGTCCTGGAATGGAATGCTGAGTTCTTTGCAAGATGAATGGCACTCTGGCTGTCACTATACAACCTGCTATCCTTCTACTTCTTACCCAAATCCTCCATAAACCTCTGCAACCAAATCATCTCTTTACTAGCCTCTGTAACAGCAACATACTTTGCTTCCATTGTTGAAAGTGCAACAACCTTTTGTGGTTTCAAAATCCAACTTACTGTTGTTCCACCTATAGTAAACATATACCCTGTGGTGCTCCTCCTGCTATCCTTATCACCTGCCATATCTACATCAACATATCCCTGTAGAAAAGTGTCTGAACCTCCAAAACATAATGCTTGAGTGGTAGTACCTCTCAAATACCTGAGAATCCACTGTACTACCTTCCAATGTTCTTTACCTAGATTATTCATATATATGCTCACAACTCCCACTGCATGTGCAATATCTGGTCTTGTGCACACCATGGCATACATCAAGCTGCCAACTGTTGATCAATAGGGAATCTTGGACATGTAGTCTATCTCTTCCTGTGTCTTGGGACACATTTCCTTACTTAGATTGAAATGGTTGGCCAAAGGTGTACTAGCTGGTTTCGCATTCTGCATTCTGAACCTCTCCAACACCTTTTGCATGTACTCACGCTGAGACAATGTCAATTTGCGATTTTTTTTGTCTCTTGTTATTCTCATACCAAGGATTTGCTTTGCAGGACCCAAATTCTTCATCGCAAATGAATTAGCTAGCTTCATTTTGAGTACATTTACATCCTGCATGTCAGACCCTGCAACAAGCACATCATCCACATACAATAACAAGATAATATATCTTTCATTGTCTAGCCTCTTGAAATAAACACAGTGGTAAGAATGACATCTACTATAACCTTGTTCTGTCATAAACCTGTCAAATTTTAAATACCACTACCTTGGAGCTTGCTTCAAGCCTTACAAGCTCTTCTTCAACCTGCATACCAAATCCTCCTTCCCTTTGACCTCATACCCTTGTGGTTGCTGCATATATATCTCTTCCTCCAAGTCCCCATGGAGAAAAGTTGTTTTTACATCTAAATGTTCATTATGCAAATCTTCTACCGCCACTAGACTTAAAATAGTCCTAATTGAAGTAAATAGTCCTAATTGAAGTCATCTTAACAATGGGAGAAAATATTTCATCAAAATCTATACCTTTTTTATGTGAAAACCCCTTTACAACAAGTCTGGCTTTGTACCACTTCTTGCCTCCTTCTTCTTCCTTCAACCTATAAATCCATTTGTTCTGTAATGCTCTTTTACCAGCAGGAAACTGAACCAAATCCCAAGTTTGGTTTCCTACCAATGAGTCCATATCCTCATTCATGCCTTGCTCCCACTTCTTTCTAGTTTCCAACTGCATTGCTTCTTCATAACATTCTGGATCACCAGCATCAGTCATCAATAAATAATACATTGAAGGAGAGTATCGTTCAGGGAGTCTACTTAACTTAGTAGATATTCTTACACTTGTAGGAGTTTCAGGTACTTGCTGTTGTTCTTGATTTTCTAGCACCTTTGGAACTTCATTTTCTTCAATTTCATCAAGTACAGTGTACTTTGTGCTTTCATTTACTTGTTTCTTTCCTTGCAACTGATCTTTATACATGACCTTTTCATTGAATATCACATCTCTACTCCTAATGATTTTTTTTATTTTCATAATCCCATAAGCGATAACCAAAATCATCAACTCCATATCTAATAAAGGTACATTTCTTGGATTTAGCTTCAAGCTTTGTTCTATTTTCTTTATCAATATGGACAAATGCTTCACAACCAAACATTCTCATAAATGAGTAGTTTACCTTTTTACCTGTCCATGCCTCCTCTGAAATACCACCATCTAAAGCAATTGAAGGCCCTCTCTTTATTAAATAACCAACAGTATTTATAGCATTTGCCCAAAACTGTAAGGGCAACCCTGCATGCAATCTCATACACCTTGCACGCTCCATGATCATTCTATTCATCCTTTTTGAGACACCATTTTCTTATGGTGTTCCTAGGACTTTCTTCTCTCTATGAATCCCATGGTATGAACAGTAACTATCAAACTCCTTGCCGTAGTACTCACCTCCATTATCAGATCTGAGACACTTCAACCTTTTTTCTATCTCATTCTCAACCAAGGCTTTCTACTTCTTAAAAGTAGCAAACACATCAGATTTATGTCTAATGCAATAAACCCAAGTTTTTCTAGTTGCATCATCAATAAATATAACATAATAATGACAGCCACCAAGAGATTGTACATGAGCCGGTCCCCATACATCTGTATACACAAGCTCTAACTTTTCATTCTTCTTCTATTTCCCAACCCTGAAAAATCTGACTCTCTTTTGTTTTCCATAAACACAGTTCTCACATAATTCCAAACTTACCGGCTTCAAATCTGGAAGAAACTTCCTTGAGTGGAGAATATGCATCCCCTTCTCACTCATGTGGCCAAGCCTATGATGCCACAATGTTGTATCTGTTCCTGTGGAAGCTAAAGAGATAGAATGGTAAGTATTATGAGGACATAAATACAACGTACATACCCTGTCTCCTTTTACTATCACCATTGATCCTTTAGTGATCTTCCAACACGTTTCTCCAAACGTAGATAGACAACCGCCATATCCCAACTGGCCTGTTGAGATCAGATTTCTTTTCATAACAAGGATATGCCTTACATATTTCAGCAACCAATCAGTTCCATTCTTAAATTTTATCCATACCTTACCCATTCCAAAAATTTTACATGGCTCATCATCACCCAATAAAACATGTCAAAAATCGCCTGGAACATAATCATGAAAATATTTGCTATGGGGTGTAGCATGACATGAAGCCCTTGAATCTACAACCCAATAATCATTAGTATTATCTAATGCAAGAATCAAAGCATCTTGCAACACATCACCTGCTACATTTGTTTCCTGGGTAGTTTCCCGCTGTCCATCTCCTTTCTTCTTTAGAGATCTGTAGTCTTTCTTCAGATGTCCTTTCTTTCCACAGTTCCAGCACTCTATTTTTCCCAGTATGGACTTGGATCTTCCCGTTTTATATTTGCCATGATTACCTTGGCTCTTTCCTTTCTCCCTTTGTCTTCCCCTACTCTCCATGGTCAATGCATTACTTCATGTCTCACCTATGCCTTTTCTTCACATTTCCTCGCTAAGAATAACACCAATAACATCATCAAATTTCAAGGTGTTTGAACCAGATACTAAGTTACTTACAACCATGACCAAGCTATTCCAACTTTCTGGCAATAAACACAAGATTAGAAAAGCCCTAACCTCATCATCAAAGTTCACACTTACAAAACTTAGTTGATTTGTAACCGTATTAAATTCATTTAAATGATCAGCAACAGATCCGCCTTCAGACATCTTCATATTAAATAAACGCTTCATTAGAAATACCTTGTTGGAGGCCGAGGGTTTTTCATACAGCTTACCCAACACGCTCATCAAACCCTCTATTGTCTTTTCTTTCGAGATATTGAAAGCCACCGACGAAGCTAGGGACAGCCGTATTGTTCCCATTGCCTTTCTATCAAGAACCTCCCATTCTTTGTCCTTCATAGTCGTCGGTTGCTTTGCTCTTCCTCCCAACCATAGGAATAGATCCTTCTGTTACAGTTAGTCCTCCATTTGCATCTTCCATAACTGATAGTTTTGGCCATTAAATTTCTCGACCTTAAACTTTCCTTCTTCCATTATTTCTCCCACTCAAACCAAAAACCCTAGTTTCCTGCAGGTTTATCTGCCAAATAGACTTTTGGCTCTGATACCAATTGTTAGAAAAACAGGATCGTAGAGCAATAACAATAAACAGAAATAAAAATATAATCACAAAAACACATTACAAGAGAGACACCAATATATTGTGGTTCACCCAAGATGGGCTACGTCCACACTGAAATTGCCAGTCCTTATTATTATACCATCCAACACATGAAGGGATACAACCTGCAGCACATCCATTGCACTTCCTCTTCACTGTCTCACAGTCTCTCTTTTCGATATCAGACATCTTTACAATGCATAATACCTAATACATCAACCCTAGCCATGTTACAATTTCTTTCTTGTATAGGGGAAATACAATGGGAAAATACCATGGGTTACCCCAAAACCATGGGCCCGTAAACTGTTGGCAAAAAAAACCCCAATTTTTTTTTCTTGGGGAACGAGTGTACATCCCCGAACCCCAAAGTGGGGGAACGAGTGTACAGTAAACCTGGGGTACAAACATGACTGAATAACATCTCTGAATCTAGAAGATCAGGCTCCACAACCAGCAATCTCCTACTTGGAGACTGATGACAACAACTCCGCCGCTACTGTACTTGTTGGATCTTGGACTTGGAAAATTTCTCATCTTCACCTTCATGCTAGAAGGCCAACTAAAACCGAGCAGGAACTTAGTTTCTCTCTAATCACTACCTTTATGAACATGTTTGTAGGATTCTGGATAGTATGTATCTTTTCCAGTTTCAACAGTTCATCTTCCAGAACAGATCATATGAAATGGTACTTGAGCTATATATGTTTAGTCCTAGAATGGAATGCTGAGTTCATTGCAAGATGAATGTTACTCTGGCTGTCACTATGCAACCTGCTATCATTCTTCTTCTTACTCGATTCCTCCAGAAATCTCTGCAGCCAAATCATCTATTTACTAGCCTCTGTAACAACAGCATACTCGACTTCCATTGTTGAAAGTGCAACAACCTTTTGCAGTTTCGAAATCCAACTTATTGTTGTTCCACCTATAGTAAACACATACCCTGTGGTGCTCCTCCTTCTATCCTTATCATCTGCCATATCTGCATCAACATATCCCTGTAGAACAGTGTCTGAACCTCTAAAACATAATGCCTGAGTGGTAGTACCTCTCAAATACCTGAGAATCCAGTGTACTGCCTTTCAATGTTCTTTACCTGGATTTTTCATATGTATGCTCACAACTCCCACTGTATGTGCAATATCTGGTCTTGTGCACACCATGGCATACATCAAGTTGCCAAATGCTGATGAATAGGGAATCTTGGACATGTAATTTATCTCTTCCTATGTCTTGGGACACATTTCCTTACTTAGATTGAAATGGCTGGCCAAAGGTGTACTAACTGGTTTTGCGTTCTACATTCTAAACCTCTCTAACACCTTTTGTATGTACTCACCTTGAGACAATGTCAATTTGCATTTTTTCTTGTCTCTTGTTATTCTCATACCAAGGATTTGCTTTACAGGACCCAAATCCTTCATCGCAAATGAATTAGCTAGCTTCCTTTTGAGTACATTTATATCCTGCATGTCAGACCCTGCAACAAGCATGTCATCCACATACAATAACAAGATAATATATCTTTTATTGTCTAGCCTCTTGAAATAAACACAGTGGTCAGAATGACATCTACTATAACCTTGTGCTGTCATAAACCTGTCAAATTTTAAATACCATTTCCTTAGAGTTTTCTTCAAGCCATACAAGCTCTTCTTCAACCTGCATACCAAATCTTCCTTCCCTTTGACCTCATACCCTTGTGGTTGCTGCATATATATCTCTTCCTCCAAATCCCCATAGAGAAAAGCTGTTTTTACATCTAACTGTTCAAGATCCAAATATTCTACTGCCACTAGAATTAAAATAGTCATGATCGAAGTCATCTTAATAGCAGGAGAAAATATTTCATCAAAATCTATACCTTTTTTCTGCGCAAACTCCTTTACAACAACTCTAGCCTTATACCGCTTCTTGCCTCCTTCTTCTTCCTTCAACCTGTAAATCCATTTGTTCTGCAATGCTCTTTTACTATCAGGAAACTGAACCAAATCCCAAGTCTGGTTTCCTACCAATGAGTCCATATCCTCATTCATGCCTTGCTCCCACTTCTTTCTAGTTTCCACCTGCATTGCTTCTTCATAACATTCAGGTTCACCAGCATCAATCATCAATAAATAATACATTGAAGGAGAGTATCGTTCGGGGAGTCTACTTAACTTAGTAGATCTTCTTACACTTGTAGGAGTTTCAGATACTTGCTGTTGTTCTTGATTTTCTAGCACCTTTGGAACTTCATTTTCTTCAATTTCATCAAGTACTGTGTACTCTATGTTTTCATTTTCATTTTCTTTCCCTGCAACTGATCTTTATACATGACCTTTTCATTGAATATTACATCTCTACTCCTAATGATTTTGTTATTTTCATAATCCCATAAGTGATAACCAAAATCATCAACCCCATATCCAATAAAGGTACATTTCTTGGATTTAGCTTCAAGCTTTGTTCTATTTTCTTCATAAATATGGACAAGTGATTCACAACCAAACGTTCTCAGAAGTGAGTAGTTTACCTTTTTACCTGTCCATGCCTCCTCTGGAATACCACCATACAAAGCACTTGAAGGCATTTTGTTTATTAAATAAACAACAGTATTTACAGCATCTTCCCAAAACTGTTAGGACAACCCTACATGCAATCTCATACACCTTGCATGCCCCATTATCGTTCTATTCATCCTTTCTGACACACCATTTTCTCGTGGTGTTCCTAGGATTGTCTTCTCTCTACGAATCCCATGGTATGAACAGTAACTATCAAACTCATTGCCGCAGTACTCACCTCCATTATCAGATCTGAGACACTTCAACCTTTTTTCTGTCTCATTCTCAACCAAAGCTTTCCACTTCTTAAAAGTAGAAAACACATCAGATTTATGTCTAATGCAATAAACCCAAGTTTTTCTAGTTGCATCATCAAAACATGTAACATAATAATGAGAGCCCCCAAGAGATTGTACATGAGTCGGTCCCCATACATCTGTATGCACAAGCTCTAACTTTTTATTCTTCTTCTGTTTCCCAACCCTGAAAAATATGTCTCTCTTCTGTTTTCCAGAAACACAGTTCTCACATAATTCCAAACTTACCTGCTTCAAATCTAGAAGCAACTTCCTTGAGTGGAGAATCTGCATCCCCTTCTCACTCATGTGGCCAAGCCTATGATGCCACAATGTTGTATCTATTCCTGTGGAAGCTAAAGAGATAGGATGGTCAGTATTATAAGGACATAAATATACCATACCTACCCTGTCTCCTTTTGCTATCACCATTAATCCTTTAGTGATCTTCCACCGCGTTTCTTCAAACGTAGATAGACAGCCGCCATATCCCAATTGGCCTGTTGAGATCAGATTTCTTTTCATAATAGGGATATGCCTTACATATTTCAGCAACCAATCAGTTCCATTCTTAAATTTTATCCATACCTTACCCATTCCAACAGTTTTACATGGCTCATCATCACCCAATAAAACATGTCCAAAATTGTCTGGAACATAATCATGGAAATATTTTCTATGGGGTGTAGCATGACATGAAGCCCCTAAATCTACAACCCAATAATCACTAGTATTATCTAATGCAAGAATCAAAGCATCTTGTAACACATCACCTGCTACATTTGCTTCATGGGTAGTTTTCTGTTGTCCATCTCCTTTCTTCTTTAGAGATCTGCAGTCTTTCTTCAGATGTCCTTTCTTTCCACAGTTCCAACACTCTATTTTTCCCAGTCTAGACTTGGATCTTCCCATTTTAGACTTGCCACGATTACCTCGGCTCTTTCATTTCTCCCTTTGTCTTCCCCTACTCTACATGGTCAATGCATTACTTGATGTCTCACCTGTGCCTTTTCTTCGCATTTCCTCGCTAAGAATAACACCAATAACCTCATCAAATTACAAGGTGTTTGAACCAGAGACAGAGTTATTTACAGCCATGACCAAGCTATTTCAACTTTCTGACAATGAACACAAGATCAGAAGAGCCCTAACCTCATCATCAAAGTTCACACTTACAAAAATTAGTTTATTTGTAACCGTATTAAATTCATTTAAATGATCAACAACATATTTGCCTTCAAACATCTTCATATTAAATAAATGCTTCCTCAGAAATACCTTGTTGGAGGCCGAGGATTTTTCATACAGCTTACCCAATGCGCTCATCAAACCCTCCATTGTCTTTTCTTTCGAGATATTGAAAGCCACCCACGAAGCCAGGGAAAACTGTATTGTTCCCAGTGCCTTTCTTTCAAGAACCTCCCATTCGTCGTCCTTTGTAGTCGCCGACTGCTTTGCTCTTTCTCCCAACCGTAGGAATAGATCCTTCTGGTATAGATAGTCCTCCATTTGCATCTTCCATAACTAGTAGTTTTGGCCATTAAATTTCTCGACCTTAAACTTTCATTCTTCCGTCATTGCTCCCACTCAAACTAGAAACCCTAGTTTCCTGCAGGTTTATCTGCCAAATAGACCTTTGGCTCTGATACTAATTGTTAGAAAAATAGGATCGCAGAGCAATAACAATAAACATAAATGAAAATATAATCACACAAACACATTATAAGAAAGACACCAATATATCGTGGTTCACCCAAGATGGGCTACATCCACATTGAAATTGCCAGTCCTGATTATTATACCATCCAACACATGAAGGGATACAACCTGCAACATCTGCTGCACTTCCTCTTCACTGTGCCACAGTCTCTCTTTCAATCTCAAAGATCTTTACAATGCATAATGCCTAATACATCAAGCCTAGCTGTATTACAATGTCTTTCTTTTATAGGGGAAATACAATGGGAAAATACCACAGGTTACCCCAAAACCATGGGCCCGTAAACTGTTGGCGAAAACAACCCCAAATGTTTTTTCTCGGGGAATGAGTGTACAGCCCCGAACCCCAAAGTGGGGGAATGAGTGTACAGTAAACTTGGGGTATAAACATGACTGAATAACATCTCTGAATCTAGAAGATCAGGCTCCACAACCAACAATTTCCCACTTGGAGACTGATCACAACAACTCCACCGCTGCAGTACTTGTTGGATCTTGGACTTGGAAAATTTTTCATCTTCACCTTCACACTAGAAGGCCAACTGAAACCAAGCAGGAACTTAGTTTCTCTCTAGTCACTACCTTTGTGAACATGTCTGCAGGATTCTGGCTAGTATGTATTTTTTTCAATTTCAACAGTTCATCTTCCAGAACAGATCGTATGAAATGGTACTTGAGCTGTATATGCTTAGTCCTGGAATGGAATGCTGAGTTCTTTGCAAGATGAATGGCACTTTGGTAGTCACTATACAACCTGCTATCCTTCTGCTTCTTACCCAATTCCTCCAGAGTGGTAGTACCTCTCAAATACCTGATAATCCACTGTACTGCCTTCCAATGTTCTTGGATTGTTCATATATCTGCTCACACTCAGATCTATACAAATTTGAAGAAGGTTCAACCAGCGAAAGCGTGGAAGTGTCGAACATCGACTGGACAGTTCATATTCTAGATCGACGCGACAAGGAGGAAATCGCCGAAGTACTGGAGGAACACGAAGTCAGTCGTACGCGCAGTTCGTGAAAGAAAGAATACTTAGTGCGATTGAAGGATGATGAGTTGCAGGAGGTGACATGGATTTCCAAAGAAGAGTTTAGGAGATTGATGTAGCAGTTAAGTTCTTTTTCACCTGGGGAGTTTGATGTAGGAGCATCGGGGCCTATGAAAAGTAGTCGAAGTTGATCGATAAGAGAAGTCGACCAGGGGGGTTGCCGACGACCACTAGTGCGAAAGGGAGATTGGCTGTCGAAGCCAAGTAATCGAGCAGGAAGCTGTCGAGGTGCGTCGACATAAGGAGAAGGTCGAGAGTCAACATGTCTAAGGTCGACTTACGACAGGAGTGCAACGAAAGAAGCCGAGTGTCAACGGATTGTCGAACAACAACACCGACATGTTTTGAGGCAGAAGCCAACCAAGGAGGAAGGGGCGGACTGGCGAAACCGTAGACGCGAAAGGAATCCGATAGATAAGTCGAAGGATAGTGGAAGACAGTATGGTCGAGGTCAGTGACGGGATCGACTACTGTAGCAGAGTCAGAGAATCTCATAAGTCAAGGAGAAGTACTTGGTAGCCGTTCGCGGTTGCTAAGGAAGTTATGAGCAGTTATGGAAGGTGGTTGGGATTATGAAAAATGTCACCACAGAAAGAGGTTGTGCAGCATAGCCAGAGGGCGCTGACAACTGCAGGTCTGCAAGATCTGGAGGATTTGACGGACAGAGGAAGCATGTCTCGGAGGTTTGAGTGATCTCGGGAACAACAACTGAGCAGCAGCAGGGTAGAAGACCAGTGTGCAGGCATAGAGGAGGAGATCGCTCGTCACTCATTGCTCATTTGTTCTAGCATCCAACAGAAGACTGAGAGGAGGAGAGGGTCACACACAGAGAGAACAAACCATTTACTTTTGTATATTGTAAAGGTTGAGGCCGACCAGTTAGTGTTTACATTTCCTTGCATTTCGCATTGTAACCGTTTATTGGAATGAAGTAATAGAAGCCACCTTCTGGCATCCTGTTTACACCAAGTCTGTGTGAGTGTCGTGTGTTGTGTGTCATTGTTAAGCAAGAAGGTCCGGCCGACCCAACTTGCGTCATCCTTACAAGTGGAAACTCTAAACTTTTGTAACCTTTCTAAAACATAAGTACATTAGCTCCTTAATACTTGATATGACCAAAGAACTCTCACATGATCGATTCACATGGATCAAATTAGATCCCTAATACTTGCTATCGCAAAAGAACTCTCACATGGATCAAATTTGAAGGCCAGAGTCATATTTCAATTGCAAAAGACTAATTGATTTACGATTGTGGGGACTTTGAGTCTTTGTAGAACTCCATCGAATCAAAACGCCTTCTTTGAAAACAAGGTGCTTAGTCATAATAGCAAATGCACATCCAAATTTTCCATGCTTTTTTTCTCATTTATTTCTTGTTATTATCACAACTTATTGCTCTTATTATTTAATGAAATTGGAATATTGATTGTTGAAATAGCAATTTTTATTGTAAAAATAGATTCAGCTAATATCTATAGGGCACCCTGATTTATACAATTTCAACAAACCCTACCCGATTTTTGAAAAAGACTCCTCACATATTCAGTGCAAATGGTATAAAGTTTAACTTACACCTAATATACATTGCTGGTCGGGGGTTCCTGGTATAATAAAATACAATAAAAATAATAATGAAACCGAACAAACAGTCAACCATGCCGGAGAGCAATAAATTAAAAAAATACATTAAATATACAATGAAACGGAAACAGTAAACCCCTGCCATCAACCATGCCGGAGTGCACTCAATTAAATATGAGAGGATTTAACAAGCTTAACTATTCAAAGTTCATGTCCACTCGGTTGCATAGTAAACCTGGAGTTGACTGATTTTGTCATAGACCACGATTCACGAGTACTCCCACTTGCCACGAACACCTGCCCCGATAGAGTTGAGAAAGAACGCAGAAGCATACACCAGGATTCCGTTGTCATAATCAAATTCAAAATCATATACTGGCGGATACTCACCCAGAAGGTAACTGCCGGTTGCCCACTTCACCCAAACTAAACTTTGCAAAGCACCGTATACCCATTTTCCAATAGCTTTTATACTAAAAAAAACACCTGTGATTGCGCCTATCTCCAAAATTATCACTAGCCAAACAATAACTCTTTGATGAAACGGTTTAGACGGACGAAATCTAGCTAAATACAAATGCAAGAAATCCATACCTAAGGCGATACCAATGCCTACCATTATCACAACAGCTCTAGATTTAGAAGGTGGTATGGAGTGCTTATCATACCATTTGCCGGCACGTCCTTCGAATCCAATAAACACAACCCAACTAATAGAGCAAATCAAATTGACACAACCGACTATAAATGAGAAGGTTCTCATGCCTAGAATAGTACCTCTAAAGACCAGTACCTGGTAGGTGTTAGGAGGGAGTTTTTTGGTGAGAGCTTTGGTTAGAAAAACATTAGCAGCAAACCCACTTCCTTTAGTGTCCACAACATGATCCTTTGTTGCCCTTCTAGCCATTAGAGAGCTAGAGAAACCATCGACTCTAAACCAGGCAGTTAGTACAAGGTTAACTAATATTTCTGCTAACCTTGGCACTACTAAGGAAGCAGTGCTGTAATATTTTTCGAGATCATCATCTCTGACTCCGACTTGAAAGGATCTGGTCAGCAGCTTTGTCCAGTAATCCTGACTAGATTGCTCTGTCAAATCCTGGCCAGATGTATCAACTAGGGGAATGCACATGCAAGCATGTTCTTCTTCTTGAAAATTACGTATAAATATGTCAGACACGGGCAATGTCTTCGTTTCAAGCTCGGAGGCACCTGCGTAGCCACCGTCGATCAATGTGTTCCCTCCACGCTCCACATACAACAAGCCTTTGTTGCACCCATGGCAGCCGTTTTTCAGGCACTCCAGAGATGGCAGTAGGAACCAGTAATCACACAGTCGTTTCAGAGTTTTAGGCATCCGACGAACAAGCAAGATCGCGACTTCGTCCACTGTGCAGAATACAATGCACTGGCAGGTCGCAGTACGCCAATTGCAGAACTTTGCATTGCGTGGAAAGCACTGTAATAGGATGGAATGCACATTATATGCATTGGAGACATACTTCATGAACTGCCTGACGGAATTATTAGGCGTGTGGTTTGACAAGATTACAACGGAAGCCTTTTGATAATCATCACAAGTGGTTAGTCCATATCCACCATGTATGTATTTAAGTTTGGGAACTCTGAGGGTGGCCAGAAGATCCCTGGCACCCATTTCGAGATCCAATCTCCCCCTTAATAAACTTGTGACAAAAATTGCTATATTGGCTAGGCAGGCCAAACCTATATCCGGAAAATTAAGAGAACCGGTTACGGTTTCACTTAATTCCGTCTGTGCTAAAGCAATAGAAGAAAACCATCCCAGCCAACCAATCAACTGAATAATCAACATATGTAACATGTATTGGTTTCGCTGCCAATTCCTGAAAACACCCATTTTCAAACTACAATATTCCAACGTTCTTTTCAAAATACAAGCCTGACCAACAAGAAATTTTCCCAATTTGTAATCCTCCATTCAAATTCCTTGATGTGCCTGCAAACTTCTTTAGCAGTGTTGCTCTGGCCCACACATGACCAAAAATAAAGTAAAGGTGAAGCCATGAATTTCACATGTTCTAGTAATATATTATCGGATTATATCAGTACAACAGGAGTGTTTGGAATAATTATTTATTTTCTCTCAGGATAATCTAAGTCGAAGATGATTAAACGATTTTTTTTGGAAGGTAGTGAAATTATGGATGTATAACCTCAGCCGAGGCGGCCGTTGACTGGAAGATGGAGATAGTGAAACCTATCGCAGTATCATTCATTATTAGCGGTTTCAGCAAATGTCATCTTAAAGACTAGGTTTTAATCCATCCAAAGTAATTTAAGTTTTTCTGGAACGAATTACTTAGTATATTTACTTAATTATGAAAGTTGGTGCATTTATTTGTGAAACCGATTTTTACCCTAGAGATTCAACTTGGTAGCAGTATAAGGGTTAACTAAAATGTTCCGGATTCCAAGGAATCCAGCATATCAAGAATAATTGAAATGATAATTTGGAGTGTTCAAATCTTAATTTAATTTAGTTTAGGAAAAGTAATTAGGATTGCTGAAATTTTAGAATTGTGAAAATGGTAATTTTCAAAAACAAATTTGACCTGTTTTTATGAAAATTTGGCCAAAAAGCAAGGCGTTATAGTTGTCTTCTCGCCTACACGTTCAACTTTCAACTTTAAGAACATTTTGTTCGTTTATGACCCATTGAATGTGTTGGATTATGTTAAAATTTGATTGGGCATATTTAGTTTTATGAGCATGATCCAACACAACACGAATCGACTAAGTAATGTTTTCTTTGGTATGTTTACTGAAGCGAAAGCAATGCTTTTTTTCATGGACATGTTTACATTTAAGTCCAAAAGATTCGATGAATCAAATCTTTTTTTTTTCAAGATTGATCTTTACATGTATTTATAAAAAGAAAAAGTTCGAGTCCAGTAAATTATATGACACTGTACTTTTTTATTCTAGTCTTGGCACTGGGCATCAATAAAGTATTCGGCATCTCGGTAAGGAATAAATGTTACTGTAAAGAGAATTTTAGCCTTGGCAATGGGCATCTATAAAGTAAAGTAAAGTAATCCGCATCTCGTTAACGACTACAGTAATTGTACGAAGAATTTTAGGTTTGGCTGTGGTCATTTATAAATAAAGTAATCGGCATCTTGTGAACGACTAATGTTATTGTCGGAGAATTTTATGCTTGGCAATGGGAATGTATTCATCTCCTTAACGATTAATGTTATAAATAAAGTAATCATGATCTCGTGATAATTTATTTTCCGGATAATTTTACGGTTGTGGTTGGGTTATGGTGGTGGGATTAATGACTAATCTATTTGGAAGTTGTTATCAATTGTTACTTTAAGGTCGTAGTTGTAAGTGTGTACCTTTCGCCTATTATGTATTTCAAAATCAAGTAATACTTATCCATTTGAAATCAAATTGGCAGAGAATTTTTCCTCAATAACATGGTATCCTGGTATCCTTGTAAAATTTAGAATGTTCATTTCAACTTAAAGTTTGGTTGGTTTCTCTTCCATGTCACTTTAAGTTATATGTATCATTCTTAGTATGCAAATATTAACATAGTATATTATAAAAATATAATAATGCTTTTAATACTAATTTTTATTAGAAGTTAAATTTTTTAATAAATTTATGTTAATAAAAGGTCTTTTTTAACCCAACTTCATGGTCGAAGGTTAATTTTCTCAACAGAACGTTATATTAAAAGCTAATTTTACTGTACGGGAACTTTTAAGGGTGGGCATCGTTAACCGAGAATTCTAGGCTTGGCAATGGGCATCTATAATATAAAGTAATATGCACTCACAGAGTCACATCTATAAAATAAAGTAGACAGTACTACACTGATATCTATAAAATAAAGTAATCGGCATCTAGTTAAAAAATCTAATGTTACGGGACTTCTATGGTGGTGCGGGGAAATTTTAGGCGCATCTATAAATTAAAATCATCGGCATCTCGTTAAAAGTTAATGTTACTGTACAAAAAATTAAAACAGTCGGCAATAATACTCGGCATATCGTTGAGGACAATGGCATCCTTAGCTTATGTGGTTAAGGAGTAAATTTTATTTGCTAGTGTTATTGTTTTTATTAGTTTAGATTTATTTTCATTTATATTTAGAAATTAGTAATAACTATATTGATAATGTTTTTTTTTATAAAATGCTTTAAATATAGGTTTTATTTATGTTTAAACATGTTTTGCTATTATAATATATAATTAAATTGATAATAATAATAATAAAACAATTTTTATAATAATAATGATGATAATACAATCATGTATATAATTAGTTTTTTATGATTTATGTTTTATAATTTAAATTTAGTTTCTTTATGATTTATGATAATATCACTGTATGGATTACAATAATTGAGATAAAAGACTTTGATTGACTATTTATAAATATAGTAGATTATGGATTCAATATGTTTGACACTGAAGGATCAATATTTATGATTCATAATTTAAAATTACTTTATTTATTATTTATGATAATAATATCATTTCATGGAGTGTAATATTTGAAGATATAGGTTGGTGCAAGCTAATGTTGGCTACTCATGACGCGTTAGTCGCAATGGACTCTTGGAAAAACACAAATCTAAATGTCAAAAAGCAATGTTAGAGCTACCTACACAACTTTTTGGAATATGGCCTAAGAAGATGAAACGTAGAAAATCGGATTACCTTTCGTAATATATAACTATTATTTATGGAAAATAAGTATAACTCCCAAAAAATGGGGTTCTCCTAAGGTTGGTATGTTATTTTTTGAAGAAAACATAATGGATATGTTTGCGTTAGTTCCCTGGTTTGGTATGCTAATGGTGGAATTTTGTGAAAAAATTATATACAGTCGTAGATAACAAGCCGTTCTAGTGCAGTGCTATTTTTCCATATTTATTTATGTTAATTTTAATTTTTTTTAATTAAGGAAGTCAGCCAAGCCCTAGAATGACTAGGTTTAGCGTTAGTCCTCAACATCCTGGTCTTAACATAATCAATGAACTTTTTTTTTTTTTTTCAGATGTAGGTCTTTGTGTGTACTTGTGTGGGTTTTTTTTCCGTTTTCAAAATAGGTGAGCCAATCAGAAGTTATAGACGAAAGAAATGTAAGATTGACGTTAGTGCAATTAAAATTAATTAAAAAATAGAAACAAATAATAGATTTAATAAAAAATTACATATTCGGAATCTGCACACATAGTTCTACAAGTGTGTGCAATTTCATTAGCAGTGGACTAGTGTAGCATACGCAGAATCATGCTCGAAACAGAAGACGTTATAGAATAAGATGTATTTTGCTATAACACAGTCCAAGCCACTTGGTTTGGTAACCCGAACCTAAAACCATAGTTGCCAAGTAATCCACCACGTTGGTGAGAAAGGAATTACCCGCCAAAAATAAAAAATTTAAATGGTGCGTGTGCATTATTTTAAATGCGCGTACGCACTAATAGAGCGTACGCGCTATTTAGTAAAATCAAACCAAACCATAGCTCAAGCACATATGCATCCATACAAAAATCCTATTGAATAATTGAAAACATAGGCATAAGAGTGATTGTAGTGTATGCATTTATTAGTATTCACATACACCTACCTACTTAGAGGTACTATGGTGTTTCCTACTTCCATTTCCTTGATATACATGATCTACCCATTATTAACATTGATATTTTTCTCTCTTCATACAAAGATTGTTATGTGCTAGATAAATATCTACTGAGTCACTTTACCTTACCCTATATGCATGAATTCCTTGTGATGTCTAGTGCTTAAGTAGGGTTTGATATTGCCTCCTCTTCAATATTATAACTTTAATCATTAGTTTGACTCTACTAGACCCTTTGGGGAACCCTCCTACTTACTAGGTTTTGTCTTGGGATCCAACCTTGTGATTTGGCCCATAGTTAGTTGGAGTGCTTAATTTTGGTTCATCAACAACATAACTCTAAAAATGATTAAAAGGGGTCACTCTAGGTCAAACCTTGATTCCTCCTTCTTGATGATGATGATGATGAAGATGATGATGAAGATGATGACCAAGAAGATGATGATGATGAGGATGAGAATGAGAATGATGATGAGGAAGTGGGCGATAATGATGATGATGATGATGAAGATGATGATGTTGACGAGGAGGATGATGATGATGATGATGAGGATGATGATGATGATGATGACGAAGATGATTATGATGATGATGAGGATGATGATGATGATCATATTCGTCATCATCAGCATCATAATATTCATCTTTGTACTCATATTCATCATCATCCATCATCTTCATCATCATCATCACCATCATCATCATCACCATCATCATCTTCGTCATCATCATCATTATCATCATCATCTTCATCATCATCATCATTGATAATGATGATGATGACAAAGATGACGATGGTGATGATGATGATGAAGATGATGACGAAGATGTTGATGATGATGACGATGATGAAGAAGATGATGAGGAGCAGGAGGATGATGATGATGATGGTGGTGGTGACGACGATGATGAGGATTACGATGATGATGAGGATGATGATGAGGAGGAGGAGAAGGAGGAGGAGGAGGAGGAAGAGGGCGATGACGATGACGATGACGACGACGACGACGATGATGATGATGATGATGATGATGATGATGAGGATGATGATGATGATGATGATGATGACGAGGATGATGACAATGATGATGATGAGGATTACGATGATGATGAGGATGATGATGAGGAGGAGGAGAAGGAGGAGGAGGAGGAGGAGGAAGAGGGCGATGACGATGACGACGACGATGACGACGACGATGATGATGATGATGATGATGATGATGATGATGAGGATGATGATGATGATGATGATGATGACGAGGATGATGACAATGATGATGATGATGACGACGACGATGATGATGATGAATGATGATGATGATGACGAATATGATGATGATGATGATGAAGATGATGATGATTATGTTGATGATGAAGATGATGACCAAGATGATGATGATGATGATGATGATGATGCTGAGGAAGAGGGTGATGACGATGATGATGACGATGATGATGATGATGACGAGGATGATGAGGAGGATGATGAAGATGATGATGACAAAGATGATTATGATGATGATGATGATGATGATGATGAGGATGATGATGAGGATGATGATGATGATCATATTTGTCATCATCATCATCATCATCATCTTCATCTTCGTACTCATCTTCATCATCGTCCACCATCTTCATCATCATCATCATCATCATCATCATTTTCGTCGTCATGATGAAGATGATGACGATGATGATGAAGATGATGATGTTGATGATGAATATGATGACGAAGATGTTGATGATGATGATGATGATGAAGAAGAGGATGATGATGAGGATGATTGTTGATGTATATGTAACTTCGGAATGTATTTCACCCATGTATTTCATATATGTATTTTGTACTCCTAGGGGCCCCCCATAGTGTGTCACCAACCCCCGAAAATGGTTCCAATGAGCCATCTCCAGAGCTAGGGTTTTGCTCACTGAGGGCCATTCCAAATTCGCTCAAGGGGGCCATTTATCATCCGGAGGCTCCCAGGCATGCATGGCCACGTCTGCAATGTCCATACGTACCTGTGGGAGATGAAGGAACCCAAGTCCACTTGTTCGTTTGGGTTTTGTGCCCTTGGAGAAAATCCTCAAAGTGTCCCCAAATGGCCCCAGGTTGTCGGACCAAGATGCGTGCTATTAACACCTAAAAAGTGCTCACTAGCTCATTCCCTTATTCATAGGACCCATTTGTCCACTTTTCCACCATTTGAGCCTCTGAAGCCAACAAAAAGTCACCAAAAGACCTTAGTACACCCCTTTTTTCCACTCAAAATGAGTATTTTTCCTGAAAAAGCATAAAAAACCCTCAAAAAGGGTCCAAAATTCCCAAAATATTAAAAAGGGAATAAAAATAATAAAAATATTCAAAAAAGGAAAAAGGAGGGAAAAGTACCTAAACCATGTTAGTCAATACCATTGGTTTCCACAAAATCATAATGGTATTCCCCACCACCAAAACCTATAAAAAGGTGGTAGGGGCTCCTCATTTCACATCCATCCATCTTCCTATCCTCATGCTGCCAAAATATCCCTTGAGTATTTGGCCATTGTAGCAACCTTGGAGAAAGGACCCTTTGGAGTTTGGAGCTGCTCATCCTTGGAGCTTCTCAAGTATCTTCATCACTTGGAGGTATTGTTATTGCAAGCACTTGCTTGCCCCCATTTTCAATAAAAATTTATTTTCTATATTTCTTGTTCTTGTTTTTTAATTCAAAAGTTTATTATGATATGCTCATGCTAGTTTAGTTTAGATTTAGTTTTAGTTAATTGTTTTTGCTTAATATTGAAACTGTTGCTACTAGTTAGTAGGTGCCCATAGCACTAAGCTTGGTTGCAAAACCAAGCCAACAGTTTTTGGCGACTCCGCTGCTTTCGAACTTCTAGATCTCACTTTTGCTTTAGATCTTAGTTTTTGATTGTATTAGTTAGTTTAATTCATAGATCTGCCACCCTAGACAGCAAATCCATTGCTGGTCTAGATCTTGGCCCATTTTATTCCCATTAACAGCCCGAAATTCTCAATTTTTGGGTTCATTTTTCGGCATCTGCGTACGGCTTTCGCCTCACGGCTTTTTGCCCAACAGTCGCGCGGCTCATCGCGACTGCGCGGCTCTTTTCCGCGCGGTTCACCGCAGCTTTGCAGCCAATTAGCGCGCTGCACATCGCGGCTTCGCGGACCTTTTCCGCGCTGCACATCGCGACTGTGTGACGAAATCCCGCGCTGCACATCGCGGCTTCGCGGTCAAAACCCGCACTACCCATCACGACTGTGCGACAGAAACTCGCGCTGTCCATCGCGGCTATTCTATTAAAACCTACGATGCCATTTTTTCCATTCGGCCAATCCGATTAAAAAATTAATTTTTTGATGTATTATCTGCCCACTTAGCTATTTTTACAGTCTCAAAAAATCTGCATTGTTACAGCCATTTAATCTTTTTACTATTTAGAATGCACATCTAGAAAGTCTTTTTAAAAATTTTCAGAAAGTGAAAGAAGGATTTATTTTGCATTTTATCTAGATTAAAAAATTTTGCTGTTTACTTCTTTAATATTTTTCCCTTAGCAATTTTTGAAAAAGAAATCCATTTATTTCTTAAGGAAGTCATATTATTTGCTTTCCTATTTCAAAAGATCCTTTGTTTTTGAATAGTTGTTGCAAAGCATTTAATTTCCATTTATTGAAAAAAGTCATAATATTTGCTTTTTTATTTCGAAAGATCCTTTGTTTTTTGAATATTTTCTGCAAAGCATTTACTTTTTTCAATTTCAGTTTAAAATACCACACGTGCACCCACTCAAACACATAATTTAAACTGAGCCTTAAAATCTACCCTAACTTCAAACCAACTTTTAACCCCACTTGGGGAACACTTAAAAGAACTTTGTAGCTAGGTAGAACTGGGGGGATAGGTGTTCCAATAACACCCCTCAGTTATTACATTTGAGACATAGAAGTTGTCCTTTAGGGAACCAAAATCTCCTAGTATTTTTTGGCACGGTCACAACCGGTTTATGGGAAGGCCTCTCCCCTAGGAGGGTTGAAGTCGCGAGGATGGTTCCGGAAGTCTGAGTGGAATACCGAAATCCATTCAGTAACCGAAGGGCTACCATTCGCAGTTCTCGGGATATCCCTGTATGGGGGTATTGCGGTAAAAGGACCAAACGACAGATTTACCTTTTCTCGACGTGTCATGAATGGAGTATCCTAGTTGCCATTCTTTAGGATTGATTACCCGGTGTCCCTCTCGGTAGGGGTATATCTAGCCGTTGATTCAACACTCATATTGTCTGACTTGGATTTCATCACCTTGCAGAGAATATCGTTTGTTGATTCACAATACTTTTAGTTAGGTGTTTGCATGATATATTCCACCTTTGGTCTAGTTACACCTATTTTTTCTAGAAGCTGTTTGCATGTTGGTATTCTGACCATTTTTTTCATCCCTCCACTTATTATAGCATAGATGCTATAATAAGTGCATTTTTTGAGGTTGATTTTTTGTCCTGAGAGCCTTCATTTTCACTCCCCTTCTTGCACCATTGGTTGCATTAGGGTTTAGAGTTTTTTATACATTACCACCTTACACAAAACAGATTTTTTACACAAAACTTATTTCTCACCATTGGGAATTTTAGACGCTCCCGTCGTCTTCAGGGCGAACTTCCAGAGTTCAGTCTACTTGGCTCTCCACGTCACCGACGTAGAGCATTATCCCTTGATTCGACACATCGTCAGTCAACCATACAGTCATCTGATTCTGACACGCCTCACTTCACTTCTGATTCTGAGGCATAATCCGAAAACCCCACAGAGTTATTTCCAACCAACCTTATGGCTGGAACACCATTCGACCCACTTTTTACCAGCACCATAGGAGAGACGTCCATCAACCCTTCTACTGCGATGCCATCCATGGCAACCACTACCCCCCTTGGTATGCCTAATATGGCGGACATTCCACCTTTAGGAATGCCCAACACAGGGCCACCTCCTGTTATAGGAATTCCCCACACAGGGCCACCACCTGTTATGGGTATGCCCAACATAGGGGTCACACCCCCTCTCACTACCATAACCCAGACCCCAGGAATACCTACTACTATTCCTAACCCCGGTGTAACCCATGTTGCACTCGAACACGCTGGCCCATACCAGACCACAGCTATTGGAGGACACATACCTTCAATACCTAGCATATCTTTAGGCGCTACTGGACCCCTACATCAAACCACCATGACTAGTCGTGTCCCAGTCACTACGCCACATACATCTGCTAGCTTACCATACATGGCGAGTCTGAACTTACCAGACTTAGCCAGGCTCACCAATGATCCCATCAGACATGATCCTGCGTGGCCTCACATGCCCACCAAACTCCCCTCTGACATCCCTAAGTTTGAGGGCAAGACAGGTGAGGACCCCCAGAACCATATCATGTCCTTCCATCTATGGTGTTCCTCCAACTCCATAGCAGATGACTCTGTCTGCCTCCGCCTGTTACAGCGCACCTTCACTGGCTCAACAACTAAGTGGTATATCGAGCAGCTCCATGGGACGCATGCCACCTTTACCTCCCTCGCCTCGACCTTCCTGTAGTTCTTCCAGTTACCTGTCCGCTATGATGCGGGAGTTGAGATCCTACTGTCTTGCAGACAGAACATGGCCACCCACATCACTGACCACATTCATGAGTGGCGTCGACGCCGAAGCCTCTGCAAAATCAAGTTAGATGACCATATCTTCTTAGATTGGTTTCTAAAATCCCTCCTCCCTCTCATTGCCAAGGATGTGGCATCCGAAAGACCCCAGTCTGAAGAAGAGGCCACCCTCAAAGCCCAACAGTTTGACCTCATTTACGCCCAGTCGGGTTATCTGTATACCATCATACCAGACGCCCCTCGGGGCGATTCATCCCAACATGATGCGCCGGGGGAATCCCATGCCACAGATGGCATCATTGGTCGTATGGCCGCGCATCCCCAACCCTTTTCCATTGCACAACCTAGCCATGGCCCCGACCTTTCGCGAGCCACATCTCAATCTGGAGCAACCAATTCATATGCTCCCATGGAACATACCCACGGACCTTCATGTCCACCTCAGTGTTTTGGTCATGCACCACCTGCATACGTCCCCCCAGCTGCACCTCAACTGGTGTACTACCCACAACTAGCTGTGACAGCTAGCCCAACACCTCCAATAGCTCAGGGTTACCAACAACCCCAGCAGGCAACTAGTCCACCTCCAGCCCCACTGGCTTATTATCCACCACAACCTGCTCCCGCACCTGCGGCGAACCAAAATCCTCCCACTGCTCAAGGGCAAGTGTACACACAGCACAACCAGCCCCAGCACCAAAACAACCAGCGCAACTAAGGTGCGCAACAGAACCGTGGAAGAGGACGTAACCGCGGTAATAACCAACAACATCAGCAAGGTCCTCCACCTCCCAATCCTCCGCAAAATAACAATGCTGCTCCCCCCAATCGGAATCTGGATCGTAATCCCGGGCAGCCTAAAAACAGTAATCTCGGAACAAACCATCCTTGTTCTATTTGCGGGGTTTATGGTCATTACATGCATGCTTGCCCACATTTGGAGCGAGCTCGGCAACTTTGGACTGACGATGCCCATCGTCAAGGGCAAGCGGCTCCTCAACCGCCACCCAACCCTCCACCACCTCAACATCAACCTTTGGTGCTGCAAAACCCTTTTCCAAACCAAGGTGTAGTGAACACTCAGCCGTTAGCTCCCCCTCAAGGCAACGCGCCACCACAACAGATCACTTATGCAGCTCCTGATCAACCCATGTTCGATTCAGGTACTCACCACTTGTTGATGATGTCAACCGCCGATGCCAACCTCCAAACCCGTCAGAACCAATATGGCTCCACCTCTGAAGCCCCTCCTACCGACAAAAACGCTAACGTTAATCCCACAGATCAAACGTTATGTATACCTCCGGTTCCACTTGATAGAACTACCAAAGAACCTTGCTTCCCACTTCGTCGCGTCAACAATAACCCCAATGCTCGCGCTGCGTCAAATTACAACATTGTAGATGACTTAGCCCAATCTCCTGCAGCCATGACTGCTTTAGAAGTCTTGAAAAATTGTCCTTCGCAGCGCAAGACTTTGCTCTTTTCCATTGGCGCTATTGACCCCAATGATTCACAACTAATCGCATTCGATTCAGACCAGTCCGAACCATGACTGCCTTCCAGTTTAGCATTCCAAGTTTCCGTTTTCGTTCGGAATCTTGTCATCCATCGGTGCATTATCGATGAAGGGGCCTCTACATGCATCATGTCCACATTCGTTTGGCAGAAGTTGGGATCCCCTACTCTCCAACAGTCTACCACTGCGTTGCGAGCCTATGACGGGCATGCAGCACAACCCCATGGTCTCTTACCTAATGTCCCCGTCCAGCTGGCTGGTAAAACCGTACTCATTGACATTGAGGTCATCAATGCCCAGCTCGATTATAACCTTTTACTTGGCCGCAGCTACATGTATACCATGCGGGCTGTTGCCTCATCCATTTTTTGTACCATGCAGTTCCCCCATGAGGGACGCGTGGTCAAGGTCGACCAACTCACCTATTACGATCCCAAGGCCCCCGCTGCACCAGAAAATGTTCTCCCCATGGTTGAACAACCTGTTTGTGGTGCAAATACCTCATTCGTTTCCTCAGTGGGACCCGAACTGTACTCCGATGCGCCGATGACTTCTACATTCCAGGCCATTCCACCACCATCACCGGAGACACACGTCGCTAACCTCTGTACTATTTCCCACAATACACAGACACCCAACAATCAACCATCCTTGGTACCTAAACCACCATTGGTCCCTAGTCACATTGGGGTTACACCCATCCACACAATCCCCTTTCTATTCCCTCCTTCGGGCGTAGTAAGCGCTCTGGTTATGGCTACCCTTGGTCTCCCCGGGATAACCTTGGGATTACCTGTGTGGTATATTTCACCTCCCGTTCCCCCGCCGACACCAAATGTCATCCTGCAACCGGTGCAACCCATTGTCACTTCTACCCAACCACCTTCGGGAATCATGACTCCTTCGTCATCAATGAATCCCCCTCCTCTCATCAGGCCCACTGGGGGCAGAGGCGCACAACCATACACTATGGTACCCCCACCTAAAGCAGTTAAACCTTCCCCCGTGTTTCGTGCTCCTCCCAAATGCTCGTTGTTTGATGAGTTAGGCCATCCAACTCATCAGTGTCCACAGTTACCTGCATTACAGGAACACATGCAAATGCTGGACGACGACCCCAACATCCCGGTTGTCAAACTCGACCTAAATCCCAAGCCTCATGATAAGTCACTGCGCACTAACCACCCTTGTGCCATATGCGGTGTTTACGGCCATTACTCACATCACTGTCCTGATATCCCTGATTACAGAGCAGCGTTGTATGAATTGAATAACGTCGACTTAGAAATATCTCCTCCCCTCATCGAGGAGATCTACCCTCCCGCATCATCTTCATTCGGAGAGATTAACACCATCTACATGATCTCTTCGACTACCACATTCAAACCAGAACCCCTTGATTTATGGTCTGACTACTTCAATACTGATGAGAAAATTTTAGAAACACTCACTGCACCCGACTACCCTTTGGACGATATGCATCATCGCTCCTACTTCCTCCCAGAGGGGTCTACATCCACGGCATCTAACCAGCTATCCATGGAATCGAAATATTTCATACCCACTAAGGTCGATTGGTTAAAGGACCCCATCCCAGCACCGGATGCCTTCAAAGAAGGGAACATGTCCAACATTTCCCCCATAATACAAATTGATATTTCCACTACACATGGAAAACCTGAGCTCATTTCGCTGGGCGCATCTTGCACTCAAGTGGAAACTCAGGCATATAAAAAGCTTTTTCAAGAATTCTGTGATGTCTTCGCCTGGTCCTATACCGAAATGCCTGGTCTTGACCCTGCCATTATAGAACACCACATTGACACATGGCCTGATGTCCCCCCCGTTCGTTAGAAACATCGACCCATTCATCCTTCCAAGCTCCCCGTTGTTAAAGCCAAGGTTGAGAAACTTCGCGAAGCAGGATTCATTTATCCTATTGCTTATACCACATGGGTTTCAAACCCCGTTCCCGTCAACAAAAAATAAGGCACCCTTAGAGTATGCACTGACTTCCGTGGTTTAAACCGCGCTTGTCCCAAAGACAATTTCGCCATGCCATTCATTGACCAACTCATTGATGCGTGTGTGGGACATGAAGTCCTATCTTTCATGGATGGTTTTTCCGGATACAACCAGATTCAGATCTGTAAGGAGGATCAGTACAAGACTGCCTTCACAACCCCATGGGGCACCTTTGCCTATCGCGTCATGCCTTTCAGCCTCAAAAATGCTAGTGCCACCTTCTAGCGGGCCATGACCTATTGCTTTCACGACTTGGTCCATATCCTTCTAGTCTATCTTGATGACGTTACAGCTCGTTCCCAAAAATGATCAAACCACCTCAATGACCTCTGGCAAGTTCTCCTGCGTTGTCGCAAATATAAAATCCGCTTGAACCCACACAAGTGTGTCTTCTGCGTTCCTGTAGGCCGATTATTGGGTTTCATTGTTTCCCAGGATGGAATTACTGTTGATCCCCTGAAAGTCAAAGCCATCTTAGAACTTCCCTCTCCTCGCACACTTCGGCAACTCCAGAGTCTGCAGGGGCGGTTCAATTTCCTTCGTCGCTTCGTTCCTGATTACGCCACCAAAGTTCATGGATTCTTATGCCTACTTCGTACCCACATACCCTTTGTTTGGGATGAGCAAGCAGACACAACATTCGAAGCCCTCAAGAAAGCTCTCACCCAAGCCGCCTTGATCTCCCCTCCGGATTTCTCTCAGGACTTCATCCTTTATGTCTCGGCTTCTGAACATGTTGTGTCTGGAGTCTTGGTCTAAGAAGATGCCTCTCACCAAGAACATGTCATTTATTACGTCAGCTAGACCTTGTCGGGCCCACCCCTACGTTACCCATACGAGGAAATATTATCCCTAGCTGTAGTCTTTTCCGTCCAAAAGTTGCGACACTACATTCTGCTCGGTCATACCACGGTTGTCACCGACTCCAACCCTATGGTCTATCTCCTAGACCGGCGGCTCCTACAAGGTCATGTTGCTAAATGGGTCATTATCCTCCAGGAATATGACCTCACTTTCAGAACCCCTAAAAGCACCAAAGCCCTCGCGCTTGCCCACCTCATCACGGACCTCCCATCCTCTTCGTCATCACCCGTTATCTAGACAGATCTGATTGACGATCACATCTTCATTATTTCGTCTGACGACCCATGGTACGGTGACATCCTAACGTACCTCTGCACGTAGAAGTTTCAACCCCACATCGATCGTGACGGACGCCGTCGTATATGTCACCACGCCCCCCGATACCTCTTGTTAGGGGATGTGCTTTATCGACGCGGCGTTGATACCATCCTACGACGTTGCCTATCCCATAGTGAGGCAGAACAAGTCCTCAACGATTTTCATAGCGGTGCCTGTGGAGGCCATTTTTCCGGCATGGCCACCGCCCAGAAGATCATTCGCACAGGTTACTTTTGGCCGTCATTATTTACTGACTGCATCACCGCAGTCAAACATTGCCAAAACTGTCAACTTTTTGCTCCCAAAGCAAGAACCCCACCCGCCCCCCTTCATCCAGTCGTTACTACCGAACCATTCTGCAAATGGGCCATTGATTTCCTTGATTGCAATCCAACGTCAGCCAGCGGTCACAAACATATCATTGTGGCCGTAGATTATTTCACCAAGTGGGCGGAGGCCATGCCAACTTACAATTGCACAACCGACACCGCAGCCCGGTTCTTTCTCAACCATGTTATCGCACATTTTGGAGTGCCAAAGCAACTTGTCTCTGAACACGGCTCTCACTTCGAAGACGCCGTCTGGAAAGAACTATCAACCTTACTGAAATTTGAACACCATTTCTCCTCTTCCTACTACCCCCAAGGAAATGGCCAAGTCGAAGCGATAAACAAAATTTTGAAAACCATCCTCCAGCGCACTGTAGACAAACACAAGTCAAATTGGCACCACATGCTCTTCCCGGCACTATGGGCATACCGCACATCAACTAAAACCGCCACCAGTTTTACCCCGTTCCACTTAGTTCACGGTGTCGAATCCGTCCTCCCCATTGAGTGCTAGATTCCAACCCTACATATGGCCATTGAACTCCTACCGGACACTGCCCCAATAGAGCAACGCTTACTACTCCTGGAACAGGCCGATGAAGATTGTCGCACAGCCCTTCAAAACATGGAAGCAGCTAAGAACCGATCCAAATTGAATTATGATAAACATGTCCACCCAAGAAATTTTTCTGAAGGGGACCTTGTCCTCTCCTACGATCAAGCTCATGACAAAACCGGGAAAGGAAAATTTGTATCCCTGTGGCAAGGCCCATATATTATACACACTTGCCTCGGACAGGGGGCATACATTATGACCGATTCAGAAGGCAACCCCCTCCGCAACCCACGCAACAGGTTGTACCTCAAACGATTTTACCCATAGTAAAACCCAATGGACACCATCGTCCATTGTAGAACTTCATGATAGTTCTTTCCTTTTCCTGTTTTCATCAGGTCCATTTTTTGACCATTTTTTGGACGCCCTCGTCGCCTCGATTTGCGGGCCACATCGGCTGTCGCCCGTTTTTGATGAGTGTTATATCGTCGGATTCAGTTTTCCGCGCTCGTGATGATGCTGGAGATCATTTCTCGCTCTCACGCCCAGATTTTTTGGGCATTTTTTTTTCCATGCCCCCTCGTCACCTCAGTTTGCATGCCACATCCGTCGTTCTCCTTTTTTGACAATCTTTATATCGCCGGATTCAGTTTTTTCACGCTTGTGACGATGCTTCAGATCATTTCTCGCTCTCACGCCTATACTTTTCGGCCACTTTTTCCGAAATTCCCTCTCATTACCTCGGTTTGCGTGCCACATTGGCTGCAACCCCCTTTTTGACTATCTTTATGTCACCGGATCCAGTTTTCCACACTCATGATGATGCTTGAGACCTTTTCTCACTCCCATCAATCCCTTGTTGTTCGGTATAATTTTATCCCTTTTTCGGTTCGAGCAATCCCTTTTACGAAAAAGGCACTTAGGGAGTTTCTGTTAAGCTCTTTTCTGACTCCTAAAACAATGAAAAGATCGTCGAGCAACCTTGCTTCCTTTCATGCTCACTAAACGTATCTGAAAGGGCGTCTACCTGGTATAAGTTTACCCCTTTTCCGAACCTTGTAGACTAATTACGAAAAATGAATACTCTAGTCACATCGGCTAGAAGAGTTCTCCATTTTCATCATTTTATGCTTTTTCGGGCCTTGGAGACTAACTCACGAAAAAGAACACCAATGGAGTCCACTTACCGCTTTCAGACTCTCTAAAAATGAAAGCGACCATGAGCAATCACCATCCTGGGCTCGTAAAACCAATAGGACAGTGATCATAACTACTGCAGAGTCTTCTTATCATTTTCAGACTCCTTAAAAATGAAAGCACCAATGAGCACGAACAATCCTGGGCTCATAAATCCAAAGGATAGTACCATTTCAGAGCACACTTTTATCCCTTCTTGGAGCTCATTAAAACTACGAAGAAGGACCCAATAGTGCTTCTCAGTGCCACGACAGATCACGTCTACTCATATGGCAGCTTCCCCATTTTGGTTGCCTTTGTTCAGAGTATTCTGCAGTATGTCACCTTGAGAATCCCTCGACAGCACCCATCAAATTGACCCCCCCAAAGTCAATACATACCCTTCAGTCCCTAAAAGCAATGATACCCACACCTACAAGTCAATTCCTTATGCTGTCAGGTCCACCATGTCATCATGCTCTGAACAAAGGAAGTTTGAGTCTACCCACTATATGACCCCAGTTACTTCCCATCCCCACAAGTATGTCAGTCCTACCATCAGTACTACCACACTTCAGTTCTACACCTCGTGCTCCTAATCAAGGAAACATCATTGCCTTGTTAGTTGCTAGTATCCCTCTGTCGACGACAACCAAATTTATTCCAGAGGATAGACCTAGAGGTCCCTGTGTCTTGGACTCATCACCATTTATGATGAGTGCCTACGAATCATTTCGAGAAGAGTCCTCAGTGCCTCTCCAAATGGTTGTTTCTCACATGCTCGACTTCAACACCTTGATCGCATCGTTGAGACTCGCACAGGGTATTGGTCCGTTCAGTTATTAGTCGAAGACCCCGGATACCTCCTGACTCTTCCACATTTGAGAGTCGACTTATGGAAACAACCAGTTACATTTTTTCTATAGATATCCGGGTTGTGTATGGCGACAGTATTCAGATGTACCCCAGTTTCATACTCCCTTGAGTATACAGTTACATATACTTCCTAGAGATAACTCACAGTCATTGAGTCCATACAGATGTTGGACACCTTCAGTTTCAGCAGTTCATCAGTTACTCCAGTGTATCAGTTATTGAGATCAGTCATGTCATGATCATTAGTATATCCCACAATAATGTCCCCTCTGGACCATTATGATGTACCAGTAGATTCTTTATGTATTAGATCCCCCTTCTTGGGACTAATTGTTATGTATATGTCTTGATACGAGCATGGGTATGACCGCCTCGTCCATTATCAGAGATTATTCCTCATTCATATTGAGGCCATGTAATATTTTTTGTTTCTTGCAGCTTCCAAGGGTCGCGGCTCCAGTCTCCAATCGGTCTCTTCTCCTCCCCAAAACCCTGAAAAGAGACAAAAGAACTATGATGTCTATCGGCCATACGATGAGCTCCTGCCCTCACACATCAGGGGGCAATCTGTTAACACCTAAAAAGTGCTCACTAGCTCATTCCCTTATTCACATGACCCATTTGTCCACTTTTCCACCATTTGAGCCTCTGAAGCCAACAAAAGGTCACCAAAAGACCTTAGTACACCCCTTTTTCCACTCAAAATGAGTATTTTTCCTAAAAAAGCATAAAAACCCCTCAAAAAGGGTCCAAAATTCCCAAAATATTAAAAAGGGAATAAAAATAATAAAAATATTCAAAAAAGGAAAAAGGAGGGAAAAGTACCTAAACCATGTTGGTTAATACCATTGGTTTCCACAAAACCACAATGGTATTCCCCACCACCAAAACCTATAAAAAGGTAGTAGGGGCTCCTCATTTCACATCCATCCATCTTCCTATCCTCATGCTGCCAAAATCTCCCTTAAGTATTTGGCCATTGTAGCAACCTTGGAGAAAGGACTCTTTGGAGTTTGGAGCTGCTCATCCTTGGAGCTTCTCAAGTATCTTCATCACTTGGAGGTATTGTTATTGCAAGCACTTGCTTGCCCCCATTTTCAATACAAATTTATTTTCTATATTTCTTGTTCTTGTTTTTTAATTCAAAAGTTTATTATGATATGCTCATGCTAGTTTAGTTTAGATTTAGTTTTAGTTAATTGTTTTTGCTTAATATTGAAACTGCTACTACTAGTTAGCAGGTGCCCATAGCACTAAGCTTGGTTGCAAAACCAAGCCAACACTCGCAGCACCCAAACCGTGGCTCTGGTCACAAATGCATCGATTTTGGTGGATCCGAGACACCAGGTTTCAGCTAGGGGACCCCCCACACCTTGCCTCGAAGACCCGAAAACGGTGCCAATGAGCCATCTTCGGAGCTAGGGTTTTGCTTAGTGAGGGCCATTCTAATTCTAGGAAGGCGTGGCCATCATGGACAGGTGTACTTGGCCATTTTGGACCTGTCCATGGTGGCCACACAAACCGAGTGGCCTCTATATGAGAAATGGCCCCCTTGAATGAATTTGGAATAGCCCTCATTGAGCAAAACCCTAGCTCCAGAGATGGCTCATTGGCACCACTTCTGGGTCTTTGAGGCATGGTGTGGGGGGTCCCATAGCTGACAACTGGCGTCCCGAACCCACCGGAATCGACGAATTCGTGAACGGAGCCACTATTTGGCTGCTACAGGCATTCTAGTCGGGCACCCCGGGGCCATTTGGGGACACTTTGAGGATCTGCTCCGGGGCCACGGAACCCAAACCCTCGAGCGGAATTGGAATCCAGTGGCTCCCATAGGTACACGTGGCCATTGTGGAGCTGTCCATGGTGGCCACGCACGCTCGGGGGCCTCCAGATGAGAAATGGCCCCCTTGAGCGAATTTGGAATGGCCCTCACTTAGCAAAACCCTAGCTCCAGAGATGGCTCATTGGCACTATTTTTGGGTCTTCGAGGCACGGTGTGGGGGATGCCCTAGCTGAAACCCGGTGTCCCGCACCCACCGGAATCAATGAATTCGCGAACAGAGCCATGGTTTGGATGCTATGGGCATTCTAGTCGGGCACCCTGGGGCCATTTAGGGACACTTTGAGGATTTGCTCCGGGGCCACGAAACCCAAACCAGCGAGAAGACTTGGATTCCGTCGGCTCCCAAAGGTCCATGTGGCCATTGTGGACCTGTCCACAGTGGCCATGCATGCCCGGGGGCCTCCGGATGAGAAATGCCCCCCTTGAGCGAATTTGGAATGGCCCTCACTTAGCAAAACCCTAGCTTCGGAGATGGCTCATTGGCACCATTTTCGGGTCTTCAAGGCAGGTTGTGGGGGGTCCCCTAGCTGAAAAATGGCATCCCGAACCCACCGAAATTGATGGATTCGTGAACGACGCCATGGTTTGGGTGCTACGCGCACTAGTCGGGCACCCTGGGGCCATTCAGGGACACTTTAAGGATTTGTTCCAGGGCCACGGAACCCAAACCGGTGAGTGGAATTGGATTCCGTCGGCTCCCATAGTTTCACGTGGCCATTGTGGACCTTTCCATGGTGGCCACACATTCCCGAGGCCATCCGGATGAGAAATGGCCCCCTTGAGCGAATTTGGAATGGCTCTCACTGAGCAAAACCCTAGCTCCGAAGATGGCACATTGGCACCATTTTCAGGTCTTCGAGGCACGCTATGGGGGGGGCCCTAGTTTAAACCCGACATCTTGGATCCACTGAAATCAACGGATTCATAAACAGAGCCACGGTTTGGCTACTACGGGAATTCTATTCGGGCACCCCGGGGCCATTCAGGGACACTTTGAGGATTTTCCCCGGGGCCACAAAACCCAAACCGGCGAGCGGACTTGGGTTAATGTATTTTAATGTATTTTCAATTTTTCATGGTGTGGATGTTGTTAAAAGTATGCAACATGGGTACTCGTTGGATACATAATTTAATTATGCACCCAATGAGTCCTCTCACTTGAAATTTGAGTAAATTTACAAGGAGATAAGTTGAAAATACGATCCAAAAAAGTTGTTTTTTTACTCTCTCTCTACTATTATTTTATTATTATTTTCCTTAGGAGGCCCATTTTTTTACCCAAATTTCCTTTAATGGATGCTACTGTGTGTTAAGTGAATTTATTTATTTAACTCATTTATCTATTTCTGCAAATGATAAAAAAGTTATAGTCTCATTACTGCTAGTTTGTCAATTGGCAGGGCATAATAGAACAATCTTACATGTATTTGGATAAGATCATTCAATTTTCATTGCTTATTTTATCTAAAGCTGGTTAATATATCTCCAATTCGTATGTCTATTTGTTGGTGAAACATTTAACCAAATTCCATGTCTGATTGTTCTGCACACCAAAACATATTTCTTAAGTTAGATCTAACTTATTTAGATTTCCCTTAAGAAAACACTACTTACCCTTAGACATAGAACACCTTTCATCTTCCCTCACAAGAATATAGATCCAAAGTATCAACTCATATTAGTGCCAGCGGAGGCCTAATATTCGTGGGAGTCAACCACACTAAACAGTCCGTGATTGAATTGCTCTTGCGTAGAGTTTTTTGAAGCCTTTCAGATTGGGTTGTCACCCTTTGTTGTTTTCCTTCGAAAACATTCAAGCATTGACATATCTGAGGCTTCAACAAATGGCACTAGAAGGAGGGCCATGATCCATCATGTCTAGACAAAACAGTAGTAGAACTCGTCTAGCAAGAACACCGGTTGTTACCAGGAGTCACACTCAAGCATCCACATCTACGGAACAACTAGTACAAGATCCAACTTTAGTACCTTCTACTCCTGCAATAGGAGAGGAAACACCATGGCCTCAAATTATTTTTGTATCACCTACTAGAGGGCCTCTCACCCTTGAGCAATTAATAAAAAGTACACATGATAGCATTGCTAGGGTTGAACAAAGAATTCAAGAAACTTGGAACCTGAGACAAAGATTATCCCAACAACAACAGACCAGTAACTCTTGGATTGTTGCTAACTCTGACAATCAAAAATCCGATAATAAAAACATAGATAATTTGAACACAGCTCGACAAGAACTATTTCCTGACTTTCAGATCGATTCATTATTTGAAGAAACAGATCAAGATCAACATATCCCTCAGCCCAACGTTGCAACTGGCGGACGACCACCAACACCTCCTTCTTCATCATCATCCTCATCTGAGGAATCATCAGACAATGAGTCATCCTCGAGTTCTTCTTCAAAATATATACCAATGGAAGAAGGCCAAAACAAACCTTGGCTAGACCAAGATATTGTATTCGTTGTTGAAGAACAACATAGACTCCCTAAAAAACCAGAGAAGTGGATTTCTAAATTCAACCCAGAGGATAAATCACCTGCAATAGACCATATTAATACCTTCATGCAAGCCATCAGGCTGAGAAGTTTCATACATGGAGATGTTGTTTGTAGGTTGTTCCCTTACACCTTTGAAGGGAAAGCATCTACTTGGTATTTTTCTTTGGAATCCCGATCCATCTCTTCCTAGAATGATTTTGAAACCCTCTTTCTTAAAAAATTTGGAGACGATAAAACCCCTGAGGATCTGGTCATTGATATGTCCTTGATGAAAATAAAGGGAAAGGAAAGGGTGAAAATTACAACCAGAGGTTTTCTTATTTAAAAAACAGAATCCCCACCATTGTTCTTCTTGTAGAATATTTATTGGTTTCATACTACATTAAAGGTCTTCCTATCCCCATAGCTATGTGGGTCAAAAGAGCACACAAAGAAAACTTGCAAGAAGCCTTCGTTGAAGCCATCCAGGTAGAGAAGGACATGTTCTGTATAAAAGATAATCTTAACATTCAATCTGAACAACCTTCTACCTCTCGCAAGAAACAAGAGAACCCTCCTAAGCCCACTGTGCAAAACAAGGATCCTTTTGAAATGAATGACATGAAAAAGTTTCTTCAAAATATCTCTAATGAAATGGTGGACTTAAAGAATACTAACACTGAAAACCAAACCAATAACAGAGGATTCGTAAGACCACCTTTTAGGAGGCCTTACCAACCCCCTTAGAAATAGATCCCACCTAATCTCAATGAGGGGTTAAATTATGATGAAATTTATTCTATTTTTAAAGCTCTGGTTTTTGAATCCCAAAATCCTTTGGATCACCCTGATGAAAATCTAAAAGAAAACTAGGATCCTGAACCACCAGATGAAGAAGAGGACCAATAGATCAACACTATCAGTTACTTTTTAGAAATCCCCATGGCTGAAGAGGAAGATGAGCCTGAGACTGTTTTTAATGTACAACATCCTTATAAGACAAGAAGTAAAGGACAATCTACACAGGAAGCTTCCACCTCTACACCTACCCCAAACAGAGGCAAAGCAGTGACACAGAAAGAAACTGTCATCCCTGAGATTGAATATAGTTTAATCGATGACTTGAAAAGGGTAAAGGATAACATATCTATTTTTTAACTTTTGAAAATCAATGCCATGAGAGATAGTCTGCCTAAAATCATGATTGTGAACAAACCCAGGGATGTTCAAAATAACAACTTAGAGACATATTCTAAACCAGATGGCCAAAAGCCCGATGGAAAAAAAATGCCCCCTTTCTTGCTTACCTTTGAAATCTTCAATAGGAATGTTCATAACTGTATGATAGGCTCAGTTGCTTCATCTAATGTGATTCCTCTGTCTATTTGAAAGAAACTAAAGGCATCATGGGAGCCTTTCCCTACCCAAATAGTTCAACTTGACCAATCAAGGGTTAGGGTAGTGGGAGAATTGAAAAACGTTCTTCTGACATTGTCTGCTGATCCCATAATCCACCAAACCATCGACATGGTTGTGGCTAATATCCCCGAGGCATATGGAATGTGGACAAGTAGGGATTGGTTAGAAAATCTTAAAGGTTAATTTTCTACTGAATGGTCCCACTTGTGGCTTCCTTATAATAAATTATCTAATAGATTCAAAATCAGCAGAGAACCATACATGAAACAAACTGTTACTGATTTGAATGATTCTAGTGAATCTGCTGCTTATTACAACTCACACATAGAACACTACACTTTTGACAGATTCTTTAGAGATTTACCTACAGATTCATCACCTGTCGAGAATGTTCAGAATCAGTCCCATATTGTTAATTTTAATTCTGTCCCATTCTCTGGTTATGTTGTACATAAGGTCTATAATGTGAATACTAATTTTAGGATAGATTCAAATCCATGTACTTTGTTCTTTGATGGGTCAAGATACAAAGATGGATATGGTGCAGGATGTGTCTTAATAGACCCAATGTTGATGTATTTGTAACTTCGTAAGATATTCTTCTATGTATTACATTTGTACTTTATTGTATCCCCAATGGAGATGTATTATTCCTCGGATTGTAAGTGTTGTCATATGTATTTGCAAGTGTCGCAAGTTATATTGTAAGTGTCGTAACTTATACTTGATGGGTTATTAGACCACCTTGATGGCGTCGGCCTTGTATGAGTTATGTCGGTCAAAGGGTTATTAGACCACCTTAGGGCGGTCGACCCTGTATGATTCATGTGGGTTAAAGGGTTATTAGACCACCCTAGTGGGGTCGGCCCAGTCAGCATTATGTTAAGTGGTTAAGTTGGGGCTGACCTAGTTGAGTAAAGGTCAAGTGAAAGAAAAGTATAAATAGAGAGTGTGACTCTCTCACTTGTTCATTCTCTCATTCACTCAATTCGCATTAGTGAGAGAGAGGAGGAGTGCACACAAGTGGAGGAGGAGTAGCTGCTGCAATCATCTATCTCTTGGTTTTGATCTTTGTGATCTTTGTATTGGTGCTTATTCTATCTCTGAGGAAGTTGCATGGTTTTTCACCTTCTTGGTTTTCCCCAGTGAAATGTTTTGTGTCTCTTGTCTCTTATGCTTGATATGTTGTACATGTTTTTCTTTCAGTTAAGATCCTAAATCTATTGATTTAAATGATGAAAAACTAACACCCAAAGGGGACCAAAATAATGATTGCCTGCAGACTAGAATTTGAGTGCACCAACAATATTGTTGAATATGAGGCTCTGATTCAGGGACTCAAGAAGGAAATATATCTCAGCGCTCAAGTAATTGAATGCTATGGGGAATCAGAAATTATTGTAAAATAGGTGAGGAATAAGATTCACTATATCTCTCCCCATTTGATTAATTATCAGAAGCTCCTAAGGGATCTCAATAATTATTTTAATTCATTCAATATTAAGTCAGTCCCTAGGTCCCAAAATTTTAATGCAGATCTATTGGCCAACATTGCCTCTAGATTGATTCCTCCAAAAGGTTTGTCTCCTAACACTTTCTCTATTGAGATAATGTACATACCATATATTCCTAACAATGTAACTAGTTGGAAATTTTTTATGACGATCAATAGATCTTAGATTTTCTCACAACCCAAGATACTTTTCAAGATGTAGCTATAGATGAGGCTTATCATGAGAAATGGTTATCTGATCCCAACTTTCCTTCCAATCTCATTCCCAAGTCAGTCATCAATTTGGAAAAGTTCTATGATATGCAAGACAAATTCAAACATAAGACGAACTGCAAAACTCAAATCTCATCTATGAACTATGAACCTGTTAATCTGGGAGCCAATCAAAACCCTCGACTAATAAATTTAGGGATTGACTGCACTCCTGAGGAGAGGAAAGTTTTCATTAAACTATGAAGAGAGTTCAAATATGTGTTCGCCTGGACATATGATGAAATCAAGACCTTTGACACCAATTTCATGCATCACAACATACCCATGAAACCTGATGTTAAACCTTACCAGCAGAAATTGAGAAAGATGCATCCCAGCTTAGAACCATCTGTTAAAAAAGAGCTCGAAAAACTATTAGCAGCCAGAATTGTCTTCCCAGTCAGACACACATAGTGGATTGAAAACTTAGTCCCTATTCAAAAGAAGAATGGGGAAATTAGATTTTGTGTGGATTTTAGAAACCTCAACAAAGCATCTGAGAAAGACAATTATCCTATTCCCCCTATGGAGCAGATTTTACAAAAGGTTGCAGGGGATGAAATGTTCTCCCTGCTAGATGGTTTCTCAGGATACAATCAGGTTTTAGTGGCCCCTGTTGACCAATTGAAAACTGCTTTCATAACCCCTTGGGGTACATTTCCTTACAAACAAATGCCTTTTGGATTGATAAATGAAGGTGCCACTTTCCAGAGATATATGGACATAGCTTTCAGGGGGTTAATGCATAATTCTGTTGTTGTTTATTTAGATGACATTACAATTTATTCAAAAAAGAGGCATGGACATTTATTTTTTCTTAAACAGGTATTCGAGAGGTGCATAAAATATGGGATTTAACTGAATCCGAAGAAATCCATATTCATGGTCACTGAAGGTAATTTGTTGGGATTCATCATTTCGAAGCATGCCATGATTATTGATCCTGAGAGGACGGGTGCCATTTCCAATATTGGACTTCCCAGTTCTAAAAAATCCATGCAATCATTCTTAGGTAAGATCAGTTTTGTTAGAATATTTGTTCCAAATTTTGCATATATTGTCAAACCTTTACAACAACTGATTAAAAAAGATGCACAATTCAAATGGTCTGATGACCAGAGGAATGCCTTTGCTGAAATTTAGAAGGCCATTGCTGAAACTCCAACTCTTATGTCTCCTTATTTCACCAAAGATTTTATTTTATATACGTTTGTTACTAACTTCTTGTATGCAGTTGTTCTCACGCAGAAACATCCAGATGATGTTGATATTCCTATCTCATTCATGAGCTCCACATTTAAAGGGGCCGAACTAAATTATTGCCATATTGATAAACAAGCCTATGCGGTCTACAAATCGGTAAAACACTTTAGACCGTATCTTTTGAAATATCGAACTAAGGTTATTGTCCCCTATGCATCCATAAGGAATGTTCTGATCCAAAAGCAGCTGGCTGAAAAACACGCTCACTGTATGACAACTCTTCAGGAGTACAATCTTGAGATTAGACCTGCAAAAATTGTAAAAGGCCAAGGATCGTGCTTGCTCATTGCTCAATCCAACAACCCTGCACAACAAAAAATCGAGTGGGATCAGGAAGAAACTACATCACAAGGTTATGTAAATTTTATTACAACTCCAAATTTTGAATGGTATGATGACATCAAGTTTTTCTTAACCCATGGGTTTGCTCCTGAAACCCTTTATTTTAAAGGCAGCACCATATCAATTTATTGATAGTGTGCTATTTAGGAAAAACTATGCTAGTGTGTTTCTTAGATGTTTGGAGAAAACTGAAACGGACAACAATTTGTTGGAATTTCATGAATGACCTGTGGGAGGACACTTCTCAGGGGAAACTAATTCCCACAAGATCCTAAGAGCAAGCTATTAATGGCCTACTTTATTCAGAGATGTGTGTGTTTTTACCAGGAAATGTGAAGCATGTCAAAAATGTGCTGGAAAAGTCAAGAAGCCTGCATTTCCCCTTCAGCCAGTTACAATCCTGTTTCCATTTCAACAATGGGGCCTGGATTTTGTTGGACCTATTACCCCTGCCTCCTCCTTGCAATATAGATACATCCTGACAGCCACAGACTATTTTAACAGATGGGTAGAGGCATTTCCTCTCAGACAAGCCAACAAAAACTCAGTGATATCCTTTCTCGAAAGTCATATAGTCACTAGGTTTGGTGCACCCTAATATTTTGTGTTTGACAATGCCTCCTATTTCTCCTCTATCGACCTTACCCAGTATGCCCTTGAAAAAGGGATAAAACTGAAATATTACACCAACTACTATCTGCAAGGAAATGGACTGGATGAGTCTGCCAATAAAAACCTAATTAACATATGAAAGAATACAATAGCCACCCATCATAAGTATTAGCACACCCAAGTGTATAATGCTCTTTAGGTAGACCGTGTCACCCCAAAAGTAGCCATTGGAAATTCCCCTTACTATTTGGTTTACGGTAAGGAGGTCATCTTACCATCTAACCTTATGATTCCTTCACTACAATTAGCACATTCAATACAAGAGGATGATTCTTTTCCGCTCCAGCAAAGGATTAATACATTACTTAAGTTGGAAGAAGATAGGGAAAAATCCAATAATAAGCTATATCAACACCAACAATTAGTGAAGAGATGGTTTGATGAGAAGTCCTCTACTGATAGGGATTTCATAGTGGGAGATTTGGTGTTAAAATGGGATAAATAGCATAAAGATTAGAATGAATACACCAAATTTCAACGCTTATGGCTATGACCATTCATTATTACAGAAAATATTGGTCCTAGTACTATCTGGTTGCAAACACTAGAAGGTGTCTCAGAAACCTATCCAGTGAATGTTCAGCTGCTCAAAAAGTATTTCGTTTAGAGGAACATTTGGCTTATCTGTACATAGATTTGGTTTGTGTTTATTTTCTTTCTTTTCTTTGTTTGTTTCCCTTTTGAATTTTGTTTTCCTTTGAATCATAAAAATTTCAACACATTTGGCATAGGCTGTAGAATTAGTGCATCCCAGATCAATACAGTCTGAAGCTTTGAAGTGGCCATGTCAGACTCACTTTACTCAGCCTGTATCTGAAGATGTCTTTTTATGAAATGTAACAACCAATCTCTTGCAGAGCTTTAATTGATACTTTCCCACTTGAATCACCATCTTTATTAATGTCTCATTTTGTTAAATTGAAGTTACTAGGGTGACTACGTCTCCTTACCGTATGTTCCATTAGATATTGGAAGCAAATATTTATAGCCTAGTCTACTTCTAGTTGTTTTGGGTCCCATCATGATCATCTTGAAATAAAATACATTTTAATAACTGTAAATTGCAAGATGGGGGGTCTTATCACAAGCCATCTCATTGCGTTCATAGATGCTCAGTGGAATGACATCTACACATCTGGTCACCAAGCTAGGGGGGTGACTTCTAGCTGCAGCTGGATGGTGGAAGATCCTATTATAGGTCGGTCCATTCATGATCCACAAGCATCAGTGAGTAACACTACTAGAATATGGTCACCAAGCCATGGAAGTGTATTGTAATTTACACATCAATTAATTTTTTTTCTCTTTCATGAGACAACTTGTTGCATTTAAGGATAGGGGGGTCTTATTCCAAGCTATCCCTATCATGATCATGAACTTTATTTTGGACTGGAATTATTGCCATATGGTTACCAAGCCATGATAATTGCTTTTAGTTTCAAAATCTAAAAGACAAGGAGTCTCCTTACATAGCTAGCTTGTTCAATTTCCAGGTGAGGTTTGTGAATGACATTTCCAAGAGCTGATCACCAAGTCAAGGCAATGTCCTTGTTGCAACAAAGTCTTATTTGCACATTTTTATTCAAAAAAAAGAAGAGAAAAGAATTAAAAAAAGGAAGAATGTGTATATATTTTGAGAAATGCATCTGTACATACAGTAAATAAATGGTTAATAATTCAGGGTGACTCATGATTTGGTGATCCAGAATGACTATAAGTTTGTTCTAAGGTTTATCATAAACTTCCCTCCTATGTTTGTATAATGGTTAAGGATTACCATTCTACCAGGCTACCTTTTCAAAATGGACATTATCATTAACTGATTTCAGATGGGGACATATCAATTATATGGAATTAACTCTGTTGTTTGGTTGTGTTTTTTGTGAAAACATTTTGTAAGTTACAGGATGAAACATTATTTTCATTCTGATATGTCTTTTCCTTAAAGATGAAGGATAAGTTTACAGAGATAACTGCTTTTCCCAGCCAGTCGCCATTTGTTGTAGGCACAATAGATCCCATTTTTATCAATAAAAATGGGAGCCCCAATACTACTTTTAAAGGTAAATTGATATCCTTTACTTAAATTTGGGGTTATTTGTGATAGTTTCCTTTGTATTTTCTTTTTCCCATGCTTTGGATTGAAGAAAAATTGCTAAAAAAAAATATTTCCTCTGTGCGTTTTGAAAATTGAGGAAAACTTGTTTTTTCTTGAAATTACGTCCTTTCCACAACCTTCGATCCGCAATCTGCAATGCAGATTGCGGAAGTCATAATTTTTTAGAAAATAAACTTTTGTTTCCACAACCTACATTGCGGATTGCGGAATGCAGAAGTCATTTAAAGATTCAATAAAACTGAATTTTCCTTTTCGCAACCCACAACCCGCAAATTGCGGATTGCGGAAGTCAAAAAGGACTTTGTCGTTGTGAATAAATATGTTCATTTCCACAACCCGCATTGCGGAGTGCGGAAATCAGAAACTGCAATAATCGAAAGCGATATGTAAAACCGCAACCTGTGATCCGCTTTTCCGTTGTGGATTGCGGATTGCGGGAATATAAAAACACTTTAAAATTCAAACTTGCACTTCCGAAACCCGCATTGTGAATTGCGTATTGCAGAAACTAAAATCAAAATTATAAAAATCTCTTTCCACATTTCCTTTTCCGATTTTCATGTTTTAATCATAGCTGTTGATTTGGTTAATCCTATGATCCAGATTTCATTCCACAAGTTTGTTAGATATTTCAAATTTTTGTTTTTCTTTACCATTTTCAATTTCGTGAATTTCATCTGTGACAAAGATTTTAACTGCGGGTTTTTACCAGGGTTGTTTTCTTGCTTCTCTCATCAACACATGTTTGTTTTCTTTCTTTTCCTATTGGTTGTTTGTAGAAATTACTCATTTTGAAATTGTTTATTGATTTGTTTTATTTATTTATCATAATTTACTAGTCTCCCACCATGTCAGGAAATACCTACTCCAAGACAGCCCTAAAGGAATTGAAAAACAAAGACCCTAACGCTGGAATTCTCACCGACACTAGTGGTAGAGTGTCTGAAACCTATCATCTGGATTGGACACGAATTTATTCCATCTTTGATAATGACGACCTATCAGAAATTCAGGTTAACTAGTCTTTTTATAAGAATATTAGAGTTTCTCAGTTGCATGCAATAACGGCTAGACCAACACTTTTTCCTTACACAGACATCGTAAAATGGATAATTGATCATGTGAACCCCAAAGACTATTCTTTCAATGACAATGCATGGGCCCAACTAAATTATTTTCACTCAGAGGGTTTTGTTAGAGCATATTCCCTTAGGCCGGCTAGCCAATTCCTCAATGCAACTTTCCTGGACTCTGTAAAGACCCGGTTTAAATTTGATGAAATGATAAAATCCTAGATGAACAACCCAGATATCTTCGCACCCAAAGCCGATAATTGCTACCCTATTTTGTGTTTCAAGGAACCCTTTTCCCTCCTAGAAGCCATGCTTTGCAGACTATACAGCTTACCAAACTGTTCTGTGTTTAAAGTTGAATGGGAACCTATGGCTCATTATGTTCTCACGACAAGGGAGTCTTTTAATTGGGATCATATTCTCTCATCCAAGTTAAAGACAACAATTGAACATTACCAGAAAACATCATCCTGAAAGAAGCCTCCTTTTTACTATTCAGCCTATGTCATTGATGTATTTTGTTCAGCTTTCCAGTTCCCCTCCAAGGGGTGTAAATGGAACCTATCAGCACCCCTAGTTCATATCTATTGTTCTGCATTATGGGAAGACAACTTTGTACCTCTACTGTATGACATTTGTGATCATTTATTTGGAGCAATTTATCAGAAGATATTCAAAGAGGATGCACCTGCCTTCTCTAATCATGCCAAGACACTTATCCCCACTTTTGGTGATTGGTATGTAGGAGAATACTTCTCTTATGTCAGAATTTTGGGAAGTGATACAGTTCATTTGTTTCCAAGAATATTCCCAGATAAGTTGCTTCTAGAGGTGATTGCTTATCAGACTGTTATTGATGGAGTGTTACTAAAGTTAACTGGATCTAAAAGACGAGGGTGGCCCAAATTCCCATTGAACCTTGGGCCTATGATCATTCAGAACTCAACACTTGCAATAGTGTTGGGGAAGAAAATTGTTTCCTTAAAGATGGGAAAAGATCCCAAAAGGATACATGATCCCAAAGCATTCCTGAATAATCACTTTTCCCAGGAACATATGAAGACTACTTATGCTCATGAGACTGTCCCTGATGATTCTATTTACTAGGGAGCCAATTTGTTTTCTAAGGTCTTGATTAGGTCCAAATCCAAGGAAGAACAAAGCTTCATTCTCCAATACCAACAAGAGCTCAAGCCTAAGGTTTTGAATTACAAAAAATTGGAACTCTTAATTGAAGAACAGGCTAAAAGGGAAAGGGAATAGAAAGATGCACAAAAGCTGAACACTCCCTTGATGTTAACCTACCAGGATACAAGAAAGGGAAAAGACTGTGTGGAGGATGCTCAACAAGACAAGCTTGCTACAGAACTAAAAACCTTAATTCAATCAGTTGCTAAGATAAAGAAGGAATTGACACACTTGACCTCGGTGGTTGATACTCAGGTGGTTGCTTCAAGTAACCCAGAAAAAAGGCAAAAGATTCAAGCCCCTGTGTCTCAGGTACCCATATTAAACATTGAAGACAATGATGCAGAAGATGAAAGGGTTCCATTCAAATCTCTTTTCCCCGCTGTGCCCGTTCTACAAGAGGTCACTGAATTTTCTCAGGCTATTATTGATTTGCTTGATAACATTGTAATTTATGATCCCACTTCATAGGTTCATTTTCCTCAAGTCACCATCACTGCTGCTACATTACATTTCACATCCCCACTCACTTCTATTGAGATCTTTTCCACCTAATCCATTGATGTTACCTTTCCACCATCCACCATAGCTGAACTACTTTCTACTTCCACCATTACTTGACAACCAACCTTGCTAACTCCACCTGCCACCTTACTACCACAAGTTACTGAGGTGAAAGTCCCAATTGTTTCTATGCAACCATCAGTAACCATTGCCTCTGCTTCCCTCCCCGAGGTTGTCACTTTGACTACTTCTCTTGCTTCTCTACCTTCAAATTATGCTACCACTACCCCTTCTATATATACTTCCCAAATCACTATATCAATTCCAAATTCTACTGTCACCCAAACAACCCCACTGATTGTAACATGTAATGTAGCCACATCTTCAACAGAACTGGTGGTTGATTGTGGAGATGATGTTGTAGTTTCCCTTGGAGAATACTTCTACAGTAGATCAGCCAAAGAAGTGGTGAAAATAGGTAATAAGAGAAGCAGGGAAACAACTATGGTGCAAGGGCCTATTCCCAACCAAGTAATTTGGAGGAAACAGTTTGCTGACATCCAACAGGAGGCATTAGAGACTTCTGCAACAATGGGGGCATTTGCAGGAGCTCACTATGATTCGGTCACTTCATTGAATAAGGAGATTGGTATGAAGCAGCAAGAGTTACAAGAGCTTAAATAGAAGCTAATACAAGTTGAATAAGAGCATAAAGTTCAAATTCAAGGAATGAAAGCTGAACATGAGGGTCATCTTAAATACTTGCAAGAAAAAGACACAACTCTTGTACAACAACTTCAGGAGGCCAAATTGTTAAATGACAGTTATGCTCAAAAGATCACAACATTGGAATCACAAGTTAAGGAGGCAGTATCCATGGAAACTATCTCTTCTTTTCCTAGGTTTTCTGCAGAAGATTTTAAGGAATTTGCTTTGAAGGTAAAAGAAGATTACAAGAACCTTCTAGTTTAGTTGTTTGAATGCCTAGATGAAATTATAGATACCTACATTGATTTTGAAAAACAGTTTGATGTTCTCCTTGAACACAATGAAAGAAGAGAGAAAGCACTTAGGGCCATTGAGAATGTTACAGATTGGAAAAAGTACATAAAAGATAGGCCTGAAGGTATACCTTTCTTTGAAAGCATTAAGTTTAGAAAATCCAAGGTTTCATTGGATTCATGGGAAAATACCTGTGAAATAGTAGAAGTTATTATAGAGGAAGCACAAGCGATTTGTAGCAGAAGATGGTACGCTTTTGATGAGTTGTTGACCACGTTGGGTTTCCTAACTCTCATCCTGATCGAAAAATATGATCCTCCCAAGATATTGATACTGCAAGTAGAAGAAAGATATGATGCATCCAAGGAGAGGATAAATCAGTTGGAACACCTTCAAATTGCTGAGCTAAAAGAACTGATGGAGTCACCTATCAATTTTTGGGGTGGAGATCAAGCTTTTCCTGCATCAGTGGGATAAGTTGAAGGCTAAGGAAATGGAATCCTTTAATTGAAAGACCCAGTTGACACTTGGACATGATAGATATCAAAATGTTGAAGACTTATTAGATGCAACTTCCAAGTGGAGAATTTCCTTAGGTGGATTTTGAATGATATCTTGCAATGCTTGTTTTCATGGGATATTTTCCTTTGTAATATTTTGTAATTATTATTAAAGGGATTAGATCTCATAGGGGGGAGGGGGGAAGAAATCAGTAGAGAAAAACTGGAGGCGCTCTGTTTCACTTAAGATATTGTAATTTCTTGTAAGCTTAATGAATCACAATTAGTTTCTCTTTGTCATCTTCTTTGTATAATTTTTCAAATTTCTTTGATAATTTCTGATTTCCTCACCTTGGTTACTCAATGAATTTAGTTTTAACTTTGCAATTTAATGAATGCATCCAATCTGTAGGTTGGATTTATCTAAACTTAAAATTTAGATGCTACTGTGTGTGAAGTGAATTTATTTATTTAACTCATTTATCTATTTTTGCAAATGATAAAAAATTTATAGTCTCATTACTGCTACTTTGTCAATTGGCAGGGCATAACATAACATTCTTACATGTGCTTAATTATTTGGATAAGATCATTCAATTGTCATTTCTTATTTTATCTAAAGCTGGTTAATATATCTCCAATTCGTATGTCTATTTGTTGGTGAAACATTTAACCAAATCCCAGATCTGATTGTTCTGCACACCAAAACATATTTCTTAAGTTAGATCTAACTTATTTAGATTTCCCTTAAGCAAACACTACTTACCCTTAGACATAGAATACCTTTGATATTCCCTCACATGAAGATAGATCCATAAGTATCAACTCATATAAGTGTCAGTGGAGGCCTAATATCCGTGGGAGTCAACCACACCAAACAGTCCGGGGATAGAACTACTCTTGTGCAGAGTTGCTTGAAGCCTTTCAGATTGGGTTGTGACCTTGTGTTGTTTTCCTTGGAAAACATTCCAGCATTGACATATCTGAGGCTTCAAAAACGAGTAGTAAACGAAATCATGCTAGGTTTCACATTCTATAATTATTACAAATATAAAGGAATTGTGTATAAAACGTTAGTGGCGATTCAAAAGCCAGTTCATTTTCATTGCGAGATTGAAGCCCGGTACATCACGAGAATAGAAACGCCTGAACCAGAGTACAAACAAGTATGGTACAACTGTTGTCTCGAAACTATATATCGTATGGCTATCACCAGATAATAATGCATACATTCAAGGTCACAAGGACCAGTTTCTTTAGAAGTGAGCATGTTCACACAGGGGGTGTGAACTGCGACTCAACCAAGTCGATCTTAACGGTTTTCTTCATTTACAAAAAAACAAATAATAAGCTGAGCCACAACATCACAGATTCGTAAGAATTCTTTCTTAATACAAAAATATTTATTATTTACACCTACAGGTTGTGGAGACCTTTCAAAATGATTAAGCACAGTCATATAAAAAGAACAAGGCTGACAACCATTTATTTCATTCGGTAGATAGCAAAGAAACCTAATGTTCTAAGTAACCCATCTCTAACCATCGGGGTAAGTTACACCTGAGACTCATGGTGATGATGGGTTACCTGGCCAGCAAATAAAAACCGTTTACTTCCTAATCTTCATGGTTTTCGCTGTGGTTTTTCCCATAACACTTTCAGTTATCCATTTCACCTACATACGGTTTCAAATTAGAAGATTAACTCAAGAAAAGTTAAATAATTAATATAAAAATATGGATGTGTGAAATATTTCATAATACGAAAACTTACATGTGGATAGGGCAGACGTGAGGACCAGGATCATGGAAGTATTACACCTGCACATGAAAAGATTAGAAGTTAAATCTGACAGCAAGATTTACAAATTAATTAACATGGTAAAAGGTAAAAATGCATTAAACAACTAACTTCTTACCTACACATACATGGACACACCAGTGAGATTTTGGTTTTACTTTACATTTTGCTGTCAGAGCAGAGGTGCTCTGCAAAGAACCTGTCGCAGTAAGAATGAGAAGTTCTGAATGCAGCGGGGGTTTTGTCCAAACATTGTAGCTACCGGTTGGAAGATGGAATTGACCTCTGAGACTGGTATCATGTCTTTAATGCTAAGATAAGTGTGATTGTAATGGGTGTGAAGAACCATACCAATATCAATGACGTAATATTGTTCATGTTTTCCAACTGGTATGACCAGGATCATTATCAACGATCAAGCTTACAATAAAATTTATTAACCAGTAGGTGAGATTAAATGACTTGGGTATCAAATTTGACAAACTCGTATGGTAGCTTGAGTGGGATAGTTGGAACACGAGTGCAACATTCATTTATTAGTATTGAAACACTTGTGTTTTCGAGTGTGTAGTTGATAACAGTGATTAGTGTAGGGACTTGTCTACACTATTTCAACTATTTTACTAAGAAATGGTGAGTTTCTATGTCAGACAATGAAAAGATTATCACTAGTTTCTAAAGATCCATATTCATTCATCAAAACTCATTAAGATCTAAATCCATTTGAGAATTAAATTCATACATGATAAGCAAAATTCAAACTCTTAGATGGTAGAAACTTGAATCCATTCATATTAAAACAAGGAAGAAGTACATCCTTACCAATGATCTTGGTGTGAATCCCTCCTCCATTTCCATGAGCTTTCCTTCCTTCACCCTTGCTTTTGATGAATTTCAGCTCTTTCTCCTCCTTCAAAATCTCTCCAGCATGCCTTTGCTCTTCCTTTGTGTACTTTACAATGCCTCCCATGCCTTTCTTATATAGCATTGGGAAATGATCCTTAAACTTTTCTTCTAAATGTGGGATTACTCCTAAATTTCTTCATTTTAGATTCTTTTAACCTAAAAACCCACTTTTCCATAGTTTTTAGGCTTTTTGCACCACTTTAATCACAATTAATGCATTTCTCTTAACTTTTTTATTGGTGTAGCTTAAGTTTGGACCTTTAATGAGTGGTTCGATGACCAAACTTGGTCTCCTTAGGTTCTTACCATCTTCACCTAATCCTTCCATTTATGGGAGAAGTGATTAGATCAGAGAGGACTTGTCTCTGAATGTACTTGTGTTTCTATCTTCATGTTGCGGGCGCATAGTAAAAATGTGCTTCTTCTGTCATATGACTAGGGGTTTTAATTTGATTGTTAACAGATGCCCCCTAATGTGTGAGGTCTGAAGCAAAGCTAAGGGCCGAAATACATTATTGAAATTTATACTCTGTCTACTGATACTCTTTATCATTCAAAGCAAGGACAAGGGAAGGAAAACTCATAAGCGCAGGAATGAGGATCACACCTTCAAAACATAGCAATTTCTCAAATATATAATATCTTCCTGAGGCGGGAATACCCATGCTCAACAGTAAACAAGCATGTCCACGAACAATACATAGTGGATCCATGTCAAAAGCAATTTTTTTTGAAATGTAAACATGCACTTTGATGAGTGCGATAACAGTCTTTATTGAACTTCTGACATGGAAATCTAATCTTGCGCAGCTCGGGCAGTGCATCGATGAGTGATACAACTATTTTTCCCAAGGTCTTCAATACAAACAGACGATAGTACGAGTTTATATCATGCGAATAGGTGATATGATGTTGAGCATAATAAAACACCATCTGATTACCGGTCATTGATGTATACCATTAACAGATGTGAAGAGACCCACCGATAATGATGATGGACTCTAAGGTACTAAGTACAAACTAACAAGTGAGAATAGATGTTCCGAAGTCGAACACTTGTAGAATCAAACAATCAGGGGTCATTGATGTATACCCACTGTCATTTGCGAGGAAACCTGCCACTAATGACTGCAAGATCCAAGGTATGTCTCATGGGTTTCTAGATCCATGTCCTAGATGATGATTTGATGTCAATAGGAATAGATCCATCGAAAGGAGGGAATTGATGCATCCCACATCAACTGATACGAAACAAAGATCAATAGTATGATATAATTTGGTAGAACTACAAGATACAACACTATATACTGACACAAGGAAGGACAACATGATTGATCAGGAATATTTGAGGAATGGACGAATCAGTTTGGACTTCCCTTGAACACATAACACGACGCAGAATAGACACTTGGCAACATAGGACTTTGAGTAACTGACCTTAATGAAATCCGCTAATTCCAGATGCATTAACGAAAGCTCCATTGTTGACGGGAAGGATAACCCATCGGTGGAGATATGTTCAAAATACTGGTACAGTTTCCTAAGGAAAATGTAGATGGTGTACTGACAGCGGATACAAAATGATGTGCCATGTTCAAGGGCGACAAGGACTAATTGTTGCCATTTTCTTCAAGGTTTATAATATGAAGTGATTCAAGTCTCTCCCTTTTTGGATATTTGTGTTTTTTAATTTTTATGCTTTTTAATTTATTTTTTTAAAGAATAAAGAATGTTATGATACATAGGAGGGAACGAGCATTGCATGGGCGTATGCCTATTTTTCAAGGGCACGAATTAGGCCAAGGCAAAGATCCATATTGCAAACAAGGGCTAAGCTAGTTGCGCACACTCTTATAGTTGTTCCCTCCCGGGGTAGGTTATCTGAAGTAGGATTATGTGTCGACGGACGGTGAAGTAATACCATGTGACTGAAGTTATCCAATTTGGGGAAATGGCCAAGTAGGAATGGTTCAATGAGGTTTACTTCAGCTTGAGTCTTGTGAAAAATGCCAAAATCATAGATCTTCATGAATCATGGTTTGTCTCAACTACCTGAATCAAATAGTTCGAACTGTCAAAGTCTTCAAGTCCTGGAATCAAAAACCATTTCACTAGATAGTAGTTTAGTTAGAAACTGGTTCAAATGTGCATTTAATATCTAAAAAGATAGCCAAAAATGAGGAATTATGCATCTTTCTATCATTCAAGAGGATACAGTTTGTACATGTATGAATAAAAGACAAGTAAAAATACTCCCGATTTACCATATGTGTTCGTTGTGCAGCCGATGTATGAGAGGAAGCACCCTCTTTCAGTTTGAATTCCTAGAAGTTATGAACCTTTAGTCTTTGATCTACAAGTAGTGGGTTAGTTTCGATGTCGAACCTAGAAAATTTTGAAACAATTTCCCATGTTTTCGAGTTTTTCCAAAAATTTTCATTTTTTTGTTTGTATGAACATTTTTTTTGGGTATTATCTGTAAGAAAAATAATAAAAAAGAGAAATAGTATTTACACTATTCTTTTCGGTGTGTGCAAAATTTACACACTTTTTGGGTTATGATGTAAGCTAGGTTATTTTGGTTTTACTTATGTCCTTAAATGATGTGTTCAATTAAATTGGCCATGAAATAATGTACATGCTTGCTTTTTGGTATGATGTTAATGACTTAGATGCTAATCAAGTACATAGTTGGCCAAAGAATCAACCAAACTATTCAGAATTCTGGGAACGTGTATGTATTCAATAAACTCGAACTGGAGCTCTAAAGGATGTACTCGTAGAAACTTTCTAAACAGTGTAGGATGTCGAACCTGATACTGACCATTTAACTGGGATACAACTAATTCTGATTCCAGTTTGACGATTATTCGTCGGATGCCAAGGGTGATAGCCTCGAAAAGAATCTCAATGACTGCGCTATATTCTGCAACATTGTTGGTTGCAGATCCAAGAAAAATGCCTCCTGAACTAAGAACTTCGTTATTAGGTTTGAAAACGATCCTAGCGGCAGAAGCAATGTTCTGAGAACTATGGATGATGCCATCTGCATATCCCAAATATGTGAAATATTCTTGTGTCATCTGCCAAAGTGACAATGCAAGCAAGATAAGTGTGTGCCTGAAATAACTAATGTACACAATTTTATACAAAGAATAAAACATAATACAACAAATGGTGCGAGGCATCAGTGCCTACGCGAAGTATTTCTTCAGATAGAGACCATTTTTGATCTCCGACATGGGTTCTCCATCAAAATTTACTAATTCATAAGCTCCCTTTTTTAACACAGTTTTGGCAACAAGTGGGCCAAACCATTTAGCTACAAATTTCCCTTCTCCTATTTTATCTTGGTCTTGGTCATAAACTAAAACCAGATCGCCTTCAGAAAAGACTCGGGGACAGATGGACTTGTCATATTGTGTTTTAACCCTCTTCTTGTGTGCTTCTATATTTAGAGAGGCTTCTCTTCTAGTTTCATAAAGAGCATGGAGATGGCAAAGCCTTTCCTCTTCTACTAAAGTGTTAGGTAGGAATTCGACAGCTATATTTAATGATGGGATTTCACATTCAATTGGCAACACAACTTCCTCTCCATAAACCAGTTGGAAGGGAATGAATCCAATTGCGGTTTTAGCGGTTGTTCGGTAAGCCCAAAGAGCAGTAAACAACATCAAGTGACAGTTATTCTTGTTTTTATTAATCATCCTCTGTAACATAGTTTTCAAAACCTTGTTGATGGATTCTACTTGTCCATTAGCTTGAGGGTAATAAGGAGAGGAAAAGTCCTACCGCAATCCTAACCAGTCTGTAAGTTCATCCATACAGGAATTCCTAAAATGACTTCCATTGTCAGTAGTGATCTCTTTGGGTACACCAAACCTTGCTATTACATGGTTGAATAGAAAATATGCTACAGTTTTACCTGTACAATTGAATGTAGGCATCGCCTCATCCCACTTGGTGAAGTAGTCCACTGCTACGATGATGCAGTGGTGGCCATCGACTGAAGGTGGGTTGACCGTCATATAATCAATGGCCCATTTTGAAAATGGACCCACTGTTACTACAAGGTGTAAAGGAGCAGGATGTGCGTGCATTTTTCTTGTGTAAATTTAGCAAGGGTGACACTTTTTTACAGCAATAATGCAATCTTTGAAAATTGTAGGCCAAAAGTATCCTGCACGCAATATTTTCTGGGCAGTTGCCAACCCAGAAAGATGACCTCCACATGCCCCACAATGGAAATCATTCAACACTTGTTCAGCTTCCTCATGTACTAAACAACGTCTTAATATCATATCAATTCCTCGACGGTACAAAGTATCCCCAATGATGAGGTGTCTTCGAGCTCGGTGTCGAATACGACGTCGTTCAATACTAGAAAACTGAGGATCGATCCTTTGGGTTTGAAGATATATAATGAATGCTCCATACCAAGGATCGGAAGTTGCAATGAGGAATACATGTTTATCTGCCCAAGTTTCAACAGAGATAGTACCCTTCTTCTCTATGGGTAAATTAGACATTAATTTAGCAAATGCCTACAACTTCTTGGCTTTATCGTTTTTGAATTTGAGGTCAAATTCTTGTAAAATTACTATCCATTTTGAGTATTTGCCACCAATGATATGGCGAGACAAAATGTGTCTCATGGGGTTCATTTCAACCACTATGGTTGTTTTCCTTGGAAGTATGTAATGTCTAATTCGTTGGAGAACATGGACTACTGCCAAGGCCAACTTGTCAACCTGGGAATATCTCAATTCGGGACCTGCAAGGCCCTTACTAAGATAGTAAATAACATGTTCTTGAGATGATTCGTCTTCTTGTGCTTAAGACCATTCCAATTGTGGAAGGATATGTAGCCAAATATAGCAGAAAGTCTCGATTATAGTTCGGTGGACTAAGCATTGGAGCAGAGACCAAAGATTTCTTTATTTAATCAAATGAACGTTGAGCTTGATCATCCCATATGAATATTGCATCTTGTTTTAAGTGATGCATGAAACCTTTAGCTTTCTCATCAAAATTCTTGACAAATCTCCTCAAGTAGTTAGCTTTCCCTTGAAGGCTTTGAAGTTGAGTGATTGTTCTTGGGGAAGGAAATTGAAGTATTGCCTCAACCTTAATGGGATCAACCATGATCACCTTTTGGGACACTACGAATGCAAGTAACCTCCCAGAGTCCACACAAAACATGCATTTATGTGGATTTAACCTAATGTTGTACTTGCGGCAATGCTCGAAGATGGCTTGTAAATGTGCACCATGTTCAGCTCTCTTTTAAGATTTAGCTGCCAAATCATCAAGGTAATCCTCGACGATATACTTAATATCGTGAAATGTGTATGACATAGCTCTTTGAAAGTAGCTCCGGCGTTTTTAAGGCCCAATGGCATTTTTCGATATGCAAAAGTTCCCCAAGGGCATACAAAAGTTGTTTTATGTTGGTCTTCCTTTTTGATCTGGATTTGGTTGTAACCGGAGAAGCCGTCCATAAATTAAAAGATTTCATTCCCAGCACATTCGTCGATGATCTGATCAATGAAGGGTGTGTGATAGTTATCTTTAGGACAAGATAAGTTTAGATCTCTAAAATTGGTACAAACCCGGATAGTTCCTTGTTTTTTGTTAACTGGAACAGGATTGGATACCCAATCAGTCAAAGGAACAAGATAGATGAATCTAGCTTTTAATAGCTTTTCGACCTCGGCTTTATTAGCAGCAGACTTCTTAGGGTTCATTGCATGTAGTTTTTGCCGCATAGGTTTAACATTGGGATAGTTTTTGATCTCATGTTTTACGATAGTAGGATCGATGCCTGGCATTTCTTCATAAGACCATGCGAATACATCACATAAATTTTTAAATAAAACAGTGTAAAATGCTATTTCCTCAGGAGAACAATCTACACCTATGTTGATGTGCTCAACCATGCCAGGTTTGATAGATATATCAAATTATTTGGATGGTTTTCGAAATTTTCTCCAAATTGCCTTCTGATCTCACATTGTGTATTTAGATAGGGCATTGGTACTTACTGATGTCATCATCGAAGTAAAAAAATTTCACCAAATTGCCTTCTGAACTCACATTGTGTATTTAGACAGGGCATTGGTATTTACTGATGTCATCATCGAAGTAAAAATTTTCAGGTTTGACTTCTAATGAGTCGATCTTAGGAAGAAACGAGGATTTGTGATGCATATCCTCCCAGGGTCGTTTCGAGATGTTCATGACTTCTAAGATGGCTTCATCTGAAGAGAAAGTCTAATCTAGGAGATCATGGGTACTATGAGAGTTCAAGGCCCAAACAGGTGAAGTATAGGGATCCTATTCTGCCATGGTCTCCAATCTGATAACAGTGATTATTGTAGGGACTTGTCTACACTATTTCAACTATTTTACTAAGAAAAGGTGAGTTTCTATGTCAGCCAATGAAAATATTATCACTATTTTCTAAAGAGCTATATTCATTCATCAAAACTCATTAAGATCTAAAGCCATTTGAGAATTAAATTCATACATGATAAGCAAAATTCAAACACTTAAATGGTAGAAACTTGAATCCATTCATATTAAAACAAGGAAGAAGTACATCCTTGCCAAGGATCTTGGTGTGAATCCCTCCTCCATTGCCATGATCTTTCCTTCCTTCACCCTTGCTTTTGAAGAATTTGAGCTCTTTCTCCTCCTACAGAATCTCTCCAGCATGCCTTTTCTCTTCCTTTGTGTACTTTACAATGCCTCCCATGCCTTTCTTATATAGCATTGGGAAATGAGCCTCAAGCTTTTCTTTTAAATGTGGGATTAATCCTTTTCCTCATTTTAGATTATTTTAACCTGAAAACTCACTTTTCCATAGTTTTTAGGCTTTTTGCACCACTTTAAGCACAAGTAATGCATTTCTCTTCACTTTTTGATTGGTGTAGCTTAAGTTTGGACCTTTAATGAGCGGTTCGATGACCGAACTTGGTCTCCTTAGGTTTTTACTGTCTTCACCTAATCCTTCCATTTATGGGAAAAGTGATTAGATCAGATAGGACTTATCTCTGAATGTACTTGTGTTTTTGTCTTCATGTTGCGGGCGCATAGTAAAAATGTGCTTCTTTTGTCATATGACTAGGGGCATTAATTTGATTGTTAACAGTAGTTTACCTTCCAGGTTGGCATGCCAAGACGGGTTTAAAACGTTATTATATACGTGTATAGTCTGTGTGGCATCATCGTTATGTCTAGCACGTATACATAACATTAACGTGATATATACATTACCTTAGTGCATAAATATATTACAAATAAATAATATATTTATAATCTACGATCATAATGACGGTTAAATGATAATAGATTTTGGTTTACATATTTGTTGGTAATGTAATATAATTACATTTTTAACCTAGGTTCAATATTATGTTGAAAATGTATTTGCACACAAATTATATGATAATATTACATTATATTGCATACAAAAATGGTTATATATGTTTGGTTCACATATGGTGAACAAAATATGCATATGATATACTATAATGGGCCTAGATTATATAAGGATGAATCTAGGGTATGTTTATAATGTTAGAAGTTCATGTTAGTATCAACATAGGTAATAATCTATGTAAAGTACTCATTTAATTATGAGCATGGCGGCGTTTATTTACACATAGATTACACGCCATGGATATTTATAAACTAAATAGAGTTATCCACACAACTTATAATTGAAGTAATACAATGATTATGGTTGTTGAATTTTTTTTCAAAAAAAAAAATGGTGTAGAAAGAGACATGACAAATTGGTATCAGAGTGACAGTTACTACACTGGACCTATAGGCTCATTTACGTTAAATTCCGTTTAAAAAATAAAAATAAAAATTTGTAGCATACTATTATTTATTTAGTGAGGAGATGTATTTTTTTTTTCTTCTGTTGTCTAAAAAACAGTTGTTTATCACACATAGACAGAAGTGTGGGATGAAAATAGGAAATAGCTGAAAATGAATTATGCGGAACAAGAGGGAAGTATTTTTGTGGAAACATCTAGTCATCGAGGCGAAATGGCTAGTAGGAAGGAAAGGAATCTGAACTCTAAAAAAGGAGCAACAACATTTAGTGAAATGCTGGAAACTATCAAAATTCTTAAAGCTGAGCTGCTAAGCATTAAGGAAGACAATATTAAATTTTTTGAGGAACAATGAGAGATTAATGCGATTCTGCTACAAAAGATGACTGAGAAAGAAAATAGTCATATACCAAAACAAAAAGAACAACAGGCATAAAAGTCAGTGATGAAAATAAATTCCAAATTTAAGACTTCTCATCCCAGAAATTCTGTGAGCCATAATATGGATATCAGCAACGAAGAGTCACTTGGCGAATATTCCGAAGAGTTTGTTCCTAAAAAGAAAAAGAAAAATGGAAAAATGAATCAGTTACACTCAGAATTGAGGAAGATTAAGCCTCCTACTTTCAATGGGGAAATTAAGACTGGAGAAGAAGATGAGTTGTGGCTTAGGGACATGGAGAAATATTTACAAATTTTTTACTATCTTAGTCTCATAAAAGAAAGAATTGTTATTTTCAATTTGCAAGGGAAAGCTTCGGCATGGTGGGAAGATCTTAAGCTGACAAAAGCTATTCATGAGAAAAAGGTGAAATGGAAATATTTTGTGACATTCTTTAAACAAAAATATCTATTTGAAAGGTACTATGACAAGAAAGTAAAATATTTTTACGACCTAAAACTGGGACATCAAACTATGGAGGAATTAATCAACAAATTTTTGGAATTACTCAATTACGTTCCCTATATTCAAGATGAAAAAGTCAGAATTCATCGTTTCCTGAATTATTTACCTTTTAGTTTCAAAGACCAGATAGAGTTTGATGATCTAAAGACATTGGAAGATGCTTTCAGAAAGGCTAGATTGTGTTTTGAACATAGTCAAAATAAGACTGAAGTATCTAAGAGGTGGAATGAAAAGAAGAAAACAAAGTCTGAAGGTAGAGAGAAAGGTCATAAGCCCAATAATTTTAGAAACCAAGTTATGCATGCACCTTCAAGAAAAATGTTCAATGGAAGTAAATCACAATCAAACTTTGTTCCACCAAGTAAGAAGATGAACACTAAAAGTACAAGAAAACCAGAAGACACACCATCTAAACCACAAATCAAATGTTGGGGTTGTGGAGAAAATCATAGATGGTATGAATGTCCTCATTGGAAGGAGACAAATAAATCAGTGCATAATCTTCAAGAGGATTCTACAGTCCAAGATGTAGCAAGGAGTCCAAAAATGTATGCTACATTAAACAATCGATAAGAAGAACATCAAGCCTCTATTATCGAGGTTGAAGGTATGATTTCCAGGACACCTGTGTCTATATTGATTGATTCTGGCGCATGTAAAATTTATATAGACCCAAAAATTTGTGAGTCCTGCAAATTAAGAAAAAACAGATATATGCAGCCTTGGTTGGTCTAGTTGGCCACGAGAGCAAAAAGAAAAGTTTATGAAGTAGTAAATTAATTTCCTTTAAATTTAAATGAATCTTACACTAGTACAGATTTAAATGTTTTTCCATTGGGGTCTTACGATTTACTTATCGGTATGGATTGGCTGGAAAAACATAGAGCTATCCTAGATTTCTATCAGAAGTCTGTTACTTTTGTGAATGATGTTGGGAAGTTTGAAAAGATTCAAGGAATGATAAGGACAGTGAAATTAAAGGAAATTTTTGCACTTCAATTGAAAAGGAATGCACAAAAAGGGTGTAAATTATATGCTGTTCACTTAGTAGAAAATCAGAAAAATAAAGTTTCAGATTTAACAAAACACTGTGTGTTGGATTAATTTGAAGATGTGTTTCCTGAGGAAATTCCCGAGTTACCACTTAAGAGAGAACTTGATTTTATAATAGACCTGTCTCCAAGAGCAATACCTATTTCTAAGGCACCTTATCGGATGAGTACTCCTGAATTGATAGAATTGAAAACGCAATTGTAGGAGCTGTTAGAAAAAGGTTATATCCGTCCAAGTGTATCCCTGTGGGGAGCACAAGTGATCTTTGTATGGAAGAAGGATGGAACTTTCCTACTGTGTATAGATTATAAATAGCTGAATAAAGTAACTATCAAAAATCGGTATCCCTTGCCGAGGATTGATGATTTGTTCGATCAGATTGGAGGTGCTATTGCATTTTCAAAGATATATCTAAGGTCTGGTTATCATCAAATTGGAATTAAAGAAGAGGATGTGCATAAGATAGCTTTCCATACTCGGTATGGACATTATGATTTTGTGGTGATGCCATTCGGTTTTATGAATGCACCTGCCATGTTCATGTTCCTTATGAATAATTTCTTCAGTAAGTACCTGGATAAGTTTGTTGTGGTTTTTATAGATGACATACTCATATACTCAAAGAATGAAAGTGAGCATGAGGAACATTTGATATTAGTGTTGCAAGTCCTAAGGGAAAATCAGTTATATGCAAAGTTAAGTAAATGTGATTTTCACAAAGACCAAATACAATATTTGGGTCACATAATGTCAGCCCAAGGTATTGCGTTGGATCCTAATAAGATCAAGGGAATAATGAGCTAGACCACTCCCCAAAATGTAAGCGATGTCCGCTCTTTTATGGGATTAGTCGGATACTATCGGAAATTCATTGAAGTATTCTCCAAATTGGCTCATCCTCTCACATCTCTTCAGAGAAAGGAAGTCAAATTTATTTGGACAGCCAAATGTGAAGATAGTTTTGCGAAGCTGAAACAATTGCTTACTTTAGCTCCTATTTTAAAGGTGGTTGATCCTTATGGTGACTTTATAGTATGCACAGATGCGTGCAAGGAAGGATTGGGAAGTGTGTTAACGCAAGATGGTTCTGTAATCGGTTATGAATCTAGAGAAGTAAAGATGCATGAAGTAAACTATGCAACACATGATTTAGAATTGGTTTCTATAATTAATGTTTTGAAGATGTGGTGACATTATCTTCTTGGAAAGAGATTTGTTCTTAAAACGGATAATATTGGGCTGAAATATATTTTTGAACAACCAAAGGTGGCTAGCTTTCTTAAGTGAATTTGATTTTAAAATTCAGCACATTAAAGGAAAAGAAAACAAAATAGTTGATGCTCTTAGTAGGCGAATGCACATGTTAACAATGAATTCAGTTAACCGTTTTCAATCTGATTTGGTATTAAAATTCCGGACAGCAGCTAAAAAAGACCAAAAATATCTGAATTTAATGCAAAAGTGTTATGCAGAAAATTCAGAACAACAAGGAATAGATTACAGTGTATCAAAAGATGGGTTGATTTTATTTAAAAACATATTATATATACCAAATCAGACATAATTAAAGCAATTGATTCTTGATGAATTTCAGAAGAGACCATATTCTGGTCATCCAGGTTATCAAAAAATGATAACAACTGTAAAAAAAAAGTATTACTGGCTCAGATTGAAGTCTGAAATTGCCGAGTATATAGCAAAGTGTATGGATTGTCAATGAGTGAAAGTGGAACATCAACACCCGGCTGGTTTGTTACAACCTATACCTGTACCAAGATGGAAATGGGATACTATTTCCATGGATTTCATCACTCGGTTGCCTAAAAATAACAAACAACATGATGCTATTATGGTGTGGTAGACAAATGAACTAAGGCAGCTCATTTTATACCAATTAAATCCACATTCAAAGCAATACATATTGCATATATATTCATGAAAGAAATCTTTAGACTTCATGGAATTCTGAAGGTAATCGTATTGGACAGGGATGCGAAGTTTACCTCACACTTTTGGAAGGATTCATTTACAAGTTTGGGAACAAAATTGAGTTTTAGTACAACCTACCATCCTCAAATAGATGGATAGAGTGAGAGGGTGAATCAGATTCTAGAAGACATGCTTCATTTATATTTCATGGATAACCCAAATCAGTGGGAAAGTTGCCTACACTTGGTTGAATTTGCTTACAATAATGGGTATCAAACTTCTGCAGGAATGAGTCCATTCGAAATTTTCTATGGCAGAAAATGTAAAACCCCTATGACTTGGGATGATCCAGTGAACCGGATTGTGTTGGGTCCTGATTTTTTAGAAGAACTAGAAAACATTGTGCAGAAATTTAAAACAAACTTAAAAATTGCTCAGAACAGACATAAAAGTTATGAAGATCAGCATAGAGAACATAAAGAATTTGAAGTTGGGGATCATGTATTCCTAATTGTGAAAGCAAATAAAAGCTCTCTGAGTTTAGGCAAGGTTGCCAAATTGGCACCAAGATACTGTGGTCCTTTCCAAATACTTGCTAGAGTAGGACCTCTTGCTTATTAGTTAGCTCTACCAGCAAAATTTAAAGTACATGATGTGTTTCATGTTTCATTGTTAAAGAAATATGTATATGATCCTAAGCATATTGTAAATTGGCATGTGATTTAGGTGGAATCAAAAGGAGACTTCCAGACAAATCCTATATGCATACTGGATCAGAAAGAGGTGGTACTTCAGAATCAAACCTTTTCCCAGGTAAAAGTGCAATGAGATCAGTATAATCCTGAGGAGGCTACCTGGGAAATGGAAAAGGAAATGCGAGCAGAATAAGAAAGAGAGAAGGGGATTCATTCATTATTATTATCATTATCACATAAGAGAGAAAAGAGAGAATGAGAAAAGAAGGGATTGAAATGATTCAAATAACCAGAGCTAATCAAGGAAATGAAATGGGGGCAGTTTGGAGCACAAACTAAACCAGAAAAAGAGAAAACAATAGCAGTTGGGTATAAATTGGATCACTAGCAGTGTTCAGGTAGGAGTACTACCACAAGTTACAGGAGGACTGCAAATACCCTGTATAGGCTGTGACTGATTGTTCTCTTAAGTGCATAGACTTAAAATTTCTTGGAGCATCCTGGAGCTTAGGAGTACTAGGTTGGATGTTGGGTTGTCTGCTGCCACATAAATTTTATAACTAACTTGGGGAACAAGTTAAGGGAAAATAAAATAGAAACTCTAACCCAGAGGAACTGTGAACTCGGCTCTGGGGTGAACACGAGAGCAAGGAAGACTTGCTGGTCTAAGGCTGGGAGGTTTGTGACTGCATTCCACTATTCATCAGAATACAGATAAGTCTTATATGTTGTATTTACATGATATTATTATGGAACATTTCCTAGGGTTTGTCTCTGTATATTTCTGATTTACTTATGAAAGATATTTTTTACCAAATCTAAACATGAATATTTTGTTATACTAGAACTTTGAGTATGTACCTTGTATATATTATTATTTCTCTATAATATTGTACAGAGTCGGGTTCTATTCGAGAAACCTCTAGTATTTGTAACATATGTTTAATGTAGGATTGGACATATTATTTGTATAGTGTGTAGACAAAGTTATAAGATAAATAATAATATATAATCCTGAGATGGGAATTATAGAATAGCCATAGTTTATGTTATATTTTATATATACCTCGAATGTATTAAATCAAATAGTTTTTAATCAACAGATCTTGATGTTGACAGAGTCACACATAAATACTCTTGTTTACCCTATTTAAGATATAATAGTGTTTCTGTCGTGACAATTCCGAAGCTATTTCTCCTAATTCATTTATGCATATGTTTGTTATTTTCGGCATGGGAGCGTAAAATCCTTGGTCATAAATCGATCAACATATTAAAATAAACATAGTATTGATGTGACAGAATAGATGTGAGCAAGGAAACCCTTGTAAAAACAAAATATTAATACATTCCTTTTTATTAAATTCTGTAGAGAATTGTATATAGGATTAAAAATGCAAACCCTAATAGGAATGAGTGTTTTGCAAAGGGAATTACCCTGCATGCTCAACCAAACATTTCAAATCTATTTATGTAAACAACGATTTCGTTTGCAAACAGGTTTATACCAGTGGGGTTAAATACCCAAAACTCTAACGAAACAACAACTACTTTTTTTTCAAATTGGTCAAGCTTCAACCATTATATTGAATTAAAATAATTACATAAATGATAGCCTATGAATTAATGCGATTTTCCATTAAATAAACTCTGTATACATTGCATATACTGGCTAGGGTTTGTTACCCATGGTTTTATGAATATATAGTAAATATATTTGTATCAATGCTTTTGAAAATTAAAAATAAATTAGAATCTATCCAAATAATAACCCTGTAATTATATATTCGAAGAAAAACTAGAAATAGAGCTCAAACGAGTAGTAAACAAAATCATGCCAGGGTTCACATTTTATAATTATTACAAATATAAAGGAATTGTGTATAAAAAGTTAGTGGCGATTCAAAAGCTAGTTCATTTTCATTTCAAGATTGAAGCCCGGTACATTACGAGAATAGAAACGCTTGAACCAGAGTACAAACAAGTATGATACAGCCACTGTATCGAAACTATATACCGTATGGCTATCACCAGATAATAATGCATACATTCAAGGTCACGAGGACTAGTTTCTTTAGAAGTGAGAATTTTCAAGCAAGTGGCGTTAATTGTGACTCAACCAAGTTGATATTAACAGTTTTCTTTATTTACAGAACAAAACAATTAATAAGTTGAGCCACAGCATCACAGATTCGTAAGAATTCTTTCTTAATACAAAACTATTTATTATTTACACCTACAGGTCGTGGAGACCATTCATAACGATTAAGCACAGTCATATAAAAAGAACAAGGCCAACAGTCATTTATTTCATTCGGTAGATAGTAAAGAAACCTAATGTTCTAAGTAACCCATCTCTAACCATCAGGGTAAGTTACACCTGATACTCATGGTGATGGTGGGTTACCTGGCCAGCAAATAAAAACCGTTTACTTCCTAGTCTTCAGGGTTATCGCTGTGGTTTTTCCCATAACACTTTCAGTTCTCCGTTTGTAACAATAAAATAATAAATTAATATTAATATTAATTTATTATAATTAAAGACTATCTAAAGTCAATAGTCATGCCCATTTATGAAAAGGTGCATGACGGGCTTATATAAAGCCCAAACCTATGTAACTATTAATCATCTATCATACATTACATTTTTACATTACTATTGATCCATTTATGGACCATTTACGTTACTTACATTGGGTTTTCCCGTAAGAACAGTATTTTACTGTTCCAGTGGTATCAGAGCTTGTTGATTCCGGCTTGTGGCCAAATTGTCAATGTTTCTTTGAGATTTAGGTTTTTAACCTTACATCAGGCTTTTAGCCATCCTTATTGGAGAAAAAAAAATTATTAAAAGAGAGGAAAAAAAGAAGAGAAGAGAATAAAAGAGAAGTTAAAAAAAAAAGAGAGAACAAGAAAGAAGACCTCATAAAAAATGAGAAGAATAAAACCACACATTGCCTTGGTTTTATAAAACCATCCCATGGTTTTATAAAACCAGCCTTGGTTTTATAAAAATAGGCTTGGTTTTATAAAGAAACCATTATTTATAATAACTCATACCTTAATTATGATGAGTTTAGTTATTATATGACTGTAATAATAACTTCGTAATCCAACTAAAATTTAGTTTTTTGGAAAAACAAACTATATATATATATAAACATTAATATAATAATAATTATTAATTAATTAATTAATGACAACTCATACCTTAATTAAGATGATTTTAGTTATTATATAACTAATATATATATATATATATAGTTTATAAAACATTAATATAATACTATTATTATATTAAAAGAAAAATTATTATTTTATTAAAATAATAATTATTTGTGAAAAAGAAAAAAGAAGTTAATTGACCTAATAAAAAGGGGTCAAGGAAAGTTCTTTCCAAGATAGACATATTGGGAATTATTACATCTTTTTAAACCACCCTTGTCGAAGGAATCGAAGATCAATTAAAGACCAACTATAGTCCAGAACAAGCCTAAAGACCATCTCTAGTCCAGAACAAGCATCTAACGTCGAAGAAATCAGAGACCATGGAAGTCGATTTGCGACTACGCATAGAAAAATTAGAAGCCAAGTTAAAGCACTATCAAAGAGACAATGAAGATTTACATGACAGGATTACAAAATGTGAAGCAGTAATTGAAATACGTAAGCTACAACAAAAGTTCGATGAACAAAAAATCTCCGACCAGGAAAGTTATATTGAAAAATTCTATGTACAAATTGATGAATTAAGAGCCGAAAATGAACTCAATCAAAGGCTAGAAGATCAAGATATAAAGAATGAAATAATTAAATACGAAGCAGAAATAAAATGCTTGAACAAGATCCTTAATGACAAGGATGAAGATCTGAAGAAATTACGACATAAATTAGGAGATCAAGAATCAAAGGTCTACCAATGTCGACAACAGATACAAGATCTTCAAACACAAAACGATGACTCTAAAAAGGCACACAAATTGTAGATCGCAAAGAATAATAAAGCATTATCCAACAATGCTGAAGAAATTTTCAGACTAAGAAATCATAACAAGATACTAGTCACAAAAATTAAGAAGCTGAAAAATAGCCGAAAGATATAACAATCTACGGAAGACATTGAAGGGAAACTTCTAGACAAGCAGGAAGAAAATAGTTGCATCCGAAGTCATAACGAGGATCTTAAAGAACAACTTAAGAAGACGGAAGAAGTTAGGAAATCACAAGTAGAAGTGATTAAGAAGGTTCAAAAGGATAAGATATAGTTAGAGAACAAGTTGGAAGAAATACAAGATGAAACCTTAAAAAATCAAGGGACGAAAATACAACTTCCAACTCAGAGCAGTGATCAAAAGACGACTTTCGTAAAAGAAATTTACGGTGTGAAAATTCCCTATCGACACCCCAACCATAAAAACCGACACCCTAAAAAGGCAGAAATGTTGAAAGATAAAGGTATTAAGGTGATCAAAACTCCCGATGACATATCAGTACGAAATCTCGACAATCATCGACAAATCATCTTGGGATGGATTGATCCCTCCACATATCAGAAGTTATGCTCAACACTTAAAAATTCGTATCGACATGTGTCGTCAACTACGACACCACAAAAGCAATACATAAAAATTCTAAGGCTTTGAGGACAAATCCTTTCTAAGAGAGAGGCAATGTAACAATAAAATAATAAAATAATATTAATATTAATTTATTATAATTAAAGACTATCTAAAGTCAATAGTCATGCCCTTTTACAAAAAGGTGCATGACGGGCTTATATAAAGCCCAAACCTATGTAACTATTAATCATCTATCATACATTACATTTTTACATTACTATTGATCCATTTATGGGCCATTTACATTACTTACATTGGGTTTTCTCATAAGAACAGTATTTTACTGTTCCACCGTTTCACCTACATACAGTTTCAAATTAGAAGATTAACTTGAGAAAAGCTAAATGATTAATATAATACTACGGATGTGTGAAATATTACATAATATGAAAACTTACATGTGGATAGGGTAGACGTGAGGACCGGGATCGTGGAAGTATTACACCTGCAGAGGAACAACTGAGAAGTTAAACCCGACAACAAGATTTACAAATTAATTAACATCGTAAAATGGAGCACATACGTAGACACACAAGCGAGCTTCTGTTTTTACTTTACATTTTGATCAAAACAGAATGGAGCTCCTTCCTTATGGTTCGGTGGGTGAACTATCTGCATAGAGCATAGGTGCTTTGTGAAGAACCTGTCGCAGTAAGAATGAGAAGTTCTGAATGCAGCGGGGGTTTTTTCCAAACGTTGTAGCTACCGGTTGGAAGATGGAATTGACCTCTGAGACCGGTATCATGTATTTAATGCTAAGATCAGTGCAATTTTAATGGGTGCAAAGAACCATTCCAAGGTCAATGGCACAATATTGTTCACGTTTTCCAACTGGTATGACCCAGATCGTTATCAACGGTCGAGCTTACAATCAAATTTATTAACCAGCAGGTGAGCTTAAATGCCTTGGGTATCGAAATTGACAAAATCGTGTGGTAGCTAGAGTAGTCTAGCTGCAACATGAGCACCACATTCATTTATGAGTATTGAAACACTTGTGTTGCCGAGTGTGTAGTTTACCTGCCAGGTTGGCATCCCAAGACGGGTTAAAAACATTGGTATATACGTGTATAGTCTGCATGGCATCATCATTATGTCTAGCACGGATACATAACATTAACATGCTATATAAATTACCTTAGTGCATAAATATATTACAAATAAATAATATTGGTAAAACAAGAACGCAACAGAGATGCCAATGGTGGAAACATTGAAATGTAAGAAGTGCAGGTTCCCCATACGAAGGTGATACTACCTATCGACCTCCAGAGGTCAGTTCTTTTTGAGATAATAAACACAAGTTTGACCACACGTTTATTATAAGAATCTTAGTTCCCATTTATTTTAATAACTCTGAATGATTTTTACAGAGATCTACACTATTCATTAACTCTTTATAGAAAACGCTTAATTGAAACAACATTATGACAGAAATCGATCTACGTAATAATATAGCCATTTCCCTAACTAGAATCAATTTCTTAAGTTGTACGCAACGTTTAACCTTGTATTTTGTTTTACATATAAAAATATTTATCCCATCCATACATGGATCCCATCATAAACTTATCTTTACTTGTTGGCACGGGGTTAGAGCACAGGATATGCACAACTGACAACGATGAAGGGGTCATCAATGAAAGAAAAGGACAATTCGCGAAGGATAAGGAGCCAACGAAGAGGAAGTTTTGGTCCAAATTAGTTAGAATGGGTCGTTTAATCATTTTGTAATGACCATAAGTGTCTATATATAGAGAATAGAAGATAGATCATAGGCATCATCATAGCGAGATCAGTCGATCAAGTCTAATGTATTTTGTTTGCCTTCGACAAGTTTTACTCTAAGTATATGGATTCGCGTTAAGTCGCTTGGAACTGTTTTCTACGAAGTTTATCCCGCACTCTTTGACATGAGTTAATGAATGAATATGTTTGGATATGTTTTGAATCTGTGCTTTCTATTTTTTTGATGTGTTGTGAATTCTGAATGATATATTGTAAGAATGATGATGATGTGATATTGTTTCTTTGTCGATTGATTAGTAATGTTGGTTGATATGAGTAAGAGTTATATCTATTGCCTATTTGAATTGCTAGTGTGATGCGAATATAAATATATGGTTTATGTAGCAACTGAGTATGAATTAATGCATGTCTTATCCCAAATGCATAAACTTGGTTCCTGCAGCCCCCCTTAGACATCTCAGGTGAGACCTCACTCACTCTGCAGGTGTTTCTAGAAAGGGTAAAACCTTTCTCGGTCGACGCTTAAGGATGTTTGGTCAAGGTTTGTTGACAACAGTGTGAGGTGAACCCCTTTAAACAGGACTGTGTCAACAAATGGTTTTGTTGCTGGGACCATAGTGCGAAAGAAGAGAGGACATGCTATGGCATCCAACAAAACCAAAGATCAAGGAATGGTTCGACAAGAACGCATGAGAATTTGCTGAGGAGGAAAATTGGAACCCTGGGTGGTCAACAAGCGACTGTCTACAAAAGTATATCTACTCCTACATTCATGAGATATCATTTTGTGAATTCCTGATACTACTACACGAGTTGTTGGCACAAATGACGTTCCAAAAGAAGAACTTTCAAGGCGGTGAGCCTGAACAATGCATGCTAGAATTGATCCAGCAATTGAAGCAAGTAGATAACAAAGCCTCTAGAGCTTTCAATGTCTAGGTAGATAGTATTCTAGAGGGATACATCACTGAATTCGCGCTCAAAACAATTAAGTCATACAGCAATGTGGAAAGGAAGTTTTTCAAGGGACCCGGAGCAAGGTTTCTACTGTCACTGAAACTGTGGATTAAAATGCTTATTTGTGAAAAAGGTATACTGAAGATGAATTTCGACAAGTAAATATCGGTGTGAGGAGGTTGTGGGTACTGCGTGAATTTGGATCTGATAGAATGATGCGGGGTAGATGGCCATGAGTGACGAAGAAATTCTAAGGGAGGATGAGGAAGATTGTGGTACCCTGCGAAGTGGGGTGAGGTTCCAACGGCTAGAGAAGAATAGGAGGACTGAGATTGAGAGAGAGTATCCTAAGGAGACCGGAATGGAGAACTGCAAAATGGGACCACAAGGGACTAACTTACCTTACTGTCATGAAGAAATAAACTAGGATACCCCTGAAGTCGAAGAGGGACATACCTAAAGCTACAACGTGCCCACAACTCCGCGCATTGTGCCAAACTTTGTAGGAAGAAATACAATTCTTCGCAGGGTTGTCCTGCGTGTTAGAATAGGGGTAAGAGTAGTGGATTTGTAAATACCAACAGGAGACCAGGAATGGAGGGCGACGATGTGAAGATGTCTATATTTTCGAGTAACGGGACTGAATATCCCAAGAAATAATTGTTTCTATGCGAAGCGGTATGGATAGTCAAGCAGGTGCAAGATGAAGATATCAAGAAGAGACAACTAGTGACGACCTTTAGGGGTCGTGCGCTAGATTGGTTTATGAAATTCATACAAGTACCTAGAGGGAGTCTGGAGGAAACACTGTCGTAGATCAGGGAAGGACTCATTGATGAGTTTAGGAAACTGAAATATGAGTCGCAATATATCATAGAACTAAAAGAGATCAACCAATTTCCAAATTAATCAGTGTGGGAGTTCAACCAAAGATATAAGACTCCGATGGCGAAGGTAAGTTTTGGAATGAGTGACATACAACAAAAGGAATGGTTCATCGCAGGATTAGTACCACACATTCATATGGTGATAATGCAACAGAAGATAGCATTCCAGGAAGAAGCACTAGAAATTGCGATGAAGCTGGAGGCTTCACCAGTTGGTGAGACAGGGTTAGGTATGAATCACATCCAAGCGCAACTAGTGAACCTGACGATCTAGCTACAAGAAATCAAGAAAGGAAAAGAAGTTCACGAGGAAATATGGTGTAGTCAATGCAAATCAGAAGGACATCATAAGGGTCAGTGCCCAGAATTCCGTGAATATTTACAGTCTTGCGCACCAAATCTACTTAGTCAGGGAGGAATTCCATGGTGTCGAATTTTTCATATGAAGGGACATCAACAAGAAGAATGTGTATATTTACATAAAGTGGTATCTAATCCAGTTAACCTTTTCTGCAAATTCTGTCAATCAGTTGGACATTAAGAGAAGGATTGTAGAGCGTATGACTTACTCCAAGAAAGGACCGCATATATGTTTTTTATGAAGGGGGAGGAACACCCCCTTGTACAACAAAAACAACAGTACAGTCATCAACAGTCGCACTACAATCAACCACTACCACAGTACAACCAGCCGCAGCTCCACTATAGTCAACCACAGTCATTGTACAACTAACCATCGCCGCAGTATGGACAACCGTAGTATCAGCCTGTGCAATATAACCAACAGCCATATGGCCAACCGTGAGGAGGTTTTGAGAGGAGGATTCTGTGGAGGTCGAGGTGGAGGCCTTGGTCGTGGAGGATATTTTGGGTGAGGTCGAGGGCCAGTTATATGCTACAATTGTGGTAAGGTTGGACATTATCAAAGGGATTTTCCGAACTCGAATCCGCAGTGTACTTATTGCAGCGTAACAAACCACGGTATTGAGGAATTCCCCCAGTTGATTGCAAAGTGGAAAACTAAAAATCCACCCCAAACTCAACCGAATCCAAACCAGAATCCACCTCTGAATGTACAGAAGATCTCAGTGGTGATAAGAAGTCAACCTGTGAATGTCACAGTAGTGACCAGAGGAGGGGCTATGACAGGGAAAGACAGGCCACAACCTAGCATTCAAACTACATCAAGGAAACAAGTCCAATTTGATGTGGAAATGGAAAGGGAGACCTTTTTAGAAGTGCAAGAGACAATTAGAAGGACTAAGCTGCCAGATAGTGGCCAAAGAGAACCTATCTATGAGATTTCGTGGATATTCGATACGACAAATTCACAGAAGCCTCCAGGAAGGATCAACACTTTGAAGGCTTTCCTAGAAAGCTGCTTGGAACTGGTGAAATATCAGGGTGCACTAGCAGAGATAGCCATCCTATTACATCGATAGGAGGATGGATGAAAATATCAAACAATAAATCGATTGCACAGAAAAAAGACAGGGAGATAAATGAGGATGAATGCATAGATTGGTGCATTTGACATCGATTCTATTATTCTAGACTTGGGATCAGATGTAAATATCTTGACGAAACAGACATGGGAGACAATGGGGAAACCATAGCTGGCATGGTCCCCTGTACAAATTTGACTAGCAAATCAAAGCAAGGTCACCCCCATTGGTCAATTATGCCATCTCCCAATCGAAATAGAAGGATTAAAGACATACATAGACTTCAACATTATAAAGATTGTTGATAACACAATCCCCTATCTGGTGTTGTTAGGGATAGAATGGGAAATGGAGAATCAAGCGGTGATCAACTTTAATAAAAGAACAATGTCGTTTGAGAATCGCGAGATGAGGGTAGTTGCTCCCCTCGATACATTAGAAGGGCATAGGTATGTCGACCCAATGTGGGACAAATTCACAGAAGGATGGGAAATGTCTACAACATTGTTGGGCGCAACCCAAGTGGACACAATTTTGGTAACACAGTCCAATTCAAAGGAAAAGTTTTGATGCCATAAGTACAAGTTAGGCGATGCCTAACATCATCCATTTTGGGGAGAAACAACTTCAAAATTCCTGGGATTAGGGCATGGAGCGAAGCGAAGTGACAGATAAGGATCTGTCCCCTTAGTAAATGTGAAGTACTAAGGATCAGCGAAGTAGTTGGAGAAGTTAAGGAGGAAGTGGTGGACTGTCAAGCTATAAGAACAAGAATTAAAGAGACAAGATGGTGCAAAGGATGCGCCATGGTACATTCAGCGCCGCACGGTCAATGCAAGCGGCTGTTAATAGAAGAGTGTCAGAGCCAAGGAAAAGGCGCAAAGGAAAGCCGAGGACAAGCAAAGTAGATGAGAAGTTATGGAAAAGTATGGTTAACGTGGTAACCATGCCATTTTGGGGGTTTAAGGGTACTATGGGGTTTTAGCCCATAATTATTGTAAAGATGTGACCTTCGGGCACAATCTATAAAAGGGGAAATTTTGTAAAGGGAAGGGTTGGATTTTGGGTTGGTCTTAGCTGGTTATTATTGTATTGATATTTTGTAAGTAGATCTAGGCCAAGACAAGAGAGAAGAGGCTTTGCAGTTGTGTGCGTAGAGACCCATTGTAGAGAAGAGTCTACAGTTATTTGTAGAGACTGGAACTATTGACCCTTCCCATTAATATAAAAAACAGTTCCCGTGGACGTAGCTCCCATACAGGGGGTGAACCACATAAATACTTGTATTGTGCGGTTGCATTTGTGATATTGCTAATGTTTATGTTTATGTATGTTCATGATTTTATATGTATTTTTACATGTATGGTTGATGAGAATCATATCTTAAGTGTTGGACACATATCTTTGAATATGCAAGTAATTCTGAATATTATGAATGCGTAGTTGCATAGGTAACACTAAATCAACGAAGTATGTATTATGGTAACTACAAGGTGCACAGTAGTATTGGAGGTATATGCGAAGTACGGATAACTTCGCCAGAGCCAGTTCCATAAATGCGCATCCCTTGATTACAGAAAATTGCTTCTGTAATCACCCATAACTTCGCCTCGGGTGAGACCTCAGCCTGCTCATAGGTTGTTTCCAAAAGGGCCGATGAAAAGGGGTTTTGTTGGGTCTCTAACTACGTAGAACCCTAGTCTGTCAAAGAAAGAGATAGTTACAACCAACAAATGGTTTCGTTTCCGTGCTTGAACTAGTGATGTGATCTGATAATTGGAATCCCGAGAAAACAAATATAGAAAACTTGGTAATCAAGACATAATAGGAGTTTGCGAAGAAAGAAAACAGACATTTGCGCTTATCTACAGAAGAGTGGTTACAGAAATACCTATTCTATGACATACACGAAGTCTTCTTCGCATGTTTCGGTTATGAGCTAGATTAGTGGATATCAAGACTCGCAGAACGAAAAAAATGTTTTCAGGGTGGAGAACCTACAGAGTGGACTCAAGAGCTGATTTAGAGGCTTAAAGAGGTTGATATCCCAATTTCAAGAGTAGTAGAATTTTGGATGGATAGCGTACTAGAAGGCTACATTACAGAATTTGTTGTGGACACTCTAAAGTCTTACTACACAACAAAAGGAGATTTCTTCAAAGGATTCAGAGGTAAGTATCTGGAAAATCTTAGTTTAAATATCAAAATCCCATTAGCAGAAAAAGGTGTCTTAAGAATGCAATAAAATCCCTAGGAATTTGAGTTTGTAATGTTCAGTAATACAGATAGTGACACTCACGAAAGTATTTACACTTTGAGAAGTGGAAAAAGATATAATCCTAGCACTAGAAAGAGGTCTCCAGGAGCTGAACCTCGCATACCCCTGGAAACTGAGTTAAGAAGTGACAAACATTCATATCAGGGTGAGTCTGATAGTGAAACAGATCCTAGAACGAATACCTATCAGCCTATCACTACGCAGAAACCTCGAGCTAACAAAAGGAATACTACTAGTTCACAGAACACCAGTAGCTGTAACACCGCAAGACTTAATACTTAGAATCAACCAAGTAGTAGCATACCTAATTCATATCAGAATACTACACCTCCTAGAAGAAGGATGAAACATGACATTAAGCTTCCTATCTTTAAAGGAACTAGTCTAGAAGACCCAGAGCAACACTAGTTTCTCTGTGAAGCAGTGTGGAATGTTAAGCAAGTACAGGATGATGTTGTAAGACAAGCTCAATTAGTTACTACATTCAGAGACAGATCCTTGACATGGTTCATGAAATATTCTGGAGGACAGAATAAAACATTAGTAGAAATAAAAACTGTGCTAATAAGAGAGTTTAGGAAACCTAAGTCAGAATCTCAGTGTATCACAGATCTAAGAGAAATCAAACAAAATCCTAATGAGACTATATGGGAATTTGATCAGAATTTTAAAGCATTATTAGGTCAAGTAAGTTTTGACATAGCACCGCAACAACACCAAGAATGGTTCATAGCTGCGTTGTTTCCCCATATCCGATTACCACTCATGCAACAGAAGGTTACTTCGCAGACAGAGACTTTAGAAATTGCGATGAAGCTAGAGGCTTCACCTATAGGAGAAACTAGCGCAGGAATGGTTCAGATACAGACACAGCTAGAAAACTTGACATTATAGGTACAAGACATGAAGAAAGGAAAGGAAACCAGAGAATAAGTTTGGTGTACTAAATGTAAACGAGAAGGACATTCCAAATAACGTTGTCCTATATTTTGAGACTACGTCGCTAGTGGAGCACTGAACCCATTGAATTAGTAGCAAGGCCCATGGTGTGAAATTTGTAGATATAGAGGACATCACCCAGAGGACTGTTATATGCTTCAGAAATATGTATAGACACCAAAGAACCTGTACTGCACATTCTGTAATTCCGTTGGCCATGATGATAGCAACTATAGAGCATATGATCTCATGATAGAAAGAAAACATGATGTCTACAAAGTTCAAGGAGAGTTGTAGAATAATAATGAAAATGCACAGTATGATCAAGGCACGTACAGAGGATGTGGTGGATTCAGAGGCAAAGGATGAAACATTGGAAAAGGATAAGGAAGAGGTCATATTGTAGGTTATAACTGCGCTCAACTAGGACATCTAGCTAGATATTGTCAGAACCCTTGTACTACCTGCAAGTACTATAAATCATTTGATCATGTCATTGAAGCATGTCTTGTTTTGCAAGGAAAGATGAAAGAGAGAAGACCAGAAGTGCAGAATCAGAAGATTCAGATGATCACAACTGAAGAATGAAATAAAGATCGCAACATTCATGTTGTGACACGAAGCGGAGCTACGATACGTAGGGATCAACAAATTGAAGCTTCGACTTATGAGGACCACACTGCAAAACAACATCCTACTGAAGGGGCTTGGATAAGAAAAGCGACTGGAAAGATGCTTTCCTTCAACCTTCAAAAAGAAAAAGAAGTCTTCATGGAAGCTAGAAAATATTTACAAAGCTTAGAATCTATGACTCCAAGAATCCCATTGCGAAGTGAACCAACGCATGTCATTGATATGCCGATTTCATATGATGGATCACATACTGCAACATAATCCATAAGCCCTATTGCGCAGTTCCTACAGAGCTGCATGAAGTTGTTAAATCATGAAAATTCCTTAGCAGAGTTACAAAGCCTATTGAGTCATTACGAGAAGTGTAATGCCATAAATGAAGAACATGGTGCAGTTCACCATATCAAGAGTCATAAAAGGACTGGAAGAGAGATGAGACTATATGTGCAGATTGGAGACTTTGAAATGGACCAGTTCATTCTTGACTTAGGCTCAGAGGTGAATTTCTTGACAAAGCAGACATGGGAACAGATGGGAAATCCAAAGTTATCATGGTCATCGATACAGTTGAGACTAGTAAATCAACAAAAGGTTCTACCTTTTGGGATATTATAAATTGTCCTTGTAGACATTGATGGCGTGAAAAGTAAATCAAAATTCAAAGTTATTGAAATCATAGATGATAGCAATCCATATCTTGCATTATTGGGGATAGATTGGTAAATTGATAACCTCGCGATTATCAATTTGAAGAAAAAATAGATGATATTTGAAGGACTGGATATCAGGTTCATTGCACCTTTGGATCCGTCACAAGGACCTATATATATTGAACCAGTAAGAGAAGAATGCAGAGCTCAAGATATTGATCACATATACAAGATGAAAGTGAATCAAGTAGACTGCATCAATCCTACATATGATGGGACATTGAGCTAGAGATGTGATATTTCTTGCATATAAGAATCAGACACGGGATTGGAGAACTGTCAGAGTCGAATGCATGAATTATCATTAAGATAATGTGCGAAGCTCACAAAGTCACTGCATTGGTGTCACATACCCCAATTTTATTAAAATAATGTAATTATTTTAATATTTCCTGAGAACATTATGTTAAATTTAATGCTAAGTAGGAAGGGATGACTCAGCAGAGTCTCCAGAAATGGAATGTAAATTCTGAATAATTATTATTAATAAATAAATTATGGAGACAACAGCATGGGAGAGCTGTTAAAAGAGGTTACTGGTCTAACTGGTGGATGGAATTAGGTGGAAGGACAAAAGACAAGTGGCAGCATCCTCAAACACTTCCTGAGTTGCAGGTGGCAACTTCCCTATATTTTGGGGTCATGATTCCCCAAGAAAGTGGAATCTGAGCAGGTGGCTCATTAATGACAGTTAGCCCAACTAATACCTAGGAAATCTTTTAAATACTACTCAATGAACTGAGCTGGGGGTTCAGCAATTGTTCTAGAGGGAGAATACATTCAGGTGAATGCTATTCAGAAGTCCCATTGAGGAAGTGGGAAAATAGTAAGGAAGTGTTTTGAGTAGGAAGTTGCAGTAACTTGGTTCCAGTATAGCTGTTTTGGCTGAGGGAATTATTGGCCGTACTTAGATTCCAGCCAGTTAGACCAGAGCAAGCTCGGGGGTCCTGAGAAGTGCTGTCTGGGCACTCTCCAGGAATTGGTAGGGAGGAACAGCCTTCCATTGTTGTTATTGTCTACCATAGTTACAGGTTCTGTCACTCTTCCTGTTGTTGGTTTAATTTAGTTTCATATGAGATAGTCTAGCACAGCTATGTTTTGACTGTTTTCAACTTCAGTAAATCAGTCTCTGTACTTTCTTTTAGTATAAATTTCAGAATGCAGAGGTTGTAGAAAATTCCTATTTTTATTTAAATGGAGTATTTATCTTATATAGAACCTAGTTGTTACTGTTACAGTTAACAAATACCATGTTTATGCATATTCTAGAATTCCTATTATTAGTTAAATAATAGACAGAAATGTTAAACAGTAGATATTCCAGATTTATAGCTATTAACAATCATAAGAACAAATATAGAAAAACCTTAGTTTTTCCCTGGAGATATTTCCTATCAAAATAATCTGCTTGTATATATATATGTATTGCATATTGCAGTCAACTTTAGTTTCAGGTCATTCTTATATCGAGTTAACAGATAAACAAAACTCATCCTAATATATTGTTTATACTCAGAACATGTGTTACAGCTATCGATTGACTAAAGGGGTGACTGTAACAATATTTCATTGTTACCAGCTTCCACATAATCTTAATTATCTACACAGTAGTCAAACACAAACACATAGAAACTGTAGATTATTATTTTCTGCAACCTAGTATTATAATACATTAGCCATGCTTATTATAATAGAATTAATAGAGTAGTTTTAAATAAAACAAACGTATTAATACAACAGAGAAACTGTCGACGAACGTAACCATCATTGGTTGCTACAAACCATTTTAAATTATACACAGTAATAATATTTATTCAGTATAAATGTCTCCCTGGGAGTAGTCCACAAACCCTACACAGCCGTAGCTTTACATTATTCCTTCTACAAACTGAAAACAAATGAAAGAATGCCTTATATGGCAGACAGAACCTACGGTTCTTTATATTTAGTTTCTATGTATATATTATTCTACCCACAGTTCCATATAATAACTATACAAGAATCAAAATAAACATTTGTTATAATTCATTCCCAATTGCTATCGAGTTAACAATACCATACATATGCAGTGAACACAAAACAAAACCCCAATTTGCCAGAATAACCCTATGCTATTAACTGTGGCAGTCACAGTTGATAAACTTTCACCATCTTTTATTTAACATTTCAAATCAAAGTAAAACGCAGAAAACAATTATAGGGTTTCATTAAACAGAGTTATCATCCATTGCAGGTACCGAAGAATACATCTATCCATACTTTTCCAACACATTGTAATATTTTAACAAAACACGAAAATGAAACACGGCCATATCGGGCCCAGTATTATATGAAGCTTAAATCTCATACAGCGAGGTTAGAACCCCATGCTCAGCCAATACAAAGTACAATAACCGAAACCCTGGCCTCATAAGTCTTGGCCGTGAATGGCTCTCCATAAACAAAACAGGGTTCAACCCCTTTTAATTCAAACAAAACAACTCCATACACATGACTGTACCTATTAACATCAAGTCGTCAAACGACCTCACTACACAGGAGTTTTCTCCATGACACAACCCTAACCACTTAAACCAGCAAAGGAAGAGACAGTCGTGGATAACCAGGCTTACCCGGATGAGAGCGTTGAAGATAGAACCCTGTACACCTTCAGAGCCGCGTGACCTGCACATTCAATGCAGAGAGATGTTAATACACTGTTGAGGCCGAGAATTTAAATAATAGGAAAATCTACACCTGCTTGCAAAATAGAAATCGTGAAAATACGGTTATTCATTACCTGAGCAATGTAGCCGTGGATAATCTGGAAGCCACCAGTGGAAGCAGGCACCGAAACCCCATCACCCTCGTCGGTTGAAGGAGCAAAGCACACTCTCATAACTTTTCTAATGACAGCCGCGACAGACAACCCTTGCAGACGAAACCCTCACGCTGGTATAGAATCAGTCAAGAAGCACATCCAAAAACCCAGTGCATCAATCCTCTCATAACATTAAAAACAATAGCAAAACCCTGTCCCATATCCACACAGCACAAGCGATGGACTGTAAATACCGGGGACTTAACAAAGGATGAAACAACGAGACCACTAAATGAAGAAATAGTAGCAGATGATATCACCAGAGCCGAGTACTTAATCTACTACAGAATGAAACCACGAGACCAGAACCACAACACGTTGCACCCTGTTACAGTGCCTCACTACGAAACTCATACATGGAGGGTTCCATCCTTAGGACCCGAGCCCGAAGGCAACTACAATAACCTGGTAGGGTTTTCAATAACAGATTATATATCACCAACTGCGTGGAGGAGAGTTAACCACGTAGCATCCAAATAAATCAACGTAATATGGGTCGAGACCATATAGTTCCATTGCCAACCAAATCATTATTCATCGATTGCAAAAATCATTGCGTGGATACAAGTCAAACTCCAACGTATGAAATTATAATATGAAATACAATCATTTGGCATATAGTGCATGCCTTAACAACCGAACCGTTGATAATTCCAAGCACATGAGATGTATAACCCTACAATGATATAAATAAGGGTTAGTCAACATCAAATTTGGATAGTTCAATAACTTAATATGGTGGATAATACCTTAACATATTATTGGTTATAAATCTTATCCATGGTATGGGAAAAACATTAGGACTATGACAAAATCAAGATAATGCACATTTACAATGAAACCAGGGCATAGGTTAATGTCATTAGCATGTCACATTACACAAGGTAGTGGTCAACTTCAACCCTAGAGTTTCTCTATGGTCTAGTATGATAAATACAACCATAACACTATATTGAATATAAAGTTTGCCAATGTATGGGAATATTATGATTATTGCACAATCATTATATTATATATATAAATTAAAACCAAGCCATAGATTAATGCCATGGGCATATTACATTTCTATGTTCATATAAGTACTAAGGTAGTCAACCTTCAAATGAAAATGCCTCGTTATTTAAATACTTGAAATGTTACCAAGTCTTTATGACAATATGTACATTGCCATTATATACTATCATCAGATTTGCTACCAATACTATTGTTAACAGTAACAATTTGAATAATAAACCTCTATTATTAAGATGTTGAAATAGAGTTTCATCTACAGGTTCACATCGTAAGGTAGTTAAAATCAAGGCACAGTCAGGTAACATAAGTTAAACTCTAAGTAGACATTGGACTTCGATGCATAGGATTATATTGAAACAACGCTAGAGGCGTCACCTTCTCAACTCGCATTATCAATGCACGAACAAAACAGTAGTTACCGGTATTAAATTGACAACAGGTCACACGATGCAAAGACACTTGATACAGCCAATAATTATGATATAACAATTGTTTCATTGTTAGTTACAGCAGTAACATAGCATAATAATCATAAAAACATAATTATAACTAAGACAATGTAAATCTTCGTAACACCTGACGATACTAGCTGAATAAGAAATATCATGACGATCATTAAGTTTTAAAGTACAGGGAGTATTGATGCTCACCAAGTTTAACATACAGTGATCCTTACTTCACTGGCGCACCTGAGAAACAAAAGACGACATATGCATTAGCTCGTAAGCTAAGTAAGCCAGTCAACTACGACTAGCTCTTCCCTTGCGGTTCAAAATAAAACAGTCATTAATTACAATCACCGAAATCAAAGTTTTTAAGAAGACAGAGTCTTTAAACAGATTATGTTAGTTATTTAAATTAAAACAATATCAGAAATACTACCTAGTTAACATTTATTGTTACAAATAAAATTTTTAAATTTTTCAGAAATTTCGGGTTTTGACATGTGGTATCAGAGCATGGTTCAGACACTAGGCTTGGATGTGACTCCACAAAACTTCCGCAACAGTGACCATAAAAGAAGATTTTTTTTTATTTTACTAACATATGTTTCAGTTTCATGAACAGAACATAAAAATTTTCTTTTCTGAATTTTACAAACAGGTATGGAAAAACTGGGAGAATATGCTGAGGAGGAATCTCCCAATGCTGTGACAAGACAGATGTCAAAAGAACTTGAGACAGAAGAAGAAACTGCTCACACCATTGAGCTGATGCAGACCATAAGAGGATTAAAGACAGAAATGGAAACAGTTAAGAGGGATAATGAAAGAATTCTAAAGACTCAGGAACAGCTAAATCAGCTATTGATGGAAAAATTTCAGACTGACGGAAGGAGCAAACCAGCTGACTCGGAAGAAGTTAATCATCCAAGAGGGTCAAAAAAGACAAAACCAACTAAATCCGACAGCAGTTCCTCATCTGAGGAAAGAAAGGGACAACCCAGTTATCACACTAGCAGTGACAGCAGTGAAGCTGAGATGCACAACCGAAGGAAAAAGTACAGGCCTTATGAAGAGATTTCCGGGGAGTTTAAGAAGATAAAGCCCCCAACTTTCAATGGAGAAGCTGAAACTGGAGAAGAGGCAGAATCCTGGTTATCCGGGATGAGAAAATATTTTCAGATCTATAACTACTCAAATCAGCTAAAGGCACGAATGGCCATCTACAACCTCTCGGGAAAGGCGGACATATGGTGGCAAGACCTGAAAAGGGTCAAAGGGATCAAAGAAAGAGAAGTTAATTGGAGTACCTTTAAAAGGTATTTCAAGAAGAAATTCCTGTCCGAGCAGTATTATGAAGAAAGGGCTAAAGAATTTTATGAACTAAAACTCGGATCTATGACAATGAAGGACTTAAACAGTAAATTTTTAAGTCTGTTGCGTTATGTACCGTATTTTGTCGAAGAGAAACCAAAAATACAGCGGTTTCTTAGTTGCCTGCCTTATCATATCAAGGACAGAATTGAATATGACAACCCCAAAACACTGGAAGAAGCTATGCGCAAGGAAAATTTCTGTTACGAACAGAATAAAAAGAAAGAGGGGATAGCCAGCTGGAAAGCGAAAAAGAACAGCAATCTGATCGAGTACAAGAAAAAGGAATTTGTTCCCCATAAAAGTTTCAAGAATGGCAAAAACGGGAACCACTTTAATAGTAAAAGTTTCCAAGGAAACAAAAATGGAGCTGTCAGCCATTCAAACAATTACAAAAACAGCAAAGAGACTCCTAATAACCATGGAAACTACACCAAAAATTTTGAGCGAAAAGAACCTGTCAAGTGCTGGGAATGTAATGGGCCACATTATGCTTCAGTCTGCCCAAACAGAAAGAAACAAGTCAGCAATATTCATACTGTTCAAGATGAAATGACAGTTGGAGATTTTGCAGGAACTATGCCCCGAATCAATGCAGCGTTGGAAAACCGCCAGGCTGACTACCAAACTTCCATGGTGGAAGTAGGAGGTAGAACCAGAAGGGGAAGTTCTGGTAGAACCGGATTGTATCCTCGGGAGGAGGGAAATTACTCTACGGAACCGGATAATTGGACAAGTGAAGGTGCAATGGAAGCACCTTAGTCCTGAAGAATCTACCTGGGAGCTGGAAAGTAAGATGCGGGAAGCATATCCCCATCTATTCCAGCAGATAGCTGAAGAAGAAGAATAAGTAACATCGAGGACGATGTTACATTTTAAGGGGGTGTGTATGTCACATACCCCAATTTTATTAAAATAATGTAATGATTTTAATATTTCTTGAGAACATTATGTTAAATTTAATGCTAAGTAGGAAGGGATGACTCAGCAGAGTCTCCAGAAATGGAATGTAAATTCTGAATAATTATTATTAATAAATAAATTATGGAGACAACAGCATGGGAGAGCTGTTAAAAGAGGTTACTGGTCTAACTGGTGGATGGAATTAGGTGGAAGGACAAAAGACAAGTGGCAGCATCCTCAAACACTTCCTGAGTTGCAGGTGGCAACTTCCCTATATTTTGGGGTCATGATTCCCCAAGAAAGTGGAATCTGAGCAGGTGGCTCATTAATGACAGTTAGCCCAACTAATACCTAGGCAATCTTTTAAATACTACTCAATGAACTGAGCTGGGGGTTCAGCAATTGTTCTAGAGGGAGAATACATTCAGGTGAATGCTATTCAGAAGTCCCATTGAGGAAGTGGGAAAATAGTAAGGAAGTGTTTTGAGCAGGAAGTTGCAGTAACTTGGTTCCAGTATAGCTGTTTTGGCTGAGGGAATTATTGGCCGTACTTAGATTCCAGCCAGTTAGACCAGAGCAAGCTCGGGGGTCCTGAGAAGTGCTGTCTGGGCACTCTCCAGGAATTGGTAGGGAGGAACAGCCTCCCATTGCTGTTATTGTCTACCATAGTTACAGGTTCTGTCACTCTTCCTGTTGTTGGTTTAATTTAGTTTCATATGAGATAGTCTAGCACAGCTATGTTTTGACTATTTTCAACTTCAGTAAATCAGTCTCTGTACTTTCTTTTAGTATAAATTTCAGAATGCAGAGGTTGTAGAAAATTCCTATTTTTATTTAAATGGAGTATTTATCTTATACAGAACCTAGTTGTTACTGTTACAGTTAACAAATACCATGTTTATGCATATTCTAGAATTCCTATTATTAGTTAAATAATAGACAGAAATGTTAAACAGTAGATATTCCAGATTTATAGCTATTAACAATCATAAGAACAAATATAGAAAAACCTTAGTTTTTCCGTGGAGATATTTCCTATCAAAATAATCTGCTTGTATATATATATGTATTGCATATTGCAGTCAACTTTAGTTTCAGGTCATCCTTATATCGAGTTAACAGATAAACAAAACTCATCCTAATATATTGTTTATACTCAGAACATGTGTTACAGCTATCGATTGACTAAAGGGGTGACTGTAACAATATTTCATTGTTACCAGCTTCCACATAATCTTAATTATCTACACAGTAGTCAAACACAAACACATAGAAACTGTAGATTATTATTTTCTGCAACCTAGTATTATAATACATTAGCCATGCTTATTATAATAGAATTAATAGAGTATTTTTAAATAAAACAAACGTATTAATACAACAGAGAAACTGTCGACGAACGTAACCATCATTGGTTGCTACAAACCATTTTAAATTATACACAGTAATAATATTTATTCAGTATAAATGTCTCCCTGGGAGTAGTCCACAAACCCTACACAGCCGTAGCTTTACATTATTCCTTCTACAAACTGAAAACAAATGAAAGAATGCCTTATATGGCAGACAGAACCTACGGTTCTTTATATTTAGTTTCTATGTATATATTATTCTACCCACAGTTCCATATAATAACTATACAAGAATCAAAATAAACATTTGTTATAATTCATTCCCAGTTGCTATCGAGTTAACAATACCATACATATGCAGTGAACACAAAACAAAACCCCAATTTGCCAGAATAACCCTATGCTATTAACTGTGGCAGTCACAGTTGATAAACTTTCACCATCTTTTATTTAACATTTCAAATCAAAGTAAAACGCAGAAAACAATTATAGGGTTTCATTAAACAGAGTTATCATCCATTGCAGGTACCGAAGAATACATCTATCCATACTTTTCAAACACATTGTAATATTTTAACAAAACACGAAAATGAAACACGGCCATATCAGGCCCAGTATTATATGAAGCTTAAATCTCATACAGCGAGGTTAGAACCCCATGCTTAGCCAATACAAAGTACAATAACCGAAACCCTGGCCTCATAAGTCTTGGCCATGAATGGCTCTCCATAAACAAAACAAGGTTCAACCCCTTTTAATTCAAACAAAACAACTCCATACACATGACTGTACCTATTAACATCAAGTCGTCAAACGACCTCACTACACAGGAGTTTTCTCCATGACACAACCCTAACCACTTAAACCAGCAAAGGAAGAGACAGCCGTGGATAACCAGGCTTACCCGGATGAGAGCGTTGAAGATAGAACCCTGTACACCTTCAGAGCCGCGTGACCTGCACATTCAATGCAGAGAGATGTTAATACACTGTTGAGGCCGAGAATTTAAATAATAGGAAAATCTACACCTGCTTGCAAAATAGAAATCGTGAAAATACGGTTATTCATTACCTGAGCAATGTAACCGTGGATAATCTGGAAGCCACCAGTGGAAGCAGGCACCGAAACCCCATCACCCTCGTCGGTTGAAGGAGCAAAGCACACTCTCATAACTTTTCTAATGACAGCCGCGACAGACAACCCTTGCAGACGAAACCCTCACGCTGGTATAGAATCAGTCAAGAAGCACATCCAAAAACCCAGTGCATCAATCCTCTCATAACATTAAAAACAATAGCAAAACCCTGTCCCATATCCACACAGCACAAGCGATGGACTGTAAATACCGGGGACTTAACAAAGGATGAAACAACGAGACCACTAAATGAAGAAACAGTAGCAGATGATATCACTAGAGCCGAGTACTTAATCTACTACAGAATGAAACCACGAGACCAGAACCACAACACGTTGCACCCTGTTACAGTGCCTCACTACGAAACTCATACATGGAGGGTTCCATCCTTAGGACCCGAGCCCGAAGGCAACTACAATAACCTGGTAGGGTTTTCAATAACAGATTATATATCACCAACTGCGTGGAGGAGAGTTAACCACGTAGCATCCAAATAAATCAACGTAATATGGGTCGAGACCATATAGTTCCATTGCCAACCAAATCATTATTCATCGATTGCAAAAATCATTGCGTGGATACAAGTCAAACTCCAACGTATGAAATTATAATATGAAATACAATCATTTGGCATATAGTGCATGCCTTAACAACCGAACCGTTGATAATTCCAAGCACATGAGATGTATAACCCTACAATGATATAAATAAGGGTTAGTCAACATCAAATTTGGATAGTTCAATAACTTAATATGGTGGATAATACCTTAACATATTATTGGTTATAAATCTTATCCATGGTATGGGAAAAACATTAGGACTATGACAAAATCAAGATAATGCACATTTACAATGAAACCAGGGCATAGGTTAATGTCATTAGCATGTCACATTACACAAGGTAGTGGTCAACTTCAACCCTAGAGTTTCTCTATGGTCTAGTATGATAAATACAACCATAACACTATATGGAATATAAAGTTTTCCAATGTATGGGAATATTATGATTATTGCACAATCATTATATTATATATATAAATTAAAACCAAGCCATAGATTAATGCCATGGGCATATTACATTTCTATGTTCATATAAGTACTAAGGTAGTCAACCTTCAAATGAAAATGCCTCGTTATTTAAATACTTGAAATGTTACCAAGTCTTTATGACAATATGTACATTGCCATTATATACTATCATCAGATTTGCTACCAATACTATTGTTAACAGTAACAATTTGAATAATAAACCTCTATTATTAAGATGTTGAAATAGAGTTTCATCTACAGGTTCACATCGTAAGGTAGTTAAAATCAAGGCACAGTCAGGTAACATAAGTTAAACTCTAAGTAGACATTGGACTTCGATGCATAGGATTATATTGAAACAACGCTAGAGGCGTCACCTTCTCAACTCGCATTATCAATGCACGAACAAAACAGTAGTTACCGGTATTAAATTGACAACAGGTCACACGATGCAAAGACACTTGATACAGCCAATAATTATGATATAACAATTGTTTCATTGTTAGTTACAGCAGTAACATAGCATAATAATCATAAAAACATAATTATAACTAAGACAATGTAAATCTTCGTAACACCTGACGATACTAGCTGAATAAGAAATATCATGACGATCATTAAGTTTTAAAGTACAGGGAGTATTGATGCTCACCAAGTTTAACATACAGTGATCCTTACTTCACTGGCGCACCTGAGAAACAAAAGACGACATATGCATTAGCTCGTAAGCTAAGTAAGCCAGTCAACTACGACTAGCTCTTCCCTTGCGGTTCAAAATAAAACAGTCATTAATTACAATCACCGAAATCAAAGTTTTTAAGAAGACAGAGTCTTTAAACAGATTATGTTAGTTATTTAAATTAAAACAATATCAGAAATACTACCTAGTTAACATTTATTGTTACAAATAAAATTTTTAAATTTTTCAGAAATTTCGGGTTTTGACAATTGGATTGGAACAACGGTAAGTTCAATCCCTACTTATGATTGGTTGAGTAATATTCATGCATTTCTAGAAGAATGTCTTATATCAGTCTCAGATGAACATAAGTTAGCAACTTTAGATACAACACTTCGCGCTACACCTGCTAGATGGTGGGATGCACATAAGAAAAACCTGACAACATGGGAAGAATGTAAACACATGATGGAAATCAGATTTACAGAACAATCTCACATAAAATATAATGGACAGATTGATCCTAGAGATCACATAGATCTTTGTTTGAAAGAATGGACACATAGACCGCAAACATAGTGGGTTCATTTTTTTGTGCATGCATTGGAGCAAATTCCAAAGAATTGGTGCAAAGACACAGCACTTCGCAGAGGAACGATCGAATGGTCCAGTATGACAAAGGAATTCCAAGCGACTTTTAGTTTTAAGGATGATTTTCCAAGTATTCATGAGGCTTTGCAGATAATCAAACATAAGTTATTCAATGATGCATTGTTACCTGTGTATGAACAACCTGATTGGGAAATACAGTTAGAAAAGGTCCTGGAATGTTACAATGTCACATTAGATGGAGACGAAGATGAAGATCCGCACGATGTAAACATACCTAAGTCCGAAGGAGAGAATGAAAAGTAATATTTGTACCAATGAAGAACCGATGTTCGCTTCTATAGGATATTACTGGGATGAAGAAACAGTGAAACAGATAGCAGAACTACTGCACAAATACCAAGACATGTTTCCTACTAATTTCTCTGAAATGAAAGTCATTTTTTGTGACTTGGGATTTATGAAAATACCTCTCAATCCAGATGCAAAGCCTATCAATCAAAGACCCTACAAACTAAAGAGTAAACTTGGTGGAGCTTGATAAGATGCTTGATGCAGGAATTATTGAGCCAATAGGAGAATCATAATGCGTAAGTCCTATGGTTATCCAGGATAAGAAATCTAAAGGCGAGATCAAAATCTATGTAGACCTCATAAATTTAAATGATGTATCGATGCATGATCCATTTTCGACTCCATTCACACACGAAGTACTAGATAATGTTGGAGGAAATGAAGCATACTCATTCACTGATGGATTTTTTGGATATCATCAGATCAAAATCATTACAGAAGACAGACATAAGACTACCTTTGCTACTGAATGGGGATCATTTAAGTACATAGTTATGCCCTTTGGTTTGAAGAATGCACCTACAATATTTTCTAGAATAGTTGTTGCTGCATTTAAGGATTTTATCCATAAATTCTTAGAAGTGTATTTTGACGATTGGACAGTATTTGGTTTACTGAAGAACCATTATGCGAACTTAAGAATGATGTTAGCGAAGTGTAGACAACATCAAATCTGCCTGAACCTAAATAAAAGCATCTTCTATGTTCCTCATGGAATTCTATTGGGACACATTGTATGTAAATAGGGACTGATGGTTGATCCAGCGAAAATCGCAGTTATAGTGAACCTACCAGCACCTAATTCAGTAAAACAGCTACGCACTACATTGGGACACACGGGCTACTATAGAAAGTTCATCAAGGGATATGCGCAGATCATTGCACTTATGGAGAAATTAATGAAGAAATAAGTGAAGTACACTTGGATTGAAGACTGTCATAAAGGATTGGACACACTAAAAGAGAGAATGGTTGCTGCGCCGATTCTAGTTTTTCTAGACTGGAGTAAACCCTTCCATGTAGATGTAGATGCTTCATCCATAGCATTGGGAATCGTTCTAGCTCAACCAGGAGAGGGAGGTATCGACCATCCCATTGCATTGTTAAGCAAAAATCTATATTCTATAGAAAAGAACTATACCATGCTAGAAAGAGAAGGCTTAGCTATGGCATACACACTGCAGAAGTTCAGACACTATCTGTTAGGTTCGTATTTCTGTATGTTTACTGACCATTCAGCTTTGAAGTACTTGGTCAATAAACCAGTGTTAGGGGGGATAATATGCAGATGGCTATTACTCTTTCAGGAGTATGATTTTGAAATCATTGTTAAGCCAGGAAGATTGAATTTAGGACTTGCCACCTCTCTAGAATCGAATCAGGCGAAGAACCTAGTAACTTGGAAGATAGTCTACCAGATGCAGAGTTATTTTCTATTCATATAGAAGATGACAACTACAAGGATATCGTTGAATTATTGACTACAGGATTAGCACCTGCATATTTTACTACGCAGCAAAAGAAATAGTTGGTTGTAAAAGAAGTTGTTTTCACTATAATTGCAGGACAATTATACAAGCTAGGACCGAATGAAGTACTACGCAAATGTGTGCTAGAACATGAGAAACTGATGCTACATGCTGAAGCACATTCAGGGGTATCTGGGTGCCACTATGCAGGAAGAGCTACTGCACATAAAATTTTATGAGCACGACTATGGTGGCCTACGTTACACAAGGATTCAAAGGAACATTGTCATAGTTTCCATGTTTTCCAAAGGATAGGGAAGCCATCTCGTAGAGATGAGTTTCCATTGATGCCACAGCTAACCTTGCAAGCATTTGATAAGTGGGCAATTGATTTTGTCGGACCTATTAACCCACGAGGGAAGCGAACTGATTCGAGATATATCATCACAGCTACAGATTATCTAACCAGACGGGCAGAGGAAAAACCAGTAAAGGACTGTAGCACAGTTACTACCGCCCAGTTTATCTTTGAGAAAATATTAACAAGGTTTGGATGCCCAAAAATTTTAATGAGCGATCAGGGAACTCATTTCTTGAACAAGACCATTGATGCTCTGACAAAAGAATTTCAGACCTACCATCAGAAGTGCACACCATATCATCCAAAAGCCAATGGCACTGTTGAAGCTTTTAACAAAGTGTTAGAAAATGAATTGATCAAGGTATGCAATACAAACAGGGATGATTGGGATATTTGAATACCAGCGGTATTATGGGAATATAGGAAAACTTACAAGAAGTTGACAGGTTACACACCTTTCAGATTATCATATGGACAGGAAGCTTTTATTCCAATGGAATACATAGTTCCCAGCTTGAGGATTGCAACATTTATAGATATGGCTGACGAAGAGAGAATGTAAGGAAGAATATTGCACTTAGTTGGACTGGAGGAAGATTGCTTCATTGCAGGTTTTCACCAACAAGTGCAGAAAGACAGAAAAAAGCATGGCATGATAGGCATATCAAGTACAAATTCTTTCAGGTAGGAGACCTTGTCCTCCTCTATGATAGTAAGTTCATGAAATTTCCTGGAAAATTTAAAATGCATTGGTTAGGACCGTATTTTTTCAAACATGTTACCAATGGTGGTGCAATTCAGCTAGCTACCTTTCTAGGAGAAAACCTACCAAGGCTCATTAATGGAAGTAGACTAAATCCTTATAGGGATAGTCCTACTCGTTTAGGCATTAGTTGATCAATAAGGAGGAAGATCTAAGTGTCATGTGCAGTTGAAACTGGACACTGAGAATGACAGAATTAAGAGTCTACACACAATTTTGGTAAAATGCAAAGTTTTCATGCAAATGAAAGCTATGCTCTGATGCACACATAGCACGCTGAGTTGCGAAGTAAGAGAAGGTTCACACTGCAAAGTTAACATCAAGGAAATGGAAATGCATAGTGAGCCTCGAAACTCACGTATCCACTAGCAGAGAGGGCCCACGCCACGAAGTTAGAAGTCAGCAATGAGAAATGCGTAGTGAACCTCACAGTTGCATGACTTCTAGCAAAGTTAAGGAAAACTAATCGTTACAGTTTCCAGTTGGAAAATTAGTGGTTATACAGTATTTTTGGAAACCACATGTTTTCGCAATTAAGGCATATTCGTGCATTGAAGACGCATTCAATGAAGGGAAAGGACCAAGATCTATGATATATTTGGCCAACAGACATAGCATTTAATGCTAAGATAGCCGTTTTTGGGCACACCATAGTGGTGAGATGCCTATAAATAGTAAGGACTGCTTACTTACAGGTTTTACTACAAATTTTCAATTTTTACTGCCTATAAGTTTCTAAAGTGTTTACCAGTTGAAAGTGATAGTTTCTCGACAATATATGTCTGAGCAGTCGACATTATAAGAAGTTTTGAGTGATTTCATATTTTTGGTCTGCAAGGATTTATGAAGACGCCTGTGAAGCCATTTGTCCCAAAACGCGGTGGCTCATCCAAGTATTCACCGAGGAACCAACCACAACAAAAGAAAGGTAAGCACTAGGACACTGACCATGGAAAGACGAAGGTCATGAGTGCTCGTAATCCAATTCCACCACCAGAGACCCAGGAGAGACCAATATGTCTTATTCCAGAGTATATCCCTCCAAGGAGAAGCAACGCGCCAGATGTGCTTCTCATAAAGAATGCTCAGTATGATATTCTTCTACTGCCTATGTCAAGCCATGTGCGGCTTAAATAGAATTTGCTAGGTAAAATTACCGACTACAAATTCGCCGATTATGATTTGTTACAGCGGGACAAGTTTCCACAATTCCATCCAGATTAGTATATATACAGGAAATATGATGAAGTTACCTAGCAATCGAAAATTCTCTTGCGGGAATGGGCTGCGCCATTAAACCCATCGGGGTTGCTGAATCTACTGTGCATTCCACACTTTGATAAAAGTAATGAGCTTAATGTTGCGGTGTGCACACTACTATCATGCACGCACTAGGAATATTTATGGTTGGATCAAAAGGTGGACATTAACATTGACCTTATTGCCAGGATCACGAACCTATGCAAAAGGGGTGTCGATCCTACCGCTAAGTTTGTCGGGTAAAACAAGGATTAATAATTAGTAGCACGAATGAAGAATGAATTTGGTCTAAGTAAAGGAAGTCGTGGTTACATGACCGCAGGAATAAAAAACCAATCCCTGCACTTTACAGTTCAGTTCCTCGTAGGAAGGATCTTGAGGAAGTGCAGACCAAATGAAGTACCCGCTACTACAATATCCTTATCTGCGAAGGCTAAGTATGGATTTAAGTTCAATTGGGAAAGCTACCTGTTGAACGAGTTTTTAGAAGACATCTGTGACACATAGGAAAACGGAAATGCATTCCACTACAGTTGGTTATTGGTATTGGTTTCCTTTGTAGGCTGGAAGGAGCCTCGCTACTAGTAGGGTCTCTCGATATTCCTTGGAGACTTCCAAGGACCAAGGCTTGCTAACATGTGGGAAAACTCGAAGCCAGATCGACAAAGGCTAAACAACATACAGTTGCTCACCTACTTTGAGTAGTTATGCAAATTCATTCAAAAGACTCCCCCCGTATTACCAAGGAAGTGATGGCTCGTTATATCCAGAAGATGACGTTCAAAGCCAGACTGCACTTTATTTGCATACAACCGTGAGTTATAGTCACGCCTCTTGAATGGTATGAAGGGTTATGTCAGCTCGATGCGCAGAAAATCAACTTGATCATGGAATACTGGCCACTAGAATGGAAGGTTGATGCGCCATCCACACTAATCACCACTTCCAAAGAAAGTAAAGCAGCAGATTCAGAATCTCGAGGTGATGAGACAACAAGTGCACAGAACCCAGAACGTAGCCCAATACCAGGCGAGAAAAGGAAGGAACCCAACACAGATGTGCCAGAAGGACCAAAAAGGAAGAATACCAAAGCTACTAAGCCTCCACTAGATGCACAACTAGATGATCATGAATATGAGTGCATCGCAGCCAGAGTATCAGTGTATCTTGAAGAAACTCTTGTGTTGAAAGAAACAAAGGAAGTGGCAACAAAAACAGGCATAATGGAGAGCCTTGTAGAGTTGAATATTATGGTCGCAAGAATCGAACAAGTCCAGCGAGACTTGGTGAAAGAACCGGATTTTGATGATCAGTTAGGAGAATCAAGTCAAAGGAAGAGGAAGGCTCCTTCCTTTAACATGAGACCTCAGCTAGTGAGAATTAAGCTGATGAATGTTATATTTCCAATTGATGACCTTGTTGAAAGTGCAAAATAACTCTCACATCTAGAAATCAAGGTTGGGATGTTAACCATAGAGGGGTTGCATAATCTGCACATGCAGATTGTAGAGGAAATCCGTGATAGAGACTTAGTCTCTCATAACCAGCATCCGAAGCTGGAGGAAAGATACAAGGAGCTAAAAGATGAATGTGGACTGAAAACTAAGGAGCTTGGGTACACGTAGGTGAATCAGCAGAAGGTAGAAGAAGTAGTTTCAGTAGTCTATGCAAAGATGCCTTAGTGTGTTGAAGAGTCGGAGGTAGAAACCACCATACTTAAGATTGGTGCTGTTGTGGACAATCTTAAGGAAGAAATGATGGACATGGAGATCGCCCATAAAGAGAAGGTTGTTGAGTTAGAAGCTCGACAACAATATGGAACCTTGTAGCAAGCATCGAAGCACTGAAGGCTTCCACAAAAAACATCTCCGTAGAAGTGGCGAGATGTCAAAGCCTGCTGGTTGAAATTTCTAAATTATGGGACATGCTGTAAGAAGAACCATAATTGTAGAAAATCCAGGAAGAAGGTACAACAATGGCAAAAGGACCTCAATTCTATGAATATGGCTATGAAAGATTTGTCAGGCAGGCAAAGAATCCAGAAGTTCGCTGAGAAGAGGGAGTTTCAGAAAGAGTTGGAAGCATTGAGGGAAAAGGAAGCTAAAGCATCAGTGAAGTTGCAGTTGCTACAGGAAGAAGCGCTTGCGCTGTCGGAAGAAATTGAGCAAAGGTTTCAAGAAATCCAGACAACATAAGATACTTAAAAGGAACAAATTCTGGAACCCATCTCAGATGAGGTGCTTGAAACAATAAAAGAGTTTAAGCAATAGGCCAAGGATGCAATTGTGAAGTTGAGGGAAACGTTTCAGGAGTTCACTGCAAAATCAAACATATTAGAGGGTTTACAAATGGAACAACCCAGTCAGAGTGGCTCAGGGGTGAGCCACAAGCAAGTGTTAGGGGCTTGTTGGGAGCATCCCAAGTGGACACAGTTTTGATAACGCAGTCCAAGTCAAAGGACAAGTTTTGATGGCAGAAGTAAAAGTTAGGCGAGGCCTAACAGCAACCAGTTTTGGGAGGAACAAATACACAATTCCCGGGAGCAAGGCATGCATGGAAGCGAAGTGACAGATAAGAATTTGTACCCTTAGTAAATGCGAAGTACTAAGGATCAGCAAAGTAGTTGGAGCATTTAAGGAAGAAGCGATGGACTGTCGAGCTATACGAACAAGAATTAAAGAGACGTGATGGTGCAAAGTACGCGCCATGGTATAGTCAGCACCGCACGGTCAGAGCAAGTGGATTTCAGAAGAGTGTAAGAGCTAAGGAAGTGGCACAAAGTACAACTGAGGACAAGCGAAGTAGATGAGAAGTTATGTAAAAGTATGGTTAGCGAGTTAATCGTGTTGTTTGGGGGATTTAAGGGTATTATGGGGTTTTGGCCCATAATTATTGTAAAGATGTGACCTTCAGGAACAATCTATAAAAGGGGAAATTTTGTAAAGGGAAGGGTTGGATTTTGGGTTAGTCTTAGTTGGTTATTATTGTATTGATATTTTGTAAGTAGATCTAGGCCAAGACAAGAGAGAAGAAACTCTGTAGCTGTATGCGTAGAGACCCATTGTAGAGAAGAGTCTGCATCTGTTTGTGCAGACTGGAATTGTTGACCCTTCCCATTAATATAAACAACAGTTCCCGTGGACGTAGCTCCCATCCGGGGGGTGAACCACGTAAATACTTGTGTTGTGTGATTGCATCTATGAGTTTGCTTATGTTTATGTTTATGTATGTTCATGCTTTTATATGTATTTTCACATGTATGGCTGATGAGAATAATATGTTAAGTGTTGGACACATATCTCTAAATATGCAAGTAATTCTGAATATGATGAATGCGTAGTTGCATAGGTAACACTAAATCAGTGAAGTCTGTATTGTGGTAGCTACGAGGTGCACAGTAGTATTGGAGGTATATGTGAAGTAGGGATAACTTCGCGAGAGCCGGTCCCATAAACGCGCATCACCTAATTACAGAAAATTTGTTCTATAATCCCCCATAACTTCTCCTAGGGTGAGACCTAAGCTTGCTCGCAGGTTTTTTCCGAAAGGGCCGGTGAAAAGGGGTTTTGTTGGGTCTCTAACTACGCAGAACCCAGGTCAGTCAAAGAAACAGATAGTTACAGCCATCAAACATCTCGGAGGACTACATCAATCCCACCACCGATGGGGAATTAGGGTGGAAAAGCATTAGCTCGGCATCGTCAGAATCTGATGAAGCGCTTGAGAATTGGCAGAATTGATTACATGAAGTATCATTCAGGAGGTGCGCATGAATCACCCAGTCATTGAGATGGGTAGGAACGGAAGTATGTGAACTACCAACATACGAAGGATTTCCTAACTTGACTGTATTTATCACTGAATTTGAACAAAGAGTAGAAGAACCGCAAAGATTGCTAGCATTGGAGGAAGCACTGAAGGCTACACCAGCACGGTGGTGGGCAGTGTACAAGTCGACGATAAAAAACTAGCCACTATGTTGACAACTAATGGAAGTCAGGTTCAGCGAAACTGAAGGGTAATGCAGAAGAAAATACAATGGAAGGAGTGACCCAAGGGACCACTTGGAAGAGTGTCAAAGTGCATGGGGAGATACACCAAAGTAGGAATGGGTCCATGCGTTCATCCATACATTGGATGAGGTACCGCGAAGCTAGTATATCACAACAAAACTGTGACGTGGAACAATTGAATGGGAATAGCTAACTATTATCTTTAGACAAACCTTCGGCTTCTCAGATGAGAACCCCTTCATCCATAGCGCAGTACAAAAGATTCGAAAGAAAATATTTGATGCAGTCCTGACAGAAAAACCAATGGAATTACATTGGACTGCGATTCCAGAAATGTTGGTGGAGTCCTACAATGTGACTGGAGGACTTGACAAAGAGGATGACCCATGAGTTGTTTATGTACCAGAGTCAGAAGGAATCTGGGTTGCCAAAGCACCAGATATGCCCTTTGACAAATTCTAACAGCCACTGCGAATCAAGAAGGTTAATATTGGGTCAGAGGAAAACCCCAAGTTTGCAAGCATTGGAGACTACTAGGATGATGCGAGAATGGAAAAATTTACTAATTTACTACATGAGTTTCATGATTTGTTTCCAATGAAATTTTTGGAAATGAAAGGTATTTCTAGAGACCTGGGTGAAATGAAGATTCCACTAAATCCTAGTGTGAAGCCGGTAAAGAAGCGACCCTATAGATTGAATCCCAAGTACAAGGAGCAAGTAAAAGCCAAAATAGAGAGAATGTTGGATGCATGAATCATAGAGCATGTGGAGGAATCCAAATGGATCAGCTCGATGGATTTCCAAGATAAGAAGACCAAAAAAATCAGGATTTGCGTAGATTTAAGGAAACTGAATGATGCATGTCTTCATGATCCATTCCCTACACCATTCACTGATGAAGTATTAGAAGGTGTCGGAGGTAAGGAGATATACTCATTTACAGACAGATTCTCAGGATCCCACCAAATAAAGATCGTGAAGGAGGATCGACATAAGACAATGTTTGTAACATAATGGGGTTGTTTTCAATATATAGTAATGTCGTTTGGTCTTAAAAATGCCCCAATAATCTTTTCAAGATTAGTTGTCGCTGCATTCAAGGATTTCATTCATAAATTCCTCGCAATATACATGGACGATTGGATGGTATATGGCCTGGTTAAGGACCATGGTGCAAATCTAAGATTGATTATGGAGAGATGTCGACAACACCAAATTTCGCTAAACTTGAAGAAGTGCGTCTTTTGTGCTCCATTTGGGATTTTGTTCGGACATATTGTAAGCAAGGAAGGGATGCTGGTTGACCCAACGAAGATTGAAATCATTGTCGACTTGCCACCACTGATGACAGTGAAGCAATTAAGGGAGACATTAGGACATACTGGCTATTACAAAATTTTTATCAGGGGATATGCAGCGATCATGGCACCAATGGAAAAAATGTGAGAAAAGGATGCTAAGTTTGAGTGGAATGACAAGTGCCAGAAGAGCCTCGATGTACTGAAAACAAAGATGGTTGCAGCACCAAAATTAGTCTTTCTCGATTGGACAAAAGAATTCCATGTTCATGTGGACGCGTCATAAGTCGCACTAGGAGTGATATTCGCCCAACCAGGAGAAGGAGTGATCGATCATCCAATCGAATTCGCAAGTAGGAAGTTTTCCACTGCGGAGAAAAACTATATGATGACAAAAAGGGAAGGGCTAGCAATGGTCTATGTGCTACCAAAATTATGGCACTACCTACTTGGAGGACATTTCAAGATATTCACTGACCACTCTACATTGAAATACTTGGTCAATAAGCATGTGTTAGGGGGGGGGAATCTGTCGCTGGTTGTTGTTACTCCAAGAATTCAAATTTGAGATCATTGTGAAACCAGGGCGATTGAATGCCAAACCCGACCACCTATCCCAGACTGATTTAGGTGAAGAGCCAAGAAGCATTGATGAAGGATTACCCGATGCACAACTATTCTGAATTGGAATGGTCGTGGACCAATATGAGCAAATCTTCTAGTTCTTGACTACAGGACATGCACCAGAAGAATTCACTACTAGTTAGAAAAAGAATATAGTTGTGAGGGTTGCCGACTTTCAGCTAATCGCGGGTCAACTCTACAAAACGAAACGAGATGAAATCCTTCGTCGATACGTCCTTCCACATGAACAAGAAAGGATATTAGCAGAAGCTCGGGATGGGATCGTAGGAGGACATTATGGAGGGCGTGCCACTGATAGAAAGATACTTCGAGCTGGACTATGGTGGTTGACGGTGCATGGATATGCTGCATACTATGAAAAAAGCTACGACGTATGCTAAAGAACAGGAAAACCATCGCGAAGGGATGAAATGCCGCTAGTACCTCAATTAACACTACAAGCTTTAGAAAAATGGGCATTCGACTTTGTAGGACCTATCAACCCAGCAGGGAAAAGAGCAGGGCCATGAAATATAATTACTGCGATTGATTATTTGACGCGGTGGGATGAAGCTGTGCCAGTAAAGGATCCAAAGAACAGGAAAACCATCGCGAAGGGATGAAATGCCACTAGTACCTCAATTAACACTACAAGCTTTCGAAAAATGGGCGGTCGACTTCGTAGGACCATCAACCCACCAGGAAAAAGAACAGGGTCGCGATATATAATTACCGCGACTGATTATTTGACGCGATGGGATGAAGTTATGCTAGTAAAGGATTGCATGGCTACCACCACAGCAAGATTTATCTTTGATAATTTGGTCACCAGGTTTGGGTGCCCAAATATACTGATGAGCGACCAAGGCACTCACTTCGTCAATCAAACTATCAGGAAAATGACAGAATAATTCCAAATTCAGCATTGAAGGAGTACCCCATATCACCCACAGGAAAATGGTGTGGTGGAGGCACAGAACAAGGTATTGGAGCATGCACTCACAAAGGTGTGTAACACAAATTGCAATGACTGGGATTTGAATATTCCAATGATACTATGGGCCTATAGAACGACTTGTAAATGATTGATAGGCCAGACTCCATTCAAGTTAGTTTACAGACAAGAAGCGGTCATGCCGATGGAGTACATTGTCCCAAGTCTGCACATCGCAGCAAAAACAGGAATGGGTGATGACAGAGAAATCGAAGAACGGTTGGCGCAGTTGGTATAGCTGGAAGAGGACAGGTTCATCGCAAGATTCCATCATCAGGGAGAAAAGAATCGACAGAAGGCTTGGCATGATTGCCATGTCAAAGAGAATCACTTCCAGCGTGGAGATATGGTCCTATTATATGACAGTATGTTTGCGAAGCACCCAAGTAAGCTGCAGATGCGTTGGTTGGGTCCCTATATTATCAATTTTATTACTAACAGAGGTGTGGTGCAGTTACAAAGGCTAGATGGGACACTGTTGACAAGTCTAGTGAATGGAAGTCGACTGAAGCTCTATTGCCATAGTCAGGAACATAGCAACTGAAAAAGGATTCGCACAGTGAAAAAATAAATAAAAAAATGATGAAACAATGATGATTAAAAGTTGGCGATATGTTGACCACATTGGGTAAGCGACAAGGCTAGACACTTGTCGACGTTTATCACGCGGGATTCAAATCAGATCATAATGATAGCATTTAACGCACCGACGGAAGGTGGTGGAGATCGATAATGACACACTCAATGACAAAATTTGGTAAATCGGTGGAAGATTCAATGAATGAATCGGTAATAATTGATCAAGGAAAACAAGATGGATGGGGAACGAGTGAGTTAAGTTATAAATACCCAAATAGGATGGATAAATTGAATCATTAAGTATTATGTGCATTACAGGTGAGACTCATTGAGACGAATGTGCGATTCCAAGAAAGTTTCATAATAAAGAAGTGATATTAGAGGGCTACGATGGTGCATTTTGTTTCTAGAGGAAGCACCCAAGGTGCGCTAAGGGATAGGAATACAATTGTTCACGAGAAATCAGCAGACGTGGATGTGCAAACAACCAAGAAGAACATAGGTGAAGTCTCCCCCAATATATCTAAGCAAATTCCAGTTGTTGGAATAAAAGCGGTCCTTTCAAACGAAGAAGCACCAAGAGAAAGGGCACTCCGAGCCCAATGAAGGATGATCAAATTCACGAAACGGATGTGCCTGAAGCAGATTCATCGGCACAATGCCCAACGAAGGATGATCAAATTCGCGAAAAGGATGTTCTGGAAGCAGAGTCGTTGGCACAATGACCAACGAAGGATGATCAAATTAGTAAAATAGAGTCATAGCAGAGGTGACCAGCTGAAGTGGCTCGAGGGGTAGCCACAAGTTTGTATTGGGGACTTGTTGGCACTGTGTTAGAGCGTAGGATATGTAGAGCGGACAATGACAAAGGGGTCATCAACGAAGGAAAAGGACCATTCGTGAAGGATAATGAGCAGACAAAGCGGAAGTTTTGGTCCAAATTAGTTAGAATGGGTCGTTTGACCATTTGGTAATGACCATAAGTGACTATATATAGAGAATAGAAGATAGATCATAGGCATCATCATAGCGAGATCAGTCGATCAAGTCTAATGTAATTTGTCTGCCTTCGGTAAGTTTTGCTCTGAGTATATGGATTTGCGTTAAGTCGCTTGGAGCTGTTTTCTACAAAGTTTATCCTGTAGCCTTTGACATGAGTTAATGAATGAATATGTTTGGCTATGTTTTGACTTTGTTCTTTCTATTTTGTCGATATGTTGTGAATTCTGAATGATATCTTGTAAGAATGATGATGATGCAATATTGCTGCTTTGTCGATTGATTAGTAATGTTGGTTGATATGAATAAGAGTTATATCTATTGCATATTTGAATTGCTAGTGTGATGTGAATATAAATATCTGGTTTCTGTAGCGACTGAGTATGAATTAATCCATGTCTTTTCCCAACTACAGAAACTTGGTTCCTGCAGCCCCCCTTAAACATCTCGGGTGAGACCTCACTCACTCTGCGGGTGTTGCTGGAAAGGGTAAAACCTTTCTAGGTCGATGCTTAAGGGTGTCTGGTCAAGGTTTGTTCACATAAGTGCGAGGTGAACCCCTGTTGACAGGTCTATGTCAACATTACTTCTACGATTTCATAGAGAAATCAAACTCATACTTATGCAAAGTCAAGAAAACCAATCTCTTAAGATTCACATATTATCAGGGAAAAAGTTCTTATTGTTAACTCCACTCAACGAATTAATATAACAAAGATAAAATCTATATAATCCATGGAGGATCATTTTTAAATCCATTATATGATCATGAAAACAGGAAACTGAGCTCTACTCTGAACCTTAGCTATGTAATAGCTAAACTTTGTAACCCACAAAGATTTTTAGTGGAAATCCGTAAAAGAATTATGGTCAATAGGAAATCGTCTAGCAAGAGTTTCGTTCTATTTGATAAGGTATAGAGATCAGATCTCTGAGTTTACTAATTCATTTTTACGGTGATTTGAACATAATCATAATTTACTATGACATTCATAAGATGTAAAACTAAACCAATAAGCTTATCTCTTGTATTAAAAATATAAAACGACACCAATCATTTCTTTATAGTATTTTTAACAAAGCTATAAAACCTGAACAATGCTGCCATGGCTCAAATATATTTCAAGAAGGAAAGACAACAATAAAAATAATTTCCACCATTAAAACTATTAATCCCAACAACAATAATATACTTACTTGAAATAATGGTTAAATAATACTTGGAGATTAAGTTCCTCCCAACCATATAAGAGGGTAGAAAAACTGCTAGTCCAACTCCACCCTCGAGCTGGATCACCACCATGCACAACCGAACTAGCAAGAAAGGTTTGAACGCAACACTCTCTCTCAAAGTCTGTAACAAACCCAATGATGGAATTACAATCCAAAGGAGAAATACTCAACAACTTTCCCTCATAGCAATAATCTATCCATGCAAAACACAGCGTCATGTGCTATCTCAGTGCACCAATTTATATTTTTTCCCAGATCTTGTGCCATCTCAATCAAATATCAATCAATATCTTGATTCCTTTAATTTAGGATCCTGTCTAGTGGTTGAGATTTTAGATTGGATTTGATTGACATAAAATATCTTGCTCTCTATACACTTGTTCTTTGTCTCATGCTGTTGTCCCCTCTTTCAACTGATTGCTCCAAGTGTCTTTCTTTTTATAAATAATAAAAATAATAATTGTTGTGCAAAATATCAACTCACACCACAGGTGAGTATTTTGAGTTTTATAACTCGTTTACAAATAATAATTTTTCTTTAAAGAATACTTAATAAAAATAAATAAAAATGTCTTGGGGGTATTACACTGTAGAAGGTGCATCTATTTGTGGGTTTTATATTTCTTCTGAGGATAACAGTGCCCCTGTTACACGTCAACACACCAGAAAATTGGTGCAAAAATGTTATTAAATTGCACCGGATAACATGTTGTTTTTTAATTGTGTTAAGTGTGGTGGTGCTTCCATTAATAGGAAGCATCAATGCATTCTAAACACGTCATCACACTAGAAACGATGCACAAGTATTAATAGAGAACATCATAATAGGATATTTTCTTTATTTGTTTCATAAGTTTTTGGCGATAATGGTGCACCTGTTACATGTTAGTTCATCGTAAACTCAATGCATTTTTTTTACAATGTGTACCAAATAATGTGGTGTTTTTCATAAGTTAAGTCTTGCGATGCATTTGCTATTAGGAAGAATTGGTGCATTCTAAATACCTCGTCGCATTGGAAATGGTGTGCAAGTATTAATATGGTGCACCATGATAGGAGCATCTCCTTGTGAGTTTTATAATTTCTTGGGATTACGATGTGATTGTTACACATTAGTGTATTGTCTATTCGGTGCATTCTTGTTTACAATGCACAACAATTAATGTGGCGGTGTTTAAAATGTTTAGTTTGGTGGTGCATCCATTAATAAGAAACATCAATGCATTGACAACATGCCATTGCACCAACAAAGGTGCGAAGGTATTAATAGAGTTATCGTAGTAGACGCAATCTGTTGTGAGTTTTGTAAAAAAAATTGGGATAACAATGCACCTCCTACATGTTAGCGCACCATTTGTATGATGCGCATGTGTACCGGTTAAGATTGTGTTTTTCTTTTTTCATTCTGTTTTATGGTGCATTATGCACATTAAACTGGCAGTGTGTGTGGGGTGCTACAGATTGAAACACATCCTCAATGGTGTTCCCTGTAAATTTATAGGGCACGCCAATGGATGCTGCAATATGAATGACTCAAACACACCAAACAAGTTTTTTCAATTATTTTAAATTAAAATGAAAATAAAGATCAATTTAAATTTTTAATATTCTAAAAATTTAAATCACGAGGCCAAAAATACTTTACCTAGTCCCTTGCATGTCGAGGAGGCATGGTAGCAATGTACACCAAATTTCAAATTTTTCCTATTGTTTTGAAAAATTCAAAATCCACTCAACAAGCAATGGAAGCCCAAAATGCAGCCATGTGGAGCACATATGGCTTGAGGCATCTGAGCAGGGAAAATATGGCACTAGTGCTCAAGTCGGTCAAAAGAACTATAGAGATGGTGAAAACAGATTTTTCAATTTGGTACTTTTTTTTATTTAATCCTGCTTCGGTGCGCTCGATAGCCAATTAACACACCGATGTAGTTTTGTAGCCAAAAATGCATCACAAATAAATGTTAAAAATAAAAATTTCATATAATCCGTGGGCTTTAACTTTGAATTTTTTAACCCTAGGGCGATGCTCCCGAAGCTATACAACACCGATGTGTTTATCTACAACAACTGCTTTGGAAATGGAAATAAAAAATAAAAAAAGGAATTGCATAGGTTTTTATTTCGGTAATGTTTTTATTAAAACCTAATGTGGTGTGCTCGATTCCAAATGCACCGGTGATGTTTTCTTGAATAACTGCACTGTACATAAAAATTAATAATAAAATATTAATGCAATCCATGGTTTTTAATTTCGATTTTTTTAACCGTATAGTTGTGATCCCAAATCTATAAAGCACAGGTGCGTTTATCTATAATAATTGCACCAACAATGGGAATTAAATAAAAAAATTAATGTTATAGGTTTTTTATTTTGACAATTTTTTTATTTAACCCTACAACAGTGTGCTCAATACAAAAATGCATTGGTGTTATTTTATAGCACAACCACAACATAGATAAAAATTAAAAATTAAAAATTAATATAATTTGTGGTTTTTAATTTCAATTGTTTTAACCCTAAATTGGTGTTTCCAAATGTATACTGCTCCGGTGCGTTTATGTATAATAATTGGTGTGCCTTAGTTTTTTAAATGCACTTACTGAACAAGTCTAGTTTTTTTTTTCGCTTATTTGTGTTTGTGGCCATGGTGCCACATGATTTATGTCAACACTAGTGCATCCTCTTCTTATACACATTTGTGCATTTTTTTATATACAAATGCATTGGTAAAAAACATCTGATAAACTTTCAGTCACTTGCCTTAGCTAGTGAGATCTGCTATAAATGGATATTTGAGCTCTTTTCAAATGAGAATCCTCAAAAACCTCCACTAGAGGGTATTTTCCTTGTAGTGTCCCTAAGTACTCAATGGTGAATGCCCTTATTTCCAATCAGGGAAACAAGAAGAAGAGCAAGAAGAAACTCCAATTCAAAGGCACGAAGGAACACAATCCAAAAGTTACATAGGAATATTCAGAATTTGAACACGATAAGACCAAGAAGGTCCAACAATTATGTGCATACTATAGGAAATTCCCACATAGATAAAAGGATTGCAAGTACAAGAGGTTCAATGAATAAGTAGAAGAAGGGAAGCACAACAAGGTAGATGACACACCATTGAATGATAGATGACATTCGCTTGTATCTAATTCTACTTCAACTCCATATTCATGGATGGTAGTATATTAAGCTTTGGAAAACATGGACTCATTTAAATACATGTTTTCTTCCATTGATCCATGCACAAGCCCTACCATTTTGGGAGATGCATCAGTTTAGATCATCCATTTTGCTAAGAAATAATCTTTTACAGATCTAGATGAAGAGGTGATCAATAGGTTTTTACTTTGTATTGGATAAAGTTGATATAGATCAAGATGTTATAAATAATACATCGATTCAAATGTATCACTCAATTGAGGGAGAACTTTTTAGAAATGAACTTCTTATTTATGCATATCTCAAAATTGTATCTTCAATTACCTTCGTTTCTACATATTTGTTCAAAAATTTCACAAAGCTCCTCATAAAGGATTCAAAGGAATTCCTCCATTTGAATCTTGGAGTGGTCAAGAAGTAGTATTCAAGCACCTCAAAGTGTTTGGATCTCATCAATGGGCTCACATTCCTTCCAAGAGAAGAAGAGGTCACAAAAGATTGCAAACATATTCACAAATTCCTTCATAGAGAAGCATTTCACATAGTTGCAAGCTTCTTTTATATTGTAGGAACCTTTAGAGAAGGATACTTAGTCTCAAGATTCCCTCCATAGGGGGGGGTTAAATCATAATTACCCTCTACATAGCATCAATATGTCACCTAGGAACCTATACCTTGGTCTCAAGATTCCACTGGTACAAATTCTAGTGAATTTGACTATCTGAGCTACCATAGAGCTACCTCCCTAACTTCAAGGGAGTAATCTAATATTTATAGACCATGTAAGAGATCCTCAATATCCATTTATGGAAGTTGAGGGCACATTCCTTCATTCAGGTATTATTTACCTAAATTTAGGGTCCTACATTGCCTGTTAGAGTTGTGGAGTGAATCTATGGGTCTTGCTCCATTGATCAAAGACTCCTAGCACCTCTCTTTACTATTTTGAGGTAGTAGCACCCTCCTTGAGTCTTTATAGCAATATTTCTCACATGCATGACTTAATCATTTATTTTTCTCTTGCCTTTAGGTGTTTGAGTCCACTTAGGTTAGTTATGAGGTTGTTAACTCCCCTTTGAGAGATTGCATGGCTAACACAAGCATTTGAGATCTAGTTGATCCTAACTAGGTTATCATGCACTTTAATTTGAATTACCTATCTTACCAATTTGAATTGCATTACATGTAACAATTGATTCACTCTTGTACAATAAATGGAATTCAATGGAATAATCTGTTTATGAAATATAATTTTCATTTATTCTTTGTTTTAGTGATGAATGTTATGATTTTGTCACTCAAATTATTTCTTTCGAATTGTATTACTACTTTGTTCAGAATCTAGACCTTATGCTCCAAAAAATTATCGTATCTTTTTTTTGTAAATCTACACAGTATATTAATTAAGAAAAAAAGGAAATTACAGAGCATGACGGCCTTTGAGGCGATCTAGGATAATGGAACCATCCCATTCTAGCTAAGATAGCAAAAATATTACAGATGTTTTTGAAGGCCATACAAAAAATCTACCTCTTATGGCGAGGCCGGGAAAGGACTGTCTAAACATAGGGTGCATTGTAGATGAGTGAATTATACAAAAAAATCTTGAAAAAGATGTAGCAAAAAATATGGAAAGAGAAGAGAGAACCAGTCTTCTGAGCAGTCTTCCATGTGGACATGAGGATAATTATTCAGGAAGGAAATCCTCCAGGATTGGGAAACCACCCTGAAATTATTTATCCAGCTCAGGCAGCTTGATAGGAAGCGGTTCCGATTTACGAGTAGCCAAGAGGTCAAGGTATGCTGGGTTGCAGAATTTCTTGTTGGGAGGAGAGTCGATGGTGGACGGAACCGGGAACAGTGCAGGAGGAGCTGCAGGCTGAGCAGGGGTAGCCACTGCAGAAGCTGAAGGATCTGGGAATGGATATGTGTAACGTACCCTTCCATCAATTTCTGCAGGGAAGGAGACGTTAACAATACAAGGGGTTTTTGACATAGGATTAGCCCCAATATTTTTACTCATAATTTCATAACAATTAAAACTTCTGTGTGCAAATTTAAACTCAATATAACACAGCGGAACTAAGCATAACAACACACATACAACATAGATTGCATCAGCATATTTATCTCAAGCAATCAATAGGAAGGGAGTTCAATCCCCTTCTTCGGCTATGCACAGACTACATATTGATTTCATTAACATGAATAATTACCATTCTGAATTAACACACTGCAAACACATAATGCATATAAGGTAAACCACAGAGAGTACTTATCTTGCAACGCAAATGTCCAACGACTGGCTACGTGAGAGCAAGGTTCCACCCAACCATAGATCTCTTTCCAGCCTGTATTCTTTCAGCTGAGACATCACCCCCGAGCTGGGCTGTGTATCCACTAAGGAGGAACTAGATGGCTCACTCACAGTCAGGGTTTCACTCAGACAACCATGCTAAGCCAACACACAGTTGGGTTTTTCAAGCATGCAATAGGAAATGGGGAAGGATGCTAGTCCACTGAGCTCAATCCCAGAGCTAGGTCCACATCAAGCTAGACTCAAACGATCCCAGCCTCCATTCGAACATCCACACTTGGATTTCTCATAGCTCTGTTCAGCAAATAACCCAAATCCGTCATTGGTTTTTCTGGGCAGTTAAACTGGGTTTTCCCATGGATTTTGGGGTAGCTATTGCTCCCAAATTCGCCCCAAGGCTCATACCAATGGATCCCCCATTGGATTTCACTGTCCAATACCCATTCTGGGCGTTTTTGACTTCCCAAAACGTGGGTTCATTCCAAGTCGCGATTTCTGGTTTCCTCACTGCTGACACTCGTTTTTGGATGGGGAATGATGCTAGGTTCTTCCACCATGCAATGGAGATGAGAATGAAGCAACTCCCAAGAGGTAGATTGACTTCTTGTACAAGAAAACAAAGCCCATACCTACCCATACGAATTTCAGGGCTGCCCATGCTCTATTGAAGCCATGGGCTGAAATCTCAACCACTTCCTTACACTAGTCATAAATGTCACCTAGGGAAGTCAATGGGTTCTCATAATGACATATGGAAGCCTAGGGTTTAGTCCCATAGCCCCCTCACCACTCCCTAGTGGATACACATGGCCCCTTCTCATTTGTTGCCTCCGTAGCCAGTTTTGGTATTTTATATTGCATGATGTTTATTTACATCTATTACAATTTCCATGGCTTAAGAGCACATGGTATCAAAATATCAAATACTTTCCCTTTAAATAAAATTCAGGCTTTCACTAGCGGGGCCTTGGCCTTGAGCTCCACGCTAGGAAAACATACATCACATGTACACATTATTTACATTAAAGGCTAATATATCCTAAGGGTCAAATTGGGGGTATTAGAATATGGAGGAGCCTTAGGCTCTTCTGAGGGCACAATGACAGTATGGACGTCGGAGGCACTGCCGCCAGCATCCTAGGCACCTGAGGCACCACCACTTCCCGTGTTTTCCATAACCAGACCGCGACCTCCGCAGGAAAGTTGGTTCCAGGAGAAAGTGGCATCTAATTTTTCTAGGCGTTCATCCATCTAGATGAGTTTGTCTTTGGTATCCAGCACCAGATTTCTCGATGAGCCCCAGTTGTTAAGCATGTCATCCATGAGCTTGCCTAGCATGTTCTTCATAATCTAGTAGTGGTTGATGTTTCCGCCATTATTCCTAGAGGCCAAGTGGTATACAACCAGCTGTGCTTCCCACTCATCTGTCAGATTGCGGACCATGAAGAAGACACCAGTGTCATACCCATCCCCAGTGGCAGGGGGGCACTGGGTATTATCCCCACTCCCACTTCCCCAGCGAGGAGTTTCGTGCGGCCTGGTGATGACATATATCATAGAGTGAAGCCACACCCAAATCCACAGGTGAGAACGAAAATTCGCATAACAGAACTAATGCCGAGGAGAACTGGTGAGAGTGTTGTCATTGTTGTTCGCTATCCCATTTAAGGGGCATTAATCCTAGCTTGCACGAGCCATATCAATGTGCGCAGGGCCAAATTGAATGCGTTGAGGGCCGACGTAAATGCGTAGTGTGCCAGGAGCGCGTCCAGCCAGTAGGTGAGGGGACATCCACTTGAAACTTCGTGAAGGTTCCATTAATCATCGGGAGGGGGAGAAAACCAGGTGGTTAAGTGCATGGGATGCGTTGTGCCACATATCGAGCTCTCGTTCCGAGGATCCTCTAGCACGTTCCTCCCATGTGTCATGGTGGCGCCCGCATTCGGGGTCCAAAAACTGATTGTATCATGATTTCCTTGGGAAAATTTTGAGAAAGAGAAAGTTGCACAATTTAGAATATGGTTGAGTCCAAAGAGAGGAGGGGTTAATGTATATCATCCACCTTGGGGAGGTCTAGTAGGTTATTTGGGGACACCCTCAGGGTCTATTTGTTAAGATATTAATGCATTGGTTGGGATGTGGGCTAGGCTGATGGACTCACTAGTGTATCCAATGAAGGAAGGCATAAATGGAGATGAATCTTGTGAAGTATGTTTGGTGGCAATGTTTCCAACAATTGAAGCATATGAGGTGGAGTTTCATTGGTTGATTGAAGCATACCTTAATATGGCAATTAGGACCTTTTTTTCTATGGAGAATGCGTACTTGCAAACATACTAAGGTAAACTAGGGTTTCTACATATGTAGGTACTAGAGGATTTCAATGGAAATTATATTTGTAATATAAAGGTATTAAAGGATTTGATATGATGCTTATGGTTGCAAAAACCTATTTTTGATCTAGATTGACACTTAGATATCCATATAAAATTTTGGAATGCAATTCATCAACATGTTGTCAATGCCCATGAGTAGTAGTTGGCATTAGTATTTGGTGGATTAAAAGGTCATTGCTAAGATCAGTCTACTTTGTACAAGGTCCCATTGGGTGAGAATTTGGAAGGTGATGTGATGTTTAATGAGTCTTCTCTCGTGTGGCAGTCTTCAGATTGGAAAGAAGATGCTTCATATCCAAGGCTTATAGTATTTCTTATTTTAGTTGGAATCTTGTGATGTCCTTCTATATTTATTTTGGATTTAAAAATGACAATTTTTAGGGAATTAAGGGAACTCCCATTTGACAATGAATGCAAACTCATTCTTATTGGCATAGATAGATACTTAGATATTGTGTTTCCTAAATTGGTGGGGGTTGACACAAGTATTTATTATGGAATTTTAACTGTGGTTTTTTTATATGCTTCCCTTGACTTTTATTCAACAATGAACTCTGTTTTGGACCTTTCTTCCTCATCTTTGAAGGTGTAAGGTAATCAAGGTAAATATTTAAAAGCTTAAAATGGACCCATTTGTTTGGATATATTCTTCTCTTCCCATTTCATGCATATGTAGCTCAACTTGAAGTATCACATGGGAAAACATCGCAGAATACACGATATGGTTAGTATTTCTAGTTTAATTTTCTATTTTGATCCTTTGATTTGGTGATAGGAATTTTGTGATGACTATGTTTTAATATTGTTGGGTCTTCAATAGGCCTTTTATGACCTAGTACCAAGATTTCTAGATTGACACATTATAGTTTCTCTTATAGAGCTTGTTCATTTAGTTTCAATATGAGGAAAATTTCTATAGGAAAATCACCATGGGGAAACCCAAAGGATGTTTCCCCATATTTGTGAATAACATCCCTAGTAAACATGTCCTCATAGGCTTTCCTAGTCCAAGGGGATTCAAAGAAAGGGATGGATCTATTTGGACATCAAGGTCTAGGTAGGTGTTGAATGCAGGTACAATTTAGTCTAGAGTTAGATTTTGACTTCGTGTGAGAGAAAGTTCTCACCAAAAGCAAGTTTCAAGACAATTTAGTCTAAAGTTAGATTTTCACTTCATGTGAGAGGAAGTTCTCACCAAAAGCAAGTTTCGAGACTAAGGATAGGGAGGTAAATTTTAAGGTAAGTGGATAAAAATTATAACCTATCATCCATTCATAACATAATATATAATATTCATACATATATATAACATTTATATGATATTTGAATTATATCAAGTAACATATCTATTCTAGCAATAAAAAAATAGAACTATTAACATGCCAATCATCTATGTAAAAGAGATAAGAGATAATTTGAAAATAAAGGGTGTTTTGTTACTCCAATATAACATCAATATCCAATACATTTTCATACTTGCAACATGAATATGGATGGTTCAAACTCTAACCAACAATAAACACCTTAAACATTGGAATATAAATCAATATAATACTTTGGAGGGGTGCTTGAGAGACACAGTGTAGATCGGGTGGTTGGGAGGAATGTTGTTATCCTCCCCACGGGGGTTCAAATCTTGCTTTGTGACACTTGCTCCTTGGGAGCCAACTTTCTATGTAATGATTGTAAATCTGGCCATACCTTGATTCTTTCAGAATAGTAGATATTAGCATTTTCCACAAAAAAAATAAAAATAAATAAATAAAACAAAACAATAAGGAAAAAAAATGTTCCATATATTCTTTACTCATTATTGAACCAAATAAACATAAATAATTAGAAACAAACAAAAAAAATTAAAAAATATATTCTCTAATTTTTTGTCTATGAAAATCAACAAACCGAACCAAATAAACATAAATAATTAGAAACAAACAAAAAAAAATTTTAAAAATATATTCTCTAATTTTTTTGTCTATGAAAATCAACAAACATAAATAGTTTTTAAGAAAATAAGTTCTAATCTAATGCCATATTCTCTATTTCTTTTTATGAAAATCAACAAACATATATAATTATTAAGATAATAAGTTCTAATATAAAGTCATATTCTCTATCTTCTTTATCTATGGAAATCAACCAACAAAATTCTAGAAGCTTTAAAAAAAAATGTTCATCATACAAAGGCCTATCCTTTATTTTCTTTATCCATGGAATTAACATAGATAAATAACTTTATTTTATGTTCTTTTAAAAGAAAAGAAAAGATTGGAAATCAATGGCTTATATCCATCCGGAAAAAAGTTGGGTAGATCTCATGTCGAAGCCAGCATCAGATGCTGTATGCGACTTAGCTATACAGACGTTTGTAAACATCATGTCTTTATTGCGGGGCCTCTCCGGAAGACAACAATATACTGTGTGCAACTATGTTATATAGATGGTACGCAAACATGATGTCGATGAGAACGGTGTTTGTCGATCGCCTGTTGCTAATACTTGCAGCGGTTCGTATTTCGAAATGGCCGTGTTCAGCAATTGGCAGGGAAGTCTGTACATGATCAGGTTATTGATTATGATACTTGTTGTCTGGTTGGGATGGCTGTCTTGTATTGCTTTAGGACAGCTTGAGTTGAGTGAAGCAGTCACTGGTTTCGTTAATTTTCCTGAAGTGGGAATCAGTTGCATAGCCAACATAGCAGTTTTTATTACAAGTTTGACAAAAGGCAGACTCGATCTGGAGATGGGTGCCAGGGATGTCCTGGCCACCGTAAGAGGTCCCAAAGTAAAGGACATCCAGGGGATCCAGGGGATCCAGGGGTTTGGACTCACCACATGTAGCAATAATGAAATTGCTTCTGTTGTAATGCTGTCATTCAACACGCCCACTTCTTCCATGAAGCAATTCATGAAATATATCTCCAGTGCCCATAACGTGCAGTCAATCCTTCTGAAATGCTTTCTTTTAAAATCTGTCGCCGGTCTCTCTGCCTGTGAATGCGAATGCAAATGCATTGTAATATGCAGCACAATGGACAATTTCACTACTCGGTTTGATAGTGCGACAGCTGCAGCACTCAAGAAACTTCCTGGTTCATGGTGGCTACTGCCATCTGTGGGTTGCCTGAGAAATGGCTGCCATGGAAATAAAGTCTCGAGAGAGGATGGCTCCAATGTGGAAGTCCATACGGCAGTATCTGAAATACTTCATACTTTTCCGGAATCAATCAAGGAAAAGCATACTTGCATTTGTATTCCTGTCCATGAAGCCGACAAGTCGGACTGGACAAAGCTGCTGATTAGATTTTTCAGGTCTAAAGATAATGAAGGCAGAGGAGTCAGCGTCATGGTTTCACATGCCATGGATCCGGATCATGCCATGGGACCTTACGGGGCTCGGACAAGGACACTTCTCACAAAAGGATTAATAGTAGAATACAGCACTGCATCTTTAATATTGCCGAGGTTCACAGAAATATTAACCAACCTTCTACTAATTGGCTGCTTCAAAGTGGATGGCTTCTCTAGTTCTCTGGCGGCAAGAAAGGCAGTAAAAGATTTTGTTGTGGGCAGTGAAGAAAGTGGGTTTGCTGCCAATGCATTTCTAAGCAGAGCTGTTATCAAAAGTAACGTCAAGAACACCCATATTTGTCAAGTGCTCACCTTTAGAGGTACCTTTCTAAGCCTTTCGGCCTTGTCGTTTATAGCAGGGGCCGTCAACTTGATTTGCTCTATTTCTTGGATTATCCTTCTTTCATTGGAAGAAGGCGGCGGCGGCAAATGGTATGAAATACACTCCGTGCCACCCTCTGAACCCAGGGTTGTAGTTATCATGGTAGGCATTCTTATTGCTCTGGGAATGGACTGCTTGCATTTATACATGGACAGAGAGCGTGAGCGTGTTATGGACAGAGAGCGTGTTATGGACAGAGAGCGTGAGCGTGTTATGAACAGAAAGCGTGTTGCTATTGTTTCTGCAGTAATACTATTGGAAATCGGCTGCATTGTATCAGGTAGCGCAGCGGCAGGAGCTTTGGGTGCAAAGGGCTTTGGGAATTGGGTATATGGTGCTGTGCAAACCCTCGTTTGGGTAAAGTGGGGAATTGGCAGCTATCTTCTTGGTGAGTCTTTAGCATCTAAATCCAAATATAGTTGGAAGAGTGGAATTTTGGTTTACTCTTCTGCATTCCTCCTCAATTCTATCTTGGCTGGAGTTCGGGAGGAGTGGAAGTACTCGCCAAGACAAAAACTCTCAGGAAGTCCTAGCTAGGACTATAAGTCTTTTGAGCTTTATTTTTAACGGATTATCTTTCTTGTAAATTTTGTCATCGAACGATTTGCAAAATTTGTCGATTGGGTAATATCATTTTAGGTTTATATTTACGCAATAATGAGAAGATTTGTCCCCAAAAATACTCAACATATTAATTGTTTATAATAAAGGAATAATATGTGATAATAAAAATCCCTCATATATTTTGTTTATTTTTGTGATATTAAAAAGTATAAATGAAAAATAGTTATTTTTAAAATGTTTTATTTATATGTAGATTAAATTTAATTTCAAAATATTTGTAATAATTTGATTCTGTTAATTATGAAGGTTTAAATTTCGCGAGGTGTCATTTATTATTATTTTTTTATTAAATTTGATAAAAATGTTTATTAGAATAATGAAAAGAACTAGACTACATTCTTCATATGCATGTAATATACCATAAACAAAACAAGGGAGAAAAAAATGCATGATATAAAGAATGCGTTTTTATATTAACAAATGAATAGAGATGTAGTTTATGTGGACCTCTATAACCAACCTATATTGGGAGGGTTCGTCTTCTCGTTAGATGCTCCACTCCTAACTAAATGATGGAATCCAAATGAGTAAAGAAAAATGATGAAGATGGCTCTCTCTCACTTTCTATAGGTAATCCAACAACATAACCTTACTCTTATGAATGCATGTGATATTAGGGAATGACCCTCAGTACTTTCTTTAAAGGAAAAAATGTGGACATCTCTTAGGTATATTTTCAACTTGAATAATCTATTTTAATTGATGAGTTAGTGGGATAATGATAGTTATTAAAGGCCAAATCAATGACAATTTTTAGAAATAACAATTTGGGAATGTCCAAATTTAGCCACTACACCCTTTTGAAAGGCGAATAATACTTGAATAGCCTAATTCTTTTTTAGGGGCCACTTGGTGGTTTTTGAGGCTCTTAGTGCAATAGGGATGCACAATTTTTTATGGAAATTTTCCATAATGACCTTCTATGATCAACTCTTGGCCTTAGATCATTTTTTTGTCATAATATTAAGCTTATATGATCATGGATATGATGGAAATGGGGCTAATATTGTTGGAAGTGATGTATACTGGTGATTTTGCTCAAGACAAAGTAAGCGAGAAAAATTAGGTTGTTAATAGTATCCCCTTGACGTGTAAGGTTAGGAGCTCATTGTATAGATGAAATACATCACAATTATTTTCCTTTTTAATCCAGAGGAGAACATGAGTGTCTAAATGAAGAGTAGGAGTGAGTAAAGAGAAAGAATCCAACCACCCAAAGGGACCATGTAGACCACACAAGAAAACAAAAAACCAATGGGGTAAGGTGTATATAATCTAAAATACAAATGAGGTAAGCATCCCCATGCTCACAATAATGTCTCAATATAATATGGGATCAAGACCTAAAGGGTTCTGATAAAAGTACATGAATATCTGGTTTGGATAATAGATCATGGAAATGAGTAACAATAAGAAACCCAATCAAAATATATGAATGTGGTCCAAATCACATTAAGACTAAGTCAAATAGGTTTAGGAAATTTCAATTAAAATTGGATCATTGTCACCAACACAACCCATACATCATGGGAAGGTATAAACTCAAGGTATTTCAAAATAGACTCAAAAGATAGAGGGATTCATGAATGTCTAGGGCATTCAACCAAATTGGGATAATAAAACCACCATATTGTATGGTTCTTAATGGCGTGAGAATGCATTGGAGTTGAGCATGTGAGAACTAGTTGTCAATGATGGAAAGGGGGCCAAGGTACAAAATGTATCTAGACCTATCCCCAATAATAAAGGTGTTGAAGTCAATGTGAAGTCAATAGAGGGAGATCCATTAAAAACAAAGCAATAAATAATTTTTTTTATCAACACGAGTGATACAAGGATGTGAGCGAGGCTAGTATTGAGACACAAAGGGGAATTGAGGGTCAAAGAGTAGTGGACTCAATACTTACTTTGTTTAGATCATGAAGGCATGGTTGACTTAGCAACATATGTATGACTCGTGATAATATCAAAGGAGGAATACAAAAAGATAACCGAGGGATATACTTGCAATAGGTAGTATTCATAAAAGGCTGGGGGATATCGAAATCAAGGTATATGTGTAGTTCGACATCAAAATATTTCCATGGGTGACTCATTTCATAATTCTCTAAACAAAGGAGACTAGGGAAATCTCCATAAGAGATTGAATACATTTTTTATAGTCGTGTTAGGGTGAAATTTTAAAATGGTTTCCCAAGTAAGAAAGGCACTTGAGAAAGAAATTGAAGCAAGGAGATAAGTGTCTAAACTTTGACCAAGTGAATCAATGATACATGCAATAGAAAAGGAAGACACCAAGGGTGGGACATTAGTGGTAATCTCCTTGGGGGTAAGATGAATGGTGATAGTATAATGTTACATTTTATAGTATGGATGAAACTATGCTCTTGTGATAAGTAAAATGAAACAAATGATGCCATGATGTGGGAGTCTGAGGGGAAGCCAATGAGTGAAGAGAAGAAGCATATGAGGCTAAATTTAATATTATAGACTATACAAATCCCATCCTTATGGAGGAATAATCACATGGGAACTGAAAGGAACTTGAGGTACTAATAAGTGGTAATCCTTGGAGGTAAGACTTTATTGTCAAGTAAGGGAAAATGAAAGGGTGGATGGGTTAGGTGACTTACCCAAAAAAAATAAAGGGTCCTATAGGCATAAATGGGATCAAACAAGTTCTATGAATAATAATTTTGTAGAGGTAAATAAACTACATGCCAGTTTTAAGAAATATAACTGTAGGGATGGTCATTTGTAGATAAACATGGTGATCCCAACATAATCTATACTTGCACACATTGAAATGATGCTAAAGCATAAAATTTCATTTGGAACTAAAACAGATAGTATAGGTAGCATATAAGATATATATGAGGATTAAATTACATTCATTAGAAAAATAACAAGGAAACATGGTGTTGACACCATATTTGAAATACTCAAAGAAACCCTAAAAGGTTTGTCAAAAATACCCAAAAGAAGTAAATTTACTAAGGATGGATTGAATGAAGGGTTATAATACAAAATCAACAAAGCAAAAAACCTACAAGTGCAATAGTCCGAAAGAAATTATTGAAAAGGATAAATCTTAGCGAAGTTTCAATGGCGGAGATGACAAAAGAAAAGATCAACAGTTATCGTGGATTCCTGCACCGCCCAAAAGTTCGTTTGAAAACAATGGTGAGTGGTTGCGGACATAATACCGCTGGAGTACGTGTCACATTCTTATTGTCCTGCATCAACATGATAGTGGTATCACAAACCACTACAGCACCGTGCAGAACCACCAAAGGATAATACAGGGTAAACGTGGGCCATAGCAAGTGGCAGACGCAGAAGGCACAAGGGAATACGCCATATGTTGACATAAATTGGATGGACGATATACATTGGCATAAAATCTAAGGACGAGATTCATCCGCATCATGGGAAGTGCACACTCAATAGGGGAAAGAGTGGTTGTGGTAATTAAACCACTCTAACAAGTGTCAGAAAATGGTTGATCCGCACACAGTAAAAACCGGAAAGGAAAACCATTATTGGGATCGTGGATACTACCATGGGAAATAAAGAGGCACAAGATCTAACGGCTCAAATCAAAAAGCATGTGATCAACGGTTGAATATAAAGTACATTCGAAAAGCTACCAGAAAGTTAAGAAAAAGAACTTATATAAAACAAAAGGGTTTTCAAATAACGACATTTTTTCTATGTGTCACTATTCCTGGAAGCTCTGAAGACCGGTGGAGATCAATAGTTGCGACAGAAGGATAAAGACGTGTCTGTACAGGTAGGGTTTGGTGACCTGGCCCACATATTTTAACGAAAATTTGTTTGTAGATACGATTGAAATGGAAACTATGCATGATATAGATGTTTTTAAAGCCAAAGAAGCCCTAGAAGATAGATATGGGGACATTTACGATACCCTAATCAGGTTACCAGTCGCTGAAGTCAAGCGTAAGTTGTCTAAGTTATTAGAAGAAGGTATAGAGATACACAGAGTCCACCAGTCATCCTTGTTAGCCTTCTACACGGACCAAATCCCGTCTTTTCCAGAATTTGTGTCGTGGTGTGCTGATAATTATTCCAGAGAAGAAAGAAGTGTTTTAGACAGTCAAAAAACCAGAGTCGTCTGCAAAATAGAGCCTATCGTCATAATTAAAGCCCTAGAAATAAATTTTTCCCAAACCCTCGAGTCTGAAAGTTTTTCCGAAACCTCTGTTATTGAAAGTTATCATCAAACCCTTCAAGATAATAGAGAAAAGTTTTTGTCTATGTGTCTTAAACCAGAAACAAACATTTTAGATATCCCTTACCCTATAGATATCACTTTATTTGATGAAAATACCCAGCTGGTTCTAACATTGTTGGCTTTAATCCTAGGGTTCGATACAAACATGTATGTAAATGAGTTTCAGTTAAGCCTTTTGTATAAAATGAGTACAGTTCAGCCAGGGATTGAAGAAAATCAAATTCCTCAACTTTGAAGAATTCTTGACTGAAAAGATCCATGACCAGATGGTCAATTTCCCTACTCTCAGACATTTTACATTTCAGTCATTTTTGATGAAAATGTTCATGCTGGCCAGTCAGGAAGAAGTACGTTTCCCTGAAATCATTTTCAGAAAGTTATTAGAAAATAATATGTTTAATTACATAGATTATATGCTCTCAGAAATTTACAGAATGATTTTTGGTGAAAGATTGCCTAGAGTATTACCAGAAATGCAAGCATGTATGCAATTAAGTGCAAAATATGCTGTAGGAGATTGGTTCTTGTCAAAAAACAGTATAGTGGTCAAGTTATATGGTTTCAAACATAAAACCTATGTTTTACCGGCATTTCTTACCTTAAGGTTTTTTGCTTTGGAGTTCCTTAGGCAGAAGTTAATTATTGAAGATAATAATTTCTTGCTTTTCAAACAAGCAACAGATATCAAGTATCCGTTCACACTTGGCCCATTCAAAGTGAAGAACAAAAACGCTGCTATTTATATAGAAAAATTATTGAAAGATATGGGATTTGAGACAGACATGGCTATTGAATATGATCCGTTAAACATAATATCAAAACGGAGAATGGATCGTCGCATCAAAGCGTTGAATCATCAGGTGATTGAGGGAATGTCTGATAGAGTAAATTGGATGGATTATAAGGAAGAAATCATTCCAGATTCTCAAGATAAAGAAATGATATTGACAGATACAACAACAGAGGTAGAAAGCACGATGAATACTGCAATGGTAGGTTTTAAAAGGCCTATACAAGATGTAGTGAACATTGAAAGTGAAGAAGCAGAAAAAGGGAAAAAATTAAAAATGGATGAGCAACAAGAGTTAATGGTAGTTTCATAAGAGGAAGGGAGAATCGAAGTCAAAATACCAGAGGTCATGGTAAAGGAGTATAGTATTAAAGAATCCCCGGTAGAATATGATGTAAATAAACCACACAATCTGATGGATGTATTTAATGAGCTCATTCAAAATAAACAGGAATCCTCTCGGCAAACCAATCAGTTATTTCCAAAGGTTAGGAATATATCCAACACTGAAGTCAGTTTATTTACTAGCAGAAATGTCAAAGAAAATTCTTTAAAATTTTCAGTTGTTACTAAAGATAAGATCTCAGAGATGAAAGTATATCTGACAAAAATCAATGCCCCAGATAAAATTTTATTACATAGACAAACAGGAGAGGTTATATACTCAGATTATTTGGGAGCGATCTTAAAGGTAGACAAGTTGAAAATTTTAGTAGATAAATTAAATAACCAGTTGAGACAAGAAAAAATAGAAAATAAGTCTCAACATCAGCAAATAAAAATATTACAAACAGATTTGATAAACAAAGAGAGAAATGCAGCAGCAAATTTACTCAAAGAAAAGGATGACACAATTCAAATGTTAAGGCGAAAGCTGAAAATCCCAGACACTTTGCTTCTCCAAGGAGCCGAACTAACAGTGCTAGAAAAAGAAAAAGAAGAGCTGTCAAATGAAGTAAAAGATATTACTGCAAAAATGTTGAAGCTCACCGAAGAAAAAGTTCACTGGGAAAAAGAGAAGATTTGTTTGGAAGAGCAATTGGAAGAAATAAAGAAAAGGTTAGCAGAATTAGGTCAGCAACAGGTATATGCAAGTACAGATGAAGATAAAACTGGATTGGATAGTCTCTTACAAGCCATGTCCCATGTAAGCTTGAAAGATGTCGAGATTAAAGAATTGAAAATTGAAGTACAAAAGCTAAAAGAAGAAAATGAAACAAAGGATAAGGAAATTAAAACTTTGCAAACAAGGAATCAAGAATTAGCTGATAATAATAAAGGTTTGGCAGCTCATGTAACAGGACAGGCTGCAATGCAAGGTTGCAAACATATGGTATGGGATCAAATTATAAAGGAAGTTGAAAAATTAAGACCTTATCTTGATTATATGAGAATCAAAGAAAAAGTGGCCAAAGACGCTTTCAAAAGTTGCAGAGCAATCAGAGAGAATTTAAACAGAAAGCCAAAAGAAATAGCACAAAGGGAAATAACTTTCTTAAATAGTTTAACTGAAGCAAATTTGATAGCAATGAATATAATGAATAGAATTTCAGTCATTACATGGGCCAGAAGAATCTTGGGAAAATATTCACATGTTGAAAATGTTGAAGTTAAAGCTGGAGATATACGAGAGGAAGTAATAAAGTTTAAGAAGCGATTTGAAAAATTAATAAAGAAAGGATTCCCTGCTTTTGGGGATGAAAAGCATGAATTGATTCCTCCAAATGAATATAAGAGGTTATTCTTTGACATAAGAATGGATCACAAAAAGTTTCAGCATTTGGATCATATGCTTACTGGAAAGATTTTAATGGAGAAAATTGTGGAGGACTTTGAAATTTTAAATATGTTGATCTCAATCTATGAGACTCTTCCTCATTTTTCTTATGCAGGTCACCTTGAAATGCGAGTCCTAGTGAAGGAAATGACCAGTTATGATCTACCCATGGTTGACCAATGGAACTATGTGGATAAATATGGAAGGACAAGATATTCTGTCCATTCATAGATATATTCAGAATTTTTGCCAAGTGGCAAAAATGATGTTTTTATTTTAAAAATTTGTAATATTGTTTAAAGACAGTTATTTATTGTTTAAAAATAGTTGTCTTTCGAGTTAAGAAATTTTCAGTTACTAGTTAAAAGAAGTGGTTATGTCAAGCTTCTTTCAAATTTTGTATAAAATACAATGAGAATATTTTTTGAAAGGGTTGGAAACTCTTTGAGAGACAATAAGTTTTGAAGTCAGATTTTGATAGAATAATAGAAAGTCATACAGTGGAAATACCTATCTTTGGAGACCAGAGCTTCATGTGATGATCATTTTTACAGTCTGTCTTTTCCCTTATCTCTATATGTGCATGTTTACTTTCTTCATTATATCTTACATTATGTTCTTCTTCTATGCTTAAATGAACGTTTGAAATAAATCGGGATTCATACTGGTTATGCCTCGTTTTATCGCATTTAAGTATCCATTATTTCTCCAAAGTTGACAATGGATTCATCCTAGTTAGATGCCTGTTGTTGATGGATTATCATTATTTCTTTCTATACCACTTGCAAAATCAAATTGACTGTGATATGGTTGCTATCTTGCCTTTGTGAAAATCTATTTGGTATAAATCTCTTGCTGGCACGTTAGATATTTAAAAGTTGACTCCATACCCAATGTTTCTTGTTTCCTTTTCAACCAAGTAAATCATTTTGAGAAATTTTGAGTGTGTTTCTATATATATTTAGCCTTTACATATATCTCATGAGAGGGCCCTCTTTGGTGGAAAAAATGGCTAAGTTTTCTACCAAAATTTTGGTTTGAAATAAGTTACCTTAGGTGTTATTCTTTTACAACCGGGATAAAATCTGAGTGTTAACATTTTGGCGCCGTTGCCGCGGAACGAAAGTGAAATTTTCCCTGGGAGAAACGACAGAGAAAGGTCAAATTTCTTGGGCAAGGAAGTTTGAAGTTTAAAAGTTTGTTGTATATATTTCCCTGGCGACTTCCCTTGTGAAAAGTTTTCAAAGTTTTTTTTGAAGGTATTCAGAAATAGACATTGTGTCTACAAGAAGAAATCTCGGTTCACAGTTCTTCTCAGGTGTGGATAATCCAGAAAAGCTCCTCAAGACGGATAAAGGAAAAGGAAAGACAAAAGAAGGTTTTCCTCAATTTTCGAATATATTCCCTTCTTTACAAGAAAATGGGTTTGAGGAAGAAAATATTGGTTCAAGTGAAAAAGTTTTGCTTAGAACTAAATCAGATTCTGATTTGAAAGAAACAAAGGTTGATCCAAAAATTTTGTGGGACTATTCTTTAAAATCTGTCTGGGAAAACTTGCAAAAATCTGAAAGGGTTGGTTCCAAAATATCCAAGGCCCAAAGAATACCTGTGCAACGTCATAAATTTACAAAACAATAGGTAGTGATTGTTCCACCTTATAATCCACCACCCATGGCTTCCAGATTTGCCCCATTGGTTTTTCCCCCTGCTTTACACGATTTGCCTCAAAATTATGGACAGAGAATCGTTACTTTTGATGATGATGGTAATTATACAGCACAACAACATGTTGATAACTTTAGTGATTTCATTGATTTAGAAGAAGTGGATCATGATGATGCAAAAATGAGGTTGTTTTCCCAAAGCTTACGAGGCAAAGTCAAAAAATGGTTTAGAGCTTTAGCTGCAGGATCAATTGCTAACTATGATGCTTTCACAACTCTTTTTATGAAATGATGGGAAGACCAGAAGAATCCTTCACAGATGTTGACACAGTATAACAATCTGAAAAAAGAAGGTTTTGAGTCGGTTCAAGAATTCTCTGCCAGATTTATGAAAGTTTATAACTCTATCCTTGCAAACATAAAACCTCCAGTAGGAGCAGCCAAGTTACATTATGCAGATGCTTTTGAAGGTGAATTTTCATGCAGATTAAGAGAAAGAAGATCTACCACTTTGGAAATAATGATGAAAGATGCGGTGGAAGTTGAAGCTAATATGATGGCTTCTGGCAAGATGCGGCATAGAGATACAAACCGAAAGAAAAGTAAAGAAGATAATCAAAATACAACTTCTTCCTCTTCCACATATGTAAAATTTGAAGCAATGATGAAAACTATTGAGAAGTTGTTAGATAGGTTAGTGGTGGATAACAAAGCTCCGAATAAAGAACAAACAGGACCTCAAATCAGAAACCCTAATTTTAGGAGACCCTTTGTCCCACCCATAAGGCCAAGAGATCAGAGGAATCCAAGGAATGCAGAAGAAGATCGAGTCAAACCTCCTTTTCCTGAAACTTATATTGATGGGGAAGCTGAAGCTAAGATGGCTGAGAGTGACATTCACCATTGTGGAAGTTTTGATTCAGAAGTCTGTAATGTCCCCAGCTTGACCCTATTGCATTAATATTGTAAATGATGTAAATATTGTTATTTAGTCATGGTGAGGAGCTCAAGGCCAAGGCCCCGCCATTGATTTATCGTTCTATGTATCGGCAATTAGAATAGATGCATAGAGTTCTTGTGCTAGGGGTGCACAATGTAAAATCGGACATCATGTAAATATGCAATTTTAATGAAAAACCCACAATCAGCTACGTAATGCAACAAAGAGATGGGGGCATGATCTTTACAAGGAATAGGGAGGGAAAAATAGCCAAACCCTTGAGCCATGGTGTTAAGCCATTTCATTGAGGAAACCCATGAACTCTCAACTACCCATTTGGTCTCATGCACCCAGTCATTTATTCTTCCAAGAATTGGTTGAGACAATAAATGCCTTGGGAGGGGAGAGGTATGGCTGTCAATTTTCGTGCATGGGAAAGCCATCAACTTGGAAAATCGTGTTTTTTCTTGTGGGGCAAGAAAACCCCCCCCCACGAAATTGGCCCAAAGCCATTCTTCACCCATGGCATTCATCCTCTCACGCAGTCTGAGCCTGTTGGGGGGTTTTACCCTTCACGTTTTTCACCATTTCCTGTGTTTTTCCATGCCCTTAAAACTCGTTTTTGGTTAGCTCATTGGATAGAAGAAGAGAGCCACGATTTTTGGGGTTATGGAGGCCGTTTTTGCCCACGAAATGCCCATGAGCATCCTTCTGCAAACGATTCTGCTCTCCTGGGGTTGATCTCCCATTTCTCCTTTTCGTTTTGGTTGCCCACGTTTTCCTAGAACTGTTAGAAACCCAACTGCTGGTTGGTATGGCTGATTCTGGTGTATCTATGGCCATGTGAGACCCTGTTGTTCCCTAACTCCTTATGGAGATCATTCCCAGCTCGGGGGTGGCAGTGGTGCTGAGAGATTGAAGAGCACACTGGCCTATGGTTGGGTGGAACGTTGCAGAAGCGTAGCTGGTTGTTTGGGACTACTTCATTAAGATAAGTATTCTCTTATGCTATCTTTCAATTTTTTAATTGATGAATATTTTGAATGTATAGTGAATGAGTAGTTGAAATTTCTTCTGCTGTGTATAAACAAATAATTATGCATCCTTATATCTCTGTTATATTATGTGAATGCTTAGTGGTTTAAAATTTATGGGGCTAGATGCCCGGTTTTAGCACAATGATCCTCTCTATCATGGTATGATAGGAGGGGACATTACAAAGTCTATCTGACTAAACATGAACATGATATGTTCCTTACAAAAGGAGAATGTTGTAATTTGGAGATAGAAACTGATCAATACCAGATTGGTTACCAAAGTGCTATAAACGATCTTCAAAGAACGATAAATCTGAGAAACAGAGACGTTATAATAGACAAAGGAAAAGAGTCAATGGGTAAGTCAAAAGGATCTACAGATAAATCCTCCACCAGTCAGAATGAGCAGCAAACGAGAAGAAAAGAAAATGAAGATGTGCCAAAAGGGATTTCAGATAACAAGAAAGATTTAGTGACAAAAGTTGATAAAAATTTGGTTCCTTTCAATATACAAAGTGAAATGTCCAAAGTCAAGATTTTTGTACCTTTCAATGAGATATTAAAGAATAAAGAATACAAGGAACAAATTTTTAAGATGATGCAAGTAGAAAATCGAGTGGAAATAGATACTTTGAAATTGGATAATGATACTCCTAATATCTGCCTGGGTTCAAGAATGGAAGATAATAGTTTTGGGGAGATTTCTCCTTTCTGTGTAGATTTGAACGTTCATGATAAAGTTGTGCATAATTGTATGTTAGACTCAGGAGCTTCTCATAACCTGTTGCCGAAACTTGTAGTTGAATCTTTGGGGTTGGAAATCACAAGACCATATGATGACCTATTTTCTTTTGATTCAAGGAAAGTTAAATGTTTAGGGTTGATTGAAGATTTGACAGTCAATCTCAATAAAATACCAGTCAAAGGTATCCTCATGGATGTGGTGGTTGATGATATTCCAACAAATTTTGGTATGTTGTTGTCTAGATCATGGGCTTCGAAGTTAAAAGGAACTTTGTAGATGGATATGTCTTTTGCAACTATTCCAGTGTTAGGGGTACACAGAAGATTATATGCTGAAAAAATGGTTGCTTATTTGGTAAGTGACTTAAAAGAACCTGAAAAGCATGCTATATATGCAGTAGACACAGATTTGGGGTCATGTATTCTGTACAATGATGTTGAATCCAAAGAAAAGATGGATTTAATCGAACCTAAAGAAAATGAAAAAGAAAGACAATTAAGAGAAAAAATTAGAAAAGAAGGAACTTGGACAATGCACTTTGATGGAGCTAGGAGCAGAGAAGGAGCTGGTGCGAGAGTATGGATAATCACACCTGATAAAAAATTCTTGATGTTTTCTTATCAATTGAATTTTGAATGTAAATTTTTTTTGCAGAATATGAAGCTTTGATTCTGGGTTTGAATGTATTGAGAGATTTAAAAGAAAAAAGAATTGAAGTGTTTGGAGATTTTGACTTAGTAATAAATCAGGTAAAAGCTATTTATCAGAGAAAACATCCTAAAATGAGGACATACAGGAGTGAAGTGTGGGATTTATTGGAAAACTTTTTCGATGAACATGATCTTGTTTCAATTCCCAGATTTAATAACACCGTAGCAGATTCTTTGGCCACTGCTGGAGCTGCGTTCAAAACCCCTATCTTTTCTAAAAAGAAATATGATATTGAGGTTATACACAGACCATCTATCCCAGACAATATCAAACACTGGCAGGTTTTTGAAGATGATCAGCAGATTAAACGCTTTTTAGAGATGACAGATGAATTCAATTACAGGTCTATTGACGCAGAAGATGTTGAAGCTGGTCCAGATGAAAAAGATTCCCCTGAAGAAACAGAAAAGTTCAAGCAAAAGATTGTAGGTAAGGATATAATTCAGCTGAAGAATAACGTTATCCCTAGAGGCTTGATTCCTTTAGAAAAAATGTTTGATAAAAATGACGTGTTGAAAAATCCAAAAGTAGAACCTAAACCTGAGGATGTCAAAGATTACAATTTAGGTTCCAAAGAAGATCCCAAATTGGTAAAGCTTTCAAAGAAACTACCAAGAAAGGAAGAGAATAAAAGTGTGGAAGTGATGAAAATATTTTCAGATGTTTTTGCCTGGAGTTATGAAGACCTGAAAGAATATGATGTTTCTGTTATACAGCATACAATTCCTATCAAACCTGATGAAAAGCCTTTTAAGCAGAAGTTGAGAAGAATAAATCCCAAGTTGCTTCCAATAATAGAAAAAGAAGTGAGAAAGTTGTTTGATGCTAAGATAATCGTATCTTTGAGATTTTCTAAGTGGTTGGCTTACCTAGTACCAGTAAGGAAAAAGAATGGCGAAATAAGGTTGTGCGTAGACTTTAGAAATTTGAACAAAGTCTCTTTGAAAGATAATTATCCACTCACGAAAATGGATCATATTTTGCAGAAAGTTGTAGGAGATGAAAGAATTTCTATGTTAGATGGTTTCTCAGGTTATAATCAAATTAAAGTTCATAAAGAAGATCAGGAGAAAACTACTTTTACTACTCCATGGGGAACGTTTATGTATGCCAAAATGCCATTTGGTTTGATGAACGCAGGGGCAACCTTTCAGAGAGCCATGGACATTGCATTTGCAGATGAAAGAGACAAATTTGTGGTAGTATACATGGATGATATTACTGTATATTCAAAGAATGCTGCTGATCACTGGAAACATCTGGAAAGAGTTTTCTTGAAATGTAGAAGATTTGGGATCTCTTTAAATCCAAAGAAATATCATTTTTGCATGGAAGAAGGAAGACTGTTGGGACACATTATATCAAAAGAAGGCATCAAGATTGACCCAGAGAGAGTATTTTCCAAACAGAATATCGGAATCCCTAGAAGTAAGAAGGAAACTCGGTCATTTATTGGAAGGGTAAATTGATTAAGAAGGTTCATTCCTAGTTTTGTTGAGATTTTGAGAAACATATCTTAAATGCTAAGAAAAGACAAGGAAATCAAATGGACTGAAGAAGCAAGACAATCTTTTGATGATATTAAAAGGGCATTGACTGAAGCACCAGTGTTAATTAATCTAGATTATTCAAAAGATTTCATTATGTTTACTTATGCATCAGAACAAACAGTAACTGGAGTATTGTTACAAAAGAACCAAGAAGGTGTGGAACAGCCAATTGCATTTTTCAGTAAGATTTTGAGGGATGTAGAATTAAAATATAACATTATGGAGAAACAAGCTTATGCTTTAGTGAAAGCATTGAAGGATTTTAGGAAATACATATTGCACTCTCATATAAAAGCACATGTTCCATCAGCAGCATTGAAAGATATTCTTACCCAACCAGATCCCGAAGGAAAAAGAGCAAAGTGGATAGCAGTATTATTAGAATATGATCTCGATATTAAGCCTACAAAGCTGATAAAATGCCAAGGTCTGGCTAAAATGATGACGGAGACAAATTGGGATTGTCTAGGTATGAATTTTCTTTCTGAAATTTCAAAAGAAGTTGTTCCAAATTTCCAAGGAATCGAAGATTTCTCTTTATCTCCCTGGTACGCAGACATTGTGTATGTTCTGCAAAATCTTCAAGCACCTACAAATATGGAAAAAACCAGAGAAAGATCAGTGAAGTTGAAAGCAGCCAAGTTCTGCATATTAGATGGGAATTTATTTTGGAAAGATCCAGGAGGTATTATGTTGAATTTTCTATTAGAGAATGAAGCGCAGCATATTATGGGGGAATTTCATAAAGGCATGTGTGGAGGACATCATTCATGGAAGGCTACGGTGAACAAGATTCTTAGGGCTGGTTTTTATTGGCCCAGCATGTATTCAAATGTATATAAAGAAGTGACCAAATGTCATGAGTGTCAAATTTTTTATGGGAAAAGAGAACTATTACCATTTCCTTTGAAACCTATTTCAGTTGAAGCACCTTTTCAACAGTGGGGGTTAGATTTCATTGGAAAAATTAACCCAAATTCCTCAGGGAAGCATAAGTGGATTCTAACTACTAGAGATTACTTCATGAAATGGATTGAGGCCATTCCGACAAGAAACTCCACAGAAACAGTGATAATGAACTTTTTAGAAGAAAACATCTTATCCAGGTTTGGTTGTCCTAAAAGGATAGTGACAGATAATGCTCTAGCGTTCAAATAAAAAAAGATGATAAATTTTTGTCACAAATATCACATACAATTAAATCATTCCACTGCTTATTATCGATAAGGAAATGGGTTGGCTGAATCTTCAAATAAAATTTTAGTGAGGATCATAAAGAAGTTGCTAGAAGATAACAAGAGGGCTTGGCACACTAAATTAAAATATGCTTTGTGGGCAGATAGAATCAGTACAAAAAGAGCACTTGGCACTTCGCCTTTCCAGTTGGTGTATGGCACAGAGGTAATTTTTCCTGTTTCTTTGGGTTTGCCAGTTATGAAATTGTTACAAGAAGTCGAAGAAGAAACAAATCATATGCAGAGGAGGATAAATCAAATGACAGAATTACATGAAGTTAGAGAAAAGGCATACAATAAAACCCAAATGCATCAGGAGAAAATGAAAAAAACTTTTGATAGAAAGGTTAAAGAAAAGAATTTTAAGATAAATGATTTAGTGTTGAAGTGGGACTCTAGAAATGAAGATCACCATGGAAAATTTGAGCATTTGTGGAAAGGTCCATATATTGTTGCAGGATACCAAGGAGAAAATGCATTCACCCTTAAAAATTGCAATGGAGAATGCTTTCCTAAAGGACAAATAAATGGTAGACACCTCAAACATTATCTCTCTTAAAAGGATAGAGGTGAAAGAGAATTTTGTACAGTGTATATATTTGCCTTTACCATGCATTACCCAAAAAAAAAAAAAATGATGATATCAAGCTTGATTTGCAAAAAAGTTTGAATGCAGCCCAATGGATCAGGCACTTGGTCTACGATGTTCTTTGCTACCTCACGGGGAGGATAGCATCCCCAGTTGGAGCCAGTTGTTGACACCGTATTTGAAATACTCAAAGAAACCCTAAAAGGTTTGTCAAAAATACCCGAAAGAAGTAAATTTACTAAGGATGGATTGAATGAAGGGTTATAATACAAAATCAACAAAGAAAAAAACCTATAAGTGAAATAGTCCGAAAGAAATTATTGAAAAGGTTAAATCTTAGCAAAGTTTCAACGGTGGAGATAACGAAAGAAAAGATCAATGGTTATCGTGGATTCCCGCACCGCCCAAAAGTTCATTTGCAAACAATGGTGAGTGGTTGCGGACATAATACTGCTGGACTACGTGTCACATTATTATTGTCCCACATAAACATGATAGTGGTATCACAAACCACTACAGCACCGTGCAGAACCACCAAAGGATAATACGGGGTAAACGTGGGCCATAACATGTGGCAGATGCAGAAGGCACAAGGGAATACGCCATATGTTGACATAAATCGGATGGACAATATACATTGGCATAAAATCTAAGGACGAGATTCATCCGCATCATGGGAAGTGCACACTCAATAGAGGAAAGAGTGGTTGTGGTAATTAAACCACTCTAACAGGTGTCAGAAAATGGTTGATCCGCACACAATAAAAAACGGAAAGGAAAACGATTATTGGGATCGCGGATACCACCATGGAAAATAAAGAGGCACAAGATCTAACGGCTCAAATCAAAAAGCATGTGATCAACGGTTGGAAATAAAGTACATTCGGAAAGCTGTGAGAAACTTAAGAACAAGAACTTATATAAAACAAAAGGGTTTTCAAATAACGACATTTTGTCTATGTGTCGTTGTTCTTGGAAGCTCTGAAGACCGGTGGAGATTAGCAGCTGCGATAGAAGGATAAAGACGTGTCTGGACAGGTAGGGTTTGGTGACCTGGCCCACATATTTTAACAGAAATTTTTTTGTAGAAACGATTGAAATGGAAACTATGCATGATATAGATGTTTTTAAAGCTGAAGAAGCCCTAGAAGATAGAGATGGGGACATTTATGATACCCTAATCAAGTTACCGGTCACTGAATTCAAGCTTAAGTTGTTTAAGTTATTAGAAGAAGGTATAGACATACACAGAGTCCACCAGTCATCCTTGTTACCCTTCTGCCCGAACCAAATCTCGTCTTTTCCAGAATTTGTGTCATGGTGTGCTGATAATTATTCCAGAGAAGAAAGAACTGTTTTAGACAGTCGAAAAACCAGAGTCGTCTGCAAAATAGAGCCTGCCGTCATGATTAAAGCCCTAGAAATAAATTTTTCCCAAACCCTTGAGTCTGAAAGTTTTTCCGAAACCTCTGTTATTGAAAGTTATCATCAAACCCTTCAAGATAATAGAGAAAAGTTTTTGTCTACGTGTCTTAAACCAGAAACAAACATTTCAGATATCCCTTAACCTATAGATATCACTTTATTTGATGAAAATACCCAACTGATTCTTAAATTGTTGGGTTTAATCCTAGGGTTCGATACAGACATGTATGTAACTGAGTTTCTGTTAAGACTTTTGTATAAAATGAGTACAGTTCAGCCACGGATTGATGAAAATCAAATTCCTCGACTTAACTTTGAAGAATTCTTGACTGAAAAGATCCATGACCAGATCGTCAATTTCCCCACTCTTATACATTTCAGATTTCAGTTGTTTTTTATGAAAATGATCACGGTGGCTAGTCAGGAAGAAGTACATTTCCTTGAAAACATTTTCACAAAGTTATTAGAAAATATTATGTTTAATTACATAAATTATATGCTCTCAGAAATTTACAGAATGATTTTTGGTGAAAGATTGCCTAGAGTATTACTAGAAATGCAAGCATGTATGCAATTAAGTGCAGAATACGCTGTAGGAGATTGGTTCTTGTCAAAAGACAGTATACTGATAAGGTTATATGGTTTCAAACATAAACCCTATGTTTTACCGACGTTTCTTACCTTAAGGGTTTTTGCTTTGGAGTTCCTTAGGAAGAAGTTAATTGTTAAAGATAATTTCTTGCTTTTCAAACAAGCAACAGATATCACGTATCCATTCACACTTGGCCCATTCACAGTGAAGAACAAAAACACTGCTATTTATATAGAAAAATTATTGAAAGATATGGGATTTGAGACAGACATAGCTATTGAATATGATCCGTTAAACATAATATCAAAACGGAGAACGAATCATCGCACCAAAGCGTTGAATCATCAGGTGATTGAGGGAATGTCTGATAGAGTAAATTGGCTGGATTATAAGGAAGAAATCATTCCAGATTCTCAAGATAAAAAAATGATATTGACAGATACAACAGCAGAGGCAGAAAGCACGATGAATACTGCAATGGTAGGGTTTAAAAGGCCTATACAAGACGTAGTGAACATTGAAATTGAAGAAGCAGAAAAAAGGGAAAAAATTAAAAATGGATGAGAAACAAGAGTTAATGGCAGTTTCAAAAGAGGAAGGGAGAATCGAAGTCAAAATACCAGAGGCCATGGTAAAGGAGTACAGTATTAAAGAATCCCCGGTAGAAGATGATGTAAATAAACCACACAATCTGATAGATGTATTTAATGAGCACAGTCAAAATAAACAGGAATCCTCTCGGCAAACCAGTCAGTTATTTCCAAAGGTTAGGAATATTTCCAACACTGAAGTCAGTTTATTTACTAGCAGAAATGTCAGAGATGAAAGTTGATCTGACAAAAATTAATGCCCCAGATAAAATTTTATTACATATACAAACAAGAGAGGTTATATACTCAGATTATTTGGGAGCGATCTTAAAGGTAGACAAGTTGAAAATTTTAGTAGATAAATTAAATAACCAGTTGACACAAGAAAAAATAGAAAATAAGTCTTGACAGCAACAAATCAAAAGATTACAAACAGATTTGATAAACAAAGAGGGAGATGCAGAAGCAAATTTACTCAAAGAAAAGGATGACACAATTCAAATGTTAAGGCGAAAGCTGAAAATCCCGAACACTTTGCTTATCCAAGGAGCCGAACTAACAGTACTAGAAAAAGAAAAAGAAGAGCTATCAAATGAAGTAAAATATATTACTGCAAAAATGTTGAAGCTCACCGAAGAAAAAGTTCACTAGGAAAAAAAGAAGATTTGTTTGGAAGAGCAATTGGAAGAAATAAAGAAAAGGTTAGCAGAATTAGGTCAGCAATAGGTATATGCAACTACAAATGAAGATAAAATTGGATTGGACAGTCTCTTACAAGCCATGTCCCAGGTAAGTTTGAAAGATGTCGAGATTAAAGAATTGAAAATTGAAGTACATAAGCTAAATGAAGAAAATGAAACAAAGGATAAGGAAATTAAAACTTTGCAAACAAGGAATCAGGAATTATCTGATAATAATAAAGGTTTGGCAGCTCATGTAACAGGACAGGCTGCAATGCAAGGTTGCAAACATATGGTATGGGATCAAATTATAAAGGAAGTTGAAAAATTAAGACCTTATCTTGATTATATGAGAATCATAGAAAAAGTGGCCAAAGACGCTTTTGAAAGTTGCAGAGCAGTCAGAGAGAGTTTAAACAGAAAGCGAAAAGAAATAGCATAAAGGGCAATAACTTTCTTAAATAGTTTAACTGAAGCAGATTTGAAAGCAATGAATAGAATTTCAGTCATTACATGGGCCAGAAGAATCTTGGGAAAATATTCACATGTTGAAAATGTTGAAGTTAAAGCTGGAGATATACGAGAGGAAGTAATAAAGTTTAAGAAGCGATTTGAAAAATTAATAAAGAAAGGATTCCCTGCTTTTGGGGATGAAAAGCATGAATTGATTCCTCCAAATGAATATAAGAGGTTATTCTTTGACATAAGAATGGATCACAAAAAGTTTCAGCATTTGGATCATATGCTTACTGGAAAGATTTTAATGGAGAAAATTGCGGAGGACTTTGAAATTTTAAATATGTTGATCTCAATCTATGAGACTCTTCCTCATGTTTCTTATGCAGGTCACCTTGAAATGCGAGTCCTAGTGAAGGAAATGACCAGTTATGATCTACCCATGGTTGACCAATGGAACTACGTGGATAAATATGGAAGGACAAGATATTCTGTCCATTCATAGATATATTCAGAATTTTTGCCAAGTGGCAAAAATGATGTTTTTATTTTAAAAATTTGTAATATTGTTTAAAGACAGTTATTTATTGTTTAAAAATAGTTGTCTTTCGAGTTAAGACATTTTCAGTTACTAGTTAAAAGAAGTGGTTATGTCAAGCTTCTTTCAAATTTTGTATAAACGACAATGAGAATCATTTTTTAAAGAGTTGGAAACTCTTTGAGAGACAATAAGTTTTGAAGTCAGATTTTGATAGAATAATAGAAAGCCGTACAGTGGAAATACCTATCTTTGGAGACTAGAGATTCATGTGTTGATCATTTTTACAGTCTGTCTTTTCTCTTATCTATATATGTGCATGTTTACTTTCTTCGTTATATCTTCCATTATGTTCTTCTTCTATGCTTAAATGAACATTTGAAATAAATCGGGATTCATACTGGTTATGCCTCGTTTTATCGCATTTAAGTATCCATTATTTCTCCAAAGTTGACAATGGATTCATCCTGGTTAGATGCCTGTTGTTGATGGATTATCATTATTTCTTTCTATACCACTTACAAAATCAAATTGGCTGTGATATGGTTTTTGTCTTGCCTCTGTGAAAATCTATTTGGTATAAATCTCTTGCTAGCACGTTAGATATTTAAAAGTTGACTCCATACCCAATGTTTCTTGTTTCCTTTTCAACCAAGTAAATCATTTTGAGAAATTTTGAGCGTGTTTCTATATATATTTAGCCTTTACATATATCTCATGAGAGAGCCCTCTTTAGTGGAAAAAATGGCTAAGTTTTCTACCTAAAGTTTGGTTTGAAATAAGTTACCTTTGGTGTTATTCTTTTACAACCGGGATAAAATCTGAGTGTTAACATTTTGGCGCCGTTGCTGGGGAACGAAAGTGAAATTTTCCCTAGGAGAAACGACAGAGAAAGGTCAAATTTCTTGGGCAAGGAAGTTTGAAGTTTTAAAAGTTAGTTGTAGATATTGCAATGGCGACTTCACTTGTGAAAAATTTTTAAATTTTTTTTTGAAGGTATTCAGAAATAGACATTGTGGCTACAAGAAGAAATCCCAGTTCACAGTTCTTCTCAGGCGTGGATAATCCAGAAAATCTCCTCAAGACGGATAAAGGCAAATGAAAGACAAAAGAAGGTATTCCTTAGTTTTTGAATATATTCCCTTCTTTTCAAGAAAATGGGTTTGAGGAAGAAAATATTGATTCAAGTGAAAACATTTTGCTCAGAACTAAATCACATTCTGATTTGAAAGAAACAAAGGTTGATCCAAAAAGTTTGTGGGACTATTCTTTAAAATCTGTCTGGGAAAACTTGCAAAAATCGGAAAGCGCTGGTTCCAAAATATCCAAGGCCCAAAGAATACATGTCTGTGCAAATTCATAAATTTACAAAACAACAGGTAGTGATTGTTCCACCTTATAATCCACCACCCATGGCTACCAGATTTGCCCCATTGGTTTTGCCCCCTGCTTTACACGATTTGCCTCAAAATTATGGACAGAGAATCGTTACTTTTGATGATGATGGTAATTATACAGCATAGCAACATGTTGATAACTTTATTGATTTCATTAATTTAGAAGAAGTGGATCATGATGATGCAAAAATGAGGTTGTTTGCCCAAAGCTTATGAGGCGAAGTCAAAAAATGGTTCAAAGCTTTAGCTGCAGGATCAATTGCCAACTATGATGCTTTCACAACTCTTTTTATCGAAAGATGGGAAGACCAGAAGAGTCCTTCACAGATGTTGACACAGTATAACAATCTGAAAAAAGAAGGTTTTAAGTCGGTTCAAGAATTCTCTGCCAGATTTATGAAAGTTTATAACTCTATCCCTGCAGACATAAAACCTCCAATAGGAGCAGCCAAGTTACATTATGCAGATGCTTTTGAAGGTGATTTTTCATGCACATTAAGAGAAATAAGATCTACCACTTTGGCAATAATGATGAAAGATGCGGTGGAAGTTGAAGCTAATATGATGGCTTCTGGCAAGATGCGGCATAGAGATACAGACCGAAAGAAAAGTAAAGAAGATAATCAAAATACAGCTTCTTCCTCTTCCACAGATGTAAAATTTGAAACAATGATGAAAACTATGGAGAACTTGTTAGACAGATAAGTGGTGGATAACAAAGCTCCGAATAAAGAACAAACAGAACCTCAAATCAGAAACCCTAATTTTAGGAGACCCTTTGTCCCACCCATAAGGCCAAGAGATCAGAGGAATCCAAGGAATGCAGAAGAAGATCCAGTCAGGCCTCTTTTTCCTGAAAATTATATTGCTGGGGAAGCTGAAGCTGAGATGGCTGAGAGTGACATTCACCATTGTGGCAGTTTTGATTCAGAAGTCTATTTGACTAAACATGAACATGATATGTTCCTTGCAGAAGGAGAATGTTCTAATTTGGAGACCGAAACTGATCAATACCAGATTGGGCACCAAAGTGCTATAAACGATCTTCAAAGAAAGATAAATATGAGAAACAGAGACGTTATAATAGACAAAGGAAAAGAGTCAATGGGTAAGTCAAAAGGATCTACAGATAAATCCTCCTCCAGTCAGAATGAGCAGCAAATGAGAAGAAAATAAAACGAAGATGTGCCAAAAGGGATTTCAGATAACAAGAAAGATTCAGTGAAAGAAGTTGATAAAAATTTGGTTCCTTTCAATATACAAAGTGAAATGTCCAAAGTCAAAATTTATGTACCTTTCAATGAGATATTAAAGAATAAAGAATACAAGGAACACATTTTTAAGATGATGCAAGTAGAAAATCGAGTGGAAATAGATACTTTGAAATTGGATAATGATACTCCTAATATCTGCCTGGGTTCAAGAATGGAAGATAATAGTTTTGGGAAGATTTCTTGTTTCTGTGTAGATTTGAACGTTCATGATAAAGTTGTGCATAATTGTATGTTAGACTCGGGAGCTTCTCATAACTTGATGCCGAAACTTGTAGTTGAATCTTTGGGGTTGAAAATCACAAGACCATATGATGACCTATTTTCTTTTGATTCAAGGAAAGTTAAATGTTTAGGGTTGATTAAAGATTTGACAGTCAATCTCAATAAAATACCAGTCAAAGGTATCCTCATGGATGTGGTGGTTGCTGATATTCCAGCAAAATTTGGTATGTTGTTGTCTAGATCATGGGCTTGGAAGTTAAAAGGAACTTTGCAGATGGATATGTCTTTTGCTACTATTCTAGTGTTAGGGATACACAGAAGATTATATGCTGAAAAAATGGTTGCTTATTTGTTTAGTGACTTAAAAGAACCTGAAAAGCATGCTATATATGCAGTAGACATAGATTTGGGGTCATGTATTCTGTACAATGATGTTGAATCCAAAGAAAAGATGGATTTAATCGAACCTAAAGAAAATGAAAAAGAAACTCTATTAAGAGAAAAAATTAGAAAAGAAGGAACTTGGACAATGCACTTTGATGGAGCTAGGAGCAGAGAAGGAGCTGGTGCGGGAGTATGGATAATCACACCTGCTCGAGAATTCTTGATGTTTTCTTATCAATTGAATTTTGAATTTACAAACAATGTTGCAGTATATGAAGCTTTGATTCTGGGGTTGAATGTATTGAGAGATTTAAAAGAAAAAAGAATTGAAGTTTTTTGGAGATTCTGAATTATTAATAAATCAGGTAAAAGCTATTTATTAGACCAAACATCCTAAAATGAGGACATACAGGAATGAAGTGTGGGATTTATTGGAAAACTTTTTCGATGAACATGATGTTGTTTCAATTCCCAGAGTTAATAACACTGTAGTAGATTCTTTGGCCACTGCTGGAGCTGCGTTCAAAACCCCTATCTTTTCTAAAAAGAAATATGATATTGAGGTTATACATAGACCATCTATCCCAAACAATATCAAACATTGCCAGGTTTTTGAAGATGATCAGCAGATTAAACGCTTTTTAGAGATGACAGATGAATTCAATTACAGGTCTATTGACGCAGAAGATGTTGAAGCTGGTCTAGATGAAAAAGATTCCCCTGAAGAAATAGAAAAGTTCAACCAAAGGATTGGAGGTAAGGATATAATTCAGCTGAAGAATAACGTTATCCCTAGAGGCTTGATTCCTTTAGAAAATTTGTTTGATAAAAATGACGTGCTGAAAAATCCAAAAGTAGAACCTAAACCTGAGGATGTCAAAGATTACAATTTAGGTTCCGAAGAAGATCCCAAATTGGTAAAGCTTTCAAAGAAACTACCAAGAAAGGAAGAGAATAAAAGTGTGGAAGTGATGAAAAGATTTTCATATGTTTTTTCCTGGAGTTATGAAGACCTGAAAGAATATGATGTTTCTGTTATACAGCATACAATTCCTATCAAACTTGATGAAAAGCCTTTTAAGAAGAAGTTGAGAAGAATAAATCCCAAGTTGCTTCCAATAATAGAAAAAGAAGTGAGAAATTTCTTTGATGCTAAGATAATCGTATCTTTGAGATTTTCTAAGTGGTTGGCTAACCTAGTACCAGTAAGGAAAAAGAATGGTGAAATAAGGTTGTGCGTAGACTTTAGAAATTTGAACAAAGTCTCTTTGAAATATAATTATCCACTCCCGAAAATGGATCATATTTTGCAGAAAGTTGTAGGAGCTGAAAGAATTTCCATGTTAGATGGTTTCTCAAGTTACAATCAAATTAAAGTTCATCCAGAATATCAGGAGAAAACTGCTTTTACTATTCCATGGGGAATGTTTATGTATGCCAAAATGCCATTTGGTTTGATGAAAATAGGGGCAACCTTTCAGAGAGCCATGGACATTGCATTTGCAGATGAAAGAGACAAATTTGTGGTAGTATACATGAATGATATTACTGTATATTCAAAGAATGCTGCTGATCACTGGAAACATCTGGAAAGAGTTTTCTTGAAATGTAGAAGATTTGGGATCTCTTTAAATCCAAAGAAATATCATTTTTGCATGGAAGAAGGAAGATTGTTGGGACACATTATATGAAAAGAAGGCATCAAGATTGACCCAGAGAGAGTATCTTCCATACAGAAGATCGGAATCCCTAGAAGTAAGAAGGAAATTCAGTCATTTATTGGAAGGGTAAATTGGCTAAGAAAGTTCATTCCTAGTTTTGCTGAGATTTTGAGAAACATATCTTAAATGCTAAGAAAAGACAAGGAAATCAAATGGATTGAAGAAGCAAGACAATCTTTTGATGATATTAAAAGGGCATTGACTAAAGCACCAGTGTTAATTAGTCCAGATTATTCAAAAGATTTCATTATGTTTACTTATGCATCAGAACACACAGTAGCTGGAGTATTGTTACAAAAGAACCAAGAAGGTGTGGAACAACCAATTGCATTTTTCAGTAAGATTCGGAGGGATGCAGAATTAAAATATAACATTATGGAGAAACAAGCTTATGCTTTAGTGAAAGCATTGAAGGATTTCAGGATATACATATTGCACTCTCATATAATAGCACATGTTCCATCCGCAGCAGTGAAAGATATTCTTACCCAGCCAGATGCCGAAGGAAAAAGAGCAAAGTGGATAGCAATATTATTGGAATATGATCTTGATATTAAGCCTACAAAGCTGATAAAAGTCCAAGGTCTGGCTAAAATGATGATGGAGACAAATTGGGATTCTCTAGGTATGAATTTTCTTTCTGAAATTTCAAAAGAAGTCGTTCCAAATTTCCAAGTAATCGAAGATTTCTCTTTATCTCCATGGTACGTGGACATTGTGTATGTTCTGCAAAATCTTCAAGCACCTGCAAATATGGAAAAAACCGGAGCAAGATCAGTGAAGTTAAAAGCAGCCAAGTTTTGCATATTAGATGGGAATTTATTTTGGAAAGATCCAGGAGGTATTTTGTTGAATTGTCTATTAGACAATGAAGCGCAGCATATTATGGGGGAATTTCATAAAGGCATGTGTGGAGGACATCATTCATGGAAGGCTACGGTGAACAAGATTCTTAGGGCTGGTTTTTATTGGCCCAGCATGTATTCAAATGTATATAAAGAAGTGACCGAATGTCATGAGTGTCAAATTTTTTATGGGAAAAGAGAACTATTACCATTTCCTTTGAAACTTATTTCAGTTGAAGCACCTTTTCAATAGTGGGGGTTAGATTTGATTGGCGAAATTAACCCAAATTCCTCAGGGAAACATAAGTGGATTCTGATTGCTGCAGATTACTTCATGAAATGGATTGAGGCCATTCCGACAAGAAATGCCATAGAAACAGTGATAATGAACTTTTTAGAAGAAAGCATCTTATCCAGGTTTGGTTGTCCTAAAAGGATAGTGACAGATAATGCTCCAGCATTCAAATAAAAAAAGATGATAAATTTTTGTCACAAATATCACATACATTTAAATCATTCCACTGCTTATTATCCATAAGGAAATGGGTTGGCTGAATCTTCAAATAAAATTTTAGTGAGGATCATAAAGAAGTTGCTAGAAGATAACAAGAGGGCTTGGCACACTAAATTAAAATATGCTTTGTGGGCAGATAGAATCAGTACAAAAAGAGCAATTGACACTTCGCCTTTCCAGTTGGTGTATGGCACAAAGGTAATTTTTCCTGTTTCTTTGGGTTTTCCAGTTATGAAATTGTTACAAGAAGTCGAAGAAGAACCAAATCATATGTAGAGGATGATAAATCAAATGATAGAATTACATGAAGTTAGAGAAAAGGAATACAATAAAACCCAAATGCATCAGGAGAAAATGAAAAAAACTTTTGAAAGAAAGGTTGAAGAACAAAATTTTCAGATAAATGATTTAGTGTTGAAGTGGGACTCTAGAAATGAAGATCACCATGGGAAGTTTGAGCATTTGTGGAAAGGTCCATATATTGTTGCAGGATACCAAGGAGAAAATGCATTCACCCTTAAAAATTGCAATGGATAATTCTTTCCTGGAGGACCAGTAAATGGTAGACACCTCAAACATTATCTCTCTTAAAAGGATAGAGGTGAAAGAGAATTTTGTACAGTGTATATATTTTCCTTTACCATGCATTACCAAAAAAAAAAATGATGATATGAAGCTTGATTTGCAAAAAAGTTTGAATGCAGCCCAATGGATCATCCACTTGGTCTACAATGTTCTTTGCTACCTCACGGGGAAGATAGCATCCCCAGTTGGAGCCAGTTGTTGACATCGTATTTGAAATACTCAAAGAAACCCTAAAAGGCTTGTCAAAAATACCCAAAAGAAGTAAATTTACTGAGGGATTGAATGAAGGGTTATAATACAAAATCGACAAAGCAAAAAACCTACAAGTGCAATAGTCTGAAAGAAATTATTGAAAAGGTTAAATCTTAGCAAAGTTTCAACGGCGGAGATGACGAAAGAAAAGATCAACGGTAATCGTGGATTCCCGCACCGCCCAAAAGTTCGTTTGCAAATAATGGTGAGTGGTTGCGGACATAATACCGCTAGAGTACGTGTCACATTATTATTGTCCCGCATCAACATGATAGTGGTATCACAAACCACTACAGCACCGTGCGGAACCACCAAAGGATAATACGGGGTAAACGTGGGCCATAGCACATGGCAGACGCAGAAGGCACAAGGGAATATGCCATATGTTGACATAAATTGGATGGACGATATACATTAGCATAAAATCTAAGGACGAGATTCATCCGCATCATGGGAAGTGCACACTCAATAAAGGAAAGAGTGGTTGCGGTAATTAAACCACTCTAACAGGTGTCAGAAAATGGTTGATCCGCACATAGTAAAAATCGGAAAGGAAAACCATTATTTGGATCGCGGATACCACCATGGGAAATAAAGAGGCACAAGATCTAATGGCTCAAATCAAAAAGCATGTGATCAACGATTGGAAATAAAGTACATTCGGAAAGCTGTGAGAAAGTTAAGAACAAGAACTTATATAAAACAAAAGGGTTTTCAAATAATGACATTTTGTCTATGTGTCGTTGTTCCTGGAAGCTCTGAAGACCGGTGGAGATCAGCAGTTGCGATAGAAGGATAAAGACGTGTCTGTACATGTAGGGTTTGGTGACCTGGCCCACATATTTTAACAGAAATTTGTTTGTAGAAACGATTGAAATGGAAACTGTGCATGATATAGATGTTTTTAAATCCAAAGAAGCGCTAGAAGATAGAGATGGGGACATTTATGATACCCTAATCAGGTTACCGGTCTCTGAAGTCAAGCTTAAGTTGTCTAAGTTATTAGAAGAAGGTATAGACATACACAAAGTCCACCAGTCATCCTTGTTAGCCTTCTGCCCAGACCAAATCCCGTCTTTTCCAGAATTTGTGTCGTGGTGTGCTGATAATTATTCCAAAGAAGAAAGAACTATTTTAGACAGTCGAAAAACCAGAGTCATCTGCAAAATAGAGCCTGCTATCATAATTAAAGCCCTAGAAATAAATTTTTCCCAAACCCTCGAGTCTGAACGTTTTTCGGAAACCTCTGTTATTGAAAGTTATCATCAAACCCTTCAAGATAATAGAGAAAAGCTTTTGTCTACGTGTCTTAAACCAGAAACAAACATTTCAGATATCCCTTACCCTATAGATATCACTTTATTTGATGAAAATACGCAGCTGGTCCTGACATTGTTGGCTTTAATCCTAGGGTTCGATACAGACATGTATGTAACTGAGTTTCAATTAATCCTTTTGTATAAAATGAGTACAGTTCAGCCAGAGATTAATGAAAATCAAATTCCTCGACTTAACTTTGAAGAATTCTTGACTGAAAAGATCCATGACCAAATGGTCAATTTCCCTACTCTCAGACATTTCAGATTTCAGTCATTTTTTATGAAAATGATCATGGTGGCTAGTCGAGAAGAAGTACATTTCCCATCAATCATTTTCACAAAGTTATTAGAAAATAATATGTTTAATTACATAAATTATATGCTCTCAGAAATTTATAGAATGATTTTTGGTGAAAGATTGCCTAGAGTATTACCAGAAATGCAAGCATGTATGCAATTAAGTGCAGAATACGCTGTAGAAGATTGGTTCTTGTCAAAAGACAGTACAGTGATCGGGTTATATGGTTTCAAACATAAACCCTATGTTTTACCAGCATTTCTTACCTTAATGGTTTTTTCTTTGGAGTTCCTTAGGAAGAAGTTAATTGTTGAAGATAATAATTTCTTGCTTTTCAAACAAGCAATAGATATCAAGTATCCGTTCACACTTGGCCCATTCACAGTGAAGAACAAAAACGTTGTGTTGTTGCAGCAACCCCCCCCCCAAAATTTTGTACATGTTGGGGCCCCTCCTTTAAACTTTTTTTAGAAAGGCTGCCTTAAGGGTGTCATCCCCAGCTTTTATCTTTGTTTTTTAACAGAAAAATCTTGCCATGAGAAACTCCAAGTCTGCCAGAAGATTTTGTTTCTCAAACAGAAAAACTTTCGTGAAGTCTTCCTCGAAATCGCGCAACGATTTGCTAAAACTCCGCAGTGGCGGAAGCCTTTCGCTTAAAGCTCCCGCAAAAGGACTTAGAAACTTTCGTTGAATAAACCGTGGAAGCTCTCGGGCTATCCTCCCGAAACGGCGGAAACAACTCGCCTCAGCTTGCCGAAAAGGACTTAGATTATTTTTTTTTGAAAAATTGCGGAACACCCCAAGGAAACTGTGCGGAATCATTCATCTTATGTTCCCGAAACCGCGGAAGCTCTCGGCCTATCCTTCCGAAACAGCGGAAGCTAATCACATAAACCACCCGTCTAAGCTTTCCGAAATGAGACTTAGGAAACTTTTCGATTTTTGTTTTGCGGAACAACTCAAGTTTTCCTCCCGAAACGATTGTTAAAAGATTGCAAAAAATTGCTTCCGAAACGGCGGAGCCATTCAAGCTTTCTCCTCGAAACAGCGGAAGCGTTCGTCATAAGTTTTCCGAAAAGGGAGTTAGGTTTCGTTGAAACTTTGCGGAACACTCCAGGAGAACTCTGCGGAACCTTTCAGCATTTTCTCCCGAAATGGCGGAAGCTTTCACCGTGTCTTCCCGCAGTGGCGGAAGCCGCTTGTTTAAAAGATCGCGGAAGAGCTCGAAGAAGCCGCCCAAAACGTGCGGGAGCCATCCGTCTACCTTCCCCGGGGCCGATGAGTGTCTAAGTTTTGAAAATTCGTGAAGTCTCGAAAGTTGTGGAAGGCACTCACCAAAGCCTTCCCCAACCGCGGAAACCTTCACGGAACCATCCCGAAACATCACCGAAACAAACTTTGCGGAACCTTTGATTTTCTCTTCCCGAAACAGCGGAGGCTGAGGGCATAAGCTTTCCGAAATTCTCTCGAGGCCCAGCCGATACTTAGAAACTTTTGAAGTCTCCGGAAGCCTTGTGCGGAAACATTTCCCGAAACCTTCCGAAACGCTAGAGCCTTTTCTCTCCGCTACCGCGGGAGACCGTTTTCAAAGTTTTACGCGCAAGATCATTTGTTGCGGAAGAGGTTCACCTTTCCCTCCCGGCACAGCGGAAGCTTCCGCGCTATCTTCCCGCAAGACTTGAGCTTTGCAGAACGATTGGTCTTCCCTTTCGCGTCGCGGAAGCCTTTTGCGGGAGCCATTCGTCATTGTCTCCCGAAACGGCGGAAGCTTTCTCCGTGTCTTCCCGCAAAAAATGGAAGGAATTCGCAAGTCGGTCCTGCGAACTGGCGGTCGCACGCGGATCGAAATTCCTTGACATGACCTCGGCGTACGACGTATTTAAGCCGCATTTTAAATGCGCCAACAACCAATTTGAATGCCGCACGTGCCTGGTCCATTTAAATAATCGACGGGGGTACGAGCCAACCCATTAAAATTTTGTTTATTGGCAAAACCTTTGGACGCCGCGCGACCGTTCCAGCTCATCTTGCGCAACCACGTTCGCGGCCACCTCAGTTAGCGTTTCTCGTCGGTGCCAGGTAGGATCTTAACCTTACATTTGTCCCTTCTACACGTCATATTGCTATTGGGTTATCTTTCTTTTGAAAATGATAGGCATGGGTTGAATGTCGACGGGCAAAATGCCCGTCATGGGCTGTTTTTGCCCGTCGAATGCGGTCTAAATTCGTATTTCCTGTCGTTGGTATATTGATTAAGAAAAAATGATAATTGTTTTCCCAAGTTCCTGCCGAAGCCCCATAGACTTTTTATGTCCCCAGCCGTAAGCTAAAAACGTAGCCCCGGGTTTTTATAAACCTCAGCCCCGGCAAAACCATAAAAGATAAGGGCATTCGAAATTCTCGTCGGCTCATAAACGTGAAAACAAACGTCTCCTTATTTCGTCGCAGAGTCATTTCAACCCTAACTTCCCCGCCATTAGCCTTTCGAACCGTGGCTAGGATGAAAGTTACCCTTTTCCCCAGAGCCAGACCGAGAGCAAATGACTCCCGCAACACACCTACCGGGCTGAGAGAAAATTGTTGCCGCGACATAACCTATCCTCTCAGGAGCATCCCAAACTCATCCCTTTAGAAGATTCAAATGTTTCAATTTATGTTTCATGTTGAAATAGTGTTTTTTGATTCCTAAATATACAGCTTCATTGTACTTATCTCATTGACATATTAAAACAATGATGCTCTCTGTTAAAATCTCACAGTATTTTGCTCAATATGATGATGACTTGTATATGGGTGCTATTAGGGATAAATCAAAATGCCGAAAGTTGGTAAGAAGAAGGCTAAAATGACAGAAAAGAAGCCTGCGCCACTTAAAACTGAAACTTCACTCCAGGATACTAGGTGCACCACCGGTGTCCTTCCCGAAATCAGATGGGGTGACCTCTATAGAATGATCCGGGACCAAGAGATCCCAGATATGTTGCTAGAGGAAGGGCCGATTTATCTCAATATCAGAGCCTCAGGCATAACTAGAGCCGCTACCCGCCCTGAGCTGTTCCCCTGTGCTGAAGTGATCGGATGGATACTCCAACATGCCGATGCTGGAGGAAGAGTGATAAATGACAGCAGGAAAGTGGCCATTGCCTCATTTCAACCCGCATATCTTGCAACAGCCTACAAATTCCCCCGTGTCCAACAATCTCTGACTGATGAATGGCTGAGCCAGATGAATAACGTCGAGATGGCCAAGAAGCTACTAATGGCAGGCAAACATTTGAGAAAGAAAGGAAATGATGAATATGACGTATAGAATCTGAGAGCTCCTTTCAGATTGATCGCCTTGATGCTGTGCAGAATCTTCGTCATGCCCGATGGCACCGTGTCTAAGATTCAATGGGCCCCTATTATCCACTTTGTGGCGTTTGAAGGAACCGTGTTTGACTGGGCCACTCTCCTGTCAGATAGTTTGTCCTCGATGATAGTGGCTTCTAGAGAAGGATTAGCCTCGAAGAAGGCTGAATTTTTCATGTCCTCATATCTGATGGATTGTATTTTGGCCAAGATAGACTTCCCCAAATTGGGCTGCACATGGGATAAGGCCACCACCCCGGTCTATACTGCTTTCAGGATGTTGTGGGCTCAGAATTACAATCCCAGCTACAAACTCATATGTGAGGGGTTCATCATGCCCCTATATGAGAAGATGTTCAATGAGGAACCAAACTGCCTATCAGAGAATGCTTTGGAAGTCCTTCAGGATTATGGGGATTTTTACTTTTCAGAGCAAGGCACCTACCTCAGAATGTTTGGAGGGACTAAGCCCCCATACATTTTGCCGTAGTATGCCACGGATTATGTAGTCCTTAAGGAAGCGGTAAGAAAAATCTTCCTGGATGGAATTGGGGCAATGCTCCACAAACAGCATAAGGCTTCCTTCCCCCCCCTACCTTTCTGCATAGGTGCTTACAAGTTCTCGGGGGTTGCCTCGGCCGATGAATTTGTTCAAGAGCTGAAAGCCTTCCACTTCGGTGAGGTAATCTTCCACAGGAATGACAAGAAGGGAAAAGTTGCTGAGCACTGTAAGGAGATTTATGCTCACTTCGAGTACTCTCACTATCCTGATGCCGAGGAAGAGGCATTCATAGGCATCAGCAACATGGCTGAGCTACGGGTCTGTCGCCAAGGCACTAGAGTAAGCTCCAGCTCAACCAAGGTCCAGAAGACCAGCCAGCAGCAGGAGAAAGAAGCTGAGGATGCCTGAGCTCAGGAAGAGCTTAGATTAAGAGAAGAAGCAAGGTTACTCCAGGAAGCCGAGGAAGCCAGACTGCAGCGGGAAGCTGAGGAAGCCAGGTGGCAGTAGGAAGCTGAAATGGCAAGAAAGCAGCAAGAAGCTGAAGTGGCAAGAATGCAACAAGAAGCTAAAAATAAAAGCCTGTTAAAAGAGGCTGAGGAAGCCCAAAAGCAGAAAGAGGCTAAAGCTGAGCAAGCTGAGGCAGAAAGGAAGGCGGAAGAAGAGTTGAAAGCAAGGGAAGATGCTCAAGCAAGTGGGTCTGGTGTCCAAGACATGGATATAGACACATCTCAAGCAGGTGGCTCTGGTACCCAAAAGAAGGGCGTGGATCCAGCTCAGGAAGTCCGGACCCCACCTACTGAAGAAGACATAGACATCATAAACCGACCAATTTTCCCGTACACGCCATCGGGAAAACATACGGTGTCCAGGTGGAATGAGTTTGTCTACGACCAGAAAAGGAAAGCAATGGTCCTCAAATCAGAAGAGAGGATCAAAATTCCCTTCCACGAAGACATCGTTACCCACCGAGAGGTCACTGTAATGAAGAATACAGATCAGGATCCCTTTGCTATGGCATCCGCGGTTGTAGAAACAGCAAGAGCATCGCTGGACAATGTGGGTGTGATAGTTAGAGAAAATGTTCTGACAAAGAAGAGAGCTCGTTCACTACAACAGACTGTGGCTAATGAGCAAGCCCAAAGGGATCTGGTAGTAAATAAGTATAATTGCCTGTATGCTGAGCATAAAGAACTAACAGGTAAGTATAACCAGCTGGAAGAGGAAAATGACCAACTGACACTCCAAATGATGATTGTGGAGGCAGAGAAGAATAGGGCGGAAGATAAAGCATCCCAGCTAGAAACAGACAAGCGGACATTAGCTGAGCAGTTAGAGCAAGCTGAGGGTAGAATAATGGACATGTCTCCCTTCCATGAGCTGTCATGCAGCATCCTGAAGCAAGTGTATGACACTCAGGAGCTAATCATTGATGGGGTTTGCAAGCTCAAGGCCATGGTGGTCAGGTTAAAAGAAATTAATGCGGAAGCCCATAGGCTCAAAGCAAAGAATACCCGTGTCAAGGCAAATACCATCAGTCAGATGGCATGGAGAGAAGGAAAAGGGGGTTTCCCCACGCACCTCCCATTTAAATCTGTGGACGGTTTTAATGAGGACATAGCCCTTTTGGAATTTGGCAGGAACTGTGCCAGTAAGTTGATAACCAGTGTGCAAAGAACAACAGATAAAATTAGCAATCTGTACCAAAGGCTCCAAGGGGTACATGGCAAATGCACATTGAGTTTCCCTCAGACCCTGGAGGACTTTCCGGAAAAGGAGCAGCGTTTGTCTCAGCTAAAGGAAGAGCTAGGTGTTCAAACGGAGTATGTGAAAAGGATTGATGTTCTGGCTATTGATGACCTCCAACATTATGTTGGATTGTCATCCCTCCACAACCATCTGCTGAAGGAAATGCATCAAGCTGCAGTAGTAGAAGTTCAAAGCATTGGAGCAGAGATCGGGAAGAATGTAACTTCTCAAAAAATCTTGTTTCCTGCTGCAGCAAACATAGTCATGAGGGACACAGGTGTGTGGTATAGCTACATAGCGGAAGAAGGAAAGAAAGCTGCAGCAGTAGCAGGAGCATCAGCAGATCCAAAATCTTCTCTCCTAGCAGCCACTCCAGCAACCACAATGGGATCGATTCCCTCTTCCCCAGCAGTGGCAGAAGTCCCAGTAAGCTCAATCCCTTCTTCCCAAGTAGAAGCAATAGTAGCATTAGGTTCGAGTGTCTCTTCCGAGGCAGCATCAGCAGCAATTAACTTGGGCGATCCTCTGCTAACAGAAGCTCACGCACAGGAGTGAACTCGCTGATTTCAAAGCACTATCTCTGTTAATTTTGTTTTTTGACTCTCAAATGTGTGAAACGTAGAGACTATGGGATAGCTGTTCCTATTTTCTGTTAAATAATTTCTGTAAAAGAAAGGGAATCGCATTTTGTCTATTATAGGGGAGAATTTTCTGTAAATGACAAGTGGAAGGTGCTAGGTGGCAGCCCAAAGGGCAGATTTGTAATTATAAATAGAAGCTAGGAAGAATAGAGAAGGACTTTTGGTAGGGAAGGAAATTTTGAAACCATTACGAGCTATCTTGTATCGTTTCTGTAAAATGGAATTTTCTAATAAAAGCCACGGGAGATGGACATTTTGCGTGGGAATGTTGGACGGATGTATGTTGGACTATTCTAATGACTTCTGTACCGTAATGTGAGATCATTCTTACTATTTGAACTATTTCTTTGTATCAATGATTTTTGCTCCTTCCTGTGCATACGATTTTCTCTATTTTGTGAACAATGAATGCGTTTCATATTAAATCAGGAGCTAGCTGCTGATATCTTTACCATTGCTGTAGAATTCTCTTTTAGATTAAATGGCTAACTGTTCTTTCTTCAAGATAATTCGTATAGCTCATTGTTCATGCCTTTAATTTGCTCCTTGCAGGGATCTTTAAATTTAATTTCAGTTTGTTTACATTTAGATCTGTTTCTTCGTTCTTGCTATTTAGATTAGATATTTTTCGCTTCTTTCTCTGTTTCATGAGCAATAGATGCGTTTTACATTAAACTGAAGCTATCTTCTAAGATCCTTTTACCTTGTTGTAGCTTTATCTGTAAGAATTAACAGCTATCTGTTCTTTCTTTATGATTATGTTACAGATCATTGCTCATCCCTTAAACGTGCTCCCTGCCAGGATAGGTAGATTTACTTCAGTTTCAGTATTAGATCTGTGATAGTTTTGCATCTAGATTAGATATAAATTAGGCACTTGCATTTCCTAAAAAACATGAAACCCAAAAGAAAGGTGGATCGGGCCATAACCGGTAGAATCGGATTTAAACTCCAAACCCACGGTTGCCGGAACTGCTAACCGGACGGATTCCCTACACCAAACAGGAGATAGTCTAATTGGGACCATCTCTCGGGGAGAATCCCTTGCTGATTGATGCTACGATATCCGAGGCATCAACAGTTTTTGGCGCTAGAAGGAGGGCCTGAAAGTGCATGGTTGATAGGGGAAAATCTCCCACTGCCATAGAAGACACTGAAAACCCGCTTAATGATAGCATTTCAAATAGCCTAGATCTTGGATTAACAAATCAAGAACGCCTCATTCCTGACCATGAGACTCAAGAATCTTTGTACGCTATCCCTTTTACAGAAGTAGAGGATTTAAGAAGACATACAAGATCCTACGTTAGGCAGTTAGGTGGTTTAAACACTGTCAATTTCCTCCCTAAGAAAAATACCCCTAGAAAGGAGCCACAGTATACCCGAGATTCGATTCTTGTTCAAAAGTTTCGAAGACCTTGTGAATCTTACTTTGGAAGAAATCTCAGACACTCTTAACAAGGCAGATCTTGAAAACTCAGAACAATTTTCAGACCAAGAAAACCTTGAAGAACCAATTACTCCAAAGAGTACTCCTCAGAATTCACCATACAATTCTCCACCCGGGTCTCCACATCCAAACATGGTTGTACCTGCTTGGAGAGCAAGGGGAGCGCTGAACTTAGCTGGACCATTCCATAATCTTCCTAAAAACCCAGAAAAGGTCCTGCCTAAGTACGATCCAGGGAAAGCCATTTCGGCGGAAGATCACCTCAAGAGTTTTTACTTAGATCTGAACCTTTTGAACGTACAACATGAAGACGTAGTCTGCAGGTTGTTTCCATATACATTCGAGCCAAAAGTATCATCATGGTACTTTGGCCTACAACCCAGCTCAATCTCTAGTTGGGATGAGTTCGAAAAATGCTTTTTAAAGAAGTACGAGAACCAAAAAACTGTGGCAACACTCATGAAAGAACTCTTATCCATGAGAATGGAAAAGAAAGAAAAGGTTCAAGATTTCAATCAAAGATTCACAACGCTGTTAAATAACTTCAGTGAAGCTAATAAACCAACGGAGGAATCTCTGATTGAATACTATACAACCGCTCTTGATGGACCCATAGCAATGTTCGTAAAAAGGTCCAAGAAAACTACCCTGATAGAGAACTTTGAGGAAGCTAGAAAGGTAGAAGAAGAAGCTGATAGCATTGCTAAACATGCCTTAGATGTAGAACCAAAACCAGCAGCTAGCAAAAAACCTTTGTTGCTCACTAGAGGGAAAGAGGAGCCATCTACGGACATGGAAAACGTGGTCAAAATGATGCAGAAATTATCTAATAAAATCGTAGATCTCGAGAAAGACAAGGCGGCTAGCACATTTAGGAAGCCTTTCAAGCCATTCTATAAGAGAAGGGAAGACGATGATCAAACTCATCCACCAATGAATACTGCCCCTGTCTTAAACTTGAACGAAATCGGGATGGAAAATTTCTGCACTTTTCATCAAGAACCACATTCGGAAAAGAGCTTCCCGCAATGGATTAATTCCATGAGCTTAGTCATGAACCAAATGTTAGATTCTCAGATCCCAGACCAAGATGATCCTCCAGAAGAGTCGAGCCCTGAGTTAGAGGAACCAACCCCGAACACTACTATGGTGTTGTGGGATTGGGTACCTATGACTGAATTAGTAGAAGAAGATCACATAGATAGCTCTCCCTCTACCATAAATGTTGCTACTCGCAGCAAAGTCCCAATCGTGGATCCTGTGCCAGCCACCGTTCCCCATAAGCCTAAAGTTTCAAAAGATCCTCCTAGGAGGCATATACCAATCATCCCACCACAGCCCAAAGTTAACCAAACAGCGGCCAAACAGCCAAGCGCTGACACCATAGTTCAGCCACCTAAGGTCACAACGAGCAAAATAGATCAGCAAGCTCGAATTGGAAACGAATCTGACATAGGATACGATATTATCGAAGACATCAAGAAAGTCAAAGCGAATGTGTCAATATTTGACATGTGTAGCTTGCCCCATCAACGAGACAAACTGCTGCATGTTTTGCAACCTCAGACCAGCACTCCATTAGCGGACTCTCAAAACAGTCCCGAAATTAATGAAGCTAGCATCGGTGGGAAGTCTAAATCTCAAACTTTGCCATTCTTATTGACTTTTGAAATTTTCAACCATAATGTTCACAACTGTTTGGTAGATTCTGGAGCATCCTCAAATGTTATGCCATTGTCAATTTGTAAAAAGACTAATGGGCAGCCTGTTCCATCTCCAGCTCAAATTATCCAATTAGATAGGACTGCTGTCAAGGTTATTGGGGAGATGAAAGATGTTTTAATTAGACTATCAGCTGACCCTAGAGTCTGTCAATTCATTGACATAATGGTGGTCGATATTCCTGAAGCTTATGGGCTGATTTTAAGTAGGGATTGGTCTACCAAGCTAAGTGGCTACTTTGCTACTGATTGGTCTCATCTATGGCTGCCTTATCAGAACAGGCAGAATCAGATTAAAGTTCTTAGGGAACCTCATATGAAGCAAAACGTAACCCAGTTAGAAGAAAAAAATGAGGCCGTAGCTTTCTCATCCTCGGTGCTGGGCAATTACATCTTAGAAATGGATCCGGGTAATTATCAATCTGAAACAATTAGCCATGAATCAGATAAACAGTCTGATCTCCTTCATTTCTCTCAGGCTGATGATGTTGATTGTAACATAGTCAATTTAGTTACTGACGTAGATTACAAAGGAACTAACTTAGTTGAATCTAAAGATATCTTTTGGACATTATACTTTGATGGTTCTAAAACTCTGGAAGGATCCGGAGCCGGTTGTGTTCTAATGGATCCAAAAGGAAACAAGTATTTTTTGTCTTGTAGATTAGAATTCGATTGTACTAATAACACCGTTGAATATGAAGCATTGGTACATGGATTAAAGAAGGCCATTGGCTTAAATGTTAAGTACCTGAAGGTCTTTGGTGACTCCGAGATAGTTGTAAGACAGGTAAGGGACACCATTCATTGTCTCTCACCTCATTTGAAGGGTTATCAGGCTGAGGTATGGGATTTACTTATGCATTTTGACGCTTTCAATATAAAATCAATTCCTAGATTGCAAAATTCTGCTGCTGATTTATTAGCAACATCTGCTTCTAGATTGGTGCCATCAAATAATAAATGCTCAATTGAATTGATTTTCAGGCCTTCCGTTCCTGATAACATCACGAAATTCAGAGTCTTCGATGATGATGAACAAATTATCAGCTTTCTAACGAACGAAGGTAGCTTTCAAGAAGTTGCAATAGATGAAGAAGAGCATGATGCTGATTTGAAGAAGAAGGATGAGGAGAAAGGAAATTTCATTCCGAAGGGAGTAAGATCCCTTGAAATGCTGTTCAATCTTCAAAATAGATTCAAAAGGCCAGCTAATACCAAAACTAATAGCTCATCAATGCAACATGAGTTGGTTAATTTGGGTACCGCGGTAGAACAAAAATTTGTCAACCTTGGCAAATGTTGTTCACCAGGAGAAAGAGACAGGTTCATTAAATTGTTTAAACAATACAAGGATGTTTTTGCATGGACCTATGAAGATCTGAAAACGTATGACGTCCGCATTATTCAGCATGTCATACCAATGAAAGCGGGCGTCAAACCATTTCAGCAGCAGTTGAGAAGAATGCATCCCACTCTAGAACCGCTGATCCAAAAGGAGTTAAAGAAGCTCCTGGACGCTAAAATAATCTTCAAAGTTCAGCATTCTGAATGGGTTGCAAACTTGGTTCCCGTAAGAAAGAAGTTAGGAGAGATAAGGCTATGTGTAGATTTCAGAAATTTAAACAAAGCTTCGGATAAAGATAACTACCCCGTACCTTCAATGGAACAAATCCTACAAATGGTGTCAGGATCCGAATTGTTCTCTCTCCTTGATGGTTTCTCTGGCTACAATCAAGTGTTAGTAGCCGAAGAAGATCGTCTCAAGACTACTTTCCGAACTAAGTGGGGAACTTTCGCCTACAGAAGAATGCCATTTGGTCTGATAAATGCAGGAGCTACATTCCAAAGGGCGATGGATATTTCCTTCCGAGAATTGGGTGGGCAATGTGTTGTTGTTTACTTAGATGATGTGACAGTCTTTTCGAAGAAAAGGGAAGATCATGTTGTTCATCTGAGGCATATCTTTGATCGTTGTCGGAAGTATGGTATTTCCATGAATCCCAAGAAGAGCGTGTTTGCTGTTCCCGAAGGTAAGCTCTTGGGTCATATCATCTCCAAAGGGGGAGTGTCAATTGATCAAGAAAGAGTCCAAGCCATTAATAAGATTCCAATGCCTCACAACAAGAAATCTATGCAGTCCTTTATGGGCACCATCAATTTTGTCCAAAGGTTTGTTCCAGATTTCGCACAAATTGTTAAGCCGTTGCAACAGATGGTGAAACAAAGTATACAATTCAAGTGGACAGATTTGGAGAAGGACGCATTTAGAGATATCAAGGCAGCTGTGGCTAAGGCTCCTTCCTTAAGAAGCCCAGATTTTGATAAGGATTTCATCTTGTATACCTTCGCCTCGGATGACTCTCTCGCAGCTGTACTCGCGCAAAAGGTGGAGTTGGGGGATGAATACCCAATTTCGTTTATGAGCACTGGTCTGCAGGGAGCTGAGCTGAATTATCCCGTGGTTGACAAGCATGCATATGCGGTCTTCAAAGAAGTCAAGCAGTTTAGGCCATACATTCTGAAGAACAGAACTAAGGTCATAGTTCCCCACCTAGCTGTTAGATCCCTTTTCGTTCAAAAGGAATTGGGAGAAAGGAGAGGGAACTGGGTCACAGCTCTGCAGGAATATGATTTGGAATTTAAACTAGCCACGATCATCAAAGGGCAAGGCCTGTGTAAGTTACTTGCGGGAAACTCAACTGATGAAGAGCAACATTGGAAAAATGAAGCTGAGCTCAATTCGGTTGAAGTGTGTCATATCTTCACAGCTCCCCAGTCATGGTATAGAGATCTGGTGCACTATTTACAGCAGGGATATCTACCTGAGCACTGGAACTCTAAGCAAAGAAGGGCACTCCGCTTGAAATCAGCACCTTATCAAATCATTGATGGGATTCTTTTCAGGAAGAATTATGATGGAGTTATTCTTAGATGCCTAGAAAAGGAAGATGCAAACAAAGTTGTCAAAGAATTACATGATGGCCCCGCAGGCGGATATTATTCGGGTGAGACAACAACACACAAGATACTGAGAGCTGGTTATTATTGGCCCACTCTGTTCCGAGATGCCCACACGTATGCACGAAATTTTGATGTGTGTCAAAGAAGTGCTGGGAAGTTACCTAAGGCAGCAGGACCATTGCATCCGGTCGTCATCTCTAAGCCCTTTGAACAGTGGGGTATAGATGTTATCGGAGAAATAAATCCAAATTCTTCGTTGCAACATCGATACATCTTGACGGCTACCGACTACTTCACTAGGTGGACGGAGGCCATCCCGTTGCGCAAAATCAACGAAGATGCGGTCATCTGCTTCTTGAAGGAAAACATCAGAACCAGGTTTGGGGTTCCAATTTCCCTTGTTTTTGATAATGCTACTTATTTCTCGTCTTGCAAAATAAATGAATTTGTTTATGAATGGGGAATCAAGTTGCATTATTCAGCCAATTATTATCCTCAGGGGAACGGATTAGCTGAATCCTCAAACAAGAATCTGATTCGAATCCTTAAGAAAACTGTGATAGAAAACCAGAGAAGTTGGCATGTGGCTCTCCCAAACGCCTTATGGGCAGATAGGGTAACCCCGAAGAACGCTTTAGGTCTCTCCCCTTTCACTCTTGTCTATGGCAAGGAATCCATTCTTCCCCCAAACATCTTGCTCCCATCCTTACAATTATCCCAAGCCTCTCAGGGTTCTGGTAGCCAAGCCTTACAATCCAGGATCAACACCCTGCTTCAACTTGAAGAATCCCGACAAAAGGCTAAAGACCGATTTCATCAACATCAAGACATAGTTAAAAGATGGTTTGATAAGAGAAAGTCTGGCAAGAGAAGCTTTGAAGTTGGGGACTTAGTCCTGAAATGGGACCATAATCATGAATGCAAAGGAATGCATACAAAATTCCAACATCTATGGGTAGGTCCGTACCAGATTTCGGCAAAATTAGGCCCATCCACTTATAAATTGACAAATCTCGAGGGAGAAGAAGTAGCCCTTCCTCTCAATGGCCTCTCTTTGAAACAATACTTCGCATAGTCTCTTTGAGACTTCCTGTACATAAATAAAGTTTTCATTTGTTGTTGCTTTAGCCTTTAGTTGCTTTATTTTCGGCCATTTTATTTCTTTCATTGTCGTTTGAACCTTTGCGACAAGTTTTGTTTTCTGGATGCCCTTTTGGTTGAGTTCCCCGTTGAGGATAAGTCTCTCAAAGAAAACTCATGACCCATGAGTCCGGAACTATGCTCAAATGAATTATGTCTGTTGTCCTCTCGCTGAAATATTCAGAAGGAAGGAAGCCTACTCTGCTAGCCACGCTAATCCTGTTCAAAATAGTAGAGACCTATGACCATCTCCGCTACTATCGTTGGGCTCCACACACTCTCACACGTTAAAGGCATCTCAAGAAGGTTATTAAAGTTGGACCCACGGAAAGTAGCACACCTCGAAGACATAGGGTATTGAAATGACTCCATGCTGCGAATCTAATAGCCAAAATGGCATGTACTCAAGAGTCTAGTTTCCAGAGATTCTTGCCTCAATTAAACCACGGCTGAGACAAAAGCAAAAGACATGTAAAATCAAGAAGGTTGTCCAAAAGGCTCAACTCAAAATGGGCTCCTCTCCGTCCGTGAGGCTTGATCAAATCAATAAAATTTCTAACTCACACAAAAGGACATTATGGATTGAGGAGCCTAAATCAAAGATCATGTCCAAAAGAAAATATCTCTGGAAGGCTCAAACAGCTAAGCTGTCCAAAGTACAAACATCCAAAAGGATGCAAGCAGCATGGGAATGAGGAACAAGAGCAATAATGTCCATGAGAAAGTGTTGCAAATCCTGTGGAGTCCGGCAGTAGTGACCATCTGAAAGATGACCCTCCTAAAATGAATCTCATATATTGGCCCTTTGAGAGTGGCGAAGATGTCTTGGTCAAGGCCCTCCTTTCCCCAATGGCTGGCAGGTAAAGTTCCTTCTTCCCCTCACATGAATTTAAACTACTCAGCTGAGTAGTGCAGCCAAGATGGATGTCTTTGATGAGGTTTCAGACCATGAAGATGAATTTTTTTAGAGATCTGTGTTCGCCAGCGACTCGCCATTGTTGGTGCAGCAACCCCCCCCCCAAAATTTTGTACATGTTGGGGCCCCTACTTTAAACTTTTTTTAGAAAGGCTTCCTTAAGGGTGTCATCCCCAGCTTTTATCTTTGTTTTTTAACAGAAAAATCTTGCCATGAGAAACTCCAAGTCTGCCAGAAGATTTTGTTTCTCAAACAGAAAAACTTTCGTGAAGTCTTCCTCGAAATCGCGCAACGATTTGCTAAAACCCCGCAGTGGCGGAAGCCTTTCGCTTAAAGCTCCCGCAAAAGGACTTAGAAACTTTCGTTGAATAAACCATGGAAGCTCTCGGGCTATCCTCCTGAAACGGCGGAAACAACTCGCCTCAGCTTGCCGAAAAGGACTTAGATTTTTTTTTTTTGAAAAATTGCGGAACACCCCAAGGAAACTGTGCGGAATCATTCAGCTTATGTTCCCGAAACCGCAGAAGCTCTCGGGCTATCCTTCCGAAACGGCGGAAGCCAATCACATAAACCACCCGTCTAAGCTTTCCGAAATGAGACTTAGGAAACTTTTCAATTTTTGTTTTGCGGAACAACTCAAGTTTTCCTCTCGAAACGATTGTTAAAAGATTGCAAAAAATTGCTTCCGAAACGGCGGAGCCATTCAAGATTTCTCCCCGAAACAGCGGAAGCGTTCATCATAATTTTTCCGAAAAGGGAGTTAGGTTTCGTTGAAACTTTGCGGAACACGCCAGGAGAAATATGCGGAACCTTTCAGCATTTTCTCCCGAAATGGCGGAAGCTTTCTCCGTGTCTTCCCGCAGTGGCGGAAGCCGCTTGTTTAAAAGATCGCCGAAGAGCTCGAAGAAGCCACCCAAAACGTGCGGGAGCCATCCGTCTACCTTCCCCAGGGCCGATGAGCGTCTAAGTTTTGAAAATTCGTGAAGTCTCGAAAGTCGCCGAAGGCACTCACCAAAGCCTTCCGCAACCGCGGAAACCTTCACGGAACCATCCCGAAACATCACCGAAACAAACTTTGTGGAACCTTTGATTTTCTCTTCCTGAAACAGCGGAGGATGAGGGCATAAGCTTTCTGAAATTCTCTCGAGGCCCAGCCGATACTTAGAAACTTTTGAAGTCTCCGGAAGCCTTGTGCGGAAACATTTCCCGAAACCTTCCGAAACGCCGGAGCCTTTTCTCTCCGCTACCGCGGGAGCCCGTTTTCAAAGTTTTACGCGCACGATCATTTGTTGCGGAAGAGGTTCACCTTTCCCTCCCGGCACAGCGGAAGCTTCCGCGCTATCTTCCCGCAAGACTTGAGCTTTGCAGAACGATTGGTCTTCCCTTTTGCGTCGCGGAAGCCTTTTGCGGGAGCCATTCATCATTGTCTCCCGAAACGGTGGAAGCTTTCTCCGTGTCTTCCCGCAAAAAATGGAAGGAATTCGCAAGTCGGTCCCGCGAACTGGCAGTCGCACGCGGATCGAAATTCCTTGACATGACCTCGGCGTACGACGTATTTAAGCCGCATTTTAAATGCGCCAACAACCAATTTGAATGCCGCACGTGTCTGGTCCATTTAAATAATTGACGGGGGTACGAGCCAACCCATTGTCATTTTGTTTATTGGCAAAACATTTGGACGCCGCGCGACCGTTCCAGCTCATCTTGCGCAACCACGTTCATAGCCACCTCAGTTAGCGTTTCTCGTCGGTGCCAGGTAGGATCTTAACCTTACATTTGTCCCTTCTACACATCATATTGCTATTGGGTTATCTTTCTTTTGAAAATGATAGGCATGGGTTGAATGTCGACGGGAAAAATGCCCGTCATGGACTGTTTTTGCCCGTCGAATGCGGTCTAAATTCGTATTTCCTGTCGTTGGTATATTGATTAAGAAAAAATGATAATTGTTTTCCCAAGTTCCTGCCGAAGCCCCATAGACTTTTTATGTCCCCAGTCGTAAGCTAAAAATGTAGCCCCGGGTTTTTATAAACCTCAGTCCCGGCGTAGCCACTACCCAGTTTAAACTTGGGACATGCGCCATCGCCCCTGTTCGAACCTCCCGCGAAACACCTCGGCAAGTACCATAAAAGATAAGGGAATTCGAAACCCTCGTCGGCTCGTAAACGTGAAAAAAAACGTCTCCTTATTTCGTCGCAGAGTCATTTCAACCCGAACTTCCCCGCCATTAGCCTTTCGAACCGCGGCTAGGACGAAAGTTACCCTTTTCCCCAGAGCCGGACCGAGAGCAAATGACTCCCGCAACAAACCTACCGGGCCGAGAGCAAATTGTTGCCGCGACATAACCTATCCTCTCAGGAGCATCTTAAACTCATCCCTTTAGAATATTCAAATGTTTCAATTTATTTTTCATGTTGAAATAGTGTTTTTTGCTTCCTAAATATATAGCTTCATTGTACTTATCTCATTGACATATTAAAACAATGTTGCTCTCTGTTAAAATCTCACAGTATTTTGCTCAATATCATGATGACTTGTATATGGGTGCTATTAGGGATAAATCAAAATGCTGAAAGTTGGTAAGAAGAAGGCTAAAATGACAGAAAAGAAGCCTGCGCCACTTAAAACGGAAACTTCACTCCAGGATACTAGGTGCACCACCGGTGTCCTTCCTGAAATCAGATGGGGTGACATCTACAGAATGATCTGGGACCAAGAGATCCCAGATATGTTGCTAGAGGAAGGGCCGATTTATCTCAATATCAGAGCCTCGGCCATAACTAGAGCCGCTACCCGCCCTGAGTTGTTCCCCTGTGCAGAAGTGATCGGATGGATACTCCAACATGCCGATGCTGGAGGAAGCGTGATAAATGACAGCGGGAAAGTGGCCATTGCCTCATTTCAACCCGCATATCTTGTAGCAGCCTACAAATTCCCCCGTGTCCAACAATCTCTGACTGATGAATGGCTGAGCCAGATGAATAACGTCGAGATGGCCAAGAAGCTACTAATGGTAGGCAAACATTTGAGAAAGAAAGGAAATGATGAATATGACGTACAGAATCTGAGAGCTCCTTTCAGATTGATCGCCTTGATGCTGTGCAGAATCTTCGGCATGCCCGATGGCACCGTGTATAAGATTCAATGGGCCCCTATTATCCACTTTGTGGCATTTGAAGGAACCGTGTTTGACTGGGCCACTCTCCTGTCAGATAGTTTGGCCTCGATGATAGTGGCTACTAGAGAAGGATTAGCCTCGAAGAAGGCTGAATTTTTCATGTCCTCATATCTGATGGATTGTATTTTGGCCAAGATAGACTTCCCCAAATTGGGCTGCACATGGGATAAGGCCACCGCCACGGTCTATACTGCTTTCAGGATGTTGTGGGCTCAGAATTACAAGCCCAGCTACAAACTCATCTGTGAGGGGTTCATCATGCCCCTATATGAGAAGATGTTCAAGGAGGAACCAAACTGCCTATCAGAGAATGCTTTGGAAGTCCTTGAGGATTATGGGGATTTTTACTTTTCAGAGCAAGGCACCTACCTCAGAATGTTTGGAGGGACTAAGCCCCCATACATTTTTCCGCAGTATGCCACGGATTATGTAGTCCTTAAGGAAGCGGTAAGACAAATCTTCCTGGATGGAATTGGGGCAATGCTCCACAAACAGCATAAGGTTTCCTTGCCCCCCCTACCTTTCTGCATAGGTGCTTACAAGTTCTCGGTGGTTTCCTCGGCCGATGAATTTGTTCAAGATCTGAAAGCCTTCCACTTCGGTGAGGTAATCTTCCACAGGAATGACAGGAAGGGAAAAGTTGTTGAGCACTGTAAGGAGATTTATGCTCACTTCGAGTACTCTCACTATCCTGATGCCGAGGAAGAGGCATTCAGAGGCATCAGCAACATGGCTGAGCTACGGGTCTGTCGCCAAGGCACTGGAGCAAGCTCCAGCTCAACCAAGGTCCAGAAGACTAGCCAGCAGCAGGAGAAAGAAGCTGAGGATGCCCGAGCTCAGGAAGAGCTCAGATTAAGAGAAGAAGCAAGGTTACTCCAGGAAGCCGAGGAAGCCAGACTGCAGTGGGAAGCTGAGGAAGCCAGGTGGCAGCAGGAAGCTGAAATGGCAAGAAAGCAGCAGGAAGCTAAAGTGGCAAGAATGCAACAAGAAGCTGAAAATGAAAGCCTGCGGAAAGAGGCTGAAGCTGAGCAAGCTGAGGCAGAAAGGAAGGCGGAAGAAGAGTTGAAAGCAAGGGAAGATGCTCAAGCAAGTGGGTCTGGTGTCCAAGACATGGATATAGACACATCTCAAGCAGGTGGCTCTGGTACCCAAAAGAAGGGCGTGGATCCAACTCAGGAAGTCCGGACCCCACCTGCTGAAGAAGACATAGACATCATAAACCGACCAATTGTCCTGTACACGCCATCGGGAAAACATACGGTGTCCAGGTGCAATGAGTTTGTCTACGACAAGAAAAGGAAAGCAATGGTCCTCAAATCAGAAGAGAGGATCAAAAGTCCCTTCCACGAAGACATCGTTACCCACCGAGAGGTCACTGTAATGAAGAATACAGATCAGGATCCCTTTTCTATGGCATCCGCTGTTGTAGAAACAGCAAGAGCATCGCTGGACAATGTGGGTGTGATAGTTAGAGAAAATGTTCTGACAAAGAAGAGAGCTTGTTCGCTACAACAGACTGTGGCTAATGAGCAAGCCCAAAGGGATCTGGTAGTAAACAAGTATAATTGCCTGTATGCCGAGCATAAAGAACTAACAGGTAAGTATAACCAGCTGGAAGAGGAAAAGGACCAACTGACACTCCAAATGATGATTTTGCAGGTAGAGAAGAATAGGGCAGAAGATAAAGTATCCTAGCTAGAAGCAGACAAGCGGACATTAGCTGAGCAGTTAGAGCAATCCGAGGGTAGAACAATGGACATGTCTCCCTTCCATGAGCTGTCATGCAGCATCCTGAAGCAAGTGTATGACACTCAGGAGCTAATCACTGATGAGGTTTGCAAGCTCAAGGCCATGGTGGTCAGGTTAAAAGAAATTAATGCGGAAGCCCATAGGCTCAAAGCAAAGAATACCCGTGTCAAGAAAAATATCATCAGTCAGATGGCATGGAGAGAAGGAAAAGGGGGTTTCCCCATGCACCTCCCATTTAAATCTGTGGACGGTTTTAATGAGGACATAGCCTTTTTGGAGTTTGGCAGGAACTATGCCAGTAAGCTGATAACCAGTGTGCAAAGAACAACAGATAAAATTAGCAATCTATACCAAAGGCTCCAAGGGGTACATGACAAATGCACATTGCGTTTCCCTTAGACCCTGGAGGAATTTCCGGAAAAGGAGCAGCGTTTGTCTCAGCTAAAGGAACAGGTAGGCATTCAAACGGAGTATGTGAAAAGGATTGATGTTCTGGCTATTGATGACCTCCAACATTATGTTGGATTGTCATCCCTCCACAACCATCTGCTGAAGGAAGTGCATCAAGCTACAGTAGTAGAAGTTCAAAGCATTGGAGCAGAGCTCGGGAAGAATGTAACTTCTCAGAAAATCTTGTTTCCTGCTGCAGCAAACATAGTCATAAGGGACACAAGTGTGTGGTATAGCTACATAGCGGAAGAAGGAAAGAAAGATGCAGCAGTAGCAGGAGCATCAGCAGATCCAGAATCTTCTCTCCCAGCAGCCACTCCAGCAACCACAATGGGCTCGATTCCCTCTTCCCCAGCAGTGGCAGAAGTCCCAGTAAGCTCAATCCCTTCTTCCCAAGTAGAAGCAACAGCAGCATTAGGTTCGAGTGTCTCTTCCCAGGCAGCATCAGCAGCAATTAACTTGGGCGATCCTCTGCTAACAGAAGCTCACGCACAGGAGTGAACTCGCTGATTTCAAAGCACTATCTCTGTTAATTTTGTTTTTTGACTCTCAAATGTGTGAAACGTAGAGACTATGGGACAGCTGTCCCTATTTTCTGTTAAATAATTTCTGTAAAAGAAAGGGAATCGCAGTTTGTCTATTATAGGGGAGAATTTTCTGTAAATGACAAGTGGAAGGTGCTAGGTGGCACCCCAAAGGGCAAATTTGTAATTATAAATAGAAGCTAGGAAGAATAGAGAAGGACTTTTGGCAGGGAAGGAAATTTTGAAACCTTTACGAGCTATCTTGTATCGTTTATGTAAAATGGAATTTTCTAATAAAAGCCACGGGAGATGGACGTTTTGCATGGAAATGTTGGACGGATGTATGTTGGACTATTCTAATGACTTATGTACCGTAATGTGAGATCATTCTTACTATTTGAACTATTTCTTTGTATCAATGATTTTTGCTCCTTCCTGTGCATACGATTTTCTCTATTTTGTGAACAATGAATGCGTTTCATATTAAATCAGGAGCTAGCTGTTGATATCTTTACCATTGCTGTAGAATTCTCTTTTAGATTAAATGGCTAATTGTTCTTTCTTCAAGATAATTTGTATAGCTCATTGTTCATGCCTTTAATTTGCTCCTTGCAGGGATCTTTAAATTTAATTTCAGTTTGTTTACATTTAGATCTGTTTCTTCATTCTTGCTATTTAGATTAGATATTTTTCGCTTCTTTCTCTGTTTCATGAGCAATAGATGCGTTTTACATTAAACTGAAGCTATCTTCTAAGATCCTTTTACCTTGCTGTAGCTTTATCTGTAAGAATTAACAGCTATCTGTTCTTTCTTTATGATTCTGTTACAGATCATTGCTCATCCCTTAAACGTGCTCCCTGCCAGGATAGGTAGATTTACTTCAGTTTCAGTATTAGATCTGTGATAGTTTTGCATCTAGATTAGATATAAATTAGGCACTTGCATTTCATAAAAAACATAAAACCCAAAAGAAAGGTGGATCGGGCCATAACCGGTAGAATCGGATTTAAACTCCAAACCCACGGTTGCCGGAACCGCTAACCGGACGGATTCCCTACACCAAACGGGAGATAGTCTAATTGGGACCATCTCTCGGGGAGAATCCCTTGCTGATTGATGCTACGATATCCGAGGCATCAACACACTGCTATTTATATAGGAAAATTATTGAAAGATATGGGATTTGAGACAGACATGGCTATTGAATATGATGCATTAAACATAATATCAAAACGGAGAACGGATCATCGCATCAAAGCGTTGAATCATCAGGGGATTGAGGGAATGTCTGAAAGAGTAAATTGGCTGGATTATAAGGAAGAAATCATTCCAGATTCTCCAGATAAAGAAATGATATTGACAGATACAACAGCAGAGGCAGAAAGCATGATGAATACTGCAATGGTAGGGTTTAAAAGGCCTATACAAGACATAGTGAACATTGAAAGTGAAGAAGAAGAAAAGGGAAAAAACTAAAAATGGATGAGCAACAAGAGTTAATGGCAGTTTCAGAAGAGGAAGGGACAATCGAAGTCAAAATACTAGAGGTCATGGTAAAGGAGTACAGTATTATAGAATCCCCGGTAGAAGATGATGTAAATAAAACACACAATCTGATGGATGTATTTAATGAGCACAGTCAAAATAAACAGGAATCCTCTCGGCAAACCAGTCAGTTATTTCCAAAGGTTAGGAATATATCCAACACTGAAGTCAGTTTATTTACTAGCAGAAATGTCAAAGAAAATTCTATAAAATTTTCAGTTGTTACTAAAGATAAGATCTTAGAGATGAAAGTTGATCTAACAAAAATCAATGCCCCAAATAAAATTTTATTACATAGACAAACAGGAGAGGTTATATACTCAGATTATTTGGGAGCGATCTTAAAGGTAGACAAGTTGAAAATTTTAGTAGATAAATCAAATAACCAGTTGAGACAAGAAAAAACAAAAAATAAGTCTCGACAACAGCAAATAAAAAGATTACAAACATATTTGATAAACAAAGAGGGAGATGCAGCAGCAAATTTACTCAAAGAAAAGAATGACACAATTCAAATGTTAAGGAGAAAGCTGAAAATCCCAAACACTTTGCTTATCCAAGGAGTCGAACTAACAGTACTAGAAAAAGAAAAAGAAGAGTTGTCAAATGAAGTAAAAGATATTACTGCAAAAATGTTGAAGCTCACCGAAGAAAAAGTTCACTGGGAAAAAGAGAAGATTTGTTTGGAAGAGCAATTGGAAGAAATAAAGAAAAGGTTAGCAGAATTAGGTCAGCAACAGGTATATGCAAGTACAGATGAAGATAATACTGGATTGGACAGGCTCTTACAAGCCATGTCCCAGGTAAGTCTGAAAGATGTCGAGATTAAAGAATTGAAAATTGAAGTACAGAAGCTAAAAGAAGAAAATGAAACAAAGGATAAGGAAATTAAAACTTTGCAAACAAGGAATCAGGAATTATCTGATAATAATAAAGGTTTGGTAGCTCATGTAACAGGATAGGCTGCAATGCAAGGTTGCAAACATATTGTATGGGATCAAATTATAAAGGAAGTTGAAAAATTAAGACCTTATCTTGATTATATGAGAATCAAAGAAAAAGTGGCCAAAGACGCTTTTGAAAGTTGCAGAGCAGTCAGAGAGAATTTAAACAGAAAGCCAAAAGAAATAGCACAAAGGGCAATAACTTTCTTAAATAGTTTAACTGAAGCAGATTTGACAGCAATGAATATAATGAATAGAATTTCAGTCATTACATGGGCCAGAAGAATCTTGGGAAAATATTCACATGTTGAAAATGTTGAAGTTAAAGCTGGAGATATACGAGAGGAAGTAATCAAGTTTAAGAAGTGATTTGAAAAATTAATAAAAAAAGGATTCCCTGATTTTTGGGATGAAAAGCATGAATTGATTCCTCCAAATGAATATAAGAGGTTATTGTTTGACATAAGAATGGATCACAAAAAGTTTCAGCATTTGGATCATATGCTTACTGGAAATATTTTAATGGAGAAAATTGTGGAGGACTTTGAAATTTTAAATATGTTGATCTCAATCTATGAGAATCTTCCTCCTGTTTCTTATGCAGGTCACCTTGAAATGCGAGTCCTGGTGAAGGAAATGACCAGTTATGATCTACCCACGGTCGACGAATGGAACTATGTGGATAAATATGGACGGACAAGATATTCTGTCCATTCATAGATACATTTAGAATTTTTCCCAAGTGGCAAAAATGATGTTTTTATTTTAAAAATTTGTAATATTGTTTAAAGACAGTTATCTTTTGAGTTAGGACATTTTCAGTTACTAGTTAAAAGAAGTGGTTATGTCAAGCTTCTTTCAAATTTTGTATAAAAGACAATGAGAGTCATTTTTGAAAGGGTTGGAAACTCTTTGAGAGACAATAAGTTTTGAAGTCAGATTTTGATAGAATAATAGAAAGCCGTACAGTGGAAATACCTATCTTTGGAGACCAGAGATTCATGTGTTGATCATTTTTACAGTCTGTGTTTTCCCTTATCTCTATATGTGCATGTTTACTTTCTTCGTTATATCTTCCATTATGTTCTTCTTCTATGCTTAAATGAACGTTTGAAATAAATCGGGATTCATACTGGTTATGCCTCGTTTTATCGCATTTAAGTATGCATTATTTCTCCAAAGTTGACAATGGATTCATCCTGGTTAGATGCCTGTTGTTGATGGATTATCATTATTTCTTTCTATACCACCTGCAAAATCAAATTGACTGTGATATGGTTGCTATCTTGCCTCTGTGAAAATCTATTTGGTATAAATCTCTTGCTGGCACGTTAGATATTTAAAAGTTGACTCCATACCCAATGTTTCTTGTTTCCTTTTCAACCAAGTAAATCATGTTGAGAAATTTTGAGCGTGTTTCTATATATATTTAGCGTTTACATATATATCATGAGAGAGCCCTCTTTGGTGGAAAAAATGGCTAAGTTTTCTACCTAAAGTTTGGTTTGAAATAAGTTACCTTAGGTGTTATTCTTTTACAACTGGGATAAAATCTGAGTGTTAACACATGGGCTTCCCAAAAAAGTTCTCAATCACAAAATGATGGTGATGTGACTAGGAACAGTATGGAATAAGGGATCTAACTACATGAATGATGTATAAAGTGATGGTCATATGAGGTCATACAGAGTGAAAGAAAATTTCAAGAAACCCTATAAGGTTGGTCTCATGACATCATGAATCATGGTCACTTTTCATAGTTTGAAAAGCTCATGGGACTCATGATTTCAAATATTTATATCTTCCATTCAAGCTATTAGTTTCTGATTTTATGAATTGTAGGTTGGTGGTCTCTCCATACTCTTAATTTTTTCCATTTGAATTTTTAGTTTAGGGATTCCTGGGCTCATGGGAGGCTCTAGAAGAAAGATACCAACTGTCTTGATTTTTAAGTGTTTTTTTGTGACATGCTTGTAGAAAATCATCCAACAAGTACAATGAAGGCACACATCTCAAAAGAATTCCTTCAATGAAACATCATAAATGTCGCTAGAAAAGATGTGAAATGTTTGTAAATTTTATTTGAATAGTTTTGTTCCATCATCATAGGCTTTTCTTTGAAAAATAAGACATTGACTCGTACTTTTTTTGTATAAAAAGCATGCATAGACGAATTGGTTTTTTGTTAAATATAGCCATGAGGGTGAAATGGTGAGAGAGATACTTTTCTACTCTTTGAGAGTAGATCTGGAGGAGTTAAACTGTTTAAGGGACAATGCACAATAAGAGATTCTCAAGTTCCTTAAGAACACCTTGATCCAAGTGGGTGATATTTTGCAAACTAATATCATCTAGTAATGAGATGAAAATGTAGGGGAAGTCATTATGCAAGATTAGAAGATATATATGACCCTTATTGATTTGTATTTCATGATTATCCTACTAATGTATGGAGTGGTAGGTGATATACAACCAGTTTGACCATGATATCTATCCATTGAGGACTTTCTAGAGGCACACTACATGGAGGGAACTATTTTACATGATTCCCCCTGTAATACCCTTAGTTTTGACTTGGAATGTAATTAACCAAAATTATGTAAATGGTGTAAATATGCTAGTGTGAATTCCTAGTGCAGAGCTCAAGGCCAAGGCTCGACTAGTGAATGGCTAGGCATGTATGATGTATATATTTTATTTGGACTGTTTGGTTGGATTTTCTGCTGATTTAGAATATATGTAAATATTATGTGCATGAATAATAAAATCGTCCAACAACAGTTGTGTAAAGAGCACCAAAGGGGCTATGATTCCACCAGAGGGGAAGAGGAAAGGGGGTTTATGGGAGACTAAATCCTTGCTACCCAGTTTCAACCTTAGAACTCACCCAAAATTATGTCATGTTCCTTGAATAAGCCAATTATATCATTTTTTTACTATTCTCCAATCATTGAATGCATGTCTAGGGTTGGTGGAAAAATTCACCTCATGTAGTTATTGAAGCATGGGGATGAATGCACTTTTGTGACAGTTCTGTCATGACAGAAGTCAGTCTATAGCTACCAAGATTCTTTTCTTCTACTGTCAGAAGTTATGTCAATTGTCTTTTCACCATTTTCTCATATCCCTTGGAGTCAACCCTCATTCTCTCATTCTTGCATGCTTATCTACACTATGAATAGCTCTCCATTGCTATCCATGAACTTACCATGTTGTTTTGAACTCAAAAATTCGAATTTGGGGACCATACTACAGATTTGGAAGGGAAAATTGATGGTTGTAGGTGAGCAGAGATGTTGGGCAAGCTAGGAACCCTTTCCCATTGAGTTATGTTGCTTGTAAGTGCTTGATAATCCACGAATTGAAGCTACGGGTGGTTCAATAGAAGCACATATCATAATGGACTTCTTCTATGCACACACTAGAAGCACTAGGAAAAATGGATCTCCCAAGAGAACCGTGGATCGGTGAACGGGATTCCTAAGCTAGAAGGGTGTTGTGTGGGGTAGGTATTGTGGAAGCCAAGGTTGTTGTGGCTGAGTGAGACCACTGTAGAGCTCTGTATAAGAATTTGGCTAAGGATAGAGAGAAGAATGGGTTTTGTCCTAAGAGATAGAATCCTGTAGTTGTTTCCTTTTCCCTGGTGGCCTCATATCCCATCTTGGCGGTGGCCTCTCAGCAGAAAGTGTATATGCTAGAAAGAGTGCCTATGGTTGGGTGGAAAATCGCTCTTACATAGCCAGTTGCTTGGATCTGTGTTGGATAAAGATAAGTATTCTTATGCATTTGAATATGAAATGTTTTTATTTCATGACTGTAATTTTTATGCTTGTATAAATGCATGTTGTGTGTGTGGGGGTCAATTTTATTTCTATTGTGCATGTTATTTACATTTCTGCACACATATTGCATATGTTGAAATTCATATTATGGCTTGGGGTGAAATTTGAAAGCCTGAATTCACTTAATGTCCCCTCTTGATGGTCGGATTGGGTGAGGGGGACGTTACACCCCCATTCATATAGAGGACATAGAGCACCTAGAGACTTAGGCAGTGGAAATAGGGGTTTTCCAAGTGATGGGATTTAGGGGACCCCACAATATTATGGGAAGTTAGATAATGAACATACTTTGGATGAGCGCATATGTTCTTGACCGCAGTACAACACTAGTTGTCTTAGTGTAGTAGAGCACGCAATGGGGAATTTGAGTTTGGTAACTTCATATGTGCCTACTTATTTCATAGGGTGTGAACACTATGACCCCACCATACCATATGATATGTAGGACCTATGTATCCCTAGATGTTGCAATGGAATGATCTCGAATGTTAAATGGTGGGGACAAAACCATGAGAAATGTCTTTCGACCGAATTTATTTTCATAATGGTGCCAAATCCCCATAGTTATCGAAGATTACCCCTATCTAGGGATGAAATACTATAGGGAAACCTAGCTCTACCTCAACCATTGAGCTAGGATTAGGGGGCTAAGGATATGTATGATTAAGTTTGTAAGTTATGTTTACATACAAGCATATATGATATCTAGATTGTTTTATGTGATACTATTATAGTGATATTTAACACCTTAGTGACAAAGACCAGAAGTGGAAACCAAGTTCCTCTTCCACGTCAATATTGGCTCAAAAAAACTAAAAGGGACACTTTACAGAAGGTTGGTTTCTAATTTCCTTGAAGAAAGGAGAAATTGGTTGTTAGTTTAGGCCCTAAAGGGGCGACCAAGGTCATATGGTCACTAGTTTGGAACTAAAAAGGGCGATCAAGGCTTAAAGTGAGGTAGGTATGTATGGAAAAATGCACTAAAAATGAAATTAAAGCTCAATTATGCATGAAAGAGACTTGGTTAGCATGCAATGCATGCATATTGAAATCATCACCCACTCAAGACCTAATCAGATTCTATTAAAAGAGACCCTTTGGGTAGAGATCCAGAAGACTAGATGAAAAAAGATAAGATGTCGAGACATTGAGAGAAATAGCATAAATATTATTCATTATTCGAATCCTTTATGATTGAGGCAAAGGGTGAAATAGGGGAATCAATTGCTAGAGGAGTACAATTCCACAAGCTACAACCACAAGATTGTAAGTGTTGCATTTTCTCCATACCTAATGTAAATCAATTTGTGCCCCCCAAACAAATAACTTTATCACGTGATGTTTGTCAAAGTTAATATTGCTTGAAGTTCATTTATGCATTGTAATAGACTATATTTTGTTGGAATGAGAAATGTTGTTGTTCTTCATGTGTGAAACTGTGCTTAAGGAAGCTCGAGATAAACAAACCTAATTGACACTCAACGGGCATCTTGGGCAAGCATCATCTTAAAGGTGCACTCTTTCTTCTCCCTCAAAAATTCGTCTTGTATTAATGGTGCATGATGAATGATGGAAAAAGTGTAATTCTTTATTTATATATCTGTTGATGAGCTTCACCCATTCACTGAGGAAGACACACCTTACTTTCTAGCATTGTAATGATTTCCCTCACAATAAAATTGTCAACTCCACTGGGAAAGAAATTATTGGAATTTATTCTTGTATATTAGGTGTTGTTTCTTTGTTCATTAGTCTCTATTAGCCTTCTATCATTTAGTCTTTCCTTTGAGCTCAGTTAGGGGAAATTCAAAACGAATTTGAGCAATTTTGCTTGATTTTTTAGGCAATTTTTTCACTCTTGGTCACCCCTATTGGCCCAAAAGTAGTAGCCAGTCACGAGTATAGTCCTGAAAGTATTTACCATGCCCATTTCGCCACCATTTTGGACTGACAATAGAAACTAGGGGTGCAAAAGGGAATCGCTTGCACTCAAATTTGTTTTCTTAGTTTTCTTCTTCTAGTGTGTTTTGCATGTTTGATTTAGAGCTTAGGAGTGGTTAGAATCCTTGTTTCATTACTTGCATGTAAAATACCTTGAAATATTAGGTTGCGTCAAAGTACTCAATTAAAATTCCTTATTTTCATCAAATGCATGTGTTGTTTCATTCAATAGGATTAGTTGCATGTTGTTAAAGAAAAGAATATTATTTGAGAACTATAAGATTGTTTGCATGCATAGTAGTGGTGTGATAAACAAAATAAATAAAAACTTAATTTTCATCTCTAAATCCCTTTTTCGTTATTTCCAAAGCAAGTAACACTACAAGGAGAACACCTTCTAGTGGAGGTTGTAGTTGAACCCCCCCAAAAACATGTCCCTTCTCAGTTTATAATGGAGGTTTCTAGCGGAGGTAGGAAGGTGGAGTTTTTGGCGGATTTTTTTTATCATGCACCTAAACCATTATGGCACACTAGTGTTTCACATGGTTTAGACATAATCGCGTTATTTTTTGGTAACAGTGCATCGATGTTGCTCATTGGTTTAGGAGCATGGGTGCTATATGACCCATGTGGACTGGTGTGATTTTAGCCAAAAACAAATTGGTCCTCCACTTTTGTAATGGTGCATTGGTACTCCTCTTTGGATAAGGTGCACCGGTGTTTGTGATCCTCATTAGTGAAGGTGCAATACTATTCCTGATCCTCTTTGGTGAAGGTGAAATGGTGTTATTTTTAAGGTGTGGGAACATTGGTGCTCCATGACCCATGTGCACCAATATTATTTTGGCCAAAAATATTCGGTGCTCCACTTTTGAAATTGTGCACCAATGTTCCTCTTTGGTCAAGGTGCACCAGTGTTGGTGCTCCTCTTTGGTCAAGGAGCACTCTTTGTTCAAGGAGTGATATCTTGTAGCATTACTTATAAAAAATGTAGGGATTCATGCATGTGCCATTCACCCATCCTAGATGCAAGGTACCGTCAAGATACACAAGTTTCACAACACCTAAATATTTGATTTATGCAACATCAATGAATGGTCCCATCCAATGCATCTATAATTTCCTTGGATGCTTCATAAACTTGATACCATACAATAGCACTTTGTCTCCTTTGGTAAATTGTTTTTCTTAATGTGGAAATCATGCCATGCCTTCTATCACCCTTTTTCTATTGTTTCATGATATTCTTCAAGTTCCATGTGTTCAACAAGTTTTTCTACAATGGATTCTTCTTTTGTTATCTATGTTGTGCTTGCAATGTAAATACTTGTAACTATGAATTCAACAGGAACTACTACTTCTTTTCCATAGACCAATTGAAATGGAGTTTGCTTGTGAACTTCTTGGTAGCAGTCCTGTAAGCCCATATTACCATTGGAATCCACTCATCCCAGACATCCCTATTTGTGCAACAAACTTTGGTCCGACCAGTCTTCAAAATATTGTTAAATGCTTCTACACTGCCATTTTCTTGAGGGTGATATGGAATTATCTTATGTTGTTGAATAAGGAATTTAGTTGTCAATTCTTCAATTGTATTGTTCAAAAAATGCTTTCCTTAATCAATTGTGAGACTTTTGGGGCACCTTGATCCATGTCTCCTGAATGACCAAAATTCAAAGTATTCAAATGTTGAATAGAAGCATGCCATCATGTAGGGATCATTGAGAGATTTTCAGTGATGCTTGTTTCGTGCAAAACTGACTCTAGATGAAGAAGATATTGAGTTTTGAAATTTTGTTCACACAACAATTTCCTAAAAGGGGGTGCCACGTGGCACCACTGAAAGGGTAACACATGGCCTTAATGGAAATGTTGTGGCATCCTCCCAGAGTGACATGTGGTATGTGATATGGAAATGCTTAGTTGACATTCAAATGGCATCCATGTGGCCCTATTACAGGGTTACACATGGAAAGGATATTGTGCATTTGGCATTGACATGAACCAACCAGAGACTGCCATATGGCAGTCTGGTTGGCCCCTATATGGTTTGTTTCACCAAAATATATGGAGGCAGGGAGGATCGAACCCCTGACCTCCCGCCAACCCAACTTATGCCTTACATTCCAACACCTTGCCACTATTCATGTCAGTGGTTCTTAACCACATAGGGTGCCAACTCTATTTAAAGTTGAGTGGTCCGTTGTTTGGAAAAAAGGGTGGGCCAAGGGCCTAGCCCTTGGCTCCATGATGTGTTATGTGAGAAACAATGCAGTCCATGACATAAGGGATAAGCACATGCCCATGGGAATATAAAACAACGCACATAACAGGGATGCCGTAGGGTTTGACCTCAAGACCCTTGCACCATAATATGCGTAGCTTACCACTGTGTCAATGCCTTCGTGCTTGGCCACAGTTGGTGCAAATTCCCTTTTAGGGCCTACATGGGATTGGATCCCTGATTGGGAACTCTCGTGTGGCTTAAAAAAGCTTCGACCACACTATTTAGAGCATGGTTCTAGAGAAGATGAGGTCAGTAGCAGGCACAAAAATCGAGGCAGGTCTGACACGGTTCCTGAGGTGCGTCGTACAATCCGTACATGCATAGACGAGATTTATCTTGAAATATGTGTGAGGGTAGGTCCCAGGAAAAGTATAAGGTGTTTATACTCATTCTTCACAATTTTTCGAGACGGTCACAGTGGTACAGTCTATTTCTACAGTCGACAGTCCAAATTTCTGGGTGTCCTCACAACTCATGTAAAGGGAATCATTTGAAGGAAATTAATAAATTAGTCTCACTAGAAGGGGCCTGGATATGTATTCATTTATGGATGAAATCCATTATTAGTTGTTGTCTCATATTATGGTTTGCATCTTCATTATTCTGTAGCCTTTTTGCTTATGTGCTCTTTAATTTTTCCATTTTAAAGCCTTTTAAAGAACTTAACTATTGAGACATTCACACATAAATATTGTTTAATAAATATACTACAAATTCAAATCATGTTTGGTATTAGAGCCTGCTTAACCATATAATTTTGAGTGTGTGAATGATTACTAGGGGCAAGCTTAAAGCAGGTGAAGGAGAGCTTGTTCCTTTTGATCTAGAAATTGAACGTACAATTTGAAGGACTAAAATGGAAAAGGATGATTCCCATTCAGTGCACGATAAGGATTTCCATAAATCCTTCTACATAATGTTAGATATCGTTGAGAAGTTGTTTGTAGATTATCAAGAGATATTATATAAGAGGAAAAAGATGAAGGAAAAATATAAGGATAATGCTTCAGTGAATCAGGGAAATGGAGAATGCCCTCCTAAACCTCCATATTCACCTTCAAGTTCATATTCAAGTTCTATTGCTGCTTCTTCTTCTTCTCATTCTCATCATTCTAACAGTCATCAGCAAGATGTTGCTAATATGCCATTGTTAAATATTGATGTAAAATTTGATTTACCCATGCTTAACGAACAAGTTAATGCTGAAAAAATTAGATAACTGGATAAGAAAAATTGAAGTATATTGCAGGATCTAGAAACTTGCAAGTGATGAAACAAAAATCCAGTTGGCCACACTCCAGCTTGGTGGCACTTCTCTCATCTGGTGGGAGAGAAAAACTCAAGAGAACCTTCTTACAAAAGGTAAAATTATTTCCTCATAGTATGAGTTTACTGCAGTGTTGAAAAAGCAGTTCTATCTGTTGGGTTATATGCAACAGTCTATGATGGACTGGAAAATTTTTAGACAGAGTAAGGGTCGGAACATGCAAGAATACACACAAGATTTGATAAGGAGGGATTTAGTAATTGGTATACCTATGTATACTCAAGAGACACTTCTTAAATACATAGGAGGATTGCATAGTTACTTAAGACACACAAATATTATGTTCAATCCGACTAACCTGGATGAAGTGTGTGTTCAAGCCACCCATATCGAATCTAAGGGGAAGAGTCCTTTTGATAACTTTTCCAAGAATCGTTTAAAACCAAGTGGAAACAATTTCAAAGGTAAAGGGAAAGGAAAGCACACATCTATTATGAATAAAGGAGGAGATAATCCCACATGCACACATTGTTAGAAAAGGGGTAATGATGTATCAAAATGTTGGAAGCTTCTTCTGGAGCTTAAGCTAGAAAAGTTTCATAATAAGAAGGAATATCATAATACTAGCACCACTTTTCAACATGATTTGGGATCAAACTCTAGAGATAAGACCAAAATTAAAGCCATGAGATTACAAGGTAAAAATACTTCTATTTATGTTTCAAAAATTGAACCTATTCATGATGAAAAGAATAAGAGTGAGTTATTTCACATAAGGGTAATTTCTAAGCATACTAAAATTGATACTTTATTTGATAGCGTATCACAAGATAACTTGATTTTCAAGAGAGATAGTTATAAAGTTGGGTTTAGAAACAAAACCTCACCCCAAACCATATCCACTCGGATGGGTTTGCGAAAATGCACAACTTCAAGTTTCTAAGCAGTGTAGACTCAGTTTTGCAATCACTTATGTATTTATGGATGAAGTTGATTTGGATGTGGTCCCATTGGATATTTGTGGTATCGTATTAGGTAGCCCTTATATTTATGAAAGTAAAGCAATATTTTACAGAGAAGAGAACAACTACCAGTTAACCAAGGATGGTGTTTAGTAAATTGTTCGAGCTCACCGTATGAAAACTAACTTATCTTTGTTTTATGAAAATAAAATGAAGAGATTAGTAAATTCTAGTAATTTTTTTGTTCTCGTGGTTGTTAAAGCTAAATAAGTTGATAAGAATGATGCTTTTAAAGGTTGTGATCCTAAAATTAAAGATGAATTGGTTAAGGTTGTTGGTAAGTATGATGCAGTCTTCTAGGAACCTAAAGGATTACTCCTAAAAAACAAATACAACATGAGATCAATTTGTTGCAAGATGCTCCTCTTATGAATATTGGTATGCATTAGTCTTCAATGATAGAGAATATAGAAATCAAGAAGCAGGTTCAAGAGTTACTTGAGAGAGGGGACATTCGACCAAGTTCCTCTCCATGTGTCTCACCAATTGTTTTGGTATGAAAGAAGGATGATATATGGTAGATGTGAATGGATTACAGAGCTTTGAACAAAATCATGGTAAATAATCGATATCCTCTTCCTCATATTGATGATCTTTTGGATCAGTTATAGAACACAAAATATTTCACTAAGTTAGACTTAAGAAGTGGCTACCATCATATCAAAATCCATAAAAATGACATTTGGAAAACTGCTTTTAAAACTAAATAGGGTTTATATGAATGGTTAGCCATGCCCTTTGATCTTTGTAATGATCCCACAAACTTCATGTGGGTTATGAATAATTTATTTAGGCCATTCATTGATGAATTTGTAATAGTCTACTTAGATGACATCCTCATACTTAGTCGAATGTGGTAGGATCATGTCAAGCATGTTAAGCAATTCCTAGATGTTTTAGAAAAGGAGAAATTGTAATTCAAGATGTCCAAATGTGAGTTTGGAAAGACATATTTGGTTTATTTAGGCCGCATTGTAGGGGATGGTGAGCTGAGGATTTATCCCTCTAAATTTGAAGTCATTCAAAATTGTCCTAATCCAACTAATGTAACAGAAGTTAGAAGATTCTTGGGGGGGGAAAAGCTGGAGGAAGTTCATTGCTGACTTCTCATTTATTTCTTCTCCTTTACATGCTTTGACAAGTGTGAAATGAGTCTTTCAATGGGGAGGCAAAGAGAAGAAGAAATTTGACACTTTGAAAGAAAAGATCAACACATCTCCAATACTTGCATTTCTAGATCTACAACAACGATTTGAGATTGAAACCGATGCTAGTGGTTATGTCATGGGGAAGTATTAATGCAACATAAGAAACCATTATCCTATCATTATGAAATATTTCCTAAAGCATTATATAACTATCCCACATATGATAAAGAGTTGTATGCATTAGTACAAAGTGTGAATAAGTAGAAACATTATCTAATGGGTAAAGAAACAATAATACATATGGATCATCAACCATTACAATATATTCAATCACAAACTAAGCTACAACAATCAACACGCTTCAAATGGAGGGTATTCTTACAACAATTTCACTTGGTCATTAAATACAAAAAGGGAATTCAAAATAAAGTTGCGGACATGTTATCAAGACCTCCAATCAATGTATATGTCATCTTGCAAAATAATCCATTGATTCATGAAAGTTATATTGAACAATATGCTCACGATAAATAATTCAAAGATGTGTATGAATCTTTAATGCATGGCATTCAAACTAAAGAATTGGACTACATGTTCATGATAAGTTATTGTATCATTTTGGAAAACTCTGATTGTTCAACATGCTATTCCTATGAAACTGGGTGTTAATCCTTTTCACCGGAAGCTAACAAAAGTGCACCCAACTCTAAAACCTTAGGTCCAAAAAGAATTGAAGAAACTTTTGGATACCAGGATCATCTTCAAAGTCAAACATTCTGAGTGGTTTTCCAAACTGGTCCGCGTATGAAAGAAGTCAGGAGACATTAGATTATGTGTGTATTTTGGGAACTTAAACAGATCCTATGACAAAGATAACTACCTTGTTCCTCTCATGGAACATATTTTGCATATCGTCTCCATAACTTAGATGTTCTGATTATTATATGGGTTCTTGGGATACAACCAAGTACTTGTGTCCAAAGATGATCACTTAAAAAACACTTTCCAGATGAAGTGAGGTACCTTCGCTTTTCATAGAATGCCTTTTGTTTTGGTGAATGCAGGAGCCACATTTCAATGGGCCATGGATACTACATTATGTGGATTGATCGGCCACATTGTGGATGTGTACCTAGATGATGTCACAGTATTTTCCAAGAAGAGATCAAACCACTTTCATCACTTGAAACGTAACTTTGAAATGTGCGAGAAATATGGGATATCACTTAACCCTATGAAGAGTATTTTTGTTGTTTCAAAAGGAAAATTACTGGAACATGTGATTTGTAAAAGGGGTATATATGTTCATCCTAAACACATAGAAGCTATCATGAGATACCCATGCCCCATAATAAGAAATCAATGCAATGATTTTTGGGGAAGATAATTTTTGTACATAGGTTTGTATTTGATTTTATCGAAATAATCAAAACCCTACAACAAATGATCATGAAATACACTAAGTTAAAGTGGATTATTGAAGAAAAGGAATCATTTCAAACAATCAAGGTATCCATTTCTTATTAGTCTCGATTTCGAAAAGTATTTTCTTATATATATCTCCAAATCTTATCATTCTCTTATAGTAGTGCTCACTCAAAAAGGAGAGCAAGGGGATGAATGTCCAATTTCTTTCATGAGAACTGGATTACAATGTGCTCAACTGAATTACACTAATATTGACAAACAATCTTATGCATTTTTCAAGGTTGTAAAACTGTTCAGAACTTATATACTAAAAATTAGGACCAATATCATCGTCCCTCACCTAGTGGTAAAATCACTCTTTGTACAAAAGGAGCTAGGAGAATGAAGAGAAAATTGGTTACAGCCTTGTAAGAGTACGACTTGGAATTTAAACCAACAATCATTTTCAAGGGTCAAGACCTTTGCAAGTTATTCACATAAAATTATACGGATGAAGAAACTAATGGTTGGGACAATGAACTAGTGTCTATGTGTTTTCAATATACCCATCACATCCTAGTTACCATTGACTCATGGTATTGAGAACTGTTACAATACTTGTAGCACATATACACTTATGAGCATTGGATTCCTAGAAAAAATAAATCTCTCCATCTCAAGTTAGCATCATATCATATTATCAACAACATCCTTCTTCATAAGAATTATGACAAGGTACTTATAAGATGCCTAGAAAAGGAGGATGCAGAAAATGTTCTTGCTGAGTTACATGATGGTCCTGCTGGAGAACACTATGCCAAAGATACCATTGCACACAATATCACCAATGTTAATTACTATTGTATGACACTCTTTAAGGAATCTCAAACCTATGCCCAAAAATGAACCATCTGTCACAAGTGTGTCAGAAGAGAAAAGAAACTAGCATTTCTCTTACATTCGGTAGTCATCACAAAACCATTTCAGCAATGGGATTGGACATCATAGGTGAAATTAATCCCAACTCTTCGATGCAACATCGATATATCCTCACATACATATATTACTTCACAAAGTGTACAAAATTGTACCACTTTGTAAGATTAATGAAGAGCCAATCATCAAGTTCCTAGAAGAGCACATTGTTACCAAGTTTGGGGTTCCAGTTTCCCTTGTATTTGATAATTCTTCATATTTTTCCTCACTAAAATTGAATGATTTTTCTTTGGAAAAGGCATTAAACTACATTATTATTCCAAATATTATCCTCAAGGGAATGGGTTAGCTGATTCCACAAATAAAAATCTGATTAGAATCTTAAAAAAATGGTAATTGAAAATAAAAAAAATTGGCATAACACTCTCTTGGATGCCCTATGGCTTACTTATTCACTCCAAAGAATTCCTTAAGATTTTCACTGTTCACTCTTGTTTATGTAAAAGAGTCCATCCTACCCCCAAACGTTCTCCTTCCTTCCCTACAATTATATCAAGCTTTGAGAGGATCCAATTCCTATACTATTCAAGACCGAATCAACACACTACTAAAACTTGGAGGGGAGAGGGAGAAGGATAGGAAGAAGTTTTCCACTCACCAACATATAGTGAATAAGTATTTTGACACTAGTCATGCGAAAAAGAAGGAATTTCAAGTGGGATATTTGGTCCTAAAATGGGACAATCCACATGCAGATAAAGGGAAACATACAAAGTTTCAATAGCTATGGCTTGGTCCCTACACGATTGATGAAAAGCTTGGCCCCGACACTTATAAATTGTAATATTTAGAAGTGGAGGTTGATTCCCTCCCTGTGAATGGCCAAGACTTACAACAATATTTTACTTAGGTTAAAGGGGGAAACCATTCTTGTATATAATTAAATGTTTTCTCCTTGTTTCTTTTTCTTTCATACTAGTTTGTTATTTTCATTCCCGTCTTATTTACCCTTTGTTCATTTTGGTTTCAATAAAGCTAGGTCTAACAATTAGAGTGTAAATTAGGAGAGTGTCTCGTTTAGTGATTACTATTAAAGACCTCTCAACCTATTGACAAGCTTATGCATTTTACAACTTGTAGGGAACATTATGATGTATAGGGTACTCTCTTTTAGAGTGAGGAGTTAATTATGTGGTTCCTAGTACTATCATTTGAAAGGATCTCACCCCATTTTCCAACATGCGAAATGTATATGAACCATTGAGGGAGGTATCAAGGATATCAAGTTAATAACAGGATTGAAATGAAAATGTGCTTAGGAAATTTTTCTCAGTTTCTCTCTTAGAGCTCTATACACTTTACCATATAAATTGGCTCTATCTTATGATTTCTTACAAAAGCTTGACCCACGGGAAGGAATCAAGACTTGATGGTGCATAGAAAATAAAAATGAATCTATACACTATCTCATGCATGTAAAAGGATTATGAGTCAACTCCCCTATCGAAAAGCACTTCTAAGAAGAAATTTATCTATTGGAACAAACCATTTTCATACACAATGAAAATATATATGCTAGAATGGGACAAGAACACTCAACTATAAAATGGGTGCAAGAGACAATTGTGTCAATGTTATGGACGCATGATAGCATAAAATCTTTATGTGTATGGTAAGAGGACATGGAACACCCATTTGCACTTGTCTAACATTGTTACTTACCTAGTGGTGTCATGCCTCAAATAAGTGTCAAGGAGACCAGCCTAGGAAATGAACCTTATAACTCAGCTCTTAGAGAGTAGTTGTGAAATTCTAACTTGATATATTTTTTGTTAGCACTTTAATAGTAGGTAAAATAATGATATATACTTATTGAAATCCACTTTGATCTTCTTGATGCCTCATCTCAAGTTTCGAAGAAGTCCATTTAATATGAAGTTAAGATGAATGATATTATAACTCCTATACACAATCATCTATGGATCACCGACCAAATGTATGTCAGATAATGCTATCAATACAGTGACCCAGTTGGGATATTGGTATCTGATGGAGGGAGGTACTTATTTGTGAATATATGGAGGGTTGAAAGCCCCGTACATTCTTCCAGAGTACATCATAGGCCATATGTTCCTTAGGTAAATTGCATGACATACATTCTAAGATGGGATTGCGGCTGCTCTAGCCGGGTTGGAGATTCTGAAATCCTCTTCTAGGAATTTTAATTCATTTTTCCCATTCTTCTATTTTGATTCATGTCTACAATATTTCATTGGGAGCAATGTTATCAATGGAGAAGATGACCTAGTTTTGGTATGGAGTATGGAGGATTGTGTTGTGGTGGATTGGGATGAGTCTCACCACTCTTAGGCACCACTCTTGGGTCAGATTTGGTGTTCTTTAACCCTAAAAAATAAAAACTATAGAGGATACACAAATATTTAAGACGTAATAATTTAGAAATTATAGTGCAAAATAGGAAACATTATAAAATAGAAAGATAAATATTGTTGGAAATTAGTCTTTTATTATGAGAACAGATTATGGGAACAATGTTAATTCACCTCTTAAGGTTTGGATACCTCTCACTTGAGTAGACCTCCATTGTAATAATTCCCAATAAATCCCTTCATGTCCTCATATATATTTAAATAGGCGGGCTAGATCCAAAACTACTTGACATGGTCAAATAATTAATAAGTTCTAACTTCCTAGTGTGTTTTAATTAATAGAGAGATCCATTTTACATTGATTGTTGAATACTAACTACTAAACCTTATTCCAAAGAGATGGTCGTATGTAAATCATGGTTAAATCCTAAAGTAATCCATCATTTGGGTTCTTTTTTCGACGAAATGCCCAAATTTTTGTTGAAATTTCATTGAAATTAGGTCATCGAAAGTTCAACAACAAATGTCGAACATTCGACATCGGAGTCCGACTTCCCAACTTTCGTCAATCTTAGACAAACATAGAAACTTTTGTCAGTCTTACGATTACCTTTCTGTGATGACATTTCCAATGTTTTTTCACAAATTTCATCACAAAAATGACCCAAATGTACTAGAGGATCCTAACATGCCCTTCCCCTTCAAAATCAATGTTGTCATCAACATCGAAGTTAAGGAAATTGTTGTCAACTTTATGTTGGTTCCCAAGAGGCATATTATGGCATCATATATTTCCACTAGATAAAAAATTATTTGAATATTGTGCACCTACACAATTGTTGTTCCCTAGAATCCAAGACTATTATCGGTTAAAGCCAGAATGGAGCCTTCAAAATCCAGTTTGGGTAACCTAGTCTACAATTTACAATAATACCCCACTAATTTTTTTAGGCAAGAGACATGAAATATTGGGTGAATCTTGGAGTGATCTGGTAGAGAAAGATTCGAGGCCACCCATCCAATGGATTGGAAGATATTGTAGGGTCCATATAAATTTGGATCTAGCTTCTTATGAAGACGATACTCAAAGTATGTTTGTTTATAAGATTGGAGTTGAAGGAAAACCTAATCCCCCAATTTAAAGGAATGATAAAAGTGACGTTGATATGCATATTGCTCAATTCCATTTTGATCCATAACCATATTTTCTTTAAGGGTGTAGAGAATAGATGCTCTAGTGCAAAGTGTGTTGTCCACAACCTGAAATCTAGAGGTACCTAGTAAATATGAAATCACTAATGAGGGATTTTGTCCAACACTACTTCATATGGTGTCATTTTGGTGTATCCATAATATGTGGTATTTAGAGGAAGCAATTGGATCCAATGGTGTGGCCTATCCAATGCAAAGCATCTCAAGTAGGTTCCGATCATTTATTGATCACTTCCATGTGGGGATGATAGGATGTGTTTAGATTCATCTAGGTACCTTGAAGTTTAAACAATGCCTACCAAAAATCATAGGTGAAGGTAGGGTCACAATCAATTACAAAAGAATTTGACATTCCATGGAGCTTAAAAATATGATCCATAAATACTTGTGCCACCAAGGATGGTGTAAAATATTGTGCTAAGGCACAAAAATGGGAATATTTTGTCAGTTAATCGACTACCACCATAATGACTATTTTATTTCCCACCTTAGGAATACCCACAATGAAATCTATAGAGATGTTTGTCCATATATGGTTGGGAATTGGAAGTGGCTACAAACAACTAGGTTACTACACTATTTTTCCCTTATACCATTGGCAAGTGTCACATGCTGCAAGAAAGTTGTGGATATCTTTTTTCATGCCTTCCCAAAAGAATGAGTGCTTAATTTATATACATTTTATGAAAACTCAAGTGGCCTATTGCGGGTGATAAATGTATCTCCTCTAAGATTCATGGTTTCAAGGATGAATCCAAGGTGGTAAAAATGTGCTCCTTATACCTCCAGATATTATGGTACCATGTATACTTGGGAAAAGGGTTCATGTCTTCTTGTATCTATTTGTTGAGGTGTTGAACTATGTCTTGAGACAATAATTCTTGACATTCTTCAACGATCCATCATAGAACTGGTAAGGGCGAGGTGAAGAGAGAATCCTCCTCTTCAAATTTCCTAGACAAAGAATCTTCCACTACATTATTGTGTCCCTTATTAGATATGATATCATAATCATAACCCAACATATTAGTTCCCATTTATGCTTCTAGGGTGAGGAAAACCTTTTTTCTAGGAAATACTTGAGACTATGATGGTATGTCTTGATCTACGAATGTTGGTTGATTAAATATGGTCACTATGCCTCAATTATTTGAAGTATATCCATCATTTATTTTTCATAGGTGGACTTGCCCAAGTTCTAATCACATATTTTTTTACTGGTGAAGTCTAATGGAAGTATTTCTTACAATAATACCACTCCCAGGCCACATATAGCTCGACATCAAAATCTAAAATGAAAGTCTCGGTAAAATATAACATGGATAATTGTTAAATTTTGAGCATTAATTCACAATACTCTAGGATCTTTACTGAGAGAATAACATATACAGTATATCAACGCATAACAATCACAATACGCATGACAAGCATCACAAGAATCAAAAGCATGAGAGACAAGAGACACAGAGTTTCCGTGGGGAAAACCCTAAGGTGAAAAACCCCACAACTTCCTCAAAGATAGAGAGAGCAATGGCCCAACCAAAGTACAACCAAAATACACTTGAGATAGTCTCCTAGAGTAGATGATCCTCCTCCTCACTAGTGCGCCACTTTCTAAATGAGAGAAGTGTGTCTTTCCGAATGATTCAAATAGAGATCTCCCGATCTCTATTTATACTTAACCTGTTTTCCCAGTTACACTATGGGGTCGACTTGTCTATCTAGATACATCCATAATATAATATATATTTCAGGGCCGACCCCACACATGGTGGTCTAATAACCCATCAACAAGTACACACACTTGCGACACTTGTCAATCCACATGATGACACTTCCTTATAGAGGAATAACACATCTCTTATAAGGGTACAATAAATATATATGAAATGCATAGATGAAATACATTCCAAAGTTACATATACATCAACACTCCCTCTTAACTAGGAAGGTATTTCTCGACACAGTTCTGCTAGACAAGTCTTCTTCTCAGGATCATCGTCATCATCATCATCATTGCTGCTGCTATCTCAACCAATCTCTGACTCTACTCGTCATAGGAAGTTCTACAGAGCCAGTCCTTTTTCATACTGGATGCAGGCCCACCACCTGCAAGTCTTCGTCATCACTGGCCATACTGTGGAAATATCAGGACTTATTACGTGCGTCACAAAACCTTAAAAGAGTCTCTTGACTAGCAAGAACCCTAAAGAGCATCTGAGGCCTTTTTCATCCTGTCCAGATCTCCAGGACTTATTACATGTGACCCCACCATAAAACCTCGAAAGAGAATCCCAGGACTGATTACGAGCACAAGGCTCAACCTATCGGATCTCCCAGGGCACAAATTACATGTGGTCACCACAAAACCTCGAAAGAGCATCCCAGGACTGATAACGAGCACAAGGCTCAACCTATCAGATCTCCCAGGGCACAAATTACATGTGGTCATGGGAAAACCTCGAAAGAGCATCCCAGGACTGATTACGAGCACACGGCTCAACCTATCGAATCTCCCAAGGCACAAATTACATGCCATAAGACAAAACCTCAAAAGAGCATCTACCAGATATCCCAGGGCACAAATTACATGCCATAGGCAAAACCTCAAAAGACTATCTGCATATCTCCCAGGGCACAAATTATATGTCCTCCCAAGCAAAACCTCGAAAGAGCATTTGCCAGATTTTGCAGTGTACAAATTACATGCCATAGGAAAAACCTCGAAAGACTATCTGCAAATCTCCCAAGGCACAAATTATATGCTTATCTGCACAACCTGTTCCACGGCCACAGAGTATCAACCTGATACTCACCATACATCATCCTGATGTACACATGATCATCCTGATCATCATCACTACAACATCCTGCTGCATGTCATCTGGAGCAACATCCTGAAGCTTGTCATCCATGATCATCCTGATCATACATTGCATCTACCTGATGCATACCAAGTATCTACCTAATACATATCATCATACATGATCCACCTGATCATACAGTGTATCCACCTGATACAAATATAAATACATGATACATATCAACATCCATGATCTACCTGATCATACAATGTATCCACCTAATACATATACAGATACATGGTCCAAGCATCCAACATGATGCATATACAAAATACATACACATGATCCAACCGATCATATCTAGCATCCAACATGATGCGTACATACATATAAATATAAATGATCCAATTGATCATATCCAGCATCCAACATGATGCATACATACATATATAAATGATCCAACTGATCATACAAAGCAGAAACCAGAACATCATCCTGATGCTCATCATCCAGCGCTTACATCCACAGCCATGTGAAGGATCCTCCTTCCAACATGCATGGAATGGCTTCAGCAAATGTGTCCATCACTTCTTCCTTGAAGTGTCATCAATATGAAGAACACCAAGCCTCTCCCTAAAGTACTTGAACTTCACCCTGGCTAGTGGCTTCGTCAGCACATCTGCAATATGCTCATCCGTCGCAACATACAGGAGATTCACAGCTCCTGTCTGCACCATATCCCTGATATAGTGATATTTGATCTATATGTGTTTCGTCCTGTCATGAAACATTGGGTTCTCGGGAAGCTTCACACAACTCTGGTTATCACAAAAGATACCAATAGCATCCAACGGGAGATCAAATAACTCAAATAGTAGCTTCCGTAGCCATACTGCCTCACAACTAGCTGAACATGCTGCAACATACTCTGCCTCAACTGTACTCAGTGCTATGCAGGACTGCTTCCTGCTAAACCAAGAGATCACACCTGATCCCATATTGAAGCAGCACCTAGATGTGCTCTTCCTATCTGTAGCACTTCCAGCCCAATCTGAATCAACATAACCCTGCAGGTTAAACTTTTGATTCGCTTCATACTTGAGCCCATAATCCAATGTACCCTTCAAGTACCTTAGAACATGGTTTATAGCAACCAAGTGAACACTCCTCGGATCCGTCAGGAACTAGCTCAATGTGTTCACCGCAAAGAAAATATCTGGTCTCGTGTTCGTTAGGTACATCAAGGACCCAATCATCTGACTATACATAGAGACATCAGCTGGCTCAGATGAAGCATCACATAAAAGATTTAGATTCGATGCCATAGGTGTGGCCATGGCCTTGCAATCCATCATCCCAAATCTCTTCAGGATATCTACTGTGTACTTCCCTTGACCAAGGAAGATCCCACCTGCACTCTGCCACACCTCCATACCTAGGAAATAATCCATCATTCCCAAATATTTCATATCGAATTCGGCAGCAAGCTTCCTCTTAGTATCTGCAATCAATCTATCATCTCCTATTACAAATAAGTCATCCACATACAGGAGTAGAATCACAGGATTCCCTTCCTCAACCTTGTAGTAAAGGTTGGAATCTGCTTTACTCTTGGTAAAGCCCAAACTAGATAGGAAACTGTCCATCCTACCATACCAAGTTTTGGGAGCTTGCTTCAAGCCATACAAGGCTTTTTTCAATCTGCACACATATGACTCCCTGTCATGTATTTTGAAACCGAGTGGCTGCTCCACATATACTTCCTCTTCAACTACACCATTCAAGAAAGCAATCTTGACATCCATCTGGTGTATTTGTTAGAACAGTAACCACACTTAGTACCATAATCCATAAATTTTTAATTGCCCATGTGCTGAATTAAACCATGTTTTGGATTAAGTGACTATAGTTGGTCAAAAACCCACTTTGAGAGTGTTCACACCCACTTCTGAGCAAACCAGTTCACCCAGCCTCCAGTTTTGTCCACAAGTGCGCCCTCATTTATTGCTGGTGCGCCCTCTCTCCTTGTTTTGGGGAATTTAGTTGACCAAGGGCGCTAGGGTGGATTTTTGCCCACTTTTGGCTAGATTTGGAGCATTTAATGCTCCCTTGGGCCCCCAAACCTCCTCTATTTGCTCACCCACGCCTGCCTTGAGATAATTAATGACTCAGCATGCTTCAGCCACCTCCACACCAGAATTCGTAGCTGTTTGGGATGATTGGGATTGAGTTGGACCCACCTAGGGGGGATTGAGGCCAATTTGGCATTGATGACTTGTACACTCAGCTTGAGCCACCTAATGCTCTCGATTTTCTCATGGATGTAATAAAAACCTGTTACTAACATTTTCACATGTTAGACAGTCAGTTAATCAAAGATTTGAGCATACATTGTGTGTAAATTTATCTCTTTTTTCAAGTTTTTCCACTGTATTTGCAAATTAATTCGATTTTGTGAGGTTCTCCATAGCTCCTCGATCTACTGTGATCAAAATACTCACATGGTATTAGAGCCATCGTGGAGTTAGTAAGTTGCAGGCCAACATTGAGCGTTGAACTGCATTCTAGAGAGGATTTCCAGATAAAAAATGAGTGTTTTTTGCAGGTGTTTCAGTAGTTTTCTCACCATTAACGCAGCAGTCATGGAAGCAAACCAAATGTTGCTCACACCCTTCAATTTTTTCGATTGGAAGGCTGAGATGGTTATCAAGCTGAGATCTAAGGGTCTCTATAGAGTAACCATGGGCACAGAAGTGGAGCCAAATTCTGCTGTGGAGAAAGCAAAGTACTACAATCGACTTGATGAAGCTTATGGATTGCTATGCCTGAGCATTTCAAGGGAACTCTTGTTTCATACAGACAGTTTGACAACTCCCAATGAAGTATGGGTGAAGCTAGAATCACTCTTTGGGAAAACTGATGAACTGAGAGGCCACCAGCTTGAAAACGAGCTCATTAGCTTGAGCCCAGCGCATTTTGAAACCATCCAGGATTTCTTCACGAAATTCAAGTCACTGGTGCTTCAACTGCAACAATGTGGAATTGTTAAGAAGGAGGAACAACTGATTCTGTCCATCCTTTCGAAGCTAGGCCCAGAGTTTTCAGTATTTGTTAGCACATTTCACTCAGCCAAAATGACCCTTCGAAATTGGAAAATTCCATCACTAGCTACCTTCATGGAGTGTCTCACTCAGGAGCAGGATAAACTAGTTCAGATGGGCACCATAAAATCAAAGGACCAAGCATTGGCAATGGGTGTTTCAAATGCAAGCAAAGGAAAGCAGAAAGCCAAGAATTCGAAGCAGCAAGAGAAGAGGAAGTTTGACAAGACCAAGTCTGCAGATGGGGGTTCGAATCTGTCAAAGGAGAAGGACAAGAAGGGAAAGGAAAAGACCAAATGCACCTATTGTCATAGGGGATGGCATCCAGAGAGCTCATGTATGAAGAAAACCATTGACTCAATGGCGCAGCTGCTGGAGAAGAACAACATCCCAGTCCCTGAGGGCGCAAGGAAGAAGGAGAGCACCTCAAACCCTGACAATAAGGAGAAGTGTCATGCTTTGGTAGCAGGTACTTCGAATCCCTCTTCCTTCATCATTGATTCAGGAGCTTCCAGACATATGGTTTCATCCAGAGAGCTCTTCTCCTCTTTGCATTCGAATGGTGGCCCAACAGTTCGAATGGGAGATGATTCAGAACTCCAAACCAAGGGGATTGGTAGGATTGACATGGAGCATGGCTATTTCAGTGATGTGCTCTATGTACCTTCATTGGCTGCAAATTTGCTATCAGTCTATCAAATGACCCATACAGGAGAAGCCAAGAGAGTGACATTCACTCCAGATTTGGTAGAAATCTCAGAAATCTCCTCAAATCAAGTTGTGGCTGTAGGATATGCAGATCATGATGAGAGAATGTACAAATTCTCAAATTTCATTCCAAATTCTAGTGACCATGCTCTTGTCTCTCATGCCAACGAGACCTCCAAGTTGTGGCATGAAATATTTGGCCACATGAACTACAAATACCTCCAGCAATTGCACAAGGACGAGATGGTGGAAGGGCTTCCAGAAATCAGATCATCAAATGGTGCATGCATTGGGTGTGTAGTTGGAAAGCATCCTGAGCGCAGCTATGAGAAGGGAATGGCAAGGAGAGCCACTCAACCACTTGGATTGGTACATTCAGACCTCATTGGTCCTCTTCCCACTCCATCATATGGTGGATCAAGGTATGTACTTACATTCATAGATGACTACTCTCGATTCTACTGGGTTTACTTCCTTAAATTGAAGTCAGAAGTGTTTGAGAAACTGAAGATTTGGAAAGCCCTAGTGGAGAACCATAGTGGTCATAAGATAAAGATCCTTAGGACTGATAATGGAAAGGAATATGTGAATAATAACATTCAGCACCTTTGTGAGGAATGTGGCATCCAAATGCAACATTCAATCCCCTACACACCTCAGCAAAATGGTGTGGCAGAGAGGAAAAATAGATCTCTCAAGGAGATGGCTACTTGCATGATTGAAGCTAGGGATCTAAGCCCTAAGCTATGGGATGAAGCCATCAATTGTGCTGCTCATATTCAGAACAGAGCCTTTCACAAATCAGTCAAAGGAAAAACCCCCTATGAGGCATGGTTTGGCCAAAAACCAAATGTGTCAAATTTCAGGATTTTTGGGTCTAGAGCATGGGCTCGAATTCCATCAGAAAAGAGGAAGGCTTTGGAGCCACAGAGCAGGGAATGTATCATGGTTGGATATGTTGAGGACACAAAGGGATGCAAGCTCTTTGACACATCCACACTTAAAACTTTCATTGAGAGAAGTGTGCAATTCGAAGAAGAACCAATTCCAGATTTTGAGCTTGCACCGGGGGAAAGCTCCTCTCCTCCACACCTCAATGAGATTAGTGATGATTCTACCTCTGATTTTTTTGATATTGCTGAAGATGACATGGCTGAATATGACATTGCTGTACATGAGTCACCATCAAGGCCCAAGTGGGCTGAAAAAATCATAGAAGCTGCAGGTGAATTGGCAGGCAATCCCCAAGAGCCTAGGAAGACTAGATCCCAAACAATCAATGCTTCCTTTGCAAATGAGAGTGAGCTTGCTGATCACTGTTATATGATGATTGGATCTGATCCAACATCATATCAGGAAGCTCATCATGATCCAAGGTGGAGAGCAGCAATGCAAGAAGAATTCCAATCTCTCCAAGAGAACAAAACATGGGATTTGGTGCCTCTTCCTCCCAAGAGGAAACTAGTGCAATGTAAGTGGATTTTCCGAACCAAACCTGTTGCTGATGGTTCTGATCTGAAATATAAGGCTAGGTTAGTGGCTAAGGGCTACTCACAAATCCATGGTGTGGATTATACAGAGACCTTTGCACCGGTTGCAAAGATGGACTCAATTAGACTAGCTCTAGCCATGGCAGCTAGTAAAGGTTGGGAAGTTCACCACATGGATGTCAAAAGTGCATTCTTGCATGGTGAGCTACAGGAAGAGATATATATGCAGCAGCCTGAAGGATTCCAAGAGGATCCCACACTTGTATGCAGGTTGAAGAAGTCACTCTATGGACTCAAGCAAGCCCCCAGGGCTTGGTATGCCAAAATGGATGCTTTTTTGCTCTCAATTGGTTTCTGTCGATGCAAGTCTGATCCAAATGTTTATTTGCAGCATTGTGATGATAATTTGCAGTTCATTGTACTGTATGTTGATGATCTCTTAATTACAGGGAGCTGCACCAAACAAATTGGCTCAATTAAAGCTTCTTTGCACAATGAATTTGCCATGAGCGACCTAGGATTGCTAAGGCAATTTTTGGGTTTGGAAATTGAGCAATCTGAGACAGGTATATTGCTGAGTCAATCTAAGTATGCTTCAGACCTGTTATTCAAGTTCAAAATGGCTGAATGTAAGGAAGCCAAGTGCCCATTCCTTTCAGGCATAAAACTAGGTGAATTTGAAGACTCTCCGGTGGTGGATTGCACTCTCTATAGGCAGCTAGTTGTAAGTTTGTTGTACCTTACACATACAAGACCTGATTTGTCTTATGCTGTAAGTGCTGTAGCAAGGTATATGCAGCAGCCACATGAGATCCATTGGAAGGCAGCCAAAAGGATCCTTCATTATGTCCAAGGAACAAAGAGCTTCGGGGTACATTATGCAGCTGGTTCTTCACTTCAACTAGCTGGATTTTCTGATTCCGATTGGGCGGGAGATGCCATCGATAGAAAGTCCACTTCAGGTTTTGTGTTTATGTTTGCTGAAGGTCCTATTTGCTGGTCAAGTAAGAAACAGCATACAATTTCTCTTTCATCAGCAGAGGCCGAGTACAGGGCAGCAGTGAACGCAGCCACACAGTGTGTTTGGTTGCAAGGCATTCTTCGGGAGTTTGGTGTTGCTATTGATTCTCCAACCAATATTTGGGTGGATAATCAAAGTGCCATCAAGATATCTACTGATCCAGTACAGAGGCAGAGAACAAAGCACATTGAGATCCACATGCACTACATTCGGGGCTTGGTGCATGACAGGGTGATTTCACTGCAGTATTGCCCATCCACCGAGCAAACTGCTGATATTTTCACCAAGTGCTTTACTGAGAAGACCTTCACTCACCTGAGAGCTTTTCTTGGAGTGAGTGATGGATGGTGATTGCTGCAATTTAATTGCAGGTTCAGCCCCATGTCCATTTTTGAGGGAAGTTTTTATCCCATGAGGTTTTACTTCTTTTCCTCGGTTCATATGGACAAATAAAATTTCTGTTTGTATTGAGGTGACTTGAGCCTTTGTTGCCAAGGCCTCCCACTTATCTTTCATGAGATGTACAAAGTTATGGTTAAGGGGGGGTGTTAGAACAGTAACCACACTTAGTACCATAATCCATAAATTTTTAATTGCCCATGTGCTTAATTAAACCATGTTTTGGATTAAGTGACTATAGTTGGTCAAAAACCCACTTTGAGAGTGTTCACACCCACTTCTGAGCAAACCAGTTCACCCAGCCTCCAGTTTTGTCCACAAGTGCGCCCTCATTTATTGCTAGTGCGCCCTCTCTCCTTGTTTTGGGGAATTTAGTTGACCAAGGGCGCTAGGGTGGATTTTTGCCCACTTTTGGCTAGATTTGGAGCATTTAATGCTCCCTTGGGCCCCCAAACCTCCTCTATTTGCTCACCCACGCCTGCCTTGAGCTAATTAATGACTCAGCATGCTTCAGCCACCTCCACACCAGAATTCGTAGCTGTTTGGGATGATTGGGATTGAGTTGGACCCACCTAGGGGGGATTGAGGCCAATTTGGCATTGATGACTTGTACACTCAGCTTGAGCCACCTAATCCTCTCGATTTTCTCATGGATGTAATAAAAACCTGTTACTAACATTTTCACATGTTAGACAGTCAGTTAATCAAATATTTGAGCATACATTGTGTGTAAATTTATCTCTTTTTTCAAGTTTTTCCACTGTATTTGCAAATTAATTCGATTTTGTGAGGTTCTCCATAGCTCCTCGATCTACTGTGATCAAAATACTCACAGTATTTTCCATTTCATTGTTGTATCCAGGGCAAGTACTGTTCTAATGGAAGTATACCTGCCTACAGGTGCAAAAGTTTCTTAATAATCTATTCCCTCTTTCTGAGAGAAGCCACGAGCTACAAATCTTGCTTTGTATTTCTCTACACTGCCATCTGCAGCATGCTTGATTTTGTAGATCCATTTAGAAGTCACAATAGACTTCTCTTTAGGTCTTGGTACAACATCCCAAACATCATTCTTCATTATTGATTGGTATTCCTCAACCATGGCATGCTTCCATTCTTTCTTTTCTGTTGCTTCTTCATAACTGGAAGGTTCTTTGTTCATAATGTCACAGAGTAAAAAAATATAGCTGGTATGTGATCTGGTTCTCTTCTTTGCTCTGTGTTCTTCTTCTGGAATACCAAATCTTTCTGCATCTTGAATGAGCTCTCTCGCCCATGAAGGTTTCCTCTTGTGAGAGTTATCCTCACGGGGTGGATCTACAGGTTCTTGTGGATCTTCAAACTCACGAACAACTTTTGGAATTGCTTCAGTCATGGTAGTGTCTCGAAATCTAGTTTCCTTAGGTTCTTCATAAACTTCGACAGGTGCCTTCCTTGATTTGATGAATGCTGAGTTTTCATCAAATGTTACATCCCTGCTGACATCAATCTTCTTGAACCCTGGAAAGTATATTCTGTAAACCTTCGAGCTTTCACTATACCCCACAAAGATACCCTTCTTTCCTGAAGGATCTAGCTTGGTCCTCTTTTCCTTTGGGACATGTGTGTATACTGGACAGCCAAATATTATTAGATGGCTGACTTCAGGTTTCTTACCAGAAAAGACCTCTTCTGGTGTCTTTTTGTCCAATATCTTGTGGGGAGTTTTGTTTTGCACATATACAGCTGTTCTAGCTGCTTCTGCCCATAGATGCATAGGTAGATCCTGGTCATCCAGCATTGCCCTTGCTGTTTCCATGATTGTTCTATTCTTCCTTTCTGCAACTCCATTCTGTTGAGGATTATAAGGAGCAGTCAACTCCCTCTTAATCCCTGAATCACTGCAAAGCTTCTTGAAGTCACCTGAGGTGAATTCTCCACCATTGTCGGATCTGAATGTTTTGATCTTTTTGTCAGTTTTGATTCTCCATCAAGGTTTTGAATTCCTTGAACTTATCAAACACCTCATCTTTCTTCTTCAAGAAGTATACCCAAGTCTTCCTGGAGAAGTCATCAATAAATGAGACATAGTAAACATACCCACTCAGAGAACTGGATGACATAGGACCACATACATCTGAGTGGATGATTTCCAGGATGTCTTTTGCCTTGCTTTCACTGCTTGGGAAAGCCTTCTTAATGTTCTTACCTTTTGCACATCCTTTACAAACACCTTCATGTTTGGTCTTGATTTCAGGAAGACCCTCTACAGCCTTGCTTGCAATTGGAAGTGCCCTATAGTGCATATGAGCAAGTCTTCTATGCCAAAGTTCACTTGGCTCCATGGATTCATGTACCATGGCATGTTCAAGTTGTCCCTTCAATTTATACAAACCTCCCTCTTGCTCTCCAATCACTACTACATCATCTATGGTCTTTCCCTTTGGCCACATTAGAACTTGGCCATCGAAAAATGCAACCCTCATACCTTTTGCATCGAATGCAGAGATGGAGAGTAAGTTCTTCTTGAGCCCAGGTACATAAAGGACTTCTTTCATCTTCAAAGATTTTCCAGAATCTAGGTTGTAGGAGGCTTCACCACTTCCTTTGATTGGGTATTGATAATCATCCCCAAGTTTCACTTTATGGGGTGATTCATGTTCAGACAGATTTATAAAAGATTCTTTAAACCCAGTCATGTGTTTGGAAGCCCCACTGTTAATCAACCAATCATTACAACCATGATTCCTTCTTGGACTTGCCTTTCCTAGCATGTGCTGTGAGAGCTTGATCTTCATTTCCCATCTTTTCTTCTTGGGCCACAAGCCTAGCTTCTTCTTGAGAGCATTCTTCCCGCAATCTATTGAAGGAGATCAACTTCTTCCTTGCACAAATTCCTTGAACAAAGGAATCCCATGACCTGGGTAGGCCATTTAGAGTGGTCATCACCACTTCACCATTCTCCACTATTTCATCCACTGCTTCTAGTTGTTCCTTAATCTGGGAGACCCTTGAAAAATAAGATTGAATGGTTTCTCCATTATGAAACTTTACTCCTTTCAATTGGTTCCGCAGGGTCATCTTCCGATTTATATTTTTCCCTTCAAATAGCTTGGTCAAAGAGTCAAACATCTCCTTGGGTGTCTTTAGAGAAGACACATGGGGTATGAGATGCTCTTTCATAGAATCAACAATGATTCTCTTTGCTTTGACCAAGTTCTTCTTATGCAATACCTTAGCCTCTTCATCCTCTGGGATAGGGATGTCTTCTTTTACATATGAGTCCAACTCATTCTCTTCCAGGATTAACCCAATCCTATACTTCCAAGCTCGGAATTTATCAGCTCCTTCAAGCTTATCCTCAAGCCTGGTGTGGTGATACATCTTAAAGAGTACTTCAAATGGAAATAGAAAAGATTTAGGTCTTACCACTTGAAATGCTAAAAACTGGATCCGGTCCCGGATTAGGGTTTGTCAGAAAAACCCTAAAAATTCAAAATGTGAATTTCAACTTTTTGAAAGGATAGAAAGATGCGCCTTGATGAGCTGATCAACCTGGTGCATTCAGAATTTGAGATCAACAAAGCTTTACCCTTCATATTTGTCTTTTTGTCCTCCCGGGTTCACTAGGGAGAGCCCTGAATTAGGGTTTGAGTTTCCCGGAGATCTACCCAGCCAAAAATCTCAATCCAAAGCTCTAAAATTCAATTTTTGCAAGGAGCTTCCAGCTATGTCTTCAGATTTCAGAAATTCCTATTGCTCTGGAAACCCTAATTTTTAGGATCAAATCTGAAAAATGCTCAGAATTGAATTCTGATTGGACAGATAGATTCTCCTTGATGAGTAGAGTCAATCTACTATACTGCTTTTCCAAAATCTGTGGAGAGAAACCCAATAAATAAGAAACTCAAGTTTCTGTCACTGCAAAATGTCTTCTTCTCAGGTTAGCTTTGATACCATGTTAAATTTTGAGCATTAATTCACAATAATCTAGGATCTTTACTGACAGAATAATATATACAGTATATCAATGCATAACAATCACAATAAGCATGACAAGCATCACAAGAATAAAAAGCATGAGAGACAAGAGACACATAGTTTCCGTGGGGAAAACCCTAAGGTGAAAAACCCCACAACTTCCTCAAAGATAGAGAGAGCAATGGCCCAACCAAAGTTCAACCAAAATACACTTGAGATAGTCTCCTAGAGAAGATGATCCTCCTTCTCACTAGTGTGCCACTTTCTGAGTGAGAGAAGTGTGTCTTTCCGAATGATTCAAATAGAGATCTCCAGATCTCTATTTATACTTAACCTGTTTGCCCAGTTACACTATGGGGCCGACTTGTGTATCTAGATACATCTACAATATAATATATATTTTAGGGTCGACCCCACACATGGTGGTCTAATAACCCATTGGCAAGTACACACACTTGCGACACTTGTCAATCCACATGACGACACTTCCTTATAGAGGAATAACACATCTCTTATAAGGGTACAATAAATATATCTGAAATACATAAATGAAATACATTCCGAAGTTACATATACATCAACAATAATGTACGCATATGGAACATAACATCCTTTACGGCAGAGAAGGCTTGATCCACTACCTCATTCCAAGAGAAAGCATTCCTTTTGATAAATGTTGTAAGAGGAGATGGAATCTTTCCATAGTTTTGCACAAACTTACATAATATCTCATAAGTTTGAGAACCCTCTCAAACTCTTGATATTTTTGGGATGGGTCCAGTTCTGCATAGATTCCACTTTCTTGAATTCCATGCGCACACCAACCTAGCTAACAATATGGACCAAATATTCAACCTCAACTACGTCCCCAAAAGAACATTTGGAGTGTTTCACAAATAATTGGTGATCTTGTAATAATTGGAAGTTATGAGCAACATGTTGAAGGTGGATTTCCCATATGCATCGTCAAGGGCTAGGATGCCCGATTTTGTATAATACCCCACACTTGTTCTACTTAATGGGAGCTTTTATATTAATGAAAAACTTAATTTTCAACCAAATTTATAAACATAATGTACATGCTCTTTTTATTTACATATGTTTGATTATATTTGAAACAAATGGAAATCCAATACATTGCTAGCTAATGCATTAGATACATAATTAAAATTTCTTGGAAGGTGAATGTATGTCATAGATTCAAAATGTCATTCTAGAAGTTGCACCCATAATAATTTTCTTAATAAAGTAGGATTACGAACTCAATATATACCAATTAACTGTGACCCTGCCAATTGTGAGTCTAAGTGGATTGTTAAATGTTGTATTCCATCAGATATGGCATCTAATAATAGTTTGATCATGACACCACATTCGATAATGTTATTAGTAGTTGGACCGAGACATACTCCTCTCAACTCACAAGATGGCTTGTGGTAGAACAAATCACATAGGTGACAGAAGCAAGATGCCGAGTGTGACGACTAGCATCATCTGTAAATCCCACAAACACAAGCGCTTCTGCTAGTATTTTTCATTCAAGCACATTGCACAATGAGTGATGGCCAACATGAATATCAAAAATATAAAAGAAAAGTAATATAAGCTACATATAATATAGCAAGTCAAAAGGAATTTCCTAGATGTTGTCATCTATGCATAATAACTCTTCAAATAAAGCCCATTTCCAGTTGCATTAAGCACATTTTACTCAAAATATTATAACTCAATGCTCCCTTGATCAAAATTCGTCTCACGATGTAAGGCTCGAGCCACATTAAGTTAAATTTACATGACCCTAGTTCATCATTATCCTAGATGTAAACCAGTACCATGTCTCCTTTAGAGAAGACACGGGGATGGACCGATTTATCATACTAAGCCTTGAAATATTTTTTATGCACTTATTTTGAATAAAACACCTCCCTTCTATGTTCATCTAATTGTTCTGAGTAAACTAAGTGTTCTTCTAACTAGCTAGTATTCAGTAGGAGCTCGATGGCTAGTTTTAACGAAGAAATTTCACATTCAATCAGTAACACGACTTTGACTCCATGTATGATATAGAATGGGGTGAACCCTATGGTAGTCTTGATTGAAGTGTAGTATGCCCAAAGCACTGGATATAACATGATATGTCATTTGTTATTGATCCTACTAAATGTCTGTTGCAACATGGTTTTCAAGGACTTAATGGAAGCCTCTACTTGTCTATTTTCTTGAGGATAATATAATCGTGAGGAGAAATCTTGTCGAAATCTAGGCTTGGAGGCTAGTTCCATCATCATTTTATTCTTAAAATGATTGCCACTATCAGTGACAATCTCTTTGGGAATACCAAATATGGCTATGATTTGATTGAATATGAAGTGTATCGTTGTTTCACCATCGCATGTAAAGGTAGGCATGTCTTCAACTGTAATGTCCCTATTTTGGATGCACCATGGTTCACCACTAGACCCATTAGAACCCCCATGGATCCTAATGGAATACTTGCATTAGTGAATAAAGAAGTTAATTTTTTCCATAGTCACTTAGGAAATTAAATAAACTATGGTGGGCCTCAATTTTATTTGATTTAATCATTATAATCAACACTTATGAGCTGTAATGTCCTAGGTGGATCAAGGAGGGTGCATTAGATGAGGATAAATACTATGAGTTGTCCTCCTTAGAAAAGATGGAAGGAAAAGTAGCCCAAAAGCAACAACAACGGGAAAAGCAAGAAAAGCATCCCAAAAGCAACAACAACGGGAAAAGTAGGAAAAGCAGGAAAAGTAGGAAAGCAATGTGAAAATCCTCACAGCAGATCTAAGAGATGATGTATAACTCACAAGAGTAATTATGATTAAGCAGGAAAATAGAAGAAGAGTAAACAATACAGTATAATGAGCAACATAATAATATGGTACAGTAGAACTCAGATAGAAGCAATAATACTTCACACACACTAATTAGTTAATCACAGTATGGACAAATAAATAGTACAAGCATGAGGATTCGAATGCCTAAGGTGGCAATTCGAATTATCCTTCATGGAGTAATCAAAGGATCACTGGAGTGTCATCGGAACACAACTAGGTGTCCTCACGATCATCGGAGCACAACTGGAAGTCTTCATCATCATCAGTGGAGTCATCAATGCTCAAGTAGCTATCAACCATCAGTCAAACTGAGTCTGGTAGGTGTAACTCGGTGTAACTAAGTGTAACTGAGTGTAACTGACTGTAACTAAGTGTAACTGAGTGTAACTAAGTGTAACTGACTGTAACTGACTGTAACTAAGTGTAAATAAGTGTAACTGACTGTAACTGACTGTAACTGAGTGTAACTGAGTGACAACTGGACTGGTAGGTGAAGAAGGGCAAGTTGCTCCTTCAAATCAAGGAAGAAGGGCTCATTAAGCAACAGGAGGGATAAAACTGAATAGTGAGAAGCTCCTGGGGGCTGGCTAACTAAGGGCTAGGTGTTGGACTGATGACTGTGATGCATGCAAACCCTATAATGCATGCAAGCTCTAAAGGTGCATGCATGACTGAAAATGTAAATGATCAAAACACTGGTGGGACTAGGATGGAGTATAGGAATATCCTAACAAGCAACAGAAAATCAAAGGAAGCAAGAGTTTCCTAATTTTTTAAGATAAGAGAGATTAGAAAAAAACAAGAAAAAATCTCAAGGAATAAAATAGAGGCTAAATTTAGTCGAGGAGGGCGCACTTGTTGAGAGAAGGGGTCCACATGACCCAATCACATGCCAAAGACATTATCTCCTAAAATAATTATTTTATTATTTTCATGAGAAATGTTTACAAAAGGGGTTTGAGCACTCCAGTCTCCATCTTTTGGTCATTTTTCATTTGTATTGGAGAGATTCATGCTTCTCACAACCTGGGATGTGTGCCTCTGGTTCGCATTGGGTGATGTGCCCCTTTGCATATGGTAACTAGTTGGAGTGTTTGCTAGCATTCCAATTGGTGATTGAGGAGAAGGACATCCAATCCTCTTCATAGAGATTCAATCATCCATGTATTGTCTATTTGCAGATGATAAGGTTTCATTTTGGAGATTCAAATTCATATTCACAACTCTCTTCTTCAGATCCAGGTCTTTGGGATTCTGTTGTGTGGCCAAATCAATTTAATCAGTGGAACCATTGTGGGAAGGTCGAAATGGTGATTCTGGTTTCGAAACTTCTAAAAATTTTTGGACCTTGATTCCTATTAATATTTTCCTTCCTCTAACTACAATTAGAATTCCATGGATCCTAATGGAATACTTGCATTAGTGAATAAAGAGGTTAATTTTTTCCATGGTCACTTAGGAAATTAAATAAACTATGGTGGGCCTCAATTTTATTTGATTTAATAATTATAATCAACATTTATGAGTTGTAATGTCCTAGGTGGATCAAGGAGAGTGCATTAGATGAGGATAAATACTATGAGTTGTCCTCCTTAGAAAAGCTAGAAGGAAAAGTAGCCCAAAAGCAACAACAATGGGAAAAGCATCCCAAAAGCAGGAAAAGTAGGAAAGAAACAGAAAATCAAAGGAAGCAAGAGTTTCCTAATTTTTGAAGATAAGAGAGATTGGAAAAAAGCAGGAAAGAAAGAAAATGATGCAGGAGCATCAGAGCCTAAGCAGATCAGTCGAAGTTGATCAACATAAGGGAGCCGACCAGAGGGGGTTCCGATGAACACTGGTACGGGGAGTAGATTGACTTGTCGAAATCAATAAGTCGAGCAGGAGCAGTCAGTATGCAACCGACCAAGGCAACAAATGAAGGGTGTTGCGTTAAGTCGAGATTCGACGGGTTATGGTCGACATACGGTAAGGGAAGGTAAGGCGTCAAGTGGTCGACAAGTGGTCAAACCATGAAACCGACAAGTTTGGCGGAGCCAAGTGTGGAGGAAAGGGAGGACCGGAAAACCGCAGGAGGTAGGGATGAACCGACAGAAAGGTCGAGATGTGACTGACAACTGTAGCGGGGTTGAGAGAGCAGAAAGTCAAGGAAACTGTACCTGGAAGCCATTCAGGGTTGCTAAGGAAGTTATGGACAGTTACTGCAGGTAGCTGGGATTTTGACAAATGTCAGCTTGGGCAGAGACTGTGCAGCATGGTAGGGGCGCTGATAGTTGCAGGTCTACAGGATTTGGAAGAATCAATGGACAGGAGGATGCGTGTCTCGGGGATCGCAGTGATCTTGAGAATAGTAGTAGTAGGGTAGAAGGGTTGAGAGAGAGGATCAATTAATGGGGGGTCAGCAGCAGATCGAGACTCTGATATTGCGAGAGAGAAGAGTCACATATGTTGATAACAGAGCTGAGATCAAGCCATAGCTCAGAGTTCCACAGCAAACTAGGGGAGGGTGAGGATTGACACACTGAGAGATCACACCACAGTTACTTTTGAGTTGTAACGGCTGAGGCCAACTAGTTAAGTTAGTTAATTGCATTTCAGTTATTCTGCATTGTAACCGAATTGAGAAGTAATATAAGCCACTTCTGGCATCCTTTTTTACACCTTGTTCATGTAAACATTGTGGCAGTGTTGTGTGTATTGTTAAGAAAGAACCTTATTGTCTGAGGCACCTTGCATCACTTAGTATCAGAGTGGAAGAATCCATGGAGTTGAACAACGTCAGTTGATATTGAGCCTGCAAGTGCGTTGAACAGCTCCAACTGAGGTTGAGTAGAGTTGTACATGAATTGATGAAGTCTTGTTGCGATTGGACGCATGGGAGTTTTAGCGAAGGTTGAAAATGGCTCACAGAAGTGTTAACGTCCGAGGACGAAGAGCGCATGGTGCAGGAGCTGTCACAGTGGATCGTGAGATGTTCGATGAGTGCGTCCGAACGATGCGAACTTTGAAAAATGAAGTCTCAACGATCAAAGAAATCCAAAGGCGTGGTTGTATTCTTGATGCGTTAGACCACAGTGATGAGGAAATCGAAGAGGTGGAAGCTCGGCAAGAAGCCGCCGAAGAACTAGAAGAAAAACTGGTCAAAATTTTGACAGACATGAGAGGTCGGGTGAAGATAGATGTGCGTACCTACTCAGGAAGCCTGGACCCAGAAGACTTGATCGACTGGTTCAAAGAAATGGAGAAATATTTCGACTTAGAGAAGATTGAGGATCCTAAACGGGTTAAGACTACATGTCTAAGGTTGAAGGGTCATGCCTTGTTATGGTGGGATAATGTACAAGCTGATAGAGTCAAGAAAGGCAAGGAGAAAATCAAGTCTTTGGACAAAATCATCTCCAAGTTAAAAGGAAATTTCTTGCCAAACGACTATGCAATTTCCTTGTTTAGAAGGTTGTAGAACTTTCGACAAAAAGAGATGACCGTGAAAGAGTACACAGAAGAGTTCTACCGATTGTCAATTCGGCTGGGACAAATCGTCAAAGGAGAAGAAGTTATCGCTAGGTATGTGAACGGCTTGAAATATGCTATTTAGGATGAATTGAGCATGTCGAGATTCAGAGCAGTCAGCGAAGCCTACCAGTTAGCTTTGAAGGTAGAAGAGAAACTGTCAAGGAAATACACGGCAACCAGAGGTAGGATGACTGGTCAAGGTGCGAAGACTATTTCCACGAAAGGCCAAAGTAGCAGTTACAGGAAGGAATCTGTCGAAGAGAACCGATGAACGGAAGGGACATCGAAAAAGGAGAAAATGCGAGAGAACCAACGCGATGGTCATGAGGCTCGTGGTCAAGGTGCGTACGGTCGAAGTGGTCCATCTGACAGAAAAGGAGCTAACAGACCAGCCATAATCTGTTACAAGTGTCGAGGAGCAAGACACAAGGCATATGAGTGCCCATAGAATCTACATGCTGCAGAGGAGTCGAAACCTAGACATCGAAAAGATGAGCAAGTCGACGAGAGGGAAGAGTCGACATCCAACAGAAGTGGAGGTGAGAAAAGAAAGAACCTAAACCTGACAGTCTAGAGAGCCTTGATCCAGGAATATCAACACGACGTGAGAGAGCCGACACAGCGAAAGGTGATCTTTTGAATGGTGCAGATCAGTGAATGGCGTTGCAAAAACATAGTAGATGGTGGAAGCACGGAGAATATTATGTCAACAAAAGTCAAAGACAAGATAGGGCTGAAGTGTCAGGAACACCCACACAAATACAAGATCTCATGGTTGCAGAAAGGACACCATGTAAAGGTGACCAGACAGTGCCTGATCAACTTCAAAGTTGAAGGATTTGAAGACAGTGTACTGTGCGACGTAATCCCAATGGATGCATTCCATCTATTGTTAGGGAGACCATGGCAGTATGATCTAAAAATGATCTATGATGGTCAATCCAACACAGTCATATTGTTGAAGCATGGCGTGAAAAGGACTCTTAAGCCGAGGTAGGATGAGCAAGCTGACCGTAAGCACGGGGAGAGCAACTTTTGGGAAAAACGAGTGCTGATGAGCTCAGCGAAAGAATTCCTCGCGGAAGAGGAAAGGAAGTCGGGATGTTTTGCGATCATTCCAAAAGGACCATGTGTCCAGAATACGACAATGGAGGAAAAGATTCTGGTCGAAGTCGGAAAGTTGCTTGAAGAGTTTCATGACATAATGGCCGAGGAGACATCGACGGGATTTCCACCGACAAGGGGCATATCCCATCAGATCGACTTGATTCTAGGGTCGAGTCTACCAAACAAAGAACCACATAGGATGAGTCCGAAAGAAGGTCAGGAACTGAACCGACAGGTCCAAGAGTTGTTAGACAGAGGGTTGATCAGAGAGTTTCTAAGCCTGTGCACGGTACTAGCAGTATTGATGCTGAAGAAGGGTGGAGAATGGAGAATGTGTACAAACTCTAGAGCCATCACCAGGATCATGATCAAGTATCGGTTTCCATTACCAAGAATGGACGACTTGATGGATTTCCTGAGTGGAGCAACATACTTCACAAAGATAGACCTGAAAAGTGGTTATCACCAGATTAGGCTTATAGAAGGAGATGAATGGAAGACAACAGTCAAGATGAAAGAAGGGTTGTATGAATGGTTAGTCATGCTGTTTGGATTGACTAATGCACCCAGTACATTCATGAGATTGATGAATGAGGTACTGAAACCATTCTTGGGAAGGTTTTTCGTAGTTTATTTAGACGACATTCTGATTTTCAATTGAACCAAGATAGAACACTTGGAGCACATTTGACAGGTATTGCAGAGATTGCAGGAGGAAAAACTGATGATGAACCTGCAAAAGTGTTTCTTCATGAAGAAGGAATTGGTGTACTTGGGATTTGTAATCTCGAGCAAAGGGTTAGTGATGGACCCACAGAAGGTGAAGGCAATATTGGATTGGCCGGAACCGACAAGTATGATAGGAGTAAGGAGTTTCCATGGACTTGCCAATTTCTACAGGAAGTTCATTCGGGGATTCAATCGAATTTGTGCACCATTGACCGAGTGCATGAAAAAAGGAGAGTTCAAGTGGACGGAAACTGCCCAGAAAGATTTCGACATGTTGAAGGAAAAGGTCACTAAGAGCCCAGTGTTAGTGCTCCCAGGCTTTGACAAAGTTTTCCAGGTCGACTGCGAAGCGAGTAAAATGGAAATTGGAGCAGTGTTGAGCCAGGAAGACCGACCAATTGCATTCTTTAGTGAAAAGTTAGATGGTGCAAAGTGGAAGTATTCGGTCTATGACCAGGAATTTTATGCTATTGTCCAAACATTGAAGAAGTGGAGGCATTATCTGTTTCCCAAATAATTTGTGTTATACACAGATCACCAGGCACTGAGGTATCTAAATACCCAGTCGAAGTTAAATCATCGGCACATGAAATGGGTCGAGTTCCTACAGGGATATACATTCATGTTTCCCCATAGGTCAGGAAAGTCGAACAAGGTTGCCGACACGCTGAGTAGGAGAGTTGCACTACTGAACACGATGACAGTTTAGGAAACAGGAATAGAGTCGGTGAAGACAGAGTATGAGAGTAACAAGGATTTTGCAAAAGCGTGGGGATCTTGCCGTGACCCATGGAGTGTCGATAGAATTCCATACTTGGATTATTTTATCCAAGAAGACTATCTATTTAGGGGAAGTCAGTTGTGTATTACCAGAGGATCAATCAGGGAAAACCTAATCCGATAATTTCATAGCGGCAGATTAGCAGGTCATTTTGGAATCGACAAGACTAAAGCATTGGTCGAGGAAAAGTATTATTGGCCCGGAATGACGACAGATGTCAGAAAGTGGGTTCGACAATGTCAAGTTTTCCAGTTGGCAAAGGGCGAAGTCAGAACATGGGGTTATATACACCATTGTCGGTACCGAATACCCCATGGGAGCATCTTAGCATGGATTTTGTGTTAGGATTGACGAAGACGTAGCAGGGAAACAACTCAATATTTGTTGTAGTCGATAGATTTTCGAAAATGGAACACTTCATTCTGTGTAAGAAGACAAGTGATTCCACAGGGATTGATGTTCTATTCTTCAAGAAGATAGTCAGATTGCATGGGTTGCCAAAGAGTATCACATCAAATCGGGATACCAAGTTTATGGGGAATTTTTGGAGAACCTTATGGAAGAAACTGGATACGAGGTTGGAGTTTAGCTCGACATATCATCCACAGACAGACGAATAGATCGAGGTGGTGAACATAAGTTTGGGAAACCTTCTGAGATGTCTGACGACCGACTGACCCAAGCAGTGGGAGAATGTGTTGGAATAGGCAGAGTTTGCATACAACAATTATGTGAACCGGTCGACAGGTTTGAGTCCATTCTAGATTGTTCAGGGAAGGAAGCCCCATAGCGTGTTGGATTTGGTCGAGTTACCGATAGAAACCAGAAAAAGCACGGATGCAGAATCATTCGCAGAGCACATGAAATAAGTTCATGAAGATGTGCGAAAGCGCATAGAAAAGAGTAACGTGATATACAAGCTGAGAGCCGACAAGAAGAAGAGACTACAGTTGTTAAGCAAGGGAGACTTAGTCTATGCATATTTGCAGAAGGAGAGATTTCCGACAGGAGCATACAACAAGATGAAGTTGAAGAAGATTGGACCATGTAAGATTCTGAAGAAAATTTCGGACAACGCTTATGTGTTGGAGCTGCCGAATGACTCGAACATTTCAGAAACGTTTAATGTCTCGGATCTGTACAAATTTGAAGAAGGGTCGAGCAGCGGAAGCGAAGAAGTGTCGAACATCGACTGGACAACCCAGATTCCAAATCGACAGAAAAAAGAAATCGCAGAGATAATGGCAGAACGCGAAGTCGGGCGTATGGGCAAGTCACGAAAGAAGGAATATTTAGTGCACTGGAAGGATGATGAGTTGTAGGAGGCGACATGGATTTTCGAAGAAGAGTTCAGAAGAGTGACAGAGCAGTCGAGTTATTTTTCACTTGGGGAGTCTGATGCAGGAGCATCGGAGCCTGGGCAGATCACTCGAAGTTGATCAACATAAGGGAGCTGACTAGAGGGGGTGACAACGACCGCTGGTACGGGGGTAAGATTGACTTGTCAAAATCAATAAGTTGTGTAGGAGCAGTCGGTATGCAACCGACCGAGGCAACAAACGATGGGTGTTGCGTTAAGTCGAGAGTCGATAGGTTATGGTCAACATACGGTAAGGGAAGGTAAGGAGACGAGTGGTCAAACCACGACACCGACAAGTTTGGCAGAGCCAAGCGTGGAGGAACGGGAGGACTGGAAAACTGCAGGAGATAGGGATGAACCGACAGAAAGGTCGAGATGTGACCGACCACTGTAGCAGGGTCGGGAGAGCAGAAAGTCAAGGAAACTATACCTGGAAGCCGTTTGGGGTTTCTAAGGAAGTTAATGAAAGTTATTGCAGGTAGTTTGGATTTTGACAGATGTCAGCTTGGGTAGAGGCTATACAGCATGGCAGGGGCACTGACAGTTGCAGGTCTGTAGGATTTGGAAGAATCGACGGATAGGAGGATACATGTCTTGGGGATCGCAGTGATCTCGAGAACAGTAGCAGCAGGGTAGAAGGTCCGAGAGAGAGGATCAGTTGAGGGGGGGTCAGCAACAGATCGAGAGTCTGAGATTGCGAGAGAGAAGAGTCACACATGCTGATAACAGAGCTGAGATCATGCCATAGCTCAGAGTTCCGCAGCGAACCAGGGGAGGGTGAGGATCGATACACTGAGAAAGCACACCACAATTACTTCTGAGTTGTAACGGCTGAGGCCAACTAGTTAAGTTAGTTAACACTAGTACAAAATGAGAGATAAGTGATAAAAAAAAGACCAAAATCCACATATAAATGACCACTTTTGAGTTGGTGACCACTAGTACCAAATTAGTGGCCATATATCACGTGACCAAAAATGTGGTCATATTTAGCTTGGTCATTTATAGCTTATCTTGTGGTCATATATTTGGTCGTATATTTGGTCATTAATTTGGTAATATATGTGGTCATTAATGGTCATGTGATAAATGATCGCTAATTTGCTACCAGCGATCACCAACTCAAAAGTGGTCATTTATATGCATATTTTGGTTAGTTATCTCTCAAGTTGTAATGGTGGTCGTTTATATGAAAATTTTGGTCATTTGTTTAGTCATTTATCTCTTTTTAGTGGTTTTAGAACATAAATAGGGCACGGTGGAATCGAACCACCAACCTCCTGCCTATAAGGCAGGTGCTCTACCATTGAGCTAACACCCTTAAATAGAACACAGGAGCTTGAAAGATGAGCACTTTTTTGTGTGTTGTGGACAGCTTCTTGTATGTGTATCATGTAACATGAAAAGTACCTCACGTTAGTTTAAAAGATAACAAAATTATAATTATAATAAAAACACCACATTACTTTCCCAATATGTGTCACACCTTTCATACTGTGTTTGGTAGCGAAGAATAAAAAATTCATTGTTTTTCAATTCTTATATCCATATACTGACTTTCCTAGAGCCATCGACATTTAAAACAGGCTAAAAAATCCCTACTAAACAAATGTGAGACCCTTCAATAGGCAAATATCTTGATAATTTTCATTGTACACATCCAAAAAAATGACTGATAAAACATGTATGCAGGTATCAATGTAGAACAAATATTTGGCATTTTGGAGAATTAGAGAAACAGAAAACGGAGGTGAGTCTGTGGCTCTACAATTGCCACCACTGTAAGAGTTTATAGTGCAGATATGTAGCAGTGCTCAAGGAGGTACTATAGTGCAATCTTGAGCAGCAATATCAGCAATGTTGTGAAGCCAAAAGGAGCATGCCTATGGGGCATCCTCAATGCCCTTCAGGGACTCTCAAATAGAGGAGTTACAGGTGAGTGGGGGAGAAATCCTTCTTCCAGTGTTTGCAGTAAAACAAGAAACTCTGGGGAAGGGGTGTCTTGTTTGAATGCAGTCTCTGTTATGTGGTTTAAAACACTTTCTTAAGATCATGATGCAATTAAAGCATGCCAAACCCTATGTGCAGATAATAAGTAGCCTAGCACTTGGCAAATTATTTGGCATTTTTCTAAAATAAAATAATAATAAAAAAATGTGTGAAACCTGAGCTAATCCATTTCCATTTTGGCAACAAATTACATTTTCAGAAATTGACTTTAATACCACTAGCCACTGATGGGCCATAGAAACATTAAAAAATACGTGCATGGAAACAAATAATTATTATAAAAAATGCACATTAATAAATGTCTTATTTCAGATACAATGTATTCCTATTTGTCTTAATTTTAATATGCACGTCTAATTTCATAATTCCTGATACTTATATTTGAATTTTTAGCATCTGTTTTTGAACCATGATTCTTCTTAATCCTAAATCTCTTAGATTTTCAGAACTTAATGTAACTCAACCCATATTGATATCACTACCTACCACACATGAAACAAATATCCATCTAATAAGAGATTGGTATTTCATACATTGTATGCAATGTCTTCGCATATTCTGTCCATTACTGACAAATAATAATATATCGGTTTAGGGATCAAACCTGCAACCATGGACTTGGGATTCCATAGTAAGTATACTCCTGTGGAATTTCATGGCTTCTTGCAAGTCTTTCTAAAACTTTCACACATTTTGGTACACAACTCCAGTAACTATCATGGTTGTTTGAAACTAAAGCTACAAGAAGACTCGTTACAGCAATAAGAACACCAAGATCATGCTCATTAAGAAGCTCTTCCATGCAATCTAACCTGCTTGCATATCATAGAGGTGTGGCTAGCTTTGAACACAAATACATCCCATGCAAGTTGGATATAGTGACAACTAGATTTATGTATTTCTAAATTCTTTGACTCACCAACCCTTTTACATTCACAACATATGGATTCTTCCTGTATAAGCGAAGAATACAAAGAGCAGCTTTCTTCCTCACCAGTGGTCTGCACCTGCTAGAAATATGGCAAATATGAAAAGTAACTCACATTATTTCCATCTAGCTAGAACAAATCGCATTACAGTAATAACAACTCGTTTTATTTACCAGTAATTTTTGAACATCAAGAACCAAAATAATAGCACATAAGCAGATGTAGGACAAGAGAAGATCCAGCTTTGAATACAATGAGAATATACTTCACAAGATTATCTCTTGGGATCACTATTAAATATCAAGCTTCTTAAGGCCAATTTTAGATGCATATTTCATAATAAGTTCCTTTCGTGGTTCCACGTGGTTCCTTTTTTCCATAATACAAAGTCTCTAAACCACAATATTTCACAGAGAATTGACCTAAAATCCTCATAATATTTCCTAATGACATGTATTCCCAAAATTCCTTTAGATTGCACCTTTTAAGTATGCAATAACTAAAAAAAATTTCTATTAGGATCCCCTTGTCCAAGATTCCTACTAGCTGATTACAAGAACAAAGGAAAAAATAAGTTTCTTTAGGGCTACCAGCTTGCAAAAGATGCTTGAAGCTCGGCTTAGGTACAAAATAAAGGAATTAATGTTTCCTTTTCCTTGGATCATTTGTTTTCATTTCAGCTTAGGTACAGATTAAAGGAGTTAATTTTTTCTTGGAACATATGTTTCATTTCAATTTCACAATTTTAGCTGAAGATATTTTAGTTCATTATTTCAAAACAGAATCACTAATCCAGGGGGGCTAGCTCTTCTCATACATAAACTCTATCATTTCAGTTGCAGCTGGAGATATTTTAGTCCATTGTTTCAAAACAGAATCACTCATCCCGAGGGACTGGCTCCTCGCATACATAGAATCTAAATAAGAAATGTACCTTCAGTAGGATTTGCAATTCCCTTGATGGGATTTCGAAATGAACATATTGAGAAAAAAATGGATTTGATTTGCAATTACTGTTGAACAACATACATTACTTTCAGCATTGCCACATTTGGATATGTAAATAATGGCTAGTGCAAGGCCTCAGTGCCATGGTAATGTTGATGGAATAAGTACCAGGGATATGAATTTTTTTCTGGTCTATGCCATGAAAGCATGTCAATGGTGTCAATTATTTCAAATTTTCTTTTCACTATGCATCATCCATATCAAGATAACTTGTACATATTTTTTCATTCATTCATATCAAAATAATTTGTACACCATTCATTCATATCAAATATCATTGTCGAGACTTTGAGACAAAATTTCCAGAAATATTATTATTAGATTAATGATACTAAATTTATCTTAGAAGTTCCTTCTCACCCACTGTGCATGGCAAGAAAATGGAAGGAAAGGAGTTACATGGGCAATGGCCAACATCGCAGCACTTCAAGTGTGGGCAATGGCCAACATCGCAGCAGTATGCAGGAGTTACACATTTTGATTCTTGGCAATAGATAGATACAATATTACCCTTTAATATCATTGCCATTTTGGAAAGGTCCACTATCTTCTCTGGCGTCATGTACTCATGCACCATTGAAACACCTTCAAATTCACATGCAGTATCAGTATCAATAACACTAGATATTTCACATTTCAGATATTGATAAGCTACCAAATTAGTAAGTAAATTGCTATACTACCTCTGCAGCATCTTCCACTATTATTTTCTTCAGCTTCCTTGTTGCTGGATCCAAAGTTGTTTCCCATAATTGTAAAGGCATCATCTCCCCTAATCCTGTGCATACCAACAATCAAAATCAGCTTACAGTTTCATGCAAACCCTTACTACACTTAATACACTAGCATTAAGAATGCCAAGATTTAAACTACTTCACTTGCAACTCTGTAACATGACATAGATGACAAAAGTAAACTTTACATGATTTCACACACCTTTGAAACGTTGATGTTAAATGATGCATTTCACGGAAAAGACTTTTGCAATTCCTTTAAATTATCATCATCAAAACAATAATGAGCTTGCTTACCCCTCTCAACTTACAGAGCCCATAGGGTCGTTATCAAAATTTATAGGGAGTTATGGAATTAAAATCAGGATTACTATAGTATAGAAAATAAATAAAAACATATGGAATCATTTGCGGAAAATACCTTGTATAGTGGTGGAACCCCTACATGAATGTTACCTTCCTCAAAAGGAGCTTTCTATAAACCAAGGTTCAAAAAAATATCAGTGAGTACATGAAACTACGCAATGTTCTATTCTGAAAAAATTATTCCATCTACATAAATGAATTAAAGTTTAAATTTGAACTCTGCAATGTTCTTGCTAGATCTTGACTTCAACATAGTCTACCCTTAGCTTAGCCACATACATGCATGTATTCTTGGGTGTCTGGTTACCTGATATCTGAAAAAAAAGTTAATAGAAGAGTGAGAATATGAGCACCATCTACACCAACATCTGTAAGTATGATGATCTTGTGATATCATAAAGCATCTTTGTTGAAATCCTCACCCTAATACATGGCAAGTTAGAAATATAATAGAAGCAGTCAAGAGAAACCACAATGGATAATAGCTTAAGGACAGTTAGCAGAGTCTTCACACTGTAAATAAACCACCCGTATGAGAGTTGAAGTTAAGTCTGTTGATCCAGTGGAAGTATATCCAACATAAGTTTTTTATTATGTTGACCAAGACAGAGGAGCAGTTATGGGTACAGATGAAGTAGTTAAAATTGTCCTTACTCCTACTTGCTTTGATTCCATTGCACTATAGAGGAAACCCAATACACTATGGGAGAAACCTTAATAATAGGAACTTAATTATAAAGACCATAAAAAGAACATAAAAAAAGAGTTGCAAGTCTTGACAAAAAATCCTCGTAATATTTCCTAATGACATGTATTCCCAAAATTCCTTTAGATTGCACCTTTTAAGTATGCACTAACTAAACTTGTTTTCTATTAGGATCCCCTTGTTCAAGATTCCTACTAGCTGATTACAAGAACAAAGGAAAAATTAAGTTTCTTTAGGGCTACCAACTTGCAAAAGATGCTTGAAGCTCGGTTTAGGTACAAAATAAAGGCATTAATGTTTCCTTTTCATTGGAGCATCTGTTTTCATTCAGTTTAGGTACAAATTAAAGGAGTTAATTATTTTCTTGGAACATCTGTTTCATTTCAATTTCACAATTTTAGATGAAGATATTTTAGTTCACTATTTCAAAACAAAATCACTAATCCAAGGGGGTTGGATCTTCTCATACATAAACTCTATCATTTCAATTGCAACTGAAGATATTTTAGTCCACTGTTTCAAAACAAAATCACTCATCCCAGGGGACTGGATCCTCGCATACATAGGCTCTAAATAAGAAAAGTACCTTCAGTAAGATTCACAATTCCCTTTAGTAGGATTTGCAATTACCTTTATGGTCTTTTGAAATGAACATATTGAGAAAAAACTGGATTTGATTTGCAATTACTGTTGAACAACATACATTACTTTCAGCCTTGCCACCTTCCTTCATGTATGTGCTATGATCATTTCAGCTAAATGTGCAATCACTATTTGTTTTAAGGTTAAAACATGTGCAATAGGAGGTCAAATTTCAAACAAATATTATTTGGAGGTCTGATGGTTTCAATCTATAACATAAACATGTATTGTCAATGGCCAAAGTTTTTCAATATTTGGATATGTAGATAGTGGATAGCCTGAGGGGTGAGTGCCATGGTAATGTCGATGGAATAAGTACCAGGAATTGTTAAAATTTGAGCATTAATTCACAATACTCTTAGATCTTTACTGAGAGAATAATATATACAGTATATCAATGCATAACAATCACAATAAGCATGACAAGCATCACAAGAATCAAAAGCATGAGAGACAAGAGACACAGAGTTTCCGTGGGGAAAACCCTAAGGTGAAAAACCCCACAACTTCCTCAGAGATAGAGAGAGCAATGGCTCAACCAAAGTACAACCAAAATACACTTGAGATGGTCTCCTAGTAGCAGATGATCCTCCTCCTCACTAGTGCGCCACTTTCTGAGTGGGAGAAGTGTGTCTTTCCAAATGATCCAAATAGAGATCTCCTGATCTCTATTTATACTTAACCTGTTTTCCCAGTGACCTTATGGGGCCGACTTGTCTATCTAGATACATCCACAATATAATATATATTTCAGGGCCGACCCCACACATGGTGGTCTAATAACCCATCGGCAAGTACACACACTTGCGACACTTGTCAATCCACATGACGACACTTCCTTATAGAGGAATAACACATCTCTAATAAGGGTACAATAAATATATATGAAATACATAGGTGAAATACATTCCGAAGTTACATATACATCAACAAGGATATGAATTTTCGTCTGGTCTATGCCATGAAAGCATGTCAATGGTGTCAATTATTTCAAATTTTCTTTTCACTATGCATCATTCATATCAAGACAACTTGTACATATTTTTTCATTCATTCATATAAAAATAATTTGTACACCATTCATTCATATCAAATATCATTCTCGAGACTTTGAGAAAACATTTCCAGAAATATTATTATTAGATTAATGATACTAACTTTATTTTAGAATTTCCTTCTCACGCCATTGTGCATGGAAAGAACATGGAAGGCAAGGAGGAATTCCATTAGTAATTACATCACTTCAAGTGTGGGCAATGGCCAGCATCGTAGCAGTATGCAGGAGTTAGACATTTTGATTCTTGGCAATAGATACATACAATATTAAGCTTTAATATCATTGCCATTTTGGAAAGGTCCACTGTCTTCTCCGACGTCATGTACTCATGCATCATTGAAACACCTTCAACTTCACCTACAATATCAGTATCAATAGTATTAGATATTTCACATTTCAGATATTGATGAGCTACCAAATTAGCAAGTACACACACTTGCGACACTTGTCTAATAACCCATCGGCAAGTACACACACTTGCAACACTTGTCAATCCACATGACGACACTTCCTTATAGAGGAATAACACATCTCTAATAAGGGTACAATAAATATATATGAAATACATAGGTGAAATACATTCCGAAGTTACATATACATCAACACTCCCTCATAACTAGGAAGGTATTTCTCGACACAGATCTGCTAGACAAGTCTTCTTCTCGCGATCATCGTCATCATCATCATCACTGCTGCTGCTATCTCAACCAATCTCTGACTCTACTCGTCATAGGAAGTTCTACAAAGCCAGTCCTTTTTCATACTGGATGTAGGCCCACCACCTGCAGGTATTCATCATCTGTGCGAACGATCTGATAGAGGTGGCCTCTCAGGACTAATTTTATGTGCGGATGCAATACCGGAAAGAGTATCCCAGGAACATTTATGTGCCTAAGCACGACCGGCAAGATCTCCCAGGATTGATTACATGCATCTCCTCCACAATACCTTTAAAGAGCATCCTAGGAACATTTATGTGCCACAGCACGACTAGCAAGATCTCTAAAGAGCATCCCAAGACTTATTACGAGCACACAGCTCAACCTCTCGGATCTCTAGGACTGATTACATGTGGATAGACAAAACCATTAAAGAGCATCCCAGGAACATTTATGTGCCGCAACACGACCGGCAAGATCTCTAAAGAGCATCCCAGGACTAATTACGAGCACACAACTCAACCTCTCGGATCTCCACGACTGATTACATGTCTCCGTAGTAATACCTCATCCCAGGACTGATTACGAGCACATAGCTCAACCTATCGGATATCTGAGGACTGATTACATAGTACATAGAAATACCGGAAAGAATACCCCAGGAACATTTATGTGCCGCAGCACGACCAGCAAGATCTCCCATGACTGATTACATGCTATTTGCACAACCTGCCACATATCATCTCTGACCTCCAAGTATCAACCTGATACTCATGATCCAACGGATCATCATCGCACGAGGCATCATCCTGATTCCCATGATCATACTGATCATCATCACTGTACCATCCTGATACATATCATTTGGAGAAACATCCTGAAGCTCATCATCATGATCATCCTGATCATACAATGCATCCACCTGATGCATACCAAGTATCTACTTGATACATATCATCATACATGATCCACCTGATCATACAGTGTATCCACCTGATACAAATACAAATACATGATCCACCTGATCATACCTGATACATATCAACATACATGATCTACATGATCATACAATGTATCCACCTGATACATATACAGATACATGGTCCAAGCATCCAACATGATGCATATACAAAATACATACAAATGATCCAACTAATCATATCCAGCATCCAACATGATGCATACATACATAAATGATCCAACGAATCATATCCAGCATCAACACGATGCGTATACAGAGCAGTAACTGGAGCATCATCCTGATACTCATCATCCAACGCTTACATCCACAACCATGTGAAGGATCCTCCTTCCAACATGCTTAGAATGGCTTCAGCAAATGTGTCCATCACTTCTTCCTCGAAGTGTCATCGATCTGAAGAACACCAAGCCTCTCCCTAAAGTAGTCGAACTTCACCCTGGCTAGTGGCTTCATCAGCACATCTACAATCTGCTCGTCTGTCGCAACATACAGGAGCTTCACGGCTCCTCTCTGCACCATATCCCTGATATATTGATATTTGATCTCGATGTGTTTCGACCTGTCATGAAATATTGGGTTCTCGGACAGCTTCACATGACTCTGGTTATCACAAAAGATACTAGTAGCATCCAACGGGAGATCAAATAACTCAGACAGTAGCTTCCGTAGCCATATTGCCTCACAACTAGTTGAACAAGCTGCAACATACTCTGCCTCAGCTATACTCAGTGTTACGCAGGACTGCTTCCTGCTGAACCAAGAGATCACACCTAATCCCATACTGAAGCAGCAACCAGATGTGCTCTTCCAATCTGCAGCACTGCCAGCCCAATCTGAATCAACATAACCCTGCAGATTAAACTTTTGATTCACTTCATGCTTGAGCCTATAATCCACTATACCCTTCGGGTACCTCAGAACATGCTTTACAGCAACCAAGTGAACACTCCTCGGATCCATCAGGAACTGGCTCAATGTGTTCACTGCAAAGAAAATATCTAGTCTCGTGTTCATCAGGTACATCAAGGACCCAATCATTTGATGATACATAGAGACATCAACCGGCTCAGATGAAGCATCACATAGAAGCTTCAGATTCGATGCCATGGGTGTGGCCATGGCCTTGCATTCCATCATCCCAAATCTCTTAAGGATATCTACTGTGTACTTCCCTTGACCAAAGAAGATCCCACCTGCACTCTGCCACACCTCCATACCTAGGAAATAATGCATCATTCCCAAATCTTTCATATCGAACTCAGCAGCAAGCTTCCTCTTAGTATCTGCAATCAGTCTATCATCTCCTGTTACAAATAAGTCATCCACATACAGGAGTAGAATCACAGGATTCCCTTCCTCAACCTTGTAGTAGAGGTTGGAATCCGCTTTACTCTTGGTAAAGCCCAAACTAGATAGGAAACTGTCCATCCTACCATACCAGGTTCTGGGAGCTTGTTTCAAGCCATACAAAGCTTTCTTCAATCTGCACACATATGACTCCTTGTCAGGTCTTGGGACTGCATCCCAAACATCTTGTTCATGATCGATGGATCATGGCATTCCATTTCTTCATCCCAGATCCTACGAACTTCAATATCTTCAATATCTTCAATAGATATCTTTGTTGTTGGAACAAATGTTGTAGTCCTTTTGTAGGTGAAGATATACGGTCTTTCCTACAAAACAAGTTAAATTGCATGATTAGAAACATCTCATAATTTTCAGAACAAATTCTTTACACATAAAGAAATATGTCATGCAGTCATGCAGTTATCTTAGCCAATGCTTTAATACAACATTTATCCATGTTCCACAACTTTCTAGATGCCTTCCAGTCTCTACCAGAACATTGTTAAGAGTTTGCACTACTCCCAACATGTCAGCAAAGAGGTTTCATTCTAGATAAGTAGCACTGGAATGTTGTACAGTGCCATAGGCCACTTACCCATCACATGCATATTAGTAGTATACTGTTCATTAATGCAATCATTCTAATATGCACAATACATCTCCTAAGTCTAGGAACATAAGCATAATATTATTTAAACAAACAAAATAGGCAAGAAATGATAATTGAAATACTTATCTTCGTTTGTTTGTTGGGTGGACTCCCTCTGAGTCTTTGCTTCCTGGAAGGAGCTGCTGAAGTAGCTTCTTCTACACCTTTCTATTGTGGAATGTAGGAAGATGGTCAACTCCCTCTGAAAATATGCATCCTTACAGGAGCTGCTGGAGTGTGCTCCCTTTTGATCTTTGCTTCCTAGATTACCTGTCCTTGAACTTATATTCATCCTTGCTGACATCAATCTTCTTGAACCCTGAAAAGTATATTCTGTAAGCCTTCGAGCTTTCACTGTAATAGACAAAGATACCCTTCTTTCCTGAAGGATCTAGTTTAGTCCTCTTTTCCTTTGGGACATGAGTGTATACTGGACAACCAAATATTCTGAGATGGCTGACTTCAGGTTTCTTACCAGAAAAGACCTCTTCTGGTGTCTTGTTGTCCAATATCTTGTGGGGTGTTATGTTCTGCACATATACAGCTATTCTAGCTGCTTCTGCCCATAGATGCATAAGTAGATCCTGGTCATGCAGCATTGCCCTTGTTTCTTCCATGATTGTTCTGTTCTTCCTTTCTACAACTCCATTCTGTTGAGGATTATAAGGAGCAGTCAACTCCCTCTTAATCCCTAAATCACTACAAAGCTTCTTGAAGTCACCTAAGGTGAATTCTCCACCATTGTCGGATCTGAATGTTTTGATCTTTTTGTCAGTTTGATTCTCCATCAAGGTTTCGAATTCCTTGAACTTATCGAACGCCTCATCTTTGTTTTTCAAGAAGTATACCCAAGTCTTCCTGGAGAAGTCATCAATAAATGAGACATAGTAAACATACCCACTTAGAGAACTGGATGACATAGGACCACATACATCTGAGTGGATGATTTCCAGGATACCTTTTTCCTTGCTTTCACTGCTTGGAAATGCCTTCTTAATGTTCTTTCCTTTTGTAAAATTAGTCACAGCAGATCTAATGAACAAGTAAATCAATCACAACAGATGAACATAGAAAATATGGTGCAAAACTGTGCAAAACATGCAGCAGTGCTCTCTATCCTAGAAAGGGTGAATAAATTACAATACAAACTGTCACAATGACTGAGCAATTCGAATTGCCTAAGGAGGTCATTCAAATCACTGAATGGAGTAGCTTGACTCTATCTAGGAGTCCTCATCAATCATCGGTGGTGCTCATCAATCACAACAACCAGTTATCCAGGTGTCAATCTGAGTCTAACTGAGTGTAATAAGTGTAACTGAAGTGTGTAGCACTGATTTAGGATCTGGAGGCTCAGTGGGGGCGCATGGGAGGCTAACTGAAGTCAGAACAACTCACCTAATCAAACTGGAGGTCAAACGGAAGTGATACAGTCAGTCGGGAGTGAAACTAGCCTCAAATCAGGGAGAATCGGAGCTAACTGAATGTAACTGAAGTGGAACTGCAGTGGTAGGTGAACAAGTGCGCCCTTCTCTGGCAGTAGGTGAGAAGCGGGCGCCTTTCAGCTTAGGAGGGCTAAAACTCTGTGGTAGGTGGCTCCCGGGTGCTAGAATGAAGTGGATAATGCTGGAGGCATCAAACTGGTGACCGGGATGCATGCCAGTGCATGCCTGTGCATGCCAACCCTAGATTCTGCATGCAAACCCTAATTTGCATGCAAGATCCTGAAAAAGATGATGTGGATATCCGAACACCCCCCCTCAAGCTAGACTATGATGTGCCAACAAAATAATGTGGGGCCCTGGTAACTAAGACCAAAGGTCACCCCAATACAATAATCCAAAAAAATGCTGAAAATAACTAAGTGAGGAAAGAGGGAAAACCCAGTGGGAAGAAAGCCCCCCCTCAAGCTAAAGCATAATAATGAATCAATCTGTCTCCACCATGATGGAACTCACCCCCAACAGTGAACGGAGGTAAGAGAACTTCTTCTCAGTGAATCTCTTGGTGAAGATGTCTGCAATTTGCTCATCAGTAGGGCAATATTGCAGAATGATGGTGTGGTCATGCACCAACTGTCGAATGTAATGCATATGAATCTCAATGTGTTTGGTCCTCTGCCGCTGAACTGGATCTGTGGAGATCTTGATAGCACTTTGATTGTCACAAAAGAGGACAGTCGAAGTAGTGCCACCAAAACCAAACTCGGAAAGAATACCCTGCAACCAAACTGCCTGAATGCAGGCATTGACTGCCCCTCGATACTCTGCCTCTGCTGAAGAAAGTGCAATGGCTGCTTGCTTTTTACTGGACCAGCAAATAGCACCATGACCAATCATGAAAACATAACCGTAAGTGGACTTCCGATCAATGCTATCACCTGCCCAATCTGAATCAGTAAAACCAATGAAATCTAGCTCAGAATCTGCAGCATAGTGTATGCCAAACTGTCTCGTACCTTGCACATACTGCAAGATCCGCTTGGCTGCTCGCCAATTAAGCTCATGTGGCTGCTGCATATATCTTGACACGGCACTCACGGCATATGAGATATCAGGCCGTGAATGTGTCAAACAAAGTAGTGAACCAATCAACTGTCGATACATACTGCAATCTGCAAGCGGTGTGGAATCTCCCTCCTCAAGACTGATTCCTGAGAGGAATGGGAACGGGGCTGCCTTACATTCATCCATATTAAACTTCAATAACAGGTCGGAAGCATATTTTTGCTGAGATATAGTGATCCCATCAAAATTTTGAGCTATCTCCAAGCCCAAAAAGTGACTCAGCAAGCCCAAATCGCTCATGTCAAAAGCTAGATTTAAGGCAGATTTTAGCTTGTTTATTGAAGTAAGTGTGCTACCAGTAATAAGCAGATCATCAACATAAAGTACAGTAACCAACAAATTACCTTTAACTCGCTGAAGATACACATTCGGATCAGATTTGCATCTTTGGAAATTCTGAGAAAGAAGGAAGGAGTCCATCTTTGCGTACCAAGCTCTTGGGGCCTGTTTTAACCCGTACAAAGACTTCTTCAACCTACAAACCAATGATGGATCTGATGTATAACCCTCTGGCTGCTGCATATAGACCTCTTCAGCAAGGTCTCCATGTAAAAATGCACTCTTCACATCCATATGGTGCACTTCCCAGTGCTTGGATGCGGCAATAGCTAAAACAAGGCGGATGGAATCCATCTTTGCAACCAGTGCAAAGGTCTCTGTGTAGTCCACTCCTTGGACTTGGGAAAAACCTTTTGCCACCAACCTTGCTTTATATTTGCTGATAGTGCCATCAGCAGCAACTTTAGTACAGTAGACCCATTTACACTTCACTAATTTTCTTCCAGGTGGAAGAGAAACTAGCTCCCATGTATATTTCTTTTGAAGAGAACTGTACTCTTCATCCATGGCACTTTTCCATCTCGGATCTCGATGGGCTGAATGGTATGATGTAGGATCTGAACCAGCCATCAAATAACAAATCTCAGGAAGAAATGGATCAGCAATAGAAAGATCCATACCTGCTCTTTGAAAGTCTCCTCTTGTTCGTCTCGGATCAACAGGATTTCCAAGACTAGAACCAGCAGATTGTAGAGTGTTTTGGGCATTTGAATGACCTCCTTAGGCAATTCGAATTGCTCAGTCATTGTGACAGTTTGTATTGTAATTTATTCACCCTTTCTGGGATAGAGAGCACTGCTGCATGTTTTGCACAGTTTTGAACCATATTTTCTATGTTCATCTGTTGTGATTGATTTACTTGTTCATTAGATCTGCTGTGACTAATTTTACATGGTATCAGAGCATTTTGCAGTGTGGTTTGCCTTTCCAACCACAACTAGTCTTCCACTTTTGATATCAGAAATTTCAACTGTATTAGGGCTGAATGTGACTTGCTTTGGTTCACCAGTATGTGTCATTTGATACACAGAAAGGAGATTCGAAGCTAAGGAAGGCACATAGAGAACATTCTGAAAGCATCCATGTTCTACATGAATCGTACCTTTGCCTTTTGAAGAAATTTTTGAGTCATCTCCCAAATGGATGGGGATGGAGCTGTTTGGATCGAATGAGGAAAAAGAATCAATATTTGCAGCCATATGATTTGATGCACCCGAATCTATCAAGAGAGTAGTGGGCTTCGAAACCGTTTCCATGAGTGCTTGTCCTCTTTCATGATCATCATTCCGATCCTTCTTCCTTGCACCGTCAGGAAGGGTTATGTTGTTCTTTTCCAAAAGGAGGGCCATTTGATCTATAGTCTTCTTCATACATGAACTTTCGGGATGAAAGCCACGGTTACAATAAGTACATTTAGATTTTTGGTTACCTTCTTTGCCCTTTTGCTTGGATTTCGAACCGGATGGTGCATCCATTTGCTTGCCTTTGTCTTTTTGCTTGTGAGGCTCGAATTTGGGCTTCTCCTTCTTTAGCTTTCCTTTACCATTCGAGATCTTGGGTCCTTGAACAAATAGGGCTGAATCTTTGGAGCTTATGGACCCCATTTGAATCAACTTGTCATGCTCTTTTGTAACGGACTCAATGAAGGCATTCAAGGTAGGCATCTTCCAATTCGGGGTAGTTAGCCGACCGGAATTGAAAGTAGAGACAAATACCGAATAATCTTTCCCAAGCTTGCTTAGAATGGAGAGGATCAACTGTTTATCCTCTTTGATAACACCACTGTTCTTCAATTGCAAGTTCAAGTTCTTGAATTTTGTGAAGAATTCATTGATGGTCTCAAAATTCTCAGGATTAAGGCCAATCAATTCATTCTCTAATTGAAAAGCCCTAAGCTCATCCTGCTTGCCGAATAGTGTTTCAAGTTGCTCCCATATGGCTTTTGGAGTCTTCAATCCGCTGAGATGGAAGTGAAGATCCTTGGAGATGGAGAGACAAAGAAGACCATAAGCTTCATCAAGCTTGTTGTAGTGTTTGGTTCGATCTGATACATTGTTTGGCTCCAATTCAAGACCAATAGTGACTCGGTAGTAACCTTTTGAACGTAATATGATCTCCATATCATCTTTCCAATCAAAATAATTGAATGGGGTGAGGATAGGCTTTGAAGAAGAGTATTCCATTGCAAGGAGTGAGTCAACTGATGAAGAGGAAGCTTGCATGCAGACTATAGCGAATGCAATTGCTGTAGGGAAGCTTGCATGCAGAAGATAGCGAGTGCAATTGGAGGAGACAATAAACCTGCAAATCACATCAAAACAACCACAATAAGGTCGAACAATCCACCCTTTGAGAGTTGCATCACACCTGGGATTGGATTTCAAGCAATGTTGAATAGGTCCAATGTATCAGATCCAGGAATTATGTGGTAACTCAAGCTTCTGGAGTGGTATTGGAATATTTTTCAAGCTTTGCATGCACAGGAGCGAATGCCCTTGAGATATCTCATGCCAAACTTTTTGCAATTTTTAGCAATTCAGTCAAATCTTCTTGTATAAACACCTGTAGAAAAGAGATCTTGTCCCTGCAATGGCTCTGATACCATGTAAAATTAGTCACAGCAGATCTAATGAACAAGTAAATCAATCACAACAGATGAACATAGAAAATATGGTGCAAAACTGTGCAAAACATGCAGCAGTGCTCTCTATCCCAGAAAGGGTGAATAAATTACAATACAAACTGTCACAATGACTAAGCAATTCGAATTGCCTAAGGAGGTCATTCAAATCACTGAATGGAGTAGCTTGACTCTATCTAGGAGTCCTCATAAATCATCGGTGGTGCTCATCAATCACAACAACCAGTCATCCAGGTGTCAATCTGAGTCTAACTGAGTGTATAAGTGTAACTGAAGTGTGTAGCACTGATTTAGGATCTGGAGGCTCAGTGGGGGCACATGGGAGGCTAACTGAAGTCAGAACAAGTCACCTAATCAAACTGGAGGTCAAACGGAAGTGATACAGTCAGTCGGGAGTGAAACTAGCCTCAAATGAGGGAGAATCGGAGCTAACTGAATGTAACTGAAGTGGAACTGCAGTGGTAGGTGAACAAGTGCGCCCTTCTCTGGCAGTAGGTGAGAAGTGGGCGCCTTTCAGCTTAGGAGGGCTAAAACTCTGTGGTAGGTGGCTCCCGGGTGCTAGAATGAAGTGGATAATGCTGGAGGCATCAAACTGGTGACTGGGATGCATGCCAGTGCATGCCTGTGCATGCCAACCCTAGATTCTGCATGCAAACCCTAATTTGCATGCAAGATCCTGAAAAAGATGATGTGGATATCCGAACACCTTTTGCACATCCTTTGCAAACACCTTCATGTTTGGTCTTGATTTCAGGAAGACCCTCTACAGCCTTGCTTGCAATTGGAAGTGCCCTATAGTGCATATGAGCAAGTCTTCTATGCCAAAGTTCACTTGGCTCCATGGATTCATGCACCATGGCATGTTCAGGTTGTCCTTTTAATTTATACAAACCTCCCTCTTGCTCTCCAATCACAACTGCATCATCTATGGTCTTTCCCTTTGGCCACATTAGGACTTGGCCATCCACAAATGCAACCCTTATACATTTTTCATCCAATGCAGAGATGGAGAGTAAGTTCTTCTTGAGCCTAGGTACATAAAGGACTTCTTTCATCTTCAAAGATTTTCCAGAATCTAGGTTGTAGGAGGCTTCACCACTTCCTTTGATTGGGTATTGATAATCATCCCCAAGTTTCACCTTATGGGGTGATTCATGTTCATACAGATTTACAAAATATTCTTTAAACCCAGTCATGTGTTTGGAAGCCCCACTGTCAATTAACCAATCATTACAACCATGGGAGATAGTACCTGTGAGAGCAGAGATTAGAACATACTCTTATTCACTTGATGAGTCATCATCACTTTCTGCCCTAGCCTTCTTCTTTGGAGGTTCATCATCTTCGGCAGCATGAGCATGGTACCTTCTTTTGTTACCCTTTTTGTTCTTGCTGGAGTTGTTGTTGTTGTGTTTGTCCCTTTTGTTCTTGGGACATTCTGAAGCAAAGTGACCCTTCTCATTACAAGTGAAACACCTTATATCTTTCTTGTCTTTGTGAAAATGATGAGAAGATTTCTTCTTGTGATGGGATGGCTCCCTCTTGAACTTGCCCTTCTTAGTGTGAGCTGTGATAGCTTGATCTTCATTTCCCATCTTCTCTTCTCTTGCCACAAGCCTTGCTTCTTCTTGAGAACATTCCTCCCATAATCTGCTGAAGGAGATTAACTTCTTTCTGGCACAGATCCCCTGGATAAAAGAGTCCCATGACCTAGGTAGGCCATTCAAAGTAGTCATAACAATTTCACCATTCTCCACCATTTCATCTACAGCTTCAAGTTGTTCCTTGATCTAAGAGACCTTGGAGAAATAGGATTGAATGGTTTCTCCATTAGACATCTTGACCCCTTTCAATGGATTCTGCAAGGTCATCTTCCGATTTATGTTCTTTCCTTCAAATAGCTTGCTCAAAGAGTCAAACATAGCCTTGGGTGTCTTTAGAGAAGACACATGGGGTATGAGATGGTCTTTGATCGAATCAACAATGATTCTCTTTGCCTTGACCAAGTTCTTCTTATGCAATACATTAGCCTCTTCATCCTCTGGGATAGGGATGTCTTCTTTTATATATGAGTCCAACTCATTCTCTTCCAGGATTAACCCAATCCTATACTTCCAAGCTCGGAAGTTATCAACCCCTTCAAGCTTATCCTCAAGCTTGGTGTGGTGAGACATCTTAAAGAGTACTTCAAATGAAATAGAAAAGATTTAGGTCTTACCACTTGGAATGCTGAAAACTGGATCTGGTCCTGGATTAGGGTTTGTCAGAAAAACCCTAAAAATTCAAAATGTGAATTTCAACTTTCTGAAAGGATATAAAGATGCGCCTTGATGAGCTGATCAGCCTGGTGTATTCAGAATTTGAGATCAGCAAAGCTTTACCCTTCATATTTGCCTTTTTGTCCTCCCGGGTTCACTAGGGAGAGTCCTGAATTAGGGTTTGAGTTTCCCGGAGATCTACCCAGCCAAAAATCTTGATCCAAAGCTCTAAACTTCGATTTTTGCAAGGAGCTTCCAGCTATGGCTTCAGATTTTAGAAATTCCTATTTTTGTGGAAACCCTAATGTTTAGGGCCAAATCTGAAAATGCTCAGAATTGAATTCTGATTGGACAGATAGATTCTCCTTGATGAGTAGAGTCAATCTACTATACTGCTTTTCCAAAAACTGTGGAGAGAAACCCAATAAGAAAGAAACTCAAGTTTCCGTCACTGCAAGATGTCTTCTTCTCAGGTTAGCTCTGATACGATGTTAAAATTTGAGCATTAATTCACAATACTCTTGGATCTTTACTGAGAGAATAACATATATAGTATATCAATGCATAACAATCAAAATAAGCATGGCAAGCATCACAAGAATCAAAAGCATGAGAGACAAGAGACACAGAGTTTCCGTGGGGAAAACCCTAAGGTGAAAAACCCCACAACTTCCTCAGAGATAGAGAGAGAAATGGCTGAACCAAAGTACAACCAAAATACACTTGAGATAGTCTCCTAGTAGCAGATGATCCTCCTCCTCACTAGTGCGCCACTTTCTGAGTGAGAGAAGTGTGTCTTTCCAAATGATCCAAATAGAGATCTCCTGATCTCTATTTATACTTAACCTGTTTTCCCAGTGACCTTATGGGGCCGACTTATCTATCTAGATACATCCACAATATAATATGTATTTCAGGGCCTACCCCACACATGGTGGTCTAATAACCCATCGGCAAGTACACACACTTGCGACACTTGTCAATCCACATGACGATACTTCCTTATAGAGGAATAACACATCTCTAATAAGGGTACAATAAATATATATGAAATACATAGGTGAAATACATTCCGAAGTTACATATACATCAACAAGGATATGAATTTTCGTCTGGTCTATGCCACGAAAGCATGCCAATGGTGTCAATTATTTCAAATTTTCTTTTCACTCTGCATCATTCATATCAAGACAACTTGTACATATTTTTTCATTCATTCATATAAAAATAATTTGTACACCATTCATTCATATCAAATATCATTCTCAAGACTTTGAGAAAACATTTCCAGAAATATTATTATTAGATTAATGATACTAACTTTATTTTAGAATTTCCTTCTCACGTCATTGTGCATGGAAAGAACATGGAAGGCAAGGAGGAATTCCATTAGTAATTACAGCACTTCAAGTGTTGGCAATGGGCAGCATCGAAGCAGTATGCAGGAGTTACACATTTTGATTCTTGGCAATAGATACATACAATATTAAGCTTTAATATCATTGCCATTTTGGAAAGGTCCACTGTCTTCTCCGACGTCATGTACTCATGCATCATTGAAACACCTTCAACTTCACCTGCAATATCAGTATCAATAGTATTAGATATTTCACATTTCAGATATTGATGAGCTACCAAATTAGTAAGTAAATTGGTATAATACCTCTGCAACATCTTCCACTATTAGTTTTTTCAGCTTCCTTGTTGTTGGATCCAAATTTGTTTCCCATAATTGTAAAAGAATCATCTCCCCTAATCCTATCCATACCAACAATCAAAATCAGCTTACAGTTTCATGCAAACCCTTACTACACTTAATACACTAGCATTAAGAATGCCAAGATTTCTGCTACGTCCTTTAGATAAACTCTGTAGTGATCAGATGGAAAAATCTTGTGAGATTGATAGTCATCATAAGATATAACAATTTGACTATCTAAGGACCTGTAATTATCTCTCTGTTTAAGATGGATAACTGAACCGTCTACTTTAATATTTTGTAAGAAGCTAGACCCATCATGACTCAAGTATGATCCTTGAGCTATCAGTGTATGAGGCCAACAGAGAATTCCAAGAGATTTTATCCCTAAGATTCTTACCTAGGGGAAAGTGCACAAAGCATATCCTTCCTTGCCTGGCCATACCTGACCTGCCTGTTTCATGTTCGGTCCTGCTGAACATCCACAGCGATTGACCTAGGATCCACCTGCTTCACTCTCTATTATCGATAACTTGGATGTACACATCTGTCTACCCACCCTGCCAGGTGTTTATTTGTTTTGGAAATATCTATATCTGTTTCGCAAGCCCTAAAACCAATTTATGCCGACCGATTGATGGAACGTCAACATATACCGACTGACTTAATTGAATCCCCACCCATAGGAGGATCAAACTATAGCATGTTTCCAGCTAGCAAGACTAGAAATACTAGATAGAAAGACTCGCGAGGCCCTAGTCAATAGTTTTAAACACCCTAAAATGTGATTCTTCCAAAATAAAAAGATACTTTCGATGTTCAATTTGGGTAGATCTTCTTTATGGCATTGTGGATTCCATAGTCCCTGAGAACTTCATGTATGTGAAAAGTTGGGTTTGAGATCATGCAGTAGATGGACTCAGGTTTTCCACTGAAATCAAAATGTACTCGATCCCAACCTGTGAAGTTACACTACCTGAATACTTGGTCTCTTGCCTGTAAGCGAAAAACCAGTGAGAAACTGCTAGGTCTAGAAATTGTCGAACAAGGCTTGTATGGGTGAAAGCCCAATGAAATCACATAAACGATACATTATCGTTCCAGCACCCTACTGAAATACTCGATCCATATCACCTCCTCCAATGGGATCATCATTTAGAGAACCCTAGCTAATATTACCCAGGAGGGGGTTTACCCTAATAATGGCCCTAAAATCTCTAATAAGTACCATTTCCCTACCTGGCATGCTACTGCAACCAGTTCTCTATAGCGTTTTAGCTCCACAACTTGGGATCTAGTAAGATCCTCCTCTAAAAATATCCTGCAAGGGAGGGAGAATATACTTTTCTTGACCCGGAGAGCCTAAGGCATGTCACCCGCTTACCTAACCAGTTTGATATCAAATAATACAAGAAAATTTGTCCTCATATTATCCATCAGAGCACATTATGAAATATAAATAGGTAGCATCAAACCCTAAATTCTGTTATCTTCTACCAGGCTAGCTAAAACTTCTATCCAATAGCCTTAGTGACTAGTTCAAAATTTCTGCAGAGCATGATAGAATTACAAGACCTTCAACTACTGCAAAATATTAGATCTGTAGAAGTTGCAAAGAGCAAAAGCGGCAAATCGCAAAGTACCCAGATAAGCTGATACAGGTCCAAACTATAATAAAATACTACCTGCTGCAGAAAATATCAAATGATTGACACAATAAAACAAACCCTAAACCCTTCATATGAAGGAATAGGTCAAAACCCTCGAAATTTGATGTAATACAGATAGAGATTGACAAATCAAAACAACAAGAGAAACACTGAAAAACACTGCGTGTTCAATAAATAATAAACCCATGATATCTATAAGACTTTCTCAGAAGAAAACTGAGAAACCCATCAATGGCATAGAAAATATCAAGAACAGTTTTCTGTAATGAGAAACCAATGGCATTAAGTGCAATTTAACGGTAACTGAATGACAAAACAAAAAGCATAATCCACTTTCGAACAGTTGGAGAGAACTAGTAAGATCAATACATACCTTCCCATCAAAATTGGCTTCATACCAAGGTCTGTGCCTTTAATATCTCCTGAAATGAGTCTCTACAAAAAGGTGTGTCTTTACCTCCACGGATGAAAACAAGAAATCAATTCTCAAATGACTGACTCAAGCCATGAAAATAACAAAAATATTATTTTGCAAACTCTTAATTTCCATGTCACCCTCCCTAATATGGACCGAGATGAATTGATTAATGACGGCTCAAATGATTTCAAAAAATCAGTTTTAACAAAAAAAAACTATGAAAATATTTAAGTGGGAAAGAACAAAGAGAAATAAAACATCCCAAATCCCAAGAAAACGCTCCAATGAAACTAAATATCCATAATACAATTATAGATTTAAACCCTAAAATTCTTAAATTCAACAACTTACATGAAAACCCATCCCTTAACAAGCCAAAATCAATGACTTCAATAAAAAACAAAGATGGAAAAAAGAAAAAAAAAAGAAAAATGAAGAATTTACAGGACCTTTTTACAAATTCGTAGATTCCACAAGTACCCTTAATTTGAATACCGACAATGGGTTTTCTAGGTCAACGCATGTAGGTTTGAAGGAAATCACAACAACGAGGCCACCAACCGATCATGTGGTCAACCATTGGCTTGCAAACCCATATTACTTCAATACCTTCACCGCATATAAGAAGAAGACGCATACGAATATTGCTTCAATACCTTCACTCACATTAGAGGACGGAATGCTTTAATACTCTTTTTCTTTTTATTTATTTATTTTTGTTATTTTTTACTTTTAATTATTTATTTTTCCTCCTTTTATTATTTATATTATTGTTTTTTAAATTTATTAGTATTAATATATTACATATAATAACTATATTTTAAAATATACATATTATATCAAGTAATATATTAATAAAAAACTATATTAATATATATTATATTAACATATAAGAAATATTTATAACAATTTAACTATATATTATTAACCATTTAAAGATGTTAACTATATATTATATTAACATATATAATAACTATTTGATACATTAATATATAAACTATTTAATGTCAAAGTGGGGAAATAATATTAGAATCATGGTTACTCTTTTTTTAAAAAGAATTTTATAAAAAGGAAGGATTTTTTTTTCTTTTCAAAATGGGGGATATTGGCGATTTTTTTGCAGGGGAGAGATTCAAGGGGAACTTTATAACTTTTCAAACTCAGGTGCAAAGAGAACCATAGTGAATTAATGCATATGGATAATTGATGGAGGTCGTCAAATTGACAATTTTTAGCTAACATGACACAAAATACATGAACTTGTCGAAACTTTAATAGACTGCCGAGATAGTCAAACAACAATGGTTTTCTTCAAAAAAAATATGACCACAGCCAGTACAACAAGCTGAACGGAGTGACACTAATTTCAGGACATGACAATTCCAAAATGGAAAGACGACAAATATCTAAGACTTAACTCAACCACCTATAGAAGAACTCATCTATCACTTGATAAACTATATGCAAGAGATGATGTATTATCTAGATATCAACTCACCACACCCAAGGCACTAAATAGTAGAGAAACCACTAAATGAGCATCTCAACGATTCTCCTATAATCTAACAGTATAATAGGTATCGGGATGGCCTCAAAGAAATGATTTCAGGACATGACAATTCCAAAATGGAAAGACGACAAATATCTAAGACTTAACTCAACCACCTATAGAAGAACTCATCTATCACTTGATAAACTATATGCAAGAGATGATGTATTATCTAGATATCAACTCACCACACCCAAGGCACTAAATAGTAGAGAAACCACTAAATGAGCATCTCAACGATTCTCCTATAATCTAACAGTATAATAGGTATCGGGATGGCCTCAAAGAAATGATCTCTTAGAAGACATGTATTGAAAAATAATCCAAGTTGTATACTATTAATGTTATAATTTACTAAATTTTAACACTGCAGAGGTCTCTGAATCCATCTGCAGTGTTAAAATTTAGTAAATTGTACAAATTCATTATCAAAATTTTAATTTTCCACTGCTGGAATGACACAACTAAACATGACCAATTGTTATGTGGTCATTTTTAGTTTAGTTTTTATCTCGTGACCAAATTGGTAATTTATCTTGGTCATTTTTAGTTTAGTTCTTATCCCGTGACCAACTTGGCCATTTATCTTGGTCATTTGTAGTCGGTTGACTTAAAATTTCTCAATTTTGGTCATTTATCCCTTGAAAAAGCTGTGGTGACCAAATTTTTTGGTCCCCTGGTCACTTATCTCTCATTTTGTACTAGTGTAATTGCATTTCAGTTATTCCGCATTGTAACCGAATTGAGAAGTAATATAAGCCACTTTTGGCGTCCTGTTTTACACCTTGTTCGTGTAAACATTGTGGTAGTGTTGTGTGCATTGTTAAGGAAGAACCTTATTGTCTAAGGCGCCTTGCGTCAGAAAAAGTCTCAAGGAATAAAACATAGGTTAAATTTAGCCGAGGAGGGCGCACTTGTTGAGAGAAGGGGTCCACATGACCCAATCACATGCCAAAGACATTATATCCTAAAATAATTATTTTATTATTTTCATGATAAATGTTTACAAAAGGTGTTTGAGCACTCCAGTCAAGGTAATTTTTAAGGATTCTAATATTATACTTAAGTAAAGTATCCTAGGCGATTATTTTGGATTGAAAAAAACATGTATATATATAGATAGGCGATTATTAAATAAGAAACATACAATTTACTACTGAAATGTATAAATTTGGCGAATAGTATGATAAAAAAACATATTTTATGTAAATATAGGCGATATTAAAGACTAAAAATGACCAAATAGCGAATTTATTTTTTGAAAAAAAGTCCAAAAAATAGCCAATTGGTGAAATTTTGCCCCTAAAAATTACCTTGAAGTCTCCAGTTTCCATATTTTGGTCATTTTTCATTTGTATTGGAGATCTTCATGCTTCTCACAACCTGGGATATGTTCCCCTGGTTCGCATTAGGTGATGTGCCCCTTTGCATATGGTGACTAGTTGGAGTGTTTGCTGGCATTCCAATTGGTGATTGAGGAGAAGGACATCCAATCCTTTTCATAGAGCTTCAATCACCCATTTATTGTCTATTTGCAGATGATAAGGTTTCATTTTGGAGATACAAATTCATATTCACAACTCTCTTCTTCAGATCCAGGTGTTTGGGCTTGTGTTGTGTGGTTAGATCAATTTAATCAGTGGAACCAGTGTGGGAAGGTCGAAATGGTGATTCTGGTTTCGAAAATTCTAAGAATTTTTGGACCTTGATTCTTGTTCCATTGCGTCTAGAGCTTCATTTCCAATAGGAAACACCTTTTTTTCTCGTTGAAAAATACATTTAGATTCCCAAGGAAATTATTTCACCAGATCTTAGGGTTTCACTGTTGAAGAATGCACTTGTGCATATCTATCTTTGTATTTCTGGATTTTCAAGATGTGTAAGAGCCACATATTGTTCATGCACCTCTAGTGAGATATGTTTATTATGTTCTCCTTCCCACGGCTATGATCCAGTGGTGAAATTTCTTTCTTTCATTCTCAAATACAATATGAATGCTTCAATTTTGTAAGATCTTAAGGATTATGATCATTATGTAATTTTGGATTCAGTATACAGTCAATTACTGCTCTAAATGTCTGAATAAAGTATAACATAGTGCAAATTCATGTTGTTATCTTCATCCATTATGTGTATTGCATAATTTGGGATCATTTATTGTTGCTTGTAATTCATTGTTCGAAAGGTTTGTGCCATAGTGAGGAAAATTCAACTTTCCTATGATGAATATTTTTAACTATCAAGTGTTCTATTAATTTATGATCTGAAGGTCCTTTTAGTCAAATTAGATGTATTACATCCCATCCATATTTCTAGAATGGAAATTAGGAATCTCCAGAGGCAATTCGAATTTGTTTGTAAATCCTCGTATTCACTAGTCCTAGATTCACCCTTTGCAATTGTTTGAGATTTTTACTGTCAAATCTTATTTTTCAAGTCATATTAAGTCCATATCAGGTAAGAGGGGATCCTTCTAGATCACCTAAGGTTATATTACTTCCATATTTCACTAGAAGTAGCAGAGTTTCAACATAAATCCTTGGGGAATGTGCATTGATAGCTTTGGTGTTAATTTTTTAGCATTAATTCAACATACTCCAGGATCTTTACTGAGAGAATAACATGTACAACATATCAAGCATATCAATCCCAACAAGCAATCACATGAGACAATAGACACACAAAGTTTCCTTGGGGAAAACCAATAAGGTGAAAAACCCCAATAACTTCCTCAGAGAAAGATAGAGAAATGATACAAAACCCAAGCATAAGAGATAGTCTCCTGCAGTAGCTTCTCCCCCTCCACTAGTGCGCCACTCTCTAATGAGTGTATGAGTGAGAAATTGAATGATCAAATAGAGTGCCTCCCGCACTCTATTTATACTTGACTTGACTTCCCTAATAACCTTTACTAGGTCGGCCTCAACTTAACCACACAACATAATGATAACAGGGCCGACCCCCAATAGGGTGGTCTAATAACCCTTTAACCCACATGACTTATACAGGGCCGACCCCATCAAGGTGTTCTAATAACCGATCAAGTATAAGTTACAACACTCACAATATAAATGATGACACTTCCGTATAGAGGAATAATAACATCTCTATAGGAATACAATATACATATGTGAAATACATTCCGAAGTTACAAATACATCAACACTCCCTCTTAACTAGGAAGGTATTTCTCGACATAGATCTACTAGCACAAGTATTCTTCTTTATATCATCGTCATCATCATGCACTCGTCACGGCTGCTGCTATCTCATTCAGTCTCTAATCTACTCATCATAGGAAGTTCTACAAAGCCAGTCCTTTTTTATACTGGATGTAGGCCCACCATCTACAGGCCTTCATCATCACTGGCCATACTGTGGAGTCTTCAGGACTTATTACGTGCGTCACAAAACCTCGCAAGAGCATCCCAAGACTGATTAAGGGCACATAGCCCAACCTATCGGATCTCCCAAGGAGCTATTACATGTGACACCACCACAAAACCTCGAAAGAGAATCCCAGGACTGATTACGAGCACACAGCTCAACCTATCGGATCTCCCAGGGCGTTATTATATGTGGTCACCAAAAAACCTTGCAAGAGCATCCCAGGACTAATTATGAGCACACAGCTCAACCTATCGGATCTCCCAAGGTTCTATTATATGTGGTCATGGCGAAACCTCGAAAGAGCATCCTAGGACTGATTACGAGCACACAGCTCAACCTATCGGATCTCCCAGGGTGCTATTATATGCCATAGGACAAAACCTTGAAAGAGCGTTTGCCAGATATCCCGGGGCACTATTATATGCCATAGGAAAAACCTCGAAAGAGTATCTGCAAACCTCCCAGGGCGCTATTATATGTCCTCCCAAGCAAAACGTTGAAAGAGCATTTGCTAGATATCATAGGGCACTATTATATGCCATAGGAAAAACCTCAAAAGAGTATATGCAAATCTCCCAGGGCGCTATTATATGCTTATCTACACAACCTGTCCACGGCCACAGAGTATCAACCTGATACTCACCATACATCATCCTAATGTACATCATCACATGATCATCCTGATCATCATCATAGCATCATCCTGATGCATATCATCTGGAGCAACATCCTGAAGCTCATCATCCATGATCATCCTGATCATACAATGCATCCACCTGATGCATACACAATATCTACCTGATACATATCATCATACATGATCTACCTGATCATACAATGTATCCACCTGATACATACACAAATACATGATCCACCTGATCATATAATGTATCCACATGATACATATACAAATACATGATCCAATTGATCATATCCAGCATCCAACATGATGCATATGCATATACATGATCCAGCTGATCATATCCAGCATCCAACATGATGCATATACATATACATGATCCAACTGATCATATCCAACATCCAACATGATGCATATGTACATATACATGATCCAACTAATCATATCCAGCATCCAACATGATGCATATACAGAGCAGTAACTGGAGTATCATCTTGATGCTCATCATCCAATGCTTACATCCATAGCCATGGGAAGGATCCTCCTCTCACCATGCTTGGAATGGCTCCAGCAATTGTGTCCATCACTTCTTCCTCGAAGTGTCGTCAATCTGAAGAACACTAAGCCTCTCTCTGAAGTATTCGAACTTCACTCTAGCTAGTGGTTTCGTCAATACATTTGCAACCTGCTCATCCATCGCAACACACAGGAGCTTCACTGCTCCTCTCTACACCATATACCTGATATAGTGATATTTTATCTCAATGTGCTTTGACCTGTCGTGGAACACTGGATTCTCAGACAACTTCACACAACTCTGGTTATCACAAAAGATACAAGTAGCCTTCAGTGAGAGATCAAATAACTCAGACAATAGCTTTCGGAGTCATACTGCCTCACAACTAGCCAAACAAGCTGCAACATACTCTGCTTCGGCTGTACTCAGTGCTACGCAGGACTGCTTCCTCCTAAACCAAGAGATCACACTTGATCCCATACTGAAGCAACACCCCGAAGTGCTCTTCCTATCTGCAGCACTGCCTGCCCAGTCCGAATCAACATAACCCTACAAGTTAAACTTTTGATTCGCATCATACTTGAGCCCATAATCAATTGTACCCTTCAGGTACCTCAGAATATGCTTTACAGCAACCAGGTGAACACCTCTGGGATCCGTCAAGAACTGGCTCAATGTGTTCAACGCAAAGAAAATATTTGGTCTCGTGTTCGTCAGGTACATCAAGGACCCAATCATCTGACGATACACTGTGACATCAACCGGCTCAGATGAAGCATCACACAGAAGCTTCAGGTTCGATGCCATAGGTTTGGCCATGGCCTTGCAGTCCATCATCCCGAACCTCTTCAGGATCTCTACTACATACTTCCCTTGTCTGAGGAAGATCCCATCTGCACTCTGCCGCACCTCCATGCCTAGAAAATAGCACATCATCCCCAAGTCCTTCATCTCGAACTCGGTAGCAAGCTTCCTCTTGGTATCAACAATCAAACCATCCTCGCCTGTAACAAACAGGTCATCCACATACAAGAGTAATATCACTGGATTTACTTCCACAACCTTGTAGTAAAGGTTGGAATCCACTTTACTCTTAGTAAATCCCAAACTGGATAGGAAGTTGTTTATTCTGCCGTACTAGGTCCTGGGTTCATGTTTCAAACCATACAGGGATTTCTTCAGTTTGCACACATGAGTCCCTCTGTCATGTGTCTCAAAACTGAGTGGCTGCTCCACATACACTTCCTCTTCGACTACACCATTCAAGAAAGTTGTCTTGACATCCATCTAGTGTATCTTCCATTTCATCACTGCAGCCAGAGCAAGTACTGATCTGATGGAAGTGTATCTGGCTACCGGAGCAAAAGTCTCTTCATAGTCTATTCTCTCTTTCTGGGAGAAGTAACGAGCTACAAATCTTGCCTTGTAATTCTCTATGCTACCATCTGCAGCATGCTTGAGCTTATAGATCCACTTGGAAGTCACAATAGACATCCCTTCAGGTCTTGGGACCACTTCCCAAACATCATTCTTCATGATCGACTGGTACTCTTCGATCATTACTTCATCCCGGATCCTGGGAACTTCAGATTCTTCAATAGATAGCTTTGTTTCTAGAGTAAATGTTGTAGTCCTTCTTTTGTAGGTGATGGTATACGATCTTTCCTACAAGACAAGTTAAATTGCATGCTTAGAAACATCTCATAGTTTTCAGAACAAATTCTTACACATAAAGAAATATGTCATACAGTCATGCAATTAATTTAGCCAATGCTTCAATACAACATTTATCCATATCTCGTAACTTTCTAGATGCCTTCCAATCTCTACCAGAACATTGTTAAGAGTGTGCACAACTCCCAACATGTCAGCAAAGAGGTTTCATTCTAGATAAGTAGAAATGGAATGTTGTATAGTGCCATAGGCCACTTACCCATTACATGCATATTAGTGGCATACTATTCATTAGTGCAATTATTCTAATATGCATGATACACAACCTAAGTCTAGGAACATAAGTATATACATCATTGAATGGTATTATTTAACCATTCAATAATACAAGAAATGACAATTCAAATACTTATCTTTATTTTTTTGTTGGGTGGACTCCCTCTCAATCTTTGCTTCCTTGCAGGAACTACTGGAGTGTGCTCCCTCTTGATCTTTGCATCCTAGATTACCTGTCCTTGAACTTATATCCATCCTCAATCACTATGCATGCTTACTAGTATCATCATTGTGCTATCCTCGAGATGGCATACATAATCATACATTCATTAGTATAATCTTAATACTATCAAAACACAATAATCTTAAACGTGTATAGTCATGATCATTTCAAACACAGATAATAAGCATTAGCATTCAAAGTTTCAGGGAAAAATTCTCTTACTCATGCATATTCATATTTGACCATAGAACTCTTCTGGTTAGTCATATCATCAATCAAGGTAAGAGACATAATATGCATAAACCCTAGATTACTCAAACTTGTAACTTCATGAGTAATCATTATCAATCATACAAAAGTATAAGATCCATACATAGGGTAGGATTCTAACTTGATATAGGAAAAACATACCTGGTCATCATATTTGCTAGTTATGTCTAGCAATGTTTTTCTTGTTCTCTTCAATGACTTGCATAACTCATAAGTTAACCATTGTAGAACCAAATTATACATACCTCTATGTGATCAATGACTATGGATGAGTCTTTGTCTTCATGTCACTATGGTCTTGATCTAGGACTTGATTTGTACCTTCATGTTAGTGGATAACATTCTCCTCATACAACACCACAATGCATTAGTACAATCATAAGTGTCATAACCCTAATCAATGAATGTCTTCTATCATGCATTCATACTTTTACTAGGGTGATAAGACAAGTCTAAAATTAAACAAGATTGTTACTAAACTCAATAACAGGAAGACAATCATATTGTAAACTTAATCGTGAACAAATTTCAAAACATACCTATAAGTTATACCTGTCAGATTGCTTCTAGTAGTTGTTGTTGTTGTTCCTTTTGTTCTTAGGACAATCTGAGTAAAAGTGTCCTCTTCTTAGTGTGGGCTATGAGAGCTTGAACTTCATTACCCATCTTTTCTTCGCGATCTATAATTCAAGCTTCTTCCTGTGAGCATTCTTCCCACAACCTACTTAATGTGATAAGTTTCTTCCTAGCATAAATTTCTTGGATGAAGGAATCCCATGACCTAGGAAGGCCATTAAGAGTGGTCATTACCACTTCTCCATTCTCTATATCTTCTCCCATAGCTTCAAGTTTTTCTTTTATATGGGAGACCCTTGAGAAATAAGACTGAATGGTCTCCGCATTTTGGACCTTGATATTCTTCAATTGATTCCTCAAGGTCATCTTCTGATTTATATTCTTACCTTCAAATAGCTTGGTCGAGGAATCAAATATCTCCTTAGGTGTCTTCAAAGATGACACATGTGGCATGAGATGGTTTTTGATAGAATGAACAATGATCCTTTTATCCTTGACTAAGTTCCTCTTGTATAAGGCCTTAGTCTCTTCTCCCTCTGGGACAAGAACCCCTTCACTTATGTAGGTGTCCAACTCACTCTCTTCTAGAATTAACCGAATCCTATACTTCCATGCTCGGAAGTTATCAGCCCCTTCAAGCTTATCCTCAAGCTTAGTGTGGTGAGACATCTTAAAGAGCACTTCAAATGGAAATAGAAAAGATTTAGGTCTTACCACTTGATTTGCTGAAAACTAGATCTAGAGCTGGATTAAGGTTTGTTAGAGAAACCCTAAAAATTTAAACTTTGAATTTCAAACTTCTTAAAGGATAGAAAGATGTGCCTTGATGAGCTGATCAAGCTGGTATACTCAGAATTTGAAAACTGCAAAGTTTCACCCCTCAAATTTGTTTTTCAAACTTCTAGATTCACTAGGGAGGACCCTGAATTAGGGTTTGATTTTCCCGGAGCTTCACCCATCCAAAAAGTTTGATCGTGGTCTCTAAACTTCAATTTTTCAGAGGAGCTTCCAGTCATGGTCTCAGATTTCAGAAATTCCAACTTTTGCAAAAGCCCTAATATTTGGCTTCACTTGACAGGACCCCAAAATAGGGTTTGATTTTCCCGAAGCTTCACCCAACAAATAAGTTCGATCCAAAGCTCTAAACTTTGATTTTTCCAAGGAGCTTCCATCCATGGTCTCAGATTTCATAAATTCCACTTATGTGGAAACCCTAATTTTTAGGGCCAAAACTAAAACTGCTCAGAATTGAATTCTGATTGGACAGAAAGATGTGCCTTGCTGAGGAGAGTCAATCTAGCCTCCTGCCTTTCAAGATCTATGGAGAGAAACCCAAAAAACAAGAATCCCTTGATTTTGCAACTGCATAGTGTCTTCTTTTCAGCTTAGCTCTGATACCATGTTAAATTTTGAGCATTAATTCAACATACTCTAGCATCTTTATTGAGAGAATAACAAGTACATCATATCAAGCATATCAATCCCAACAAGAAATCACATGAGACAATAGACACACAGAGTTTCCTTGGGGAAAACCAAGAAGGTGAAAAACCCCAATAACTTCCTCAGAGATAGATAGAGCAATGATACAAAACCCAAGCATAAGAGATAGTCTCCTAGCAACAACTTCTCCTCCTCCACTAGTGCACCACTCTCCAATGAGTGTATGAGTGAGAAAGTGAATGATCAAATAGAGTGCCTCCCACACTCTATTTATACTTGACTTGACTTTCCTAATAACCTTTACTAGGTCGGCCTCAACTTAACCACATAACATAATGCTGATAGGGCTGACCCCCAATAGGGTGGTCTAATAACCCTTAAATCTACATGACTTATACAGGGCTGACCCCATCAAGGTGGTCTAATAACCCATCAAGTATAAGTTACAACACTCACAATATAAATGACGACACTTTCGTATAGAGGAATACTAACATCTCTGTAGGAATACAATATACATATGTGAAATACATTTCGAAGTTACAAATACATCAACATTTGGCTCTACTAGAGAAATCTTCACAGGTGTGACGTACTCCCAAAAGTGCACTACCAAAGTATTGACCTTGATTCAACCTTATTTGTAGCATGTTAAGTGTTTCAAGCCTACATTTTGTGTTCCCAAGCTGTATATTTGAGTTAGTGTGCCTAATAGGGGGTTGGGTGCATCACAGTGGTATCAGCGCATGGTCCTCTGCACCTGTAGGTTGTAATTTCTTCTTGATTTCCATAGAAAAATCTTCCAAAGGTCATCAAGCTATCCATTTCATGAATAAGAGAAGTTTGCATCCATGAGGTTTCTACCTATTACACTTAAAGAAGGTGATTATGAGTTGTATGGAGAAGAGAACAACTCCATGGATGAAGAACCAACTTGTAGCTCTTCCTATCACTTCATATACATAGATGAAGACCAATGGGATGAACCACCAATGACTAGATAAAAAGTTGATTTAGCAGGGAAGTTTTAAGAAGTTGCACAATTGGTGGTTCGACTTGCAAATTACATGGCCCTGAGTGAGGAATGAAAAAGACATGTGAGCTTCACATATTATTCTGACTACTAGGACAAGGTGAAATCAAGAGGAATCTATAGACAAACCACTCCAAGCAAAGAGGAAGACAAGAGAACCAAAGGTGAAGAGTCAGCAAAGCCATTTGCATATTCAAGCATCATGAGATTATTTGGTTTTTCTTCAAGAAGAGTCTCCAAGAGTTGTGATCCTAGTACAACTCAAGATGGAGAAGCCTCAATTTTCCTAGAAGATGATGACAATGAAGCATAAAAACCTAAGGGTAAAAGTGAATCCATGCACATAGATTTGCTCCAATCAAGTGAAGAACTGAAGTAGAGATAATCCCAAGTTGAAGATGTGAGTCTTATTGTGGACTCTAATGAGGAAGTGCATGCCAGCACCAATAATATACATGGAGAGGATAAATATGAAACTCTCATATATGTTGATAATCTTTACAATAGTCAAATTTCATTCCAACAATTTGAAATGCCTCCTACTTCATACCATGAAAGTGATATTGAAAATGCTTTTAATGATGATTATCTGTGTGAAACATGTGTTGTGGACTCATGCCATAAGCAAGAATATATTTTACGTTATCCATTAGATGAACAAAACTTGGGGAGGGATCTCTCTGTGAGACACATCATTTGAGTGGATCGCTAAAGGAAGAGCAAGAGAATATCATGGCAGTGTTGGCTTAAGATACTGTTCTAGAGGTTTCGAATGTAGACCCAAGTTCTTTGCGGTTTCAAGGAACCAACAAAACCCCTTCTCACCGGCACTTTCAGCAACAACCTACGAACAGGATGAGGTCTCACCCGAGGTGTAGCTATGGGGGCGCTGCGGAATTAGGTTTCCACAACAATGTGATAAGTTGTTTTGATGGAACTACCGCGGCACGCTGTAGGGATCGCACTACGGACTGGAGACTGCACGACGATAGCCTTTGTCGCGGTCAACACTTCTGCAAGCTAATATGCTTGCGCAACCAACGCATCTACGGACTGCGTGGCTCAGACAGGATACAAATAATAGGATAGCGCAACTGACTTATATGCTTCCTCGGCGGACTTACTGATATTGACGACTTTACTTAGTGTTTATCCATTCATCTGCTGCCTTAAATAATTAACCTTATAACCAATGTAAACAGATGAAATATGCAATATTGCACACACCCAGTGCTGTGTGTCAAAGAATTACACAACCCAAACTCTACATACACATGTGATTATTCAATGAACTGATACTTTCACAGACTTAGAATACTGTGCATTTATCATTCATCCATACATGTAATACTTAACATATTATTCCCATCTTTCTCCTATGGAGAATACATATAAAGGAATTAACACAACAACTGATAAATGAGAATTCAAGCATCCATTGTAAGCAAACAGACAAGTGCAAAACATAAACAATCACACTACACAGGATTTAACGTGGTTCACCCCCAGGATGGGAGCTACGTCCACAAGAACTGTTGTTGTATTAGTCTTTGGGAAGGGTACAATAGTTTTTGTCTGTGCACTCAGCCACAGACCCTCTTCTCTCTCAATAGGCCTCTGCGCACACAGCTTGCAGAGCCTTTACAAAATGTCTCTCAACAGAGATTTATCCAATCAACAATGAGAACAAGAACAAAATCAAGAGTAACCCTTTCCCATACAAAATATGCCTTATTTATAGACCATGCTCGTAGGTCATGTATTTACAATTCATAGGAAAAACCCTAAGGTTCCCAAAACTAGTGCGAATGCCCGCCAGCCTGCTTGTCACCATCGACAGCTTGCTCCACTCGCTTTGCCCACCTTATTGGACCACTCGTGGCTCTAATGCCCTTCTGACAGCCACAGTCATCAGCAAAACAGTTACAACTGCATCGTGGCCTGTCACTTTCCACTCCTTTAGCCTTCCTATCGCCATCGACTTAGTGGCCTAGCTTCTCAACTACTTGTCGCCACTCTCTTAGACAGGTCACTTTTCACTATCGTCCACTCTATCCCTTACTCAAAATAGGTCTCTTCCTCATCCGAACTTTACTTATATTCTTTACCAAAATTAGCTGCTACGATATTACTGCACAACAGCATATCTATGCAAATCTTAAACATATACCCTGCGCTGTGCGATCCAAAAAATTGTACCTTCTGCGTACTCAGCCTCAACTGAACAGTTCCAAAACTGCCCTTTATCCAAACTTATACCCACTTGGGCCCTTCCCAACAGGACCCTAACACTTCCTTGTGGATCATCCCCGATCCACTTCTACTAGTCGATTTCTCCTGCATATCTTCGGCGCTTTTTAGCTTAGCGATGAAATTGCTCAAAGTGACGGCAATCTCGTCAACTGTTTCCATTGCCTTCATTTCAAAAGTCTTAATGGTTTCCAGATGTGCTTGCGAATCCTTCTCCCGGACTTGTTCTCTAAGCGTTCCCTCCGCTGTTTGTAGTTCGATGAACTTCTCATCAAATCGCTGAACTATTTTCAGTCCTTCCTCTTATATGCTCTCCAGTTCCGCAGAAGTGATAGCTTCCTTTTCCCTTAGTGCCTTGAGTTGTTTCTGGAGTTCCTTTACTTCATTAAAATTAGGTAGCTTCTTCTGCGTGGGTAGAGCTTTCATCTATGTGGTTGCAACATCAATCTCTTGCTATGTCTACTGCACTTCCTCTTTAATCTTCTGAAGTTCTGGGTCTTCATTCAATCCTATGAAAATTGAATTTACCTGTTCAAGTAAACCTTGGCATCTTGCTACTTTAGACTGGATGTTGACCAATGTGGCTGCCACTTCCTCTTGTGTGGCTAAGTGTTGATCTGATGCTGGAGTTGGTTTCTTGGCTTCCAGGTCGGCGATCTTTTCCTTATAAGAGACTTCCATTTCCATCATTTCGGCCGTGAGGGACTCTACCTTGGCCCCAATATTCCGTATGGTATCTTCAACATTTTCTTCCTCTACGCATTCTTCAATCTTCGCACATATCGTTGAGATGGTCTCTTTTAGATTGCGGTCCCTCTCTCGAACTTCAGATAATTCTTGTTCATTCCGCTCGGATTCCTTCTTGAGCTCTTCAATATTTTCTTTCAGCTGGACACTCTGGTCATATGAGGAAATGCCTCTTTCTTGATTTTCCTCTATAATTTGTATATGCAACTCATTCACGTCCTCTAGCACTAATGACCCAATGTTGAGGTCAAAATGTGTCGAGTCTTTCGCTGCTTCGTGCACCTTATTGTTTGGGAAGATAAAGTGCACCGATTCTATATGTGCAACCCTGGGGTAAGGGCTTACTGTATGAGGTGGCCTCTTCCGTGCACTTGATCCTTCTAAATTCCCTTTGGAATCTAATGACCATTGGCCTAGGCTCATCTGCATGACCATGGTCTACACTATTTCCATTGTCTGAATGAGGCGGAGTTGCATCTGTTCTTGCTTAGCCTCTTTTTCTACCCGGGTTTCCTCCCATACCTCCTATACTTTTGTGGCGATTGTCTTGCAATCGTCTGGATGTAGCTACGGACCGAATTCGGTCCTTTCAGAATTCCTCTTCTTCGGTTGGCCTTTCGCCTAGGCAGGAATTTCAGTCGCCTTTCTTTTGTCTCCTACCTAGTCTTCCATTTGGGTCTGGTCAAGATCCTTTTCCTCCTCAATAGGTGTAGGTCTGATTTCTTCCTTGTCTTGACTTTGGCCTTAATCCTTGTCGTCATCTGTGTCTTCTTATGTCTCATTATCTTTGCTTTTGTCCTTGTCTTCCTCTTTCTGCTGCTCATAGTCGAATTCAACATCGATTGGATGCTCTTTTTTCCAATCTGGCTCCCATCTCTCCATCATTTGTTTGATTTTCTCAACATCTAGCTGATAGAATCCGGGATACCATAGCTCTGTATCCGTGTCTACCCAGGGCTGAATGTATGATCTGTGCCTTTTGGCCAAGAATCTCATTATCCCTCTATATTTATCTGTGAGCAGTTGCGAGATGCGCAGTGTCCTCCAAATCACATCACATATCTGGACATAGTAGGTATAGAATACTTCACTACTTTCCTGCTGCCTTTAGGGTTTTGAGCTAGCCCATAACTTGGTGTAGTGCGCTCCACTGCATTTCTCCTCGAGAACTGGAATACCCTGATAACCAGTGGGCTCTTTCAAGCCGACGAGAGCAATCAATACTAGCAACCAACTAAAATGGAACGGGGATCCATTGACCTGAGCCTCTTCAACATCTGCTAAGAACTCATTGAACAAGTACCGTGCCCAGTTGTAGGAAGTTCCCTTTAATGTTTTACTACGAGCCGGACTGTTGTGGCCGATACCTATGGCAATCTACATTTGTGCAGCACCTTCCATACAAGAAGTTGAACTGTGAACTTAGTGGCTTCATCATTGATCTCACTAGTAGGGAAACCCTGTTTTTTCCTGACTACCTTGAATTCTTCGACTATTTTAGCAACAAGATCATTTTCTTGTGCCTTCCCTACCACCACTGTTGATGGGTCATCACCTCTCTTGTTTACCAGAGTGATATGGTGTATGAGGTCAATATTAATATCAACGCGGCTGTCCATCCATAGGTAACCATCATGTACGCAAGATAATAGAATGCGCACTACCACCGTGAGCTCTGGAATCCTATCAAAATGCAGGATGCGCAGCAAGTGCAGCAACCCGGATGGTTGTATTGCTTTTATCAAATTCCAACATATAGACATTCAATTCCGGTCTACGCATCAAGCTGCCGACACATGTATCGGTTAGGTTGGAAATGAGGAAACTTTTTCGACTTCGACTGTGCTCCCTCTAGCAAGTTGTGGTCTTCAAATTTGCAATCGCTTACTCTTCCCAGAAGGTCCTCTGCAATTCTCACATGTTTAGACATGGGCGGGATGGGAATTTCGTAAATGACATTCTTCTGCAACTAGATAGGTGGTGCATCATCTTTCCGAGGTGGAATGTAGTTGTGTGCCAGGAGGATGGGCTTCTCCATGAATGTAACTGGTTTTTGTATCTTAACTGGCTTCGGTCCTCCCTGGTCTGTAGATGGAATTTTTCCCTTTTCTGCAGCTTGTCTTGCATAAATTTGGGATGAAGCTCCCGGTTTGGCTATAGGTTTCGTAGCTGGAGCGGTCATGACTCCATGAAAACCTGACTGGATGAAGGTTCGGCACTGGAAAGTGGTTCGGACATGCACCTATAACTTGTTTGGCTCTCTAGTTATGGAAGCTCTGCAATCGCACGTAGACGAAACAAAGTTCCTAGTAAAACTTATGAATGGTTGGCCAAGGGATATTTATAGACCCTGCTGGTCTTGAACGTGGCGAAGGACCATTAACGAAGTGGTTAATGGTTCATACTTTATCCAGATCTTCTGTGAGACCCTAGTCACTTCGACCAATCATCGTCCCTGGACCAATGATGTTTCCTTAATTGCAAAAAGGTAGTGGCATGGCCAAGCTGTCAAGTTAGTTAAGTTAGCATTCAATTTCCAGCTTGTCAGCCGTATCTTGGCTAGATTATGGTCACTTCTCCCTTTATTATGACCCAAAGCATCATATTTGTTGTTTAATTCTTAACCTTACCGGTGCTTTCCTAATGGCTAACAGCCCACTAACCGACAGGCAGCTTCCTGGTTAACATTTTTCGTCATGATGCGCTGGTGGTTCTGACGTACACGTGTGCCTCTTCACTTTCAACTGCGCAGCTGTGGCTCCACCTATACCTCTTGTCGCAGTTTGTCGGTCTCCACAGTTGGTCCGTTTAACTTGATCTGTGTAGTCGGTCTGCTGAACTAGGTTTGCGCAGCTATATTTTTTGCTTCAACTGTGTGGCTTATCTCTCCCTTCTTTTTTTTGGGGGGGCGCGGCTTCACTGCTTAACATGTGTTGCACGGTATATACAATTTCCTCATTGTACTTTTCATACAAACTCTTTCCCATTTCTAGTGCCCACTTTCAACTGTACTTGGCACTTAGAAATTTCCTTTCTTTCTGATCATCAAGGGCTCTGTGAAGCAGGACTATCCCAATAGGTTTTTAGTCTGTTTCCATTGATTAGACCAAGAAAGTTGTCTCCTACTAACGTGGCTAACTGAACTGCACCACCATTAGTAACATGTACAACAATATATGGGCCAACCCAATGCATTTTAAACTTTCCAGGAAATTTGATAAAATTGCTGTCATACAGGAGGACTAGATTGCCTACTTGAAAGGTCTTGTTTTTTATATGGTGATCATGCCATGCTTTTTCTCTTTCCTTTTGCACTTGTTAGTGAAATCCTGCGATCAAGTGATCCTCCTTTAGACCAACCAAGTGTAGAAGCCTTTGTTCTAGTGCATCGCGATCTACCATGCCTGAGAATGCAACTATTCTCAAGTTGGGAACAATATACTCCATTGGAATTATTTCTTCCTGTCCATAGGCTAGCCTAAAAGGTGTGTGGCCTATCAACTTTTTGCAAGTAGTTCTATATACCCATAAAATGGCTGGAATGTGCAAGTCCCAGTCATCCCTATTCACATTGCACACCTTAGTTAGCGCATTCTCCAATACTTTATTGAACACATCAACAGTTTCGTTTGCTTGTGGATGACATGGCGTACTTCGCTGATGATGAATGTGGAATTCTTCTGTCAATGCCTCAATGGTTCTATTCAGAAAGTGAGTGCCTTGATCACTCATCAAAATCTTTGGGCATCAAAACCTTGTAAGGATGTATTCAAATATGAACTGCGCAGTAGTACCTGCGCTACAGTCCTTCACTGGCTTTGCTTCTACCCATCTGGTGAGGTAATCAGTTGCAATAATAATGTATCTCGCACCAGTTCTTTTTCATGGTGGGTTTATAGGTCCCAAAAAATCAATTGCCCATTTCTCAAATGCCTTTAATGTCAACTATGGATTCAATGGCATCTTGTCTCTTTGCGATGGCCTTCCCATCCTCTGACAGACATCGTAGCTCTGACAGTGCTCCTTTGCATCTTTGTGAATCGTAGGCCACCATAGCCATGCCCACAATATCTTCTGTGCAGTGGCTCTTCCTGCGTAGTGACCTCCTGCTACTCTTAAATGTGCATCTCCTAGTATGAATGGTTTCTTGTGCTCTAATACAAACCTGTGCATTACTTCATCCGGCCCCAATTTGTATAGTTGTCCAGCAATTATGGTGAAGTTTGTTGCTCTTACTACCAGCTGCTTCTTCTGCTGTGTAGTAAACTCTATGGGTGCTAACCCAGTAGTCAAGAAGTCTATGATGTCTTTGTAATATTCATTAGCTATCTGGATAGCAAACACCTGCGCATCAGGTAGATTGTCTTCGAGGTTTGTAGGTTCTTCTACGGACTCGATCCTTGACAGATGATCAGGTCCTAAGTTCAATCTATAAGGATTAACTATTATCTCAATGTCATACTCCTGAAAGAGTAACAACCATATGCATATTTTCCCCCCTAAAATTAGCTTTTTGACCAGGTATTTCAAAGCAGAATGGTCAGTGAACATGGAGAAGTGCGCACCAAGCAAGTAGTGTCTGAACTTCTGCAGTGCATAGACCATAGTTGGGCCTTCTGTTTCAGTGGTGGTATAATTCTTCGCTGCAGATGAAAGATTCCTGCATGAAAATGCAATGGGATGGTCAATACCTCCCTCTCCTAGTTGTGCTAAGACAAATCCCAATGCTATACATGAAGCATCGACATGGACATGAAACAGCTTCTCCCAGCCTAGAAAAACTAGGATCGGCGCAGTTACCATTTTCTCTTTCAAGGTGTCAAAGCCTTGTTCACACTCTGCGTTCCAGATAAATGGGACATCTTTCTTTAGTAGCTTCTCCATGGCTACGGTTATCTGTGCATGACCCTTTATAAATTTTCTGTATTAACCGGTATGCCCCAATGTAGTGCGCAACTGCTTGGCTGAGTTCGGTGTTGGCAAGTTTACAATAACTGCGATCTTCACAAGGTCAACCATCAAGACCTGCTTGCACACAATGTGTCCTAACAGATATCCATAAGGTACACAAAAGATACACTTCTTTAGGTTTAATGACATTTGATGTTGTCTGCATATTTTTAGCATCAATCTGAGGTTTGCGCAATGGTCCTTCAGCAACCAAAATATTGTCCAATCGTCAAAATAAGCTTCTAAAAACTTATGCATGAAGTCTTTAAATGCTGCGACCACAACTCTGGAAAAGATGGTAGGCGCATTATTTAGGCCAAACGAAATTACTGTGTACTAGAACGACCCCCATTCCGTAGAAAAAGTGGTATTGTGTATATCCGCGGGATCAATTCTTATCTGATGATATCCTGAAAAGCTATCAGTAAATGAACAAGCCTCATTTCCTCCAACATTATCAAGCACCTCATCAGTGAAAGGAGTAGGAAATGGGTCATGCATTGAAGCATCGTTCAATTTTTTGAGATCCACACAAATCCTAATCTCACCTTTTGTCTTCTTATCTTGGACAACCATAGGGCTTATCCATTTGAACTCTTCGACTGGATTGATGATCCCTGTGTCGAGCATTTTATCAAGTTCTTCCCTGGCTCATTCTTTGTATCGTGGGTTCAGTCTATAGGGCCTCTGCGTAATAGGCTTTGCACATGGCTTAAGAGGTATCTTCATAACCCCTAAATCTCCCAAGATGCCCTTCATCTCTGTAAAATTTGTCGGGAATAAATCCTGATACTCGTGTAATAGCTCTGCGATCTCCGTGACAGTCTGATCGTCCCAATAGTCTCCAATACTTGTGAACTTCGACTGTTCATTGGTGCCAGTGTTCACTTTCCTTGTTTTCACGGGTCCGCTCATGTCTGGAATTTCCAGCGGAGGTCCCTCTACGTCACGCGCTCCTTCTGACTCAGGAATGTTTATATTGTGCGGATTCTCCTCATCACTTCCTTCTTTTTCTTCGTCCTCTTCAGCTAGGTTATAACATTCCATGGCATGTTCTACCTATTCCTTGTTTTCACGGGTCCGCTCATGTCTGGAATTTCCAGTGGAGGTCCCTCTATGTTGTGCGCTCCTTCTGACTCAGGAATGTTTATATTGTGCGGATCCTCCTCATCATTTCCTTCTTTTTCTTCATCCTCTTCAGCTAGGTTATAACATTCCATGGCATGTTCTACCTATTCCTTCCATTCTATCTGTAGGCTTGCAGGTACGATGTCAGGTCCAAAGAATTCTTCTAATGTCATGTTTCTATGTGGACATTCTGGTCTGAATAATCTTTCCTTAATAATCTACAACGCATCATTTATGGTAGGGCTCTCATCTTAAAAACTGAAACTCTTCTGGAAGTTCGCAATCAGAGTAGGCCAATCTATAGTTTCCCTGCGCAACTCCATGTCTAAGTACCATTTCTTTGGTATTTCTTCCTCCAATGTATGCACAAACCGATGCACATATTATGTTTGTGGTCTCTCCTCCCATTCTTGTGAACAGACCTCAATATGTTGGCTTGGATATGTTTGTCCGTTGTATTTCTCAAAGGGTAGGGTAACCTTGTCAGCAAACCTAATCTGCATTGATCCCATGTGGTCAATGTCTGCTTATGCGCAACCCACCATCTGGCAGGTGTCTCGTGCAGTGCCATATCTAGTGCTGGTAAGCGATGCTCATCAGAAATTGCTATAGTATATTCTTTGATAAAGGTATAAACATTAGATAAACCATCATAAGTGGGGATTGGGCTTACCTCGTTTCCAATCCAGTGCAGTGACTTTGTAACCTGTGCGCATCTCCTTGTAGATACTTCGTGCATGCAACTTTGCCAATTCTCCAGTCCTGCATCAAATTATGAGATGCAAGAGTTTTTGCATCTCCAACTGAGTGTTCCATCCGCAGTAGGATTAATATAGTCTTCCTGGTTCCCAGTCATCTTGTAAAGTTGATCCAAATCTTGAGCTTTGGATTCCTCCTAAATCGGCTCGCTATATCTATCTCCGTCTGCATGTTTGAGTGGTGCGATGACCCTAAATGATTTCCTTCGAAGATCATCTTCTTTGTCTTCAAGTTTATGATGGAGAGGTTATCGATAGCCTAGTCAATTCCCAACAGCGCAGGAAAAGGCTGACTATCATCCACAATATTGATAACCTCGAAATCTGCATAACTCTGCAATCCATCAATGTCAACAATCACATTGGCTAACCATCCAAACGGTATTACCTTCTCCTGGTTGGCCATTCTCAACTGGATAGGTGACCATAACAGCTTTGGTCTCTTCATTTGCTTCCATGGCTGTTTGGTTAAGACATTTACTTTTGATCCTAGATCAAGAATGATCTCATCCATTTCATAATCTCCTATCAGTGCACTGAGTCTCATTTCTCTGCCTCTCTTGTGTTTCTTGATGTGATGAACTGCGCTATCGGAAGTTTCACTTTCACTGCGCGGTTCATACTGATCTAACAACTTCTGCAACTCTGCTATAGCGTTTGGACTCTTTAGTAATTTCATGCAGCTCCTTAGGAGCTGCGCAACAGAGGTGCCTGTCTATGTTGTGGAGCTCATTCTATCATAAGTGTTAAATTTTCAGAATTTACTTCAATCTGATCTAGGATCTTAACTGAGAGAACAACATGTACAGCAAATCTACAGCATATCATTCATGGAGACAATAATGCAAGCACACAAGAGACACAAAGATTTACTTGGGGAAAACCATAAAGGTGAAAACCCCAATAACTTCCTCAGAGATAGATAGAGCAATGATACAACCCAAACATAAGAGATAGAAATATCCTAGCAGCAAATTCTCCTCCTCCATAAGTGTGCCACTCCTCCTTGAGTGCATGAGTGAGAATTGAGTGATAAAATAGAGTGCCTCCCACACTCTATTTATACTTGACTTGACTTGGCTTTTACATAAATCATGTAGGCTCGAACTTAACCACATAACATAATGCTGACTGGGCCAACCCCCAATAGGGTGGTCTAATAACCCTTTGACCCACATGACTTATACAGGGCCGACCCCAACAAGGTGGTCTAATAACCCATCAAGTATAAGTTACGACATTTACAATATAAATGACGACACTTTCGTATAGAGGAATAATACTATCTCTATAGGAGTACATACAACATATATTAAATACATTCCAAAGTTACATATACATCAACACTCCCTCTTAACTAGGAAGGTATTTCTCAGCACAGGTCTTCTAGCACAAGTCATCTTCTCTGGATCATCGTCACTGCTACTGCTATCTCAATCAATCTCTGAATCTACTTGTCATAGGAAGTTCTACAGAGCCAGTCCTTTTTCATACTGGATGTAGGCCCACCACCTGCAGGTCTTCGTCATCACTGGCCATACTGTGGAATCCTCAGGACTTATTACGTGCATCACAAAACCTGGCTGCAGCATCCCAGGCTATTACGAGCACATAGCTCTACCTGTAGGATCTCCGAGGAGCACATTACATGTGACCCATCACAAAACCTGGCTGAAGCATCCCAGGCTATTACGAGCACACGGCTCTACCTGTCGAATCTCCCAGGAGCACATTACATGTGATCTCACCACAAAACCTGGCTGAAGCATCCCAGGCTGTTACGAGCACACAGCTCTACCTGTCGGATCTCCCAGGAGCACATTACATGTGGTCCACCACAAAACCTGGCTGAAGCATCTGAGGCCTTTTTCATCCTGTCCAGATCTCCCAAGAGCAAATTACATGCCATAGGACAAAACCTTGAAAGAGTATCTGCCAGATATCCCAAGGCACCGAATTACATGCCATAGGAAAAACCTCGAAAGACTATCTACAGATCTCCCAGGGCACAAATTATATGTCCTACCAAGCAAAACCTCGAAAGAGCATTTTCCAGATGTCCCAGGGCACCGAATTACATGCCATAGGAAAAACCTCGAAAGACCATCTGCAAATCTCCCAGGGCACAAATTACATGCTTACCTGCACAACCTGATCCACGGCCAAAAAGTATCATCTGATACTCACCATACATCATCCTGATGTACACATGATCATCCTGATCATCATCACTGCAACATTCTGCTGCATGTCATCTGGAGAAGCTCGTCATCCACGATCACCCTGATCATACAATGCATCCATCTGATGCACACCAAGTATCTACCTGATACATAAATACATGATCCACACAATGTATCCATCAACATACATGATCTACCTGATCATACCTGATACATATCAATATACATAGTGTATCCACCTGATACATAGATACATGATCCACACAATGTATCCATCAACATAAATGATCTACCTGATCATACAATGTATCCACCTGATACATATACAGATACATGGTCCAAGCATCCAACATGATGCATATACAAAAATACATACACATGATCCAACCGATCATATCCAGGATCCAACATGATGTGTATATACATATAAATGATCCAATTGATCATATCCATCATCCAACATGATGCGTTCATACATACATAAAAATGATCCAACTGATCATATCCAGCAGAAACCAAAACATCATCCTGATGCTCATCATTCAGCGCTTACATCCACAGCCATGTGAAGGATCCTCCTTCCAACATGCTTGGAATGGCTTCAGCAAATGTGTCCATCACTTCTTCCTCAAAGTGTCCTCGATCTGAAGAACACCAAGCCTCTCTCTGAAGTACTCAAACTTCACCCTGGCTAGTGGCTTCGTCAGCACATCTGCAATCTGCTCGTCCGTCGCAACATACAGGAGCTTCACAGCTCCTCTCTGCATCATATCCCTGATATAGTGATATTTGATCTCTATGTGTTTCGACTTGTCATGAAACACTGGGTTCTCAGACAGCTTCACACAACTCTGGTTATCACAGAAGATACCAGTAGCCTCCAACGTGAGATCAAATAACTCAGACAGTAGCTTTCGTAGCCATACTGCCTCATAACTAGCTGAACAAGCTGCAACATACTCTGTCTCAGCTGTACTCAGTGCTACGCAGGACTGCTTCCTACTAAACCAAGAGATCACACCTGATCCCATACTGAAGCAGCATCCAGATGTGCTCTTCCTATCTGCAGCACTGCCAGCCCAATCTGAATCAACATAACCCTGCAGGTTCAACTTTTGATTCACTTCATACTTGAGCCCATAATCCACTGTACCCTTCGGGTACCTCAGAACACGCTTTATAGCAACCAGGTGAACACTCCTCGGATCTGTCAACAACTGACTCAATGTGTTCATAGCAAAGCAAATGTCTGGTCTCGTGTTCGTCGGGTACATCAAGGACCCAATCATCTGACGATGCATAGAGACATCAACCGGCTCAGATGAAGCATCACAAAGAAGCTTCAGATTCGATGCCATAGGTGTGGCCATGGCCTTGCAATCCATCATCCCTAACCTCTTCAGGATCTCTACTGCAAACTTCCCTTGTCCAAGGAAGATTCCATCTGCACTCTGCCACACCTCCATGCCAATAACAAATAGTGCATCATCCCCAAGTTCTTCATCTCGAAGTCGGCAGCAAGCTTCCGCTACGTGTCGCCAATCAATCTATCTTTACCTGTAACAAACAGGTTATCCGCATACAAAAGTAGTATCACTGGATTGCCTTCCTCAACTTTGTAGAAAAGTTTGGAATCCGCTTTATTCTTGGTAAAGCCCAAACTGGATAGAAGGCTATCTAGCCTACCATACCAAGTTCTGCACACATATATGACTACACCATGTTGTCTTGAAATCCATCTGGTGCATCTTCTATTTCATCACTTTTATATTTCTCAATGCTGCCATCTGCAACATGCTTGATCTGATAGTTCTATTTGGAAGTCATAACAAACTTCCCTTCACGTCTTGGGACCACATCCCAAACATCATTCTTCATGATCGACGGATCATGGCATTCCATTTCTTCATCCCAGATCCTGGGAACTTCAATATCTTCAATATCTTCAATAGATATCTTTGTTGCTGGAACAAATGTTGTAGTTCTTCTTTTGTAGGAGATGACATATGATCTTTCCTACACAACAAGTTAAATTGCATGATTAGCAAACATCTCATAGTTTTCAGAACAAATTCTTATACATAAAGAAATATGTCATACAGTCATGCAATTATCTTAGCCAATGCTTCAATACAACATTTATCCATATCCCGTAACTTTCTAGATGCCTTCCAATCTCTACCAGAACATTGTTAAGAGTGTTCACAACTCCCAACATGTCAGCAAAGAGGTTTCATTCTAGATAAGTAGCAATGGAATGTTGTACAGTGCCATAGGCCACTTACCCATGCATATTAGTAGTATACTGTTCATCAATGCAATTATTCTAATATGCATAATACACAACCTAATTCTAGGAACATCAGTATATACATTATTGAACAGTATTATTTAAGAAATGACAATTCAAATACTTATCTTTGTTTGTTCGTTGGGTGGACTCCCTCTGAGTCTTCGCTTCCTTGCAGGAGCTACTGGAGTCCTAATCTGAAGTAGCTTCTTCTACACCTTTCTGTTGTGGAATGTAGAGAGATGGTCAACTCCTTCTGAATATCTGCATCCTTGCATAAACCACTGGAGTGTACGCCCTCTTGATCTTTGCTTCCTGGATTACCTGTTCTTGAACTCATATTCATCCTTGGTCCCTATACATGCTTATTAGTTTCATGATTGTGTTATCCTTGTGATCTCATATAAATCATACATTCATTAGTATACTATTAAAACACAATAATCTCAAGCATGTATAGTCATGATCCTTTCAAATAGAAATAATAAGCGTTAGCATTCAAGGTTTATGTAGGATTCTTATGGTTAGTCAAATCATAAGAAACATAACATGTCTAAACCTATAATTACTCAAACCTATTACTCTTCGGGTTAGTCATATCATTAATTAAGGTAAGACACATAATATGCATATACCCATGATTATTCAAACTTATGACTTCATGAATAATCATTATCAACAGCACAACAGTATAAGATCCTAACCCAAGGTAGGATTCTAGCTTGATATAGAAAAAACATACCCGGATTAGCATGCTAGCAAGTTATGTCTAACATACCTGTATAATGTCTTTTGGTTCTCTTCAATGACTTGTGCTAGTAACCTGCATGTCTCATAAGTTAACCATTGTAGAAACAAGTTATACATACCTTGAGAGTAGATCTTCTATGTGATCCATGACAATGGATGAATCCTTGTCTTCATGTCACCATGATCATACGTTCTTGAAGTAGAACATGATTTGTCTTTCTTGGTGTACCTTTCTGTGTTAGTAGACAACATAAACCTCATACAACACCATAATGCATTAGTACAATCATAAGTGTTAACACCCTAATCAATGAATATCTTCTATCATGCATTCATAATTTTGTTAAGGTGATACGACAAATCTAAAATCAAGATTGTACTAACCGTAATAACATCAAGACAAACATACCATAAACTTAATCATGAACAAATATCGAAACATACCTCGATGAGTCATACCTGTCGAGATCACTTGTAATATTCTTATGTAAGGCCTTAGCCTCATCTCCCTCTGAAACAGGAACTTCTTCACTTTAGCAGGTGACCAATCCATCTTATTCTATGATTAACCCAATGCCCTTGATTTGTAAGAACTGAACCTAGAGCTGGATATGGGTTTGTCAGAGAAACACCAAAAATTCAAACTTTCAATTTCAAACTTTCGAATGGATAGAAATATGTGCCTTGATGAGCTGATCAAGCTAGTATATTTAGAATTTGAAAACTGCAAAGTTTCACTCCTCAATTTTGCCTTTGAAACTTCTGGATTCACTAGACGTGACCCTGAACTGGGGTTTGATGAAGCCCACTCTTCTTCCCAATCAAAAGGTTTGATCCAAAGCTCTAAGCTTCTATTTTTCTTAGGAGCTTCCAGCCATGGTCACAGATTTCAAAAATTCCCATTTTTACAGAAGCCCTAATTTTCCACTTTTCTGATCAAAGTCCCGAACTAGGGTCTGATCAAGCCCGGCCTTCTACCCAACCAAAAATTTTGATCTTGGTCTCTAAATTTTTATTTTGATGAGCAGCATTTAGCCGTGGTCTCCGATTACAAAAATTCCAACTTTCTCCAAAGCCCTAAATTCCGGAAGCCATGAATGAAGGTACTAAAAAATAATTCTGTTTTGACAGAAATATGTACCTAATTGTTTCTGGTGTAACTCTGAATTTTTCAATCCACAGGGTCTGCAAAAGTTTCCTGCGATAGGACGACCTGTTGTCTTTCCATCCTGACAGGTCTGACCTCAATTGGATTCTCTCTGAGAGAGTTATGCCAAGTGTTGCAACGTGACCTGTTTATGGGATAATACAGGAGAGCAAACTTGTACGGCGTGCCACGTGTCACTGTTTCAACTTTGTCCTATGAACAATTTTCCTGAGATAGACCTGTTATCTTTCCATCCCAACAGGTCTGACCTCAATTGGATTCTCTGAGACAGATTTATGCCAAGTGTCGCAATGTGACCTGTTTATGGGATAATACAAGAGAGCGAACTTGTACGGCGTGCCACGTGTGACTGGTTCAACTTCGGCCTCTGAAACATTTTCCTGAGATAGTACAGTCTATGTACTACCTATCACTTTTTACGAAATTTCATTTGGAGCTTCCTATCCCAAGTTATGACCTTTTTCCCAAGGTCACCTGATTTTGACTCAGATCTGGAAGAGGCAGAAACCCTATATTGTACAGATCATAAATCACACAGTACAACGAATTAGAGGTTTTCCTTTGGACACAAGGTACATGGGGATTTAAAATTCGACCTGTAAATATTTCAGATCCGAAAACTTCGCCAAAACAGATCTATAGCGAAAGTGCTACGATGACTGGTTTTTGCTATATCAAGCCCTAGCATCGTAAGTGCAACAAGTGTCATACATGCCATATCATGCCTTCTTTCAGGCTAGCTCTGATACCATGTTAAATTTTCATAATTTACTTCAATATGATCTAGGATCTTAACTGAGAGAACAACATGTATAGCAAATCTACAGCATATCATTCATGGAGACAATAATGCAAGCACACAAGAGACACAAAGATTTACTTGGGGAAAACCATAAAGGTGAAAAACCCCAATAACTTCCTCAGAGATAGATAGAGAAATGATACAACCCAAACATAAGAGATAGACATATCCTAGCAGCAGATCCTCCTCCTCCATAAGTGTGCCACTCCTCCTTGAGTGCATGAGTGAGAAGTGAGTGATAAAATAGAGTGCCTCCTGCACTCTATTTATACTTGACTTGACTTGCCTTTTACATAAATCATGTAGGCTCGAACTTAACCACATAACATAATGCTGACTGGGCCGACCCCCAATAGGGTGGTCTAATAACCCTTTGACCCACATGGCCGACCCCCAATAGGGTGGTCTAATAACCCTTTGACCCACATGACTTATACAGGGCCGACCCCAACAAGGTGGTCTAATAACCCATCAAGTATAAGTTACGACATTTACAATATAAATGACAACACTTCCGTATAGAGGAATAATACCATCTCTATAGGAGTACATACAACATATATGAAATACATTCCGAAGTTACATATACATCAATAATAAGTAGTCGGCATATCTTCTATATGCGGTATTTCATTGCGCAATGTGATTCTCGGCGATCTGGGTGCTGACTCTTTGAAGATATCCCGCACTTCTTCAAAGGTTTCTTTGTTTTTCTTCAAATCGAAAGCAGGTGCTTTCCCAACATCTTTTCTTATCCATATTGTTTCAAGAGGAGTATGCTTAGTGTTAAAATCTCCTGAAGTCGAAGCTTTTGCTCCTCTATCTCTCCCTGTCATATGGCCACTTCGCGTCACTACGTTGATACTTGGATCCGCAGGCCTCCTCTCTGCTACGATCAACTGAATGTTTGGGTTCGGCACATCTGTCCGCTTCTATTTCTTCATTTCTACCTCTAACACTGGACAGTCTTCAATAACATGATTGAATGATTTACAGTAATTACACGTAGTGCATGGGTTGGTATAGTCTCTATATACATGACCTACTTGGCCACAGTTATAACAGATTACTTGACCTCGACCTCATCCTTGCACTGGGCCATTATTCCTTCCCCTCTCGTGGTATCCTTCGCGGCCTCTGTATGCTCCCTGATCATGCTGTGCATTTTCTTGTTTCTGCAGAGTCTCTCCTTGGAATCTATACATTCCTCCATACATATGCTCAATATCTTTCTTTCTTTCTAGCATGAGCTCATATTCGTAGCAGTTGGACTCATCATTCCCAACTGACTTACATAAATTTTAATATAAGTTTTTAGGTGTTCTTACATATTTCTGTATCAGGTGGCAATCTTATGGCCAATGTCCTCTACTTCTGCAAATTTCACACCATGGCCCTTGGTTCGGATTTAATGGGTTTGGTCCACCCATGTTAAGGAAGTCTTGGAATAAAGGACAGTGATCCTTAGTGTGTCCTTCTCCCTTATAGCTTGTACACCAGACTTCCTGTCTCTCTTGTTTTCGATTCTTGATATCCTACAATTGTAGTGTCATGGTAGCCAATTGGTTTTGAATCTGAGACATCCCAGTGCTACTTTCTCCAATCGGTGAAGCTTCCTTCTTCATCGTGATTTCCAAGGCTTCTGCCTGCGAAGCCACCCTCTATTGCATCAAGGGCTGTTTGATATGGGGAAACAACGTGGCTATAAACCATTCCTTGTGTTGTTGCGGTGCTATAATGAAGCTTACTTGGTCCAATAGTGTCTTAAATTTCTAATCAAACTCCTAGACTGTCTCATTAGGTTTCTATTTGATCTCTTTCAACTCTATTATACACTATGATTCTGATTTTGGCTTCTTAAATTCTGCGAAGAGTGTATCCTTGATTTCTACCAAGGTTATATTATGTCCTTGCGAATACTTCATGAACCAATGCAAGGATCTGTCTCTAAAAGTGGTGACGAGCTGTGCTTACTTCATAGCGTCATCCTGGACTTTCTTTACACTCCATACGGCTTCACATAGAAACCAATGTTGATCGGGGTCTTCTAGAGCCGTTTCTTTGAATATCGGCAGTTTGATATCATCATCCATCCTCCTTCTAGGTGGCACAGTTCTCCAAGTAGTGCTAGGGATAATACTCTAAGGAATAATATGAGGTTGAACGTTCTGAGGTGGTACAGCCTAAGATGGACTAGGCTGAGTCGGAATAGCCTAAGCACCTGCTCTTGCGGTGTTACCAGTACTGATGTTCTGCGGTACGGGTTGCGCGGCGTTCGTAACCAGCGGGTTCTAAACTGATGAATTTTGAGACAGGGGAGGTGTGCTATGTGGAATCGGTGGATTATGTGTCATAATAGGCCGATACGTGGCTGACAGAGGTGCGGTTTGATTATCAAGCTCACATGGTATCTAGGTATCTATGCGAATTCCATGTGGTCCAGGATTTTTCTCAGCGACGAACTTGTATCTCTTTCCACTTCTCAGTTTATGGGTTTCTTCATAAGAACCACTATATGTACTATCTACCATGATAATTTAAACAAAATTTCACTGCATTTTAAAGACGCATTTCTCAGCCAAAATCATTTTAATGTATAGAGTGAGGTTGTTCAAGTGCTTACCAATTAATCCCTTGAAAAACTCTATTTCGGCTGCACTGTAGGACTTTAGCATGTCCACAACGAACTGCGTCACAAAGCTCTATAGTGTACTGTCAACCCAAAATTCAACTGCTCTCATGAATGGGTTGTCTACTACTTTGATCCTTTCAATAATATCTAGTGTCCACTCGGTCGGTATGTCTCGCGGTGTACAGGTTCTTTGCTCTGCGAGCCTTGACAACCACTCGTGTAACTCGTTTCCAAAAGATGCCCATAAAACTTCGTGAGCTCTTTCCACAGGTATTTGTTCAACCAATGGATGTCAGAGATATGTGGGTGTCTATTCTCATTTCTTGCGAAGTCTATTTCTATCTTGTCACACCAGGCCCAAATTTCTTTCTTGTATGGATGCCAAAAGTCGATACCTAGCAAAGCTTCTTCTTCATTGCACATCGCGACTTCAACTCATCACAGATTTTTAGCCTGGAAACGGAACCATTTTTCGGCTTAATATATTGTTCTAGAGGTTTCCAATGTAGACCCATGTTCTTCGTGGTTTCAAGGAACCAACAAAACCCCTTCTCATCGGGTATCACCCAGGTTCTTTTGGAAATAGCTTGCAAGTAGGCTAAGGTATCACCCGAGGTATAGCTATGGGGGAATTACGGAATCAGGTTTCCACAGCAATGTGATGAGTTGTTTGGATGGAACTACTGTGTAATGCAGTGTAGGGCTCGCATTGTAGACTGGATACTGCGCGACGATAGCCTTCGTCGCGGTCAACACTTCTGCAAGCTAAGATGCTTGTGCAACCAGCGCATCTACGGACTGCATGGCTCGGACAGGATAGAAATAATAGGACAACACAACTGACTTATACGCTTCCTCGATGGACTTACTGATATTGATGACTTTACTTAGTGTTTATCCATTCATCTACTGCCTTAGACAATTAACCTTATAACCAATGTAAACAGATGAAATATTCAATACTGTGCACACCCAGTGTTGTGCATCAAAGAATTACACAACTCGAACTCTACATACATATGTGATTATTCAATGAAGTGATACTTTCACAGACTTAGAATACTACGCATTCATCATTCATCCATACATGTAATACTTAACATATTATTCCCATCTTTCTCCTATGAAGAATACATATAAAGGCATTAACACAACAACTGAGAAATGAGAATTCAAGCATCCATTGTAAGCAAACAGACAAGTGCAAAAAATAAACAATCACACTACACAGGATTTAATGTGGTTCACCCCCAGGATGGGAGCTACTTCCACAATAACTGTTGTTGTATTAGTCTTTGGGAAGGGTACAACAGTTCTTGTCTGCACACTCAGCTGCAGACCCTCTTCTCTCTCAATAGGCCTCTGCGCACACAACTTGCAGAGCCTTTACAAAATGTCTCTCAACAGAGATTTATCCAATCAACAATGAGAACAAGAACAAAATCACGAGTAACCCTTTCCCATACAAAATATGCCTTATTTATAGACCATGCCCGTAGGTCATGTCTTTACAATTCATAGGCAAAACCCTAAGGTTCCCAAAACTGGCACGGATGCCCTCCAGCCTACCTATCGCCACCGACAGCTTGCTCCACTCGCTTTGGCCGCCTTACTAGACCACTCATGGCTCTAATGCCCTTCTGATAGCCATAGTCATCAGAAAAATGGTTACAACTGCATCGTGGCCTATCACTTTCCACTTTTCTAGCCTGCCTATCATCGTCGACTTAGTGGCCTAGCTTCTCAACTACTTGCTGCCACTCTCTTAGACATGTCACTTTTCGCTATCGTCCACTCTATCCCTTACTCAAAATAGGTCACTTCCTCATCCGACATTTACTTATATTCTTTACCAAAATTAGCTGCTGCGATGTTACTTTGCAACAACAGATCTGCACAAAGCTTAAACATATACCCTGTGCTGCGCGATCCACAAAATTGTACCTTCTATGCACTCAGCCTGGACTGCGCAGTTCCAAAACTGCTCTTTATCCAAACTTATACCTACTTGGGCCCTACCCAACAGGTAGCATTGAAGAACTATTTTGATGCCAATGCCTTGGTGTCAAGATGTTGTTGGAAAGCTTCCGATGAAGATTGGGAGAAAGAATCCTTCATGGGATATTTTGAATCTCTTAGAGAATAAATGGCCAAGATGAAAGCAAGCTGCAATGAATCTATTGGTAGATAGAAATAATCTCCTTATGGTGAGAAAAAATTATCATAATGCCTCAATTGGAGATGAAGAGGAGATTGACCAACTCACTCATGAGTTGGATACCACCCATGATTCCTTGAGGAGAACTCAAAGTTCACTTCATGAGGAACTGGAGAGCATCCAAGGAGCTCTTCAAGAGTCAATAAGGAAAATTGATCAAGTTCAAAAGGAGTTTATCACACCACATCCTCCATCATGTATGGAACATGATCATGTGCACATGATAGGATACATTTTGGGTTTAATGGATGAACCTCATGTGGAGATTGGACATGAGGAAGATGCAGAATTGTAGGTGCTTGTGAAGAGCCATGATGAACAAAATTTTGGCCAAGCACTTATTTTGAAGGATGAGGAGAAGAACCTATCTATGGGAGATATAGCTATGGACATGCCATCCAAATTATCAAGAAAAGGTATTCACTATTCCATGGATTTTGTAGATGATGATACGAACCATTACACCAAAACCTCGAGATGTTAGTGAAGGCCGCCCACTAGGATCTTAACATCCCACCATGCTCCACAGTCTAGACTCTGGGCTGGATGTGCGCCCGTACAGTGGTGTCCCCTTTGCGTCGTACGAGCCCTGGGAGAACACTGCAATGCCGACGTTTCCACCCGCTCTGTGACTTGAACCTTGGTGGAGGCTCTGATACCAAATGATACGAACCGTTACACCAAAACCTCGAGATGTTAGTGAAGGCCTCCCACTAGGATCTTAACAGATGAGTACATAACCACAATGGAATATCAAGGATGCACTAGCCTTTGCTTGCATTGGTAGGATATTTATGAACACATCATTTGATGTGCAATATTGTGAGAAACAACATGAGTCCTTATGGAAGCCACGTGATCCTTCCAATATGAATAGCATCACATGGGAACCCTACTTTTGGTTGGATGGACTAGTTGACATGGAGAGTGTTTTCCAAACACTCACTTTGATTGTGGAGGATTTTGAGCTACCTCCATGGGAAGGAGATTTATCTCTAAAGGAGAAGGCTAATTTATTTCCATTCGAACCTGCAAGCATGATTTTGTATTCACTCATGGATGGAATGAAAAGATGCAATGCAGAGAAGAAGAATCATGGTAGTGATGCACTATGAATTGGGTTATGGGATCCTTGCATCATTTGGAAAGGCACAATGTTCCAAGTGATCAAGAAGTTAAGTGGGATGATTCATAAGCCATGGGATCCTAGAATTCCATGGAGTGACATATTGCTACTGAAGACATTTGAGATTAGTGTCCTGAAGCATGATTAGTGGGATCCAAGAGGGAGAGACACCTTTCATTTTTCAGTATATTATCTATGGGAGCAGTGGTTTTTTTCCCACAAGGGAATCCATATGATGGGTGGACACCACATCTTCTAGTTGGTTGGATTGGGAGTCTTCCAAAGGCTCCTTATGTGGAAACCATGCTGTGTAGAGGTGGACAAAGGAGACACTTCCCACTTCTCAGGTTCATTTGGGACCCGGGAATCATCCTTGGTCTCAACTACCTTAGTTGGAGAGTTCACATTGCATTATGGGGGTCAAAGACACCTATTGAGAGGGATGAGTTGTATGTCATCAAGTCCTTTATCATCCATGCTTTCACTTGCTTTGGGAAAAGAAAATTTTGGGAGGGGGGGACTATAATGTCCCCTTTTTGGATGCACCATGGTTCACCACTAGGCCCATTAGAACCCCCATGGATACTAGTGGAATACTTGCATTAGTGAATAAAGATATTAATTTTGGCCATAGTCACTTAGGAAATTAAATAAACTATGGTGGGCCTCAATTTTATTTTATTTAATAATTCTAATAAACATTTATGAGTTGTAATGGACTAGGTGGATCAAGGAGGGCACATTGGATGAGGATAAATACTATGAGTTGTCCGACTCAGAAAAATATGGAAGGAAAGTCAGCACAAAAGCAGCAACAATAGGAAAAGCATCCCAAAAGTAGGAAACGCAGGAAAGCAACAGAAAATCAAAGAAAGTAAGAATTTCCTAATTTTTGAATATAAGAGAGATTGGAAAAAGCAAGAAAGAAAGCAAAAGGATCAAGGAAAAAAACAAAGGCTAAATTTAGCCAATGAGGGTGCTCTTGTTCAGAGAGAGGGGCCACATGATCCAATCACCTACCAAAGACATTATCTCCCAAAATAATTGTTTTTATTATTATTTTATTATTTTCATTCGAAATGTTTAGAAAATGGGTTTGAGCACACCATTTTCCATCTTTTGGTCATTTTTCATTTGTATTGGATAGCTTCATGCTTCTCACAACCTGGGATATGTGCCCTTGATTTGCATTGGTGGATGTGCCCCTTTGCATACAGTAACTAATTGGAATGTTTGCTAGCATTCCAATTGGTGATTGAGGAGAAGGACATCCAATCCTTCTCATAGAGATTCAAGCAGCCATTTATTGTCCATTTGTAGATGATAAGATTTCATTTTGGAGCTGCAAATTCATATTCACAACTCTCTTCTTCATATCCAGGTGTTTGTGCTTATGTTGTGTGGTTAGATCAATTTAATCAGTGGAACCAGTGTGGGAAGGCTGAAATGGTGATTCTAGTTTCAAAACTTCTAAGAATTTTTTGACCTTGAGGCCTATTCCATTGAATATAGAGCTTCATTTCCAGTGGAAAAAACCTTTTGTCTCATCGAAAAATATGTCTGGATGTCCAAGATACAGTTAGTTTACCAGATCTGAGGGTTTCAGTGTTGAAGAACACACCTGTTTATATCTATCTTTGTATTTATGGATTTTTGAGCTATGTAAGAGACCCATACTGCTCATGCACCTCTAGTGAGATATGTTATTATGTTTGCCTACCCATGGCTCTGATCTTGTGGTGAAATTTCTTTCTTTCATTCACTTACAATATTCCTTCTTCAATGTTGTAAGATCTTAAGGATTATGGACATTATGTAATTTTGGTTTCAATATACAGTTAATTGCTGCTCTAAATGTCTAAATAAATTCTGACGTATTGAAAAGGAATACTTTTATATTCATCCATGATGTGTATTGCATAATTTGGGATCATTTGTTGCTGCTTGTAATTCATTGTTTTCAAGGTTTGCGCCCTACTTAGGAAAATTCAAATAGTTTCCTGTGTTGAATATTTTTAACTTTCAAATAATCTACTAATTTCTGATATGAAGGTTATGTTAGTCAAATTATATGTATTACATCCCATCCATATCTCCGGAATAGAAATTAGGAAGCTTCAGAGGCCATTCGAATTTGTCTGTAAATCCTCATATTCACTAGCCCTTGATTCTCCCTTTGCAATTGTTTGAGATTTTTACTATCAGAACTTATTTTTCAAGCCATATTAAGTCCATATCAGGTTGGGGGAAGTAATTCTAGATCACCTAAGGTTATATTACTTCCATACTACACCAAAAGCAACAGATTTTCCACAGAAGTCCTTGGGGAATGTGCATTGATAGCTTTGGCTCTACCAAAGAAATCTTCCCAAGCGTGATGTACTCCCAAAAGAGCACTGTCGTAGTATTGACCTTGATTCAACCTTATTTTCATCCTATTAAGTGTGTCAAGACTACCTTTTTTGTTCCCAAGTTGTAGATTTGAGTTAGTGTGCCTAATAGGGGGTTGGGTACATTACATCAACCCACTTTGTGAAGTAGTCCACAACCACAATGATATACTTATGACCTCTTTTCGATGATAGGTTACAGGTTGTGTAGTTTATCCTCCATTATTTGGAGAGTTTGATAGTTATGATAGGATATAGTAGAGTAGGATGTGCGCACATATTCCTAGTGAACATTTGACATGGGTGGTGTTAACGCATAAAATTCACACACATGCGACATTTCAGTGATTTTTCGAGTAAGGCATCATCAACATAAAGAATGCATCTCACCAAAGGCATCCTCAATAGATCCAAAATATAGCATGAGTCCAAAAATGCCAAAAATAGTCAAAAGAAGGGGTAACACGACTAATACACTGTTAACTTGCGCTAGAGCATAGGTCACCAAAACAATACCTACACTACACCCACGCAGCTATTCCTTCGATAGTCATGCTACTGTACAAACAATGGGACCACCAACTTCCCATGATGCATTGAAGACTCAATCATCTCCAAGGATATGAATTCGGATCCTCACACACTTGGTGGCATTAACTAGCCCCTGTGGTGTACCTTGGAAGGATTTCATGGAGAAGATGAGTTCACATTTGGATCTAGTTTTTTGTTGGCCACCTCTTGGCTTATAAAAGGAAGCCATTGGCATGCATTTTGTAGAGAAAAATCAAGAGCAAGGTTATGCTGTTGCATTTGAAAATATCTTGCAAGATCACTTGGAGGACAACCAAACAACCACACAGGGGCTCCAAGGACTGAGGCCTTGCTGCATCCTACAAGGCCGAGCCTGTGGGGAACCCACAACAATTAATTAATGAAAATACACGAGATAGCAGTAATAACAGAACTCATAATGACTTTATTGATCACAGGCCACTTCGAGGGGGAAACCTCCTTTGAGAAATCTCAATACAAATAACTTCATGGTACCTTCATTGGCATCAACACACACTTATATATTAAGTCTATGCCCAATACTATGGGTCAATACCATGGGAAATATAATACTACGGGATGACTTACAAAGCATATGCGTCCAATACTATGGGTCAATACCATGAACTAATACAAACTATGGATCAACAAATACTACATGACGACTTACAAAGCATATGGGTCCAACAACAATATACTAACAAAGTAAAGAGAAGGGTTGAAACGGGTTCCTAATAGAACCCCTTAACAAGTAGAAGAGTGCACACTCGTGCAATTTTTTCCACAACAATTCTAATGGAGACTCCACTTCTTTTTGTTCATGTCTTATTTAACTAGGTTGTTTTATGCTAAGCAATTAATTATGGGTATTTTTCACTTGCAGGAGATTGGGTATTCCACCTATTTCTCTAGAATTTGGCCCCGAGTCAACCTCAATTTATTTTTGCATAGTAGCATGGATCCAGGCCTCTCAACCATGCTACCAACATGTAAATGACTTCAACAGTCACACTACTAGCATAGGTAAACAGTTCACAACCCGGACGACCTCTCGTATGGTTGATCCGCCCGGTCGGTTAGTGTATTACCCACACTACCAACGCACCTATTCTGAATTTACTCTCAATGCTTGCGCAATAGAGTGTTGTTTGGCCATGCTACCGTTTTTCATTTTCTTTTTATTTACATAGTTTACTCTGGCAGTCCAATTACTGCTTACTAGTGAACTTAAATTAAGGTTAATTCGCATAATTACTTAATTTTTAGTAATTACTCCACCTAGACCAAGATTAGGAAATAAAGAGTTCATCTCTCTTGAAACTTACCTAGGTAAGCAACTTTGAGGCTTTCAATGGGCCCCATTGTTGTCACTAGTATTAAAGACCATTTCTTGTTTATGCACAATTGACATGTTTTTAGTATCAATGCTAGTGTAGAATACACGTTTTGCACACAAGAAAGGGCCTAAATACTCATGTCTCCCGAAGTATGCTCTTTACCTCGCACTTCATGTGAGATTGGTGAATCAGAAAAGGGTAAGAAGTGTGAAATACCTCCATTGCACACTTGTCTATTAGTTAGCATTTACGATTTGTAAAGCACCATGAGCATCTTTTAGAGTTAAAAGTACGTTTACTTCATATACTCTTCTAGTTAATTTGTCGATAAACAATTTTCTTTCATCACATGTGTTTTCACCACTAGCACACACTAAGAGACCTAAAGACTCTTCTGATCCTAGTATGCTATTCACCTCGCACTTCATGTGAGCTTGGTGAATTAGAAAGGTAGGGATTGTGAAATACCTCTCTTACACTCCATAAGTGAAAATTCAAACCCCTTAAAATCAACTTTGTAATTATCCAAACCAACTAAAATCCTCCACAGGAGGTCAAAAAACAATATTTTAGTTGGGTAGGATTGATTGGGCTAAGCATCCATTAATGCCCACAAATCTAGTTTCATTAGCGATGTTTTGAAACATAGCATTGTTGTCTTATAAGGTACTTACAAAATCCTACTATAAGCAAGTGTTCAAAGAAAACCCAGATTCAAAGTGCGTCGTGACCAAGGAGGTGAAATCCGAGGTATAGTTTCCTTGCTCTCCCCTACAAGCCACTCATCTTGTTTTAGGGAGACGACACTATACCATGCAGGCCAAACCACTGATCCACACTTGATGCAAGGTAACTCAGTGTCCCAACTTAGGACATAACCAAGGAGCAATTGTGAGTGCAATTGAATCCTAAAGTTAGATATTTCCTTTTGGAGGTGTTTCCAAGTCATATTGATTGCAACATTGGCCCCATTTCTAATAGAACTATCTCTGTGTTACCTCAACTAGTCAATTAGTGTGTGGATACCATGATCAATTGTGCTTTTGAGAGGCCCAGCTACATTTGAGAGGAAGGACGTTAGGTATTCTTAGGGAATTTACATTTATTTTCTTTTTAACTACAATTCCACTAACTCGTAAGTAAAAGTAACCTACATGTAAGAACTCATGCACTAAAATCGATTTTGCACATATCACTCACTTATTGCACCATATTTGCATCTGTTGTGGTTGGCATATTTTTGCATTTTGTTCAATTGTGTTTAAATTCCACTATCACTCTCATTTGACACAAAGCCTTTACCATTGAGGAACAAAACAACATCCAAAGGAAGTCTCGTAGACGCCAAGTCTTATCCCCTCTCTCGAGGGGTGTTTTTACACCTTCTCCTCGTGGTTCACGTGGAAGGTACTTTATCCTAGGTCGTTCCCAAACCACTTTTATAGGCACATATAGATGAGGCTAAGCCTTGCTAGGAATATTTTCTCCTTGAAGAGAAAGTATTGATCCCTTCACCTCATCCACCATCGGAAGAGGCACGCCTTTGACTTCTCCTATGGGAGATCCTTTGGACCCCTTAGATCCCTCCTCTCTCGTAAGAGGTCACTCATTTTTTTCAACACCACCTGGGTCTCCCCAAGCAGAAAAAAATCCCATCATACAATGGAATTACCAATTACCCTTACCTTACCATTTATGGCTAGTTTAAATCTCCCTAATTTGGCCAAACTAATCAATGATCCCATATCTCATGATCCAACATGGCCGGCTATGCCAAATAATATTCCCTCATACATTCCCAAATTTGAGGGAAAACAAGGGGACGATCTCGCCAACCATGTCATGCATTTCCACTTATGGTGTTCATCTAACAACATAGTGGATGATCACGTGAGACTTCACCTCTTCCAATGTATGCTCACCGGCACAACAGCCAAATTGTATGTAAACTTAGCAAGAGTAACCCATGCCACATTCTCAACATTGGCTATTGCATTTTTCACTTACTTAGAGATTCTTATTTGACATTACCTTGGTATCGATATTCTCATAGAATTTCGACAAATACATCCACCCACATCGTGGACCACATCCATGAGTGGTGTAGGCGCCGCACATTATGTAAAATCGAAATACAACCACCCTTCTTGTTGGATTACTTTATCAAATCTCCAACCCGCCATATCTAAAGTTGTTTCCACCTACATACCGTAAATCGAGGAGGAAGATATTATGAAAGTCCAACATTCCTATATCACATACGCATAATCCGTCTACCTTTACACTATCCTTCCCGATGCCCCTAGGCATCGGTTGTTGGATCCTACACCTTCGGGATCGTCACATTTGGCGGATGGGATTATTAGGCCCATTTCCCATTTAGGAAAGGTTCCTCCTACCACTTTGGTTCCATTTAACATGGATCTGCAATACCCATACATTCCACCTGTGTCGGTACTCCATACACTAGTACCAACCCCACTAGTTGGTCAATTACAGTATGGACCGTATAGTCTTGCTTACCCAAACGTTAGCCAAGTGACAATGGTTACTACACCGACCATGACACAAACCGTTCCTACATCCACTTCTTATGGAGCACAAACTACGTTTGTCCCACCCTCGGGGTATAACCCATATTATCCTTTCCCATGCCCAAATAGTCAACAACCCTCACCCCACATGGGGGTAAAGTGTGAGATTTTAGATTGCCTAGATCTAGATTCAATAATTCAACTTCACTTGGAATATTTATGAGAATGAGATAAGAAGAATAGAGAAGATATCTTGAGAAAAAATCACTGTATATTATTCATCAATAATTTTACAATATATAATAAATCCTCAAGAGAGAAAATCAAATGCCTTAAAGGAAATTTGTAAAGCACAAAAAGATAAGGCTTACTAAGGCAAAAAAAAACCTAGGTGTCAAAAGCACTTTCCAAAACAGTCTAAAGGCTCACGAATTGGTTGAAGATGGTATGGAAGCTCATGAGTGATGTAAATGGAATGTAATGATGACTTTGGGAGAGAAGAAAGAGGTGGAGGTCTAATTGTCCAAGTGGAGAGAGTTTCCAAGTCAACTAGCTTTACCTTATCCACTAGAAAGTAGAAAAAAAAGGATAAAGTTGTATAAATCAGGAATGAAAAGAATCCAATGAAATCTTATCCAGAATCTCCTCAAGTGTGCCCTAGTGACTTAGAATGGAAAGTGGTCCACTAAAACACAAAGCTAGGCCAAGTTACCTAGTCAACACTTAGGAAATTAATCAAAAATGATTAATAAATTATATCCTAAGTATAAAATGGTATGAATGGGTTTTTAATACTCCAACATAAACTTGGTTCAACCTTCTTACGTTCAACAAACTCAACAATTTGAGCAATTGAACATTACCAACCCCTAGAATCCACAAACTCAGGGAAAGAAGAAAGGGAAAAACAAACAAAATCAACAGCCAAGTCAAGGGGGAAATCCCCCTCCCCAGCAAAACCAGAATACAGGGACTAATAATCCCCCCAAGCAAGGGAAGAATCCCAACCTAATGACGAATTACTACTACTCCATTTGCAGTGATTATGATCATTACACACACCATTGTCCTCTTATCCCCGACTGCCAACAATTAGTGGAATCTAAAAAGAAGACAGTGACAAATCCTCCTCAGGTTGCGATCCCTCCCTAAATGCAAACCGCCATGTTACAACAACCCTTTGTGAATCAAGGGGTTGTTACACAATAGAAATACCCTCGCCCCTCCCCTCCGATGATGGATCTTTTCAAAATATCTACATGATGTATATCAATCTTCAGACATGAGCCAAGGTTTATGATGGGCCTTCCACCCCCGAAGGGGATAGAAATGTCTTCCCAAGGTTCCACTTCAGCGTACCCCTAATAACCCTCACATGAAAGCTGCCCACAATTATAGTATTGTGGATGAATTGTCTCAATCCCCTGCATCCATGTCCATGTCAGAGGTGTTATAGTCTTTCCAAACACAAAGAAAGGAATTACTCAATTCACTTTGCACCGTCGATCCTTCTGACTCGCGTCTCATGACCTTTGATCTCAACAGAGGTGACCCTTAACTACCGTTGTTAGTCGCATTTCAATTTCCAGTCACCATTAAGAAATTCATGATTCATCATTGTATCATCAATGAAGGCGCATCCACTTGTGTAATGTCCTTTAAGGTTTGGAAATGATTGGGTTCACCAAATATATTCCCCTCATCTATCGCTCTTTACGCATATGATTGGAGACCATCCCAACCAAGAGGATTGTACCAAAATGTCCCCATCAAGCTAGGGGGCAATATGGTTATAATCGATATCGAAGTAGTTGACGTTGAACTCAACTACAACATCCTCTTGGGGCGTAGTTACATGTACAACATGAAGGAAGTCACCTCCTCAATCTTCTGTATCATGATGTTTCCCTTAAACAGGAAGATAGTTACCCTTGACTAGCTTAACTACTATGATCCCAACACCACAAACAATCCCGACAATGTCCTACTGACTTTATTGGGCGATAATCAGTCGTATGTTGACATTGCCCCCGGCATGTACAAGGACTCCAATTTGTTAGGAGTATATTCAGGACCACCACCAAGCATCCCTACATCGACCAATGGCCTAATGTGCACAATTTTCACCACTAAAAATGGATCCTCCTCCACCTCAACACCATCAACAGCACCACCACTGAGCCATGGTATTGAACAAACTTTGAGTCCATCAGTCCCACCAATTTTCCAAATTCTTCTTGTACCCTCCCACAGATGTAAAAGGGACCCCAGTTATGGCTCACTTAACTCTACCTGGGCTCACTATGGGTATCCCAGTATGGTACCTTACACCACCCTACCCAGAAATGGCTTCCAAACTAGTCACTCATTATGAATGTGTCCATGTTTCATCCGCTATGCTTACGAGGCTTGTAAATCCATCAGGTATGACAGCTTAACCTATGACATCTGCGACTAAACCGCAACTGGTAGTCACAAATACGAACAAAGGGGGATCCAAACAACCAAAGTTGAAAGGTACCATATTACCCAACCCTATGTACAATTCATTGGATATAATTATGCCTAAAGCAAAGGGCATCAACCAACAACAGTTAAAATCCCCATTTATGACCAATACTCCCACTGAAAGGGTTACACCACCATGTTCTCTTTGCGGGAAACAAGGTCATGCAACCCATCTATTCCCTACCTTTCCAGAGCTAATAAATTTTCTTAACACCCCCATCAGCATAACACATTCTTCATCGACGGTAAAAGGGGTCACATCTCCCTCACCCACACCTAGATTCAAAATACTATGTACGAATCATGCATGTGCCATGTGTTCTCAGTATGGGAACTACACACACCATTACCCCGAGCTCCCTAAATTTTAAGAAGCATTTCCAATCATTCGCCTCACCCAACCCTTAGAGCATAATTCACCCCCCTCATTACTAGAGGCATCTCCTATCAATACATTTACTACGGTGATCCCGACCGGTCCCTCCCCATGGAGGGTTGATTCCATACCAGACCAAAAATCACCATGGCGTCCACAAAGCCCTTCCATTGTCTTTAACCACACCAACACCTCTCAGCTATGTCATTCATGCAACTTAATATTTCACCATTCATTTCAATGTCCTCTTGTAGCTGCATTCACACTTTGTGTGCAACCCAAAGTTGATTATCGGGTAACCTCACGCCTTGCATTACAACCCTATATATGGTAATCGAGGAGGATATAAAACTAACTGGGCACAATGCTGACACTAGAACCCCGAATCTATTGGATCCCCCATGCGACCTTGATCCCCCATCACCAATTTCCCATGATGTGTTATATCCCTTAATATTTCCTCAAGAAGAGATTCTAGCACCCACCTCGAGTACCTATGAATATCTCAACATCCTGCACCTTGATTCGGTCCCTCTTTTGACCACGAATGAAGACCCATTTTCCTCAAATGAAGACATGTTAGAATAATATGTCTTCGCCATGGATGAAGAGATCATCGAGGCCATTAACACCACTAAACCTCCATGGGACACTTTCCATCATATATCCTCAACGGCTAGTACGAAGGAACCACACACACTACCCATTCAATAGAAATATACATTGTACAATTGATTCAAAATATTTTCTACCCCCTATCCATATCGATTGGTTCAAGAATCCTATTCTTGCTCTAGATTCATTCGAAGACAGAAATCTTGCCAATATTTTCCCCACCATCCAAGTTTATATATCCATTACATCAGGAGTCATCAAAAACATCTCCATTGGAGCTTCCTACTCACCATAAGAAATCACTGATTTTACCGCTCTATTCAAAGAGTTATGCGGCATCTTTGCATGGTCCTATAAAGAAATGTCAGGCCTAAACCCAACAATTATCGAACATCATATTGACACTTGGCCTGACGCCACCCTCGTCTCACAAAAAAACGCCTAGTTCACCCTTCCAAGGCCCCTGCAATAAAAGATGAGATTGAGAAACTCTTACAAGATGAATTCATTTTTCCCATTGCTTACACATCATGGGTGTCGAACCCCATCTCGGTTAACAAAAAGGATGGAACTATTCATGTCTGAACTGATTTTTGAGACCTTAATTTAGCTTTCCCTGAGGACAATTTTCCCACACCATTCATCAACTAAATTGTTGACTCATGTGCCAATAGAGAAATGTTTTCCTTTATGGATGGGTTCTCTGGATATAACTAGATACGTATCCACCCCCAAGATCAATATAAAACTAAATTTACCACACCATGGGGCACCTTTGCATACAAAGTTATGCCTTTTTGTCTGAAGAACGTTGGGGGCCACTTTCTAGCCAGCAATGGCATATGTCTTTAATGACTTGTCTCATATCATCCTCGCCTATTTATATTACCTAACAGCCAAATCAAAAATGATGCGATCACCTTCAAGACCTTCATACCATCTTCACACGGTGTCACAAATACAATATACACTTAAACCCCTTAAGTGTGTATTTTTTTCCACCATCGATCGCCTCTTAGGATTCGTTGTATCCAAATATGAAATCACCGTCGACCCCTCAAAATTTTAATCCATATTGGAACTACTAGCCCCACGTACATGACACCAATTGTAGAGTGTTCAAGGCAAAGCCAACTTTATTCATCATTTTGTTCTTGATTACGCCACTCGGGCCCATGTATTTTTATGACTCCTCAGAAAGGATCTTCCATTTAAGTGGTATGACTATGCCGAAACCGCCTTCAATTTCCTTAAGCAAGAATTAATGTCAGCTCCTCTCATCTCCCCTCTGGACTTTGACAAAGATTTCATCTTGTATATATCCACGTCAACTTTCGTCGTGGCTAGTGTGCTAGTCCAATCCACTAAGTACCACCAAGAACATGTCATCTATTATTTCAGCAAAACCCTCACCGAACCAGCACTCAACTACACTCATGATGAGAAGCTTGCACTTGCGGTTATCCTTTCCTTCTAGAATCTCTTCCACTACATTCAACTCCATAAAACAACCATGGCTGTTGAATCCAATCTTATGCAATAAATACTCAGCCGCAGGTTTATCAATAGTAAATTTGCACATTGGGTCTTCATCTTACAAGAGTTCGATCTCAAATTTATTGTTCCCAAAAGCAATAAAGCCACGAATTTGGCCGAACTCATTACAGACCTTTTGTCTACCACCTCCAACAATTTTTAACACGACCAGTTACTCGATGTGCACCTATTTCTCATCACAAGCGATGATCCATGGTACAATGATATCCTCACTTATCTCTGCACTCAGAAGTTCGCTCCACACTTATCCCATGATGATCGCCGAAATATACACTACCAGGCACCAAGATACCTCCTCATTGGAGATGTCCTATACCATCGTGGCATTGATACTATACTATGATGGTGTCTAACACATGACAAGGATGGACAAGTTTTAAACAACTGTCATAGTGGCACATGCGGTGGCCACCTCTCAGGACTAGCCACCGCCAAAAAAATATTAATGGTCAGGTATTTTTGTCCCTTTGTATTCAAATATTATGTTTGCGCCATCAAAAGGTGTGCCAATTGTTACGTATTTTCCTATAAGACATGGTCACACCCTACACCCCTACAGCCAGCCATCACTACTAGTCCATTCTGCAAATGGGAAATTGATTTTATGGAATGCCACCCGGCTTCGGCCCACGGCCACCACCATATCATTATCGTCATGGAATAATTCACTAAATAGGATAAAACGATTCCCACATTTGATTGTAAAGGAGTGACGCCTGACTCTTCTTTAACCACGTTATCTCCCGCTTTGGCGTTCCTAAAAAACTTGTCTTCGACAACAAAAGACACTTCTGCGATGAGACATTTGAAGAACTATCATGGTTGTTACGATTTAAACATGAATTTTCAATAGCTTACTATCCCCAATCAAATGGCAAGATTGAAGTTGTTAACAAAATTCTCAAAACCATGCTCCAACGCATGGTAAATAAGAATAAGACTAACTGGCGCCAGATTCTCTTTTCCACTCTTTGCGACTACCGTAATTCGTTCAATATGGCTACAGTTTTTACCCCATTCCACCTTGTCCATGGTGTAGAATCTGTCCTCCCAATAGAGTGCCAAATCCCCACCCTCCAATCCACTGTCGACTTACTACCTAATACTTTCGACCTACAGCAACGCCTCTTTACCTTGGAACACCTCAATGAGGAACGTCGAGACTCTCTTCAAAAAAATGAAGCCATGAAATTTCGTTCCAAGAAACACTATGATCGATGGGTTTGACCACGCACCTTCAATGAAAGTGACTTTGTTCTTGTCTTCAACGCCAAGAAAGACAACAAACTAGGATCCAATAAATTTGTATCTAAATGGGCAAGCCCTTATGTCATTAAGAAATGTATTCCAAAAAGAGCATATGTATTAACCAACCATGAATTTATTACCCTCAACCACCTGGTCAATGGGCTATACCTCAAATGCTTTTACCCTTAAAATACATCAGTACCCCACAGGTATGAATTGTTTTGGTTATATAATTTTGGCATTGTCCATACCTTGGTTATGTCCATTACTAAACTTGGGTGTGTACACCGTATGTGTAGGAGTCTACCAAATAAGGAGGGAGCCTCTTGTTTTTTACATTATAAGAACAAAACTCCATGCTACAACAACAAGGGACACTCACCGTACCACAGGTATCATTCTGAAACTAGCATATAGACACTATTTAGCCTTCGTTGATAATGTATCTACCAGAATTTTCATTGATAACCATAGGCCCCTAATTTCCAATCTTGATGTTCCATCAACATCATCATTGAGAATATCATGTTCCCCCATGGGTGTGTGCACCATTTCCATCCCAGTCATCAATTGACACCCATGATGTCGACCCCCCACAAGTCTAAGGACCCTGATTGTCATATCCCCTCCCATCAATACAAACCATAAAGGGAACATGACTGACATTCCAGGGCTTATTTGGTAAACTCAGTCCCATACATTATTATTAAATTCATGGATAAATAAAAACTTATGTGTATGCATATTCATACTCAACAACACAGCGGAATTAAATCATATTTGCAAACACACAATCAGTAATGCATCAGCATATCTATCACAGACATATGATGGATCAACATGCAGAGAATTCAATCTCGTTCTCATTCTATGCACAGGCTTCATGACAATTTCATTAAGATAATCATTTCCTTTCATTAACATGGACAGTTAACATTCATAACATAACACATAATGATCATATAATTTAAACCACAGAGAAAAATTATCTTTGAGATGAAGTTGTCCAAACAACTGGCTATGAGAGAGCAACGTTCCACGCAACCATAGATCTTTGTCCAACCTATATTCTTTCAGCTGAGAGATCACCCCCGAGCTGGGTTGTGTATCCACTAAGGAACTAAATGGACTCACTCACAGCCATGGTTTCACTCAACAACTATGCTAAGCCAAAACAAATTTGGGTTTATCAAGCATACAAAAGACAAAGGAGGGAAATTCTAAGCCAGTGAGCTCAACCACAGAGCTACAAGCAACTCGAATGAACTCAATAGTCATGGCACCCACAATACCTACCACATCCAACACAAGGAAGGTCCCCTTCTCTGCTGCATAGTCCTCCAGGCGTCTCTTCCCTCTAGTGCTCTTCAGGGTGGGCATAGAAAGGTACAGCTGCTAATTCCTTGAGATTATAGCCTTCATTGGGTTTATCAAGCAAACCCAACCTCTACTCAGTCATTCACACTTGGATTTCTCAAAATTCTGTCATCAATTTACTCAATCCCGTCACTGGATTTTCGGGCTATAAAAACAAGGGTTTTCTATGGATTTCGGGGTATCTAATACTCTCAAATTCACCCCAAGATTCATATATATGGATCCCCCATTGGATTTTACTGTCAATACCAAATTCTGGGCGTTTATGGCTCTTCAAAACGTGGGTTTTTGCAAAGTTGCGATTTCTATTTTTTCTCACTGCTGGGCATTCGTAATGGATGAAAACTGATGTTGGGATCTTCAACAATGGAATGGGAATGAGGAAGAACCCATTCCCATGATTTAGAGTGACTTATGGTACAAGAAAAACAGAGCCCATACCTGCCATACGAATTTCTGGGTTGCCCATGCTCCAGTGAAGCCATGGATTGAATTCTTCAACAACTTCCTTACAACAGAATTAAATGTCAGCAAGGAAGGTCAAATGGGTTCTCACAATGACATTTGGAAGCATATGGTTCATCCCCACAACCCCCTCACCGCTCCCTAGTGGAATACACATGGCCCCTTCTCATTCGTTGCGTCCATAGCCAGTTTTGGTATTTTATTGAAATATTAATATTTGCATCCATTTACAATATTCCATGGCTTAATAGGACATGGGTGACAAAATATCAAATGTTTGACCATTCTAAATAAAATCCGAACATACACTAGCGGGGCCTTGGCCTTGAGCTCCATGCTAGGGAAACATACATCGCGTGTATACAATATTTACATTAAAACCCAATATTTCATAAGGGTCAAAATTGGGATATTATATTCCCCTCCCCCTTAGAGCAACACCGTCCTTGGTGTTCTCAAAACTGAAAAAAAATGGAAATGCCTCTCTTATGGCATCCTCCAGCTCCCATGTAGCCTCATCGAGACTAAGGTGCTCCCATTGGACCTTTACTTGCCTGATGGATCTGTTCCGGAGCAAAGTGACCTTCTTGTCGAGGATGCACATAGGCTCTACTTGGAACTCTCCCTCAGGTTCCACCTGTATCACATTCCAATCAATCATATGATTAGGATCATGTACATACTTCTTAAGCAAAGATACATGGAAAACATTATGAGATCTTATGTTAGCAGGCAATGCAACTCTATATGCAACTGGCCCAATCCTATCTAGGACTTCAAATGGTACACAATATCTTGGTTCCAACTTGGCACAACTCACTAACTTGAGAGAACTCTTCCTTGGTTTCACTCTCAAATACACGTGATCCCCAATCTGAAATTCCTTATGCACTCTCTTCAAATCTACATAACTCTTCTGCCTGTCCTGAGTTGCCTTTAAATTCTGCCTGACCTTTGCAACTTCCTGTTCCATTTCCTTGATCATCTCTGGTCCAAGTACTACCATGTTCACCGGGCTATCCCAATTCACTGGAGTCCTGCATCCCTTGCCATGCAATGCCTCAAATGGACTCATCCCCAATGATGCATGATGTCCATTATTGTATGCAAATTCTACCAAGTGTAGGTAATCTTCCCACTTGGATGGTTTATCTATCACATACATTCTCAGCATGTCTTCAAGGACCTGGTTCACCCTCTCAGTTTGGCCATCTGTTTGAGGATGATATGCTGTACTGAAATTCAATCTAGTCCCTAATTCCTGAAATAATCATTTCCAGAAATTGGAAGTGAACTTTGTATCACGATCAGAAATTATTGCCTTGGGCAATCCATGCAACTTGAATATTTATCTCATGAAGATATTTGCAATTTCATTAGCCTTGTGAGTGGACTTGACTGGAATAAAATAAGCTACCTTTGATAGCTTTTCCACCACAACCATGATTAAGTCATGCTTCTTCACTATCATGGGCATACCTGTTATAAAATTCATAGAGATCACTTCCCACTTCCACTCCAGAATGGGTAAGGGCTGCAACAATCATGCTGGATGTTGGTGCTTTGCCTTGACTTGTTGGCACTTTTGACACCTAGCAATGTACTCAGCTATGTCCTTCTTCATGCCATGCCAAAAGTATTGCTTTCTTGTTGCTGTTATAGTTTTATAATATCCTGGGTGTCTAGAATATGGCATTTGATGTATTTCATCAATCACTAGCTTCTTCAAATATGCACTATTTGGAATGTACAGTCTATCTTTGTAGATGAGGATATCTTCTTCACCAAGCTTATATCCCGCATACTTTTCATCCACATTACCCTGTTGCAACTTCTCTTTAATATGAGGGCAACTTTCATCCCTGTTTTGGGATTCAAGAACTCTTGTCTTCAAATCTGATTTACACACACTTAATGCTGCAACATGAAATCTTCTGCTAAGAGCATATGCAACCTTATTCTCTTTTCCTTTTACATTCTTAATTTCAAAATCAAATTCACAACGGAATTCCATCCACCTAGCTTTCCTAGAATTCAAGTTTGGATGATCAAACAAATACTTCAAGCTCATGTGGTATGTCCTGAGCTCGAATCTTCTTCCCAACAAATAATGTCTCCACATTTTGAGAACATGCACTATGGCTGCTAATTCTAAATAATGTGTGGCATAATTCTTCTCATGCTCTTTTAATTTCCTTGACTCATAGCAGATCACAATTCTTTCTTGCATGAGCACTCCACCTAGCCCTTCAATGCAAGCATCTGTGCACACTACAAAATCCTTCTTTGGATCTGCTATTTTCAGAACAGGAGCGCTGGTAAGTAACTCCTTTAACTGCTGAAAACTTTTCTCACATCTTCCAGACTATACAAACTTGATATTCTTCCTTTGCAATGAAGTGATTGGATGAGCTATCTTGGAGAAGCCTTCAATAAACCTTCGGTAGTAACAGAAAAGACCCATAAAAGATCTAACATCTGAAACATTCTTTGGAGTAGACCAATCCATAATGGCATTAATCTTTTTTGGATTCACTGCAATACCTTCTTCTGAAATGACATGACCCAAATACTGAACCTTCTTTTGATAAAACTCACACTTGCTTAACTTGACATACAGCTGATGTTCTCTAACGACCTGCAAAACCATCCTTAGATGCTCCTCATGTTCTTCTTCATTCCTTGAATAGACAAGAATGTCATCCAAGAACACAATCACAAACTTATCCAAATATTTGTTGAAGACACTATTCATGAGACACATGAATGTAGCAGGTGCATTGGTAAGACCAAATGGCACCACGGTGAACTCGTAATGACCATATATAGTTCTGAAAGTTGTCTTGGGAATGTCTTCTTCTTTTATCCTCACTTGATGGTAGCCAGACCTCAAGTCAATCTTTGAAAACACATTAGCTTCCTCACTTGATGGTAGCCAAACCTCAAGTCAATCTTCGAAAACACATTAGCTTCCTTCATTTGATCAAATAAGTCATCAATTCTTGGCAATTGATACTTATTCTTGGCAATCTTCTTCTTTTATCCTCACTTGATGGTAGCCAGACCTCAAGTCAATCTTTGAAAACACATTAGATTCCTTCATTTGATCAAATAAGTCATCAATTCTTGGCAATTGATACTTATTCTTGACTATCACTTTATTAAGTTGCATGTAATCAATACACAGCCTTAAAGTCCCATCCTTCTTCTTAACAAATAACACCGGTGCTCCCCAAGGAGACACACTAGACCTGATATTCCTCTTGTCCATTAATTCTTGTAGTTGCATCTTCAACTCTACCAATTCCGGTGTGCTCATTCTATAAGGAGCTTTGGAATTCAGCACTGCCCCTAGAACAAGATCGATGGTAAAATCAATATCTCTCTTTGGTGGTAGTCCCGACACTTCATCCGGAAACACATCTTGGAATTCTTGCAACAATGGGAAGTCTTCTATCATTGGACCTTTTTCTTCTGACGAATCTGATATATGGACTGCATATAATTGACAACCATTCTTATAAAACCTTTTCAACTGTAAGGCTGAAATTTGTCTTACTGAAACTTGATTGGGAATTCCTCTTACCAACCTTGGCCTTCCCTCTTCATCAATGCACTCAAGTGCTTTCTCATAACAGTCCAACTTGGCTCTATGTCTTTCCAACCAATCCATGCCAATTAATGCATCATACAATCCTAATGGTAGTACATTTAAATATTCATGTGTGTGGAGTCCATTCAATTCTATGGAGCACTCCACCACTACTTCACTAACTTTTCTCTTGGTCCCTGTGGCTAATTGAACTAGCCAAGACTTATTGTGCTTCACTTTTCTAAGAGAACAACCTTCAACCACTTTTGGAGAAACATAACTATGAGTAGATCCTGGATCAATCAAAACATAAATAGATTGCTTAGCAATCTTACCTTCAACTTCCACCACTGGTGATTGATGGTCTTCCTGATGATTGTCCAACGCTGCATAAATTCGAGGCATTTCCCTTGCCATGTCCTCCATTGTAACTGCTCCCTTTAAGTTGTGTAAGCTATGGGGATTCCCTTTCCGATGTGGACAATCCTTTAGCAAGTGATTTTCTCCACATATCCATCACTGAAGTGGCCCTTTTGATTTCTTCTATGCTGCTACTGCTGGTTTGAATCCACTCCTTGCTTGTTGCCCCTGTGGAAAGGTTCTGGGATAACTTTTGAATGGTGGTTTGAATCCAGTTCTCTTTTGATCAAACCTCCCTCTTGGCCTTCCTTTCCATGTTGGGTTAACCTATGATTTTCCTTTATTCTGCTCATAGCAATGCATTAGCATCCTAATGGCTTCATCAAGACTTGGTGGATTAACAAACTCAATTATATCTTTGAAACTTTGAGGTAGGATTCCAAGGAAGCATTAGATCTTTATCCTCTCATCTTTAATGTAATCCACATACCTCAATAATTCCAAAAATTTATAGAAATGTTCTTCCATAGACTTTTGTCCCAACCTGAGTTCATTGAACTCTTTTCTCTTACTGTCATAATACCTAGCAGAAATGTATTTTTCCTTGAAGTACTTCTTAAATCTCTCCCAACTAATCTTCCCTTCACTGATCCCTTTCACTTGCAAGAGGTTGTCCTGCCAAATTGAAGCCCTACCCTTTAGATTATAAATGGCAATTCTGGCCTTTTCATTTCCCGAGTAGTCCCGAATTCTGAAATATTTCTTCATTCCAAGAAGCCATGCCTCTGCCTCTTGGCCAGTCTTTCCTTCTCCATCGAATGTGGGAGGCCTTGCCTTCCTGAATTCTCCTTATGGGATGCCTTTGAACTTCTTTCTTCCATCAAATATCCTGGGCATATTCCTTGGACTTCTTTGAGAACCTCTGGAGTTACGTGATCTGCTAGAAGAAGATCTAGAGGAAGGTGTTCTATGCTTCTTTCTCACAGAACTCTTCCTTGGGCTTGGAGTCCTCTTCTTTGAACGACCTCTAGAGCGACTTTCTACATCTCTTCCTTCTTCACCTACATTGCTTGGGTTGGAACCAAGGTTTATCTTCTGCTGCATATTAGTGAGGCTTTGCAAAAATAGCAGCATTGAGTTGGTTTTGTTCTTCTTGAGCCTTCATCAACCTTTCATTGAAGCTCACCATGGTTTCAACCAAATTCTGAGGAGTTACTTGCTCCCTTCTCCCATTGGATTTAGTCTCAACATTCCCTTCTTGCACATTTTATCCTAGGACATCTTCTTCATGCTCATAAGGATCTTGAGCATCATTTATGGTCACCATTTTTCTTTGAAGACTCTCTTCCCTGTATGCTACTTCTGCTACACTATTAAATCTTATGAGCTGCAAACACTGTGCATTATGAAAATATTTGTTAGACATATTAGGAATGCATATAGAAATATAAACATCAATATTTAACATAATCAAACTCATGGAACCATTTACAGAGTTAATATGTCTTCATTTCTTTCACCCATTTATGCAATTCTGGAAATTGCCCATATTATAAACAATATGTCAAAACAGTCACTAGCACTTTTTTGCTCTAAATATCTATGGTGTATGATAACCCCATTCACATTCTAGTCAAGCACCATTGTTCCCTACTGGATAAGCTTTCCAATTCCTATCCACGGGCTCCATTCCGACATGGGGTGTGAAAACTACATTACTTCAAAAATGACAACTTTCACTACAATTCTGCACTTTTTACACAGTTGTAAAATATCCTGAACTGCCAACTTCAACCACCTGTGGAAGAAAATCCATGAAGAATCACGAAAAATTTTCTATCAGGCAAAGTTATTCCATACAACAAGGAACACTCAGAAACTTGCGGATCTCTGTTCTGATGCACCATTCATCTTCTATTAAATTTTGGGTTTGACTACTTTTAACTTTTCATAGTTTTCCAAAATTTCAAAATTTGGGCCAAAAATGGCTTCCCCAAACTTTGCATTTCTAGAAAATCTTTGCCTAACGTGAATTGTCTGTTTTAATGAGAATATGAAATGTTGAGTTCAGTAAATTTCTTGAATCCTAATTACAGGGTCACTTTCATCCACTGCAAACTTTTCAAAATCTCCAAAAAATGTCCCGCAATAGTGCTTTTTGGACTTCACACTCACCTCGACTCCACATCCTTTGGAGTTTGGCTCCAAAATTCCAAACTTAACACCGTTCCTGCTCCATGACTGCTCCATATAAGTTTCAGCTCAATCCAACCTTCTGTCAAGCGTCGAGGCACCGATTTGTAAAATCCATTAATCCCAAATTTATGTCAAATTGGGGCATAATGGGCTCGGGATCCTCACTGGTTCATTCATGGCCTCCGTTAATGGCCTCAGAACGCCGCTAAACTCATCCATTTTTGATCCCTCATGCTCCTGTAATCCAAAAATCAATTTTCGAGCTCTATACTTTCTTCTTTTTTTTAACCTGAACCCGCAACCCGAAACCCGAAATGTGGAATCGGGATTGCGGAAACCAAAACGCAATTTTTTCAAAAAATTTGCGTTCCCACAACCCAAAATGCGGAATCAGGATTGCGGAAACTGAAACGCAATTTTTCAAAACTTTTGCATTCCTGCAACCCAAAACTCGAAATGCGGGATCGGGATTGCGGAAACCGAAACGCAATTTTTCAAAACTTCTGCATTCCCGCAACCCGCAACCCAAAACTCGAAATGCGGGATCGGGATTGCAGAAACCAAAATGCAATTTTTTCAAAATTCAACATTCCCGCAGCTTGAAACCTGAAATCCGAGATTGTGGGTGCGGATATCCAAAACGCAAAATTTGGAAATCCTCGTTACTGCAACCTGAAACTCGAAATCCGCAACTGTGGAACACCTCCGTCCCTACAACTTGCGGAGTTCATTTCTCCCTTGTCCCTAAGCCAAATGAGATGAGTCTGGTACCGTTGGAAAGCTCTTGTAGAGCTCTATGCACCTGGGTGTTCCTCTGCCCCATTTGAGAATTCTGATCCTTCCATTTTTCCATTCCAAAATTATGCTCCAACTTCACCAATACTGCATTAAAACATTCTGTTACCTGCCTGGAAACTCAGAGTTTGGCCCAAGCATCCCCAGTGCTGCAACATGGGATCTGATACCACTCTATCATATCCCCTCCCATCATTCCAAACCATAGAGGGAACATGACTGACATTCAAGGGCTTATTTGGTAAACTCAGCCCCATACATTACTATTAAATTCATGGATAAATAAAAACTTCTGTGTATGCATATTCATACTCAACAACACAGCAGAATTAAATCATATTTGCAAACACAAAATTAGTAATGCATCAACATATCTATCACAGGCATATGATGGATCAACATGTAGAGAATTCAATCTCGTTCTCATGCTATGCACAGGCTTCATGACAATTTCATTAAGATAATCATTTCCTTTCATTAACATGGACAGTTAACATTCAGAATAGAATACATAATGACTACATAATTTAAACCATAGAGAGCACTTATCTTTGAGATGAAGTTGTCCAAACAACTGGCTATGAGAGAGAAACATTCCACACAACCATAGATCTCTGTCCAGCCTATATTCTTTTAGGTGAGAGATCAGCCCCGAACTGGGTTGTGTATCCACTAAGGAGGAACTAAATGGACTCAATCACAGCCATGGTTTCACTCAACAACTATGCTAAGACAACACACAGTTTGGTTTATCAAGCATACAAAAGACAAAGGAGGGCAATGCTAAGCTAGTGAGCTCAACCACAGAGCTACAGGAAACTCAAATGAACTCAACAGTCATGGCACCCACAATACCTACCACACCCAACACAAGGAAGGTCCCCTTCTCTGCTGCACAGTCCTTTAGGCATCCCTTCCCTCCAGTGCTCTTCAAGGTGGGCATAGAAAGGTCCAGCTACTAATTCCTTGAGATTCTAACATTCACTGGGTTTATCAAGCAAACCCAACCTCTGCTCAGTCATTCACACTTGGATTTCTCAAAATTCTGTAATCAATTTACTCAATCTCGTCACTGGATTTTCGGGCTATAAAAACTGGATTTTTCTATGGATTTTGGGGTATCTAATACTCTCAAATTCCCTCCAAGGTTCATATCTATAGATCCCCCATTGGATTTTACTGTCAATACCAAATTCTGGGCGTTTATGGCTCTTCAAAACGTGGGTTTTTGCAAAGTTCCGATTTCTGGTTTTTCTCACTGTTAGGCATTCGTAATCGATGAAAACTGATGTTGGGATCTTCAACAATGGAATGGGAATGAGGAAGAACCCATTCCCATGAGGTAGAGTGACTTGTGGTACAAGAAAAACAGATCCCATATCTTCCATACGAATTTTTGGGTTGCCCATGCTCCATTGAAGCCATGGACTGAATTCTTCAACAACTTCCTTACAACAGAATTAAATATCAGCAAGGAAGGTCAAATGGGTTCTCACAATGACATTTGGAAGCATATGGTTCATCCCCACAACCCCCTCACCACTCCCTAGTGGAATACACATGGCCCCTTCTCATTCGTTGCTTCCATAGCCAGTTTTGGTATTTTATTGAAATATTAATATTTGCATCCATTTACAATATTCCATGGCTTAATAGCACATGGGTAACAAAATATCAAATGTTTGTCCATTCGAAATAAAATACGAACATACACTAGCAGGGCCTTGGCCTTGAGCTCCACGTTAGGGAAACATACATCGCATGTATACAATATTTACTTTAAAAGCCAATATTTCATAAGGGTCAAAATTGGGGTATTACACTGATACAATTTGAAAATATCACACCTTAGCTTATCATTTTTAATTGTACATTTACTCCACCAAGTAAACAACGTCGGCTTCCTCGGCCCATGTTATGATAAAGATTCACAAATCCCACTCATACCTCCATGAGCACTTTACCCTCTGCGATCTTCTTCGTATCAACACCTCCGTGAAGACACCTATGGGGCCCCCACCCTCAGAAGTAACCAGTTATATTTAGTTATCATGTGGGTATACACTGCATGGCATTGATACATGGGGCACTCATCTATGCATCTCCAAATTTACCCTCATTTCATCTTGGAAAGAATACCCTGATCCAATCACAACCGTGGTACTGGTGATTCCACCCATCATCAAATTGATCCCCCGACACACCTAAATCTATAGGGACCCTGCCATTATTCTTTACGTACAAATAGTTCCCCTATCACCTTACATTACAGGAACACCATATTATTTTGGAAACAATCCATGGTTGGATTTGATCGATGTATTTGAGTCTCAATATCCTCAGCACTATTTTTTTTGTTGGTCACCATTACTCCCCATTTTGTGTCTCCATCAAAGACCTTTCATTTTAATTTTGTCTTCATCCGTTGCAATCTGTTCCATTCTGAAAGGAAAGCTTCCATCGCTACTCCCCATGTTTACATCGATCAAAGGAATTTATGATCCCCACACTTATCAACCATTCTTGTGTCATGTCTATCTATCTACCAGTTGGTTACAATATGATCTTGGTTCTTAGGGTAAGCCCCTCGTCTTATCATGCACTTTAGCTCTCATGGACATCAAAACACTACATTCTAAGAGTTGCAGCAGTTGCAGTTGTACCTTGGGATCCCTTACAATCACTATGAAGGACCACCTCAAACTTGGTATGGAGAGTCATTAGTGCTCCCTAACTAAGTGGTTTTCCCTATGCTCGACATCAACACATCATCCCATAGGGGGGATACGTACTTTTGAAGGTAGCACGTTTACATTTGCAAATCATGGTAGCAGTCTATTTGGCATACTGAAGTTCTCGGGAAGCTTCACAAAACCATTATTTTCCCTCACCCTGGTGGGATTATCATGATCATCAACAGTTCCACTTCTTCAACACTCCAAAACAATTTAATTTTATTTACTCTAACATGGATTGAAGCCTCATTCATCCATGTACCAGTAGTATAGTAGAGTTGACCCATCATTCCCCTCTCATTGTAATCACTTTGTAGCATTTCACGAGCATGGGTATGCCCACCTGTTAGAAAAACAGGATCGCAGAGCAATAACAATAAACAGAAATGCAAATATAATCACACATACACATGACAAGAGAGACACAGATATATTGTGGTTCACCCAACTTGGGCTACATCCACACTGAATTTGCCAGTCCTTATTATTATTACCGTCCAGCAAGGTGAAGGGATACAACCTGCAGCACAACTGTTGCACTTCCTCTTCTCTGTTTCACAGTCTCTCTCCTGATCTCAGAGATCTTTACAATGCATAAAACCTAATACATCATCCTCCCTAGCCGTATTACAATGTCTTTATTTTATAAGGGAAATACAATGGGAAAATACCACAGGATACCTAAAACCATGGGCCCGCAAAACAGCTGAAAAAAATAGCCCCAAAAATTTTCTTCGAGGGCGTTTCCCCCGAACCCCCGCCGGGGGACTGCTGGCCCCCGGATCCCCCAGCCAGGGGGGATGGTCCCCCCTGGAACCCCATGGGGGGGCGATTCCCCCCCACTGGAGTGACTGTACAGTCCACGTACATATCATATAAAACTGGGGTACAAACACGACTGATACAATATCATCTATGAGACTAGAAGATCTAGCTCCACAACCAACAATCTCCCACTTGGAGACTGATCACAGCAACTCCACCACTGTTGCACTTGCTGGACTTGGACTTGGAAAATTTCTCCTCTTCACCTTCATGATAGACGGCCAACTGAAACCGAGCACGAACTCAGTTTCTCTCTGGTCACTACCTTTGTGAACATGTCTACAGGATTCTGGCTAGTATGTATCTTTTCCAGCTTCAACAGTTCATCTTCCAGAACAGAGCCTATGAAATGGTACTTGAGTTGTATATGTTTAGTCCTGAAATGGAATGCTGAGTTCTTTGCAAGATGAATGGCACTCTGGCTGTCACTATACAATCTGATATCCTTCTGCTTCTTACCCACTTCCTCCATAAACCTCTGCAACCAAATCATCTCTTTACTAGCCTCTGTAATAGCAACATACTCTGCTTCTGTTGTTGAAAGTGCAACAACCTTCTGTAGTTTCGAAATCCAACTTACTGTTGTTCCACCTACAGTAAACACATACCCTGTGGTGCTCCTCCTGCTATCAACATATCCCTGTAGAACAGTGTCTGAACCTCCAAAACATAATGCCTCAGTGGTAGTACCTCTCAAATACCTGAGAATCCACTGTACTGCCTTCCAATGTTCTTTACCTGGATTGTTCATATATCTGCTCACAACTCCCACTGCATGTGCAATATCTGGTCTTGTGCACACCATGGCATACATCAAGCTGCCAACTGCTGATTGATAGGGAATCTTGGACATGTAATCTATCTCTTCTTGTGTCTTGGGACACATTTCCTTACTTAGACTGAAATGGCTAGCCAAAGGTGTACTTACAGGTTTTGCATTCTGCATTCTGAACCTGTCCAACACCTTTTGTATGTACTCACTTTGAGACAATGTCAATTTATGATTTTTCCCGTCCCTCGTTATTCTCATACCAAGGATTTGCTTTGCAGCACCCAAATCCTTCATCGCAAATGAATTATCTAGCTTCCTTTTTAGTACATTTATATCCTGCATGTCAGACCCTGCAACAAGCATGTCATCCACATACAATAATAAGATAATATATCTTCCATTGTCTAGCTTCTTGAAATAAACACAGTGGTCAGAATGACATCTACTATAACCTTGTTCTGTCATAAACCTGTCAAACTTTAGATACCATTGCCTTGGAGCTTGCTTCAAGCCATACAAACTCTTTTTCAACCTGCATACCAGATCCTCCTTACCTTTGACCTCATACCCTTGTGGCTGCTGCATATATATTTCTTCCTCCAAATCCCCATGGAGGAAGGCTGTTTTTACATCTAACTGTTCAAGATGCAAATCGTCTACCACCACTAGACTTAAGATAGTCCTAATTGAAGTCATCTTAACAACAGGAGAAAATATTTCATCAAAATCTATACCTTTCTTCTGTGCAAACCCCTTTACAACAAGTCTGGCCTTGTACCGCTTCTTACCTCCTTCTTCTTCCTTCAACCTGTAAATCCGTTTTTTTTTGCAATGCTCTTTTACCAGCAGGCAACTGAACCAAATCCCAAGTCTGGTTTCCTACCAATGAGTCCATCTCCTCATTCATGCTGTAACGCCCCATATTTTGATAGTCTTTAATTAAAAACTCTAATGTGAATTAGCTTAGCAATGCATTTGCTTATTATCTGTTTTACTAAGATAGATTGATCAAGATGATTGTTATGTGGACATGTGGACTCCCTTGAGGCATGTATGATAATTCAAAATATTTTTTTAATTTATTAATGACGATGAATATGTTATTTCATTTGAACATGCAAAATTGAATATAGAATATCCATATGTAGAATGCTAATTTAGTTGTTTGCAAAAATAACTTACATGATTATTTGTAAATGTCGTATTAGTGATATGGATTGGCACTTGAAAGAGTTGGTTATGGCTATATATATGTTTCATGTTAATGATGAACTATTCCACATGTTGATTGGCTATGAGATAGGCGGATTCCTATATTGCCAAGGCCCATGAGATGTATTGAACATCATGAGTATAATGACGTTATATCAAATTTCATGCTATTTAATTGTGAATTCCAATATTTCTATGACTTGTGGGTGAGTGTGAGTTTTGACAGGAATTGTGACTTTCCCAAAGTGGTTTTTCAACGACGGGACCCCTTAGAACAGTGATGGCACAGTATGGTTGATGTAGGGTGTTGACCCTAGTACTATTAGGGGGGGTGGAGGAATTTCCCACCATTTATCCCCCGAAACCTGGAGTTGTGGGAGGTTTGTGTAGCACACTCCCCTAGACGTGTGATGACGACTAGCGGATTCCTGCTGGGCAAGCTTGGTCGATGTGGTCGATCGACACTTCCGCTTACAGGTTCTATATGTGGTTAGGTCGTGCAGTCGACGCCACAGTATATTGCAGCAGAGGACGGGATGGTGAGGTTAGGAGATGGAAGTAGTGGTGATTTAGGGGCTGGATTACTGATGTGATAGATGGTACCAATGATGGATTGGATGGTGTTCTTGATTGTTATTAACCATCATGATTATATGTTTGATTTCACCATTATGTTTATCTAATTTTGTCTTATTTTTTCTGTATGAATGATTATGAATGATGAATGATGCAGTGTTTAATTGTTCTTCTATATGTTGTTTGAGAGGATGTAATAATGATTTATTAGGAGCATTAAATGTGATTATTAGTACGCACGCTTAAGACGTGTGCACTGGCCATGCATACGTCCATTCGTGATTACATTACTATGATTGGTCGATCGATGAATAAATTAATATGATTATATTACCTATTAGTAACTTGGTTGACGAATTGATGAAAGCATTACTTGTGTGTTGAAAGTATGAGTTTGTTGACTTGTTTAATATGATTTAGATTTATATAAATTGATTGGATTATTAAATAACATATATAATTATATACATATAATGTAAAATATGTCATAGTATAATATAGTATATGAAAATATCTTATTTGACTCATGAATGAAAGGATAATATAAATAAATGGATAGATAGGATTTGCACAAATTTTTAGAAATTGGTTGTCATAGTTGCATTAATATGGAAGCATGGCAAGTGAGACTTTGCATCCATGTTTATTAATATTTTAATTATTTAAATCAAATTTCTATTTTTTTTGGAGAAAATGAATTTATGGATTGATGACTATTATTTATGGGAATTTATTGATGGATGAGGATTTTTGATATAAATATGAGACTTGAGAGTGGAAGGAGGGAGGTTCTTTTTCTCTTGAAGATTATTTTGGTGAGAGTATTCTACGATGGAGAATTTTGGGTATTTTGGGGTATGAGAAGTTTGGAAGAGTTGGAAGAGTTTGAGAGCTCTTGGAAGATTTGATACAGAGCCTACTGGTGCATCACTGTTCTGTTCTCTGGGGGTCTCGGGCACGGAGAGCCAGGAGGCCATTTGGATGGGACCGTTCAATGGCTTCCTGGGACTAGGGAGCCGGCTAGGCCCCTAGTTGGCTGGGACGTAAAACCGTGGTCCCACTTTTGGGAAATAAAGATGGAAGCAACTCGAATGGAAGAGGGAAGCTTGCTCAGTTTGGACTCCGTCACCATTCTTATAACGAGGTATTTTTCTTTTGATTTTAAATTGTTTATATGTTGTTGTAAAATTATCATATGATGCTATTGCTACATGATTTAGGATGTTAATTTATGTTGTGTGAATCACCAATGAAGTTTTAAAAAATTCTAAGTTATTTGATGCTATTGCCAAATGCTTATATTTTGCTTATATTATGTTATGGTTACACTTTGATTATTTGTTGTTTAGTCACAAAATCTATGTTTAATTACATTAAAATTTGTAATGCCATTGAAGGCATTACATATGGTATCAGATAAAGGTTCGAACTCTCAAACCTAACGGCCTACAGGAAATAGAAACTAAGCATCACTAAGCAAAAATATCTGTAAATCTATGTAGAACTCTATGCAGAAATCCGAAATCAATGTTCAAGATTTTCCAAACCTCCTTCTGACACCGGAGAACCGCTAGAACTCCAAACAAACATATGCAATTCCTTGGCATCATCATCAATCTTAGGAGAGCTTCTGTAATCCAGAATTCTCTTGGTCAACTGCACAACATTAGGTGAAAAAACTCACACCCAAATGATTTCCATTACACAGACTCCTACAGCCAGAATTGATTAAACCACCACCATGTTGTTGGTGTTGATCTCTGCTACTCCCATATACCGAATCGCCCTGTATACCATTCTCCAAGGGCTCTGAAGTACTGATGTAGCTCTTGTATCCATGACGGAGTCCTCCATTACAGTTTGAATTAGAGATTGTAGTCCTGATCCCATAATTAAGGTCTCTGTAATGATCTTCGTTGCAGTTTGATGTTCTGGGTGTGTGACCTCGGGAAGAATGAAGGGAATTGGAATCACAGACATGTGGACTGTTGTTGTTGCTGTTGCCATTGTTTGTGTTTGATCTCAGGGGGCTCATTGCTCTGCTTGACACCATAGAAACATAATCTTCTCTATTGAAGCTCAAGTCCCTGGGAGTCAAATCCCGGAAGGATTGAAGAGAATATATGTCTGTAATATGATGGTTAGCTGGCCTTCCAGGAGGAAAGGATTTGATGGAATTCAAAGGCTGAAATCTCTGAGAAGGAGCAGCTGAATTCCCTTGTGAAGAAGATGATTTCCTGACTATAACGTGAACTTTTCCATCTTCACCCATATTGGTATCAGTCTGCAGAAGCTCTCCTCCATCCAGGGACATAACATCTGATCCAACTTTGAAAGAAGCAATGGAATGAGCAACCCCAGGGACCCTTTCAGCTATGATTAGTTTGGCACTCCTATATTCAAACAAAAATAGCAAAAGCATGTACCAAATAATACATTGCAAGACAATAGTCTGCACCATCAGAAGATCTGAGTTTCCCCCATACATGGCCTTCAGGAGAGGTATGCCCATGATGAGTGTGCTGGGAAGAGTTGACAATGAAAATAACGTGATAACCCAATCCAAGCTTCCTCTCTTAGCAAATATTCCCCACAGACCCAGCACTAGTAGCACTATGGCTTTGGATATGACATCTGCTGCAATGAATTTGAAGTTCATTTCATAAGGATTGATTTTACAGATGAACATAAATGACAGAAGTGGCACTGCAAATATGGCCACAAATCTATTGATCCCTGCACATTGCTCCGGGCTGAAGATCTTCCACCATTTCACAAACCCATAAGCCAGAAACATCGTCACATACAATGGGACTACTACACTTATTACAGTGTATAAGTCCTTTGCACTGACCATCTTTGCTTTTGCTAATATTTTATCTCGTGACGTATTGGAATGGCTTCTACGACCATACAATCTCCTCTCCTCTTTAACAAATATTCATTTATATACACCTGAAAGATTTAAAGTCCCAAAACTGTTCTCAACTGGTTAACAACAGTGTTCCATGAGTGCATGAGCTAATCAATTCAGCAATTTTATGGCAGCCATTGTAGCAGAGTTCAGACTGTAATTAGGACTCAACACGTGGTTTTCATCATCAGTTCTCCATGCCAATAAAGATTTTTTTTTTTCATTTCAGAAACTTGATGTTCACTCAACCTGCCCTTCCTAGCCCCTACTTCGAAACTTGGTTTCTAATATCTCATCATCATTAATGTCAAAGCATAATCAAACTCCTGACAAAAGTATAAAGGCTTTCTCACACTAGTCGGTGAAAATTTACTTCGAAAATTTGATTCTTACTGCACTAATGAATGGATTTTACTTGAAAATCCATCAAGGACAACGTTTCAGGCGTTTCAATTTGGTTCCAGAAAAAATATCGAATGATTTCTGTTGAATAAAAACAGCTTCCACACAAACGGAATCCTCGACCTACATTACCCTAGCAAATGTGCATTGTTTGTGTGAGAAGGAGAGCATTTTATTTCCTACAAAAGCATCTAGGGAGTCGGTTACCAGGTTGATAATCCCTATATTATTCCTCAGAGAAGTCCAGGATAAGGGGATTAAGAATACAAGCTGGTACAACAATATAACAGCATCAGCAGCTCGATGGCATGGGACATCAGTTTGTCTAGAAGGAACCCAATGAAGAAGCCCAATATATATTAAATGTTTTGAATTTCTATGAGTCTTCTAATCTCATCATTGCTACTTCCAGTGGCTTTAGCACCAACCCCTAAACTTTGAAGTAGCTGCCAAGCAAGCCTGGTGCAGATTGTTAGCAGGGGCTGCCAAAAATGTAGCAGCCGCCTCCTGGGTTAGCGTGTGCTGCACTGTGCTTAGTTCTGCTCACATTATTGCGGAAAAATAAATAAATAAATAAAACTTTCTTGATAATTAAATCAATCTTCGGAAACTGTCTTTAAATCTCTATTAACTGATCAAAATAAATTCTAAATGAGAGACTTCAAATTCAATCATACAGTCTTTGATTTCTAACATCCCAATAATTTTCCCATGCAATTAAATTTAACTCGTGCTATCTTTGACACTCCCGCTAGGGTTTCCATCATTCCCATATATATCTTTTCGTTTGATGATTATTCCCATGTGTTGGGCTCTGCAGTCTTATTGGTTTCTTGCCGTAAGAATAAAATTGGGCAGATCATCATGCTTTTATCTGCAATCTGATAATTGTTGTCCTCATTCTTTGTGCCATAATTTTCAAATAGTTCGGTATCCATCATTTCAGTTGCCTTGGGGCAAAGCAATTCAAGGAGAGGACATTGTTATGTTACCTCATAATATATACTGCTTACAACCTAGACATTATGCCATTATCATGCTCAGCAGAGAAAAAAATTAAGTTTGAAAGTCTAGTTTTGTGTTAAATGGGTTAGGCATAAATTAAGGATGATTTACCCTTAGAATATGATAGTTTTGTTAGAATGAATAGCCAACTAACTGGGAGCACCTACCTTGACTACCCATTTGTGGAAAAATACTTTATATAGTTTTGTAGATAAGCCTTTTTAGAGTACGAAGTTATGGGGCCCTTGTTTAGAGCAACAATGGATTTTGTATTAGTGGTTCCTGTATCCCTTTGCCTATTTATAGGTGCATGCCATGAGAATGAAGGTATGTAGACTTTTAGTCTGCAGGTTTTGCTTAGAAGACTAAGCTGGGCCAATGGCAGAGTCCATACTGCCTTGAATAATTTCAGGCCTGAGTTGACAACCATACCTTATCAGGAGAGTATCTCTGTGTTGTTGAGACACACCACTATTTATCTTGTCTAAATTTTATATCTGTTGTTCAGACTGTGGATCAGAGATTTACTGTGTTGTAATTCTAGACGCTATAGTTGCTGTAATTAGTTCTACTGTACTGATTTTTGCAGATGCTATTATCTAAAATCTGATGCATTAAACTTGTTGAATTTATTGTTGTAGGCCAGGCTGAATTTATTCTTTTATTTCGGTAAGTTCAGATCATATTTCAAAATCAAGCTCATGAGTCATAACATTTTTTTCCTAATCTTATTTTCCAAGCATAAAAAGGAAGCAAATAGGAGTAAAATTCAAGACACAAGAAAGAAAATGGATCAATAATAATAATAAGGCTAAGTTATCAGTAACACGTCATTAACTATAGTAACTACTAAATTAGAACTAGCTTGACTTAATAGTAAGTAAATCCAAGCTGTTACCATAAATGGCATGGATTACACTCGATGTTTCTATAGCTTAATTGGACTCAATACTTAATATGAGTGTACTTGAAGGCTCACAACCGCCTGGGTTTGGTGGTTTTGTCTAAAAATTTTCCCTTGGAGCAATGACGCAGCTAGTGAGGTAAAATCGAGGCCGTACTGAGGCTGGTCAATTTGTGGCTGAGAACTATTTCCAACCACCCTAGTTGCATGAAACAGTTGAACTCCGGTGGATCTGATGGCTATACACAATATCTTAAGAGTAGATAGAATATGCTATTAGTTGTCTATTCATGGATTGCCATAACGTGTGAAAGACCCTTCTTCAGGTAGTCTTCCTATCTTGCGTGAAGTCGACTGCTACCATTAATGCATGAAATGGATTAGGAAATTCTCAACCCGGCAATCCATAGTTATCTTGGAAAGTCAGAAGTGTCAGGCAGATACGAGAGTAATAACTATGACAGATGGATTTCATAATTAATTGGTAGGCCATGGAATTCGTGTTAAAGGGTTCCACGCAAAAGTCATTAATAGGATTGACTAAAATTGATGTTGTGGTATGTGACAGGATTTACTCTTTCAATGCCAATTAATTACCTTGTGCTACAACATTTTGCCTTTAAATAACGGGCATGGAGTGTCACCTGATGAGACGGCCTTCTCCAAAATCATATAAAAAAATAATAATAATAAAAAAATAAAAAAAATTATAAAAAATAAAAAACACAACCCTAAAGAATTCATTTGATAAAGAGTACTTATATAATTCATAATTATGACAAAATTATCATGATATTTTAATCTAACGTCTTACGGTATTATATGATATTATAGATTCAGTTGACTGCAAGTAGGAGCAAGTGCGGTTGATCCATTGATGTGGTATTATAGATTCATTTATTAATAAAAAATCAAGAAAATCTTGTTAAAATCTTGTTAATAGTAAATGAGTAATTCATATAGCCACATGTCTCCTCGTTTTAGCCGTCACTAATTTTCCATACATTTCTCTCTATATAAAGTATATATTTTTAAAATAAACAATGAGAAGAGGATGGCATAGAATATAGATGCATAAATGCATGATAATGGAGATAAGTCATGAAGTTAGCATAATGTGTATATATATATATATATAAGTGATGAATAATACATAACTTGTGCTTTAATTAAGAAATAGAGTACATAAATGTTATTATAAGAAATAGGGTATATAAGTAAATATAGAGTAAAAATTGAAAATATAAAAACAATGAATATTGCAATAAAGATATAAAGATATAGTATAAGAAATCTTTAAGTAAATTGCAATATGTGTGACTTAGTTGAAAAATTTGCAAGCTTATCCTACACTGAATTATGATACAATGTGGGCCGCTTAAGGGCTCAAGTATGAAGTAAAAAGTTAAAAACCATTAGTAACCACCCAAGTATAGTCTTATACGTATTAAGGTTTTGGGTGAGGTAATGAAACACGTTTGTAGCTAGGAAGGAATTTGATGGAATAGGAAAGGGTGTGTGATGTATAACATAGGGGCCATTCCCCACTTATTCACTTATTAAGTATTAGGGTGAGGTGGTTTAGTTGACCTAAAATTGAGTATGACTATATGCTAGTTGATAAATTTATACTATATACAAGTTGATAAATTTATGAACTATAACGATCGTGTTGAGGAATGATTGAAATTTTGTAATAATGATAATAATTATTCCTCCCGCATTATGAGTAGATGATCTAGTGGTTAAGATAAAGGTTAACCAAAAGAAATCAGTATGCCTAATATGATGTTTTTCGAGGGGATATTTTCCATATAACTAATCCAAGATAAGTCTTGGGAGTTAACTTAAGTTAGTTTCAACTCTAATAAAGAGCATGGGGCATGTTCACCCCGGTGTTGAACTTCTTTCAAAAAAAATAAAAATAAATAAATAAATTTCTTGGTAAGAATAAAAGCATAAGATGTCCAAAGAAATGTACAATGACTAGAGATCATGTTGTTATTATGATGTAAGGATAAGGTATAGATAAATTGTTACAAAGCATGACTAGGAAAGAGGAATATATTAAGAATGGGTAATTCTAAGTGTAATAATTACAAGTAATATTATAGATAATATATTGATGGACCCCGAGTGAAGGTAAGTTGTAAGCCTATGCAAGTTTTGTAATACTATTGTGGCTAGGGGCATTATTTAAATAATTGGTTAGCATCATCTAGAGTATCAACACTTGTTAAACAAACAAAAAAACAAAAGAGACAACAACTTATGATTTAGTTAATAAATTAACAAGAAGGGATGCATATTTAGTAGAGCAACTATACTATTCACCTTGGAAGTCTTCCTTATTAGTAAATAAACCAAGGGTAAATGTTAAACATTAATGGAACATAATTTTCTAAACCTACCCATGAGTAAGGGGAATCTTCATCTTACATATGGACTTCCTTCATTGTAAGTGATTGAATAGAGGCCATAAGTGGTGAATATTGTGTGCAGTTCAATTATATAATTGCAAAAGAATTTAATTATGGAAAAGTATAAGTATCCTTACAAAACCATCAAATAAATAAGTGGGATGAGTATGTGTAGCACATGTCTAGTCATATGCATCCTGGTAAATATAAATATCTGATTAATTGCATTAAGTAAAGTAGCACCCTTCCCATCATGAAAATATACTAAGGTAGGGTTTATGATGTAGAAGCTTTGTCATATAACATATAGCTATATGATGTACCTATGTAGATATGTAGGTCAAGATTCATGATGTTCATGAGTTAATCACACTATTAGACAAATTAGTTAAAACTATAAGGGTTGGAAGCGATCTATGTGTAAAATGGAAACAACAAGTATTTTCTACATAGCATGAGACTCGTGTGTCGCAATTCTCCTTTGACAAGTGTTAATTGATGAGGTGTACTCATTTGATAGACATGGCGCTATCCAGATTATTATATAGCACATCATTCAAGATACTGTTGAGATTTGAGTCTAATTGAATATAATAATGAGAAAGTAATTACTGATTATTAGGAAAAGATTCATTGAAGCTAAAAATCCATAAATGAGTCATAACAATACACCTTGAACCTAAGGGAATGTGATATCGGAGACAAGGTCGTCTTATGACCTATGATATATAAAACAACAACAGATTATGATTATATGTTAACTAACTGGGAATAAATGAATTGATAAACATGATAAAGTTAGCCCAATTGTGTCTACAACATGTAATATGATAACACATCCCATGTGATAAAAGAAGTTAAATTAGATAGTATCGACATGTGGATCATGTGATGGTCAAGTGGGACCAGAGTGGTTAATATATTCTATGATGAAGGAATAGGGGTATCGCATCAAAACAAAATTCCCTTAAGATTGAAAATGACCATAACTTCGGGACGAAGTTTCTTGAAGGGTGGGTGTATGTAACGCCCCATATTTTGATAGTCTTTAATTAAAAACTCTAATGTGAATTAGCTTAGCAATGCATTTGCTTATTATCTGTTTTACTAAGATAGATTGATCAAGATGATTGTTATGTGGACATGTGGACTCCCTTGAGGCGTGTATGATAATTCGAAATATTGTTTTAATTTATTAATGACGATGAATATGTTATTTCATTTGAACATGCAAAATTGAATATAGAATATCCATATGTAGAATGCTAATTTAGTTGTTTGCAAAAATAACTTACATGATTATTTGTAAATGTCGTATTAGTGATATGGATTGGCACTTGAAAGAGTTGGTTATGGCTATATATATGTTTCATGTTAATGATGAACTATTCCACATGTTGATTAGCTATGAGATAGGCGGATTCCTATATTGCCAAGGCCCATGAGATGTATTGAACATCATGAGTATAATGACGTTATATCAAATTTCATGCTATTTAATTGTGAATTCCAATATTTCTATGACTTGTGGGTGAGTGTGAGTTTTGACAGGAATTGTGACTTTCCCAAAGTGGTTTTTCAACGACGGGACCCCTTCGAACAGTAATGGCACAGTATGGTTGATGTAGGGTGTTGACCCTAGTACTATTAGGGGGGGTGGAGGAATTTCCCACCGTTTATCCCCCGAAACTTGGAGTCGTGGGAGGTTTGTGTAGCGCACTCCCCTAGATGTGTGATGGCGACTAGCAGATGCCTGCTGGGGAAGCTTGGTCGATGTGGTCGATCGACACTTCCGCTTACGGATTCTATATGTGGTTAGGTCGTGCAGTCGACGCCACAGTATATTGCAGTGGAGGACGGGATGGTGAGGTCAGGAGATGGAAGTAGTGGTGATTTAGGGGCTGGATTACTGATGTGATGGATGGTACCAATGATGGATTGGATGGTGTTCTTTATTGTTTTTAACCATCATGATTATATGTTTGATTTTACCATTATGTTTATCTAATTTTGTCTTATTGTTTCTGTATGAATGATTATGAATGATGAATGATGCAGTGTTTAATTGTTCTTCTATATGTTGTTTGAGAGGATGTAATAATGATTTATTAGGAGCATTAAATGTGATTATTAGTACGCACGCTTAAGACGTGTTCACTGGCCATGCATACGTCCATTCGTGATTACATTACTATGATTGGTCGATCGATGAATAAATTAATATGATTATATTATCTATTAGTAACTTGGTTGACGAATTGATGAAAGCATTACTTGTGTGTTGAAAGTATGAGTTTGTTGACTTGTTTAATATGATTTAGATTTATATAAATTGATTGGATTATTAAATAACATATATAATTATATACATATAATATAAAATATGTCATAGTATAATATAGTATATGAAAATATCTTATTTGACTCATGAATGAAAGGATAATATAAATAAATGGATAGATAGGATTTGCACAAATTTTTAGAAATTGGTTGTCATAGTTGCATTAATATGGAAGCATGACAAGTGAGACTTTGCATCCATGTTTATTAATATTTTAATTATTTAAATCAAATTTCTATTTTTTTTGGAGAAAATGAATTTATGGATTGATGACTATTATTTATGGGAATTTATTGATGTATGAGGATTTTTGATATAAATATGAGACTTGAGAGTGGAAGGAGGGAGGTTCTTTTTCTCTTGAAGATTATTTTGGTGAGAGTATTCTAGGATGGAGAATTTTGGGTATTTTTGGGTATGAGAAGTTTTGAAGAGTTGGAAGAGTTTGAGAGCTCTTGGAAGATTTGATACATAGCCTACTAGTGCATCACTGTTCTGTTCTCTAGGGGTCTCGGGCATGGAGGGCCAGGAGGCCATTTGGATGGGACCGTTCAATGGTTTCCTGGGACTAGGGAGCCGGCTAGGCCCCTAGTTGGCTGGGAGGTAAAACCATGGTCCCGCTTTTGGGCAATGAAGATGGAAGCAACTCGAATGGAAGAGGGAAGCTTGCTCAGTCTAGACTCCATCACCATTCTTATAACGAGGTATTTTTCTTGTGATTTTAAATTGTTTATATGTTGTTGTAAAATTATCATATGATGCTATTGCTACATGATTTAGGATGTTAATTTATGTTGTGTGAATCACCAATGAAGTTTTAAAAATTTCTAAGTTATTTGATGCTATTGCCAAATTCTTATATTTTGCTTATATGATGTTATGGTTACACTTTGATTATTTGTTGTTTAGTCACAAAATCTATGTTTAATTACATTAAAATTTATAATGTCATTGAAGGCATTACACATGCCTTGCTCCCACTTCTTTCTAGTTTCCACCTGCGTTGCTTCTTCATAACATTTTGGTTCACCAGAATCAGTCATCAATAAATAATACATTGAAGGAGAGTATCGTTCAGGGAGTCTACTTAACCTGGTAGATCTTCTTATAGTTGCAGGAGTTTCAGGTACTTGGTGCTGCTCTTGATTTTCTTGCACCTTCGGAACTTCATTTTCTTTAATTTCATCAAGCACTATATACTCTGTGTTTTCCTTTTCTTGTTTCTTTCCCTGCAACTGATCTTTATACATGACCTTTTCATTGAATATCACATCTCTACTCCTGATGATTTTGTTATTTTCATAATCCCATAAACGATAACCAAATTCATCAACCCCATATCCAATAAAGGTACATTTCTTGGATTTAGCTTCAAGCTTTGTTCTATTTTCTTTATCAATATGGTCAAATGCTTCACAACCAAACGTTCTCAGAAATGAGTAGTTTACCTTTTTATCTGTCCATGCTTCCTCTGGAATACCACCATCCAAAGCACTTGAAGGTCCTCTGTTTATTAAATAAACAACAGTATTTATAGCATCCGCCCAAAACTTTAAGGGAAACCCTGCATGCGGTCTCATACACCTTGCACACTCCATGATCGTTCTGTTCATCCTTTCTGACACACCATTTTCCTGTGGTGTTCCTGGGACTGTCTTCTCTCTACGAATCCCATGGTATGAACAGTAACTATCAAACTCCTTGTCGCAGTACTCACCTCCATTATCAGATCTGAGACACTTCAATCTTTTTCCTGTCTCATTCTCAACTAAAGCTTTCCACTTCTTAAAAGTAGAAAACACATCATATTTCTATCTAATGCAATAAACCCAAGTTTTTCTAGTTGCATCATCAATAAATGTAACATAATAATGAGAGCCACCAAGAGATTGTACCTGATCCGGTCCCCATACATCTATATGCACAAGCTCTAATTTTTCATTCTTCTTCTGTTTCCCAACCCTGAGAAATCTGACTCTCTTCTGTTTTCCATAAACACAGTTTTCACAGAATTCCAAACTTACCTGCTTCAAATCCGGCAGCAACTTCCTTGAGTGGAAAATATGCATCCCCTTCTCACTCATGTGGCCAAGCCTATGATGCCACAATGCTGTATCTATTCCTGTGGAAGCTAAAGAGATAGAATGGCCAGTATTATGAGGACATAAATACAACGTACCTACTCTGTCTCCTTTTGCTATCACCATTGATCCTTTAGTGATCTTCCACCACTTTTCTCCGAATGTAGATAGACAGCCGCCATCTCCCAACTACCCTATTGAGATCAGATTTCTTTTCATAGCAGGAATATGCCTATCTTCTTTCAACAACCAATCAGTTCCATTCTTAACTTTTATCCATACCTTACCCATTCCAACAATTTTACATGGCTCATCATCACCCAATAAAACATGTCCAAAGTCGCCAGGAACATACTCATGAAAGTATTTCCTATGGGGTGTAGCATGACATGAAGCTCCTGAATCTACTACCCAATAATCACTAGTATTATCTAATGCAAGAATCAAAGCATCTTGTAACACATCACCTGCTACATTTGCTTCCTGGGTAGTTTCCTTCTGTGCATTTCCTTTATTCTTTAGAGATTTGCAGTCTTTGTTCAGATGTCCTTTCTTTCCACAGTTCCAGCACTCTATCTTTCCCAGTCTGGACTTGGATCTGCCCATTTTAGACTTTCCACGATTACCTTGGCTCTTTCCTCTCTCCTTTTGTCTTCCCCTGCTCTCCATGGTCAACGCATTACCTGATGTCTCACCTGTGTTTTTTCTTTGCATTTTCTTGCTAAGAATAACACCAATAACATCATCAAATTTCAAGGTGTTTGAACCAGAGACAGAGTTACTTACAGCCATGACCAAGCTATTCCATCTTTCTGGCAATGAACACAAGATTAGAAGAGCCCTAACCTCATCATCAAAGTTCACACTTACAGAACTTAGCTGATTTGTAACCGTATTAAACTCATTTAAATGATCAGTAACAGATCCACCTTCAGACATCTTCATATTAAATAAACACTTCATTACAAATACCTTGTTGGAGGCCGAGGGTTTTTCATACAGCTTACCCAATGCACTCATCAAACCCTCTGTTGTCGTTTCTTTTGAGATATTGAAAGCCACCGGCGAAACCAGGCTCAATCGTATTGTTCCCAGAGCCTTTCTTTCAAGAACCTCCCATTCTTCGTCATTCATAGCCGTCGGCTGCTTTGCTTTTCCTCCCAACGGTAGGAATAGATCCTTCTGGTACAAATCATCCTCCATTTGCATCTTCCATAACCCGAAGTTTTGGCCATTAAACTTCTCAACCTTAAACTTTCCTTCTTCTGCCATTGTTCCCACTCGAACCAGAAACCCTAGCTTCCTGCGGGTTTAACTGCCAAATAGACCTTTGTCTCTGATACCAATTGTTAGAAAAACAGGATCGCAGAGCAATAACAATAAACAGAAATGCAAATATAATCACACATACACATTACAAGAGAGACACAGATATATCGTGGTTCACCCAACTTGGGCTACGTCCACACTGAATTTTCCAGTCATTATTATTACCGTCCAGCAAGGTGAAGGGATACAACCTGCAGCACAACCGTTGTACTTCCTCTTCTCTGTTTCACAGTCTCTCTCCTGATCTCAGAGATCTTTATAATGCATAAAACCTAATACATCATCCTCCCTAGCTGTATTACAATGTCTTTATTTTATAAGGGAAATACAATGGGAAAATACCATGGGATACCCAAAATCATGGGCCCGCAAAACAGCTGGCGAAAACAGTCCCAAAAATTTTCTTCGGGGGCGTTGCCCCCGAACCCCCGGTCTCCCCTGCAACCCCGTGGGGGGGCGATGCCCCCCCACACCCCCCCATTGGGGTGACTGTACAATCCACCTACATATCATATAAAACTGGGGTACAAACACGGCTGATATAATATCATCTATGAGACTAGAAGATCTGGCTCCACAACCAACACCACCTCGTTTGTACAAAAAGCGATTCTTTATTATATCTCGAACGGTCATCACCAACAATATTCCCCCATGGGAGGACCCTATTTTTCCACATATTCTTTGTCCTACAGAACATGAGAGAAACAACATAAAACATGATGCATTATCGAATCTACAATACCCTCTGAACCTCATACATCAGGGGGCATATGTTAACACCTAAAATTCGAACATGCGACATTTTTCAGGGATTCTTCCAGTAAGGTGTCATCAACATAAAGAATGCATATCACCATAGGCATCCTCAACAGTTCCAAAATACAGCATGAGCCCAAAAATGCCAAAAATAGTCAAAAGAAGGGGTAGCGCGGCTAATACACTGTTAACTCACGCTATAGCACAGGTCACCAGAACAATACCTGGGTGGCTATTCCTTCGATATTCATAATACTTTCAAAATGATGGGACCAACAACTTCTTGCGGTGCATTGAAGACTCAATCATCTCCAAGGATCTGAATTCGGCTCCTCACACACTTGGTGGCATTAACTAACCCCCTGGTGTACCTTGGAACGAGTTCATGGAGAATATGAGTTCACATTTGGATCTAGTTGTTTGTTGGCCATCTCTTGGCTTATAAAAGGAAGCCATTGGCATGCATTTTGTAGAGAAAAATCAAGATCAAGGTTATGTTGTAGGATTTGAGTTGAAGCTTCCTTATATCCCACCACTTCCTATCATTGTGAACATTCCCAAGCTCCCTTGGCACCTTCCTTCAAGGGGAAAGAGTTTCTCTCCATTGTTCCACCATTGACTTAGCATTTAGTTTGGAAAAAAAAGGCCTCCCTAAGGGATATTGTTGGCTTCCCTTGAAGTCCACGCCTCCTAGGCGTGGTACAGCTTGACCATTGGTCAATACAAAAATGGTTTTTCATATATTGGATTTTTATTGGAGTTTTCATCCTCCCCCCATCTCTTTTATTTTTCTTTTTATCCATATTTTTTTTTATGTGAATTGCACTAACAAGCTCTTGTAGGATCACTGGAGGACAACCAACCAACCACAAAAGGGCTCCAAGGACTGAGGCCTTGCTACAGTCTATAAGTCCTAGCCCCTTACCAAGCGGAAGAGTGCGCACTTGTTAGATTTTTTCCACAACAAGTGGCACTTATTTACTACTTCAGCACAATCTTTAATGATAGAAGGACAAAAATACCCAACAAACAATATTTTTTTGGGTTGTTGATAACGTTGATAGGTTACCACCACATGCTCCTCTGTGGAATTCATTCAAAACCTTCTTGACTTCTCCATGAGTTAAACATCTTCAAAGAATCAACTCTACTCCTTGATTATATAAATTTCCACCTATGATAATATAGTGTTTTGCGTGGTGATGAAAATGTCGCCAGTTCTTATGAGAGAATTGAGATGGGACCCTCTGAGTCTAGAGGTACACTAGGATGTTTCCATAACAGTGATCATTTGAAATGATTAGGAACACATGTTCATTTGGTAACTATTCATTATACATTGGTTCCTCACCTTATCTTGGGAGCTCTGACATAAGCTCGGTAAATGCCAAGGATTTTTTCAACTTCATTGATGCAAAATCTCAATCGAACTCTTGTAGAATTACAATACAATTATTGTATTTGCTTATGATTATACATCAACACAATATATGATGAAATTGATTGACATATGTAATCATTGTTGTTTGTCTCATAATAATTTAATGTTGGAGTCTCTAGATAGCATGAATAGATGCCAACGCTAGCTTCTCAACATGTGAGTACCTAAATTTAGGTAAGGTCATGTTCTTACACAAATAATAAACCACATGCTCTTAATGCAGTTTATCTTCCTAGACCAAAACCATTCCAATGGTCGATTCAAACATTGCTAGATATAGTAGAAAATATTTACTATAGTTAGGTGGACTTAGTAGAGGGAAAAAATTAATGTTGCTTTCAACGTATCAAATGATCTTTGAGTGTGTTCATCCCAAATAAAAGGAACCCCTTTCTTAAAAAGGAGCATGAATCCTATTGTGATTTTGACATCGTTGGAAATGAAGTGATGCAAAAAGTTAGCCTTTCCTTGGAGTCTCTATAGTTGACGCATGTTATGTAAGGGAGGAAACTGAACTATCACCTCAACCTTAAATGGATCCACTAGAATACCATGCTTAGAAACAATAAAACCAAGTAATCGTCCTAATATGACACAAAAGGCACACTTATGAGGATTCAAACATATCCTCTAATAGTGACATTTGTCAAAGAATTCCCTAAGATGTTTGGGGTGATTGACCCTCCTTGTGTATCGAGTTGTCAAGTCATGTAGGTAACCTTCGACGATATTTTTAATGTCATGGAAAACATAAGGCATGGCTCACTAAAACATAGCTCCAACATTCTTTAGAATGAAAGGAATCTTCTCTATGAAAATGTGCCCTAAGGGAATATGAGTGCAGTTTTGTGACCCGATCTTCAAGGTGAATATGTATCTGATTATATCTTGAAAACCCATCCATGAACAAGAAAATATCAATCTAACATATTCATCGATAATTTTATTGATAAATGGGGTAGGATAATTATCCTTTCAACATGCTAGATTCAGGTCCCTAACATCAGTGCGCACTCTAATGTTGCATTATTTCGTATTGACAAGTACCATGTTAGATACCCATTCGATCATGGGTACAAGATAAATAAAACCTACATGGAGAATTTTCTCCACTTCTTCTTTGATAGCAATGTCCTTTCAAGGATTAATCAGTTGTAGTTTTTGTCGAACAAACTTCACATTGGGACATGTATTAATTTCATGTTTTCCAATACTTGGATCAATACTTAGCATATCTTCATAAGACCAGGAAAAAACTTTGTTGTATTCTTTGAAATATTTTAGTATAAATTTCAATTTCCTTGGAATAACAATATGTACCAAGAAATCCATTCTTGATGACACCGGGAGTCTTGGAAATATCAATCGAGATGGTTTTATAGATGTTCTCAATATTTTATTCTACTTATACATCATATCTAGTGACAAGGATCCCATACCAATCCATACCATTAGGTATCATGATCCCATTCTCGTCAACCCTCATTCTATTTTTGGAAGGAAAAATGGTGTGCATTCCATTGCATGTCCTTCCACGGTCTTTCCATCAGATACATAGCTTCCGAGATAGATTTATTGAAAGGCGGACAAATTATGTCTAAGAGGTCTTGGCTAGGTGAGAAATTGGTGTCCCATATGAGCATAGCATATTGATTACATTCCTCCACATATGAGATTCGTGATAATTGTCTATTGTGTTTGATTTAATAGCTTGATAAGTTATTTCAACTACAAACAAATCTAATGGGGCCCTTCTATACCCAATTTCCTAGGAGGAATCCAACACTATCCATAGGTCTTCAAAATAGGAGGTTCTTAAGCAACATATTCTAACCATGGAGCTAAAAAAACTGATTAAATCATGTGTATTGGGGCAATGTTTTCCTGTGGGTTGGGTGGAGGAAAATTAAAAGTGCCCATAAGAATATGGTACATTCTCACTCCAACATTTTCGCAGGATCTCATGGAATGGCCAACTAATGGGACATTTTTCACTATTGTTTGAATGGAATCATTTATGCTATAAGACAGTTGGTATATTTTAAGGATATTCCCTTCATGAGAAAATTGAATTACGAGCGAATTACATTGAAGATCAAAGACAATGATTCCATCATGGCATAAGTCCAACTATGAGCTAATATGAGGTTGTAATCTAAAGGAACATTGATGACTTCCACCTCCTCTTCCATGATGCTTGAATAAATGGCCATCAAATTCTTTCAGCATTGTGGGTGAGGGAATGGTCTCAAGTGAGCCTATAGTTTTCCAACATGAAAAGGACATAACATAAGTGGAATCTCCTTCATCTACCACACTCCTAAAAATATCCGACCCTTCTATCGACACTTGAATATGAAAAGTGGTGGAGTGAGGTAGGTGAGATTTCCAATTATCCCAGTCAAATATTATTAGTTGAGAGTCCAAGGGGTCCATAGCCTCAGTTGCCACTAACAAAGTCTTTCACTATGTAGGGAAGCTCCGGAATACTTCTAGTGCAGACATCGAGCAAGGAGCTTGGGCTAGATCTTCGATGATACTATCATTTTGTGAGTCTCTTGCATCATGATTGTATGAGGTTTGCTTTAGAACACCTTTTGGCATGCGATGAATCATGTCTTTTGTTGATTTCTTGATGTGCAAAGCATTGGGAAATTTAGAATTGGATACATCCTTTCCCTTAGATCAAGATGCAGGTGCATCATAATTACAAGCTCTAGTCTGGACATTAACTTCTCATTCCCACATGTATACATTTGCAGTCAATAGGTTTCTCCCCTAGGATGAGGATACATGATTCCCCCCTTGCATAGGTGCATGGTTGGTTAGGGATCCAACAACCATTTTTTGGTGTTGTGGAGGAAACAGGTTGATCAAAAATGTAGAATGCTTGGAAGCTTCTTGTGTTAGAAAAATAGGATCGCAGAGCAATAACAATAAACAAGATGCAAATATAAATCACATCAAATACATTACAAGAGAGACACCAATATAATGTGGTTCACCCAAGATAGGCTACCTCCACACAGAAATTTCTAGTCCTTATTATTATACCATCCAACAAACGAAGGGATACAACCTACAGCACATCCACTGCAACTTCCTCTTCATTATCTCTCAGTCTCTCTTACACAATCACATATATCTTTACAATGCCACAATACATTACACAGCCATATTACAATGTATTCCTTTAAACCAGAATTACCATGGGAAAATACCACAGGCTACCCAAAGCCATGGGCCCGTAATCTGTTGGCCAACAAAACAACCCAAAAAATTTCTTTTAGGGGCTTCGCCCCCGAACCACTAGCCCTCGGATCCCCATGGGGGGCGATGCCCCCCCACACCCCCCGCCTCGTTGGGTTGAGTGTACATTCCACCTGTATATCATATAAAACTGGGGTACAAATATGGTTGAAACAAACATAATCTCTTAATCAAGAAGATTAGGCTCCACAACCAACAATCTCCCACTTGGATACTGATCACAACAACTCCACCACTGCTGCACTTGTTGGTCTATGCTCTAAACCTTGGACTTGGAAAATTTCTCATATTCACCTTCATGATAGAAGGCCAACTGAAACCGGGCATGAACTTAGTTTCTCTCTGGTTACTACCTTTGTCAACATGTCTGTAGGATTCTGGCTAGTATGCATATTTTCCAGCTTCAACAGTTCATCTTCCAGAACAGAGTGTATGAAATGGTAGTTGAGCTGTATATGTTTAGTCTTAGAATGGAAGGTTGATTTATTTGCAATATGAATGGCACTCTGGCTGTCACTATACAACATGTTATCCTCATGCTTCTTACCCAATTCCTCCATGAACCTCTACAACCAAATCATCTCTTTACTATCCTCTGTAGCAGCAACATACTCTGCTTCCATTGTTTAAAGTGCAACAACCTTTTGCAGCTTCGAAATCCAACTTACTGTTGTTCCACCTAAAGTAAACACATACCTTGTGGTCCTCCTCCTACTATCTTTATCACCTGCCATATCTACATCAAGATATCCTTGTATAACAGTGTCTGAACCTCCAAAACATAATGCATGAGTGGTAGTACCTCTCAAATACCTAAGAATCCACCGTACTTCCTTCCAATGCTCTTTACCTGGATTGTTCATATACCTGCTAACAACTCCCATTGCATATGCAATATCTGGTCGTGTGCACACCATGACATACATCAAGCTGCCAACTATTGATAAATAGGGAACATTGGACATGTAATCTATATCTTCTTGTGTCTTGGGACACATCTCCTTACTTAGTTTGAAATGGTTTCCCAAAGGTGTACTAATTGGTTTTTCATTCTGCATTATGAACCTCTCCCAACACCTTTTGTATGTACTCACCCTGAGATAATGTCAATTTGAGATTTTTCTTGTCTCTTATTATTCTCATACCAAGGACTTGCTTTACAACACCCAAATCCTTCATTGAAAATGAATTAGCTAACTTCCTTTTTAACACATTTATATCATGCATGTTAGACCCTGCAACAAGCATGTCATCCACATACAATAACAAGATAATATATATTCCATTATCTAGCCTCTTGAAATAAACACAGTGGTCAGAATGACATCTACTATAACCTTGTTATGTCATAAACCTGTCAAATTTCAAATACCACTACCTTGGAGCTTGCTTTAGGCCATACAAGCTCTTCTTTAACCTGCATACCAAATTATCCTTCCATTTGACCTCATAGCCATGTGGCTTATGCACATAAATCTATTCCCCCAAATCCCCATGGAGAAAATGTTTTTTTACATCTAACTGTTCAAGATGCAAATCTTCTACTGCCACTAGACTTAAAATAGTTCTAATTGAAGTCATTTTAAAAACAGGAGAAAATATTTCATCAAAGTCTATACCTTTCTTCTGTGAAACCCCTTTACAAAAAGTTTGGCCTTGTATCGCTTCTTTCCTCCATCTTCTTCCTTCAATCTGTAAACCCATTTATTTTGCAATGCTCTTTTACCTACATGCAACTGAACCAAATCCTAAGTCTGGTTTCTTACCAATGAGTCCATCTCCTCATACATGCCTTGCTCACACTTCTTTCTAGTTTCCACCTGCATTACTTCTTCATAACATTCTGGTTTATGAGAATCAGTCATCAATAAATAATACAGTGAAGGAGAGAATCGTTCAGGGGGTCTACTTAACCAGGTAGATCTTCTAACACTTGCAGGAGTTTGAGGTACTTGTTGTTGTTCTTGTTTTTTCGGAACCTTTGAAACTTCATTTTCTTTGATTTCATCATGCACTGTGTACTCTGTATTTTCCTTTTCCTATTTCTTTCCCTATAGATGATCTTTATACATGACCTTTTCATTTAATACCACATCTCTATCCTAATGATTTTGTTATTTTCATAATCCCATAAGCGATAACCAAAATCATCAACCTCGTATCCAATAAAGGTACATTTCTTGAATTTAGTCTCAAGCTTTGTTCTATTTATTTTATCAATATGGACAAATGCTTCACAACCAAAGTTCTCAAAAAATAGAATACCACCATCCAAGGCACTTGAATTCCCTTTTTTTATTAAGTAAACAACAGTATCTACAACATCTACCAAAAACTATAAGGGCAACCCTTCATGCAAACTCATACACCTTGCACGCTCCATGATTGTTTTGTTCATCCTTTCTGACACACCATTTTCTTATGGTGTTCCTGGGACTATCTTCTCTCTACGAATCCCATTGTATGAACCGTAAATATCAAACTCCTTGCTGCAGTATTAACCTCCATTATCAGATCTAAGACACTTCAACATTTTTCCTATCTCATTCTCAACCAAATCTTTCCCTTTCTTAAAAGTAGCAAACACATCATATTTCTGTCTAATGAAATAAACCCAAGTTTTCCTAGTTGCATCATCAATAAATGTAACATAATAGTGAGAGCCACACAAGATTGTACCTAATCCGGTCCTCATATATTTGTATGCACAAGCTCTAACTTTTCACTCTTCTTATGTTTCCCAACCCTGAGAAATATGACTCTCTTATGTTTTCCATAAACACAGTTCTCACAGAATTCCAAACTTACCTGCTTTAGATTTGGTAGCAACTTCCTTGAGTGGAGAATTTGCATCCCCTTCTCACTCATGTTTCCAAGCCTATGATGCCACAATGTTGTATATGTTCCTGTGGAAACTAAAGAGATAGAATAGTGAGTATTATGAGGACATAAATACAACGTACCTATCCTGTCTCATTTTTCTATCACCATCAATCCTTTAGTGATCTTCCACCATGTCTCTCCAAACGTCGATAAACAACCACCATATCCCAACCGCCCTGTTGGGATCAAATTTATTTTCATAGCAAGAATATTCCTTACATCTTTCAACATCCATTCACCATTATTTAACTTTATACGTACCTTACCCATTCCAACAATTTTACATGGTTCATCATCACCCAATAAAACATGTCCAAAATCGAATGGAACATAATCATGAAATAATTTCCTATGGAGTGTAGCATGACATGAAACCCCTAAATCTACTACCCAGTAATCACAGTAATCACTACTATTATCTAATGCAAGAATCAAATTATCTTGTAACACATCACCTGCTACATTTGCTTCTTGAGTAGTATCCTGTTGTCCATCTCCTTTCTTCTTTAGAGATCTACTGTCTTTCTTCATATGTCATTTCTTTCCACAGTTCTAGCACTCTATCTTTCCCAGCCTGGACTTGGATCTTCCCTATTTAGACTTCCTGCAATTACCCAGGCTCTTTCCTCTCTCCCTTTGTCTTCCCCTGCTTTCCATGGTCAATGCATTACCTTATGTATCACCTTTGCTTTTCATTCGCATTTCCTCGCTAAGAATAACACCAACAACATTGTTGGTGTCCAATATTATCACCATTTTTTATCATTTAATTTACTCGAAGTGGCATTATTTCTATCGTTTTTGCTATAGTAAGTTGTTTTCTTAGCCATTCAGCTCATTAAACAGTCCAGGTATGCACAAATTCACTTACCATGCAAATCTTGTTATATTTCATATATTATGGTTTATTTATGATTTAAATGATGTTTTGGGGCATAATTAACATTTATGGTTTTAATTAATAGGCTACGATTTGCAAGTTATCCATCATTCATCCCATGCACTACGTTCTCATCCTAAAACGCTTTCAGCTCATCGTTCAGCCCTCCATTCATCCCGTGAAATCCATGGTTGACGCATCTTAGACTGTTGAATGAAGAGGACACATGGGTTCTGTTTGCCATGTGGCTCTGATGGTTAATGAACCATTGTTCTAGAAGATTCGTCCTTATGCTTTCCAATCCTGACAGCACATATCACGTCCACGTGAACACGTTAACCTCCGGTTCGTCTACGCTTTCAGCCCAGAATCACACACGTCTGCTCAGCTCTTGCACGTCATTGTTCTGGAAGGAGTCGTCTTGTTCACACTCAGTTGGCCGACATAACTCCCATGCCCACACTCAGTATGCCAACCTAACTCCTGTGCCCACATCGACACTCCAGCATATGCTTCTACTCACGTTTTGAGGAAATGAATGCTCAGTTGTTCGACTTGGAAAGGAATGACGCCGAGGAGATGGGTATATGCCCCCTGCACTGTTATGTATCATTTAATCAGCAGTTACAGACATTAAACAACTTTATTATTAGAGAGATCGACTATGTCGACCCTCTCACCCATTGTAACTTATAAATAACCACCTCTATGATTGAGACGAGTTAGCCTTTAAGCTTCTGAATTTACGATGGTTTTCCAGTCTTAGTCCAAGCATTTGCAGTCGTAGATGGTGTGAAGATAGAGTCTGTAACTTTTCTCAATTTAATGGAAGTAGCAGCTTGGTGATGTTCTACTGGTAGTCATTTAAGTTGAGCTAGTTCACCCTCCGATTGCTAGGAAGGGCCCCTCATCAACTAGAGGTTTTATTTACATTTTCTGCATTTCGTTTTCTTGCAATTAACTAGTTTATTTCCTGTGTGTGTAATTTAATTCATTTTCCTATGTGTATTACCTTCATTCCTCTATAATTAATATTATGCTGTCAATATAACCTTCCTTCTTCTAAGTAGAATGGTTGACCAATAGTTCAGTAGTTCAATAATTTGTAGTTTGTTTTCAGTCCTTCTTCCATCATCGTATATAGATATTGCTTCCAAATTCTTCCATAGTTAGCATTCCTTTCTTTCTTTTCTCCTATGTTAGTTTTTCATCCTATTTGTTGTAGGTTAATTCTTCTTTCTTCTATTCCAACCTTCTCCCTTCTTCTATTTCCAACTTGCTTCCTACTTCTCATAGAATCATTCTTTCTCTTAGGTACTGATTTGCATAAATAATTTCTTAGCCTCTAATCATCTCTCTATTGCTTCCTGTGCACTGTAGGATCATTTGCATAAATCCAGTTGGTAATTAAATCATTCAAAAACTCTTCTTTTCCTCACTTTAAAACGTTTTCCTCGATTCGGATCATCATTTGGACTGCCTTTCAGACCGGATCATCATTCGGACATGTGTGTTTTCTGTATTATTTTAGGCATTTTTCCGAATCTAATTTCTTCTGCCTCTTAATCATCATTCTTCTTGTTCCTCCTTAATAGTTTGAGATGTAATTTAATCTTGTTTTATGTTATTTGGAGTTTTTAATTCAATTATCATCATTGTGTCCTCCTTTCTTACTTCTTCCTTATCCTCTTCTCATCTTTATTCCAAACTTTAGTTCTTTAACCTGTTTTGTTACTTGGTTACTATTCAGAATGTATGAATGTTGTTCCTAAATAGTTTATTTTCAAGTTATAGTTGATAATTCTATTCGTTGAGTTGTTTTAGTTTGTTAATCTTAAGACTAGTTTCTATTTAATGAAGATGTTCATGTTGCAAGATCTGGATTAATAATAAAATATCTTTATCAAGTTTTCTACTTGCTTCCAAATCTAATATTATTCATTGTAACATCTTTGTTAAGTTCTTAGACTTGCTTCTAACTCACACTAGTTTCATGTTGTTCACATATGGATAGATAGTAGTTCATAATGTTTAAAATTAGTAGTAGTTTGTTGATTTTTAGTTTACATTTGTTTGTAGAAGTTAAGTTAGATTTACTTCCATTTAGCTTCCTCATTACATTTGAAAGTCATTACGATACATTTACTCCAGTTCCTATTACATTTGATGTATGTAATCAAGAAGAATGGAATTAGATGGTTTAGTCTAAATTAATGTACATTTACAAGTTCTCCCTATTAAACATCTAATATCCGTAGCTCTGATTCTATCCATAGTTGTTATCTGGAAGTTGAATTTGGTAGTTTCTTACTTTTCTAAAAGTATTTTGTGTTCAAGTATTTGTTTCCATATTTCTTATTAATTAACCATAGAGGTAGATTAGTATGATTTAGTACTATTCTGATCTGTGATTTAAATGTATTCTTAAATATTTAACTCCGTTTTTCATTTTGAAAGATCTTTCGACCTTTTTCCTTACTAAACATTTTTAGGTCTGACAAACCTGAAACTTAGAACCTTTTCTACTTTGGCATATATTTTGCTTTCAACTCTAAGTTTACTGATCCTAGTTGATAATTAATCTTAGGTGTTGTTTTTAATTTGAGATAGCTCACACACCCAACAAACATCATCAAATAAAGTGTTTGAACCAGAGACAGAGTTACGTATAGCCATGAATAAGCCATTCCATCTTTCTGGCAATGAACACAAGATTATAAGAGCCCTAACCTCATCATCAAATTTCACTTTTACATAACTTAACTTATTTGTAATTGTATTAAATTCATTTAAATGATCAACAACAGATCCACCTTCTGACATCTTCATATTGAATAAACGCTTCATTAGAAATACCTTGTTGGATGCCGAGGGTTTTTCATATAGCTTACCCAATGTGCTCATCAGACCCTCCATTGTGTTGTCTTTTGAGATATTGAAAGCCACCAACAAATCCACGCACAATCGTATTGTTCCCAGTTCCTTTCTGTCAAGAACCTCCCATTCTTTATCCTTCTAGTCATCGGTTGTTATTTTTTTCCTCCCAACGGTAGGAATAGATCCTTCTGATACAGATAGTCCTCCATTTGCATCTTCCATAACTGGTAGTTTTTTCCATTAAATTTCTCAACCTTAAACTTTCCTTCTTCTGCCATTTCTCCCACTCAAACCGGGAACCCTTCTTTCCTGCGATTTTATATGCCAAATAGACCTTTGGCTCTGATACCAATTGTTAGGAAAACAAGATTGCAGAGCATTACAATAAACAATATGCGAATATAAATAACATAAAACACATTACAAGAGAGACACCAATATAATGTGGTTCACCCAAGATGGGATACGTCCACATATAAATTGTCAGTCCTTATTATTATACCATCCAACAAATGAAGGGATACAACCTACAACACATCCGCTGCAACTTCCTCTTCACTCTCTCTTACACAATCACGGAGATATTTACAATGCTACAATACATTATAAAACCATATTACAATGGCTTCCTTTCAAAGGGAAATTACCATGGGAAAATACCACGAGCTACCCAAAACCATGGGCCCGTAATCTGTTGGCTAACAAAACAACCCAAAAAAAAAATTTCGGGAGCTTCACCCCTGAACCCCCTTTCTTGGGGGCATTTCCCCCGGACCCCCGTGGGGGGGAGATGCCTCCTCACACCCCCCGTTGGGGTGAGTGTACAGTCCACCTATATATCATATAAAACTGGGGTACAAACACGGTTGAAACAAACATCAACTTTGAATCAGGAAGATCATGCTCCACAACCAACACCTTGTTGTGCCAATAGTTGTTAATCAACCTCCATTTTGGGGCATTGATGAGTCAAGTGATCGTCTAAGCAAAGTTTACATAGAAAATTCACTTTCTTATTTTATTTCTTAACCTCACCAACATTATTTTTGTTTCCATTATTACCCTTATTCCCATTCTTTTATTCTTCCCTTCATGATGTTGGTTCCCTTTGGCATTTGATATCTATATTGAAAGAACATAGGAGAGTTGATTAGGAACAAGTTTGTTGGTCTTAGTCTCTAAAGCTACAAATGCATTCAAATTTAAAGATAATTGTCCCATCTGCGTAGCACCCTAATTCGTTGCAACATTTTCCACAAAACCAATCACACCATCGCCATGTGGTCTAGGATTTTGTTAGGTTGGGTCAGAATATGCTTTAGGAGAAGTGGGTAGGATTGTGTATATCATCCAAGATTTAGAGTACACCAAGTCCATTTTTTAGGCCTTAATGATAGATTTCTCTTCAATGGTGATCCCAAATAGATCCTCATCTTTTGCAATATAAGGTTGCGAAGACTTTATGAACCAGTCTACTAGCAATTTGTTTAGAATTTGAGATTTAATGAGATGACACTTTCTCTACCACTCATGAATGTAATAAAAGATATGTGTAGATTTATCTTGTCAAAATATCAATTCCAATCTCATATATAACTGGTAGTTGGAAGTGATTTAGAAATTTCATTTCTATTTCGTCAAAATTTGGGAAAGAAGCTCTCGGAAACTCTATGTACCATTTTCATGACCACTCTAGTTAAATTTATCAACAAAATGTGGAGCCTAATATTGTAATCCATTAATTAATTCGATGAACACCAGAGATGGAAATTCATGACATGAGTGGCAAGGTCTTTTCCAAGTTTCCCTTCAAATTTTGGTATATCATAGGGTAATTTTGTGGGGACCAGGGGACAACTAGGGTTATGTAAAACTAGGTCATTGATTAACTTTGTGAAGTCAAGAAGATTTAGTGTTTCTAATAAAGGTAAGTTCGTCTATGCTATAGGGTTCCAACTTCCTGTCCATTGAGTTTGATTAATGAAAGAGTGCCCTGGCATATAAGGACTACCAAGTACAACATAAGTGTTGTACCTAGTATTCTAGGGATGTTAGTGTAAGAAAGTTGCACTTGGACACAAGGTGTGGAATATCCACTACCCATGCCCCCCATCCTAGGGAAAGGAATGCTTCCTTGGGGCATACTAAAGCATGAAGAGGATCATGTTGATACATAGGGAATTGACATAGGAATGTGTCCATCTCCAAATGGGAAGGCATTGGAGGGGATGGAGGAACTACCAATGCATGGAGTGAAATTCATTGTTATAGGAGGTATGCTAATAGGAATAGATGATAATCTGACCGATGGAATTCCAAAAGAAAACATATTTGTACCTTGAGGTATGGATGTTAGATTTCCTATTCCACTAATAGGAGAAATGACCGAAGGAATGGATCCTCCACTGGATACTCTAGATGAAAATAGGGACCACACAGATTCTATTGTAGAAGACATAGTGGGATTAACACCTCCTGTGGGGTTTGTAGTGACTGGGGTAGGAATTCCCCCAATAGAATAAATGCCTCCTATGGTACTCATAGTGTCAATACATTGGAATAACAAATTGAAATGTGGTATGAAACTATGCATCTATCAAACTCATGACTTTAGACGAACGACAGACTATGTGATTTGGATACAGGAAAGTTTAGTTCTCATGTTGGATCACTAAGATATTCAATATAGATTGGATCTAAGTTCTCTTGACATGAGGAGATTTACTTCTTTCTAATATATGAAACTAACCCTCCAACTCTATAAGACATCCCTCTTCATATAGCTTATCAGATTCATTTGATTCGTATTCTCTTCCTTCTTTAGTGGGAATGTTTATAGTTTCTAGGTTTTCTCCTTTTGCCCCTTATGGGGGTGGGTTTGTGTGATCCAATTTGCTCCTTTTGGGAGGTGAATCTACCTTTTTAGCTGAGAGACCCTAGATCTTTCTAGACTGACGAGTTGACTTATTAGCCACTTTGACTCAACAAACACAAGGGATGAAACTTTCTCAACCTGTTTTCAATCAGCCCAGACTCACTAACAAAATTTCCTGAAGGATTCAAACAAGAAATACTACTCTTCTAAAAATAATCCTAGAGTGGTTAATACTTGGTGCCAATCACTTAAGAGTCACATGAGGGCCTCCTGAAGGTCATCTTAGGATTATTAGGTTCCAATTCCAACCAACGAAGGTGAGAGAGGCAATTACGATAAATATCCTACAACAATAACCTAAGGGCCAAGCACTCTCATGAAGATGTGTACCCTCCAAGAGATTTGAGAGGATGTTATGCATCTTCCCCGAGTACTTCAAAACTTTACCCCTTACATTCACCTATTAGAAGCCTAAGAAAAGCAACTATGTCCACCATTTCACAGATGATAGTTGGGCAGATCAGTCGTAGGTTAGGTGTTCAAGAATGGGTAGGGAGCATAGGACACAATTCATAGACCCAAAACTCTAGACAAAGTGGTGTCACCTAGAGGACCACCACTTCCTCAGATCTCCCATACTCACGTAGCCCACTAAACAAACTATAGAGGGGAAGGTCTCAATTTCTCACCTAGCTTAACCCTGTGCTTGATGCATGTGTTAGACATGATTTTGCAACAAGTTCCTTTGCTACTACTGGATTTCTCCTCTCAATTAGTGGATTCGTAGTTTCATTTTGACATCCTTGGAGAATTTACTCTCCACCCTACTACCAAGGCCCTAAAACCTAGGCTAATGTTGGTTTCTAAGAATAAAATGGCTTCGTTCCTTTTAAATGTAATTTCTTTTTAAGAATCAAAACTTGCTCGGGAATCAAAAGTGACAAATATAAATGAAACTATTTAAATACCATTAAGTATATTTAGATGATTGCAAATGCTATCATCCTTCGAAGGAAAGAAGGTATTCAAATTGGTTTTAAAGATCAATCCTATTGCATACTTCAAAACACTGTTTCACTATTGCTTTCAAATCAACCAACATAACCTGCACATTAACATGAAAAATGCAATTCTAACCTTGACCTACAATGCACAAAATAAATCTATTATTGATTTATGCTTAATGTTATTCACTACAATGCATAAAAGAAAGAAAAATCAAGACTTGTTTGTTCACCGATTATGTACTAAACAACCTGAGAAGAATCTACCATGAGTTTTTTCTTAGATTCAAGAGGTACTTTAAGGTATACTAAGAAATCAAATTGTTGATCTCTTTTTCACTTATACTATAAGGAAAACATAGGCAAAAGTAGACACTTATGCTCTTTATTTTCCATGCATAAATGTAAAGCAACAAGCAAAAAAGGGAAAACAAGGAAAATAAAGTCCTTTAATATCACCTAATGCAACCAATCCAAGACACACAAAGGATCAAACAACAATCAAGAGTTTCCAAACCAAATACTACTAACTCCTAACCAGTGTCAGAAACCCTAACCAACAAACATCCATAAGAAAATCAGGCAGAAACTAGGTAAAAATCTTATTTTTTGACACCCCACGCTTTTGTCCAGACTAGAAAGGGAATGGCCACATTTTTGTTACACATGCATGGTGTGTGGGACCTCTAGTACATGCTTCTATCAACATTAGAGGGAGTGTGGGATGCTTAGTTAGGCCTAAAAGAGGTTAAAACTGAGAATTTTTGCAATTTTATTTGAAATTCAAGGATGGAAGGTTGTGTTAATGATCCAATGGATTGAAGACACCCAATAGTAGATAGAAAAAACTAACTACAAATGACATACATAGATCTAATCCCCAGCAAAGTTGCTAACTTTGTTGGGAATAAAAGTTTCCTAATAAATAGGGTTGATCACCAACATACTAAAAGGGAGAAATATGATCTAATGCTCCTTCAATTGATAGTCTAGACACACTTGTGATTTTATATCAACCAATCCCACAAGCAAGAAAACATTAAAGAGAGATAAGAGAGGAAAGGGAACCTAATTTTAAATCTTGAACTTTGTTTCTCATATTCCTCAGACTTGGTATGCTTCACTCTAGTATTTTGAGACCTGCAAAAGAGCAATTAGATGTTCCTTATACAACCACCAACATGTCACTCAAAAAATTAACCATCATAAAAAATTCACTTGACATCAAGGAAGAATTTAAGGATCGATACTTATCTTTTAAAATGTAGAAACCTTGATGAATCATGTTAATTCTTAAAATGATTAGTGTTGACACAGGGTCTTTCGACAGGGGTTCAAATTGTCATCAACAACACCAACAACCCCTTATTCACCGGCCCGGAAAGGAGTTACCCTTCCCAGTAACACCTGCGAAGCAGGTGAGGTCTCACCCGAGGTGGATAAGGGTGCTGCAAGAACCAAGCTTCCGTAGTGGCAAGGAGGATATGCTCTTACACCTAGAATCCACACTATCGCACGAACCAAAGATAACTAATTCTATGATCAACTATTCACTTATCATTCGCATCAGCAGCAATTCACAGATTTATCATAAACCATTCATATTAACAAACTCATCCTACTTAATCGTCTTTAAGCGTCATCAATCAACAATATCATAAACATACACAATTGTTCATCATTGTAAAAGACAGAAGATAGACCTCATAACCAAACATCTCCATGCATTCATTAAATTCTGCTGAAAAACCCGTCGCAGAAACAGTCAAAACATAACACCGCAGATGCCAAATAGATCCCAGTTAGGATTATTATTCAAAACTTGCTTTCCCTTAGGCTTACAATCTTGCTTTATTTATATGCTTACATCATTTTACAAAATGGTCCACATGACAAACTCAACTATTTAACAATACTTATACTTCCGCAAAAAGTGGCGAAAGGTCCTTCTTCCGCGGAGTGACCCTTTCGCATCTGTCGGCTTCCACACTTCCTGAGGATCTATCCCGTGCCAACAGGCACCCAACACAATCTTGTGGCTCGTCCCGAGCCACTTCAGCTGGACACTGTTGGTTTGTTGTACTGCTATTGAAATTCCTCATAGGTGGTCCGGATTTGGTCGACTATCTCCTTCACTGATGTGCGAATCTGTGTACTTTTTGTCACCTATTGCTCTGTTGGGTGGTCGCTTGCTTTTTGTCGCACCTCCTATAGTTGCTCCTGTACCTGTTTCATCTCTGGAACCATGCTTGCTATCAGAGCTTATGCTTTTTCCTGAAGCTCGTCCAAATTTGCTGCTCGCCGTTGCTTTCTTTCATGGGATTTCTCAGCTCGCTACTTCATATTATGTAATTCCGCAGTCTTTGTCATCCTTGTCATGGTGGGAATTGCTTTAAATGACCCCTTAAATGTTTCTAGCTACTCTTTGGCCTCGCGATGCATTTTCTTTATTGCCACTAATTGGTCATCTTCGACCAACCTGTCCCAGAATTCTGTAAGACTTACAGCCACCTTCTGTGCATCCTGTTCCAACTCCTGGATTTCCATCACTGCTTCTTCTATCGCCGTCTGTCGACTCTAGACTTGTGCCGACGATGTGTTGGGTGTTACCCAAGCCTGTAGTTCTGCCTTTTCCTTTCAGATCTCATTCACAGCAACTCCTAACATGACAGCCTAGGCTTCCAGGTCAACATCTGCGTCCAATGCTGTTGTTTCACATGCCTTTGCTAGCGCTCTTTCTAGCCTTGTTCATTCCATCGCAATTTCTTCCTTTGCAGTGAGTGCTCTGGTCTATTCTGCGATGACTGCTTCCTTATCAGCCAGGGATTTCTCTAATTGCGCCTTCTCCTCAAGAGCCTGTACCTACGCAACCCATACTACATCAAGGTCATCTTGAAGCTACTGGGCCTCTATCTCATGGCATTGTAGTTGTTTCATGTACTCAACCATCTTATTGTGCATCGCAGCCTCACGATCCCAGATTTTTGCGCTTGTTGCCGCTTCGACCCGATGTAGTGTCAACATTGGCAATAGGTTGAAATCGATCATTGTCAAGGGATCCTTTCGGAGCTCCAGGTCCAAGTTCTTGTCTCCTGTAAAGAAGGCATGGGTGTCGACTTGAACTATGTGTTTCTGGTTGCCTACCTCAACCTTGACTCGGGGAGTCGACAGGTTTTACTAGATATCCCCGTGTGGTACCCTAATGTTGATTATCGTATTTGCCACCGTATTTAATAATTCCCCTATGTACTGGAAATTGTCTGCGGAATTCTTTGTAACCTTCCGACGGTTATGCTCTACAATCTACGTAATACTATCCAACAAACTGTCAACCTACTGCGCAGTGAGCCCGGCTCGTGTACTACTATCGTCGCGGTCTATTTGGTTCTTTGACTGTCGTTCTTCCTGCTAGAGGTCAAGCTCTGGGTTCGTTGGGGTGTTAGCTGTGGATGCCCCATCATGACCAGAGTTGACCGTTTGATCTTTCGCCTCAGTCTCCTGTTCCTCCTTATGGTTAGCGGAAGCTTCATCATTCTTTACCGGGTTCTGGCGGCCTACTGCTTCAATGTCCTTCGGATCTCCAGAGACCTTCCATTACTCAGGCCAGTGGGTGATGATTTTTTCAAGCTCGACTTCAATGAGCTTGTACTTTGTTCTCACCCATTGCTTGGTCGGATCTGCGTGTGCTTGGAGGTAAATTGTGTGTATTTGGGAAATGAACTGATACTTCGTCGCAGCCTACACTGTGATCCACAGTATCATCATTGCATCCATCCTCATCGTCTCGAGCCAAATGTAGAACTGGATAACATTCTCCTGCTGTCATTCCTTATCGGTAGTTTCCCACAAGTTCTGGTACCGTGCACCATCGCACACTCGTGGTTCCATGAGGTTCACCCCTTGGTAGTCGTCTGGTTCCCTCCATGTTGTTAAGGCAATCGGGAGGAGTAACCACGAATACGTAAAAGGTCATCCATGTTCCTTAGCATCATATGCATCCTTGGTCAATTCGTGCAGCAGGAATTGAGCCCAGTTCAACCGTTGTCCTGTGGCGCATCATTCTGCTGCTGCAATGACCCCTGAATTGCATTGCACTGGTCATTTTTTCCTTGTTACTTTAACTGCCAGTATTTTTGTTGTGAATCAGACCACTTGGGTTTTAATTGTGTGAATCAGGTAGCCTCGGGAATCCTTCTGTACCCCATACTTTATAGCCAACTGCTCGGTGACTTTTTTATCATTATCCTTTCCTTGGAAAAATTGTGAAGGGTTAGCTCCATCTTGTGGTAGGCCGGTGACTTTGGAGACGAGATTGACGGTAACTGGGATTCTCTCATGCAGCCATAGGGATCTGTCGTGGAAGCATGCAAGGAGTTTCTTGAAGCATGCGTTGACCTGTGCTAGGCGCCCAAAATGTGGTAGAAGGGCGATGCCAAGCAACCCTGATTGTACCAATCCCTGTTCCCACTCCTTCGGTTCCTTCGTGGTTGGGCCGCCCACATGCGGGACGTCCTCGTAAGACTCTACACACTCTTTAAACTTAGCAAGGTCATGGTCAGTGTATTGTAATCTCTGCAACTTGGTGACAATATCCGCACTTGTCTGAACCCCTGGCGGTACCGGTGCGACCGCAATGGTGTATTTGTCATTTTTGTTAATCCGCAGTGCGGGCGCCCCTGCCCGACGAGGTGGAACGTATTCTGAAATCATGGGACCGTCGTATCCCTCCTTCACATCTTCAACAGCTGAGGATCCTGCAGTGCCATTCTCATTTCTGGTGGATGCCCTGGTGGCCTTCTTTGTCTCCTGACCAGTATCAAGGGATCGAGTCGCAGTCCTTTTTTTCTTATGCGGGATTGACGACATGACTCTAGGATACTCCTGAACAATCGGTGTGGCCTGTGGTCTTTCAGTGCTGGTGCTAGGCACATATACTTCCATTCGGGTCCTGGAATACTACATTAGCTGAACCTATTTCCCCATTGCCTTCTATATACCGGTTGGTAGTGTTCATCCATTTGGGGCCATCATTGCCAATTCTCATCGGGATTCGCCAAATCTGTCTCCTGTGTTGGATATTAAATCCCGGTGTCTTGGTTTTGGTGCTGTTCGGTTTGGTATAAATGTGGCCTTTATTGCCTTGAATGCCAGATTGGACTATCACTCATCGTGGTAGCTTCCGTCTTGGGTCTATCATGTCGACAGCTTTTCGTCATTTATTGTGATTCGTGTGATATCTTTTTTTTTATCGCCACGGCGAGTACCACCATGTCGATACATCATCATACCTTGGGGTTCTCTACTGCGGTTGTCCTTTGCATGTTCTGCTAGGTCTCAAAGAGGTACTTCCCAATGTTCTTTGTCAGCATTTCTGCGTTGATCCATCTAATTATCGCGGCTGGTTTTTGCTAACGCGATTGATATTGGGTTTGCTCCGACTCAGTTTGCAGGGGGGTCGTTGTGTTTCTTGATTCGTTCGAATGTTCATTTACTTCTGCGGACTTTGTCAAGAGTGAATCCTGAAACTCCTGCGGTAGGGAAATTGTGGCTCTTGGGTCATTATCATTATTCAGTTCTCCTGGGATGTTGTAGCAGTCCATTGTCATTTCGGGTGTCATGGTCCATCGGAGTTCTGATAGCTGCACTATCGGTTCCGCCTCAAAAATCTTCGTCTTGATTACTTGAGGTGCATTATGGATGAAGGGATTTTTGCCTGAGGAAGATAAAGTTTGGCTAAAGCCAATTGTTAACTAATCCCAAGAAAGTGTACTGAGTCGTAGCTCTATTGCGACATACCAACTCCGCGGTACTTCATCCAACGTATGCACAAAGGCATGCACCCACTCCTGCTCCGGTCGCACTACCCATTAGTGCTGACAAGCCTTCACATGTTTGTTCGGGTTACCCCTGCCATCGTACTTTTGTCCGTTCCATGCTGTGGTGTCGCCGAAACGTACCTCCAGGATCCATCGGCATAGTGGCCAGTTTGATATCCTTGACTTATGTGCTGCCCATCAACGCACAGGAGCAGCCTTCAAGGCTTCCTCCAAGGCCAAGAGTCTCTGCGGTTCCACTACCTTTTCTTCGAATTCTGTTAAGAAGGTGCTCAAATTTGGTAATCCTTTGTACGTTGGCAGCGTGCACTCCTCAGTAGCCACCCAACATACCGACTGTGTAATCCTTGCACATCTACAAAATTACACCTCATGAAGTCGGTTTTGCCAATTTTCCAACGCCTCATCTGAGTCCGAAGATGCTGAACTAGAGCTGTGCCATTCTAACTCCCCTTCATTAGTTGGATTGATATAATCTTCCAAAATGTTATACAGGCTATCCAATCCTTCCGCATATTCATCGCTGGTGGGCTCCACATATCGATGTCCTTTCGTAAGATCTAGCGGTGCGACAACTCTTATTTCCAGATCTTCAAATGACATGGTCCGCTTCTTAAAATTGATGATCGCCTGATTTTCCATGGCCCATTCGATTCCCAATAGTGCTGGATATGGACATGTGTTATCTATTATTTCTATAACATCGAAATCGACATATGTCCGAAGTCCTTCAATTTCAACGGGGAGTTGGCACACTCGTCCAAGGGGGGTGACCTTGCTCTGGTTTGCCAATCGCAGTTGTACTGGTGACCAGGTCATTTGTGGTTTCCCCATTGTTTCCCATGTTTTTTTTGTCAGAATGTTCACATCTGACCCTAAATCCAAAATGATGCAGTCGACATCGAACGCTCCAATTTGTGCCAACATCCTCATTTCTCTACCTGTCTTTCTTTTCTTATGTATGCGGTTGACCCTAAGCTCTTGGTATTCGCCCTCCCGTCGATTCAGTAGGTTGGATATCTATTCTAATGCCTTCTCATCCTTTGCTAACGCTAAGCAACCCTGTAGGAAGGCTCTTAAGGTTGTGGCCTTTCTTTGTGACTTCGTTCGGTCAATCATTGGCGGCATATCATAGATTTCTTCTTGAAGATGTACATTCCTCCTATGTCGCAGCACCTCCTAATGTGCTTTTAGGAAAGTGTCCTTTTCTTCCCCTACGTCAAATGTAACGTTTTTCTTTCATGTTGGTCGAACACTGGGCTATGGTCTGTCAACTCCCGTTACTACTCCTCCTCGCGTCACTATTCCTACTGCAGCAGAATGTCTCCTAACTTCTGCTGATATTTTCTGTACAGCTGGTTGGTTCTAATTTTGATTCTGGTTTTGGTTCGGCGGGGTTGGCAGGTTCTTTGTTTTCCATTTGGAAATGAGCTGTGGGAAATCCTCTACAGCATGATCTGTTCCGCTGCAATACGTGCATCGCGGGGCTAGATTGGGGCAATCCCTTGCGAAGTGTCCTTATTGCCCACAATTATAACATGTAGGAGGTCCTTGACCCCGTCCGGTGGTTCCTCCTCTTCCTGCGCCACCACCACGTCCTCCGTGGAATCCTCCACCAAATCCTCCGTGTGGAGGTCCATATTGCGCCTGCTGATACTGTGGTTGTTGGTACTGCGGTTGTGGGTATTGTTGATACAGCGGCTGTTGGTACTGTAGTTGCGGATACTGCGGTGCGCCATATTGTAGTTGCCCGTATTTTCCTTGGTCAAATTGCAGTGCCTGAATAAACTGCGATTGCAGCTGGGAGTACTGCGGCTACTGCAGCCCCAGTTGTTGCTCTTCTCCCTTTACCAGGTATGCATCCATGTTTCGTTCTTGCAACAAATCGTGGCCTCTACAATCATTTTCATCGTTCCCCACTGATCGACAGAATTTACAATATAGACTTTCCAGTTTCGACACTATCTTCTGTAAGTATATGCAGTCCTCCGGTCGATGTCCCCTGGCCTGGAAAATGGGACACCATGACAGGCCTTCTTGGCGAAGGGGGTTTGGCGCCCCCAAATTCAAATATTGCTTAAACGTTGAACAGTTATCCTTATGGTGGCCTTCCGTCCTGCATCTGGTGCACCATACATCCGCGCGGGTATCTTTTCCTTGCTTCATGTCCTGTAGTTGGAGTGTCAATGTAGCCAGTTTTGCTTGAATCTTGTCCATTCCAGCTCCAATTTCTTCGATCGGTGAAGCCTCTAGCTTCATTGTGATTTCTAATGCTTCAGCTTGATCCGCAACCTTCTGCTGCATCAATGGTCCTCGAATATGTGGTACCAGCCCGGTGATAAACCACTCTTTATGTTGTAGGTCATTTATTGGAAAACTGACTTTCGCTATCAATGTCTTGTATCTCTGATCAAACTCCCATACTAGCTCATTCGGGTATTGCCTAATCTCTTTGAGCTCAGTAATGTACTCTACTTTTAGCTTGGGTTTTTTAAATTCCTGAATCATCATTGTTTTAATTTCTGCCAATGTTTTTCCTGGAACCTTGGTAAACTTTATGAACCAGTCCAGCGCCCGACCTCGACAGGTCGTCGCCAACTTTCCCTTTTTGATGTCTTCATCTTGGACCTGTTTCACGGTCCAAACTGCTTCGCATAAAAACCAACACTGTTCGGGATCCTCTGTCCCATCTCCTACAAAGCTCGTCATCTTCGTATCGTCCGCCATTGTGGTATTCCTACTGTTGTTACTTACTAATGCACTACTTTTTTCGCTACACGTAGGACAACTTTGTGAATTATTTGTGGTTTTTCCTTTAAATTGATAAGTGGTGTGTGGGTTCGGAGGTATGTGGTAGCTTACGATCCGTCCTTCTTCTGGGGTAGCCTGTTCACCGCCCTCCTCCTCATAATAAGGGAGCTCTATCCTCTGTGGCCCTGTTGCGTAATCTTCCCTTCCAGTCTTCTCAAGGGATTCTTCCTCAATCCTCCTCCTCTTATCAGGATGTCGGAATACCGTTCCACTTCTCAAGGTGCCACAGTCTTCCTCAACTTCCCTTAAAAATTTGTCGTCGCTCATGTCCATGTACCCTGCACCTTTCCTAGCGGATCTGCAACCATGAGATACCTACAACCCTTGCACACCGATCTGTCTACTCATCGCAGGTCATTTTCAACATGCCCTTTTCACACACCAGCATCTTAATCCACAGGTTTAGCGACATCACGAACCTTCCCCTTGAACCCTGAAAAATTGTCTTTCCGTGTCACTGTAAAAATTGTTGGTATCTACTACGAACTCAATGATGTACCCTTCTAGGATACTATCGACCCAGAAATCAACAACCCTTGATACTGTATTGTTGACTTGCTTCAACTATCGAATTAATTCTGGAATCCACTGATTTGTTCTGATACTCTAGTTGGTATGTCCTCTAAATGTCAACTGCGCAAGCCACTCCTGTAGTATTATTGGAAAATCGACGAAGAATATCTCATGGATATCCGAATATATGTGCTTTTGTAACCAACTTTCTACTATCTATACCGGGTTCCTCCTTTCTTCCTTTGCGAACTCTGCTGCCTTTTGACTGAACCACTCTTGGATCTCTGGCTTCGTCGGATGCCACAACATATCCTCTTCTCTCTTCTCAAGGTCCCGACAACAGAACCATTTTTTGACACAGGGTCTTTCAATAGGGGTTCACACTGTCGTCAACAACACCAACAACCCCTTATTCACCGGCCCGAAAAGGAGTTACCCTTCCCAGTAACACCTGCGTAACAAGTGAGGTCTCACCCGAGGCGGATAAGGGTGCTGCAAGAACCAAGCTTCCGTAGTGGCGAGAAGGATACGCTCTTACACCTAGAATCCACGCTATCGCACGAACCAAAGATAACTAATTCTATGATCAACTATTCACTTATCATTCGCATCAGCAACAATTCACATATTTATCATAAACCATTCATATTAACAAACTCATCCTACTTAATCATCTTTAAGCATCATCAATCAGCAATATCATAAACATACACAATTGTTCATCATTGTAAAACACAGAACATAGACCTCATAACCGAACATCTCCATGCATTCATTAAATTCTGTGGAAAAACCCATCAAAGAAATAGTCAAAACCCATCACAGAAATAGTCAAAACATAACACCGCGGATGCCAAATAGGTCCCAGTTAGGATTATTATTCAAAACTTCCTTGCCCTTAGGATTACAATCTTGCTTTATTTATATGCTTACATCATTTTACAAAATGGTCCACATGACCGACTCAACTATTTAACAATACTTATACTTCTGAAAAAAGTGGCCAAAGGTCCTTCTTTCGCGGAGTGACCCTTTCGCATCTATCGGCTTCCTGCGGATCTATCCCGTGCCAACAATCAGTATAAAATGTTTACAATATTCTTTATAAATACTCAATTTTCTAAGGATTTTACATGGTTTCTAGAAAAAAAAATGGATTTTTAATATAAAGTGTTTTTATCTCATAAAATTTATAGGAACCATATTAGGAAAAAATGGAAATCAATAAATCATTTTTTTAATAAAAAACATTGGACCAAATTTATCCCCTTAAATTTCACTAATAGGACATAATGAACTTAAAATTCCATACTTAATGGAAATGAACTGAAATGAACATTATAAGTATTTGGAGGTGGAAAGATGATGAGATGCATTACATCTGGAAGTGTAGACCATATTATGATTATGTTATAATTATTTTTTCTTGGGAAAGCATGGAGTTGAGAAACTGCGTTGTGAAGGCATCCATTCATTTTATATCTAGTTCTTCTTTGGCATTCATTTTATTTATAGTATTTCTTTGGTTTAATAGGGTCTTGTCCATTTGTTTTCTTAACTGATATGGATTTTGTTTTGTTTTTATAAACTTTTTAAATAATAATATTGAGGATTTTACTTTTAGTTGGTTTGATTTGTTGACAAAATTTAGATGGGTTGGATCTTTTGTTTTTCTTATAATTTACAATATAATATTCGTTAGAAGCAATATCTCTTGTTTTTCATTTTTTTTTTAAAGAATATTCATTTTATATAAGCTAAAATCATAGTTGCATTAAAAATTAATTTTTTAAGTAATAATGGTACAATAATAGTGTCAAGTAATATTTAATCCTTAAAAGCAATGATCCTAAATTACTTGGAGATCATAGGCCCATTGCATTATGTAATCTCGTCTATAAAATTGTATCTAAAATTATTGTAATGAGGTTGAAGCCTATATTGTTCAGGTTTATTACAAAGGAGCAGTTTGGATTTTTGGAGTTTGGATTTTTGGAGAACAGGCAGATATTGGATGTTGTAGGTATTACTCAGGAGCTTTTGCATACTATAAAGGTAAAAAAAAGAAAAGCAATTATTCTTAAAATGGATTTGGAGAAAGCGTATGATCGGGTAAATTGGGATTTTCTGTGGATTATCCTTATACAAATTGGGATTCCACCGATGGCAATCAAGTGGATTATGGCTTGTGTGAATTCTATGAATATAGCAGTTTTGGCGAATGGGATCTGACAGATTTTTTCAATTGCTCCATAGGTATACGTCAAGGGTGCTCATTGTCCCCTCTATTGTTTCTTTTGGTTATAGATGGTCTAAGCCATTTAATATCTCAAGCTAAGAAGGATGGTTTAATTAAGGGTTTGAAAGTGGAAAAAAATCTTTCTCTGTCACATATTCAGTTTGTGGATGATGTTCTACTTGTGGGTTCGAATTATGTCGAAGAATGGAAGATATTTTAGAGTATTATCAAACTATTATGTAGTGCTTCGGGTATGAAGGTGAGTTTCTCAAAATCCTGTTTTTATTTTAATCTCTTGGATGATCAGGAGTTGATGAACATTGAGAATGTGTTTCCTTATAATGCATGTAGTATGGAGGCAAGGTTTAAGTACCTAGGTTACTTCTTAAAGCTGAATGGATATTTGATCAAGGACTGGCAGTGGTTAAATAGAAAAGTGGAAGCCCGTATTTCTCACTGGTCATATAGATTTCTTTCTATTGGTGTGGGAAACTGATTTTGGTAAAGACAGTTCTGACTGGAATACCAGTTTACTAGTTTTCTTTACTTCCTGTTCCTAGGGCCATCATAAATACTTTGCAATAACTAATTTCTAATTTTCTTTGGTCTAGTGGATTGAAGAGGGAATCTATTATGATGATTGGATGGGATAAATTATCCATTCCAGAAAGTGCTAGAGGCTGGAGAATAAAATATCTTTCTTCCTTTAGTGAGGCTCTGAGACTCAAATCTTTCTGGAGAGGGATGTTCAGTAAGACACTCTGGTCTGATGTTTTATATTCGAAGTACATTAAGATGAAAATTAGTCATTGGTTCAGATTCGCTAATAAGAAGACCAGAGGGGTTTCACCCACTTGGAATGGTTTTTTAAAATTTTATAACTGGTTAGCATTGGACCTGAGTTGGAAAATGGGAGATGGTAAAGATATATCCATAAGCGTGGATCCCATTGTGGGGATGGGGGAATTTTATAGATTGTCTTCAGAAGCGTTATTGCATGTCAGAAGATTTGGCTGGTATACTTTGGATAATATCATTAAAAATAACAAATTTGGTTATTGGTATAAAGCAAAAGACTTGGACATGACTGGGAATATTGCATATGAATGGGATAAATATATTAAATCATTAAATGAGGCAGGTTGCAGAGATACAAGAGACAAGGATAAATTATTATGGCTTGGAGATGTAAGGGCAGGTAAGGTGACAACAAAGGCGGCATACAAGTCAATAATCAGACACAAGTGTATTTTCCCTCGCCATTGGTGGTATAAGATATTGCGGCAATGGAAGATTCCTATAAAAATGAAATGTTTTATGTGGTTTGCATTTATGAATAAACTGAAAACTTGGGATAATCTAACTATGAAGGGTTGGATCGGTCCTAATATTTGTATACTATGCAAAGCTGAAGCTAAGAGTACTACACATTTGTTTCTAGAATGTGAGTTTTCCAGGAAGATATCGGACAGAGTTTGTTTTACTCTAAGGATTGATAATGATTGGGCTAAAGATGATATCATTACAAGTATGTTTCATTGGATCAAATACTATAAACCTCATGATATCCTTCCGGTGATTATATGATGGAGTATTTGGCATATGAGAAATCGTGTTTTGTTTGATAACCTGTCACCAAACATTTTGATGGTCTGCAATTTCAGTTTGAAACACTATGCCATTTATCAATGCAAATAGATTGTTTGTAAGCCAAGGAAGGTGGGGTTGATGGATCTACAGGTGGACAAACCGGTGCTATTTTTTTATGGTGCAGTAGCATTGGGTCATTGTGCTACTGGAGGTGTTATTTATCTCAATCGGGATCATTATTTCACTTTGCAGCTTAATGTGGCAGGGGGACTAATATGAAGGCAGAGATGATGGCTTTATGGATGATTATCAGAGTGGCAAATATATTTGGTTTGGTGGAAGCTAAAGTATTTGGTGATTCCCGTGTCACTATCAAATGGGCTATGGGGGATTATAAATTACAGGTGACTGCATTACTTCATTGGTGTTCACGGATCCGGGATGAATTGAATCAATTCCAAGCCATGTCATTGCATCATATCTTTAGGGAGAACAATTCATTGGCGGACAAACTTTCTAAACAGGCTTTGGATACAGAAGAAGGATTATTAATATGGGAGGAAATTTATAATTATAAGCTAGAATCCAATGGCTCTGTTCACTTTCTATAATGATGAAGATATTTTGGGATGAGATATTGTGGTTGATAAGACATACTGGACAATATGTTTTTTTTTTACATTTTGTATATTTGGACGACTAAGATGGTTTTGGATTTAAGCCAAAATTGTACTATTTGATTTATATATATAAATAACAATAGTATGCTTTTTTTCGCGCGAAAAAAATATATATATATATATATATATAAAGTGGTAAGTGAAATATGTAGAAAAGGGGATGCATATTCTATCAATGAGTATCGTGGAGAGCTAAAATTTTGATCAAATTTTTAGGTTATTATGATAAAATAACAACTATAACTAAACAATAACCATATATTTAAAAAAATTTAATTTCTTTTAATATTTAAAAAATAAAAAATGACATTCAAATAAAATTTACCTCCAATGGAAAGCTTTTATTTTCATGTATTGGGAGAGCACCGATCCTTTCAAGATATCTTTATTCCTTATCAAGATATCTTTATTCCTTCATAGAAGGGTATTAAATTATTTTCCGCAAAAGAAAAATAAAATAAAAAATTTCTTGTCAATGAAGAAGTGAGGATCATTCTATATCATTTTTAATGAAGGGCTACTTGAAGCTCGAGAAGAAATGTCTTTATGAATTTCAAAGTGATATAATATATCACATGCATGAACTTAGTAGTTGGTAAGTGTTATTGGTTCCTTTTATAACTTCTTGGCTTTAGCTTTCCATGAATATAGATTTTTACACTTGTGGATATGTTGGGTATACATCAATATACCTATAGTTGTCAATCTCCATGTTGAATCTCATATTCAAAGTAATGAACACTACATTTATTGTAAAACATGTTCGAAAAGCTTTGCCAAGTAGTTGATCTTGAACTACAAAAGTACGTTGAAGAAATGTTCTTTCAATTGAATGTTTTCTTCTTCAATAATAATAATAATAATAATCACTTTTTAAGGTGACAACCAAGCCAGACACCAATTTGGTGTGTGAGACGCCTTGTTTGTAGGAAGGGAACTCTCTATGTGCAGCCATGTACTACACAGGTGTATTCTCAAGGATTTCTATTGGTGTATCATGCTAGTAAGTAGTAAGTAGTTATTGAAATAATATTTTAGTGAGATTGTGTTTGGTAAAATAGGAACTTGATTATGCATTTGTGTCTTGTGTTTTGACTATTATGAGTGTTCCTAGTGGACTCAAATTAAAGTACCTTCAGTGCATCCCATAAATAAAAATGTGTATCTAGTTGAGGTTCCACATGATGGTTGTTGCTACTAGATGTTTAGAGTATAAATTATTTCCAAAATTATTCAGGTAAACCTTTTGACTAAAAATTGTTTTATTGTATTTACTAATGTTTGCACTGCTTAGTTAAGTTAGACACAAGATTGTTTCATTTAAACATAAATTATAGCTTTTAAGCATTTATGTATGTGTTTGAAAATTTTAAATATATATATATATTATATCTTTAAAGTATTTAATTTTAAAAAGTGATATGGAAATCCATGTATGAAGAGTATGTCCGATCATAATAAACTATGATTAATTATGGTTATATTAAATCATAATCAAACAAAATTAATCACAATTAAACGTTATCACCTGTAATAAACTAAAGTTTATCATAGTAACGATCTATTCTTCAAATGTAGTTTCCTAGTATTATTTATTTATCCTAATAATGTATTTTAAAGAGAAAAGGGAAGGTAAACATGACAGAGTGGCTAGTGGAAGAAGACACGGTTTGGTGTCGAAAGCAGTCTTTTGGCAATAATTTATTTCAATAACTAAGGGTTGAGCTTAGGAGCCAGCTATGGCGCCTTAGAAGCCAAGTTTCGATTTATGCAGAAAAGATGTAATGAAAAAAATAATAATTTAATAATTTATTTCAATAAAGATGACTGCCTTATAAAAAACATATTTTCTCGCTTTAACTAAAGAATATGGGCGAACGGACTATGATTGCCATTTACTGTTTTATTTTCTTTTTAATTGTCTAACTATTCACATCGCAATGAGTGTTTTCAAATAATTGTTGGTGAAGCAACCGTCAACGAATTATTCTGCATTTCACAATTTCTTTGCATTGGATAAGTTTTGGCTTATCCCTCGTAAAGTAAAAGTGTATGGGCCAATGCACTGTGAATGCCATTTACTTTTTGTTAAAAGGTCACCGGATTAAAGTGTTTTTCTATCTTAAAAATATTTAAGGCAACGAATAAGTGCTTGGTAAAGAGCAGTTCATTGGTTGAGGGTGTGAGTCCGTAGTGGGGTTTTATGATTGATCATATGAAAGCCCATATTCAAGTCTCTTGGAAAACTTGTTCTCTAATTGTAAAAAAATAATAATTTAATAAATAAAAAATAAATAATGAGTCTTCCATAAATTATTCTGCATTTTACAGTTGCTTTGCATTGTATAAGTTTTTGGGCCATCCCTAATAAAGTGAAAGTGCAGTGGCCTATATTCTTTAGTTAAAGAGAAAATTAACATATAGTAATAAACTAGGCATAATTGAGTTGTGCAACCATACTTATGGTGAGGTGGGGGTTTATAAGTCTTGGGGTCTAATTCTATGGGGAGTCTGGGTTATCCTTGATTCTGAAGAAAAATAATAAAGTAGTATAATTTTTTTTAAATACAATCGTAAACTAAGTAAAGTATTGCAAGAAACTGCTCGGTATAGCAGTCTGATGGTCTACTCTTCAACTGCAATTCCCTGTATTACTTTATTCTCTTAAACTATTTAAAGGGAAAAGTGCAGAGAAACATGACAGAGAGAGCAGCTGAAGATCAAGAGACCGTCTGGTCTCCAAAGAAGCCTGCTGCAATATTAATTTATTCCAATAAGGGTTGTTTGATTCGATGACTGCTCCCACCTTGCAATAATTTATTCCAATAAGGACTGCTTGATTCGATGACTACTCCAACCTTGCAATAATTTATTCCAATAATCACTGTTCTATTCGATCTCTTGTAACAAAAACAAAATTTCTGGCTTTAACTAAAGAATATTAGTCAATGCATTCTCATTTCCATTCATGTTTTTAAAAAGTCGGTGAAACCCAATGAATTCTTCTAAATTCCACAATTTCTTTGCACTCTATCTGTTTTGGCCCATCCCACTAAAGTAAAAGCGTAGTAGCCAATATTCTGTCTTTATTTTCTTTAAATTATTCCAACAGTTGTACAAGGGGTAAATTATTGCAAAAAGGCTGCTCCGTATAGAAACAGACGGTCTACTCTCAACCTCAATTTCCTCGTATTACTTTTATCTCGTATACTATGCAGTCAGCGTTGCAATGCAACAAATGCTATCCACCATAATCACTAATATTAATGGATGTTTATACACTACATCGCTTGCAGAGAAACATGACAGAGAGAGTAGTCGAAGAAGAGACCGTCTGGTCTCCAAAAGTAAAAGCGTAGTAGCCAATATTCTTTATTTTGTTTTAAATAAATTATTCTAAACGTCGTAGACAGAGTAAATTATTGCAAAGAGGTTGTTCCGTATAGCACACGGATGGTCTACTCTCAACTTCAGTTTCCTCGTATTATTTTTGTCTCATATGATATGGATTCTGCACTTCAATGCAACAAAATGATATCAGAGTCAATGGGATCCACTATAATTATTATTATTAGTATAGTCATTTAACTTGTGGTTGGTAATAAACTATAGGCCACAAATTAAGTACCATAAACTTGTTTTTACTTTCTAGTTAAACCAGTAACTGCCAACTATCCATGTATCAATGAGTTATCCATATATCAATTACCGATTTTTTTAATATTCTTTTTCTTTTATAATTGTTTATTTTGAATTTGAAAGGACTGCAACAGAATCAATCTGGATCTAGTACACTTGTCTCATACTTCTGCAATCTAGGAAAAGCATAGGTGTAATGAGCTCCTCAACTACCATTTATTTTTTATATTTTTTTTATAACTGTTTATTTAGAATTTTGAACTACAACTGTAAAATCAATCTAGAGAGTACACTTGTCACATTATTCTAGTTCAACCAATTTAGCTATAAGTTATCTATACATAGCTACATGTTATCATGAAGGTTATCTGCCACAAAGGAGTTATCCATGTATCCACTATCAATTATCCTTTTTTTATAAATGTTTAGTTTAAATTTTGAACTAATGCTATATAATCAATATGAATAATCTCATCCTCATACAATCTAAAATACATAAAAGCATAAACTTTATTCTACCCCAAATTCTAAAATAAAAACACCTATAATAACTAACCACTAATAAATGGTACACTACATACCAGCATATATTTCATATTTCAGTCATTCAGATACGTTAAAAATATACCAGCTTATATTTCATATTTCAGTCATTCAGAAAAGTTAAAAATAACAGAACGGTAAATTCACTGTTTTACGGATTATAAAAAAGCTATGATTGAGAACTTATATTGCACACTCGAGTGAGTCCCAAGCTTCCTAGCTTTTTATATATGTGAGCACTAAACAATCACAAAATAACAGGTACTGCTTTCTTATTGATTTCAACGTTGAGAGAGTAAATTGTAATTACTAGAGTGATGGTGGAAGAAGAACCACTAGTGTTAGGGAGGGAATGGGGTGAACATATGGAAGGAATTCTCGATCATAAGAAATCTCTAGTAACAAATGCGGTTAAGATTCCGCGCGTAGCGATATCTCTGCTGAGTGTGAATCCAGATGCATACATTCCTCGGTTTGTGTCCCTGGGGCCTTACCACCATTGGAAGCTTAAGAAGGATACAAGCTATTCTTCTGCGGGAGGTAGTTATCAGAATCGCGAGCTGAAGATGTCAACCATGGAGGGGTACAAGGTCAAGTTCTCGACCACACTCTCACGGAAACTAATGAGTCATGACAAGAACTTCGAAGATATAGTTCAAAAGATTAAAGAGTTGAGGCCAGACATTGATCATTTCTACGACTGGCCAATCAGTAAGGAAGGCGAATACTGGAAGAACTTCACTCGCATGATGGCCGTGGATTCATCCTTTCTGTTTGTTTTCTTGTTCATATTCTTTAGCCATGAGCTCGATGATCCCAGCGTAGACGGCGATTTAATTCCGTTTTACTTCTGTATAAAATGCGACATTCTCAAGCTGGAGAATCAGATTCCGCTGCCTGTCCTCATTGAAATTTTTAACAGCGTGAAACAAGCTAATTTATTTCATGAAGATCATAGAGACTTCAAAAAGCTGTTGGCGAATACGTTCACGGAATTGTCTCCTTTCGATCAAATGCACGACCTAGCTAATCATGCTGCATTCGTTTCGCCCTTCTTGGATATGCAAGCCGTCCAGGAAAACGACGGTCCAAAGTGTACGGCTCTTTGTGGAAATACCACGCACTTTCTCGAAGCGGGTGTTGCAGCGGTATGTAGCATTTTCCCTGGCGGCGAACGTGATTTTCTCATAGGATACAACGCGGTGCAATTGGCAAATGCCGGGATTAAGTTCAAATCTTTCTCTAAGCTGACACAAAAGATCAGATTTGATAAATACTCAGACACAATCTACCTCCCTCGGATCACTGTATCCAAGATGCACACTGAAGTGTTTTTGAAGAACATGGTTGCATTAGAGTTCCACGACGCCGACCGTAGCAACTGCGTGACGCGGTACGTTGGACTGATGTGCTGCCTCATTCAGACGCTCGATGACGTTCGGGTGCTCGTAAAATCTGATGTCATTCGCCGCGGAAGTAGCAAGTTAACTGACGAGGATGTAGCAAAGATGTGGGACGGCATGCGTCCCCCTTTTCCTATTGGCGGCATGGAACCTCCTCTGGAGCTGAAAGAGGCGTTCGACCAAGTTATCATCAAGAAGTTTTCCCCGAGCAAAATTAAAAAAATGTTTACGGATCTATTGACAAAATCGAAGGTCATAGCTACGCTGATTGGAATTTGTTGTCTCGTCCTCACCGCTCTCAGCCTATACCGCAAGTTGGGCCGTGCTGCTTAGTCCATTAACGGACGTAGCCACACGGCAACATGAATTTCATCCCCATCAGAACATGAATTTCTTCCGTTTGTATAATTTATAATATCCATTCATTCTGTTTACAGATACCGGAATTGTCTTTGTATGATATATGAAATTCACCATTTTATGTGTTCAGTGACGTACATTGTATCTAGATGTGATGAGAGGCGTGACATCAATCATTATAAATTTAAAAAGGTTGATGGTGGCAGCCATTTATGGGATAATTCTCCGATTGGCGATTACAATGAAAATTGCACCCTCATAGGGATCGCGGTCTTTTAATCCGTGATTAGGGATGGTCTTTTAATCCGTTGTTTTGGCATATACTTCAAAGAAGATTTGTCAAACATACACATACACATGTAAGGGCGATATATGTTTCAAAGAAGATTCGTCAAGCATGCACATCATACACATCTAAGGGCGGAGATTTGCTGTGTGAAAACAGGGTACGGAAACATCAACTATTAATCCATCGTTTTTTAATTAATCAGTCTCTTGCCACGCGGGAAAGTGTTAAAATGCTGTTGTTTGTCTCTTGCCACGTGGGGAATTATATTGTTAATCCTCCATTTTTACTAGAGGTTAATTGGTCAAATGTTTCAAATCAGAGTCTCTTGCCAGGTGGGGAACTATATGTCTATTGCTAATCCTCCATTTGCTAGAGGTTAATCGATCAAACGTTTCAAATGTTTCAAATCAATGCGTTTAAACGAGCGATCTCGTGAAGGTGGGTCCTGAAGGCAGCGATCTCGACTGTTGTGATCTCTGAAGGCGACCGTGATCTGGATGGGGTCTCTGAAGGTGGCTCTGATCAACACAGCAACAATTTTTTCAATCTGTAATGAGAGGAAATGGGATTCCAAGATTTACCCTATGCATATCCGCGAGGGTTAAACACGTATTCATCTGTTGCGAAGATGGATTAAATCTCTGTCAACTGTTAAGATACGCTTGGTAAGGGATTTTGGCATCTATTCTCTGCTATTTCCATTTCAACATCATAAGAATTATGTTGTGTGTTCAATCCCCATTTTGTAGCCTTTAGATTGCAATTCGTGACCCGTAGATTCAAACATAGTATAAATTCATCCTACAACAATATTCTTATTCAATCCAAAGAATAGAAATAAATTATTTGAAATCTATACGCCGCACTTAAATTTATGTTTTTTTATTGATTTTACCAGTATCGCAGCATACATTTAACATACGGCTGTTGATTATTTGGTTATATTTATTTGGGTTACATTTTAGAGGCCATCGACCTCTACAACAAGCGCACCGGTTGGCTCCTAAGCCATGTCCAGTCACTTCGTGAGCTAAGGTTTGCCATTACACCAAAACCTGCATATTTTGATGAACATATGAAACCAAGCACAAGGTCCATACACCACATAAGGCTGTTGATTATTTGGTTATATTTATTTGGGTTACATTTTAGAGGCCATCGACCTCTACAACAGGCGCACCGGTTGGCTCTTAAGCCATGTCCAGTCGCTTCGTGAGCTAAGGTTTGCCATTACACCAAAACCTGCATATTTTGTTGAACATTTGAAACCAAGCACAAGGTCCTATTACCATACCATGCAGTTGTACCGATACTCCAACACCCCCCTCCGAAGTAGCTCAGGGGAATTGAACCTGAGACCTTAGCTCTGATACCATGTAAGGTTTGTCATTACACCAAAACCTATAGATGTTGATGAACATTTTAAACCAAGCACAAGATCCTATTACCAAGAGTGGCAGATAGTCCACATTTTTATATTCCCATAGGTGCGGTATGTTGATGTAATTGTAACTTCGGAATATATTTCACCTATGTATATTGTACTCCTATAGAGATGTTAGTATTCCTCTATACGGAAGTGTCGTCATTTGTATTGACAAGTGTCTCAAGTGTCGCAACTTGCATGTGATGGGTTATTAGACCACCTAGTGTGGGGTCGGCCCTGATTAGTATAACCACGGGTTATTAGACTGAGTTAGACAAGTCGGCCCTGCTAGGTTATTAGGCAAGTCAGGTCATGTATAAATAGAGTGTGGGAGGCACTCTATTTGTTCATCTCATTATTCAATTCTACACTACTCGGAAAGTGGCGCACTAGTGGAGGAGGAGGTTCAGCTGTTAGGAGGACTAGCTCTGTGTACTTTGGTTGTATCATGGCTCTTTCTATCTCTGAGGAAGTTGTGGGGTTTTTCACCTTTACGGTTTCCCCCAGTGAAACTCTATGTGTCTATTGTCTCATGTGATTTCTTGGTGTGATTGATATGCATTGTTATACTTGATATGATGTACATGTTATTCTCTCAGTAAAGATCCTATAGTATGTTGAATTAATGCTAAAAAATTAACATGGTATCAGAGCTTCCCTCAAAAGAAGACATTGTGCAGTGGCGGAAACTAGGGTTTCTTGTTTATTGGGTTTCTCTCCATGGATTTTGGAAAGGCAGCAAGGTAGATTGACTCTACTCATCAAGGAGAATCTTTCTGTCCATTCAGAATTCAATTCTAGGCACTTTCATTTTTGGCCCTAAAAATTAAGCTTTCCACAAAAATAGGAATTTCTGAATTCTGAGGACATAGCTGGAAGCTCCTTGGAAAAATCGAAATTTAGAGCTTTGGATAGAGATTTTTGGTTGGGTGAAACTCCAGGAAACTCAAACCCTAATTCAGGGTCCTCCCTAGTGAATTCGGGAAGACTAAAAGACATTTTTGAAGGGTGAATCTTTGCAGATTTCAAATTCTGAATATACCAGGCTGATCAGCTCATCAAGGTGCATCTTTCTATCCTTTTAGAAAGTTGAAATTCACATTTTGGATTTTTAGGGTTTCTCTGACAAACCCTAATCCGACACCAGATCCAGATTTCTACAAATCAAGTGGTAAGACCTAAATCTATTATTTCCATTTGAGTTTCTCATTAAAATGTCTCACCACACCAAGCTTGAGGATAAGCTTGAAGGGGCTGATAACTTCCGAGAATGGAAGTATAGGATTGGGTTAATCCTGGAAGAAAATGAATTGGACACTTACATAAGTTCTAAGGTCCCTGTCCCAAAGGAAGAAGAGGCTAAGGCCTTGCATAAGAAGAACTTGGTTAAAGCAAATAGGATCATTGTTGATTCTATCAAAGACCATCTCATACTACATGTGTCATCTCTAAAGACACCAAAGGAGATGTTTGGTTCTCTGACCAAGCTATTTGAAGGAAAGAACATAAATCGGAAGATGACTCTACGGAATCAATTGAAAGGGGTAAAGCTTCAGAATGGAGAGACCATTCAATCCTATTTCTCTAAGGTCTCTCAAATCAAGGAACAACTTGAAGCTGTGGATGAAGTAGTGGACAATGGTGAAGTTGTCATGACCACATTAAATGGCCTACCTAGGTCATGGGACTCCTTCATCCAAGGAATCTGTGCAAGAAGAAAACTAATCTCCTTCAGTAAGTTGTGGGAAGAATTCTCTCAAGAAGAAGCTAGGCTTGTGGCCCTAGAAGAAAATATGGGGAATGAAGATCAATCTCTCACGGCACATGCCAAGAAAGGCAAATTCAAGAAGGAGAAATCTCATAGGAAATCTTCTCACCATACACATAGGGAGAACTCTAAGAATACCTCCCATGGTAGATGCTTCACATGTAATGAGAAGGGACACTTTGCCCGAGATTTCCCAAAGAACAAAAGAGATTCCAACATCAATAAGAAGAAGGGCAACAAGAAAAGATATCATGCTCATGCTACTGAGGATGATGAACCTCCCAAGAAGAAGGCTAGAGCAAAAAGTGAGGATGAATATGTTCTAATCTCTGCTCTCACAGGTACTATCTCTCATGGATGTAATGATTGGATTATTGATAGTGGGGCTTCCAAACACATGACTGGGTTTAAAGAATCTTTTGTAAATCTATCTGAACATGAGTCACCCCATAAAGTGAAACTTGGGGATGACTATCAATATCCTATCAAAGGAAGTGGTGAAGCTTCCTACAACCTAGACTCTGGGAAGTCTTTGAAGATGAAAGAGGTTCTATATGTACCTGGGCTCAAGAAGAACCTACTCTCTGTTGTCCGCCAGATTGCACACCAGCAGCGGAAATCTTTCGAAAGCTATCTCTTCACTACAAGTGAGAGAGGTGTGGCCTTGGGGGCAAGCAATGAGCCAGGGACTGTCACCTGAATCCCAGCTCCTCCGTTTAGGCAAACTCCTAACGAAGCCAAGGGGGGTAGTCCCTAAAAAAGAGTTGTCTAAGGCTCCTGTGTGTTTAAAATGTATTTTAGTGTTGTGATGCAGATTGGTGTTGTTTAGGAGTTTTTTGAAGGTGAGAGACACAAAAAAAATGCTTTAAATGAGACCAAGATAACGCAATCCACATTGCAATAGAAGATAAGAGATACACTGAATCAGATACAAATCACTCAACGAAAATTAACACAAGTACTCCAAATTGATAATAAGCAAATAAAATATTGTGATTAAGGACCAATGCCTTATGGAGTCAAAAGATGTATGAGTGATTGAAATGTTTGATACAAGTGTTACGAGAAGAAAAGTTCGTGAGATCGTTTTGCAGCTTATCTTGGTAAATTTAATATTTTAGTGGTCTTGATTATTATGGCTAAGAACAAGGATACTCAAGAAGTGGAACCTTAACCGAGAAAAACACTGGCAACCTTTAGATGATAGGTCGGGAGCACCCAGATTGCAAAGAGGGCAAGTGTGCTTATGGCTTGACCGCCCTCGAGTCTGACAGTGGATTCCCGGCACCACCTGTTTCAGGAAGAACTCAGTGATTTTGTCTTGGTTGGGGTTTTGGGTAAAATTTTAATTAATATTATCACTTATGAATTAACAAGTCTTCCACCTTTCTGAGTACTAGCCCAACCGTTTCTAGTTGGCAGAGCATACAGGTGTAGGACAAAAACCAAGATAAATTAATTAAAAGGGAAATATGGGTTGAAAAGTTTTATTATTAGAGCACTTTGTTCAACTCTCCGATAGAGAGTGCTCTTGACTTGATCTTATGACCACAGTTCAAGAGACTTGATAATTTGAAAAATGCCTAATGCAGGGAACGATGCAAGACTAATATTGCTCTTCGATAGAGAGTGCTCTTGACTTGGATTTGGCCAAGTTCAAGAGACTTTAGTTCGTTTTAAGAAGCAAATAGTAGTTGTAAAAGCAAGATACTTCAACTTTTAAATGATTAAATCATGCAATAGATCGGAAAGATATGAAACACTGCTAATATGATACTTGCCAAATAAAATACTGGAAAATCTAGTGTTCTACCAAACAAATCCTAATCTAAAGGTGGGATCAACCTCCGAACAAGGTCAACCACTAGAATCCACCAGTCTTGGAAACCTTCCAGCTAGCTGGATGTCCACAAGAAGCTGATGGGAGAGCGAGAAGCTACCACAAAGTTATGTGGCCTTTGGGATGCAATCCCAAAGTTAGCTTTACTCTAGTCAAGGCTTGGAAGAGAAGCGACAAGACGAAAAATAAAATACTAAATAGAAAATAAAGTCTAAACTACCCAAGAATCTCTTTCAGGTCAAAGACCGTACTCGGGAGAGCATGGGGGTAAGTAAATTGATAAATATAACAAAATAAAAACAACTCTCCGATAGAGAGCACTCTTGATCCACTATCGGTGATATCCAAGAGATTTCTACTTTAAACAGTCTATTGAAATGAAAACTAATCTAAGAGCATATCAGAGATCTAAGCTAGAAACTCAAACCAATCAAAGAAGACTACAAGGCTTCCCCAAATGGGGGAACTGGATGTGGGGGCTTAAAAACCCCACTTGCAACTTTATTATGAGAGTACAAATGCCTTTGGGAATGAAACCCTTGTAAGGACTTTGAGAGAAAAAACTTGGAAAATACTCGAAACAAGCTCTTAAGAGCTATTACAAAGGATAAATACTAGTCTTTTGGTTTGGGTCACCCTCTTGTCTTCTTGATAACTTCTTGTTTTAGAAGCCTCTTGACTTTATTCTTCTTTGAAAACACCTACACAAATTCAAATCATCTAACAAGGCACCCTTTAGTGTTAAAGAAAACAATAATAAAATTTGAAACTAGCTAAGTCCTAGATCTAAATCTATATGCAAGATCCTAAATGCAAAATTCAAAACACCTTTAAGTGAGATCTAAACTAGTAGCAATGCAAGTGCAAAACTAACTATGACTAACAATTTGTTTGTTGTTTTTGTTGTGTTTTAGGGCCAAAGATGGGGATGGATGAAAGGAAGGTTTGGAGACAAGTTCGAAGGCCAAAACGGAGGTATAAAGGAGCTAGCAAATGGTAAGACGAGAGGGAGGATGTAGGGCTAAGGAGTAGGGAAAAATAGAATGAAGAATGGAAACTAGAGGAGGGACGAGAGGAAGAAAGGTGAGGCAAAACGAATGGAGAGAAGGGTAAGACGAGAGCAAAGAGAGAGGGCGAATGGAATGAAGAGAGGAGGAATAAAATGGGACGAGAGCTAGAGAAGAAGGCCAAAAGGGATGGGACGAGAGCTTAGAAGGAGATAGGGATAGACTAGGGCAATGGAGGAATAGACTAGCAAGTCAATACAAAGGGGTTCAAGGAGAAAAAAAGGGCTTGAAGAAGATAGCCTAAGGTGACAAAGTAACCAATTTAAGAGTTTTTTGATAAATGGATGGATCCTTGAATCTAACACTTCTTGCCAAAATTTTGATGTTGTGAGATCGACTTTGGGAGATCCTGCAATGCACGAATGTTAGGAAAAAATGGGTCCTTTGAAGAGATGGAGGAGACAACCGAGTTCCAACTCCTCTTCAAACCTATGAGATCTGCAAAATGTATCACTTACAAACAAGTTTGATCAAATATAGTATGCAAAATTGAAAGAGACTAGAAGAGTGTTAGTATTTCCGACTACAATTCACTACTTCCAAATCACAAACAACCCAACATCAATGGACAAATTGAACTCAAATTCCCATCCTATGGACTTAAAAAAGTCTTCTAAGCTTTAATAAATTTGATCAAAACAATGAACATGTAAGCAAAAACATGGAGCAAGATCACCTTGATTAATTTGAATCAATTCCCATGAACAAGATCAACACACCATATAGACCTCCAAAGTCACTTTATTTCATTTAGCAAAAGCTATAACACATGTACAATTTGGCAGAGTAAGTTTTCCCAAAATTCTCCATGAGATAATAACCCAAATGGGCCTCTCTTTATAGTAAAACCAAACACTAAAACCCTAGGTCGAGTTTGGCATGAGTGAGAGCCAATGACAATAGACATGAAGGTCGAATTCCAATCTAAACCAAGCTTGGAGGGCTAAACAATGGACAACTCGAGTTTATTGGTAGGTATGAATGAAGAGGTGGCACAACTCGACTTTGGTGATTGCATGGGAAGCTTCACCATCCCATAACCAATCTCCAACTAGGATACACGTGGGGAGTTAGGTAGATGCGTGAGCTTGATGAGGAGGATGCGTGTTGGTTGGTGAGGGATGGTGAGTTGGCATGTGGGAGTGTGGTAGGTGCTAACTCGTGTTTGCAAGAAGAGCCAAGCTTTGTGATTTGATGAGTCATGAGGGTGCCTACCATAAACTTAAATGCACATCCACCAACCCAATTAGCAGTTGACAACTCACAAAATCAAGTTTTGAAGGAAGGAGGGCGAATTAGCTTAAGTGGATCTCTTGCTGGTGACTAGATAGTTGACTGAAGTCACTTGGAGTTGATTGGAATCTTCATAAATGTCTATTGCCATGTCATTTAGCCTTTTATTTTAATCATTTCTGATTATTTTGGAGAGTTTTGGATTTCTCCAAAATATTCAAAAATATTAATTTAATTAATAATTTCTCTGTAAATGGCTTTTTATAGAAAATATTAATTATGAGGCTGAATTGACATTCAAAAGTTGGGTTTAGCTGGTCCACGGGTCATGTGTGATTTTTGGCTTATGAAACGAGCCATCAATCACTAAATTCGGACCCCGGATGACTGACATATTGCAGACTCAAATTTCTCTATTTAAACTATAGAGAAATTTAATTAAAATCTAAAAATAATTAAAAATTAAAAAAAAAAACCCAAATCCAACGCGTCCGGTAAAAATTTTTTGAAATTTTTTCTGGGGGTCCTAGAGACTTAGGACATGACCAAAACCTATTCTAATAGTGTCTAGTAGGTTTATACATATTAGTTGGACTCTAATAACCCCCCACGGCTTAGATTTTCAAAATCGGGCATTCCAGCTTTGGAGGAAGCGGGAGAAAACCTCATCGATTATACATCGCCTTAAGCAAAGTATAATTGACAAGGGAAAAAACTCCCTGGAATACCTTAGTTGCTTAATCAAGTCATGGGGAACCGAGCCACTCAAACCCTACTAGCACACTTTGTTACAAACCCCCATTGGGCCATGGTCATGTCGACTCAAAAACAAAACTGGCTAGCCAAAACTGGCTAGACCCAAATATCTGAAACCCAGATACTCTGGAAGTGAACACTGATGTGTTCCAACACTGGCGGCTCAATGAGGTTTCAACTATTGTACAGATCAGTTGATAACACTCTCCATATCTGCATTGGATGAAAAAGGCATGAGAGTTGCATTTGTAGATGGACAAGTACTCATGTGGCCAAAGGGTAAGACCATAGATGATGCAGTTGTGATTGGAGAGCAAGAGGGAAAATTGTACAAATTGAAGGGACAACCTGAACATGCCATGGTACATGAATCCATGGAGCCAAGTGAACTTTGGCACAGAAGGCTTGCACATGTGCACTAGAGAGCACTACCAATTGCAAGCAAAGCTGTAGAAGGTCTTCCTAAAATTCAGTCAAAGTATGAAGATGTTTGTAAAGGATTTGAAAAAAGAAAGAATACAAAGAAGGCATTTACAAGCAAGTAAAGAAAAAGGAATTATCCACTCCGATGTATGTAGTCTGATGTCATCCAGTTCTCTGAGTGGGTATGTATACTATGGTTCTTTCATTGATGATTTCTCTAGGAAGACTTGGATTTATTTCTTGAAGAACAAAGATGAAGTATTCAGCAAATTCAAGGAATTCAAAGCCTTGATAGAAAACCACACTGAAAAGAAGATCAATGGTGGAGAATTCACTTCAGCAGACTTCAAGAAAGCTATGCAGTGATTCAAGGATTAACAGGGAGTTTACCACTCCTTACAATTCACAACAGTAAGGAGTAGAAGAAGTTACTTCAGAATAGGACTCCAGCAGCTCCTACAAGGAAGCAAAAGATTCAGAGGGAGTCCACCCAACAAACAAACAAAGATAAGTATTTGAATTATCATTTCTTGTATATTCTGTTTGTTTAAATAATGTTATTCAATGATGTATATGCTTATGTTCCTAGACATAGGTTGTGTATTATGCATATTAGAATAATTGCATTGATGAACAAGATACTACTAACATGCAAGTAATGGGTAAGTGGCTTATGGTATTGTACAACATTCGTTTGATACTTATCTAGAATGAAACCTCTTTGCTAACATGTTGGGAGTTGTGCACACTCTTAACAATGTTCTGGTAGAGATTGGAAGGCATCTAGAAAGTTATGGGATATGGATAAATGTTGTATTGAAGCATTGGCTAAGATAATTGCATGACTGTATGACATATGCCTTTATGTGTAATACTTTGTTCTGTAAACTATGAGAAGTTTCTAATCATGCAATTGAATTTGACTTGTAGGAAAGATCGTGTACAATCACCTACAAAAGAAGGACTACAACATTTGTTCCAGCAACGAAGTTCAAACTATCTATTGAAGATATTGAAGAATATGAAGTTCCCAGGATACGGGATGCAGTAATAGAAGAATGCTATGATCAAGGAGTACCAGTCGATCATGAAGAATGATGTTTGGGATGTGGTCCCAAGACCTGAAGGGAAGTCTGTTGTGACTTCCAAGTGGATCTACAAGATCAAGCATGCTGCAGACGGCAGCATAGAGAAATACAAAGCGAGATTTGTAGCTCGTGGCTTCTCCCAGAAAGAAGGGATTGATTATGAAGAGACTTTTGCTCCTGTGGCCAGATACACTTCCATTAGATCAGTACTTGCTCTGGTTGCAGTGATCAAATGGAAGATACACCAAATGGATGTCAAGACAGCTTTCTTGAATGGTGTAGTTGAGGAGGAAGTGTATGTGGAGCAGCCACTAGATTTTGAGACACGTGACAGGGAGTCATATGTGTGTAAGTTGAAGAAAGCCTTGTATGGCTTGAAGCAAGCTCCTAGGACTTGGTATGGTAGGATAGACAGCTTCCTATCTAGTTTCGGCTTTACCAAGAGTAAAGCGGATTCCAACCTTTACTACAAGGTTGAGGAAGGAAATCCTGTGATACTACTCTTGTATGTGGATGACCTACTTGTTACAGGTGAGGATGGTTTGATTGCCGATACCAAGAGGAAGCTTGCTGCTGAGTTCGAGTTGAAGGACTTGGGGATGATGCACTATTTTCTAGGCATGGAGGTGTGGCAGAGTATAGATGGGATCTTCCTTGGATAAGGGAAGTGTGCAGTAGAGATCCTGAAGAGGTTCAAGATGATGGACTGCAAGGCCATGGCCACACCTATGGCATCAAACCTGAAGCTTCTGTGTGATGCTTCATCTGAGCCAGTTGATGTCACTATGTATCATCAGATGATTGGGTCCTTGATGTACCTGACAAACACGAGACCTGATATTTTCTTTGCGGTGAACACATTGAGCCAGTTCCTGATGGATCCCAGAGGTGTTCACTTGGTTGTTGTAAAGCATATTCTGAGGTACCTGAAGGGTACAATTGATTATGGGCTCAAGTATGATGTGAATCAAAAGTTTAACCTATAGGGTTATGTTGATTTAGACTGGGCAGGCAGTGCTGCAGATAGGAAGAGCACATCTGGGTGCTGCTTCAGTATGGGATCAGGTGTGATCTCTTGGTTTAGCAGGAAGCAGTCCTGTGTAGCACTGAGTACAGTCGAAGCAGAGTATGTTGCAGCTTGTTCGGCTAGTTTTGAGGTAGTATGGCTTCGGAAGCTACTATCTGAGTTATTTGATATCCTGTTGGATGCTACTGGTATCTTTTTGTGTGTGACGCTGTCTGAGAATCTAGTGTTCCATGACAGGTCGAAGCACATTGAGATCAAATATCACTATATCAGGGATCTGGTGCAGAGAGGAGCATTGAAGCTCCTGTACGTTGCAACGGATGAGCAGGTTGCAAATATGTTGACAAAACCACTAGCCAGAGTGAAGTTTGAATACTTCAGAGAGAGGCTTGGTGTTCTTCAGATTGACGACACTTCGAGGAAGTGATGGACACATTTGTTGGAGCCATTCCAAGCGTGGTGAGAGGAGGATCCTTCCCATGGCTGTGGATATAAGCGCTGGATGATGAAGCATCAGGATGATGCTCTAGTTACTGCTCTGTATATGCATCATGTTGGATGCTGGATATGATCAGTTGGATCATGTATATGTATATGCATCATGTTGGATGCTGGACAAGATCAGTTGGATCATGTATATGTACATGCATCATGTTGGATGCTTGTGATGATCAGCTGGATCATGTATTTGTATATGTATCAGGTAGATACATTGTATGATCAGGTAGATCTTGGATGATGATATGTATCAAATATGCATCAGGTGGATGCATTATATGATCAGGATGATCATGGTTGATGAGCTTCAGGATGTTGCTCCAGATGATATGTATCAGATATGCATTAGGTGGATGCATTGTATGATCATGGATGATGAGCTTCAGGATGTTGCTCCAGATGATATGCATCAGGATGATGCTATGATGATGATCAGGATGATCATGTGATGTACATCAAGATGTTGTATGGTGAGTATCAGGTTGATACTCTATGGTCGTGGACATGTTGTTCAGATAAGCATATAATAGTTCCCTGGGAGATATGCAGACACTCTTGCTAGGTTTTTTCGATGGCATATAATAGCTCCCTGGAGGTCTGGCAAATGCTCTTGCTAGGTTTTGCTTGGAAGGACATATAATAGCGCCCTGGGAGATTTATAGATACTCTTGCTAGGTTTTTCCTATGGCATATAATAGCTCCCTGGGAGATCTGGTAACTGCTCTTGCTAGGTTTTGTCTGTGGCATATAATTTCTCCCTAGGAGATCTTGTAGGTTGTGCTGGGCACGTAATCAGTCCTGGGATTCTCTTGCTAGGTTTTTCCTATGGCATATAATAGCTCCCTAGGAGATCTGGCAAATGCTCTTGCTAGGTTTTGCTTGGTCACATGTAATAGCTCCCTGGGAGATCTTGTAGGTTGTGTTGGGCACATAATCAGTCCTGAGATGCTCTTGCTAGGTTTTGTTGATGCACGTAATGAGTCCTGAGGATCCACATTATGACCAGTGATGATGAAGACCTACAGGTGGTGGGCCTACATCCAACATGAAAAAGGGCTGGCTTTGTAGAACTTCCTATGACGAGTAGATCAGAGATTGATTGAGATAGCAGCAGCCGTGACGATGACGATGATCCAGTGACAATGATCCCGAGAAGAAGACTTGTGCTAGCAGATCTGAGTCGAGAAATACCTTCCTAGTTAAGAGGGAGTGTTGATGTAATTGTAACTTCGAAATGTATTTCACCTATGTGTATTGTACTCCTATAGATATGTTATTATCCCTCTATACGAAAGTGTCGTCATTTGTATTGACAAGTGTCGCAACTTGCATGTGATGGGTTATTAGACCACCTAGTGTGGGGTCGGCCCTGATTAGTATAACCACGGGTTATTAGACTGAGTTAGACAAGTCGTCTCTACTAGGTTATTAGGCAGGTCAGGTCATGTATAAATAGAGTGCGGGAGGCACTCTATTTGTTCATCTCATTATTCACTTCTACACTACTCAGAAAGTAGCGCACTAGTGGAGGAGGAGGTTCAGCTGCTAGGAGGACTATCTATGTGTACTTTGGTTGTATCATTGCTTTTTCTATCTCTGAGGAAGTTGTGGGGTTTTTCACATTTATGGTTTTCCCCAGTGAAACTTTGTGTCTCTATTGTCTCATGTGATTGATATGCATTGTTATACTTGATATGTTGTACATGTTATTCTCTCAGTAAAGATCCTAGAGTATGTTGAATTAATGCTAAAAAATTAACAGGGTAGTTATACCATGCGGTTGTACCGATACTCCAGCAGCCTTATCACAACAAACAACCATTACATCATCATTTGTCTCAATCAAGTACATTATATTTTAAATACATTTTCATTTGATGATAATCCATCCCTTTACAAACATAGGACCGTGACCGTATTATTTACCACCATCAAAACAACATTATCAAGGAAAATCATTAAACTACTTAGGGATTTCATTTTCTATGGATTCTATTTGATTACTTTTGAATCTCAATTATTGAAACATGGTATTATTTTCACAAATTATTTACCTTTCTTTTTTTCTTCATTCTTCATTTTCTTCTTTTATTGTTTCATGTTTATTGGATTCCAACTTTATACTATGTATTTTGTGAATGTTTGAGTTCTATGCAATGTAAACCTTAGTTTGTAGGCTAGGCCCTACTTTCTATTCTAAACCCTACAAACCCTAGAAATTATTGGATTGGGGGATCAAATTCCATGAAACCCACCACGAAAGTTTTCATTCGGCTTGACCACCTTTTCCATGCCTAGATACACATGCCCAAACTTATAGAACTCAATTTGAAAGCTCGATGGTGGTCTCACGGGGGGGGTCACTAGTGAGGCAATATCATATCACGGCCATTCATATTGGGGGTTTGAATACTCTTAAAAACCTCAAAAATATATTGCCCCATATTAAGGGGTCAAGGGGGGTATTTAATTTGACATAGTAATATATATATTGGGGGTTATTTTATTTGGGTGTGCTCAGGAATAACCTCAAAATCATGGGATGGATTCATACCTCCAAATCATGGGCTCAATTCATACCCACCTAAAATTTAAGGACCCTCCATTTTTACACGGTGATCTAGACCATGAAAATCATGGAAACAAGCTTCATGAAGATATAGATGTTGAAGATTCCATTGAACATTATGCATCTCATTTTCTTATGGAGAAAACATCGCGTGATGATGATGTACACTTGCATGAAGACATTTTAGTAGCTATCATCATGAATGAAAAAGTGACTTTTTGGGGCATTACACATTTTAGTAGGCATCATCATGAATGACAAAGTGAATTTTTGGGGGCATTGCATGTTTTAGTACCCATCATCATGAATGAAAAAGTGATTGTTTGGGGCATTACACATTGTTTTAGGCACGTTCAACATATTTAGAGGCATGTTTCACCACTGAGATATTTTTTGCATATTTGACACATGGTTTGAGGCATGTTCAAGAACCTACATAAAGAAAAGATGTACACTCAAACTTGATTAGAATTATTACAAGTGGAAAATGGTGGGAAAATGAACATATGAAAGAGGTAAATCACAAACTAGGGTTTAGTAAGGCTAGGGTTTATATCTTCAACAATTTTATGAAAGTGAATTCATGAGAAGCTATTGGTTAGTGCTATATTGGAACAAACTAGGGTTATGCAATGAATCGTGGGGATGGTTTGAGTATCACTTGTATTCCACTTGGTAGTATATTTAGGGATTCAAGTGTGACAGTTTTACTGATGTAATAAATGTTCAAACTTAAATTTCACACAACAAAAAAAACATGACGATCCTTTGAAGATATAAGATAAAATAGGGCTGAAAACCCTAGGGATGAATATTGTTGTATATTTGACCATATGTTCATGAATGCCCAATGGATTTTATTGCACTTCAGTTCATGCATTCCTTACCATTGGAATTGATACTTTGCCATTGTTTTTAGCATGCTAGAGTAGGCACACTTCAAACTAACTTCATAGATGCTCATGTACTTATCATTTGATGAAATACGGTAGCAATGATGAAATTTGTAGCATTTATTAGACTTCCTCTTAGTTTGTGAAAATTTCATAGGCTTGCATTGATTATATGAGTAGTATGTTTTACATGGCAAAGGTTGTTCAAACATATTTTGACTTATTTTATTAACTTTTGGTTTTTCCTTGAAACATATTTTCCTTGCAACCATAATCTTGATCAATGGGTATGACCCATTGGAGTTGACAAAAACCACAATTTTAAATTAGATATCCAAATAGCGTGCATGTAATGAGTTCATTGAATTGTTGAAAGATATTATTAGTTTGTTCCATTAAGATAATGTTTTCATAACACAATGGTGGCATGTTACTTGATCAATGCAATAAATGTAAGAGAAGAAATATTGCTTAAAAGCTAATATGCAATAAGTGACTTAAGATGTAACTATATAAATTTAAGTAGCATAATATCAATTTGTATAAGAGATAAATCATCACAAGAACAAGTGGAAACTCAAGAAAAAATATGCAATAAATTGTAGCATGGATTGATAGTCGATTGTTTATAATACACTATATGGCAAAGTATCCATCCCTTAAATGGCATGCCAATGTACCTGTATCCCTAAGTACAATGATGTACATGTATTCCAAAGTACATATATTCAAGAGGACACATCAAAATTCAATATTTCACTTTTTTTTCCTCGACCTTTCCCTATCAACCATCTCATGGAAATCCTCTCTATAATTGTGCTCTACAAATAAAAGATAATATCTCAACTAATTCAACAATTATCAACATGTGTATGTAAATTGAATAAAAATACTTGGTTATTAATGAACATCTCACCATAGGAGGAGACCCAGTCACAACCATGGATTGACTAGAGGGGTCAGGCACTACTGCTGCTAATGGCTACAATCACCAAATGCTGAAATAGTTAGACATGCATTCATAATAAAAAAATATACTTACATGATTATACTATGTACAATTGTTGAAATAATTACCTCTGTATGACTTGTTTCTATTGCATATGTGGCACTAACTACGGCATCAATGACCCTTGTTAGTTTAGGCATAGATGGATCTCCTGTGTGTTTGCTATAGAGGACATCCCCACCCTTTCTAGGAGTGGAGCCTCTCGTATACACTTGTCCCTTCTGCACATTTGGACTACAAGGAGAAGTAATTGTGGACTATTTTCAAAATATAGCAAGTGATAGCTACAATCGCCAAGTGTTGACGTAGTTAGAAATGCATTAATCAATGAAATAACATGTATTCACAAACTGACAATGTTGAAATACTTTTCGATATAAGGTATGCTTCCAACAAATCTGTGGCACATTCTACCATACACTCATGCCATGTGGATTGTGTAGCGCTTATCTCCCCACCAGGGGGGAGATCACTAGAAGAAATGATTTCCCTCTATGGGGTATCTACAACCTGCAATTTAGAAAATTGTGAATATTAGAACATGTAGCATTAATTAACTATCATGTGATAACAAGCTAACATGTATTAAAAAAATGACATGTTGAAATAGTTACCTCAGTGTGAGTTGTTGTTTCCAAAGGTATGAAAACATCTCGTACACCAAAGGGATCTCATGCATGGGCCTCTGGAATAGCCTTGGCATCGCCAGTGGAAAAGTCTTGTCCCACATCCTCTACTTGTAGCAACTGGAAGTTTTAAAAACATTAAAAATATTAGCAATCTATATATGTGTATAGTAAGGAAAAAAAATCTAACAAGACTAAATTGTTAACCATTTACTTACCTGAGTAAAATAACTAGTAAAGCTATCATTTGTCTGGACAGGACCAAGCAAGGATGGCCACATGCTATGCATGGGTGGGGCTCTCGGCTGCACTCATGATATGTGGGTCTAGTCCCACTACTAGATGCTCCTCGGCTGCTAGAAGGTGGTGACTCTACCCCATTGAAAGGTGGTGGTCCTACCCCACTAATAGATGGTGGCTTTGATGGCCCTTCCTGGTACGTACCTTGAAGATAAGTGATATGGCGAACAACCACATGTTCTAACTGTAGGAATGACTCCTGCATCTATGGAACTAGCTAATGTGCAAGCGACACATTTGGCATGGGTAGCCTCCTGCGAGGTGGAGCTACTAGGAGATTGGGATCTATGTGTCTCACATTGGGATATTGTTGAGGCATCCCCATCCCAACGCCCTAGTACTCCAAGATATCAAAATAGTTGATATGCTTCCCCAAAACGAATTCTGCATACATCTTTCTATGAAAATATAATGGCATTTCCCTATTGTTGTGTGGTGGTACATCAAATACCATGTACCATCGGTCCATCCAATTATCTATGAATGGTTGATATGTACACCACTCAATAGAAATATGCCTTTTTTTAAGTCTTGGATTTCACTCGTCCGTGGATCTCTAAAAAGGGAAAAGATGTGTTGTTTTGTTATCTTCAATTTCTTAGCTTTCGTGTAGCTAAGTCCATCGACATATTCTTGCCTCTGTCTCTCTCTATATGTGGCAATGTCCTGAAGCGCACCATTTGACCTGCTAAAGGTCTCTATCATTGCATCCAAATTGGATGCAAACATACGATGTCTATCGTCAACAACAATAGTTGAGGCTCAATTGTCTCTGATCCTTTGGATTTATCTTTGTATGTCTGTGTGTGCATCCATGCTCACCACTGCAATAAAAATTTAAAAAAAAAAATCGTTAGAAACATATACATCAGCCCTCGCACGAAGTTGAGGGACCTTTTAGATGCAATTGGGTAAATGCGAAATGCGCGAGAATTGTGTAAATTCACAATGCTCGCGCGTTATGTAAAACTAGGAATGGCGGGCTCCGAACCTGCCATGTCATTTAACATGTAGGATAGGATTACAAAACGCGTGTGCGCTATGTATCACATAACGCTCGCGCGTTTTGTTTAATATAACAAAAAAAACAAACAGAACGAGCCATAGAATGATGACCGTGGCTCGGATCGACAAACCGTCAACTCCGTTGGATTCAGGACATCGGGATAGTGCTAGGGGTGCCCCTCTCCGTCGGTCCCATGGCCAACCAGTTGTTCGAGCCTGCTTGCACATCATCGATATCTCGGTCCAAAATTTATGTGATTTTAAACAGGGGAACATGAGCGCCTTTGAACTAGGAAGAGGTAAAATGAGCTAGGTTGAGGGCAATAAATGTTGTATTTGTATGATGTTGCAAGGATTTTGTAATGTGACAAGGTTTTTCTCTATGCTCCAAACATGGAAGCCATTAACTAATTAAGGCCGACATTAAATGTAAGGTAAGCATCCCTATAATGCCATAAAGGAAAGAGTTCATCATTTAAAGCATCAACGTACCGGATGTTCAGCCATCGTCCAAGTGGCTTGCGTATGCATCTAGAGTTTAATTTTAATCATTCATGTCACGTCCAATCGAATTTTAATGGGTCCAATTGAATTTTAATTGGTCGATCCGAACCATAGTCGTCATTCTATGGCTCGTTCTATACACCTACGCCCTGAGAAGGTTGAAGCTGTAAAGCAACAGCTCTCTAATATTCATCCTGAAGCTCTTTTGTTTATGTCTAAGATAAAGAAGCCCTCAGTTCATGAGCTGAAACATATCGATCTTAACAAGATTTATACAATCTCTATTTTATGAGAAACTGACCTTAGAACTTCTCATAGCAATGACAATGAATCCTTCATTTTGCATTTGTTAGCAGAAGAAGATCAATTTTCGACAAAACAATGTAGTTATTACATGTGGAGGCAGCGGTTTCCCGTGGAAAACGAGTGTAGGTTTGAGTAGAGGAAAGATGTTGGGAAATGGGCCATTACATTAGCTTTTCTGATGGGCGAGCAGCTTACAGAAGGAAATAAGGCAGTTGTAGGTATCTATGCTTTTCTTCTGACGAAAATTGTAATAGGATTTCCATTTATAATACAGGAAGATTTTTTACTGGTTTCGTCAAGAGAAAGTATCATTTTCAATAACAAGTGGAACCAGGGAATCCTTCGTTGTGTTCCATTATCCTTTTGTTCAACATTTCATGCTCTAATAAGTGGTAATTCACCTCTATCATCAAAACGTTTATGTAAAACAACAGAAGCTCGGACAATACTCCCTGCTTTTAAATGCATTCTGGAGAAAGCAAGAGCACAAGTTCATCAAAGCGACTTCATTCATCTATATTCTCGTAATGTACACATAGTCCATCCTTATCTTGATAAACAAGAGTTTTATAATAGCTTGAATTTTTTGGGCATGGTTATCTCCCTGTATTTGGTTGTCTGATTGGTTGAGAAGCTTTCCTGAAAATCTGTACGTTGAACTTCTTTGTTTTATTGCTGAAAATTGGAAGGGATTTCCAAGTCACCTGCAAAACGCTCCTTTGTTGAGTGGTTGAATCAGTATCCTAAAATTACAAAGCTTTCTATCTCAAAGTTTGTTGAGCGGCTCCTAGATGTAGTATCAGACTCAACAGACAGTAAACATGTTATCACCACTGCACATTTTTTGCACTATTCATCTGCAAATAACTACGTCTGGCCCGAAAGGTGTCCCTGAAGGCCTTTTGGATGCGAGATGGAACGAGCCATAGAATGACAACCGTGGCTCGGATCGACAAACCGTCGACTCCGTTGGATTCAGGACGTCTTGTGAAGTGTCATGTTGTATGGGAGACAAGAAGGCGGGAGAAGAAAACGCAGAACGTGGGAGGATAAAAGCATTTTGCTAATTCACACACAAAACGCGCTCGCTATCGTAGGTATTTAATATGTTTGGTGCACGGATAAATAACATCTAGTTGCACAAAATGTGTGCGCGTTTCGGTATTCATAAACGCGCTAGCATTATTGAAATAATCAAAAAACCTTATTCAATAGTTTATTTAATAGTTTCTATGGGTTAGGAAGTTAAATAGGGATTTGGTGATGAGGATGATGAGGATGATGAGGATGATGACGGTGATGATGGTGATCATAAAGAAGAGGATGATGATGATGATGATGATGATCAATCATCAATCATGATGAACATGGTGGTGAGGATGATTATGATGATGGAGATGACAACGACGACAATGACGATGACGGCGACGATGATGATGATGATGACGATGATGATGATGGTGATGATAAAGAATAGAATGATGATGATGAAGATGATGATGAATATGATGATGAAGATGATGAAGATGATGATGATGGTGATGATAAAGAAGAGGATGATGATGATGAAGATGATGATGAATATGATGAAGATGATGAAGATGATGATGATGGATATGATGATGATAAAGAAGAGGATGATGATGATGATGACGACGATGATGATGATGATCAATACCCAATCATGATGAAGATGTTGATGAGGATGATGATGGTGATGATAAAGAAGAGGATGGCGATGATGATGATGATGATCAATCATAAATCATGATGAATATGAAGACGATGATGATGATGATGATGATGATGATGATGATGATGATGATGATGATGATGATGATGATGATGATGAATATGACGACGATGATGATGAGGATGATGATGATGGTGATCATAAAGAAGAGGATTATGATGATGAAGATGATGATGGAGATGACGACGACGATGATGACGATGATGATGATGATGGTGAAGATGATGATGAATATGACAATGAGGATGATAAGGATGATGATGATGATGGTAATCATAAAGAAGAGGATGATGATGATAATGATGATGATGATGATGATGATGATGATGATGATGATCGATCATCAATCATGATGAAGATGGTGGTGAGGAAGATGATGATGATGGAGATGACGACGATGATGATGACGATGATGATGATGATGATGATGACGACAATGATGATGATGGTGATGATAAAGAAGAGGATGGTGATGATGAAGATGATGATGAGGATGATGAAGATGATGGTGATGAAGATGATGATGATGAGGATGATGATGATGGTGATGATAAAGAAGAGGATGATGATGATGACTATGATGATGATGATGATGATGATCAATACCCAATGAAGATGAAGATGGTGATGAGGATGATGATGGTGATGATAAAGAAGAGGATGGCGATGATGATGATGATGATGATGATGATCAATCATGATGAAGATGAAGATGGTGATGAGGATGATGATGATGATGATGATGATGATGATGATGATGAAGATGATGATGAATATGACGACGAGGATGATGATGATGATGATGATGATGATGATGGTGGTGATGATGAAGAGGAGGATGATGATGCTGCTATTGCTGATGATGATGATCAATCATCAATCATGATGATGATGGTGATGAGGATGATCATGGTGATGATAAACAAGAGAATGATGATGATGATGATGATGATGATCAATCATCAATCATGATGAAGATGAAGATGGTGATGAGGATGATGATGATGATGATGATGATGATGATGAAGATGATGATGAATATGAAGATAAGGATGATGAGGATGAATATGTTGTTGATGAAGATGATGATGATGATGATGATGTTGAAGACGGTGATGAGGATGATGAGGATGATGAAGATGATGATGGATATGACTATGAGGATGATGAAGATGAAGATGATGGTGATGAAGATGATGATGATGATGGTGATCATAAAGAAGAGGATGATGATGATGACCAATCATCAATCATGATGCAGATGGTGGTGGTGATGATGATGAGGATGAAGATGATGATGGAGATGACGACGATGATGGAGATGATGAGGATGATCATCATCATCATCATCATCAAGATGTAGTGGTACGGGAAGGGGGATTAGGCAAGAGAGAGAGAGAGAGAGAGAGAGAGAGAGAGAGAGAGGTGTAGATGTAAGGAAGAGAGAATGAGAAAGGGGGGGTTAGTAAGGGGTAAGGGGATAGGAGGGGGGGTTAGCGAGGGGGGGGGGAGAGAGAGAGAGAGACTAAGAGGGTGTTAATAATGGTTGGGGGGGGGAGGGAGAGAGAGAGCGAGAGAGGAGAGGGTGTTGGTTGTAGGGACTGCGAAAGAGAGATGGAAGGTGTGGTTAGAGGTAGGTGGAGGTGTAGGGAAGAGAGAGAGACTGAGAGAGCCCGGTTTAGTAAGCGCTAGGGACAGGAGGGAGTTTTGGGCTAGGCGGAGTAGTAGGGAGATAGAAAGAGTAAGATGGTTAGGGATGGGGGAGAGGTTAGGGAGAGGGAAAGGGCGTTTACAGAGAGAGAGAGAGAGAGAGAGAGAGAGAGGTGTAAAACCATAGAAGAGAGAGTGATGACGATGATGATGATGATGATGATGATGATGATGATGATGATGATGATGATGATGACGATGATGTTGATGATGATCGTGGTGAATATCATGATTAAGATGATGATGATGACATCTTCATCATCATCATCATCGCCATCGTCGTCTCCATCTTCATCATCATCATCATCATCATCGCCATCGTCGTCTCCATCTTCATCATCATCATCATCATCGTCGTCGTCTCCATCTTCATCATCATCATCATCATTTTCATCATCATCATCATCATCATCATCATCACCATCATCATCTTCATCATCTTCATCACCGTCATCATCTTCATCTTCATCACCATCATCATCTTCATCTTCATCTTCATCACCATCACCATCTTCATCTTCATCATCCTCATTATCATTATCTTTCTCTCACCCAATCTAACAGTTCAAAACATAAATTTGTGAAGATTATAATGCGCACGCGTTATGTAATCACATAACAAGAGCGTGTTATGTATCCACATATTGCTCATGCGTTGCTTATAACATTGAGCGCCAAAACACTAAAATTTGAATTTAAATACAACGTGCACGCGTTATTTGAATTTAAACATAACGCGCACACATTCCTAAGTGCGTAATCACCTACTCCTCCCGCGCATGTGTGTCAGCCACTGTCCTATGTGGCTGGTTCGATCTTACCAAACCTGTGCTAGGGAATTTTTAGACCATAGCTAATTTCACATTTTCAACATTTTTCTGAGTATGCCTGTTTTTCACCGCTCTCTACAGCATGACATACCTGACCATTATTGACGAAATTTTAGGCATAGATAGAATTTTTTATGCAGATTCCAAATATGTAATTTAAAAAAAAAATATTGAGATTTTCTATTTATTTCCTAATTTTCTTGTGTCATCACTCCGTTGGTCAAAAAACATAATGTTAGTGTTTATTCCGTAACTTTTTCATTTCACAATCATTTTTAAAAAAACTTGTATGATGCACTAGAGGACACCGACCTCTACATGTTGTAAAAAATCCAAGTCAAAATAACTCTATTAAGACCTTCAAAGGCTACACCCAGATTTGATGTACCGTTCTCGAGGTTTGATCACTTACATAATTAAAAAAAATAAAAAATTAAACATTTAATTTTGGAAAAATAGCGCTGCACTAGTGCTACGGGTTCTATACATGTCTACCAATCTTTGTATCCCGAAACCGTCATTTAGGCATTGAAAGGATGCACCCACAAAAACATATACCTTGTCATTTGCCAAAAAAATAAAAAGTGACTGTTAGAAAACATGAAACTTGACATAGCTATGCAAATTTTCAATACATAAAAGTTATATATTCGGAAACGTGATTCAATTTTCTCCATTTCATCTTTTTTACTCAATGCAAGATATTTTGCGCAAGTATCTCAAAAAATCCAAGTAAGTTGAGGGATGCCTGATTTTTCATTTTTTTATTGCATCTAACGTGCCAAAAGTGACTCTCATTAGCTTGCACATGCCCACATGCTATAATGACATCTCTTAAAAATGAAAAATGAAAAAATATTGTGCAAGAACGATTCCATTACAAACATAAATCTCATCTCAATATATTGTAATAACAAAAATATTCTTGGGGATATATGGTATAGATTTGTGGGGACTAGTTGTTTGGTGATATTGTATTATAGTTTCCTACTTGGAGCTTCAAACTTAGCTTAAGGAGTTTTCTTACAATAATTGTGTCCATCTTTCTAGGATAAGGACCTCTTATGCTCAAGGAAGTGAAACCAAGTTTGGTAGCAATTGTTTGTTTGGTTGTGTAATATTGTCCAAGCATCAACATAAACCTTTTTTGACGCACCTTCAAAGTCCCCATGGTTTGAAGGAGGGTATTTTTAAAAAGGACTATGTTAAAGAGGAAGGTGATAAGGGATTAGAAGGAGGTCTGAAGGCTCGCAATAACCTAGTGGTTAATGTGGTAAGAAGATGAAGCATGTATGTAAAACTGTCGTCGTTGAAACCTAAGTTAGTTTTAGGTGAAGATGTAAAAATGAGTTAGAAGGTAGAAGTGAGTGGAAATTTGTGCTAGGGTACATGTGCCAAGCTTTCATACATTGGTAAAAGGTTGGTTGGTATTCCACTTGAAAGCTAAAGAAGATGTGTGGTTAGATGGTTCTAGAGTAATGCAACCTAATTTTACCCCAACCTAATTTTACCCTGGAGAAATGGATGCCTAGTTTTGACCCCAGCTCAAAGAGAAAACCATGCATCCTATGTGTGTAAAACATGTTGGTTTAGTGCTAGACCTTTAGACTGTGGAAGTATTTAGGGCTATTGGGAATAACATAGGGACCTTTTTAGAAAATGATAAGCATATTAAATTGGATAACACACACTCAATGGCTCATATCCTAATTGAGATTGACTTGAAGGACAGTTTGGTAGAGGTTATGGAAATAGAGATGGGAAGCTGATGTTATGTACATAATCACTTGGACTATGTATGAATACCTTTCAGATATATGTGGGCATTTATCCGTTGAATGTCTCATTAAATTTTATAAGGGGCAATGAAGAAGAAACAATGAGCAAATAGTTGGATTGAATGATTGGAAGGAGGTATAATGGCTTTAATAGTTTGTAGGGGAAGCTTGAGATGAAAAAAATATTTAACCATGATGATAATCTTGGTATGGGTTAGAAATTTTTAGTTGGAATTGATACATAATTAGACTATGAGTGTGGATTTAATATATAATTTTATTATGAAAATTTAGTTTTGGGTTTTATTTAATTGGATTTAAAATTTGAAGCAACATAAAAAGTTATATGTTTAATAAAATTTCAACACTGTTTGTGTTTTTGTTTGTGACAGGCAAAATAAAAGTTCAAAACCTTAAAAAAAAATAGTTTCAAGGGCAGGGGCAGAGACAAAATGAAATTCCAACACTGCTTCAAACATATATGGCTGTGCGTTGGATGCATATCTTTATCAGAGATATTGTGTTAATATTGCTTGAGAATCGAAGCGTAGTTTTCAGAGGAATTGCATAAACTATTCTTAACGTCTGTCGCGGCGAGCATATTTTTGAAAAAATCATGCCTGATCCTGGTTTTGCTTGTGGAATTATTGGTGCTGGCCTGCAAATGGTAATCGACCACATCAATATTGCTTCTGGAATTATTGAGCACATCAACATTGCCTGTCACTGCAAGAAAAAGCTGACTGCTTTAAATGAGAAGTTAATGATGATCGAGCCTATCATCTTGCATTATCAGCAACGCACACGGGCATTGAACATGGACAAAGATAAGGCTTCAGCTGTTAACAGATGGTTTAAAACGTCTGAAGCGCTTCTCAAAGAAGCAGCAGAAGTGGCAATACACGGCACAATACCTGCAACATATAACGTTATTCTTCGTTATAGGATGAGCAAAACGATCACCGGTCTAATTTCAAATATCACCCGGCATCTAGAATCCGCTGATTTGGTTGTCATTGCCCAAATTCAGGAGCTGGTAGCTCATGTTGGGCAGATGACAGCAACGGTGGAAGCTCATATGGCTTCAGCATCAACCAGTTCTGCAACCACTTCCCAAGCCGGCGCTCATGCTACAACGGGCACGGCAGGGACGAAGTTGATCGACGAACCCCTTATAGTGGGACAAGATAAAGCCGTTGCAAATCTTCACTAGTTACTAATAGATGATGCAGGGGCCAAGAACATTGGCGTTCTTGGAAAGGGTGGATCCGGAAAAACTCTCCTTCTCAAGAAGCTCTTCAACAGCCGAAAGGTACGCAATCATTTCAGCGACGGCTTATTGCTTTGGCTTACTGTCTCTCAAAGTCTGTTCTTGAAAGGTCTTAGGGATCAACTCCGAACACAAATAGCTGTACAAAAGAATGTAGATTTGGGCGAAAATATGGACGAAGAGGATCTAAAAATATGGTTGAATGAAACATTGCAGCAGAGTAGTAGTTTTGCCTCGTTCTTAGATGAATTGTTGGAGGGATTGGGCATACTACGACCTGTAAGAGGCCACTCAAATTCCAAAACTATTGTGAGTTCCATGAATCGCAGCGCACTGTTAAAAATAGGAGTAGCAGATAAACACACAATAACAATGAAGGATTTGATTGAAGATGACAGTTGGAAGTTGTTTACTTATCATGCTTTTCCCTGTAATACTGGGAATCCGCCCTCCATCATCGACGAGGAAAAGGCCAAGGTTGTTTGTGATAAGTGGGGAGGGCAATGTCGGGCAGTACTCATCAAGAGAACCAAAAGAATGGCCTCCATTTACAATTTGGCCAGTTAAAAGCAACTTAAAACATTACTGCTCAATGGGGACATCTTTCCTTAGGGCATATTGGGGGCTATGAGTCAAATGGACTTCCTTGACTTAACACTCACAGAGATGCAAAGGCACCCCCCCCATGATCTGACTAATATGTTAAAGTTAAGTAGGTTGTCATTCGAATGTCCTCGTTTAGTAAATAGAGAATATTTTTTGTAATTTTCAAAATATGACCATTTTCAAATTATTCAAGTGTGAAATGTTGGAAGAGCTTTCACACTTGCACAAACACAAGAGTTCAATTACAGATAGTTAAATGTTCTACGGAAGTTTTATGATGAATTTGCTGATCCAAGGGCATTTCCTTTGTTGGAAATATTTTCACTTGTTGAGTTAGAGAACTTGAAAGAGATTCCAGAAGTCAAGGAGGGAGCAAACGTCTTCCCTTAAAATACTTACAATCATGGGATGCCAAGCATTGAAGATATTGTCAAAAGGTTATGGAAATTTTCCAAAATGAGAGAGGAAACACTACACTAAAAGTGATAACATTATCAATGAAGGATACTCAAGAAGCTAAAATGGAGGTAACGTTATCAATGAAAGGATACTCAAGAAGCTAAAATGAAGTACCTCCACTTGAAAGACCAATTAAACATTTGTTTGTATGGAGAATTTTGGAACAATGATTTTTTTTCTTTTCCCGTAGAACCCTTGACAGATTTGAGTATGATGGTTATAGAGCTAGCATTGTATATCATCCAAAATTATGATAAAAATTCAAAATTATTAAATTGATGAGAAATTATATGATATTTTCATTTGTATTTATGTCATTTATATTATTGAAAAATTGTTAAAATAATTTTTTTCTACTAACCAAATTAATCTATATACATTTTTACTTGAAGTCAAAATTTATTAAACATTTAAATGGATCAAGAAAAAATAAAAATGCACACTCCATTTTTAAAACATCTTAATTAAAATAAAAAATATATATTTGATATGTTTTTCATTAATTTTTATATTTAATTTAATTTTATATATATATGATGACATATACATATCTCTTATAATGAACTTGAACTTTAAAATGTATATCTTATTTTTCTTCTACAATAAAATTATTTTTATAAAAAATATAAAATAGAATATCTATATGAGAGAATATATTGTATTTTTTGTAATAATATTATTAATATTATTTTATATCTAAATAAAATTACCTTTAAGTTTAACACAATCTTTAAATTTTGTAATAGAATAAAGAGTGATATTAAAAAAATAAAAAATTATTAAGTGTGAAATGTTAGAGATAGAATCAAAGTTACAACCTTCTAGTACAAAGAATATCTTCACTCATAGTGTTATTTAAGTAAATTCTAGAGTAGACATGGAATATCAAAAAAAATTCAAATCTAGGATTAACGGTCAAAATACTAAATTAAAAATTCATGTAGCTATCTACCTTCGTTTTTTAAGAGTAGAGATTTTCAAAAAGCAAAACTATATGGCACAGAAACATCATCACAATAACTACAATCGAAGCCCCTCATCCAAAACTACTAATAAAGTTTTATAGAACCTTCAAAGACATTAAAGAAGTCAACAAATTCTTCAAAATGAAGAATGCCTTCCAGAGCACCCAGCTCGCTAGGATAAGTGATCAAGTAGCATATTAAATTCTCTGTAGATATGATAAAAAGATAAATTGGAAAATGAAGATTGTAACTGCTCGATCTTGTTACACCACTGCTACAACACAACCACCTGTAGAGAGGCTTTACCCGACACCCAATCAATTATGGATTTGGAATCTCCATAAACCTGAAGAGATATAATACCATTTGAGAAAACAAAATGAAGAAGTCCCCACAAAGTTAGTAGTTATGCCCGAGAATTAGTGCCTCCTCTCCCACATCCAGGTCATAACAAAAATAATTCTTAACAGAGATTATGATCAGTATACCAGCTCCACATTGCTCTGATGAGACATCCCCATCAAAAAAATCAATGACTTCATCCTCAGGAAAAATTGGTTCAGTAAGAATTTTCTTATTTGGAATGCCAACATATCTATGATAATCATGTTATATAAGCCCAAAATTTTGACAATTATCACATGTACCTGTTGATAAACATCCTCAAAAATCCTTTAAGTTTCTTACTTTCCAAATTTCCCAACAAATTAAGGATGACAATTTTCTCTGATTTGGGCAAAGAAAATCCATTTTTCCATAATATATATATTTTCTTACTATGAGAATCATCAATTGGGATGGGTCTAGTACTCATGTGACACGGGGTCCAGGGTCCAATCTCATCCTTTACTACTATACCCCTAGGTGCAACCATTGAACCCTCCATAATGGAGCACAGGTTATCTGGGGTTTGAACCAGCGACCTCTTACAGGGCTTACATGAGCTTTGCCAATTGGTCTACACCCTTACGGGCATTTTTCCATAATATATCTTCAAATGTACATCCAACAACTAATTGTAACCAATCCACTAAAATATTTAGATTGGAAATCACGTATGTCCAAATTCTGCAGGAAAAGGGACATTCCACAAAGAGATGATACATAGACTCAGAACCCGATTTACATAAGAAACATATATTGGACCTAGCAAAACCCCTTTTTAATCAATTATCCCATGGCAGGGTGGAAATGCGAAGGTGGGTAACACTTTGGTGAGAATCGGCGGGGTAAGAACTCTAGCGTATGTTATTCGGCCGAATAACGTTAATTATTCGGCCGAATAATTATAATTATTCGGCCGAATAAATAACGTTATTCGGCCGAATAATATAGTATTTATTCGGCCGAATAATATTTAACGGGCCACCGTCAAACATAACGGAGGCCTCGGAATATGTGCCATGGGCTAGCCGGACGGAGCAAACTCACGGCGGTGGAAATAAGTGTTCGGCCGAATAATTGTTCGGCCGAACACTTGTTCGGCCCGAATAATTGTTCGGCCGAACACTTGTTCGGCCGAATAATTATTCGGCCGAACAAGTGTTCGGCCGAACAATTATTCGGCATAAAAGATCTGTCCCGGCCCCTCTCCCGTCATTGTCGTGGGATCTCGTGGACCCCTTTCGTGTTGGTAGGCGCCCGTATGCTTCGTCACCCCCGCTGCCCTGTCGCCCGTCCGCTCCGTCACCCCGCTGCCCTGTCACCTGTTAGCTACCCTATTGGTCGACGGCGTGTGTTGTCGACCTGTAAGCCTGCGTGTAAGTCGAGCGTTCGTTGTTGTGCTTCTCGTTGTTTAGCCACCCTGCATGTAAGTTATACTGTTTGCTGCTTGCTGCTTGCTGCTGGTAAGTGGTGGTGTTCTGGTGCGTTCTGGTGCGCAGGGACGATTCTGCATAGACTGCAGGTATTTAACATATTGTTTGCAGCTTGCTTGCTGTTTGCTGCTTGCTGCTTGCTGCTTGCTGCTTGCTGTTTGCTGCTTGCGTAATACGTTTGCTGTTTCCTGCCTGCTTGTAGGGCTTCACAGTTACGGGTGGTTGAAGGTATCGTTTCGTTTTTCTGTTTTTCGGCTTTAAGCGGTGGTGTTCTGGTGCGCAGGGAGGATTCGGCATAGACTGCAGGTATCGTTTCGTTTTTCTGTTTTGTTTGCTGCTTGCTTGATTTTGCTGCTTGCTGCTTGCTGTTTGCTGTTTGCTGTTTTATGTTTGATGCTTGTGTAATATGTTTGCTGTTTCCTGCTTGCTTGTAGGGCTTCACAGCGCGGGGTAGAACGTCGTTGAGAAGTTGCGGGTGGTGGCAGATCGACACGGCGTTTGCAGTGGGTGAAGGTATCGTTTCGTTTTTCTGTTTTTCGGTTTGTGTATTTTATTGAAGTCTGTTATCGCTATTTTTGTGTTGCTAAAATGTTATTGATCTTATGCAGGTCTCCCAGTTCGTCTGCTACGGCTGCTCTGTTTCGGGTGGAAGAAATTTTATCTGCGCTGTCGTCCGAAAGATTTCAGGTCGCGCTCATTTGTTTTGGCTGCGTTTTAGAGGTAAGGTGGAGAAATCCTTCTAATTCCCGTTTATATAAATTGTTTTTGATCTTTTTGTAATTCCCATATTCTCTGTATATTGCACTCTGCCCAACTGGGCAGAGTCCATGGACTCTGTCCAACTGGGCAGAGTCCATGGACTCTATCCAACTGGGCAGAGTCCATGGACTCTGTCCAGTTGGGCAGAGTCCATGGACTCTGCTCAGTTGGGCAGAGTCCATGGACTCTGCCCAGAGTCTTTAAATTTAAATAAAGAAATTTTTTGAGTACTTTTTTGAAAAGAAATTAACATTAATTTTAATTTGAAAGAACATTTCTAAGTTGTATGTAGGCTTGTTTACTCATGAACTCTGTCGACTCGTCTAAGTTGACGGAGTTCATGAACTCTGTCGACTCGTCTAAGTTGACAGAGTTCATGAACTCTGTTGACTCGTCTAAGTTGACAGAGTTCATGAACTCTGTCGACTCGTCTAAGTTGACAGAGTTCAGAGATTAAGATATTAATTATATTATCTACTTTGGCAATAGATAGTTCAGATACAAACAAATTTCAGATAGTTCAACTCTATTTTTGATAGAACAACAATGTAAATGGACTTGAGGTACAAGGAAACTAAAGACATGAATAGATTTTAATTTATAAGTATTATACTAAGTCTTATGTAATTTAACAATGATCACATGAACTCTGTCAACGTGTCTTAGTTGACAGAGTTCATGAACTCTGTCAACATGTTTTAGTTTAGCTTAGATACACAGTCTATTTTTGAGAAAACAATAATTTAAATGGATTTTATGTAAAAGGAAACTATAGACATGAATAGGTTTTAATCTAAATGTACTATAGTAAGTTTTATAAAATACTAGGTGATGTTATGTCAGAATGGTTCGAGTTTTATTCTAGTAAAGGTGGTAAATTGGTATTGTGTTTTTTTTTGTTTGCAACATGGCTGGCTTGGAGAACATAATACCAAGAATTGTTACCATTATTAGATTGAAATTAAAAGATCATTCTCAAACGAGGCCAATTTGAGAAACATGACATTTAACTCAATCATAATACTTGAACAGTAATTTTTTTTTGTTCTATGGGACAATGAGATTATTTGTAGATATAATTTATGTCTAGAGTAATAAAATTTCTGGTTTAAATTTGTAGTTTAAGAAATTGAAAACGATTATCAAATGGCAAATTTTGAAAACATAAAACATGAATTGTCAATTTTTATTTTATTGTCAATAATGAAAATATCTAGACTTAATTTATGTTTCAGATATTAAGTTGTATTAAGAAGGTGAGAGAGATTCATGATTTATGCTTTAGGTATTAAGTTATGTATTAAAAAGGTAAAGGAGATTCATGATTTATGTTTTAGGTATTAAGTTATGTAGTAAAAAGGTTAAATAGATTCATGATTTATGTTTTAGGTATTAAGTTATGTATGAAGAAGGTAAAAGAGATTCATGAACTAATACACATAAAAAAAAAACCTATTATTTAGTACTTAACTATATTGGTTCCATTCATTTTAAACATCAAAAACACCTAAAAGATTGGTACATTAATTCATCATCTAACAATATTAGCTATATTTTTTTTGAAAATTGTTAGATGATAAATTAGGTAAATCTAGGTACTTGTTAAATAACTTAGTCTATTAAGTAGTTGGTTTTTAGAGTTCATAGAATTAACTTGTAGGATTTGAATATGTAATTAGTTGATTTGTCTTTAGGTGTAGGCATTATATATCAAATGGAAAGAGAGGATTCTTTAAGGCGAAAGCGTAGGAGGTCTTCACAATCTTCTGGCGTAGGTGGTACGAGTGATAATCGGAGGTTGTCAACCTCTCCTCGGGACTCTAATTTATTGTATAGTTCACACCGACAAGGTGAAAGGGGTACAAATGATTCCCCTGTATCTTCTATGGGAGAACGTCGATCTCGACCCTCTATTGGTACATATGAATATCAATCTTTGAACATTTATATATATGCAAATTGTTTTTTTGAGAGTGCAAAATTTGTAGTTGTGTTTAAACTAGACTTTGTCATTTGAAGCAGAGCATGGTTCGGAAGATGCTCCTAATTCTGTAGGGAGGGAGACAGGGCAAACGAGGGAGACGGATGACGATGCAGAGCAAGGTTCTCAAGAGGCTCACCATTCGGCACGAGGTGATGAAGGTAGAGCTAGGACACAATATGTTGAATTAACTGAGGGTTGTACACCCATTACGACATATCCATCTGATCTACCTCGGGAGCTTCCATGGGAAGGTGGTAATCATCAAATGACTCTTGAAAGATGTAGATCTCACTATGAAAAGTTGCAAAATGATTTGTCTACTATGGATCTTCCTCCGGAGAGTAAACAAAGTTTGGAGATTGTCTTGGGATCATTGCAAAACTTCATTCAAGCATATGAGAATCTTGGGCCGACTACAGATGGTTTTGTAGATTTGATGCGAAGACGAAGGGATCAAGTGATGGGTCCAGACAAATGGGATGTTGTGAAAGAAAGAGTGACAAGAGAGCAGGCCAAATCAATGTTTAATTTCAAAGAAGGTTTGAAAAAAGATATGTTGAAAGTGCAATATTTCAAACATCCTCATCTGGAACACTTACTTTATGATCGGTTTCTTGCTGCCTATGGTCGTTTTCCATGGAACGATGAGGTTTCTCAGTATTTTGCTAGATTTTTTTATGCTGAGTTTTTTTTAAATATGAAGCCAGATTATACTGATGTTCATTCAAAATTTTATGGAGTTGGGAAGGGTCGAATATATGATCGAGAGGGTGCACATAGAGATCCTGCAACTCTTAGACCTCCGCCCCAGATATCTCGTCCACCTAGGTTGGTGGCATTAAAATCAGAGATGGAGCCCACATCTCAACTTGGGACGACAGCAAGGAATTTTGTTGGTGATGGGCTATCATCAGTATTAGTGGGAGTAGATGTGGGGTTGGTTAGAGAAAGGGCTCGTTCTGCTATTCGTCAAAAGTTTGTTTATAAAACTGATGATGAAATAGATGGAATGAGCATTGAAGATGTCAGGGCATATGCAAAGATTTGTCGTGACTTAGCAGCAAATGTTATATCCAACGACACATCGAGTTTGGGAGAGGTTCGTTGACTACATGATATGATTTGATTTGAATTAAATATTTTATTTATCTTGATTTTATTTTTTTTGTTACCTTATCATAGGTACATTATGTAAATGTTTAAATTGGTTGCAGTTTTCAAGAATGATGAACGAACATTCTTTTCACATTTCAACTAGCGAAAATGTAGGGAGAGAGGTACATATTTATTATCAACATATTTGTACTTATGTTTGAATTTGATATATATATATATATATAAATTATTATTTTTTGAATGATAATTTAACTGTGTATTTTATTGTTAATTTGACTCATCCATGCAGGTTTCTTTAGATACCAACTTTATAAATGATTTACCATCTATTGTGAGCTAATGTTTTTTAAATTTTTTGTTTTAGTTTTAAGTTTTAATTGGTATAGTAATTTTTTTGTTTTGTATTATATGTTTTATTTATTAATACAATTTAAATTTTAGGGTGGAGATATCGGTTCTTTGCTTAATGATGCAGATATTGGTAGAGAGGTAATTTCATTGATTGCTTTAATTTTGCTTTAATTTTGTTTACTGTTTTAATATTTTAATTTTTGTGGATTTAGATTTATGAGATTCATAAATTGATTTTATATATGGATTGCAGCTTGGGTCTCTCAAATCTTTTGGAGGCAAAGGAAAAAGTCCTTTGGAGGATGGTGGTGGACAAGCATTTGGAGAATTTGATGTAATATTGTTAATATTTGAATTGTATTTTGATATATTAGTTTAATATTTTAATTTTTTGATTATAGTTTAAGTAATTTAAATGATATGAACATAATTTTTTTTTACACATGTTGCAGGGAGGGTTGAGTCCAGGGGGAGGCTTGAGTGGAGGAGGGGGAGGCCCAAGTGGAGGATAGCACAGACATTTTAATTTTATAGTTCATGGTGTCCACTATTTTTTGTTGTTGATATGCATTTAGATTGGAAACATTTGTCTTGGACATGTTGAGGAGGTTTATTTTTGGACGAGATATATACATGTTCATGATTATTTTTTTGGAGATTATATACATATAAATTTTGAACTTACATATTTCGTGAATCATGGCTTTTAAATGATTTCTAAGTTTATTTTTGTTTATTTGACATATTTGGTGTTAAATTTAGTTTAAAATATGTATTTGCATGTTTGAATGAATGTTTGAATGAATGAATATATGTAAAACTGAATGTTAAGAAACATGACATTCTTGAATATTATTAAGTTTAAGAAATGTTATTTAGGAAGTTTAAAAATGGATAAACATATTAGGTTTAAAGTTCATAAATGAGGAAGTTTTGATTGAAGTTTAAAAGGAAATTTTTAAAAGTGGATGTTCACATATAGGTTTAGAGTTTATAAATGAGGAAGTTATAATTGTTCGACATGAATGAATGATAGGTTTAGAGTTTATAAATCAGGAAGTTTAAAAGTGATTACATTCAAACTTTAGAGATGTTAGGAAGTTCAAGAATGTTTGAAGTTTTAAAGAAAATATGGATGAAATATAAAGTTTAAAAATGAAATTCAAGTAACCTGTTGAATGTTATTTTCAAGGATGTTATGAAGTTTTAGGAATGTTAGAAGTCTATAGAAATAATTGTTCGAAATGAATGAATGATAGGTTTAGAGTTTATAAATCAGGAAGTTTAAAAGTGATTACATTCAAACTTTAGAGATGTTAGGAAGTTCAAGAATGTTTGAAGTTTTAATGAAAATATGGATGAAATATAAAGTTTAAAAATGAAATTCAAGTAAGGTTGAATGTTATTTTCAAGGATGTTATGAAGTTTTAGGAATGTTAGAAGTGTATAGAAATATGGAAGAAATAGAAAGTTTAAGAATGTTATATAAAGTTTTAGAGAATGATAGAAGTTTTGATAAAAATATTGTCTTTGAATGTTAGAATGTTTAGAAATGTTAGAAGTTTTCGTACATATCGATGAATCAGGAAGATTAAAAGTGATTACATTAAACTTTAGAGATGTTAGGAAGTTCAAGAATGTTTGAAGTTTTGATGAAAATACATGGATGAAATATAAAGTTTAAAAATGAAATTTAAGTAAGTTTGAATCTTCAAGGATGTTATGAAGTTTTAGGAATGTTAGAAAGTCGATAGAAATATGGAAAAAATAGAAAGTTTAGGAATGTTAAATATAAGTTTTGATAGAAAATATGGATGGATTAGGAAGTTTTATAATGGATTTTTAATTAATTTAATTTTTATTTACAATGTTCAGGTACATTTGATGCGGCTGAAATCATGGCAAATGGGGGTAACGGTTTTTTGTTTTTTAATCATAAGCGAAGATTCCAGGATTGTGAAGTTTGTGCTAAATTAGAGCAATGATTTTAAACAACAATTTGATGAATTTTCATTGATTTGTTGTAAATAATCATTTCTCTAATTTAGCATAAGCTTCACAATCCTGGAATCCTTGCTTGTGATTAAAAATCAACTGATCGTTATCTCCATTTGCCATGATTTCAGTTATGTGAATTTGCACAAGCGATATTTTAAATTAAAGATTTGGGACGGAGAACTTGGTGACAATTTTAAGACATCTATTTAAGATTATATTTATGGTGAAGTATGTATTAAAGAAACATGTTCGATGGATTAAAATAATACAAAATTTAATAGGTCTTTTTGTGATTTTTTGTTACTATCAATCAATCAAAAGTAAAAATTCGGGGCGGAGTGGGGATAGCCACATCCGTTATCTCATCCCTTAATGGTCTAATAGACATATGGGGACCCGAATAAAGTACTTTTGAATTTACAAATTATATTTGAATTCATTTTTAAGCATGTTAAAGTACAACTATTTAAGTTTTCGTGTTAGTGGTCATTCAAGAAAATATTCATAAAATTTCAATGAAAAAATAAACCATTTAAGCTTTTGTGTTAGTTGTCATTCAAGAAAATATTCATAAAATCTCAATGAAAAAATATACTGTGCAGAACAATTTTGATAATTGGACAAAAAATATATTGCACACAACAATTGATATGGACAAAAATATAGATCAATTTATTTTTGATATGTAGTTAAAAACATCGCAATGGAATACCATCTTCAACTATCCGTTCATGGTCACATATGGATAGTTTCCATTTTTTGGTTTTTAACTGTTTTTTTGATGGAACTTGTATCAATTTTATTCGAGATGCACATACTAAATGACTATATTGACAACATATAACATCGGGTTCATAATCTTGAAAGTAGACATAACTTTTAGTCATATGCGTCTGCTGAAAAAAGTAGCCTTTTAAAATGATGGATCCTCTTTCGTATGTAAATCCGTTGTCGTTGTAGTCCTCCAATAATTTCATTTTTCCTTCTGTGCATCGCATCAAATAATATTTGACATTTTCGTTGTTGTCTACAGGTGCAATCACAGCGAAAACATCTCCTGTGCAAATTATGATTGGTGTTAGCGTATTTAAATGAATTGAATCAAGACTACTTATGGCGAAGGATTAGAATGAACAATTGATTAAAAAGTCAAAAACAAGTTTATTACCTTCTCTTACGAGATCTGAAATTCTATCGCCATCAGACGATATTGCTATTTCTTCTGATTCTAATTCTTCAACACTTGCCAGTGGCATTTTTCCTTTTGGATTAATCTCTGTGTGTCTCCAAGCTTTTACGTAGTTGTTTGTTATGTTTTCACAAACTTCTGTAGACTCGACATTTTCAATGCAAATATGACAAAAGCATGATTGCTTTCTACTGTCAAATGCAAACACGTTGTGAAATGATTTTGTTTGAATAGAGTGAAGATCTCTAGTTCCATGTATGGTGCTAGCGTCATATGGTATTGATCTATTTATATCTTGGACCCCAACAAGCCAAAAAAATCTACACAATAAATAGTGTACATGTGTACTTAAATGTTAGTATATACATTTTTTTTAATTTTAAGAAATAATATAAATTAAAAAAATAGTGGACATACCTGCGCACGTCTTTTGATTGTTGATTATAATCATGGCTTAGATTTAATTGACACCATTGGACAACCTCTGCAGCTGAATGAAACCGTGCTGAAGAATAGTTCATTTGCCATCTTCGAAGTGCTCTTTTCACGCATGCTCCTGCACCATCATGCTCACCTTTTCCATGCCCAGTTTCAAAGAAATTCCAGCGATGTTTAATGTTCAGCGCTTTATGAAGTCGACATAACCAAAAAAATGATCGTGAAGATTTAAATTGACCCGCACATCCATCAGACCATATCCAATGCTCTTTGAATTTGACTTCGCGTTTTTTCAGTGAGTCATAGAAAATATTTTCTATACAATGTTGGACAAAATGTGTGTCGTGTGTACGATCATCGCTGATATAGAAGTGATATTCTTTAATCACATCTCGATTGTCACATGTGCTTTCAATGCCATCGATATCCTGTTGAGAATGTCTATATACAACATGGACAAATATCGAAACTTGGTCAGAGTGATAGTATTCACTCTGTATTTCGTTTTGTGCAGCAAATGTATAGTTTTCAGCAAAATCAACCACCGACAAAATTGTTCCGGGTGGAAAAATTTCACGAGACTGTTTGAATTGAAGATCTTGCCATCGTGCTCTATGTGAATGCTGGGTGTATTTATAAATTTCGTTTTCAAATTTTTTGAGAAAATCTGTGACGCATATCTTGTCTTCTAGCAAATCAATTCTTTTGGAACGTGAATCACTAGAACTTGTATTATAGTTGATGTATTCGTATCTCTTCCAATCAACATTTACATTTGACAACGATTGATCATTATCGATAGGGTATTTATTGTGGAATAACACCAAATTTCCACAATGATGACAATGTTTTCCATTGACACATTTCTTTGAATAAAATACTTCATCGTGATTTCTCTCACATAAAATTTGAGATATGAATTCACGTATCGTCGGCGGAGGTGGTGAATTTGTCCAAAACATTTTACCAAATTCAAGAAACGTATCATAATATAACTGAAATTGCACATGATAACGGCAACAACATGTATCACGTATAGTTATAGGTCGAACATACCATGGTTTTTGTTGCACAAATGTAGTGATTGATATATTAATTCCACGATGATCTTCCTTGAATTTATTGAACAATTGTACTTGTGTCATGTCCATTATATGTTTTGGTTGGCTTTCATATACATTTCTTGATATTCTTTTGCGTATCACATCTCTTGCATTTGGTGAAACTCGAGCATGTTCCAACCAATATTCTCGTACAATATCTTTAACTCCTGCTCTTAATCTATCTTTGTAAGGTTGTCTACAAATAATTGCCCAACAAGCAAGTTCATTATTTTCATCTATTTGCATTCTGAATTTGCTATGTTTGTATAATGTTTTTCTTGATGTTCCAACTGCTTTTGCTAGTTCTGTTGTCAAACGCTTTTGTTTAGTACTAGCTGAAAGAATTGCTGTATGAATTGCTTTACGTGCAGCACTGATATCTTTCTTCCTAGATTTTCCAAATTTTTTTATTGCATCGCCTATATTTTCCATCACATTTTGTTTCAATTTCGACTCTTTTGTTACTTTGTGAATACCCAATAACGATGTAGCACCTTCTAATTTCTTGGACACTAATAAACATCTCAAAATTTGTGCTTGTCCTGCTATTGAGTAATCTTTGAGAACTTCATCATAAAATTTTGTAGCACGATATCGTGCAACATGTATTGGTAGTTTTTCTCCATATTTGTCGCAATCAATGTCTTCTAACATTTCATCATCAATAGTAAAAGTACCTATACATCAAGTTAAATTTAATTTAACATATATCAAAAAATAAAATTCATTATAAAAAAATGAATTTGGAAAATATATGATATATACATACCAGGTTCAATTTCTGGATTTTGAACTTGATCTTCAATATTGATTTCATCGACATTAGCATGTAAATCACTATTTACATCTTCTACAATGTTCTTTTCAACTTCAATTTGTTCTTCTTGTACTCTATTTTCAATTTCCATTTCTTCAACATTGTCATGTAAATATGTATTTATATCTTCAATAGTTCTCTCTTCCGTTTCAGCAACCCTTTGTTTTTTGGCAATATATCTGAGTTTTTGTTTCTCTCTATTATCATCATCATCACGTTTACGATCAGCTTTTCTTTTACGATTTCTCTTATTGCCCATGGTTGTTTAATCTATAGACGATAAATTAAAGAATCATGTTACTTTATAGTAAAAACAAATAAATTAAGATTTAAAAACATTTACGGAATTTTTAAAAACATGAACTGAAATTTACTTTACCTTTTAAAAATTTTGTAAGAGTCTTTTGAAGAAGATTTCTTTGGAATTAACTTTCCTTTGAAAAAATTTTCTGAACAAAAATCTTCTTTGGAAAATAATAAAAACACCTTGTGCCAAGGAAGAAAATAAAACACGTAAATAAATCTTTGTTGTAAAATTCATTCCAAGAATACTTTTTTGAAAAAATATCTACGAAAAAAACCACTAGAAAAAAATACTTTCAATAAAAACTTATTTATAAATATATCTGGGAAAAAATCATTGTAAAGAAACAACTCTTTGAAAAAAACCCAATTTCAAAGAAATAAGAAGTACAAAATTACTTTGTAAAAAATCCTTTGCAAAATAAGATAACTATTTGAAAAAACTCCTTTCAAATAAATAAGAAGTGCAAAACTACTTTGGAAAAAATTCATTTGCAAAATATCTTAGCAAAACAACTATTTGAAAAAACCTCTTTCAATTAAATAAAAAATGCAAAGCTACTTCGAAAATAAAACATCCTTGCAAAGAACCTCCTTGCAAACATGTCTAAGAAAAGAAATATTTTGAAAAAACTCCTTGCAAATATCCCCTAAAAAAACACTTTCAATGTGTATTTTGGAAAAAAGAAGAAAAAACATACTATGTAAAAATCTCTTTTTCAAAAAAATGTTTTCTTTGCAAATATACAACAAGAAAATAAATATTTGGAAAAAACTTCTTGCAAATATGCCTTAGAAAAACATTTTTTTCAATGTGTCTTTGGAAAAAAGAAGAAACATACCTTGTAAAAACCTCCTTTTGCAAAAAATGTTTTCTTTGAAAAAATGCAATAAAAAAGAGATATGTTGGAAAAACTCCTTCAATGTGCCTTTTGTAAAAAAGAAGAAGACATAGCTTGTAAAAACCTCCTTTTGCAAAAAATGTCTTCTTTGTAAAAATGCAATAAGAAAAGAGATAGTTTGGAAAAACTCCTTGCAAATATGCCTTAGGAAAAAAAACTCATTCAATGTGCCTTTTGTGAAGAAGAAGAAGAAACATAGCTTGTAAAAATCTCATTTTGCAAAAAATGTCTTCTTTGTAAAAATGCAATAAGAAAAGAGATAGTTTGGAAAAACTCCTTGCAAATATGCTTTAGAAAATAAAACTCCTTCAATGTGCCTTTTGTAAAGAAGAATAAGAAACATACCTTGTAAAAACCTCATTTTGCAAAAATGATCTCCTCCTTCCGAAATTAGTTTGACAAAAAAATGCGAAGTTCAAACATGCGAAAATAATGAATTAACTTTACGTTTATTTATATGAATATAATTTTTTTTTTTTTTTTTTTTTTTTTTTTTTTTTTTTTTTTTTTTTTTTTTTTTTTTTTTTTTTTTTTTCCGGCCGACGTAATTTTTTTTCCGTTTACTTATTCGGCCGAATAACCTTCGCCATAAGTTACGACGCCGTTACGGAAAACAGTTATTCGGCCGAATAATTATTCGGCCGAATAATTATTCGGCCGAATAATTATTCGGCCGAATAATTATTCGGCCGAATAATCTCTGAAACATGACAGATTCAGATTGCTGCAAATATTTCAGGTTTCTCCATTTTCGGAAGGAGAAAACCACCTCTTACACAACAAAACGAATGTCGGACTTCATATCAGTAGATTCATCATTGAATCTACTTTACGAGGGTATAAATTTTGTTGTATATAGATAAGAACTGATATTTTTTAAGTTTTATATTTGTAACATGTGTCGAGTTATGATTCAGCTCTTTAAAAAAACAGCGAAAAGAAAAATCCATAACTTTGTAAATACAACACCAAAAAAATCGAAGAAAATGTGGGTCGATTCATTGACGTGTCTACTTCAAAAGGGTGGTCGTAGATTTTTTGATTTTATAGCGGATTGAGAGAAAAGTGGTGCAACAAAAATGTTGTTGAAAATCGACTAAGTTTCCCCATGGATCGACTTTAAAAAAATATAATAATTAGTATAGAGGTCCATTGGATGCAAACTTATAGTCATACGTTAGTACATTGTGTGTAGATTGTCGTAGCATTTTCAGTTTTTGCAAAACACAAGTCTAACAACGATTTTAGTGGTGCAACAAATCATAGCTCTTTTGTAGTCTTTTCATTTTATAAGAACACACTGTCAAACATTTGCGAAATCGACATATCAAATCTTAATAAAAAAAATTGAAAAAATTATGAGTAGAAAGCTAACATAATTCTACAAAAGTTTTCTTTTTACGGCAAAGTGAAATTTTAAATAAAAATATCACTTTTGTTCGCCCGAAGTTGGAAGACATGAAAAAAACAGAATTATTTTCTCACGAGACCCCCCAAAATAGACACCCATCTTCATTTTTTCACCCGGCAGAATTTTATTTTCGGAACAAAGCCAAGTGAAACATTTGATTTTGAGTGGAATATTCTATTTCCACAGTTTCTTGTGCCACCATTTCCCAAGTTTTTTTCCCGAGGAGACTTCTACAATAGCTTCATAGGCCATTTTAGCATTAATTTGGCCATCTGATCTATTCCTTTCCCATACCAGTTGATCATCTTCCTCTGATAGATAGATACCAAGATGGGAAATCCCTTTAGTAGACTTGTTCCATTCATCTACAAGCTCACTTGTTAGTCCCAATTCACCTGCAAGCAACCAATATTGATGCAAATCATTTGAAAAAATTTTAATATGAGGCAATCTATAATATCCATGTTTTGCAAGTTGACTATGAAGAAATTGTGACAACAAATAAAATTCTTCTCCTCCAATAAAGGGATCAATCCCCAAGTGCACAAATTTACCACTTCCAATATTCCAAGCAAGCCTGTATCCCATCCAAGGAAAAGAGTTCATGAATCCTTTCCAAAGATTGGAGGCGTGTGTTGAATATTTCATTTGGCTCATAATCCTTTCCACTACATGTTTGTATTTAAGATACTTAGTAGATAGAATATCATTCCAAAGCCCCTTACAAAAGAATTCCCTCCATAAACTCTTAAAGCTCAAAGTAGTACTGGATTAATGAAGATTTTCTATACCCCATCCCATGGCTTTTGGAGAGGAGATAGTCTCCTCCTCATATTTTGAAATATGGACATAAGAATCTTAGAAAGTGAAAGCCACTATACCAAAATGCTCTCCAAACTAACTTTACTAGAGCGAGTCTTCCACCAATAAATAACCACTTATAATAACAGGACAAAAATTTAGGATTATTGAATTGATGAAAAAGTTATATGATATTTTCATGTGTAAATTTATGTCATTGAAAAATTGCATAAACTATTCTTAACGTTAGCGTGAGGAAATTTATTGAAAAAATCATCCCTCATCCTGGTTTTGCCTCTGGACTTATTGGTGTTGGCCCGCAAATGGTAATCGACCAAATATTTGAGCACATTAGCATTGCCTGTAGCTGCAAGAAAGCGCTCACTGCCTTAAAGGAAAAGGAGCCTATCATGTTGCAGATTCAGCAATGCAGATGGGCATTGAACATGGACAAAAGATAAGGCTTCAGCTGTTAACAGATGGTTTAAAACGTTAGATGCACTTCTCAAAGAAGCAGCAGAAGAGGCACTATACACTGCACAATACCGGTCTGATTTCAAATATCGCTCGGCATCTAGATCGGTTGATTTGGTTGTCATTGCCCAAATTCAAGAGTTAGTAGCTCATGGTGGGCAAATGAGAGCACCGGTATTGTCACGACCCTGCATTTCATAAGAAATTTGGTAGCCTTGGTGGCCGGCTGTTGGTCGTAGTTTCAGTCAGACAGGACAGTGTACTAACATGTTGGATTGTTAGGAGGACCAAGGAGGAGGATGTGAAAAATCCCTAGCTTGTGTAAGCGTAATACTTAGTTAAAACAATCCGCTTTGATGGATGCTACAGGGACACATCAATATGTTAGCATGTGGTTGGACTTGGCTTGCAAGGACAACACCCTCGAGTCATCCTCAAGGATTGATACTAGCTGAGCTCGCGTTGCATTAGGCAGGTTGTCGGTTGTCCAAGCATTGGCTCGGGGGCGAACATGCGACGAGACTGCATGGTCTAAGGTTGGGTGGCGATGTTGTTGGATGCATTGTCCCAACTAGCAATATCACGCTGGTGCTATGCATATCTAAGCTTTTGGATGGTATGAAACGCTTGAGAGATAGAAAAAACCTAGACCCATGACACATATGGCTTCAACATCAACCAATTATGCAAGCACTTCCCAAGCCAAGGATAATGCTCCAACGTCAGGCACGGCAATGAGGAAGTTGATCAACGAACCCTAATAGTGGGATAGGATAAGGATAGCGTCCATGATTGCCTAAGGTTAAGTTAGGATGCACTCTGCAATGAGGACGTTCATATGTGCATATGCAATTATGCTTTCTCTACATAGCTGCAACCTTCTTAGAAGACCAAATTATTCATGCCCACTGGGTGAGGTTGCTTTCAATGAAATGATGCAAGATCACCATCAAATTCTCTACGATCCATTAGAGATGGCAAGGATATATCTGGACCGTTAGAGACGTTGATGGGCATGTATACTTGTTCAAGATGCATGACTTCTTGCGTGATTTAGGAATCCGAATTGCCGAGGAGGAAGAAAATTTCTACTGCCGTGTGGGTTGGTGTTTGACAGAGTTGAACAAAATTGAATGCTCTGCACGAACTCGAATATTTTTTTACAGCCATCCAGGTGAGTTCACTTCCTAAGTTGTTGAGAGCTCCAGAAATGTGTTCATTGGAAATGTATGCAAATTTCAATTTAACAAAAATTTCGAAGAGGGTTATTGGCAGTATAATCTCTCTTAAGGTTCTAGATTTGAGTTGCACGTCATTGCAGTCATTGCCAGAGAGTGTGGGGTGTTTGAAATAGCTAGTATGAAGCAGAGTGAATCCATGAAGATGGATAACACTTTGGCCAAAAGTCATGATGAAAATTTGATTTTTTATTCATTTATTAAATTGAAGTCCTCAAAACTCATATATACCTTGTGAATTCCAACATGCAACAAAAAAAATAATTCCACCTATAATTTTTTAAAATAATAATAATATTATTATTTAATATACCAAAAACATTTAATGATAGATTTGTTCTTGTAAATTTCAGGAAAAGTTAACAAGTGCCTTGTATGCATGTAAAATAATTTTGTGATAAATGCATAATTTTTGAAAAAATATATATATGAATATAATCTACACAAAATGCACTAGGATGCACACATGTTTTTTTAAATTATGTTGGAAAATTATATTTTTTATTAATTTTTGAAACTAACGATTAGAAATAATCGCATTTCGTATGTGTGTGCACATAACCTTTTTTTTATTGGTTACAAAAAAAAAACATTTTTGAAAAGGATGTGTTGATTTGAGGCATATATATTTTTTGAATTTTTTTGGTTGTGTACTTTTTATGTTGTTGATTTTTCTTTGCGTTAATTCGAAGTTGTGGACACAGTTTTGTAAATGTGAGTTTCAAAAGAAAATTAAAAAGAAAAATTATCATGTGAACTCAAAAACTCGTAAATTATATGCTAATGGATAGACAATTTGTTGACGAATCCATCGATATGAAGTCCGTCACCTTAGGTGCATCCCATGATAAGGTTTATGCCTAGAAAAGAGGGGAGTAAAATCATATATGTAAAAAAGAGGGTTGAAGGCTTGTTTTTAAAGCCCTCATTTGAGATATTAACTCGATCGAAGTCTACAAAACCCTCAATCAAGGATTTGAAAAAAAAATTAAATACATCGATCGATGGTTTATCCGTTAAGAAAATATCTTGATCGAGCTATTTTCTACATTATTTTGAAATTAAACAATAACATAATGCACAATCGAGCTCGATCGAGCTACTATTTCATAAGTCACTTTTGAAATGTAACGCATAATTATAATATAATATTTTTAAAAAATACATCAATTTATAATTATAAATAATAATTACAATTATAAAAATAAAATAAAAAATGTAATAAAGAAAATCCAATACCATGGGCATATTTACCATGGGTTTCCAAAACCATGGGCTTTTGGAAACCCATGCCCATGGTTTTGGCAATCCGTGGTATTGAATTTTCTTTATTATTTTGTTTCTACGTCCCAAAATTTCTTATGTGTTACATTTTTATTTTTATTTGTGATATTGTAATTGTTATTTATAATTATAAATTGATATATTTTTTAAAAATATTATATTCTAATTATGCATTACATTTCAAAGTGATTTATGAAATAGTGGCTAGATTGAGATCGAACTACTGAACTATATGAATATCATATCTCCATAATATGCATTCTGTTATTGTTTAATTACAAAATAGTGTAGAAAATAGCTCGATCGAGCTATTCTCTAACGCAAGCTTTTTCCAATAGCTCGATCAAGCGTTATTTAAACCCTCAATCAAGCTATTGGAAAAAACTCGATTGAGGGTTTTAAATAAACCTCAACCAAGCTCGTGTCTTAGACAATCCACGCACACGTCTTGTCAAAAAGTGTTACTCATCTTCATGGGAACACCCAGCTTTTAAAAGCAAATAATGTCTAGATAAGTAGGCCATAAATCGGTAGGCAGTGATAGCTTGAAGTTTAGCTCTTTTATTTTGGGAGTTTTGATGTTATAGCTGGTATTAAACACTGGGCCGGTTTTTTGTGAAAAAAATGCCTCTTACATGTACTATTTGATTCATAATCAAATATCAATAGTATGTTTTTTTCGCTGAAAAAAAAAGAGTAGGCCATAAATCATGATGAGTCTATGCAAATCTCTAATAACCACTTATACTATGAAACGAGAACTATATACTAAGAACGAGAACTCTAGCCATAAAAACTCATATTTTTGCGTAAAAAACACCGAAAACAACCCCCAAATCAAAAAGTGTTGATTCCAGTATCATGTTTTCATAAAAAACACCAAAAACAACCCCCAAATCGAAAAGTGTTGATACTAGTATCAACGTTTTTTTTCTTTGGGTTAAAAATATAGCCATGGCTTAAAAATCTCATACTGTTGTTTACGAAAGCCTTAAAATCAACCCCTAAATTGAAATTTTCTGTTTTCAACAAATAAATTCCTAACCCTAACCCCCAACAAACTATTACAAAAGTTTAAAAAAAAATTATAATGCGCCCCTCCTACCTTAACCCCCCTAACAAACTATTAATAATTTTTTTTAAAATTTACATTTAAAAAAATAATTACATATCTGACCCTAACCCCCCAACGAACCATTAATAAATGTTTGAAAAAATTACATTTTAAAAAACAAAGTACATTTCCTAATTCCCTAGCCCCCTACATTACCCCCTACCTTAACCGCCCAAAAATTACATTTCCTAATGCCCTACCCACTACGTTAACCCCCTGATGTTACCCCATTACCCCTCACACATCGTTTTAACTAAAAAAATTTAAAACCCAGCTTAAAAAAATTAAAAAATTAAAATAAAAACCTAAACTTAAAAAATAAAAAATAAAACCTAAACTTTACAAAAGAAAATAACAAAAAACAAACTAGACTTTACAAATTAAAAAAAAAAAAAGACTTTACAAAAAAATAAATTTTTAAACAAATTAAAAAAATTTAAAAAAACTTTAAAAAAAAAAATTAAAAATTTAAAAAAAAAATTTAAAAACAAATTAAAAATTTTAAAAAAAACTTAAAAAAAAAAAATTAAAAATTAAAAAAAAAAAAAAATTAAAAACAAATTAAAAATTTTAAAAAAAACTTTAAAAAATAAAATTAAAAATTAAAAAAAAAACCCTTGGGCGCCCAAAGGGTCGCCCCACGGGGGCAGCTCGATGCCCGGCATCGAGCTGCCCCCATGGGGCGGGCATCGAGCTGCCCCCGTGGGGCGGCCCTTTGGGCGCCCAACGGGGCGGAGCCAGCATCCGCCCGCCCAAATGCCCAAAAGTGGGCGGCGGATGCTGGCTCCGCCCCGTTGGGCGCCCAAAGGGCCGCCCCACAGTGGCAGCTCGATGCCCGGCATCGAGCTGCCACCGTGGGGCGGCCCTTTGGGCGCCCAACGGGGCGGAGCCAGCATCCGCCCGCCCAAAAGTGTGGGTGGGCGGATGCTGGCTCCGCCCCGTTGGGCGCCCAAAAGGCCGCCCAACGGTGGCAGCTCGATTCCGGGGGCAGCCCTTTGGGCGCCCAAGGGTTTTTTTTTTAATTTTTAATTTTTTTTTTTAAGTTTTTTTTTTAATTTTTAATTTGTTTTTAAATTTATTATTTTTTTTAATTTTTTTTTTTTTTTTTAAAGTATTTTTAAAATTTTTTTTTTGTTTAATTTTTAAATTTTTTTTTAAAAGTTTTTTTAAAAATTTTTAATTTGTTTTAAAATTTATTTTTTGTAAAGTCTTTTTTTTTAATTTGTAAAGTCTAGTTTGTTTTTTGTTATTTTCTTTTGTAAAGTTTAGGTTTTATTTTTTATTTTTTAAGTTTAGGTTTTTATTTTAATTTTTTAATTTTTTTAAGCTGGGTTTTAAATTTTTTTAGTTAAAACGATGTGTGAGGGGTAATGAGGTAACATCAGGGGGTTAACGTAGTGAGTAGGGCATTAGGAAATGTAATTTTCGGGGGGCTAAGGTAGGGGGTAATGTAGGGGGCTAGGGCATTAGAAAATGTACTTTGTTTTTTTAAATGTTTATTAATGGTTGGTTGAGGGGTTAGGGTAGTTTTGTAATTATTTTTTTAAATGTAATTTTTAAAAAAAATTATTAATAGTTTGTTAGGGGGTTAGGGTAGAAGGGACGCATTATAATTATTATTTTAACTTTTGTAATAGTTTGTGTGGGAGTAGGGATAGGGTTAGGGTAGAAGGGGGCAATGTAATTTTTTAAAATATTTTCTTTTTAAATTTTAATAATAATTGGTTAGGTGGTTAAATATTATGAAAAATAATGTGAAATAGTATCATTTCTATACAAAATGACTAAAAATCTGTTAAAAATGGGTTTAAATGTCTTCTTTTTCTCGATTTGTTTACTATTTTTTCCATAAAAATATATTATTTATGATTAAATTTTAAAGATAAATGTAGAAAATGTATGTGTTTTTCATTATAGCTAGCTTCTAAATGTATGTTTTTTGTTAAATTTCTAAAAAACACACTTGAAAATAAAAATTAAAAATACTTTACAATAAAGATGTGTCAAAGGCCCAAAAAAATGCCTCAAAATGAAAATGTGTGATACTGGTATCAACCCTTTTTGAAACGGAGGTAAAAATAGCTACTAAAATTAGGAGAGAGAAAAACGAGAACTGTGTCGAGTTCTCGTTTCATAGTATAAGTGGTTTAGTTTGTCAAATCTTATTGGTGATTCAATAAGATATATTATGTAGGAATAATCCATGAAGTTGCACACCTAATTGCAGGCTATACTATAATAGGTTTTATATCTAGTTTTGAGGTGAGTAGATTGTCATTATAATTTAATGTTATATAAGCAATATATGATAGCATAAATGGAAGGATGTCTCCATAATAATTTAAAATAAGATGAGGTAAAAAATAATATCATTAATATCCAAATAGTGGCATAAGATAATATCTAAGATAAATTATCTATTATATATGTCTAACATCCAATAGTGAGATATGGTTGTGGATTATAAACTATAGGTGGTTTGGTTCCTAATCGCTCCAATGTCCATATAGCTATGGGGTAAGGGGGATCTGGGAGGTATTATCATGATTGCATTTGAATAGTGGTAGAGTGTACATGTTGGTCTAATAATAAGGTCATCTCTCAACTCTGTGAAGTGCTCCACATAGAAGGCCATCTCGGGTTTACACCTCTAATCAAGATCTACCCAAGTAACTTAAATATACTACATGTATTTGTCTTCCCTAATGATCATACTTCTTGTTTTGTTGGAAGGAGTTTACCAAGTGCATCAAGAGAGTACCTAGATGAGGGAATCTCATCTATTGAGATGCCTAGTGCAAACTGAAATAAACAAGTGGCCTCGAAAAACTAACACTGAGACTAGTTAGCCAAAACAAGGGTCTCCAAAGAATGGGACACAAGGAAGAGTCTCCATATTTTCGAGGAAGTAAGCTAAATGGTCAATGATTTGCACTTTTCTGACAATTTTTCCCAAAATCTAACAATGCGATTTTTGTTGAAATTGTGATTTTCATTGTTCAAAATGCAATTTTGATTACAAAAATGGATTTAGCACCCTCAATTACCCCTGGGGCACCCTCAATATGCAATTCCAACAACCTAAAACTACAATTTCAGCCAGATTTTAGCTGGAAAAATTATCGAAAAACAGGTGCACGTTGATCATTTAGCTTACACGTTGATTTTATGCTTGATTTGCTTCATTATGTTTATCTAATTTAGTTTTATTGCTCTGTATTAATAATTATGAATGATGAATGATGCATTGTTTAAGTTGTTCTTTTGTATGTTGTTTGCGAGCATATAATAATGATGTATTAGGGGCATTAAAAGTGACTATTAGTACCCATGCTTAAGACGTGTGCATTGGCCATGTATACACAAATTCATGAGTACATCACCATAATAGTGCCAACCAATTGTGAAAAACAATCAACGCTAAGCATTACCCTCACCAAAACTAGGAGAAGATAAGAATTTTAAATGCATAAGAAAAAGATGTTGAAACACATTATTTAATATTTTAAACAAGTTATACAACTTGACGAGAACTTTACACTCAAAACGAGAACTCTAGCCATAAAAAATCATATTTTTGTGTTAAAAACAACAAAAACAACCCTCGATTTGAAAAGTGGTGCTACTGGTAGCACCTTTTTTTTTCAAAATTCAATTTACAACTTTTTTGAAACCCTGATCATTGTGATTGCAATCAAAGCTCTAAATCAAGCCCTCAATCAAAAAGTGGTGCTCCCATAATCATCCTTGTGATGGTTAAAATTAGGCATTGCTTCAAACTGTGACCCTAGCAACAGAGATTGTTACAACGATACTCCTCAAAATAAAGTAAAATAATACAAAAAACGCAAAAAATATATAAACATATTAAAAACATTTATATAACAAAAAATAAAAAATATTAAGATAGAGTTAGATTTAAAAATAAAAATATACTTAAATTTAAAAAATACACCAAATTTGAAAAACCAAAATAAAACATTAAAAGACAAAATTTTAAAAAACTACAAAACAAAACATATAAAAAGAAATTAAAAAAAAAAAAATTAAGCAAAAAAGGGTGAAACCATTCTATTCCATAAAGAGAGAAATTACATTCACAGTTCGGATGACATAGTCATCTACATCAAAGTTGTCTCTACGACTAGAAGTACATAGCGACTTGAGATACCCAACATAGCGACAAGAAAAACCCAACTGATCACAGTCGCCAAAACCTTCTTTCTGCCGGGAAGTCCAAAGCTTAACCAAGTATAGCCTCACGATCCCAAGATAACACAGTGCACCCCTTATCACCCAAGCAGGAAACATCTATGACTAAACTTAAACAAAATACAGTCGAGAAAGTAAGAAACAGAAGACTGCATCAGTGGTACCCAAAAAAAGACTTAGAACCAACCCAAAACAGAGGCAGAACAACAACATCAGTAGCTCGACGGCCCAGGACCAGCAGCTTGGTTGGAGGGCGGTGGCCCCTCCTTTGGTAGTAGTGGATTGCTGAGCATAACAACTTTTCGGGGAGCGTCAGTCTTAGGCTTTGACAGGAAGGAAATGCCCAGGTGTTCAGCGATAACATCGAGCTTCATATGAATGAAACTGCATTCCTCAGCATGGTTGGAGCACTTTTCTTCAAGGTTTTTGAAACGTTGAGAGTCAGACAGTACATCCACCCTAGCTTCAATAGTCTGTGCAATTAACATCTTTGTGATCCAAAACATCACATCAACCTCATTATAAAGGGCCATCTGACCCTTAGTATTACCTGGGTCTTGGATCCAGTCGACCATGGCCAGGACCTCCGACAGAGGCTCACCCTCCCCGGCGCGTAACCAAAGGCTCTCTTCCAATTCCTCCAAGTCTTTCTGCAACTCCTGAGGGAACAGTAGGTGAAATAAAACCGCCGTAGCCACCGCACTCCACTTATCTCTGCTTGGACCCCCCTGGGCCTGGCGCCCCCTTCTCTCTCTGCTCTGACCCTCCTGGTCCACACAACCCCTCCTAGAAGGTCTCCCACAAGGCGACATACTACCACCTTTCTCTCTACTGTTTCCCACCCAGCTATGTAATACAGACATCACAAGGGAGGATGAAATACAAACAGAATTACAGCTACTGTGCCTGAATCCAAAACGGGGATGGGAATTTAAAGGGGTAAGCCCACTTATCGCCATTAAACCTTCCATAATGAGTACTGCGCTGTGATAATCCTCAGAATTCTCGTCCGTCGTCATTCTCTCCAAGGTTTTATAGATCGCACGCAGCAAGAGCATGTGAGGCCAAGAGACCATCACCTTCGCACACCCCATATCACCGGAAATGATTAACAGTAAAACATGACGAAGGATGAAGGGTCGGCTTAATAAAAGTTCCATTAATTTCCGACGAACCATCTCTCCACTCCACGGTGTGGAGGTCTCCTCTTTGTCAATCACATCACCATGCATGTCAAGTGTAACGCCAATGGAGGGATCTTCATTACATCACTCTGCATCAGCAATCTAGAGGCACTTACTGTGACACGTGCCTTGTGGCATGTCAAGGGCCAGTCCTTCCCATCCATCTCCCTAGCACGTGGTTCCTTGATTGGTGAGGCAGTCTTCCAAGGAGTTATCCTGCCGACGAACATGGTGGAAGGTGACTGTGTTCATCGTGGCAAGGGTTTCATCAAGACAATGAAGACACCATGCAAGCCACCCCAATGGCACTATCTTGGCTATGTGGGACCCATTACAAAGTTTAGAAGCGAGTTGGACAATCAACCGTGAGTCACCTTCCACTTGGAGACGAGAATACCCACATCGCTTGGCCATGCAAAGTCCTTGTACCAGAGCTTCGCAATCAGCCACATTGTTCATCTCCTTCCCCAGGGATCCATAGAAACTGTCCATCACCTTTCCTTGGTCATTGCGAAAGACTCTGCCGTAACCTGCTCGACCCGTATTTCCCTTGGACGCCCCGTCGAAGTTCAATTTTATCCAGCCAGAAATGGGAGGAGACCACACCACAGGGCTAGCAGGAGTGCTGGGACATCGATGAAGGCTACCTATATGAATAGGAAGGGCTCGGATTCCCTAGGTATGCAACATTCTTGTCTTAGTATCAAGTATTACCAGGTCCTTATCTATCCACGGTGTTAACTTAAGAGTTTCATGGATACCACGTTGAATTTGACTCCACACCTGCTTACTAGTTTGATTTTTTCCCATAAATATACATCGATTACATTCTTTCCAATTTTCCCAAAGGAGGAACCTAGGAAACAGCTGCCATATCTTGTTCGGAAGGCAGCCATTGAAGGGATCCGCCCTCCACCATTTGATAGAAGCAATCGGGTCAGTACGAACTCTATCTTTGAAACGAAAGACCATAGCCCCTTCATCCCATAAATCCGAAGTGAAACTACAAACATCAAGGAGATGAGCAATTGTTTTGCCATTATCCCCAGATAGGACACAATAAGATGGTCCTTCGAAACCTCTTCTCGTGAAATTGTCCCAGGTAAGAATTCTACCTTTCAGCACCAGCCATAGGAAACAAGTAATTTTAAGCCATAACTTAGCATTCCAGAGACACTTCCATTCCCTTCCCACCGGCTGACCCTCCGTGCCCGTCTGGAGTGCGTAAGCTTCTTTGACACTAAACATACCTTTTCGAGAGTAGCCCCACTAAAGTAAATCCGGTCCCTCCTGAGATTTTATCTGTCTATTATTGAGAAGATCATATATCTGGTCCCCCGTCTCAGCCCCATACTGAGTCTTCCACCAACTTAACCTTTTCCAGACCCGAAAGCCTTGACCATCCTGCTCCTCTTGCCAATATTGATTCACAGTCTGCCAATTATGGTTGTATGCAGGAGAAGAGTGGGGTAAATTGGGCATGATTTTATGAAGGGTAGGCTCTTGTTGCCAAGCATCAGACCAAAGGTTGGCCAAGGAGCCCTGTCGTATCTCCCAGAAACTATGCTTTCTTATTAGAGCACTGCCAACCCTCGCCATGTTCCAAATGTGAGAGCCTTTCTCAGTCCCCTCTATCTGAATCCAGTCCTGTTGCTCTATCATGGGGGTATATTTCATGCCCCAAAACCTAGCCCATAGTTCATTCATGTGAGCCATCACCACCAGATGTTTTCCCCACAAACAATGCTAAGCTTCTCCGGGTCTTGGAGGCCCAAACCATCATCATTTTTGGGTTTGCATAGAGTATCCCAGTTGACCAAAGGCCATTTTTTGTGCTCAACAATACCTCCCCACAGAAAGGAGCATTGGATACTTCTTATTTCCTTCATCACGGATTTTGGGGCTGCCAATACAGAGAAGAGATATAGAGGAAGCACTTGCAGGATAACTTTGACAATAACGATTCTGTTGGGGAAGTTTAACACTCTCAGAGTCCAGCTCGAGAGTTTTTCCTTCATTCGACTCATGAGTTCTTCCCAGGACACCTTTTTCAAAACAAAATCAGATAAGGGGGTGCCTAGATATTTGGTTGGAAGGGAGCTCTTCTTAAAAACCAAAATCCTATGAATATTTCTTTGGAAGATAGGGGGGGTATTAAAAAAGAAGACCAAAGACTTGTCCATATTGATTGTTAGTCCAGAGGCTTGGAGAAAAGTGTTTAAAGCCCTCTTGAAATGTCTAGATTCATGAACATATGAGCAGCCCATAAGGAGAGTGTCATCTACAAACTACTGGTGAGTCAGTGCTTTCTCATAGGGTGGAAATCTTAGACCTTGATGCTTCCTTGTTCAACTAAGTGAGAGATGAGACTCCCTAACCCTTCAGTCATAATAACAAAGAGGAAGGGAGAGAGAGGATCTCCCTGGCAAGTTCCCCTAGACGATTTAAAAACAACTAAAGGATGACCATTGATCAAGATAGAGAAAAAAGCAGAGGTAAGATTGGCTATCCAGTGAATCCACACCTCACTAAACCCAAAAGAGCTTATAATTTCCTTCATGTAGGTCTAGTTAAGCTTGTCATAAGCTTTAGACAAATCCAGTTTTATCATTATACATGCTTTTTTGGTAACCCTGAGAGAGTGCAAAACCTCCTGGGCTAAGATAATGCCATCAAGAATCTGTCAGCCTTCCACAAAACCATATTGTTCCATAGATATTAAGGAAGGGAGTAGAGGTTTGAGACAGTTAGATAGGACTTTTGTGATAATCTTATAAATGATGTTGCATAAGGCTATTGGTCTAAACATCTCAAGGATTTCTGCCATCGGGCTTTTAGGTATCAGAGTTAAAAAATTAGAGTTAAGGGCCGGGAGAACCCCCTGCATTTTCCTGGACTCCTCCACCACCTGCCAAACTTCGGTTTTAATCAAGTCCCAGAAATAGTGAAAGAAGTTGGCAGTAAAGCAATCTAGCCCAGGAGATTTCCCATCCTCCATTTGGTTAATACCACCCTCAACTTCCTGAAACTCAATAGGACGAGTGAGCATCTCATTCTGCTCCTCAGTAATTAGTCTAGGGATGACACTCTTAATCTCCCTGCAGGCCTAAGTTCAATCAATTGGGAGTTCAGTTAGCATGGTTCTGAAATGATGAATCAACTCCTGCTCCATATCTTAGTGAGAGTCCACAACCTGACCACTCAGACTTCATAAGTTTCTAATCTGGTTTTGATGCCTGTGTTGGATCGTAGCATTGTGGAAAAACTTAGTGTTCTTATCCCCATCCCTCAACCATTGGTTCCTAGATTTCTGTTGCCAAAGAATTTCTTCTTGTGCTTGCCTCTCCTGGATTTGATCTGAAAGTAGTTTTTCCTCCGAGGCTAGTTCTTTAGTTAGCCCCCAGTGCATAATGTTTTCCCGAATTCTCTCCATCTGGGATTCTAACTTAACTTTTTCCACCAGTATCTTACCAAAGACCTTTTTATTCCAGACCTTCAATTTCTATTTTAGCAACTTCAGTTTTTGTCGGAATTAGTACATCCTCGTGCCATTTGGAGGAGTGATCTCTTGCCACTAGTTCTCCATTTGAGTTGAGAAATCTTTGTGGGTTAGCCAGAACTTCTCAAATTAGAAGGGTCGGGCCATCCTGGTACCAATGTTACTCCAAATTAGGGTAATAGGCCAATGGTCAGATCCTGCAGAGGCAATAGGGAGAGAGGTCAAAGTCCCTCCTAATAGCATAATTCTTTCCGTTATAAGAAATATGTCAAACCGAGCAGCGACAAGATGGCCCCCTCCTCTTCTATTATTCCAAGTATACCCATCACTCCCCAATCCGATGTCAACCAAGTTACTTGAATCAATAAATTCATCAAAAAGGGTATTTTCAGGGGTGAGGATTCTTATTCCTCCTTTTTTCAGACAAGGACCTAATCAGATTAAAATCCCCTCCTATGATCCAATGAGAACCTTCAAAAGTCCTCCTCGGGTTAAGCAGGCTTGTGATGAAGTTGCATTTCTATGGATAGCTTCTAGGACCATACACATTAGTGACAATTCCTCTTGCATTGGTACCTATTATGTGGAATTCTGCAGAGAGGCTGAAGGTCGTGGAGAGAAAATTGGTATGCGAAACCACTCTGGGATCCCATAGGATAGCCAGTCCTCCAGCATGTCCTACAACATTAAGCGACATACTCATACACTACTTCCAAATTCTTTTGGAGTTAGTTTCTAACTGAGTTCCAGAACACTTTGTTTCTTGTAAGAAGACAACAGAGGGTTTCTCCTTCATGATCTTGTTTTTCAAAGTTTTGTTTTTTTAGGAACGTTGGTCCCTCGAATATTCCACGATAGAATTTTCATGAGGCAAGATATCTTACCGAAAGAAGAGCTTCCTGAATGGTAGGGTATTGGCCCGGGTCCACCAAGCGTGCCCCTACCTCCCTAATCCTATCTTTGTTCGTCCTCTTGCCACGCTTAGCACCTCCTTCTTTATTTTTTATTTTATTCTCTTTGAGTTTTAAAGGTCCTATCCCCAAGCTCGGAGTCAGTTTGGTTTTGAGGATTGCTTCTTTTAAGAGTTGCAGTTGAGTATCAGATATCGAGTGAACCTCCTTATTTTTGCATGCCTTTTTGAGACTATCGAGATCAAAGTATCCCAGTTCCATTATCCAGTTCCTCGTCCATTTTAGCCTCAGCCAGAGGGGTGCCCTAATCCGAGGTGTTCAGACTAGAAATCCCTGTTTCCATAGCTAGAGGTTCTCCAACTTGGGGTTCAGTTACCTGCACAACCAAGGGGGTTGGCATTTCCATGGAGGTGGATTCCAGGGCCGCAAAAATATTAGATGTGTTAGCCTTTTTTCCAGGGTCTAGGCCATTGAGCTTCCTTTCCGATCTTTTCCGATTGGGTACTCTAATAAAACCTATAGAGTCTCGGTTCTCCTTAGGTTTATCCATAGGGAGCTTAGCTTGGAGGGTCAGAGGGAAGTCTCGAACCAGATGGTCATGAGTGTGACAATGTCGGCATCGGAAGGGGATGTGCTCGCAATCCAGGGTTTGAAACCACTCTGAGTCTTCCCAATTTAGGTTGATCCCTTTAGGGAGGTCTTTAGAAATGTTCATATAAACATAGAGTCGAGCATAAGACACATACATGCCTTGTTTAGTAAGGTTTGAGATCTTCACGAAATGACCTAGAGCTCCTCCAATAGCCTTCAAAATTTCAGGGTCCCAATATTCAGTCGGTAGTGAGTAGAGTCTAATCCATATCGGAGCTATAGATAGGTCCTCCTTGTCGGGATTAAAGTGGTCCTTCCATATTCGTAAGTATAACCCTGTTGAGTAATAGAAATAAGGGCATCCCTCAAAGATACGATCCTTGTCTTCCACACTTAAGAATACCACTGTAAAGAATCCTTTCGAGCCTAATAAGAGGTCGAAGTGGCCTTTTGGTTTCCATGTGGAGTTAATCCACCAGGTAAGCGCTTTCTCCGAAGGCCAAATACCAATGAATTTGCCAATCAGGGCATGACCCATCATGTATTGGATTCTTTCTTTGATCCGAGCTAGGTTAACCGGAATAGCAGGAATACACAGAGATTTTGGAATACAGGACCCTTTCCCATGAGTTCCTTGTTCCGCTATAGGGTTTGCCTTCGGATTAGAACATCCCTCTCCTACGATTCCCCCCTCCCGAACCTACAAAAGAGAAGCTACTTGCTGCTGCGTGATTTCTTTCGTTGGAGGAGGGGTTGGGCCCCTCGCTTGTGAACTAACAATCCTATGAGAACTCAGAATAAGCCCCGGTGTGTAACCCTGGTCCTGCAATGATCTACAAATTGACCATTAATACTTTTCACTTATTGGAGTGCATCAAATCCTAATCCTCACTGATTCCATATCTAAATCATTATTAAACTTGTTTCATTCTAGACCCAAGATTAACTAAAAGAAAAAATTACAATGCAATAACTCAAATTGTAAACTCTCTAACCAATTTAAAAACAAATATTAAAAAACTAAAAACTAAACCATATAGACAACAAATAATAAATTAAAGATAAATTAATCCTAATATAGTTTATTATTTTTTTTATAAAAAAACAAAATTTTAAAAATTAAAATATGTAACCAAAACAAAACTATATAAAAAACAAATAAAAAAACTAATATTTAAAATACTATATAAAAACAAAACAATTAATAAAAAAACTTTATAAAAAAAAATAAAAATAAAAACACAATAGAAATCTTTATGAAAATAAATTAAAAATAAAAATAAAAAACATACAAAAAAACTTGATGAAAATACATATACATGAGGGTTTTAAGGGAGATTGGGGAGCTTTGAAGGGAGGCGTGATTCTAAGAATCGTGTCACCCCTGAAACGCCGCTCGAAGTGGTGTACATATACGAGAGGGTTTTAAGGGAGATTAGGGGGCTTTGAATCACGCCACCGCTTAAGCCTTGCTCCAAGTAATGGCATCGCCACTTGGAGTGGTGCTTAAGGGGTGTCACATCTCCCATAATCGCACCCCCTTCGAAGCCCCCATTCTCCTTTAAAACCCTCCCATATATGTACTTCATTGAAGTTTTGATTATGCTTTTTTTAATTATTATTTTGTTATGTTATGTTTTATTATTATTTGTGTTTTGGTTATGTTATTTTTTAATTATTTTTTGTTATGTTATGTTTTATTATTATTTGTTATGTTTTTAATTATTATTATTTGCTATGTTTTTTTTTATTTGTTTTGTTTGTTTGTTTTTTGTTAATTGATTTTTGTTATTATTATTTTTATTATTATTATTATTATTTTATATGGTTTATGTATTTTAAGGTTTTAATATATTTTTTGTTTTGTTTTTTTAAATGTTTAGTTCTGATTTTTGAAGTTTAGTGTAAATTTTTAAATTGTTTAAGAATATATCTATTATTAATTTATCAAATTTGATTTAGAAGTTTTAATTTGGTTATATATAGGCTCCAGTTAGCCAGGCAGCAATGTCCCTTGCAATGAAAGGACACTAGATACAACACTTGAAAAGTTACTTTTCGGGTTGCTGAGTATCCAAGATGAGGACGATAAATCAAAGTTTTTTTTTGGTGAAGATGAGGAAGAATTCCAAGAAATTCATAGCCTAGTCACTGAATTTCATAGCATGCCTCCTGCTTTATCTGAGAAATATTTGGCTATGATGGCTTTTCCCACTAGACAAGAGAATACCCAAACCACTTCCGGAATCAGTGAGGAAAGTGGGTCTTCCTCTTTTCCAGGTCCTCCTCCTCCTACTTTTGATACCCATATGCAAGATGCCTCCTCTACACCTTCTCACAAATTCCATTTTGGAATAAATGGAATGAACAATCTTATGTCACAAATGCCTGAACAGTCAGTTTTGAATATTCAATGTCAGTTAAGGGCAGAAGTTAATTCGGCCATACATCTTGGTCAGTGGGTTTTGTATAAAAAGACCCAAGATACTAATATCTCTGGACAACAATTAAGTTTACAGTTAATTGTTGGATTGTCTGGCCTAGCCCATGAATGGTGGCGATGGCTACCTCAAGAAGCAAAAGATGAAATTCTGAATGCTGATGATGCAGACCAGCAGATACTGCAAGCCTTGGGAAAAGAATTCTATTGTCCTGATGATAAAGAAGACTACGAGCATTTAGCTTCTTTATTTATGTCTGCCAGAATATGTGACTTAAGTTAAAGTGAGAAATACTTCTGCTATATGCAGAATCTCCTTATATCGTCTGGTAAATCAGGTGAACCAGCATATTTGAAGCACTATCTCCGGAGTTTCCCTGGTCATGTTCCAGATGCCGTGGAACAATTTCTGAAAGATAAGAAAATAACTCTTCGAGGACTTTCATTAGCCCAGCTCCATGCTTTTATCATGGAAACCTGGCAAGAACATTGCCTTGAAAAAAGATTCAGTCGAGATTTTAAAAGGCACCAATCCATGTATTCCCTTAGATTTTGTAAAGATGTGGCAAAGATGCCAGATTGGGGATGTGGTGCTTACAATCGAGGGCATTTTGGCAAAGAATCCTGCCACTGTAAACCAAAAAAGAAAGGATTCCATACAAGCGCCCCTAGATTTAATCCTGCCAAATCTTATAAGCACAAGAATCATAAGCCTTATCATAAGAAATCTCGCCGCCCTTTTTATCAGAAAGCTTTTGTCCGTAAAAGGTTTGAACGAGAAGACAAAGAAAACTGTTTCATTTGCGGTAAGAAAGGGCATTGGGCAAGTAAATGTCCACAAAAGAAATCCAAGCCTAAGCTTGCAGCATTTTTCGCCCAACTAGATCCAGCCTGGTGGGATCTATGCTCCTGTAGATCCGACCAATATCCTTCGGGTGAAATTATATTTCTCCTTGAGGAGAATTCTTCTTATTCAGATTCTTCCATCCAATTAAATAAATTTTCTCCCTCCAGTTCAGATTCTTCCTCCTTCGACTCTGATTGTGCTTCAGAAGAAAATTTAGGGGGGTGTGAAGGACCTCCAGATTTTGATTTTTCTTGTTTTATGTTTTCAGCTTCAGCTAAACCGTCTCCTCAATAGCAATTAGCTTCAATTGATCGACAGCTCTCAGAAATTCTTGTTTTTGAATATATTCTCAGAGGAGAATTAAGAGAAGAAAAGCAAAGATTGTTGTCATTACTAAAAGAAAGAAAAAATCAATCAAAAGAGAATAACCCTATATTCTACAATCCTGCAGATTTATACAAACACTATCCGGCAGAGCATAAGGATAGACAGCAGTTTAGACAAGACAAAGAAAATCTGCTCAGATTACAAATCAAGGAAAAGCAGAGTTCCCTTCGAAAGCTTGTAAGGGAAATCGAAGACTTAAAAGGACTACTTGAGGGAACAATCCGGGAAAAAGATCAGTCTTCTGATGATGAAATGAGCAGGCAGTATGAAGAAGATTTAAAGAGCCTAGAGCATAATGAGGATTCCCATAATAGTCTCACAATGTTTGCAGAACCATCCTTGGGACTTTTCACAGGTCCTAAAATGAATATTCAAGTTTTGTTTTGTCCTCCAGATTTCAAATCTTATAATATGGATTGCATGAGGGTGAAAAAATGAAGATGGGTGTCTATTTTGGGGGGTCTAGTGAGAAAATAATTCTAGTTTTTTCATGTTTTTCAACTTCGGGCGAACAAAAGTGATATTTTTGTTTAAAATTTCTCTTTGCCGTAAAAAGAAAACTTTTGTAGAATTATGTTAGCTTTCTAGTCATAATTTTTTCAATTTTTTTTATTAATATTTGATATGTCGATTTCGCAAATGTCTGACAGTGTGTTCTTATAAAATGAAAAGACTACAAAAGAGTTATGATTTGTTGCACCACTAAAATCGTTGTTAGACTTGTGTTTTGCAAAAACAGAAAATGTTCCGACAATCTACACATAATGTACTAGTGACTGACTATAAGTTTGCATCCAATGGATCTATATACTAATTATTATATTTTTTTAAAGTCGATCAATGGGGAAACTCAGTCGATTTTCAACAACTTTTTTGTTGCACCACTTTTCTCTCAATCCATTATAAAAGCAAAAAATCTACGAATACCCTTTTGAAGTAGACACGCTAATGAAGAGTCCCACATTTTTTTTGATTTTTTTGGTATTGTATTTTTAAAGTTATGGATTTTTCTTTTCTCCGTTTTTTTTAAGAGTTGAATCACAACTCGACACATGTTACGAAAATAAAACTTAAAAAATATCAGTTCTTATCTATATACAACAAAATTTATACCCTCGTAAAGTAGATTCAATAATGAATCTACTGGTATGAAGTCCGACATTCGTTTTGTTGTGTAAGAGGTAGTTATTCCCTTCCGAAAATGGAGAAACCTGAAAATTCTGCAGAGATCTTAATCTTCCATGTTTCAGAGGTTATTCGGCCGAAATAATTATTCAGCCGAATAATTGTTCGGCCGAATAATTATTCGGCCGAACAACTTTTTTTCGTAACGGCGCCGTGAATTATGGCGAAGGTTATTCGGCCGAATAATGAAACGGAAAAAAATCACGTCGGCCGAAAAAAAAAAAAAAAAAAAAAAAAAAAAAAAAAAGAAAGAAAGAAAGAATTCATTATTTTCGCATGTTATAACTTCGCATTTTTTTGTCAAACTAATTTTGAAAGGAGGAGATATTTTTTGCAAAAGGAGGTTTTTACAAGGTATGTTTCTTCTTCTTTTTTACAAAAGGCACATTGAAGGAGTTTTTTTTTCAAAGGCATAGTTGCAAAGAGTTTTTCCAAAATATTTATTTTCTTATTGCATATTTGCAAAGAAAACATTTTTTACAAAAGGAGATTTTTACAAGGTATGTTTCTTCTTCTTTTTTCCAAAAGACACATTGAAGGTGATTTTTTTCTAAGGCATAATTGCAAGGAGTTTTTCCAAAATATTTCTTTTCTTATTGCATATTTGCAAAGAAGACATTTTTTGCAAAAATAGATTTTTACAAAGTATGTTTCTTCTTCTTTTTTCCAAAAGACACATTGAAAGTTTTTTTTTTTTAGAGCATATTTGCAAGGAGTTTTTCAAAATATTTTTTTTCTTAGACATGTTTGCAAGGAGGTTCTTTGCAAGGAGGTTCTTTGCAATGGAGGTTTTTTGCACTTCTTATTTAATTGAAAGAGGTTTTTTCAAATAATTGTTTTGCTAAGATATTTTGCAAATGGATTTTTTCCAAAGTAGTTTTGCACTTCTTATTTATTTGAAAGGAGTTTTTTCAAATAGTTATGTTGCTAAGGTATTTTGCAAAGGATTTTTTGCAAGGTAGTTTTATACTTCTTATTTCTTTGAAATGGGTTTTTTCAAAGAATTATTTCTTTACAATGGTTTTTTCCCAGATATGTTTACAAATAAGTTTTTATTCAAAGTGCTTTTTTCTAGTGGCTTTTTTCGTAGATATTTTTTCAAAGAGGTTTTTTTGCAATGATTTTTACAACAAAGATTTATTTATAAGGTGTTTTTATTATTTTTCAATGGGTAGGTAATTTATTGTCGAGGAGTTTCTTATTTCTTTTCAAGAAGGTTTTTTTCAAAGAAGATTTTTGTTCAAAGAGATTTTTGTTAAACAACCATGGGAAATAAGAGAAAAAGTCAAAGAAAAGCTGATCGTAAACGTGATTTCAGTTTTTGTTGGAATTAGTACATCCTCGTGCCATTTGGAGGAGTGATCTCTTGCCACTAGTTCTCCATTTGAGTTGAGAAATCTTTGTGGGTTAGCCAGAACTTCTCAAATTAGAAGGGTCGGGCCATCCTGGTACCAATGTTACTCCAAATTAGGGTAATAGGCCAATGGTCAGATCCTGCAGAGGCAATAGGGAGAGAGGTCAAAGTCCCTCCTAATAGCATAATTCTTTCCGTTATAAGAAATATGTCAAACCGAGCAGCGACAAGATGGCCCCCTCCTCTTCTATTATTCCAAGTATACCCATCACTCCCCAATCCGATGTCAACCAAGTTACTTGAATCAATAAATTCATCAAAAAGGGTATTTTCAGGGGTGAGGATTCTTATTCCTCCTTTTTTCAGACAAGGACCTAATCAGATTAAAATCCCCTCCTATGATCCAATGAGAACCTTCAAAAGTCCTCCTCGGGTTAAGCAGGCTTGTGATGAAGTTGCATTTCTATGGATAGCTTCTAGGACCATACACATTAGTGACAATTCCTCTTGCATTGGTACCTATTATGTGGAATTCTGCAGAGAGGCTGAAGGTCGTGGAGAGAAAATTGGTATGCGAAACCACTCTGGGATCCCATAGGATAGCCAGTCCTCCAGCATGTCCTACAACATTAAGCGACATACTCATACACTACTTCCAAATTCTTTTGGAGTTAGTTTCTAACTGAGTTCCAGAACACTTTGTTTCTTGTAAGAAGACAACAGAGGGTTTCTCCTTCATGATCTTGTTTTTCAAAGTTTTGTTTTTTTAGGAACGTTGGTCCCTCGAATATTCCACGATAGAATTTTCATGAGGCAAGATATCTTACCGAAAGAAGAGCTTCCTGAATGGTAGGGTATTGGCCCGGGTCCACCAAGCGTGCCCCTACCTCCCTAATCCTATCTTTGTTCGTCCTCTTGCCACGCTTAGCACCTCCTTCTTTATTTTTTATTTTATTCTCTTTGAGTTTTAAAGGTCCTATCCCCAAGCTCGGAGTCAGTTTGGTTTTGAGGATTGCTTCTTTTAAGAGTTGCAGTTGAGTATCAGATATCGAGTGAACCTCCTTATTTTTGCATGCCTTTTTGAGACTATCGAGATCAAAGTATCCCAGTTCCATTATCCAGTTCCTCGTCCATTTTAGCCTCAGCCAGAGGGGTGCCCTAATCCGAGGTGTTCAGACTAGAAATCCCTGTTTCCATAGCTAGAGGTTCTCCAACTTGGGGTTCAGTTACCTGCACAACCAAGGGGGTTGGCATTTCCATGGAGGTGGATTCCAGGGCCGCAAAAATATTAGATGTGTTAGCCTTTTTTCCAGGGTCTAGGCCATTGAGCTTCCTTTCCGATCTTTTCCGATTGGGTACTCTAATAAAACCTATAGAGTCTCGGTTCTCCTTAGGTTTATCCATAGGGAGCTTAGCTTGGAGGGTCAGAGGGAAGTCTCGAACCAGATGGTCATGAGTGTGACAATGTCGGCATCGGAAGGGGATGTGCTCGCAATCCAGGGTTTGAAACCACTCTGAGTCTTCCCAATTTAGGTTGATCCCTTTAGGGAGGTCTTTAGAAATGTTCATATAAACATAGAGTCGAGCATAAGACACATACATGCCTTGTTTAGTAAGGTTTGAGATCTTCACGAAATGACCTAGAGCTCCTCCAATAGCCTTCAAAATTTCAGGGTCCCAATATTCAGTCGGTAGTGAGTAGAGTCTAATCCATATCGGAGCTATAGATAGGTCCTCCTTGTCGGGATTAAAGTGGTCCTTCCATATTCGTAAGTATAACCCTGTTGAGTAATAGAAATAAGGGCATCCCTCAAAGATACGATCCTTGTCTTCCACACTTAAGAATACCACTGTAAAGAATCCTTTCGAGCCTAATAAGAGGTCGAAGTGGCCTTTTGGTTTCCATGTGGAGTTAATCCACCAGGTAAGCGCTTTCTCCGAAGGCCAAATACCAATGAATTTGCCAATCAGGGCATGACCCATCATGTATTGGATTCTTTCTTTGATCCGAGCTAGGTTAACCGGAATAGCAGGAATACACAGAGATTTTGGAATACAGGACCCTTTCCCATGAGTTCCTTGTTCCGCTATAGGGTTTGCCTTCGGATTAGAACATCCCTCTCCTACGATTCCCCCCTCCCGAACCTACAAAAGAGAAGCTACTTGCTGCTGCGTGATTTCTTTCGTTGGAGGAGGGGTTGGGCCCCTCGCTTGTGAACTAACAATCCTATGAGAACTCAGAATAAGCCCCGGTGTGTAACCCTGGTCCTGCAATGATCTACAAATTGACCATTAATACTTTTCACTTATTGGAGTGCATCAAATCCTAATCCTCACTGATTCCATATCTAAATCATTATTAAACTTGTTTCATTCTAGACCCAAGATTAACTAAAAGAAAAAATTACAATGCAATAACTCAAATTGTAAACTCTCTAACCAATTTAAAAACAAATATTAAAAAACTAAAAACTAAACCATATAGACAACAAATAATAAATTAAAGATAAATTAATCCTAATATAGTTTATTATTTTTTTTATAAAAAAACAAAATTTTAAAAATTAAAATATGTAACCAAAACAAAACTATATAAAAAACAAATAAAAAAACTAATATTTAAAATACTATATAAAAACAAAACAATTAATAAAAAAACTTTATAAAAAAAAATAAAAATAAAAACACAATAGAAATCTTTATGAAAATAAATTAAAAATAAAAATAAAAAACATACAAAAAAACTTGATGAAAATACATATACATGAGGGTTTTAAGGGAGATTGGGGAGCTTTGAAGGGAGGCGTGATTCTAAGAATCGTGTCACCCCTGAAACGCCGCTCGAAGTGGTGTACATATACGAGAGGGTTTTAAGGGAGATTAGGGGGCTTTGAATCACGCCACCGCTTAAGCCTTGCTCCAAGTAATGGCATCGCCACTTGGAGTGGTGCTTAAGGGGTGTCACATCTCCCATAATCGCACCCCCTTCGAAGCCCCCATTCTCCTTTAAAACCCTCCCATATATGTACTTCATTGAAGTTTTGATTATGCTTTTTTTAATTATTATTTTGTTATGTTATGTTTTATTATTATTTGTGTTTTGGTTATGTTATTTTTTAATTATTTTTTGTTATGTTATGTTTTATTATTATTTGTTATGTTTTTAATTATTATTATTTGCTATGTTTTTTTTTATTTGTTTTGTTTGTTTGTTTTTTGTTAATTGATTTTTGTTATTATTATTTTTATTATTATTATTATTATTTTATATGGTTTATGTATTTTAAGGTTTTAATATATTTTTTGTTTTGTTTTTTTAAATGTTTAGTTCTGATTTTTGAAGTTTAGTGTAAATTTTTAAATTGTTTAAGAATATATCTATTATTAATTTATCAAATTTGATTTAGAAGTTTTAATTTGGTTATATATAGGCTCCAGTTAGCCAGGCAGCAATGTCCCTTGCAATGAAAGGACACTAGATACAACACTTGAAAAGTTACTTTTCGGGTTGCTGAGTATCCAAGATGAGGACGATAAATCAAAGTTTTTTTTTGGTGAAGATGAGGAAGAATTCCAAGAAATTCATAGCCTAGTCACTGAATTTCATAGCATGCCTCCTGCTTTATCTGAGAAATATTTGGCTATGATGGCTTTTCCCACTAGACAAGAGAATACCCAAACCACTTCCGGAATCAGTGAGGAAAGTGGGTCTTCCTCTTTTCCAGGTCCTCCTCCTCCTACTTTTGATACCCATATGCAAGATGCCTCCTCTACACCTTCTCACAAATTCCATTTTGGAATAAATGGAATGAACAATCTTATGTCACAAATGCCTGAACAGTCAGTTTTGAATATTCAATGTCAGTTAAGGGCAGAAGTTAATTCGGCCATACATCTTGGTCAGTGGGTTTTGTATAAAAAGACCCAAGATACTAATATCTCTGGACAACAATTAAGTTTACAGTTAATTGTTGGATTGTCTGGCCTAGCCCATGAATGGTGGCGATGGCTACCTCAAGAAGCAAAAGATGAAATTCTGAATGCTGATGATGCAGACCAGCAGATACTGCAAGCCTTGGGAAAAGAATTCTATTGTCCTGATGATAAAGAAGACTACGAGCATTTAGCTTCTTTATTTATGTCTGCCAGAATATGTGACTTAAGTTAAAGTGAGAAATACTTCTGCTATATGCAGAATCTCCTTATATCGTCTGGTAAATCAGGTGAACCAGCATATTTGAAGCACTATCTCCGGAGTTTCCCTGGTCATGTTCCAGATGCCGTGGAACAATTTCTGAAAGATAAGAAAATAACTCTTCGAGGACTTTCATTAGCCCAGCTCCATGCTTTTATCATGGAAACCTGGCAAGAACATTGCCTTGAAAAAAGATTCAGTCGAGATTTTAAAAGGCACCAATCCATGTATTCCCTTAGATTTTGTAAAGATGTGGCAAAGATGCCAGATTGGGGATGTGGTGCTTACAATCGAGGGCATTTTGGCAAAGAATCCTGCCACTGTAAACCAAAAAAGAAAGGATTCCATACAAGCGCCCCTAGATTTAATCCTGCCAAATCTTATAAGCACAAGAATCATAAGCCTTATCATAAGAAATCTCGCCGCCCTTTTTATCAGAAAGCTTTTGTCCGTAAAAGGTTTGAACGAGAAGACAAAGAAAACTGTTTCATTTGCGGTAAGAAAGGGCATTGGGCAAGTAAATGTCCACAAAAGAAATCCAAGCCTAAGCTTGCAGCATTTTTCGCCCAACTAGATCCAGCCTGGTGGGATCTATGCTCCTGTAGATCCGACCAATATCCTTCGGGTGAAATTATATTTCTCCTTGAGGAGAATTCTTCTTATTCAGATTCTTCCATCCAATTAAATAAATTTTCTCCCTCCAGTTCAGATTCTTCCTCCTTCGACTCTGATTGTGCTTCAGAAGAAAATTTAGGGGGGTGTGAAGGACCTCCAGATTTTGATTTTTCTTGTTTTATGTTTTCAGCTTCAGCTAAACCGTCTCCTCAATAGCAATTAGCTTCAATTGATCGACAGCTCTCAGAAATTCTTGTTTTTGAATATATTCTCAGAGGAGAATTAAGAGAAGAAAAGCAAAGATTGTTGTCATTACTAAAAGAAAGAAAAAATCAATCAAAAGAGAATAACCCTATATTCTACAATCCTGCAGATTTATACAAACACTATCCGGCAGAGCATAAGGATAGACAGCAGTTTAGACAAGACAAAGAAAATCTGCTCAGATTACAAATCAAGGAAAAGCAGAGTTCCCTTCGAAAGCTTGTAAGGGAAATCGAAGACTTAAAAGGACTACTTGAGGGAACAATCCGGGAAAAAGATCAGTCTTCTGATGATGAAATGAGCAGGCAGTATGAAGAAGATTTAAAGAGCCTAGAGCATAATGAGGATTCCCATAATAGTCTCACAATGTTTGCAGAACCATCCTTGGGACTTTTCACAGGTCCTAAAATGAATATTCAAGTTTTGTTTTGTCCTCCAGATTTCAAATCTTATAATATGGATTGCATGAGGGTGAAAAAATGAAGATGGGTGTCTATTTTGGGGGGTCTAGTGAGAAAATAATTCTAGTTTTTTCATGTTTTTCAACTTCGGGCGAACAAAAGTGATATTTTTGTTTAAAATTTCTCTTTGCCGTAAAAAGAAAACTTTTGTAGAATTATGTTAGCTTTCTAGTCATAATTTTTTCAATTTTTTTTATTAATATTTGATATGTCGATTTCGCAAATGTCTGACAGTGTGTTCTTATAAAATGAAAAGACTACAAAAGAGTTATGATTTGTTGCACCACTAAAATCGTTGTTAGACTTGTGTTTTGCAAAAACAGAAAATGTTCCGACAATCTACACATAATGTACTAGTGACTGACTATAAGTTTGCATCCAATGGATCTATATACTAATTATTATATTTTTTTAAAGTCGATCAATGGGGAAACTCAGTCGATTTTCAACAACTTTTTTGTTGCACCACTTTTCTCTCAATCCATTATAAAAGCAAAAAATCTACGAATACCCTTTTGAAGTAGACACGCTAATGAAGAGTCCCACATTTTTTTTGATTTTTTTGGTATTGTATTTTTAAAGTTATGGATTTTTCTTTTCTCCGTTTTTTTTAAGAGTTGAATCACAACTCGACACATGTTACGAAAATAAAACTTAAAAAATATCAGTTCTTATCTATATACAACAAAATTTATACCCTCGTAAAGTAGATTCAATAATGAATCTACTGGTATGAAGTCCGACATTCGTTTTGTTGTGTAAGAGGTAGTTATTCCCTTCCGAAAATGGAGAAACCTGAAAATTCTGCAGAGATCTTAATCTTCCATGTTTCAGAGGTTATTCGGCCGAAATAATTATTCAGCCGAATAATTGTTCGGCCGAATAATTATTCGGCCGAACAACTTTTTTTCGTAACGGCGCCGTGAATTATGGCGAAGGTTATTCGGCCGAATAATGAAACGGAAAAAAATCACGTCGGCCGAAAAAAAAAAAAAAAAAAAAAAAAAAAAAAAAAAAGAAAGAAAGAAAGAATTCATTATTTTCGCATGTTATAACTTCGCATTTTTTTGTCAAACTAATTTTGAAAGGAGGAGATATTTTTTGCAAAAGGAGGTTTTTACAAGGTATGTTTCTTCTTCTTTTTTACAAAAGGCACATTGAAGGAGTTTTTTTTTCAAAGGCATAGTTGCAAAGAGTTTTTCCAAAATATTTATTTTCTTATTGCATATTTGCAAAGAAAACATTTTTTACAAAAGGAGATTTTTACAAGGTATGTTTCTTCTTCTTTTTTCCAAAAGACACATTGAAGGTGATTTTTTTCTAAGGCATAATTGCAAGGAGTTTTTCCAAAATATTTCTTTTCTTATTGCATATTTGCAAAGAAGACATTTTTTGCAAAAATAGATTTTTACAAAGTATGTTTCTTCTTCTTTTTTCCAAAAGACACATTGAAAGTTTTTTTTTTTTAGAGCATATTTGCAAGGAGTTTTTCAAAATATTTTTTTTCTTAGACATGTTTGCAAGGAGGTTCTTTGCAAGGAGGTTCTTTGCAATGGAGGTTTTTTGCACTTCTTATTTAATTGAAAGAGGTTTTTTCAAATAATTGTTTTGCTAAGATATTTTGCAAATGGATTTTTTCCAAAGTAGTTTTGCACTTCTTATTTATTTGAAAGGAGTTTTTTCAAATAGTTATGTTGCTAAGGTATTTTGCAAAGGATTTTTTGCAAGGTAGTTTTATACTTCTTATTTCTTTGAAATGGGTTTTTTCAAAGAATTATTTCTTTACAATGGTTTTTTCCCAGATATGTTTACAAATAAGTTTTTATTCAAAGTGCTTTTTTCTAGTGGCTTTTTTCGTAGATATTTTTTCAAAGAGGTTTTTTTGCAATGATTTTTACAACAAAGATTTATTTATAAGGTGTTTTTATTATTTTTCAATGGGTAGGTAATTTATTGTCGAGGAGTTTCTTATTTCTTTTCAAGAAGGTTTTTTTCAAAGAAGATTTTTGTTCAAAGAGATTTTTGTTAAACAACCATGGGAAATAAGAGAAAAAGTCAAAGAAAAGCTGATCGTAAACGTGATTTCAGTTTTTGTTGGAATTAGTACATCCTCGTGCCATTTGGAGGAGTGATCTCTTGCCACTAGTTCTCCATTTGAGTTGAGAAATCTTTGTGGGTTAGCCAGAACTTCTCAAATTAGAAGGGTCGGGCCATCCTGGTACCAATGTTACTCCAAATTAGGGTAATAGGCCAATGGTCAGATCCTGCAGAGGCAATAGGGAGAGAGGTCAAAGTCCCTCCTAATAGCATAATTCTTTCCGTTATAAGAAATATGTCAAACCGAGCAGCGACAAGATGGCCCCCTCCTCTTCTATTATTCCAAGTATACCCATCACTCCCCAATCCGATGTCAACCAAGTTACTTGAATCAATAAATTCATCAAAAAGGGTATTTTCAGGGGTGAGGATTCTTATTCCTCCTTTTTTCAGACAAGGACCTAATCAGATTAAAATCCCCTCCTATGATCCAATGAGAACCTTCAAAAGTCCTCCTCGGGTTAAGCAGGCTTGTGATGAAGTTGCATTTCTATGGATAGCTTCTAGGACCATACACATTAGTGACAATTCCTCTTGCATTGGTACCTATTATGTGGAATTCTGCAGAGAGGCTGAAGGTCGTGGAGAGAAAATTGGTATGCGAAACCACTCTGGGATCCCATAGGATAGCCAGTCCTCCAGCATGTCCTACAACATTAAGCGACATACTCATACACTACTTCCAAATTCTTTTGGAGTTAGTTTCTAACTGAGTTCCAGAACACTTTGTTTCTTGTAAGAAGACAACAGAGGGTTTCTCCTTCATGATCTTGTTTTTCAAAGTTTTGTTTTTTTAGGAACGTTGGTCCCTCGAATATTCCACGATAGAATTTTCATGAGGCAAGATATCTTACCGAAAGAAGAGCTTCCTGAATGGTAGGGTATTGGCCCGGGTCCACCAAGCGTGCCCCTACCTCCCTAATCCTATCTTTGTTCGTCCTCTTGCCACGCTTAGCACCTCCTTCTTTATTTTTTATTTTATTCTCTTTGAGTTTTAAAGGTCCTATCCCCAAGCTCGGAGTCAGTTTGGTTTTGAGGATTGCTTCTTTTAAGAGTTGCAGTTGAGTATCAGATATCGAGTGAACCTCCTTATTTTTGCATGCCTTTTTGAGACTATCGAGATCAAAGTATCCCAGTTCCATTATCCAGTTCCTCGTCCATTTTAGCCTCAGCCAGAGGGGTGCCCTAATCCGAGGTGTTCAGACTAGAAATCCCTGTTTCCATAGCTAGAGGTTCTCCAACTTGGGGTTCAGTTACCTGCACAACCAAGGGGGTTGGCATTTCCATGGAGGTGGATTCCAGGGCCGCAAAAATATTAGATGTGTTAGCCTTTTTTCCAGGGTCTAGGCCATTGAGCTTCCTTTCCGATCTTTTCCGATTGGGTACTCTAATAAAACCTATAGAGTCTCGGTTCTCCTTAGGTTTATCCATAGGGAGCTTAGCTTGGAGGGTCAGAGGGAAGTCTCGAACCAGATGGTCATGAGTGTGACAATGTCGGCATCGGAAGGGGATGTGCTCGCAATCCAGGGTTTGAAACCACTCTGAGTCTTCCCAATTTAGGTTGATCCCTTTAGGGAGGTCTTTAGAAATGTTCATATAAACATAGAGTCGAGCATAAGACACATACATGCCTTGTTTAGTAAGGTTTGAGATCTTCACGAAATGACCTAGAGCTCCTCCAATAGCCTTCAAAATTTCAGGGTCCCAATATTCAGTCGGTAGTGAGTAGAGTCTAATCCATATCGGAGCTATAGATAGGTCCTCCTTGTCGGGATTAAAGTGGTCCTTCCATATTCGTAAGTATAACCCTGTTGAGTAATAGAAATAAGGGCATCCCTCAAAGATACGATCCTTGTCTTCCACACTTAAGAATACCACTGTAAAGAATCCTTTCGAGCCTAATAAGAGGTCGAAGTGGCCTTTTGGTTTCCATGTGGAGTTAATCCACCAGGTAAGCGCTTTCTCCGAAGGCCAAATACCAATGAATTTGCCAATCAGGGCATGACCCATCATGTATTGGATTCTTTCTTTGATCCGAGCTAGGTTAACCGGAATAGCAGGAATACACAGAGATTTTGGAATACAGGACCCTTTCCCATGAGTTCCTTGTTCCGCTATAGGGTTTGCCTTCGGATTAGAACATCCCTCTCCTACGATTCCCCCCTCCCGAACCTACAAAAGAGAAGCTACTTGCTGCTGCGTGATTTCTTTCGTTGGAGGAGGGGTTGGGCCCCTCGCTTGTGAACTAACAATCCTATGAGAACTCAGAATAAGCCCCGGTGTGTAACCCTGGTCCTGCAATGATCTACAAATTGACCATTAATACTTTTCACTTATTGGAGTGCATCAAATCCTAATCCTCACTGATTCCATATCTAAATCATTATTAAACTTGTTTCATTCTAGACCCAAGATTAACTAAAAGAAAAAATTACAATGCAATAACTCAAATTGTAAACTCTCTAACCAATTTAAAAACAAATATTAAAAAACTAAAAACTAAACCATATAGACAACAAATAATAAATTAAAGATAAATTAATCCTAATATAGTTTATTATTTTTTTTATAAAAAAACAAAATTTTAAAAATTAAAATATGTAACCAAAACAAAACTATATAAAAAACAAATAAAAAAACTAATATTTAAAATACTATATAAAAACAAAACAATTAATAAAAAAACTTTATAAAAAAAAATAAAAATAAAAACACAATAGAAATCTTTATGAAAATAAATTAAAAATAAAAATAAAAAACATACAAAAAAACTTGATGAAAATACATATACATGAGGGTTTTAAGGGAGATTGGGGAGCTTTGAAGGGAGGCGTGATTCTAAGAATCGTGTCACCCCTGAAACGCCGCTCGAAGTGGTGTACATATACGAGAGGGTTTTAAGGGAGATTAGGGGGCTTTGAATCACGCCACCGCTTAAGCCTTGCTCCAAGTAATGGCATCGCCACTTGGAGTGGTGCTTAAGGGGTGTCACATCTCCCATAATCGCACCCCCTTCGAAGCCCCCATTCTCCTTTAAAACCCTCCCATATATGTACTTCATTGAAGTTTTGATTATGCTTTTTTTAATTATTATTTTGTTATGTTATGTTTTATTATTATTTGTGTTTTGGTTATGTTATTTTTTAATTATTTTTTGTTATGTTATGTTTTATTATTATTTGTTATGTTTTTAATTATTATTATTTGCTATGTTTTTTTTTATTTGTTTTGTTTGTTTGTTTTTTGTTAATTGATTTTTGTTATTATTATTTTTATTATTATTATTATTATTTTATATGGTTTATGTATTTTAAGGTTTTAATATATTTTTTGTTTTGTTTTTTTAAATGTTTAGTTCTGATTTTTGAAGTTTAGTGTAAATTTTTAAATTGTTTAAGAATATATCTATTATTAATTTATCAAATTTGATTTAGAAGTTTTAATTTGGTTATATATAGGCTCCAGTTAGCCAGGCAGCAATGTCCCTTGCAATGAAAGGACACTAGATACAACACTTGAAAAGTTACTTTTCGGGTTGCTGAGTATCCAAGATGAGGACGATAAATCAAAGTTTTTTTTTGGTGAAGATGAGGAAGAATTCCAAGAAATTCATAGCCTAGTCACTGAATTTCATAGCATGCCTCCTGCTTTATCTGAGAAATATTTGGCTATGATGGCTTTTCCCACTAGACAAGAGAATACCCAAACCACTTCCGGAATCAGTGAGGAAAGTGGGTCTTCCTCTTTTCCAGGTCCTCCTCCTCCTACTTTTGATACCCATATGCAAGATGCCTCCTCTACACCTTCTCACAAATTCCATTTTGGAATAAATGGAATGAACAATCTTATGTCACAAATGCCTGAACAGTCAGTTTTGAATATTCAATGTCAGTTAAGGGCAGAAGTTAATTCGGCCATACATCTTGGTCAGTGGGTTTTGTATAAAAAGACCCAAGATACTAATATCTCTGGACAACAATTAAGTTTACAGTTAATTGTTGGATTGTCTGGCCTAGCCCATGAATGGTGGCGATGGCTACCTCAAGAAGCAAAAGATGAAATTCTGAATGCTGATGATGCAGACCAGCAGATACTGCAAGCCTTGGGAAAAGAATTCTATTGTCCTGATGATAAAGAAGACTACGAGCATTTAGCTTCTTTATTTATGTCTGCCAGAATATGTGACTTAAGTTAAAGTGAGAAATACTTCTGCTATATGCAGAATCTCCTTATATCGTCTGGTAAATCAGGTGAACCAGCATATTTGAAGCACTATCTCCGGAGTTTCCCTGGTCATGTTCCAGATGCCGTGGAACAATTTCTGAAAGATAAGAAAATAACTCTTCGAGGACTTTCATTAGCCCAGCTCCATGCTTTTATCATGGAAACCTGGCAAGAACATTGCCTTGAAAAAAGATTCAGTCGAGATTTTAAAAGGCACCAATCCATGTATTCCCTTAGATTTTGTAAAGATGTGGCAAAGATGCCAGATTGGGGATGTGGTGCTTACAATCGAGGGCATTTTGGCAAAGAATCCTGCCACTGTAAACCAAAAAAGAAAGGATTCCATACAAGCGCCCCTAGATTTAATCCTGCCAAATCTTATAAGCACAAGAATCATAAGCCTTATCATAAGAAATCTCGCCGCCCTTTTTATCAGAAAGCTTTTGTCCGTAAAAGGTTTGAACGAGAAGACAAAGAAAACTGTTTCATTTGCGGTAAGAAAGGGCATTGGGCAAGTAAATGTCCACAAAAGAAATCCAAGCCTAAGCTTGCAGCATTTTTCGCCCAACTAGATCCAGCCTGGTGGGATCTATGCTCCTGTAGATCCGACCAATATCCTTCGGGTGAAATTATATTTCTCCTTGAGGAGAATTCTTCTTATTCAGATTCTTCCATCCAATTAAATAAATTTTCTCCCTCCAGTTCAGATTCTTCCTCCTTCGACTCTGATTGTGCTTCAGAAGAAAATTTAGGGGGGTGTGAAGGACCTCCAGATTTTGATTTTTCTTGTTTTATGTTTTCAGCTTCAGCTAAACCGTCTCCTCAATAGCAATTAGCTTCAATTGATCGACAGCTCTCAGAAATTCTTGTTTTTGAATATATTCTCAGAGGAGAATTAAGAGAAGAAAAGCAAAGATTGTTGTCATTACTAAAAGAAAGAAAAAATCAATCAAAAGAGAATAACCCTATATTCTACAATCCTGCAGATTTATACAAACACTATCCGGCAGAGCATAAGGATAGACAGCAGTTTAGACAAGACAAAGAAAATCTGCTCAGATTACAAATCAAGGAAAAGCAGAGTTCCCTTCGAAAGCTTGTAAGGGAAATCGAAGACTTAAAAGGACTACTTGAGGGAACAATCCGGGAAAAAGATCAGTCTTCTGATGATGAAATGAGCAGGCAGTATGAAGAAGATTTAAAGAGCCTAGAGCATAATGAGGATTCCCATAATAGTCTCACAATGTTTGCAGAACCATCCTTGGGACTTTTCACAGGTCCTAAAATGAATATTCAAGTTTTGTTTTGTCCTCCAGATTTCAAATCTTATAATATGGATTGCATGAGGGTGAAAAAATGAAGATGGGTGTCTATTTTGGGGGGTCTAGTGAGAAAATAATTCTAGTTTTTTCATGTTTTTCAACTTCGGGCGAACAAAAGTGATATTTTTGTTTAAAATTTCTCTTTGCCGTAAAAAGAAAACTTTTGTAGAATTATGTTAGCTTTCTAGTCATAATTTTTTCAATTTTTTTTATTAATATTTGATATGTCGATTTCGCAAATGTCTGACAGTGTGTTCTTATAAAATGAAAAGACTACAAAAGAGTTATGATTTGTTGCACCACTAAAATCGTTGTTAGACTTGTGTTTTGCAAAAACAGAAAATGTTCCGACAATCTACACATAATGTACTAGTGACTGACTATAAGTTTGCATCCAATGGATCTATATACTAATTATTATATTTTTTTAAAGTCGATCAATGGGGAAACTCAGTCGATTTTCAACAACTTTTTTGTTGCACCACTTTTCTCTCAATCCATTATAAAAGCAAAAAATCTACGAATACCCTTTTGAAGTAGACACGCTAATGAAGAGTCCCACATTTTTTTTGATTTTTTTGGTATTGTATTTTTAAAGTTATGGATTTTTCTTTTCTCCGTTTTTTTTAAGAGTTGAATCACAACTCGACACATGTTACGAAAATAAAACTTAAAAAATATCAGTTCTTATCTATATACAACAAAATTTATACCCTCGTAAAGTAGATTCAATAATGAATCTACTGGTATGAAGTCCGACATTCGTTTTGTTGTGTAAGAGGTAGTTATTCCCTTCCGAAAATGGAGAAACCTGAAAATTCTGCAGAGATCTTAATCTTCCATGTTTCAGAGGTTATTCGGCCGAAATAATTATTCAGCCGAATAATTGTTCGGCCGAATAATTATTCGGCCGAACAACTTTTTTTCGTAACGGCGCCGTGAATTATGGCGAAGGTTATTCGGCCGAATAATGAAACGGAAAAAAATCACGTCGGCCGAAAAAAAAAAAAAAAAAAAAAAAAAAAAAAAGAAAGAAAGAAAGAATTCATTATTTTCGCATGTTATAACTTCGCATTTTTTTGTCAAACTAATTTTGAAAGGAGGAGATATTTTTTGCAAAAGGAGGTTTTTACAAGGTATGTTTCTTCTTCTTTTTTACAAAAGGCACATTGAAGGAGTTTTTTTTTCAAAGGCATAGTTGCAAAGAGTTTTTCCAAAATATTTATTTTCTTATTGCATATTTGCAAAGAAAACATTTTTTACAAAAGGAGATTTTTACAAGGTATGTTTCTTCTTCTTTTTTCCAAAAGACACATTGAAGGTGATTTTTTTCTAAGGCATAATTGCAAGGAGTTTTTCCAAAATATTTCTTTTCTTATTGCATATTTGCAAAGAAGACATTTTTTGCAAAAATAGATTTTTACAAAGTATGTTTCTTCTTCTTTTTTCCAAAAGACACATTGAAAGTTTTTTTTTTTTAGAGCATATTTGCAAGGAGTTTTTCAAAATATTTTTTTTCTTAGACATGTTTGCAAGGAGGTTCTTTGCAAGGAGGTTCTTTGCAATGGAGGTTTTTTGCACTTCTTATTTAATTGAAAGAGGTTTTTTCAAATAATTGTTTTGCTAAGATATTTTGCAAATGGATTTTTTCCAAAGTAGTTTTGCACTTCTTATTTATTTGAAAGGAGTTTTTTCAAATAGTTATGTTGCTAAGGTATTTTGCAAAGGATTTTTTGCAAGGTAGTTTTATACTTCTTATTTCTTTGAAATGGGTTTTTTCAAAGAATTATTTCTTTACAATGGTTTTTTCCCAGATATGTTTACAAATAAGTTTTTATTCAAAGTGCTTTTTTCTAGTGGCTTTTTTCGTAGATATTTTTTCAAAGAGGTTTTTTTGCAATGATTTTTACAACAAAGATTTATTTATAAGGTGTTTTTATTATTTTTCAATGGGTAGGTAATTTATTGTCGAGGAGTTTCTTATTTCTTTTCAAGAAGGTTTTTTTCAAAGAAGATTTTTGTTCAAAGAGATTTTTGTTAAACAACCATGGGAAATAAGAGAAAAAGTCAAAGAAAAGCTGATCGTAAACGTGATGATGATGATAATAGAGAGAAACAAAAACTCAAATATATTGCCAAAAAACAAAGGGTTGCCGAAACAGAAGAGAGAACTATTGAAGATATAAATACAGATTTACATGATAATGTTGAAGAGATGAAAATTGAAAATAGAGTACAAGAAGAACAAATTGAAGTTGAAAAAAACATTGTAGAAGATGTAAATAGTGATTTACATGCTAATGTTGATGAAGTCAATATTGAAGATCAAGTTCAAGATCCAGAAATTGGACCTGGTATGTATATATCATATATTTTCCAAATTCATTTTTTTTATAATGAATTTTATTTTTTGATATATATTAAATTAAATTTAACTTGATGTATAGGTACTTTTACTATTGATGATGAAATGTTAGAAGACATTGATTGCGACAAATATGGAGAAAAACTACCAATACATGTTGCACGATATCGTGCTACAAAAATTTATGATGAAGTTCTCAAGGATTACTCAATAGCAGGACAAGCACAAATTTTGAGATGTTTATTAGTGTCCAAGAAGTTAGAAGGTGCTACATCATTATTGGGTATTCACAAAACGACAAAAGAGTCTAAATTGAAACAAAATGTGATGGAAAATATAGGCGATGCAATAAAAAAATTTGGAAAATCCAGGAAGAAAGATATCAGTGCTGCACGTAAAGCAATTCATACAACAATTCTTTCAGCTAGTACTAAACAAAAGCGTTTGACAACAGAACTAACAAAAGCAGTTGGAACATCAAGAAAGACATTATACAAACATAGCAAATTCAGAATGCAAATAGATGAAAATAATGAACTTGCTTGTTGGGCAATTATTTGTAGACAACCTTACAAAGATAGATTAGGAGCAGGTGTTAAAGATATTGTACGAGAATATTGGTTGGAACATGCTCGAGTTTCACCAAATTCAAGAGATGTGATACGCAAAAGAATATCACGAAATGTATATGAAATCCAACCAAAACATATAATGGACATGACACAAGTACAATTGTTCAGTAAATTCAAGGAAGATCATCGTGGAATTAATATATCAATCACTACATTTGTGTAACAAAAACCATGGTATGTTCGACCTATAACTATACGTGATACATGTTGTTGCCGTTATCATGTGCAATTTCAGTTATATTATGACACGTTTCTTGAATTTGGTAAAATGTTTTGGACAAATTCACCACCTCCGCCGACGATACGTGAATTCATATCTCAAATTTTATGTGAGAGAAATCACGATGAAGTATTTTATTCAAAGAAATGTGTCAAGGGAAAACATTGTCATCATTGTGGAAATTTGGTGTTATTCCACAATAAATATCCTATCGATAATGATCAATCGTTGTCAAATGTAAGTGTTGATTGGAGGAGATACGAATACATCAACTATAGTACAAGTTCTAGTGATTCACATTCCAAAAGAATTGATTTGCTAGAAGACAAGATATGCGTCACAGATTTTCTCAAAAAATTTGAAAGCGAAATTTATAAATACACCTAGCATTCACATAGAGCACGATGGCAAGATCTTCAATTCAAACAGTCTCGTGAAATTTTTCCACCCGGAACAATTTTGTCGGTGGTTGATTTTGCTGAAAACTATACATTTGCTGCACAAAAAGAGATACAGAGTGAATACTATCACTCTGACCAAGTTTCGATATTTGTCCATGTTGTATATAGACATTCTCAACAGGATGTTGATGGCATTGAAAGCACATGTGACAATCGAGATGTGATTAAAGAATATCACTTCTATATCAGCGATGATCGTACACACGATACACATTTTGTTCAACATTGTATAGAAAATATTTTCTATGACTCACTGAAAAAACGCGAAGTCAAATTCAATGAGCATTGGATATGGTCTGATGGATGTGCGGGTCAATTTAAATCTTCACGATCATTTTTTTGGTTATGTCGACTTCACAAAGCGCTGAACATTAAACATCGCTGGAATTTCTTTGAAACTGGGCATGGAAAAGGTGAGCATGATGGTGCAGGAGCATGCGTGAAAAGAGCACTTCGAAGATGGCAAATGAACTATTCTACTGCACGATTTCATTCAGCTGCAGAGGTTGTCCAATGGTGTCAATTAAATCTAAGCCATGATTATAATCAACAATCAAAAGATGTGCGCAGGTATGTCCACTATTTTTTTAATTTATATTATTTCTTGAAATTTAAAAAAATGTATGTACTAATATTTAAGTACACGTACACTAACATTAAAAGTTGTTCTTTGAAAATGATTCATCATTTACTGTGTAGATTTTTTTGGCTTGTTAGGATCCAAGATATAAATAGATCAATACCATATGACGCTAGCACCATACATGGGACTAGAGATCTTCACTCTATTCAAACAAAATCATTTCACAACGTGTTTGCATTTGACAGTAGAAAGCAATCATGCTTTTGTCATATTTGCATTGAAAATGTTGAGTCTACAGAAGTTTGTGAAAACATAACAAACAACTACGTAAAATCTTGGAGACACACAGAGATTAATCCAAAAGGAAAAATGCGACTGGCAAGTGTAGAAGAATTAGAATCAGAAGAAATAGCGATATCGTCTGATGGCGTTAGAATTTCAGATCTCGTCAGAGAAGGTAATAAACTTGTTCTTGACTTTTAAGTTAATTGTTCATTCTAGTCCATCGCCATAAGTATAGTCAATTTAATTCATTTAAATACACTAACACCAATTATAACTTGCACGCAGGAGATGTTTTTGCTGTGATTGCACCTGTAGACAACGAAGAAAATGTCAAATATTATTTGATGCGATGCACTGAAGGAAAAATGAAGTTATTGGAGGATTACAACGACAACGGATTTACATACGAAAGAGGATCCATCATTTTAAAAGGCTACTTTTTTCAGCAGACGCATATGACTAAAAATTATGTCTACTTCCAAGATTATGAGCCCGATGTTATATGTTGTCAGTATAGTCATTTAGTATGTGCATCTCGAATAAAGTTGGTACAAGTTCCATCAAAAAAACAGTTAAAAACCAAAAAATGGAAACTATCCATATGTGACCATGAACGGATAGTTGAAGATGGCATTCCATTGCGATGTTTTTAACTACATATCAAAAATAAATTGATCAAATATATTTGTGTTCATGTCAATTGTCGTGTGCAATATATTTTTTGTCCATGTATCAAAATTGTTGTGCACAGTATATTTTTTCATTGAGTTTGAATATTTTCTTGAATATAAGAGCTTACATGGTTGTACTTTAACATGCTTAAAAATGAATTCAAATATAATTTGAGGATTCAAAAGTACTTTATTCGGGTCCCCATATGTCTATTAGACCACTAAGGGATGAGATAACGGATGTGGCTATCCCCACTCCACCCCGAATTTTTACTTTTGATTGATTGATGCCAACGAAAAATCACAAAAAAACCTATTAAATTTTTTATTCTTTTAATCCATCAAACATGTTTCTTTAATATACTTCACCATAACTATGATCTGAATGAATTTTTTAAAACAAGTTGTTTATCTAGATATAATTTTTAGATATATGATTGTTGCAGAAAAATAATATATCTCTCAAATGTAAGTTCACATAACTGAAATCATGGCAAATGAAGATAACAATCATTTGATTTTTAATCACAAACAAAAATTCCTGGATTGTGAAGCTTATGCTAAATTAGAGCAATGATTATTTACAACAAATCGATAAAAATTCATTGAATTGTCGTCTAAAATTCATTGCTCTAACTTAGCATAAGCTTCACAATCCGAAAATCCTCACTTGTGATTAAAAAACAAAAAATCATTATCCTCATTTGCCATGATTTCAACATTTAGAAATTCACGAACTACAAAGTACCTGAACAATGAACATATGAAAAAATTAGTTAAATTTTGAAATTTACATATGCATATATGGAACAATATACATATAAACAATATTAATTAAAATTTAAAATTTACATATGAATTAAACCTTCATTCTTATGGTTCAATACTTTCTCAACATTCATTCTTTCTCAACATTCATTTTTCTCTAACACCTCCCATTCACTTTTACCAACATTGATTCTTACCATAACATTCATTTTCAACATTGAACATTTCCTAACTTAGATTAACATTTTAAACATTCCCAACACCTCCCATTCATTCTTTCCCAACAGTCATTCTTCCATAACATTCATTCTCATCATTCAACATTTCCTACCCTTGGGTTGCACCTATCAAGACATTTTAAACATTCATGCAAAACATATTATAATAACATTTATTCTCAACATAACAAATTGAAAACATTCCTTCTTCCATAACACCTCCCATTCATTCTTTCCCAACATTCCTTTTTCTCTAACACCTCCCATTCATTTTTTCCCAACATTGATTCTTACCATAACATTCATTCTCAACATTGAACATTTCCTAACTTAGAATAACATTTTAAACATTCCTAACACTTCCCATTCATTCTTTCCCAACATTCATTCTTCCATAACATTCATTCTCATCATTCAACATTTCATAACTTCATAACATTCATTCTCATCATTCAACATTTTCTAACCTTGGATTGCACCTATCAAGACATTTTAAACATTCATGCGAAACATATTATAAATATTATCAAAACATTTTAAACATTCATGCAAAACATATTTTAAACATTTACCAAATGAGAAATAATTAACATGTACTCATATATATAATCCAAAAAAAAGTTGATGAACATGTGAATTCAATGTACATATATATATAATCAAAAAATAAATACCCTCCATGTTCAAAACAACTACAATATATATATATCAACAAAAACAATAAAGTCTGAACCACTATCCATCTAGACCAATATCTTTCCACTATTTTCCACTAGGACCTTCCCTGGGACTCAACTCAACCTACAATACACAAAAAAACAAATTATAAATTTATATCATAAATTATTTAAACAATTTTAAACTAAATTCAAGATATTAAGATATTAAACTCATCTACAAAACAATTCAATTATTAAAAAAATCGTACATCAAATTCTTTGGATGCATGTCCAGCACTTTTTTCCACTAGAGCCTTCCCTTTGGCTCCAAAGGATCTCAAAGAGCCAAGCTGCAACATGTACAAAAACAATTTTCAAATAAATCCAAAAAATATAAAACATTAAACTTATATCAGAGATCATTTCTAGTTCAACAAAATTACCTCGGTGCCAATATCTGCATTCATTAAAGACCCCACATCTTCGCCCCCAATTTCCAAATGGTCTCTTCCCTAAAATTTAAATTTTGTTAATAAATAAAACATAGTAAATACAAATAATAAATTAAGCAATTAACTTAAAACCAAAACAAAAAAATTAAAATCATTAGCTCACAAGAGATGGTAAATCATCTAAAAAGTTGGAATCTAAAGAAACCTGCATAGATAAGTCAAATTAACAATAAGATACATTGATATTTATTAAAATTCAAACAAACAAAAAAAATATCAAGTTCAATCATAAATATTATAATTAAAATACCTCTCCTAAGCGCTCTTCATTTTGACTAGGATGCTCTTGGTGTTGACTACTGGAGACTCGAAAATTATGTGTATTTAACATTCTCAAAAACTGCAAACAAAATACATTTGCTTAATATATTTATTACCATGTAGCAAAAAATTCAATTCAAAATGATTAATAAAAAATCAAATAGATTGTCGTAGCATAATCAACAAACCTCTCACATGCTCGATGTGTCATTGGATAACATATCTGAAGCTATATCTCGACAAGACTTACCATAAGCCCTGAGATCATCGATGCTCAATGCATCTACCTCGTCATTCGTCTTGTAAACAAAACTTTGACGAACAATAGCACGAGCCCTCTCTCGCCCCAAACCAACTTCTACTCCAACAAGAGCTGATGCTAAACCATCACCTACCGATTCCCTTCCAACTGTCCCTAGTTGAGATGTGGTCTCCATCTCTGATCTTAAAGCCACAACCCTCGGTGGACGAGGTATCTCAGGTGGAGGTTGTATAGTGGTAGGGTCTCTGAGAGCACCTTTACGATTATATATTCTACCCTTTCCAACTCCATAAAAGTCAGAAGGAACATCAGTATAGTTAGGCTTCATACCTAAAAAAAACTCCGAATAAAAAAATCTAGCAAAATAATTAGGAACCTCATCGTTCCAGGGCAATCGACCATAAGCTGCAAGAAATCGATCATATATTAAATGTGCAATTTCAGGATGCTTGAAATATTGCACTTTCAACATTTTTCGCTTAAGGCCTTCTTTGAAATTGAACATTGAATTGGCTTGTTCTCTGGTGACTCTCTCCTTCACAACCTCCCACTTGTCTGGACCCATGACTTGGTCCCTTCGCATCCGCATCAAATGAACAAAACCATTTGTAGTTGGTCCAAGTTCCTCGTATGCATCAATGAATTTTTGCAAAGACGCCAAAACAATCTCTAGACTTTGTCGTCTCTCTGGAGGGAGATCCAAAGAACAAAGATCATTGTTCAACCTGTCATAGTGGGATCTACAACTTTCAAGAATAGTTTGTTGCACAACACCTTGCCATGGAAGCTCATCAGGTAAATCAGATGGATAAGTTGATATGGGTGTACACCCCTCGGCTAGTGGAACATATGTCGTCCTAGCTCTAGGAGGATCTTCAGGACCCTGCTCTCCACCCACACCTATTCCATCATCTACAATCCTATCTTGATCTTCCTCTCGCTCCATCAAATTACGCACATCTTCTGAACGTCGCTCTACTTCAAATATAGCCGTAGTCAAGAATTAACCTTGTCCATAAATTCAAAACACGAAAAAATACAAATTATACATTATTAAACATTAATGTTCATACCAACAGAAGGTTGAGATCGACGCTCTCCCACAGAAGACGAAGGAGAATCATTTGTACCCCTTCGAACTTGTTGGTGATCAAATGACTGGGACCCATACAATAAACTCGAACCCGCGGTGAATTCGACAACCTTTGACTACCAATTGGAACACCAATTCCTGATGACTGTGATGACCTCCTACGCTTTCCCTTCGAAGACTCTCTTTCCATTTGATATAACTTCTAAATTTACACAAATGTTAACATATTGAAATTGTACATGACTATTCTACAAGCATCAAACCAATATTTGATAAAAAACTACAACAAAATGTAAGTCCCTCTCCTAACTCTAATTAATTAACTAAAATTCCTTACCATCACTAATATTGCAACGTAAAGATATACCTAATAATCATTTCATTATCAAATATAAGTTATAACACGGTTAATTGAAGTAGTATAGTAACCTTAAAAACTTTTAATCCAACAAATATGGTTGAATTATATATCAATGAACAAACATCTCACTAAATATATATATATATACTCTTATTAAAAGAATTCTAGCTTATATTTATGATAATACAATTTACACACATTGAAGTTGTACATGTTAATTCTACAAACTTAAAAACATATCTCTTAAAGATCTGCATACGAAATGTAGAGCTGCCTAAAATAGTATAACATATATATACCCTTATTAAGAGATTTCTAGTTTATATTTATGATAAAACAATTTACACACATTGAAGTTGTACATGTTCATTCTACAAACTTAAAAACATATCTCTTAAAGATCTGCATACAAAATGTAGAGCCACCTAAAATAGTATAACTTATTTTCTTTCGTAAGTTCCTCTCCTAACTCTAAGAACACTATTGCACCATAAACATAACATTAATAATCATCTCATAATCATTTAATTGTAATAGTATAATAACCTTCCAAATTTTTCAATGATCACTTATGTTTTCATTCAATATCTCAATAAACAAACATTCCTTAATTTTTATAAAAAAAATACCTAAGAACTTACAACATCGAATTTTTAAGTGACTTTCTACATGAAATCTGTTCATGAACATGTTCTGTTCATGAACATGTTCTGTTCATGAACTCTGTTCATAAACATGTTCTGTTCATGAACAGAGTTCATGAACTCATATGACATTCTTGTACCTCACTTAACCTAGTAAAACCACCGGTTGACCATTTATAAAGTTGTGTAGTATACCCTTTATTATCTGCATGGCCCATGGTTAAAATCCCCCGAGATTAATTCTGTAAACTAAAAAAAGTTATAGTCCATGACTCATAAATGTGTGCATGCTTATTAAGGCAACGTAGTGGGTACATGTGGACATGTTTTGAACCCCTTTTCCATTAATGTCGATCACTTAGTCTTCCATCTTGCCTACAAAGCTTATGGACCTTCATTAAGAATTAGGGAAACTTAATATGAAACTCGTTCAGGATTAGGGTTTAATTATCCATATATATAAAGAAGCCATGGGGTTGCATTTCATAAGAATAAGACAAATACATGTTATGTTGTTTGATTTTCATTTTATATATTTGAAAGCCATACTTGCTTTATACTTGCTCTTACCATTTTTATATAAAAAAAAGGAGTAACCACTACCGACTATATTTGGAGGGCATATAACATGAAAAGAGTTTTGTTCATGAACAGAGTTCATGAACAGTGTTCATGAACAGAGTTCTGTTCATGAACAGGGTTCATGAACCCTGTTCATGAACAGGGTTCATGAACCCTGTTCATGAACAGAGTTCATGAACAGAGTTCATGAACACTGTTCATGGACATGTTCTGTTCATGAACAGAGTTCATGAACCCTGTTCAAGGGCATAAAAACTAACATCTCTTAAATTAAAATTTAATATAACAAAATTAAACCTTCTGATTTTAAAACCCATAACAGATATTTTTTTAATTTTCTCCTACTGCCAACAACTCAAGAGCAGAGTTCCAGACCTCTGCTCAAGAGCAAAGTTCCAGACCTCTACTCAATAGCATAAAAATAAATATAAAAAGATAAACATTCAAATCTTAAACCTCGGCAAATATTTTTTTTAATTTCATTCATATTACTACTTTTTTTATCAAAGCAGGAGTTTGCGAAACGATACATACCTGTATCCAAACAAGCAGTGAAGAGATCGTCGATCCACAACGCTGCGACTATTCGGTCCACCAACTCTCCAAACACCAACTAGTTCCTTCACCAAGCAACAAATAATGTTATCAACTAAAACCTATAACATACACAAACATAATCAAAATGTCACAACTGACGGAAAAACGCACCTTTCAATGACGAGCTTTCAACCCTGCACACAAAACCGCAACACCATCGACGCAGCAATACAACCGAACACACCTGCCAAACAAACAGATTTCAGCAGACCATTACAACACGAAGGACTGTATATACATCAACCTTAAAATTCGAAAACCAAAACCAACTAATAAACGTTACTTACCCTCAAGCGGTTAACTCCACGTCGTAACACCGATCAGCAACGAAATAAAAATTTCGAACTACCACATTCGCCTGGCACCCTCGTTGACTAACACAGCTTCAACAGCTGCCACAAGAAGTTACAACATCGGACAAGCACGCAATGAAAGCGGAAGAGCAACAGGAAGTATCAGCAGCAACTCTTAACGTGCAACAGCTGACGAGCAACAGAAAGTAACAGCCGACGAGCTACAGAAAGTAACAGCCGACGAGCAACATCCAACAAGCAACAGCAAGTAACAACCGACGAGCCGACGACCTATACAAAGTCACAGCCGCCGAGCCGGCGGGCAGATCGTGGAGCAGCAGCGGGGTGGCGACAAATCTACAGAACGTGGAGCAGTAGATCGTGGAGCAGCAGCGGGTCGTGGAGCAGCAGCAGGGTGGTGACAAATCTACAGAACGTGGAGCAGCAGATCGTGGAGCAGCAGCGGGTCATGGAGCAGCAGCAGGGTGGCGACAAATCTACTGCGGGCCCGCCTGCGGGGTCCAAATATTTCCAGCAGGGAATGCCAAATGGCAGCCAATGCTGGGTTTATATGCAGAAATATAGTTCGGCCGAACACTTTTTCGGCCGAATAATTGTTCGGCCCGAACAAGTGTTCAGCCGAATAATTGTTCGGCCGAACAAGTGTTCGGCCGAATAATTGTTCGGCCAAATAAACTATTGCCCGAATTTTTTTTTCCGTCCGGCAGCTGTTTGCACACATTTCAAGGATCCCCGTTAAACTAGACGGAGAAGTGTTTGTGGTTATTCGGTCAAATAACCTCTGCATTACTCGGCCGAAGAATATAAATTATTCGGCCGAATAATTTTATTATTCGGCCGAATAACTGCCGCTAAGACGATTTTGCAATGGTTTCTCACGAAAGTGTTACCCACCTTCACGTTTTCACCCATGATTGATTCAGGATGTTAGATGAATCTAGCAAAAGGTGGTGCAATCCCCTCATTTTACTAGGAAAAGGCTTCAGATCATGGAGTTGCTATAGAAGGAACCCCTATACAGCTTTCAGGTAGAGTAGCAGATTTCCCCATTTAAGTAGGTAGCTGTCTAAACGCTTTATCTTTGAATAGATTAGATAGCATAAAAGATGACTATATTCTAGGTTCAGAGTTTTTGAATAGAGTCAGCCCTATCATTGTGGATACAAAGAAAATGTTGTTTACTTACACCATAAATGGAAATTCGATCTTCTTGTCCCCTATCCTTTGAAGCTCAATCGAAATGCAAGAACCCTACTAAGAAAATAGACCTTAAGCCAAACATTGCAGAACTGTTCAAAATGGAAAGATGCATTGCTTATGCATAAATGTATAAGGAAAAAGCCTTGGATGAGATCTCTGCTAAATTAGAAAAGGATTGTACTTCAGAAATCCCTAATGCTTTTTGGACTAGAGAAAAATATTTTGTTTCCCTTCCCTTTGATCCTCTGGTAAACCACAAAGCCATGAAAGCCTCTGCTAGACTGATGTCTCTGTCTGAAAGGGAATTCTGTGCCAATGAAATAAAAGAGCTACTTTCAAAAGTATTGATTGAGCCCTCTAAGAGTCCTTGGGCTCGTAGAGCCTTTGTTGTCAATAAACATTCAGAGATAAAAAGAGGAAAACCCAGATTGGTTGTAAACTACAAACCTCTCAATGCAGTACTCCAAAAAGTCAGGTATCCTTTACCTGATAAAGCTAGCCTGATGCAGAGAATTGCTGGATGTTCTATATTCAGTAAGTTCGATCTAAAATCTAGATTTTATCAGATTGGAATTGATGCTAAAGATAGATTTAAAACTGCCTTTGTTGTTCCTCATGGCCAATATCAGTGGAAAGTCTTTCCCTTTGGGATAAACAATGCTCCCTCAGAATTTCAAAAGAGGATGGAAGATATTTTCAGAGAAAAGGGATGGGCATTAGTCTTCATTGATGATATACTGATATGCTCCAAGAATTTGCAGGAACATTTAAAGCATCTGCAGGAATTTTATCATCTGGTCTATAAACATGGTCTTGTTCTCTCAAAGAGCAAGATGGAGATTGGAAAAATTGAAATTGAGTTTCTCGGTTTCAAGATTAATAAAGGATAGGTAATTCTTCAAGACCATGTCTTGAAAGTATTCTCCCAGTTCCCAGATCATATTCTAGAAAAAGTCCAACTTCAGAGATTTCTGGGAAGTCTAAATTATATCAGACCATTCTATAAAGGACAAGCTGAGGATATCCATATCCTTCAGAAAAGATTGAAAAATAATACTCCGAAATGGTCTCAAGAAATGATTGCAGTAGTTTAGAAGATAAAGACTAAAGTACAACAACTTCCCGCTTTGTCTCTCCCTCAAGGAACTGGTCACCTAATCATCGAAACAGATGCTTCGACTAATTCATGGGGTGGGATTCTTATTGAATTACAGTATGGAAAAGAAGAAATTTATGGCTATGCTTCAGGATCGTTCAATTCTGTAGAACTTAATTATCCTTCTAGTCATAAAGAAATTCTGGCTGTTAAAAAGACAATCAATCAGTTTCGTCTATTTTTAAAACCTGTAAATTTTTTTATTAGGACTGATTTGAAAATAATGCCTGGGATATTTAAAAATGAAAATCTGATGGCCGAAAAAAATTCTAGGATTTTAAAATGGTTTTTGTGGTTACAAAATTTTGATTTTGATATTGTATATAAACCTGGTTATCTTAATTGTGTTGCTGACATGTTAACCAGAGAAGAACCACATACTCCGGTTTTGCCTCAGCTAAATATGTTCCATACAGGAGCCTCCAGCTCCCAGCAGCAGGATAAAGGAAAAGGACCTGCAAGACCGTTTCCTTCCCATCTCAGCCATTCTCAGGCATAGTTGTTCTTGAAGTCCTGGGATGAATCAGTGACACCTTAAGAATGCAAGCTATCTTTGGAATATGCAAGCAGAATAGAAGCAGAAAAGGTCCTCTCTTTGATGCTTATCAGACAAATCCAAGAATCCCCACTTAAACTCCAAATTTTGGAGAAATGGGAGAAAGATGACTTTCTTGGCTTAGAAAAGGCACAAGATAAACTAATTGGTTGTCGTGAAATCTGGCTAGATTGTAATGAAGAAGAAGGAAGAGATGTTTGGTATGTTGGCATTGGACATGGTGATCTTACCTGGACAACATACAACCTTATTCTTCAATTTTGCAAAGAAGAAAGAGCGATTGTTATCTGTGCAGATCCATCTAATCTACTCAACACTATGTGGTCAGGATGGATAAAAATCCTTTTGGATAAATTCTTCCCAAGGAAATATTGGATCCAAAGGAGATCCAACTTTATTCTTCACCTCCAGGTTGATATGCAGGTTGCTAATCTGAACCATATGTGGTTCAAATTCAAGTTATGACACCTTGGGGGCCGTTATTCACCACTTGAACACACACACACACACACACAGGATTGAGTGATTCAATGGTAGGTTTACGGTGAGTTTTGGATTTGTTGCTAGCTACCTAGGTCTATTCTCTAGGGTTTTCTTGAGTTAAGTGTTTGGATCGCTTGCACAAGTTTTTTCTTTTTTTCCCTTTATGGACTTAGTTGCATCTCTTGGAGTGGTCATTAGATTATCCATCGGTGTCTTGACTGGGTTTATTGCTAATGAAATTGCACACATTTACATAACTTCAAGTGCAGATTTCAAGTATATATATTTTTTGAGGAAGACAACATTGTTTTATATTTTTATTTGGTCATATGTCAAATTTCTAAAAAACATAGGTCTATTATTCTCTTTGTAAATTTTGATTGGTTCACCTATTTTGAAAATGAAAAAAGAAACCAAACAAGTATAGATGAATACCTACACACTAAAAAAAATCATTAACTATGTTAAGACTCTCATATTAGGGCCTAATGCTCCACCTTCTCAATCCAGAGATTCACTAAACTTTAAAATTTTAAAAATTATGGAAAAATAGTGATGCACAAGAACCACCTATTAACTACAACTCTACAAAATAAATTTGAAAAAATTTAGTGTCTACATACCAAACCCAATGCTTAACACAAATATATGCATTATGTTTTAGAAAAAAAAAATAACATACCAATCTTGGAAGAACATCATTTTATTGGAGTTATAATAATTTTTCATAAATAAAAATTATATATTACAGAAGGTAACATGATTGCTTGCGTTTCATCTTTTTACATTGTGTTCTAAAAAGTTGTGCATATACCTCTAATATTTATTTTTAGTGACCAGATTTCTACTTTTCCATGTTTCCATTGCAACTAACTTGTCATAATTGGGTAGCATTACCTTGCACCATCTAAAAAATGAATGTTATTTCCCTACCCATCTAAAAAATGAATTATATGGTGCAAGAGTATAGACCTAGATCCAAACACTATTTCTTTTATGGATCGTGTTAAGACATACATTGATGTTTTAGAGGAAAAGTAACATACCATTGCTACCAGAACATCATTTTTTGAGTTATATGTGTGGGCGGCAGGGATTGAATATCCAATCTACAAAGCCTTGAATTTTGCATTAGATAGGAGATTTTATCCTAAGCCAAGACTATGTTTTATGGCTCTATGGATAAACTAATCTTGATCTATAAATCACAAGAAAATAAAAGTTTTAGCATGAAAGAATTCCTCCTAAAAAATATATTGTTGTTTTTCTAGAATTCCATTTCAATGGAAGCATTAAATTTTAGTAGCTCTTTAACTTTAAACACTCCTCTTTCCTCTTAATTCCCTCATATCAAATTATTCCATCCACATGAGATCTCCACCTTTATTATAAACATATTTTATTGCATGTAATGTCCTACCATGTCACATATTTCTCTACATGTTCATTCATACGCTTCTAAAACACGAATTACATCAAGATTATTCAAAGAGATTTTAAAGCATCTAAATTATCATAGGTAAACCCATAATGTTCCATGTAAAAATCCCTCAAGGTCTTTCTTCCTATGCTTCACACTAAATCATTTGAGTCGGTTATCAACTTTCCATTTACAATTATCATCGTTTTAATTTCAATCTACAATGTTTTATCTTCAATTTAATCATTTTAATATTTTCTAAGTATATTCACATGATGCAAGTCACATAATTTGTATGTGCCATTGACATTTATTAATTTCGAGCTATAAAAAAAGAAAAAGCAATATCTATCATCTCTGTCACAACTCACGATAGCAATTATTAGTGACAGCCATCATCATCCAGTCCAACAGTCTATCTTGGGATGGACTTTTGAAATCTCGTTTAACACGGAAATGGGAAGACGATATATTTTATCCTTTTATCCTCTCAACAGCAGTGGGACACAAAGGCAACGACAAGTCTATCAAATACTTTTAACTACTTTTCATTGAAGATCATTAAAATGGCGAAACGATGGAATTTAAACATGAATGCAAAGCCGATGGAATTTAAACGTGATGCCTTGAAAACAATCCGTTCTGTCGACGTACACTTCTATAGAGACCCAACTTGAACATAGTGCCTATATTCTATATTGCTCCAAAGACGAACAAATCATCACCTTATTTGAAAACACATTAAATTACAGTCCATATACACCATCAATATTTTAGCAAAACTCTAGCAACTAGTTAATCAAAACTCTAACAGCTACACGGAATTATAAAACGGAATGGAATTTAACAAATTATCGAGGAGCCCTCATCTGAATGATGCCAGTTTTGTCTCTGGTGGATCGACAATGGACATATCAAGCAATGCTGTAGCACGACGCTTAAGCACGTAGGTTGGATAGCCCTGTGAAACGCTGGCTTTTGCCATGTATTTCCCAATGTATCCGGTACCTCCCACTATCAAAACTCTATTCATCAACAGATCAGGAGTAGAGTTGTCAGCCCTCACCATCCTGCGGCGTTGAACTAACATAGAATCAGCTAAAGAACTCAAACGCAGGCTTAGGAAAAGGCGCGGCCGAAAACTCTAAACCCTTCATAATAAATCTTGGTAGGTTTAGATATATAGGGACGAGAGTGTGTAACATTGCTCAAGTAAAGCTTCAAATATACATAGATTAATTGAGATGGTATGCATAAAGTAATTGGGCCCGTGTAAGTAAAGCCACGAATCTTCCGAGTTCCCGCGCGCCAGACAGTAAAGCCTTTCAAGAGATTCCATGGCGTCTTCACTGGCCGCAGGAAGACGGTGTTCGGGCGCTAGCCTGTATTCTACTTAAACGCACATCACCCTGCACTGCTTCACAACTCGACGGAGAAATGCATTATAACCTGCGGAAGCAGCACTTCCTACACAAAACCCCCCACCATGGAATTGAAGCAGAATGGGATATTTCTCCACTTGGCTCATATCAGGCGAGGTTTCGGGCAAAAAAAATGAGGATTGATCTCCAAATCTCTGGTTGCCACTCCATCCACAAATTCCTCAGAAGCACGCACAAGTGGATCCACGGCCAAATGCAGACACTATACAACACAACTAGATGCACACAGAAATAATTCTTGCACCGATCTCTCAGGGCAGAGAGCCAGAGGACAACACAACTAGCTGCATACACACAGAATGCAGAGAAACACTCATGGGAAAGGTCATGTTCAAAATTTTGAAATGGAATTGGAGGGAAAGGTCATGTTAGAATGTTTGAATTTGAATTTGAAACTGAGTGGCATTTGAAACAACCGTCCCATGCTTATAATGACGCAGGGTTGCCAACTCAGCGATCCTCGAAATCAGTCAAACGGCGGAGGCATTAATGGATGGCGTGAACAATGTCAGAATCGGAGTTATTGAAACAGGATGCCTGAAAAGTGCCGGAAAAGGACCTACCATGGATGTATCATGTACATCACCATACGTTATGCCATGGAGAGTCATGCACTCTGACAGTGGACAGGGTCGCCTTAAAGGCGAATCTGTCGATTGAATAAGGCTCGCCCTGTTTTTTTTTATTTATATCTTGTTGACTATCGAATTGTGGGAGAAAAATCTCTTCACAGGGAATCGATCCCACTATATTTAGTTTGCTATATATTCTCTGTATTTCCTTGATGTTCGAAGAAACACAGAACTCTAATTCTATTGTCTCCTAGTTTGAAGAAGTAAAACAGTGTAAATAAAATTAAAATGGTCGAGTAATTCCATAGTCAACAAGATATATATAATGAAAAAAAAGTGATCTTTTCAAAAATCCAATTGCAATATGTATATTTATATATCAACGGAAATCAATACTAATAGAGTTTGGTTCTCCTAAGAGAGGGAGAGAAAGGGAAGCTGTCTCCACTCGGCGTGGGCGATTTGAGTGCCCCATGTCCCACGCCGTCTCCACTCTATGTACGGAGTAACCCAAAAGAAATGATGAGTGATTCTTTTTGTTTTAAAATCCTCTCTCAAGATGATTATTCCATGTTTTTTTTTACGGAATATTCTACCTTAATGTTCCAACTCAATTCAAAAACGAAGTCATAGACCTACTTAAGAATGGATCCTAAATATCTAGACCCTAGACCCTAATTGCGAGCCAACGCCCTTAGATCATGATCGTGTGCCTATCTCCATGTTATAAAGTCTTTGATTTATCTATAACTAGAACCCATTTATCCATAACTAAAATAAAAAATACTTCACACACAACTATGTATTTTGTATTTAACAGAGAATGGATTTCAACTTAGATATGCTATGCTCGTGGAGATATGGACTTCCAGTAGTCTTAGTCCCATGTCAAGAGTGGACGTTTTCTCATATACATATATATATAAGTTTTATTTTTCATTACAAGTAAAAACTTAGAAGCTAATTGGAAGTAGCCCTAATTGGAATATAATTAGGAGTATATAACAAGAGATTCTCGCAAATCTCCATGTTATAAAGACAAACATACCTTTTCTCCCAAAACAAGGGGAATTCGGTTCTAGGAGTTCTAACCACTAAGGTTTCCAAATGTTTCCTTTATCAAATAATAATTATATGAATACCCACTATTAAATTCAAGCATAAAACCTTAAGCTATTTTCTCTAAACAAAGACCCTAACCACTCCACAACAAATGAGATTAGTTTTCTCTTAATTAAAATATTGTCATTTTCATTTTTTAATATTCACTTGTCTCCTAATGAAATGTACTAGTAATTGTTTTTATATTATATGTAAAGATTATTTATTATAAATATAAATATATGCTATTACTTAAAATAGTAAATATGCTGTAAAGTTTGTGGAGGGTTATAGTAGTAGCGAGATTGGACTCCTGGACCCCATGTCACATGAGTACGAGCCCAATTCTAATTGCTGACTTTTTTAAAGGCTCGCTTAATGATTATAACCTAAGAATACTCAATTCTTATTCCCCTTGTTTAGTTGTTGTGGATACTGTTTCCCCTTGTTTAGTTGCTTTGCACATTCAATATCCTATGTCCACTTTTCATTAATTTGTTATTGCATTTAACATCTTACATTACCATGCTTTAACTAATGCATGGTTTGAGTTATGAAAATATAACAAGACTACAACGTGTAGTAGTGGTGGGGCCTTGGCCTTGGCCTTGAGTTCCTCGCCACGAACTAGTATAAAATTACATATTTACATCTTTATATTTCAATTATAACAACATACTGGTAAAGAGGGATATTACAATTTTTGTGGAGCTCTTCTTAGTATCCTAATTTGTTTTTTCAAGTTATGCAAAATTCTCTAAGGAATTATATCAACTACTCCCTTTATTAATAAAATGAAAATGAATAGAATGGAATAAAATTACAACTTATTTGAAATAATGATGCTACAAACCAATCCTATTGTAATTGAAATTTAATACTATCATAGCACCCTTATTTTTTAAACAATAAACAAGTGATTAAAATTACAATTGATTTTAAACAATGATCTTAAAAACTCGTACCATTACAACTAAAATCTTAAAATTGAAACCTTATAACATTTTGATATTATGGCTTTATTCCTTTTTCAAGCCTAAAAAAATGTAACTTGTTATTCAAAAAGTAATGAATCAAAATTACATCCTAAATAATTCTTAAAAAACAATTCAGTCACCAGTTAACATCTAAGGAAGACATATGATAGCCAACAAAACATTACATCCATTTTTTTTATAATATTGTCCATATAAATCAGAAGAAAAAAAAACCTTAGGGTCAGTGCAAGCTAATGAGGGTCACTTTTGGCACGTTAGATGCAATAGAAAACTGAAAAAGCAGGCATCCCTCAACTTACTTGGATTTTTTGATTTACTTACGGAAAATATCTTGCATTGAGTAAAAAAGATGAAATGTAGGAAATTGAATCACGTTTCTGAATATATAACTTTTATGTATTGAAAATTTGCATAGCTATGTCAAGTTTCAGTTTTCCTAACAGACACTTTTTATTTTTCAGGCAAATGATAAGGTATATGTTTTTGTGGGTAGAGCCTTTGAGGGCCTAAATGATGGAATCAAGCTACAAAAATCGGCATGCATGTAGAGAACACATAGCACTTGTGCGCCATTATTTTTCGAAAATTAAATTAGTAATTTTATAATTTTTTTATAATTGTCTAAGTGATCAAACCTCAAAAATAGTACATCTTTTGTGGGTAGAGCCTTTGAAGGTCTTAATGCAAAATTCTTGAAATGGGTTTTTCATAGAACGTGGAGGTTAGTGTCCTCTTGTGCACCATACAATTTTTTTTTGAAATGATTGAGAATTGAAAAAGTTATGGAAGAAACACTAACAATGTGTTTCACGAGTTAAGGAGGTAGGACAGAAAAGAAATTGAAAGAAAATAGGAAAAATTAATATTTCAAAATAAAAGTTACATATTTGGAATCTGCAGAAAAAATGCTATTTGTGTCTAAGATTTCGTCAAAAATGACTCTGTGTAGCATATTGTAATGAGTGGCTAAGCACAGGCTTCTCCAGAAACTGGAAGAAATACCCAATTAGCTTTGGTTTTTCATTAACATAGCACAGGTTTGGAATTACCGAAGCAAACTCCAAAGCATACACATAGGATTATTGTTGACATGTGAGCATGTGACTCGGCCTGTTTAAATTCAAAAATATTGCCGCGCTTTTAGATTTAAATAACGCGTACGCGTTATATAACTAAATAACGCGTGCGCGTTATATCAATAATTAACGCGTACGCGTTATATAACTACATAACACGTACGCGTTATATAGTTACAAAACGCGCTCGCGTTATTCAAATCATAAAATACATGTTTAATACTTGAGAAAGAGGGGGTGTAGAAGTCAAGGGAAATTTTGTTTAATATTTGAGAAGGGGTGGGGAAGGGTCAAGGGAATCTATGGTTAATATTTAATAGGGGTGGGAAAGGGTCAAGGGCTTAGAAGGATGTTGGAAGCTTGAGTGGGGAGAGATGAAGGGAATGAGAACATGATGGGCTACAGGGGGTGAAGGGAAGTGGAGCTTGAGAGCACTATTAGGAGTAGAATAGGTTCTGAAGAGGTATAGGGTTAGAATTTGAAAGTGAGACTTGAGTGACAAGGGGGATGTGAGAGAGAAATAAAGAATACAAGGGGGGGAGAGACATAGAGCGAGGGAGGGAGAGGGACAATGGGGAGGAATGGATTTGGAGGGAGTGAGAGATAGATGGGGATAGAACGAAATAAGAGATAGGAAGGGAGGGACAGAAAGTGTTGGTGGGAGACATGCAGAGAGTGGTGGCGATGGAGAGAGAGGGAGTGATGGAGAGATTGGGATAGGTTGAAGGAAAGATGAGGGAGGGATAGAAGGTGAGAGACAGGCGATGAGAGAGGGAGGGAGAGAAGGTAGGGTGAGGGATGGAGGGAGAAAGTTGGAGATAGATATGGATGGAGGGGGTATGGGTTTGAGAATGGAAAGTGACATAATGTGTGTGTATGTGTGTGTGTTTGAGAGAGAGAGAGAGACAGAGAGAGAGAGAGAGAGAGAGATTGATGGTTGGGGAGAGAGAGACTAGAGGGAGTTGTGAGCATCATATTCTCCATCAGCATCATATTCTTCATCATCATCATCTTCATGACCATCATCGTCATCATCAACATCTTCATCATCATCACCATCATCATCATCATCATCATATTCCTCATCAAATCAAAATATCCATCATCATTATCATCATCATGATCATCATCTAAACATCACCATCACCATCATCATCAACATCTTCATCATCATCACCATCACCATCATCATCAAAATCTTCATCGTCATCACCATCACCATCACCATCACCATATTCATCATCATTGTCATCTCTAGGTTCCCCATCAACATCAACATCTCCATCATCATCATCTTCTTCATCATCATCATCTTCATCACCATCATCATCATCATCAACATCTTCATCATCATCACCATCATCATCATCATCATTATCTTTCTTGAATCAGATCAACATATCCATCATGTCACCATCATCTTCTGAACATCATCATCTAAACATCACCATCACCATCACCATCATCATCATCATCTTCATCATCATTACCATCACCATCATCATCAACATCTTCATTGTCATCACCATCATCATCATCATCATCATTGGCATTTGTAGGTTCCTCATCAACATCTCCATCATTATCATCTTCTCCATCATCATCATCTTCATCACCATCATCATCAGCATCAACATCTTCATCATCATCACCATAATCATCATCTTCATCGTCATCAGGTCAACATCTCCATCATCATCATCTTCTTCATCATCTTCACCATCATCATCATCATCATCATCTTCATCACCATCTCCATCATCTCCATCATCTCCATCATCATCACCATCACCATCATCATCATCTTCATGACCATAAACATCTTCATCATCATTGTCATCTCCCCCTTCCTCATCAACATCTCCATCATCATCATCATCATCATCATCATCACCATCTGAACATCACCATCACCATCATCGTCAACATCTTCATCATCATCATCATCATCATCAGCATCATCATCAGCATCAGCATCATCATCAAAATCTTCATCGTCATCACCATCACCATCTTCATCATCATTGTCATCTCTAGGTTCCCCATCAACACATCTCCATCATCGTCATCTTCTTCATCATCATCATCTTCATCACCATCATCATCGTCATCTTCTTCATCATCATCATCTTCATCACCATCATCATCGTCATCAACATCTTCATCATCATCACCACCATCATCATCATCATCTTCCTCATCAGATCAACATCTCCATCATGTCACCATCATCTTCATCTTCATCATCATCATCATCATCATCATCATCATTACCAACACCATCATCATCAACATCTTCATCGTCATCACCATCATCATTGGCATCTGTAGGTTCCTCATCAACATCTCCATCATCGTCATCATTGGCATCTGCAGGTTCCTCATCAACATATCCATCATCGTCATTTTCTCCATCATCATCACCATCATCACCATCATGATCTTCTGAACATCATCATGATCATCATCTAAACATCACCATCACCATCATCGTCAACATCGCCATCAGCATCATCATCAAAATCTTCATCGTCATCACCGTCACCATCTTCATCATCATTGTCATCTCTAGGTTCCCCATCAACACATCTCCATCATCATCATCTTCTTCATCATCATCATCTTCATCACCATCATCATCGTCATCAACATCTTCATCATCATCACCATCATCATCATCATCATCTTCCTCATCAGATCAACATCTCCATCATGTCACCATCATCTTCGTCATCATCATCATCATCATCATTACCAGCACCATCATCATCAACATCTTCATCGTCATCACCATCATCATTGGCATCTGTAGGTTCCTCATCAACATCTCCATCATCATCATCATTGGCATCTGCAGGTTCCTCATCAACATATCCATCATTGTCATTTTCTCCATCATCATCACCATCATCACCATCATGATCTTCTGAACATCATCATGATCATCATCTCAACATCACCATCACCATCATCGTCAACATCTTCATCATCATTGCCATCAGCATCATCATCAAAATCTTCATCGTCATCACCATCACCATCACCATCACCATCACCATCACCATCACCATCTTCATCATCATTGTCATCTCTAGGTTCCCCATCAACACAACATCTCCATCATCATCATCTTCTTCATCATCATCATCTTCATCTCCATCATCGTCCTCATCAACATCTTCATCATCATCACCATCATCACCATCATCATCATCATCTTCCTCATCAGATCAACATCTCCATCATGTCACCATCATCTTCATCACCATCATCATCACCATCATCATCAACATCTTCATCACCATCATCATCAACATCTTCATCATCATCACCATCATCTTCATCAACATTATCATCTTTATCATCTTCATCTGCATCATGATCATCTTCATTGTCATCACCCTCCTCCTCCTCATCATCTTTATCATCTTCATCTACATCATGATCATCTTCATTGTCATCACCCTCCTCCTCCTCATCATCTTGTGCACTTATGCACTTAGGGATTAATATTTAGAAGAGGGTCTAAAGGCCTTTATGGGGGAGGGGCTCTAGGAACAAGGTAAGACAGAGAGGGCAGGGGGGAGGGATAAAGGCGTAGAGGGTTAGTGATTAAGGGAGAAGAAGGGAGAGAGTGCTATAGGGAGGGATAATGACGAAGATAAAGAGAAGGTGGAGAGATGGAGAGTGGGGTGGTAGAGACATGGCTGAAGGGAGAGAAAGAAACATGAAAGAAACATGTAGGGAGAATGAGGGACAGATATTTAGAAAGAGATAGGGGGTATCTAGGGATTATTGGGAGAGAGCTAGGGGGTATTAAACCATACAAAACATTTGTTTTGTATGCAATCATATAAATTATTAGTTTTCTTTGATTTTGTTCGTTGCCCTAGCCGTGCACCTAACCTATTTATTGTGCTTGACTATATCGCGTTCGCATTTTTTAACTACATATCGCGCACCGCGTTTTATATTTATATAACGCGTACGCGTTTTTGAACTCCAGAAATAATGGCCTGTTGCTGTCCGAGAGCAACTTCACTCTGTCCGAACGAAAGCAACAATCCCGCGATTTTTCGAACAGCACGAGCCCGCGTCTGAAAATTTTCACATTCTACACCAACTCCATCATTTTTTTTTATGCAGGTGCAGCATTGAGGACATCTTTCATGGTTGCTCACTGTGGTGTTGGGTTATATGGCCATATTTGAAGAAAATAATTAGCAAGCTTGAAGAATCTCCAATTGAAGAACACCAAAGATAAGGCCTTTGAAAGATTCATTTTGCCTATATTTGAGGAGCACACAAGGTAAGATATCAAGCTTCAAGACCAACAAGGAAGAACTTCCATTTGCTTATTATTGAAGAGCTTGTAATTGAGGAGCAACAAAAACAAACTATATTGAATTGATCATTGTGGTGATGGGGAATGCACGTAACCGAGTAAACAAATCCACAAGGAAGAAGAGACCTCAAGAAGTCATTGAAGAAGAGAAAGAAAAGAAAAGAATATACATGATGAATCGGAGGCTTTCTTTGGAAACTAATCCAAATCCAATTGTAGAGGATACCATGGTTCATCCTATTAATCCACGACAAGAGGGACCTTCAATTTCCACAATAGTTGTTGAACAAGCACCCCATGGAAGTAATCAAGAAGCAAAACGTAGGTGCTCATTAGGGGATGTTTCAATTCCCACTTCAAGTCAAAGTGATAAGTTACCATCTCAAGATGAAGCTCACGAAGAAACACACAATTTGCTATCTGGATGTGGTTATACAAGCGATGAAGTCAGAGAGGCGTTGGACATTTTGCCTACTGTTGAAGAAGAGAATGTTATCCACACCATCGATGAGGATGTTGGACTTCCACAAGGGGATGTTGGACTTCCAAAGACCATGGATGAGGATGTTGGACTTCCACCATCCAACTACCAGGAAGAGAATGAAGGACACCAAGCTACTACTGAAACGCCAGAGCGTCTTGGTGATGCGCTACATGGTACAATTCCAACCCCCTTACCTCCATTAGCAAGCACACGTCGAAGAACTCCGAAGCGTATACAAGTTGATGAAAGACTTATGAATTCCATTGAAGGTACGCTATCTAAACGTAGTATTGCTTATCAAACTCAACAGATACTTGATAAATATTTTGTTTCTAAATGTGATGGAGATAAATGTAGATTATTTTTATCATTGTTAAAATCTAGGAGCATGAATGTTGTTAGGAAAAAGTTAGGGATAAAGATGATAAAGAATTCTGAACCAAGTTCTCATATAGTTAAAAGCCTAGTAGATGCATTTGGTAAAATTGGTAAGAACACACGTTCAAAGGACCGCAATGCTGCTCGTCGTGTGTTGTCACAATCAATTGCAGATAAGAACACCAGGGCCCTTCGTATTCTCAGGCCTAAATCGAAACTAGTTAATTTGAATGTAAAAACCCTCCGTAGGTATTCTATTAGAAGAGAACATCTTGACACAACCGATCAGACAGATTTTTGGGCCTTTGTTGGTCGGTTGCCACGTCGTGACATGAATCTAGTTGATGCAGTAAAGGGACTAGTGCATAGTTTTTGGCATGATCACACAAGGCCTTCTTCAAACCGAAAGGATGTACTAAAACTAAGAAGGGGTTCAAAGGATCGTGAGCCACATACTAAGCATCTTCTTGATATAACACAGACAGAGCTTTACGAAAAATTTAAGATTGAGCATAAACAATTGAACTTGGGGCAAAGATCTTTTGAGAAATGTAAGCCATGGTATGTTAGAATAAATACTCTTCGTAACACTTGTTGTTGTAGATACCATGTAGAATATGAATATTACTATGAAACATTTTTGTACATTCGTCGTGTGTTGCATACTAACATTGTGCAGGATTGCTCTATGACAATACCACCGACTTCATCAAGAGAATTCATTCATAGCATCATGTGCAATAGGCCCGAGGGGCAAACATACTATGCAAAATCTTGTTTGGATGGAACATGCTCCAACTGTGCTGGAATGGCATTATTGAGCCAATGTATGCACGAGAATGGAGACAGTGAATTTGGGAAAATGGTTACAGACATGAAAAGTTTCAAATATATCAACTATGAAATAGTCCCAGGGAAAGAAAGCAAAAAAATACAATTGGTGACATCTCAGGTATGCATTTATATCTATAAAATTATGTTGTAACGGTTACATTTCAATCCTTACTTACAACAAAAAACTGACATTGAGATCATTTTGTGTCACCAGGTACAAGTTAGTGACTTCATCAAGGAATTTATTGAAAAGACACATCAATATGTTCAGCATGTCCACGTGGCACGATGGCAGGATGAGAAGTTTAGAATATGCAGAGATACATTTCCCCTTGGTACTATACTTTCAGTTGTTGATTTTGCCGAGAACTACACTCTGCAACCTCAAAATGAGATCCAAAGTCAGTATTATCACTCTGAGCAGGTTTCCTTGATGGTCCATATCACATACAGGCATGGCCCAAATAGCACTGAAGAGCAAAGAGAAATTCTGAAGGAATATCACTTCTACATAAGTGATGATAGGTTCCACGACTTCCACTATGTACGTCATTGCTTCATCATGTTCTATGATCACTTGAAGGGAAGGAACATACAGATGGACCGACACTGGATTTGGTCTGATGGGTGTGCTGGTCAGTTCAAAAATGCACGCATATTTCAGTGGTTGTGTTCATTGCATAAAAACTACAAAGTGCCACATATGTGGAACTATTTTGAGACTGGGCATGGTAAAGGAGAGCATGATGGAGCCGGAGCATGTGTCAAAACAACCCTACGAAGAGAGGAATTGAAAGTATCTACAGAATCTACTATTCTAAATGCTCAATATATAGTCAGGTGGTGCACGTCAGTAATGGGAGAGGAATCAACTATGCGAGTAGAATCCACAAGAAAGAGACATGTGGAGAGATTTTTTTGGGAGGTGGTAGACATAGATCGTTCACATGCATGGGAATGCAAGACTGTGCCTGGGACTCGTGGCTTTCATTCGGTTCGAAGCTCTGATAACCCAGTATTTGAAATTTGGACCAGAAAACTTGCTTGTTTTTGCCCGCCTTGTTGTGATGGTGACTGGGATGGGTGTGAATCATTGGATTGGGTTGATGGATGGGATCGCATATCACTTCCACTTGATCAGCGTGCAATTGTTGAGTTAACTCCGTTGGAAGAAGACCAATCATCTATTTCTGCAGATTTTGATCATGTATCAGACCTTGTACAACCCGGTATGATGCATTTCCTTAACATTTTTTGTTTGTTTACGTAGTCTTCAAATGCACATTAATGGCCTTGTATCGCACAAAAAATATTTTGATCATATACCTACAATCATATAATGCAGGGCACATATACGCAGTGGTTGCCTCAAAATATACTGAATGGGGTGATGAATACTGGTTGGCACGCTGTATAGATGGAAAGCAAACCCTCATTGTGTCCATGACTGACGATGAAAACAACCACTTTCCAACTGGTTCTATGGTTGTTAAAGGTGAATACTTGACACGGGACAACAATGGAAGAAAGAAGGGTGGATATGTTTACAGGGATTACAAACCAGGTGCAATGAATCCAATGAAGTCAATGTACATGTATCCAATGAAGTCAATGTACATGTCTCCAAAAGTACATGCACAATAAAGTCAATGTACATGTCTCCAAAACTGAATGTATCGAAAAGTACATATATATACAAAAGTATCCAAAAGCACATGTGTCCAAAACTATCCAAAAGTATCAAAACTCAAGCTTTCTCTTGTTCTTTCCCGATGTTGATCCTCTAGGCACATCCCTAGGATCAATGTGCATCCCTGGATCCTGCAAATTAAATATCAATTGTTAAATTCAACTAACTATGTACACTAATACATTATCTCAACAATTATCAACTGGTGCATGGAAAGTGCATGAAACACTTGGTCACTGAAGGACATCTCACCTCAACTGACAAAGGAGATTGTGTTGCTTGTGTAGCAGATGGAGCCGTCGGTTGAACATCCAGGATGGTTGAACCAGGGGGGCCAGGCACTGCTCCTGCTGGTGGTGGCTACAATGAAAAAATGTTGAAATAGTTAGAAATGCATGAATAAACAATAGGTCCAACAATAATAAACTATGTAAAGATAATGTTGAAATAGTTACATACCTGTGTGTGATCAGTCGCCACTGCAGATGCGGCACTAACTGCTGCATCAACCATCGATGCAAGGTTCTCAGCAGACAACTCGGGTTCCTGTTGCAGTAAACATGCAATTCAAACATTAACAAAAACGATTTATGCACTGGATTTCAAGTTAAACAACAAATATCATCGAAGGATATACATTACCGTGGTGTGAGTAAGCCCATGGTCGTGGGCAGCTGGAGTCTTTCTCGGAGTAGAACGCCTCACATACACACGACCCTTGTTCACGAATGGCCTGGAGGGAGATGCAAATACAGGCAATGGGCCAGATGTGTCGGATGGTGCCTACAGTCAGCAAGTGTTCATGTAGTTAGACATGCATGATTCAACAAACAAACATGTATTTAAAAAATGTCATTTTTAATTGTTTACCTGGAGCCCAGACGTTTCAGGGGACGGTATGACCATGGGCACTACCTCCACATTACCTTGCCCCTGTGAAGGATCTGCCATCTGCAAGTTTAATAATTGTAAATATTAGACCGTATATAGCATTAATGAACTAAAATGTAAAGTATGTGGAAATTAACAAATTAACAAGTATTAAAAAACTGAAATTTTAAAATGTTTACCTCGGTGTGAGATACGGCAATAGGTGGTATATAAGATGGGCCTGCCGAATGGGTAGCATCATGCCCCCCTGTCGAGTCTGGAACATCCGGCTCTGGGGCGTCACTGCCGGTAATCATCATCAACTGCAAGTTCACAAAATTAATATATTAGCTCAAACTATATATATGTGTACAAAGACGAAAATAAATGAAGAATTTATTACAATTAACCATCAAGATACCTCTCTCAAAAAGCCACTGAAGGCAACATCTGATGCAATACCATAGCAGGGACGACCACATGACGTGCACTCGTGAGGATCAGTACTAGGATGGGGAATAGCTGATGGTCCTCCACTAGTGGATGGTCCTGATGGTCCTGCAGTAGTGGATGGTCCTGATGGTCCTGCAGTAGCTGATGGTCCTGCATGGTGACGAGCTGGTGTATGTACCACACCAGGGACAGATGTCCCTTCCTCACCCATATGTTGAACCATCCTGCCATGGCGAACAACCGTCCGTGCCAAACTCAAAAATGCATCCCGTGTCTGCGGAATAATGCGATGTGCTGGTGGGACATCTGGCCCAGGCAACTGCCTGCGAGGTGCAGGGATAGGGCGATCCTGGTCTCGAAGCCTGGCATTGGGTCGGTTTTGGGGCATCCCCCCACCGATCCCCTGGAACTGTAAGATGTCAAAATAGTTAACGTGTTTATGCAACACGAACTCTGCATACATCTTTCGAAGGAAATATAAGGGAATTTCCCTGTTGCTGTGTGGTGGCATATCAAAAACCATGTACCATCTGTCCATCCAGTTATCAACAAATGGTTGAAACGTGCACCACTCAATGGAGATATGCGGCTTGCTTGCATTAGGGATTTCCCCCGTCCGAGGGTCCCTAAACAATGCAAATATAACCTCTTTGGATATTTTTAGCTTTTTTACTGCATTGTAATCTAGTCCATCAGCATATTGTTGTCTTTTTCTTTCTCTGTAAGATGCAATATCATACAGGACATTCGTAGATTGTGTAATTGTGTCCACAATTGCATCCAAGGTTGATGCAAGTGAACGGCGAATCCTGTCGCCACCACTAAAAGCTTCACTTATGCCCCTCAATTGGGCAAGCTCAATCAATATTTCGGCATTGGCATCCATAGCCGCAACTGCAATAAAGACATTAATACGAAAATCATTAGAAACATATACATGGTATATAATGACGTCTCTTCAAAATTGAACATGTATTAAATCAAACTCACATAAGCAATTTAATGGCATTTACTTACATACATTTAAAACTTAAAATTAAACATTTGACAATTAAAAAGTAAGTTAGTCAGATTGGCAGAGAGGAGGAGGAGGAGGATCAAGGCAGTGATGAGTTTGTTGATTCAGGCATGGAGGAGGAGGATCAAGGCAGTGATGAGTTTGCATCTATGTGTCTCAATGTCTCATTGTGTTTTGTGATTGTGAATGACAAATGTGTTGTGATTTGTGAATGATCTAATTTCTATTGAATATTTCATATTTGTAATTGTAAATGTAATTTCTATTGAATATTTGTAATTGTAAATGTTAAATTTTATTGGATGATCTATATGTCTATATTTTTAAATTTTAATATATTTTAAAAATATATTAATTCCGGGGGTCACCGTGTCCTACGTGTCATAATTCCGGGGGTCACCGTGTCTAGTGGGGACCATGGATCAAATTTGAAGGGTGGGGGTCCCATTTCACTATGAAGGGCTATGAGATATTGAACACTATTGAAGGGCTATGAGAAATTTATTAATATTTATTCTATGTGTATATATGGATGTGTTCATGTTGTATGGATTGGATTCTAGGTTAACCGAGGCCTTTTTAGAGCAAAGAATGGGGTAATTACTATTTGGGAACAAGTTTTTTATCAAATGTAAATTGCGGTGATGGAAGATATTGAGGGTGCCACATGTTGTGGAGAAAGTAGTATTGATTCCTATGACATAATAGGGAGTTCAAAAAGTCTGGTTTCAAGTATTGTCATGCGTAGCTCGATTGATTTTTCTCGCGCTAGGGTTGTAGCAACTGTTATGGCCATTACTGTTAAAAGGATTGATGGGGTGGAATCCCGTGAAACGATGAGTTCTTTTGTTAAGACGTAGATTCAGTGAAATTTGGTGGGAGTCTTATGTTCATTTTATGCACAAAATTCGATTACTTGATTTTGTTGCATTGTTAACTCTCCTCCTAGTCATAGCTACAATCTCTTATATAATTGTGAAGGTTATCAATCCACTCAATATATTAAAGTTGTAGTAGGCCAAAATAATCCACATATTTATTGTACTCACAAATGTTGACATTCCAATTTCTATGTAGAGCGCCCATTAACATTAGATTGTATGGGACATGTTTTTGAGGCATGATGTCATTATCTCATAACAACAAGCTTTTTATCCATAAATATGTCATCTACAAGCCAACGGAATTGTTCCTAATCCTTTATAAAACTTTGTCATAATTATATCAATACCAACATCCCTACCTATTGACTTAGCTTAGAAGATATTACACCTTCGGATAACCAAACCTGATTCCAAGGTTGGTAATCATAAACGTAAAAGCATCATCATAAGGAAATAGCATGTTGTGTTGAGGAAATTCCTTTTTTTCCATTTCCTTCTCAGTATAATATTTGGTTGTGGATCATTTAAAATGTATAATTTATTTTAATATAATTGGGAAGCTAAATTCAAATTCATTAATATATTAATATGATTTGATTTTTTTATTAATAATAAGTTATTCTTTTCATTTGAAAATGTAATAGTACATCAAAATTTCAATGTTTACTAACGTAGTAAAGTTGAGAGGCTTTATTTTTCAGTGGATATAGCAGACCTGTAAATTCATAGGATGTCAAAAATCTAGTCAGCCTTGAAGTTGAGCTCCTCAAAGAAAACGAATTTCTTTAAATATGTTTATGGCAGGCTGGCATTGCCAGCTTCGCTCCGCAAACTATCCTGGAGGACTGGAGGAGATAGGGTAGGTGGAACTTGGAAGTAGCTCATCCACAGTGGAATAGGGGGTATAAGAAAAAGCTTGTTTCTATTCATGCAATATGGTCGGAGCCATGGAAGCATGGAATTCCAGCATTGACTTGATACAACAAAGAAAACAAAAGGTGGAACTTGGGAGCTGCAGGATTGACTTGATACAACAAAGAAAACACAGGGTGTGAGGCTGGGAGCCGTAGATGGTAGGATTAACTTGATACAACAAAGAAAACACAGGTCTATAGGTAGGGGCCACGGGCAGGAGCAACAACCTGCAACATTACAAGAAGTTTATGGATTGTGGATTTTGTCTGAAATGCCAAATTCGCGGGGGCATATTAACATAATATATTATACATTGAATACTCAATTAACTCACGGAGTCAGCATTCACGAATTGGTATGTGATAACTTGTAACTTGGTAAGCCCGCTAGCAACAACACGTATGAGCCACCTTCCAGGTTTAATAATTTTGTTGATGCCATTAAATGTGTTAAACACGTAAGCGCTCGCTACAAACACGAGAACTTCGAAGCGTTCAAGCCATGGGCTACTCAGTGTAAGCCCGTCCACGTAAGTTGCTCAATGATATTATTAGAGGCCCAATGGTCCATGATCCATGGATGATCGAACACGTGGATATTGGAGAGTAAGCGAGTCCCACTCCCAAGTCACCTAGCTAGTAGCCGCATTCCCAATTTCCCACTAAAAATTGTTGATGGGTGAAATTTGAAGCTACCCTTCTGTTGCAATTTTAAACAGTAGTGGTTAATTTAATTATTGAAGGGCTTACCATGAAATTAAATTTTTTTTGCATGGTAAAATTTGAAGTGGCCTTCTATGACGTGTGGGTAAAATTTGAAGTGGCCTGAAGGCTTCAAATTTGAAGCCTGGTGGGGACACTCGTGTCCCGTGTCCTCGTGTCGGGTGACTTGGATGAATACATTGTAGAAAGGGGGGAGTTTTAATTTTTTCAATTTTTGGTTTGATTATGAAGTTTTGAGTTTTTTGAAAAGGGTTTCATTTTGAGGTGTGAATTTAATTACAAATTGGGTTATTCCCAATTTGATCAATATTACAAAACTAGGTTAAACAATAAAAAAATTGTAATTTGGATTAAAAAATCACAAAAAAATGATTTGGGTGAATAAATTACCTGACTAGATGAGAATGCACCGGTGAATTTGTCTCCCCTCCAGCGAAATCGAGCAACACGGATAGTTGAGTGGGCCACAAAGCGTCCTCGTCCAGGGTCAATTTCGCTTTCTGATGCGTGAGTGTCGCGGGTGGTCGGCAATCGGCCGACTGTGTTTTTAAATTGATTTTTAGTTTTACATATCGCGTACGCGATTTGTAAATACATAACGCGTACGCGTTTTTTAACTACATAACGCGTACGCGTTATTGTTACCTAGCCTACATGTCCAATGACATGTTAGGCTCGGGTCTTACCATGGCAGGTGGTAAATATCAAAAACGCGTTATGTTTTAGGTATCAGGAGCGAGATTTGAAAAAAGTAGCATTGCATCTAAAGTGACCCTCATCTTCTTGCACACACCCCTTATTTAAAAAAAAACATATCCCTCACCAATGAAAAACACAATATCCTTTTTAAACCAAATTAAAAAATATAAAAACAATTTTACAAAATAAATAACTAAAAACTATATAATAGTTAGAACTCAAAGCCTTTTGTTTGTTATTCCTATCATTATACGACTCAAAATAAACCACCAAGCTTTTATATTATATTATATAAAATATGAATTATGTATTATTTTTTTAATTTTTATTATTTTATTTATCTAATTTTTTTAAAAGTAAATAATGGATATTACTAATATTATTAATTTTAAAAATAAGTTTAAAGTTTTTTTCACAACATTAATGAAGATATGGTTACAAAAGATTATGATATTATATTTAGATTTTAATGTTGATTTGATTAAGGAAAAATCTTTTTTAAAATATCAATCATATTAAAATCACAAATAAATTTAAGAGAAATTATAATGACACTAATGTATATAGAAAAAAAAAATATATATATATATATATATATATGATAAGAAAATCATTAACCACACAAGGTGGTAAGCAAGGAACAAAATAAAATATGGCGAATTTCAGGTAAAAAGCTGGAAAAGTAAAATAATAAAGTAAAATATGCCAGGGAATATTACAGAGCCGAGAGCAGGCCTCTTCAGTACCTGGAATTTAAGTATACAGAGAACGCACAGACCCTGTCAACGGACTTAAGACACTGGTTGAGCAATTAGTGAAACAAGGTAAACATCTAATCAACAGTAACAGACCGACCAGAGCCAAGCCATTTTAGGTGATGAATATTAAAAGTTCGAGGAGATTAAATCTTTTTATTACTAACAAAAAATAAAAATAATAATTTTACTAAAATAAAAATGAACTCTAAATTTCATAATAAAGCTAGATAAAACCTAGAAAACTGTAGAAACAAATTGTAAATATTATGATATTAACAAACTAAAAAATGAAAAACATTTTGTTTTAAAATACCTTTAACATATACTATGTAACTCCTATAATGACCTTCAGAACTATAAAATCATGAAAAGTAAAAGGTACACCAATTAATAAAAATTTTAGGATTCAATATATCTATATATCAAATCGTTAACTTTCATCAATATTTAGTTTACTGCAAATTAATTTATAATCAACATTATCATAATATTAGATGTAATGGTACTTTTTAATTTGAAGAGTATTTTGAATATAATAATTGTCATAATAAAAAAATTATAAGTCAAAAATAGAATTGTGAATATAATTTATTATACATATATTTTACAATTTTTTTTATAAGGTAATTATTAATGGAGTTTAGAAAGAATGACTTTAAATAAAGAGTGTCTTAACATTATAATCTTTTAAAATATTAAAATTCTAAATTAAATATCAATATCTTTACTAGTTAACTATCAACAATACTTTATTTTTTTTTCTACTATGAAAAAATAATAAATTTTATTAAATTATACAATAAACTAAATAACTATACAATTTTTATATTAATTTCAAAAAAACAAAACAGAAAAGTTCAATTTAACAAAACTAACAATCCATTCCATTATCATAAATAATAAACATTCTTGATCATAAACATGATCGTAGTTATCATGTAAGTACATTAAGATTCCTGAGGAAAAGGAACAGCTCATTGCCTGGAAATTCACCATGACCATGATTACCTCCCACTGTATTATACATTTGGAAGTACCATTTCTTAACTTCCTTTGTTTCCTCTATGGACATTGTCATTATTTCAACCATCTTGGCTTCCTCAGCTATTTTGTTTGTACAAACTTCTAATTCTAATGAACAACCATAAATTCTTATTTTCTGAAGTGATTGTAAATTTAAATAATTTCTGGGTAACATTTTCAAAGTTTGGCAATCCATTATGGTAAATACTTTTAATGAATGCATTGCACCCTCTTCTACTTCTGGTAGAGCTTCCAACCCTTCTAATTTATAAAGTGAAAATATTTTCAACAGAGGAAATGCCGCCTTTTCACCAAATTCTTTGGGAAACATTTTTAACTTACTGCATGCAATGAGCTCCAATCTCCTTAAACCCTTGATCTTATGCAAATCTGGAAGTTCCAACAACATATCGCACTTGAATAATATAAGGCAACTCAAATTCTCAAAACCAGAAAAGTTAATCTCCATTTTAAGCAAATGAGAGCATTTCAATGAGAGTCTTCTCAACTTTGACATCTTACTTATGTCTCTCGGTAGAATTTTCATCACCGAAAGTGTCAAGCGGAGGGTATCCATTTGGGTCATACTCCCAAAGAAGCTCTCCATTTGATTCATACTCGGTATCTGGTTCCCATTGTTCTGCAGTTCTAACCATTTGAGTTGTTTTAAATTGCCAAGGTCTTCAATGGAAGCCATTTTTTTCCATCTACTACTCCGAAGTTGTGTCCATAATCTGTTGCATTCAATCATATCCAAATGCTGCAAAGATGTAAGCAGCGAGATGGCATGAGGCAGATATTGTAAATCTTCACAATGGCCAAGGCCTAGATGCAAAAGAGATCTCAACTTATGAAGGCGGCAGGGTAATTCTGTGATGGCAGAAAAGCTCAGATCAAGTATCTCCAGGTTTACAAGATTTGTAAGAGATTTAGGTAGTTTCTTGATGGGCATCCCTAGTAACCTCAGGCATACCAGCTGTTCCAAACGCCCCACACTCTCTGGCAATGACTGCACTGATGTTCCACTCAAATCCAGAACCTTAAGGGAGATCATACTCCCAATCACTTTTTGGGGAATTTTTGTTAGACATATGTTTCCAGCCATTAACAATGAGCAGGTCTGTGGAGCTCTTAATGTTCCAGGAAGTGAACTCAATTCGTTGTGGGACAAGAAAATCTGAGTGCGTTCAGAACATTCACTTGTATTCAACTCTCTCAAAGCCCGACCCACACGGCAGTAGAATTTGTTTTCCTTCTGGGCAATTCGGATTGCCAAATCACGCACCAGGTCGTGCATTCTGAAACAGACAACATGCCTATCATCGTCTCTCATGATCGGTTCAATCAAACAATGATCTGCTAAAAGGTTTAGATAACTCCATCCGATCTCGAATGGGTCTGATGAGCGCCCGACCTGCTGCTTGTCTGAGCCGACCCCATGCTTATATTGCAGCATCTTCTTTGCTAGCAACCCTTCTCCTGCCCACAGCAGAATCACATGCCGAGCAAAAAGAACTTCGTCTTCTACGGAAGTTGCAGCTAAGTGTAGAAAGCATAATTGGATATTAACGTCCTCGTTGCCGAGTGCGTCGTAACTGAACCTTAGCCAATCATAATCAAGAAGCCTGAGCCTGTGGAGAGACGATTCCCACTGCAGTGGATGAGTACTGCCCGCCATCGCTCGCCCTAATACTTTTATTGCCAGGGGAAGCCCTCCACACTTATCACACACAAGCTTGACCTTTACCTCATCAATATTTGCAGGCAGATTTCCATTATTATCTTGAAAAACAGAATATACAAACAACCTCCAACTGTCATCTTCATTCAGTTCGTCCATTGTTACTGTGAACTCATCTTTAACTCCCATTTCTAGCAGTGCACTGCGATACCTGGAACTTACAATAACTTTGGAGGTGGAATTGTTTCCCATGATACCCAATCCCTCCAACAAATTCCCAACATTTCCTTCCAACAAATCCCCAGCATCCCCTCCGCATACATCATCTATGAACAATGCAAACCTTGCACTCTGTGTTAGTGTCTGATTCAACCAGTTTTGTACATCACCCGCCTTCATATTTTTAGGCAAATTTACATCGTTTTGTATGGCTATTTGTTTACAAAGTTCATTTCTAAGACTTGTAACAGACGGACTTTGCGAAACAGTTAACCAAAGCAATAAGCCATCACGAAAGAGATTCCGCACCTTTTGGCTGTTGAAGATTCTCTTGAGAAGCAGAGATTTTCCGGATCCACCCTTCCCAACCACGCCTATGATTTTAGCCTCTGCATCGTCTATCACCATTTTCTCAAGACTTGCAAAGAGTTTCTCTTGTCCCACTACAAAGGGTTTATCGGTAAACTTGAGACTTGGAGAGCGAGCTGGAGCAAAAGCACCTTGGGAACAGTTTGAAGTTGAAGGCATATGATCCTGAGATAGGGAAAACTCAACCAAAGGAGATAGTAGATGCTGGCTGATATCTGAAATCAAATGGGTGATCCTCTTGTTGGTTTGATAACGAGAAAAGGCGCCAGTCTCTGGGGCTGTGCACCGTGGCACCATTATTAATGCTTTCTGAAGAAGCACGTCCAACTTGTTAAGCCAGTTGTTCATCTGCCAGTTGTTCACAGATGAAGACTCAGCTTTCTCCCTGTTGAACGCCGGGCGGCATCGCTGGATCTGCACGATGACAGGCCCGATTTTCATTACCAGATCTTTGAGAAACCCCAACTCTTTGCTGCAGTGAACCGCATTGTTTATGTGGTGAAGAATCTGCCGGATTGAGTGGAGGATAGTCACACCCATAAATCCAGAGATTTGGTCCATAACTCGCCTCTACATATAGTAAGATAAGTAATCCCCCTTATAATTCACAGCACTAACAATCTCTCAACAAAACTGTAGATATATCCTCAAAATCAATGAAAATCAAGATAACGGGCACCGATGTGGAGGATTTCGTGCAGGTATGTATTGCTAGATCTGATAATTAATGCAGTAGTATATATTATAGGGTATATATTGCTAGATCTGATAATTAATGCACTGGTATATATTATAGGGTATATATTGCTAGCTCTGATAATTAATGCTACTATTTTTGGGCATATTAATGATTTATACTTGAACTAGGGGAGGGATGCCAGTTGTTGGACACCCCACGTGGCTCCCTCCCCCATGCCACGCTGTCGAGTCGACACGAATGCAGCCCGGGCCCAGATGGCACCGCCACCTGTCATGGTGGGTGGGCGCATTAAAGCGGTCTTTATGGCACGCTTTTTCTTGCTTTTCTGGCGCTTTTCCCGCGACCTCTCCTTCCTCCCGTGTATTGTTGCTAGGGCCCTGTCTGTGAACGCTCCGCCACCCCACTTCCTGTTCACGCCCGCTCTGGTTCTACACCACCCCCGCTCTGGTTCTGCACCATGGGCGCTCTCGTTCTGCCGGTATCCTACTGTGCTACTGTTATATGGCGGACGCTTATTGCCTTACCCCCCGACGGATGGCGTTCGCCGCTACTGTGTGTTTTGTCCGCTAGCTCTCCCGACTTTGACACTCGCTCCATGTCCATAGCGCACCACAGGCCCTCAAAGTTGTCTGCGGCGGACCCCGTTGGAGGTTTTCATCGGTTCGATGGTGGTGTTGTTGGGTTGCCGCTCGGCTGGTTTCGTTGGTGGCGATGGTGGCTTCCATCAGGTTGTTCCTTCTCACGGCGGTGGCGTTGGCTGTTCCTGCTCACGACGGTGTCGTTGGCTGTTCCTGCGTTGGTTGTTCCTGCGCACGGCGGTGGCGTTGGTTGTTCCTGCGTTGGCTGTTCCTGCTCACGGCGGTGGCGTTGGCTGTTCCTGCTCACGGCGGTGGCTCGTCCCTTCACGCTTCTTCGGTTTTGGTGGTAGGTTTCCTACCAGCCATTCCCTGCATCAGTGTTTGTCAACACTCTCAACCTTCTGGGGATTTCATGGACCATTTCTGCTGCTTTTAAAGGTTAAATTCTAGTTTTCTAGGTTGTGAATTTGTGCATTTCTGGGTTGTGAATTTGTGCATTTCTGTTGGTGAATTGGTTTGGTGCCCTCCTGCTCGCACTTTGAATTGTGTATGGTGGGTTTACGTTGCGTTTGTGGCAATGGTGAAATGCATTTCATTTATGCTGCAGCAGGGTTTAGGAATGGTTTATAATGCAGTAGGGTTTATGAATGGCTTATGATGCAGTAGGGTTTATGAATGCAATAGGGTTTATGAATGTTTTAGTGTTTATTCATTTATTAGGTAGGAGGTGAATTTGTTTCGGCTGAATTACTGAAGGTTCTATGGTTTACGTTGCACTCGTAATTAAGGTTCTGTGGTTAATGTTGAAGCTGCGTTTAAATTTTTTTTAGGGTGTATGAATTAGGGTTTTGTAATTAAGGTTATGTGGTTAATGTTGAAGCTGCATTTAAATTTTTTTTAGGGTGTATGAATTAGGGTTTTGTAATTAAGGTTTTGTGGTTAATGTTGAAGCTGCGTTTAAATTTTTTTTAGGGTGTATGAATTAGGGTTTTGTAATTAAGGTTCTGTGGTTAATGTTGAAGCTGCGTTTAAATTTTTTTTAGGGTGTATGAATTAGGGTTTTGTTGCAACTGCATTTAAATTTTTTCTAGGGTTTATGTTGCAATCATAGTTTGGGCAGAATTATTGCAGGTTCTATGGTTTGTGTTGCAGCAGGTTCTATGGTCTGTGTTGCAGCAGGGTTTGCAAATTTTTTAGGGTTTATGTATTTGTTTCGGCTGAATTATTGAAGGCTCTATGGTTAATGTTGCAGCAGTGTTTATAATTTTATTTGGGTTTATGAATTTCGTTTGTTGCTGGTTTATGTTGCCTTATGTTGTAGCAGGGTTTGTAATTTTTTGGGGGTTTATGATTTTAGTTTGTTGTTGGTTTATGTTGCAATCATAGTTTGGCCTGAATTTTCTATCTTCTATGGTTTATGTTGCAGCCAGGTTTGTAATTGTTTTAGGATTTATGAATTTAGTTTGTTGTGTTGTTAATGTTGCAATCATAGTTTCAGCCGAATTATTAAAGGCGCTATGGTTAATGTTGCAGCAGTGTTTATAATTTTATTGGGGTTTCTGAATTTCGTTTGTTGCTGGTTTATGTTGCAATCATAATTTGGGCTGAAATATTGAAGGTTCTATGGTCTATGCTGCCTTATGTTGTAGCAGGGTTTGTAATTTTTTGGGGGTTTATGATTTTAGTTTGTTGCTGGTTTATGTTGCAATCATAGTTTGGCCTGAATTATCTATCTTCTATGGTTTATGTTGCAGCCGGGTTTGTAATTTTTTTAGTGTTTATGAATTTAGTTTGTTGTCTATTAATGTTGCAATCATAGTTTCAGCCGAATTATTGAAGGCTCTATGGTTAATGTTGCAACAATGTTTAGAATTTTATTGGGGTTTATGAATTTCGTTTGTTGCTATTTATGTTTCCATCATAGTTTGGGCTGAATTATTGAAGGTTCTATGGTTTATGATTTTAGTTTGTTGCTGGTTTATGTTGCAGCAGTGTCCCTAAATTTTATCTGCTTTATGAATTTAGTTTGTTGTTGGTTTTTGTCGCAGTGGAATGGTAATAGTTAAAAGGAAAAACTGCATCATACAGGGGATGGATGGCAGTTGACAACAATGACTTCTCCATTGTCTCATCTAATTGGAAGAATACCCATAATTCAGTTGTTGATATCAGCAAGTTTGCCAAATTGGCTATTGTTGATGCATTTTACAAGCGATCTGCTCCACCTTATGATCTGCTGTTGTTGATGCAGTTTACAAGTTGCATGCTATTGTTAAATTATAAGTGTATGATGCAGTTTTTACTTTTACCTATTAACATGAAGTGATCTGCTGCATCTTATCTGCTGTTGTATGATCTGCTGTTGTATGATGCAGTTTTTACTTTTACCTATTAACTTGAAATATTGGGCAAAATAGAAGAAGTTAAATTAGTTGTTGCATTATGGGCAAAATAGAAGAAGGTAAATTAGTTGTTGCATTATGGGCATTTATATAGACATAGTTTTATTAAACAGTTTGTGTGCTTGATTATTGTTGTCTGTTGTTCTAGCCTTCAAAAGGATATTGAATTTGTTTATAGGAATGTACATACACTAGATCTAATTTAGGCCTGTTATGTTGATTAGTATGATACTATATTAAGTTGTAATAAGTCATGCATGAGAGCCCTCCATGGAACATTCCTTATAGAAACATTATTAATAATAGGAGAGAAATATGGACCATGTTGCAGTACAGTTAGCATCGAATGGATGGGTATCACACCCATGCAATGGTTCAACCCCATTCCTAACTGCTAGTTTAAAGAAAATATAGGGGTCAAGAGTTGTAAACCATAGAACCAACTGCACCATAAACCATAGAACCTTCAATAATTCAGCCCAAACTATGAAACTTCAATAAACCTTAGACCCTGCTGCAACATAAACCATAGCCCACGATATCATCTAGGATGAAGCTATTATAGTGGTCTTGGGATTCTTCTATCTCCCTTTGAATTTTGGGCATATGGTTGTAATCCCATGTGGTTGTAATTCAGCCGAAATGACTGCAACATAAACCATGGACCCTGCTGCAGCATAAACCCTAGAATTCATAAACATTAACCATAGAGCCTTCAATAATTCATAGAATTCATAAATTCAGAAACCCCAATAAAATTATAAACACTACTGCAACATTAACCATAGAGCCTTCAAGAATTCGGTCGAAACTATGATTGCAACATTAGCAAACAACAAACTAAATTCATAAACCCTAAAAAAATTACAAACCCGGCTGCAACATACACCATAGAAGATAGATAATTCAGGCCAAACTATGATTGCAACATAAACCAGCAACAAACTATGATTGCAATGGTTGGGCATATGGTTGTAATTCCATACTACTGCAACATAAGCCATGGACCCTGCTGCAGCATAAACCCTAGAACCTTCAATAATTCATCCCATACTACTGCAACATAAGCCATATACCCTCTGGGTGGCAGAGCGTTCACAGACAGGGCCCGTGAAACAATACACGGGAGGAAGGAGAGGTCGCGGGAAAAGCATCAGAAAAGCGGGAAAAAGCGTTCCATAGAGGCCGCTTTATGGCGCCCACCCACCACGACAGGTGGTGGTGCCATCTGGGCCCGGGCAGCGTTCGTGTCGACTCGACAGCGTGGCATGGGGGAGGGAGCCACGTGGGGTGTCCAACAACTGGCATCCCTCCCTTATATAGAAATACAACGATGTTTGTTTGGTTGTAGAAGATATTTTGATTCCATCAATAATGATGATTAATCATTTTGGTGTGTATGTGTTGGTCTTTCATAATGGTAGTGATGACAATAAGTTTTTTGGGTTGTAGGTGCATAAACCCTAGAACCTTCAATAATTCAGCCCAAACATAAATTGCAACATAAACCAACAACAAACTAAATTCATAATCCCTAAAAAATGTTAATGAAATGTTTAATCATAGTACATTACCGCTTGCTCTTGAAATGATGAAATTGTATATTAAACCTTATGATAAACCCATGATTACAATGCCGCAAACATCAGGGAATGATATGAACTAGGATTGTACCCAAAAATGTATAGGATTGTATACAAAATGGCCATGTTGCAGTAGTTAGACCCAGTGATTACAAAATCCACAATGCAATGTGGTCACAACAAAAACTTTGGCATCCCTATATGACACTCCTATGCTTGATGTCGTCCAAGATCTTCACTTCCCAATATTGTTGAGTTTCCTGCTTGAGCCAGGTTGGTTGGCATACCTAACAATGGATGATTAGGTTGTGGCTGGTTGCCTCCATATGATATCCAATTTGCTTCTTGTAGCCATGGAGGAATTGAGTAGCCACAGTGCACACTTGTGCTACTAACCCCTACATTGGGTTGAGCCCCCCGATAATCATACATATGTCTGACACCTGCACTGGTAGGAGGGAATAAAGTGGGCATGCACACTTGTTGATAGCGGGGGACTTGGATGTTTAGGAGGTCTTGGAAACATGGAGTATTATCTGCAAGATGTTCCAATGTGTTTGGCATCATCCTACTCCCCTCCACTATGTTTGCATCAATGGCAGAACTTTTTTCCACCCCTTGTTCTTTTTGAAGCAATTGTTGAGCCTTTTTCAATTCCTTTTCATGCCTTGCCATTTTTTTTTTATGAGCCTTTTCTTGTCTTTCTTTCTCTCTGTCAAGCCTCTCCTGTGTTCGAATTTCTGCTGCAACAATCCTTGCAGCCTTCTTTTCTTTAGCTAAGTCCCTCTTTTTTTGCTTTAAATCCTGGAGTTCAAGTTTCCTATGCTCAGACTCAACCAATAGTTTTATATAGTCCTCTGACGTGAGTAACTGTGAACTTCGGCATAGACGAAGATTGTCTGCTGTAAATTGCCTTCTTTTTGCTGACACTCTCTCTACCGGTAGCTTTAGAAACTGACCAAGCAACTGGCTCTTCTTTGACACTTGTTGCTCCTTGCTTGACACTTGCCTCTCAATATTTGGGTCAATGTTCTCCTGCTCTATCTGGACCATATTGTCCTCTTCAGCTGGAACCTCGTTGTGGACACTATCTTCTTCCAGGTTTCCATTGTCCACAAAATAATGAACAATTTCTTCTTCCAATTCTCTGGGCTATGAAGGCATGTTCATGCTTTCTTCATTTGTCCTTGACACAATATTTTTGTCCAAATTCATCACGGCTTCTACCAGCCATGATGGTGGGGTAACCTGGCTTGGCAAAGTCAATTCTCCATTGCTGCTTCCTGGTGCATGGTCAACGTTTTCATTGACATGAACAGAAGCAGAAGTTGCAACTGTTTCTTGCATAGAGACATTAAGAAGATTAGAAGCAGAATTTGCAGCTGTCTCAGTTGGTGTATGTACCTCCATGTTACTGTCAATTGGTTCATTGTTATACTGTGTTTCACTTACCTGTTCTTCTTCATCACCACAGTATGGTCCTCCTTGATAGAGGGATATCATATGATCAGCAGCAACAACGTCTTCCTCTACCTCCACATCTTCTTGGCTAGCAACATGTGCTTGGACATCCCCTTCTTCCTGACCATTCAGATCAAATCCCAGGCTAGAACTAGTATCATGCATGAGAACCTCAGAATTCAGTGGCCATATTCCAGTCCTCCTAAACCTAGCCTTGATATTCGAAGGTGTGAGATCCCTTTTAAAGGCTTTACTTGCAAGCTCGGCTAGCTCAAACCTGTTTACCTCCACCCCTAGATTCTGTGCCATCCATGAAGCTCGCTCACCCCTGAAATAGTTCTTGAAAGGCCCGAACACACTGACATCTAGGGGTTGCAATCTGTGAGTGGTATGAGCAGGCAGTGTCAATAGGTCGATGCCCAAATTGTTAGCCTCCTCGATTGTTTGCACAGCAATGTGGCTTCCATGACCATCTAAAACCAGCAGGTGTCTATTTACAGGTGAGACACCGCCTGGTATAGATGCACAAAGTGAGTAAGCCAATTCAAAAAGAGTTCTTTGGTCATCCAAGCATGGGGATGTGCATCCATGCATGCACCTGGTTCACAATTCTGTATATAGTTTTTGAGTTGAGTTTTACCTTTAAATAGATAAAATCTTGGGATTGAAGCACCAATTGCATTGACACAACATAGAATAGTGATCCACTCCCTGCTCCTAGGCAAAATCTTTGGCACATTACGACTCCCTCTCTTGGCAATTACACGCATGCCACAGTTCCTTCCTGCCTGTAAACCTGTTTCATCACAGTTCCATATATGGTCTGGAGCATACCCATGGTTCTCATATGCACTAGAAAGGGTGGCATAGAACTTAGTCAGAATTGCAGGCCGTAGATTTAGAGCCCTGTCTCTATCTAGGCCCTCAGCTGTACGCAACATAAGGTCTGGATGCCTTTTTTTAAACCCAAACCACCATGAGTTACCAGGAAACCCATCTTTGAAGGGGTTTGGCCTCCCTTGACATATTTGAGCTACTGTGGATTTTAGCTGTATCAGCTCTATCCCATGTCCCATTTCAGCCATCTCCTTACACCACCGAACCACCTCGGCTTCCTCCTCTTCACTCATAACTGTAACAGGCCCTCTACGCTTTGTATGTGTGAGTCCATTTATCCAATAATGTACTGAAGAGGTAGCAACTCCATGTTTTTTAGCAGCAGCACGAATGGAATATCCATTGAACTCTATATCATCAATAGTAGCTAGCATGTCTTCTTTTGTCCAACCTCTTATTGCACTGATTTTGGTGACTGAACTTGTTCCTTGAACTGTGGTTGGAAGTGACTATGTGGTTGGTGGTGGGACAACAATGTTCTCTTCCACCACATTGTCATTCTCAACAACATTGCTGGGAGCATTGTTGGCATTTGAATGATTGGGCCTCTCCTCATCCGATGAGGTGCAGCGTAGCTGGGCACCCCTACTCAGTCGACGACTTGTTCTCCTTGCATTGCTGACTCTTGCCATGCCTACAACAACCTGCACATTTAGAAGGGAGGCTGGTTATGTAGAAGAAACTGGAAGTTGATTATAACAGAAATGTAAATAACAGAAACAGAAACATAAATAACATAAATAACATAATTGGCAACATAAATAACATAAATAATATGAATAACAGAAACATAAATAACATAAATAACATGAATAACATAACTGGAAATAACATAAACAGAAACATAAATCACAGTAACAGTAACCTGAATCTATTGCGCACACAGTTCTGCTGGTATGCCTCCACTATGCACACACTTATGATGGTATGCCTCCACTGTGCACACACTCTGTTGTTCAAATTTTTGAAATGCAATTGTGCACACACTCTGCAGGTCGAATTTATGAAATGCATCTTCATAAGGATTGTGGTTCATTTATAGTTGTTTGCTATTGAATTGGGTTGGTAAGAAGGTTGCACATGGATTGCAATCTCTCAAATTTCAATGTGTGTTGTGGATTGATTTGAAAGTGATCCAATGGTTGGGAGCTTGTCATTGTGGATCCCTGTGCCTTCATCTGTTTCATGATCTGTGTGCTTCCATCTGTTTAATGGGTGCATTTAATGGTAGGTGTCATTTATTGAATACAGTGGGTTGGAATGTTGAACAATCTTGCAGTTATGGCTGACACTATCTTTTCTGATGCTTGAACAGGTATCAATGAATGTTTGAACAAGTTTCAATGAATGCTGGGATATTTAGGCTCCATTAGATATTCGTGGGTCCTCCTTTGATAAGTACCTTGCAGTAGGTGGCAAAAACGAGTTGGGTTATTTAGCTGTTTATGTACTTCTGGATATTTGAGCAGATCTGTACTTTGTTGGGACAAGATGTTTTGTACAGTTTGTCATATAAAGACTATTTATTGACAGCTATTGGCCCAGTCAGTTAATGGGCAATTTTTGGACATAATTTAAATATTTTCTGCACTTAATATGGAATGTGTATGTTTAAATTATGGGTTTATTTGTGTCAATATATGGTGGTTATGTGGGACCAGTACTATGTCAACAACTGGTCCCTGTTCAAGAATAGACAACTTTCCCCTATGATTAAACCACGATATAAGAAATTTACAAAGAAAAATTCTAGCTACTAAATTAATATTTAGTATTTAAAATTTCAATATACAAAAGTTTTAATTCAATACTAAATATATAACTTTCAATTTTGTGTTCTTCTTATCTAAAAAATATTTTAGCAATTATAATTTAAATAAATATATAAATAAAGAGTTAATTAATTTAATACTTTATCTTCATACAAGTCAACTCTTATTCAATATCACGAATGAATTTATCTATCTAACTATCTATGTAAAGGTTGGGAGGAGAAATGAAAAATTCAAATCCCAAATCTCAAAGAGGAAAACTATCATTTCCAAAAGCACCTAATCGTTGATAAAAATAAAATCCAGATTTTTTCCATAATTTAAAAAACGATTTGTTTCCTTTATCTAGTATGGAGAATATAGAAAATTTATATCATAATTTTACTACAACTTGTCCATTAGCAAGTTCTCTATTGAAGTCTTCATTAAACAGAAAGATAGTATAACCAACCCTTGGTATGATCAAGAGTGTAAGAATGCGAGAAAATAAATTAAGCAAGCAAGCTACTGTAGAATTGATAAAAATGGACAAGATAAATCACTATAAAACCCTGATTAAAATAAGAAGAAAAAAGGCACTATCTTAGTAAACGACAAGAAAATCTCTTACACTTCTCCAAGGTGGCTCCTAAGAAATTCTAGAGGCAAATTCTAACTCGCAAAACAAAAGAAGATAGTAAGATTGCTTTAAAAGATTGAAATTCCTATCTTAAAAATCTTTACGAATCCCTGATATCAGAGATAACATTCAAACCCTTGTTACAATGAAAGAATTTTTCTCGTTAGAAGACATATATTTCGGGGTTAAATGCTTAGCAAATGGAAAATCCAAAGACATTGAAGTCTACCAAGCAGAAATCTTAAAAATTGGGGGGCCTATCTTCATCCCGCACATCCACAAACTCTTTAATCTAGCGGTCAAGAAAGGGTTCCCCACATCTTGGACTCAAAGACTCATTATTCCTATTTTCAAAAGTGGTGATAAAAATAAGCCCTCTAATTATCGGACCATTATGATTAGCCCTCTCCTAGCCAATTTATATGGTATTATCTTAGAAAAGAAGATCAACGAATGGCTAGAAATGGAAGGTAAGCGGGCTAAAGGCCAAGCATGTTTTAGAAGGAATCATTCAACCACAGACCACCTCGTTATGCTTAGGATCATTGCAGAGGAATGTCGTAATAATAATTCTGACCTTTTTTGTTGCTTTGTGGACTTTAGGAAAGCTTCTGATACAGTTCCTAGAAATAACCTGTGGAATAGGATAAAGGAGCTTAATGTTCCTTTTGAGTTGAGAGCTACTGCGATAAGGTTATACGAAAAGGTCATTGCCAAATTTAAGAATAATGAGGGCTAGTCAACGGATATAAACTGTAATATTGGATTTAAACAAGGTTTCCCCCTCTCCCCTACCCTTTTTGGCATTTACATAAATAAACTAGAAAGATGTTTAGAAGAAGCAAGTTGTGCCGACACGATCTTAGCTAGGATAGTTATCATCCTCCTTCTTTATGTTGATGATATTGTTCTTATGGAAAAGTGTCCCTTTGATATCGACAAACAATTAAGAATTCTCAAATATTTCTGCTCTGACATGGGTATGACTGTTAACACCGACAAGACAAAAGTTATGATTATAAAATCTAAGAAAGACACCTATACAAATTTTATTTATGATAACAGTAAACTAGAGGAAGTGACTTATGTTGATGTAATTGTAACTTCGGAATGTATTTCACCTATGCATATTATACTCCTATAGAGATCTTATTATTCCTCTATACGGAAGTGTCGTCATTTGTATTGACAAGAGTCGCAAGTGTCACAACTTGCATGTGATGGGTTATTAGACCACCAAGTGTGGGGTTGGCCCTGATTAGTATTACCATGGGTTATTAGACTGAGTTAGACAAGTCGGCCCTGCTAGATGTGCCGAGAGGCGCTCTACATCCCAGTATGGGGGAGATCTTGTGAGTCGAGTGTTTGACGAGTAACAAAATAAATATTATGTCGATCATAATAAAAAAAGAATAATACAAAGTAAAAAGTAAATATGATACTTAAACTAGAGACTTTAGAGATTAGGATTAGGTGGTAAATATTATGTCGGCCATAGACAAAAAAGAATAATACAAAGTAAAAAGTAAATATGAGACTTTAGAGTGTTTGTCCAGTAACAAAATAATACAAAGTAAAAAAAAAAAAAAATACAAAGTAAAAAGTAAACAAAAAATAATCATACAAAGTAAGAAGTAAACAAAAAAGAATAATACAAAGTAAAAAGTAAATATGAGACTTAAACTAGAGACTTTAGAGCTTAGGATTAGGTGGCTGAGGCATTGCACTCAAGGAGCTATTCAAGGAGAGGTTTGCACCTCGGTAGATTTGATCCCTCTCGGCACTTGATAGAACCTAGGATTTGGATCTAGGCTGGTTTATTAGGCAGGTCAGGTCATGTATAAATCGAGTGTGGGAGGCACTCTATTTGATCACTTCATTATTCACTTCTACACTCACTGGAAAGTGGCGCACAAGTGAGGAAGGAGGAGTAGCTGCTAGGAGGACTATCTCTTGTACTTGGGTTGTATCATTTCTCTTTCTATCTCTGAGGAAGTTGTGGGGTTTTTCACCTTTATGGTTTTCCCCAGTGAAACTCTATGTGTCTATTGTCTTATGTGGTTGCTTGTTGTGATTGATATGATTGATATGCTGTACATGTTATTCTCTTAGTAAAGATCCTAGAGTATGTTGAATTAATGCTTAAAAATTAACATGGTATCAGAGCTAACTTGAGAAAAAGACACTGTGTAGTTGCGGAAGCTAGGGCTTCTTATTTTTGGGTTTCTCTCCATAGATTTTGGAAAGGCGGTAGGGTAGATTGACTCTCCTCAGCAATGTGCATCTTTATGTCCAATCAGAATTCAATTATGGGCACTTTCCTTTTTGGCCCTAAAAATTAGGGTTTCCACAAAAATAGGAATTTCTGAAATCTGAGACCATAGCTGGAATCTCCTTGGAAAAATCGAATTTTAGAGATTTGGATTGAACTTTTGGTTGGGTGAAGCTCCGGGAAACTCAAACCCTAATTCAGGGTCCTCTCAAGTGAATTCGGGAGATTGAAAAGCATTTCTGAATGGTGAAACTTTGCAGTTTTCAACTTCTGAGTATACCAGGCTGATCAGCTCATCAAGGCGCATATTTCTATCCTTTCATTTGAAATTCACATTTTTAATTTTTAGGGTTTCTCTGACAAACCCTAATCCAGCACCAGATCCAGATTTCTGCAAATCAAGTGGTAAGACCTAAATCTTTTCTATTTCTATTTGAAGTACTCTTTAAGATGTCTCACCACACCAAGCTTGAGGATAAGCTTGAAGGGGCTGATAACTTCCGAGCATGGAAGTATAGGATTGAGTTAATCCTCGAAGAAAATGAATTGGACACTTAGATAAGTGAAGAGGTCCCTGTCCCAGAGGAAGAAGAGGCTAAGGCCTTACATAAGAAGAACTTGGTCAAGGAAAAGATGATCATTACTGATTCTATCAAAGACCATCTCATACCACATGTGTCATCTCTAAAGACACCCAAGGAGATGTTTGATTCCCTGACCAAGCTATTTGAAGGGAAGAACATAAATCGGAAGATGGCTCTGTGGAACCAATTAAAAGGGGTAAAGCTTTAGAATGGAGAGACCATTCAATCCTATTTTTCTAAGGTCTCTCAGATCAAGGAACAACTTGAAGCTGTGGATGAAATTGTGGATAATGGTGAAGTTGTTATGACCACATTAAATGGCCTACCTAGGTCATGGGATTCCTTTATCCAAGGAATCTGTGCAAGAAGGAAGTTGATCTCCTTCAATAGACTGTGGTAGGAATGCTCACAAGAAGAAGCAAGGATTGTGGCCCGAGAAGAAAAGATGGGGAATGAAGATCAAACTCTCACAGCACACACCAAGGGAAGCAAGTTTAAGAGGGAGAAATCTCATAACAAGAAACATTCTCACCCTCATTATAAGAAGAAATATCTCTCTCATGTTCGATGTTTCAATTATAATGAATTATGACACTTTGCTTCAAATTGTCCCAAGAAAAAGAAAGACAACAACAACAACTTCAAGAAGAAGAAGAAGTACAACAAGAAGAGATATCATGCTCATGTTGTTGAGGATGATGAACCTCCCAAGAAGAAGACTAGGGCAGAAAGTGATGATTCATCAAGTGAAGATGAATATGTTCTAATCTCTGCTCTTGCAGGTACTATCTCTCATGTATGTAATGATTGGCTTATTGATAGTGGGGCTTCCAAACACATGACTGGGTTTAAAGAATCTTTTGTAAATCTATCTGAACATGAGTCACCCCATAAAGTGAAACTTGGGGATGACTATCAATATCCTATCAAGGGAAGTGGTGAAGCCTCCTGCAACCTAGACTCTGGGAAGTCTTTGAAGATGAAATATGTTCTATATGTACCTGGGCTCAAGAAGAACCTACTCTCCATATCTGCATTGGATGCAAAAGGAATGAGGGTTTCATTTGTAGATGGTCAAGTCATAATGTGGCTTAAAGGTAAAACTATAGATGATGCAGTGGTGATTGGAGAGCAAGAGGAAGGATTGTACAAATTGAGGGGATAACCTGAACATGCCATGGTACATGAATCCATGGAGCCAAGTGAACTTTGGCATAGAAGGCTTGCACATGTGCACTACAGAACACTACCAATTGCAAGTAAAGTTGTAGAAGGTCTTCATGAAATCAAGACAAAGCATGAAGGTGTTTGCAAAACATCTGCAAAAGGAAAGAACATTAAGAAGGCATTTCCAAGCAGTGAAAGCAAAGCTAAAGGAATCTTGGAAATTATCCACTCTGATGTGTGCGGTCCAATGTCATCCAGTTCTCTGAGTGGGTATGTTTACTATGTCTCTTTCATTGATGACTTCTCTAGGAAGACTTGGGTTTACATCTTGAAGAACAAAAATGAAGTGTTTAATAAGTTCAAGGAATTCAAAACCTTGATGGAAAATCAAATTGATAAAAAGATCAAGACCTTCAGATTCGACAATGGCAGAGAATTCACTTCAGGTGACTTCAAGAAGCTATGAAATGATTCAGGGATTAAGAGGGAGTTGACTACTCCCTACAATCCATAACAAAATGGAGTTGTAGAAAGGAAGAATAGAAAAATCATGGAAGTAGCACGGGCAATGCTGCATGATCAGGATCTACCTATGCATCTATGGGAAGAAGCAGCTAGGACAGCTATATATGTGCAGAACAGAACACCTCACAAAATATTGGACAACAAGACACTAGAAGAGGTCTTCTCTGGTAAGAAACCTGAAGTCAACCATCTCAAAATATTTGGTTGTCCAGTATATACACATATTCCAAAGGAAAAGAGGACAAATCTAGATCCTTCAGGAAAGAAGGGCATCTTTGTGGGATACAGTGAAAGCTCAAAGGCTTACAGAATATACTTTCTAGGGTTCAAGAAGATTGATGTCGGCAAGGATGTAACATTTGATGAGGATTCAGCTTACATGAAATGAAAGAAGGCACCTGTTGAAGATCATGAAAAACCAAAGGAAACCAGATTTCAAGACACCACCATGACTGAAGCAATTCCAGAAGCAGATCGCGAAGTTGAAGATCCACAAGAACCTGTAGATCCACCCCGAGAGAAGAACTCTCACAAGAGGAAACCTGCATGGGCTAGAGAGTTCATTCAAGATGCAGAAAGATATGGCATTCCAGAAAAACAACACAGAGAAAGGAAGAGGACTAGATCATATACCAATTATGTTGCCTTACTCTGTGATATTATGAACAAAGAACCTTCCAATTACGAAGAAGCAGCGGAAAAGAAAGAATGGAAGGATGCCATGGGTGAGGAATACCAATCGATCATGAAGAATGATGTTTGGGATGTAGTCCCAATACCTGAAGGGAAGTCAGATGTGACTTCCAAATGGATCTACAAGATCAACCATGCTGTAGATGGCAGCATAGAAAAATACAAAGCAATATTTGTAGCTCGTGGCTTCTCTCAGAAAGAGGCATTAGAGAAATTTTGAAGTAAAAAAAGGGCCTCAAAACAAAGAAAATGTACTATAAAATACAACCAATCACATTCTAGTAGATGACATCATCCCCTTTGGTGAGGTGGCATTGCATGAGTTAAGAATGCTTATTTGTCAAATTTTCTATGGTGAATGAAAATGCATAGTTAACCAAGGTAGTAGTGTAAGTACTTTTAAGTCATAAAGTAAAGAACTCATAATGATAGTCTTTTCATAAAATAATATTATTGTCATTTTCAAGTAAAGTACTCATAATGAATGTCTTTTCACACTTTCACATAAAATAATATTATTGTCATTTTCAAGTGAAGTACTATTAATTCATAAAGAAAGTCCTTTCACATTTTTTTATAAAATAATATATTATCATTTTTATGTTTTTAATTTTAAATTATATATTCACTCCATTCTATTTAATAACATAATGTCAAACTAATAAAGAATAATAATAGATTTAATAAATAATAATAATAATGCAATATGGATTATAATAATATTATTGACATTTTACATGTAAATAAATTCTCAATTAAATTACATTATTAAATTCATGAGAAAAATACTAAATATAAAAAGTCAACATAATATTAAAAAAAAGCTCTTAAAAATGTTTTTTATTATTTAATTTCATTTGCAAGTTCAAGACAAATAAATGTTAAAGGACAATACATTTTTGGGAATTTACAATGAATCTTAGTCACATCAATGTAGTCTTATTTTATTAATTTTATTTCTAGTGAATTTTGAAAAGTAACTCAACCATGGTTATTTATATTGTGCATAGAAAATAGTGTGGGAGGTGACTTGTCATATATACCTACCATAAAACCCCCAATTCATAATATTTTAATATATCTCATATTTTTGTAGTACATCTCTTAGGAGGCTCTTTTTTGACCTCAAAATCTCTCTAATGGGATAGATTATGAGGAGACTTTTGCTCCTGTAGCTAGATACACTTCCATCAGATCAATACTTTCCTTGGCTGCAATGATGAAATAGAAGATACACTAGATGGATGTCAAGACAGCTTTCTTGAATGGTGTAGTTGAGGAGGAAGTGTATGTGGAGCAACCACTTGGTTTTGAGACACATGACAGGGGGTCATATGTGTGCAAGTTGAAGAAAGCCTTGTATGGCTTGAAGCAAGCTCATAGGACTTGGTATCGTAGGATAGACAACATTCTATCCAGTTTGGGCTTTACCAAGAGTAAAGCAGATTCCAACCTTTACTACAAGGTTGAGGAAGGCAATCCTGTGATACTACTTTTGTATGTGGATGACCTATTTGTTACAGGTGAGGATGGGTTGATTGCCGACACCAAGAGGAATCTTTCTACCGAGTTTGAGATGAAGAACTTGGAGATGATGCACTATTTCCTAGGCATGGAGGTGTGGCAGAGTGCACATGGAATCTTCCTTGGACAAGGGAAGTATGTAGTAGAGATCCTAAAGAGGTTCGGGATGATGGACTGCAAGGCCATGGCCACACCTATGGCATCAAACCTAAGGCTTATATGTGATGCTTCATCTGATCTGGTTGATGTCATGGTGTATCGTCAGATGATTGGGTCCTTGATGTACCTGATGAACACTAGACAAAATATTTGCTTTGCAGTGAACACATTGATCCAGTTCTTGATGGATCCCAGAGGTTTTCACCTAGTTGTTGTAAAACATATTCTGAGGTACCTGAAGGGTACAATTGATTATGGGCTCAAGTATGATGCAAATCAAAAGTTTAACCTGCAAGGTTATGTTGATTCAGACTGGGTAGGAAGTGCTGCAGATAGGAAGAGCACATCTGGGTGTTGCTTCAATATGAGATCGGGTGTGATCTCTTGGTTTAGCAGGAAGCAATCCTGCGTAGCACTGAGTATAGCCAAGGTAGAGTATGTTGTAGCTTGTTCGGCTAGTTGTGAGGCAGTATGGCTCCAGAAGGTACTGTCTGAGTTATTTGATCTCCCGCTGGAGGCTACTGGTATCTTTTGTGATAACCAAAGTTGTGTGAAGTTGTCTGAGAACCCGGTGTTCCACGACAGGAAGCACATTGAGATCAAATATCACTATATTAGAGATATGGTGCAGAGAGGAGCAGTGAAGCTCTTGTATGTTGCGACGGATGAGCAGGTTGCAGATGTGTTGACGAAACCACTAGCCAGAGTGAAGTTTGAGTATTTCAGAGAGAGGCTTGGTGTTCTTTAGATTGACGACACTTCAAGGAAGAAGTGATGGACACATTTGCAGGAGCCATTCTAAGCATGGTGAGAGGAGGATCCTTCCTATGACTGTGGATGTAAGTGCTGTGTGATGAGCATCAGGACGATGCTCCAGTTTCTACTTTGTATATGCATCAGTTGGATGCTTTGATCAGTTTGATCATTCATTTGTATATGCATCATGTTGGATGCTTGATATGATCAGTTTGATCATGCATTTGTATATGCATCATGTTGGATGTTTGATATGATCAGTTGGATCATGCATTTGTATATGTATCAAGTGGATACATTGTATTATCAGTTGAATCATGTATTTGTATATGTATCAGCTGGATACATTGTATGATCAGGTGGATCATGTATTTGTATGTGTATCAGGTGGATACTTGTATGATCAGGTAGATCATGTATGATGATATGTATCAGGTAGATATTTTGTATGCGTCAGGTGGATGCATTGCATGATCAGGATGATCATGGATGATGAGGTTCAGGATGTTGCTCCAGATGACATGCATTAGTACGATGCAATGACGATGATTAGGTTGATCATGTACATCAGGATGATGTATGGTGAGTATCAGGTTGATACTCTGTGGTCGTGGACAGGTTGTGCAGGTAGCATAGAAAAGATCCTTTAAAATCTGGACAGGTAGAGCGGTGTGCTCGTAACAGCCTGGGATGCTCTATCGATATCCAGACAGGTAGAGCGGTGTGCTCGTAATATCCTGGGATGCTCTGAGTAGGTCTTGCTATGGTTTCGCATAGAAAAGATCCTTTAAAATCTAGACAGGTAGAGTGGTGTGCTTGTAACAGCCTGGGATGTTCTATCGAGATTCGGACAGGTAGAGTGGTGTGCTCGTAACATCCTGGGATGCTCTGAGTAGGTTTTGCGAAAATTCACATAGAAAAGATCCTTTACAATCTAGATAGGTAGAGCGGTGTGCTCGTAACAGCCTGGGATGCTCTATCGAGATCCGGATAGGTAGAGCGGTATGACGTTAACATCCTGGGATGCTCTGAGTAGGTTTTGTGAAGGTCAACATGTAAAAGATCCTATAGTTTGAACTAGGTTTTGTTGACGCATGTAATCAGTCCTAGGTTCCACAGTATCGCCACTGATGATGAAGACCTACAGGTGGTGGACCTACATCCAGCATGAAAAAGGGTTGGCTCTGTATAACTTCCTATGACGAGTAGTTCAAAGATTGATTTAGATAGTAGCAATCATGACGATGACGATGATCCAGTATCGATGATCTAGAGAAGAAGACTTGTGCTAGCAAATCTTTGTCGAGAAATACCTTCCTAGTTAAGAGAGAGTGTTGATGTAATTGTAACTTCGGAATGTATTTCACCTATGTATATTGTACTCCTATAGAGATGTTATTATTCCTCTATATGGAAGTGTCATCATTTGTATTGACAAGTGTCGCAAGTGTCGCAACTTGCATGTGATGGGTTATTAGACCACCAAGTGTGGGGTCAACCTTGATTAGTATTACCATGGGTTAGTAGACTGAGTTAGACAAGTCGTCCCTGCTAGTTTATTAGGCAGGTCAGGTCATGTATAAATAGAGTGTGGGAGGCACTCTATTTTATCACTTCATTATTCACTTCTACACTCATTGGAAAGTGGTGCACAAGTGAGGAAGGAGGAGTAGCTTCTAGGAGGACTATCTCTTGTACTTGGGTTGTATCATTGCTCTTTCTATCTCTGAGGAAGTTGTGGGGTTTTTCATCTTTATGGTTTTCCCCAATGAAACTCTATGTGTCGATTGTCTTATGTGGTTGCTTGTTGTGATTGATATGATTGATATACTGTACATGTTATTCTCTTAGTAAAGATCCTAGAGTATGTTGAATTAATGCTTAAAAATTAACAACTTCTTACAAATATCTCGGAATTGATATTCATCACAAGCTCAATTGGAACCATAGCATTGAGAAAATGATTAATGGAGGATGGAAAGCTTATTTTGGTCTTGAAAAAAATTGTAAATCAACCAACTTGGTCATGTAGGATACAAAAAAGTTCCTCTTTGAAACTCTTGTCATCCCTTTTATCTTATACGGTTGTGAAGTATGGGGGTGCAAAATTCCTAGAGAATCTTGGAGAAAGATTGAGCAAATCCAGAAGCGGTTTATAACTTATAACCTCAAAATTAAAAGCAATGCGACTTATCCTATTCTCCTCATAGAAGTGGGTCTTTTCCCCATCGAGAGCATGGCTATGACTAGGTACCTGATGTAAAAGCACAAGATAAATAACATGGAAAACGAGAGACTACCTAAAATTGTTTTAAATTCAATTCAAAACGAACTACGCCTCAAGCGAAGTTGGTGTAAAGATACGATGGCTTGGCTAGACCATTGGGGCATTGATGAAAATGACACTTTACAGAATATCGATAATGTCAAAAATATTATTATCTTTAAGTTTAAAGAGAAATTGTGGTGTGAGGAAAATTTAGTGGTTAAGAGAAAACTAAGATACTATAAGGAGGTCATTGACCTTAATTTGGAAGATCAGAAATATCTCTCGATTGTAACTATTTCAAAGAAGAAACTTAATATAGCCAAGATTAGAACGAACTCCCATGAGCTTCATAGCAAAACAGGGCGTTGGTCTATTCCAAAAACTCCATGGGCGGAAAGGGTTTTCCATCTTTGTGAGTCTATGAGCATTGAAGATGAAAATCACTTTCTCTTAAAGTGCCATGCTTACACCCACATTAGATATGAGTTTCATAGTTTGCTCTAGTACAAACCTTGCTAACCTCCTCACTGGTCAAAACTATAGTGAGCTTGAAAAGCTTCTTACCAAGCTTTTTGAGTACAGGAACAAAAGTTTAAAGCAAACCAAGTAATAACCTTCTTAAGGTCTGACCACTCAGAAGACTTAATCATCATCATCATATATAAAATAGTTTTGAATATTTTATTTTTACTATAATGTTATTTGAAAAATCTAATTTTATTTGCTATTATAATTTATTTAAAAAATAAAGTTGGTTTAAAATCACTTTATCTTTGAAATATGAAAACGTTATGTCATAAAATTTTAATCTCATATAACTATAACTATCAGTTTTCAAAAATAAAAATAATCAAGATCAACTATTTTAAAGTTTTAATTAAATATTATGGTTATTTTAAAATTTATTTTATTCTTAAAGGAAAGTGCTTTTTAGATTATCTTTGTTATATATAATCAATTTTATTTTTTGAAATTCTTTTTTAGAATTTATATAAATTTTATTGAAAATTATAATTTTCATTATTTATGAGAATTTTGATTATAAAACTTTATTTATGGAATTTTTAACCTGTTTTAACCTTTTGAATATATAAACTTTTAAAAATAATAACATTAAATTATCTAACCCAAAATTAAATTTAACATTTATTTCTATTTTACTACTAACTGAATTATTTTATCGCTAACGTAATTTATTATTTTACCATTAACTTTTTTTCCAAAGAAAATTTAACTTACTATTAATAACGTGAAATAGTAAATGTTCCACATGGCATGAAATATACAGTCACAGCTGATCAACATATGTAGCAGAAAAATAATACAACCTACGGGCACAGAAAAAGTATGTCCCATAAATACAAGTGACATATCAGTCATAAATAACAAAGCATCAAACTGTAAGATCTAACATGTCCGGAAAGAACAGTGCATACATAACTACACAAAGTCATGTCTCCACACCAACCAAAGATAATATCACCCCTCGTCATATAGTGGCTCGTCCCAAAAAACTACTACCATCAAAAAACACATAAAAAATGGTCATCGACATAGGTGCAATGACCAATGGATATAACCCCAAAATGTAAATAGTGTCCGCAATACAGTCCGAATCAACAAGATGTTGATAGAGTTACACCCTATAGACCTGCACAAAAAGTATCAAAGCATATAACATATATATAATCTGCCAGCTGAAACATATATACTATCTAAAAAAGATCCACAACACCAGAGTCAAGTCCAATGCATGTCGATAGTGGCATATGAGAAGAAGAGGTCCCCATGCCACTCCTCCCACCGAATGATGCCCACCGGAGATGATAAAGCCAACTTGGATAGTAAATCGGCCTTCATATTTACCTCCCGGTAAATATGACAAAAGTGAGTATGAACAAAAGCTCGGATAAGCTTCCTGACCCCCTCCAACCAAAATGAAACTAACAATACCTTGAGAGGAGTGTTTCCCAAAGCCCTGGAGATGATAGATAATGAGTCACCAAGAATCACATGAGAAGAAATCTGCCTGGAGTGCGCAAAAAACAGGAGAAGCCAAAGAGCACACAACTCACTACGAGTGTTGGATCCAGGCCCCAGATTAAGCCAGATGCGATAATAACAATCCGTCGACAAGTGAAGTATAGCACCGGTACCACAAACACCGGGACAGCCCGCAGCAACCCCATCGAAAAACCCACAGGAGTAAACCAAAACCGGTGAGGACAGATGAAAAAAGATATATTAATAAAGGTTGGAGACCAATTTAACCATCAAATACGACTAACATTTCATTGAGACCGTAAAAGAATTAGCTTAAAACGCTTTAGAATTCCGTTGGAAGGGATGATTTTGACCCGCCATTAGAAATTCCAACCTTGTTGGCATCTAAGACTACCCACGATCGTGGGAAAACCGAAGAAAAACCTTTGCGATGTTGATTTGAGATGTTATTCAGGGTCCTCCTTCCACACGCAAAGTAACCGAAGTTGGAACAATTACTTTCCAAAAGTTAATACCATACTTTGCTTTTTCCATGGGCAGGTTGATTTTGACAAGCTATTCCGTGCTAACTTGTACGCGTATAGAATTTGCTAAAGGAAATAGGTGATATATATATGTTTTTATGATTTACGAATCTATTTATATTTAGACTAAAATCTATAAATTTAACTATTTTCTCATGACAAAATGGTAAATAGGTAATCATTGATTCATTATCTTACATAATTTTAAAAATTTAATCAAACTCCTCTAGAATCTATTTTGCTTTCTTAAAAAACGTATTCAGGCTGAAAGCATAATTTGCTTTTCTTAAAAACATATTGATTGAAAAATTATTCCATGCTACTTTTGCTCATAATCAACATTAAAAGTATAAAGCACTAAGGGAATAAGAATAACGTAAAGAGCTAACTATCTTTCATAATAGAAATGAGCCTAAATAGAGTCATATGGTGGACCAATATGGGAGGGATTCGAATTACCAAAAGCAAAAGAGAGCTGAGAACAAAATGTACCCGTGAGGATTGGATTTTCATGCATTATTATAATGCTCATGCTTTAGATCGGCATCTCTCATTTCTAGGTAAGTATAATACAATGTTTTTTAATATTCTTTCTACTGAGTTAGACATTTGAGTTAGACATTTGTGATGGTTTTACTTTTTTTTTTTTTATGTAAGGGTATGTATAATTTAATAAATACATGTAAAGTTTAATTATTTAATAAGGTTTATTAGGTAGAGAGTGTATGGTTAATCAATGGGAAAGGATCATCTTTATTAAATAAGGTATACTAGGTCGGTACTCATTAATGATGAGATCATGAGTGAATTAGAAGTTTGGTCATGAAAAATGATTTATAAAGATAAGAAGTTATGAAATGTTTTGTTAAGTACTTTTAATCTATTGGAGCTCTAGTCATTTGTAGGTTGCCCCCTTGAAGAGGTTCATGAACATTGTTTTCTTTTTGGATTATCAACCTAAGGGTTAATATTTTATAGGGTCGATGCTTTTGTTTTTCCTATTTTATTTCTTATTGTTTATATTTCTTTTAATATTTCTCATAATTCAATGCATTCGCTAGTTAAGTACACAAGCCATATTAGAGTTCTTACATGTGCCAACACATGCCCAAATTTAAGACAATTTTTTTCAAGCTATAGACATGTTCCAATGTCTTTAAACATGAAGATCTATCACTGGGTAAAACTATAGTTGGGAAGCGTACCTTTAAGGAATACAAGGGGAGTCACTTGGATGGACACCCTTGCACACCTCTATTGGTATCTAGTGATTAGAATCACATTAGATATAATTTTTTCGTGAAATTTATCTTCCACATACCCTCAAGTATATCAGAATACTCCTAGGCATACCTAAAACCCACCCTACAAAAAAAAAAATTAGTCATTTTGTTGCTATGGCACACCGATAACAACACTAAATGATATCACTCTAGCCACATATCTAGGAATTAGGTAGTATGGATAAGGGTATGATTTATCCTTCTTAGTTAAAGTTGTGAGAGACCAATTGAGCTATGGTTGGAAACCCATACCATATATTAGAGAGATATAGCATCTGACACTCCTTTTTCTCTTAGGATCCTATCAAACCCTAGTCTCGATAACATGACTAGTGAAATACCTATATAATTGAAAATATAAGGAATTTGTGACAATTTCGCCACTACAATAATATCTAGTATAGCAAGGCTCTGAAAATAAATTTTAAAAAAAATGTAGAGTTGTTCTAGACCATTTTAGTGGACCTATATGAAAAGAGTCCTTGCCAATGAATTTCATTTTTAGTTGTATAACCCTTTAATAACCCTTCAAGAGGACCCAAACTACTTGAAATATTGTGGGGTACCTATCCCAAAATAATCCTTGCACAAAGCTATTCATGTTGGTGCAACTCTCAGGTGATCCTCCTCATGCACCAAAGTGGTCCCATGATTTTCATGAGAATGGAGAACTAACTCAACAACCTAGATGACAAAGTTAGAAAATTCCTAAGCATAGAAGAAAAAATCATTAACCTCATCGATCTCATTCAAAACCTCCATTTCAAGCTTCAATTCGACCTCAACCATCAAATCTCCTCTCTCAAAACCTCCATTGATAACCAAATGAATATTTGGAATGATCAAATTTGGACGGTAAATCATAGGGAATATTCAATAGGAAACAATCATCACATTGGGACATCCTTTCATGCAATCCCAACTATATGTTTTACAAATTGCCTAAGCTTTATTTGAATAATTTAAATGGATTATATTGAGTGGGATGTGTGGGCCACAAGGAACAATATTTTTCACTCTATAGTATTGAAGATGAACAACATAAAATCTATTTGGGAGTGCTATATTTGGATAGGGAGTGTTGGCACTGGTGGTAATGTCACAAGAAAGAATATGTAGGGTAAAGTAAATGGGACCAGTTTGTGAAAGCCATTTATTATAGATTTCAAATTGATACCCAATTTTAAGGATGCTAAGTTGCGCCAAATTGGCACTATATAATAATTTAGTGCTACCTTTGAACAATTGGACATTTGAATAGAAGGTATTCCTGGTGAATTCTTCTAGGAATATTTTATCAATGGTATCAAGTAGGAAGTTAAAGTAGATGTTTTGATGTCCCACCCATGCTACATGGATGGAGGCTTCTCAGCTAGAAAAAAGGCCCAACTTGTGGTCAATGCATAGAATAAAAAACCCAATTTTGTTCCACAAACACATTCTCCTTTGGTTCCTACTATCGTTCTACCTACTTCACATCACTTGTAGTTCCAATTTTCTTTTTTTAATAGAAACAGTTTAGGAGCTTTTGAATATATATATAAAAAAATTACAATGTTCCGAGGAAAGATTGTTCCCAGATAAGGACCCGCGTCCATGACTCCTTGCTCGTCCTTTACAAGTTTGTAACTATCATGAAACTTTCATAATCTATAGAGACTGTATCTCCTTACAAACTATCCAAGAAGAAGAGATAGAAGCAAAACATTGTTGAAATACATGGTATATCTTACTACCCAGAAAGATTTCTGGTTTACATCCGCTTGTGACAAAATGGCACAAAATTTCTCCTAAACTAGACTTCAAAAATTCCTGAAACACTATCATGTATTCAGAGCTAGGGGGTACTATAAAACTTAGACAAGAGAAAACCATTAAAAATAACCAAAAATCAGTAGAACTAGAGGCCAGAAATTCTAGAGCTGGCGACGAGGCTAATTCTGCCCAAGGAAATTGCCAGCCAACAGTTCATCATGTCTTCCTACAGCTGAGCTGCTACTTGCTTGCAGATCCATGATTTTTTTCCCAATTTCAGCTCTCAGGATATCCATTTTCCCTTCCAAATCAATTGCATTTCCATTGACATCGTCAATTTTGGAATCCATATTGGCAGTGCAGGAAGAAACGTAATCAATGGTTTCAGCCAGACTGGCAATCCTCCCATTCAATTGACTGCTGCTATTTCTGACCTCCGAATGTGTGGCTTGGGAAAGGGAAAAGAGGCGAGTGATAGCCCTCTTTGTCTCTAAATTCTCATTGCAAAGAAGGAGAATCTGATCTTCCATACCTTTAATGTATTTTTTGACCTCAACACAAATGAAATGACTGTCGAATGTCTGGAGAGAGACGAAGCTTCCACAGTCTTCCTTTGAGATTGAGAAAACAACTTCTTTTCCATTCCCAGAAAATCAAAATGACAAGGAACCTGGAGAGTAAATATAGAGCTTACCGAGGAGTCTTCTTCCTACGCACTCGTTGGGATGCTTTCCTTCTCAGAGTGATTCTTCAAGATTTCCCAGCTTGAAAATCTCCCGTGTTTCACTGTTTTAGGAAAGGGCTTCCTACACCCCAGGCACTGAGACGAAGAAGGAGCCGAAACATGGTCCAAGGATGAAAACCCAGCACCTAACGTAGAGGGTGATAGGAACTAAGCAGGGATGTGTTCACCCATTACACAGAATATCATACGCAGGTGCCTGTTGTCTAGACACCGAGCAGAGAAACAATTGGATTTAATACAATTGCTGCACCAAACATGAGGATTAAGACCAATGCAGACCCGACTATCCGCCGCATTGATGAGGTGCATGGAGACCATCTGTCTCATGCATGAGGCACGCCCCCTTTCATCAATTGAAGCATGGGAGGGGAATCCAACATTGATATTCGAAATAATTTTTATCCATTAATACGCCCCAACTAAAAGTAAAATTCAGATTTAAATCTAGAGGGAGGAGGATTTGAAAGAAATCACAAACTAAAAGGAGAGCATCCTCATTATGCCATGGATTTCGAGAACTAGCACTAGTACAAAATGAGAGATAAGTGACCAAAAAAATGACCAAAATCCGCATATAAATGACCACTTTTGAGTTGGTGACTACTGGTAGCAAATTAGTGGCCATATATCATGCGACCAAAAATGTGGTCATATTTAGCTTGGTCATTTATAGCCTATCTTGTGGTCATATATTTGGTCATTAATTTGGTAATATATTTGGTCATTAATTGTCACAATTATTGACCACATTTTATGTCACGTGATAAATGCCCACTAATTTGCTACCAATGACCGCCAACTCAAAACTGGTAATTTATATGCATATTTGGGTCATTTTTTGGTCACTTATCTCTCATGTTGTATTGGTGTTCATTTATATGCAAAGTTTGGTCATTTTTTTAGTCATTTATCTCTTTTTAGTGGTTTCAGAATATAAATAGGGCACAGTGGAATCAAACCACCAACCTCCTGCCTATAAGGCAGGTGCTCTACCATTGAGCTAGCACCCTTAAATAGAATTCCTTATGGGTCATGCACGTTGCAGTTATTAAGAATGCTCTATATCAGAATTTACAGTGGATTTGCAGTGAATAATTGGGAAGCTTTCTTTGTTTGTTTAAATCAAAAGCACGCAGATTCATAGTTATGAGTTATGAGAAGTCTCTATAATGTTTTTTGATAATAAACATCTGCAAATATTACAACCAGTGAATTAAGTTGTTGCTTTAGGAGTGCATTTTTTACTAGCATTTAAAAACATGTATCATCACTCAAGTAGCACATAAAGATGTCTTCATAATCCTATATGACACGTCCAATCAAAACTTTCAAAATTGTTCCTACCATAGCTCGAAATTGATTGTCACTATCATTAACAAGCTCATCTACCACATTACTGGGAAATTTCAGAATAATCACATGTAACATTTCCAGTACACCTTCCCTGCCACTTGTATGCTCATAGCTGCAACAAATGCAATTAAAAGTAAATTTAACTTCTGTACATATAATAATAGAACTGAAATATTGGCAGTAAATTAACAACACCTTACCTAAGATTTGCAACTAAGAAATCCAAGTGTTGTTGCAATCGCTTGGCACCAAGAGGGTAGTCAAGAAGAAACTGTAAAAGAACTTGACTACATCGTTGGTGAATGGGTAGAGCTTGACTAGTTACCATCAAGCATCCAACTCTAGTGATCAAATCATACAGAACTGGAACTAGTACCTTCTGCCTAACAATTGCCTTCAAAAGTGATAGTGCAATGGTAGTTGAGCTACTCTCTAAATAAATAAAGAGCGGGCATTGGAGAAGTAGCTTTAATTGATCATTTGAGATGGTCGCATTTGCATGTCTCAAAAGCATACCAAGTAAATTAACAGAAGATTGCATTACGGGACTGTCACTCTTTCATGATTTCAGAACCATATTAAAAACTGACGAGGTAATGTTGCTACTGTGAATATCAATAGATGGAAGGGGAAGTCTCAATAGACGAGCAAGACATTTCACAGAATGTGATATAACTCCTTAATACTTATATTTCATACAGTGCCCTAGTAGTTCAACCACTTATACTATGAAACGAGAACTCGACACAGTTCTCGTTTTTCTCTCTCCTAATTTTAATAGCTATTTTTACCTCCGTTTCAAAAAGGGTTGATACTAGTATCACACATTTTCATTTTGAGGCATTTTTTTGGGCCTTTGACACATCTTTATTGTAAAGTATTTTTAATTTCTATTTTCAAGTGTGTTTTTTAGAAATTTAACAAAAAAACATACATTTAGAAGCTAACTATAATGAAAAACACATACATTTTCGAAATTTATCTTTAAAATTTAATCATAAATAAGATATTTTTATGGAAAAAATAATAAACAAATCGAGAAAAAGAAGACATTTAAACCCATTTTTAACATATTTTTAGTCATTTTGTATAAAAATGATACTATTTCACATTATTTTTCATAGTATTTAACCACCTAACCAATTATTATTAAAATTAAAAAAATATATATTTAAAAAAATTACATTGCCCCCTTCTACCCTAACCCTATCCCTACCCCCCCACAAACTATTACAAAAGTTAAAAAAATAATTATAATGCGTTCCTTCTACCCTAACCCCCTAACAAACTATTAATAATTTTTTTTAAAATTTACATTACAAAAAAATTGCATATCCTACCTTAACCCCCCAACCAACCATTAATAAACATTTAAAAAAACAAAGTACATTTCCTAATGCCCTAGCCCTCTACATTACCCCCTACCTTACCCACCGAAAATTACATTTCCTAATGCCCTACCCACTACGTTAACCCCTCGATGTTACCCCATTACCCCTCACACATTGTTTTAACTAAAAACAATTTAAAACCCAACTTAAAAAAATTAAAAAGTTAAAAGAAAAACCCAAACTTAAAAAATAAAAAATAAAACCTAAACTTTACAAAAAAAAATTAACAAAAAAACCTAGACTTTACAAAAAAACAAAAAATAAATAAATTTAAAATTTAAAAAATAAACTTTACAAAAAAATAAAAATAAAAACTAAACTTTACAAAAAAAAAACAAAAAATCAAAATAAAAATTAAACAAAACCAAACTTTCAAAAAAATATATATATATTTATAAATTAAACAAAAAAGGCCGCCATTGTTAGGCGAGTGGATGTTGACTCTGCCCACTTGGGCACCTAAGGGCCGCCCCACAGGAGCAGCTCGATGCCCGGCATCGAGCTGCTCCTGTGGGGCGGCCCTTTGGGCACCCAAGTGGGCGGAGCCAGCATCCGCCGCCCAAAACTAGGCGGCAGATGCTGGCTCCACCCACTTGGGCACCCAAAGGGCCGCCCCACAGGAGCAGCTCGATGCCGGGCATCGAGCTGCTCCTGTGGGGCGGCCCTTAGATGCCCAAGTGGGTGGAGCCAGCATCAGCCCTCCCACACTTGGGCACCCAAAGGGTCGCCCCACAGGAGCAGCCCATTGGGAGCCCAAGTGGGTGGAGCCAGCATCCGCCCTCCCAGCCCAAGTGGGTGGAGCTAGCATCTGCCCTCGCAAAAGTGGGAGGGCGGATGTTGGCTCCACCCGCTTGGGCACCCAAAGGGCCGCTGCACAGGAGCAGCCGGCCCTTTGGGCGCCCAAGTGGGCAGAGCCAACATCCACCCGCCTCTTTGGGGCAGTCTTTTTTGCACCCAGGATAGCATAGGAGAGGGGAGGGGAGCGATGGGGGAGGAGGGAGTGGGATGGGGGAAGGAGAAGGGAGGAGGAGAGAGAAGGGGAAGGGGGAGGGGGAAGGGAGGAGGACGTGGAGGGGGCGGGCGGAAGGGGAAGAGAAAGGGAGGAGGAGGTGGACGGGGTAGGAGGAGGTGGAGGGAAAGGGAGGAGGGAGGGGGCGGGCAGAGGGGAAGGGCAGCGGAGGAGAGGGGAGGGGAGGGGAGTGGCGGGGGAGGGGAGGATGGAGCGGGCTGGGGGGAGGGGGAACTTTGTTGTTTTTTGTTTGTATTTTTATTTTTATTTTTAATTTTAGTTTTGTTTAATTTCTAAATTTTTTTTTTAAAGTTTGGTTTTGTTTAATTTTGATTTTGATTTTTTTTTTTTTGTAAAGTTTAGTTTTTTTTTTTTAATTTTTAATTTTTTTTTTTGTAAAGTTTTTTTTTAATTTTTTTTTTAATTTTTTTTAATTTTTTGTAAAGTTTTTTTTTTTTTAATTTTTAATTTGATTTTTTGTAAAGTCTAGTTTGTTTTTTGTTATTTTTTTTTCTTGTAAAGTTTAGGTTTTATTTTTTATTTTTTAAGTTTAGGTTTTTATTTTAATTTTTTAATTTTTTAAAGTTGTGTTTTAATTTTTTTTAGTTAAAACAATGTGTGAGGGGCAATGGGGTAACATTGAGGGGTTAACTTAGAGGGTAGGGCATTAGGAAATGTAATTTTTGAGGGGTTAAGGTAGGGGGTAATGTAGGGGGCTACGGAATTAGGACATATCGCTGCCAGGCTCGACAAATTCCTACTTAGCTCATCCTTCCTAAACAAACCCCTTCTGCCCGACTCCAAAATCTTGGCTTATGCTGCCTCTGACCACCGCCCTATCTCCCTTTTCTTCTCTCTCCCCGGAAACCTCGGTCCCCTCCCCTTCAGATATAACCCAGCGTGGTTGGATCATGAAGACTGCTTCGAAGAAGTCAAAACACTATGGACATAGTTTATTCCAGGCTCCCCAGGGTATATTTGGGAAACCAAACTTAAGAATACCAAGACAATGATAAAAATATGGGCAAAACAAAACATGAAGAGTCCAGGAGAAGAAATCATTACTTTGCAAGGAGAGCTGAAATCTCTGCAAGACAAAATGGAAATAGATCTGATATCTGAAACCATGCTAAGACAAGAAAATTACTTGGAAGCTCAAATACGGCAGGCGGCTAGAAAAGAGGAAGAAGAGTGGAGACTTCGCTCTAGATGCCTGTGGCTCAAAGCTAGAGACAGGAATACCAAGTTTTTTCATGCTCAGTGCAAGGAAAGGTACAGGAAAAACAACATTCTTTGTCTAACCAAAGAGATGGAAGGAAGATAGAAGACCCCACAATCATCAAGAATGAAGTTAAAAATCACTTCGAGTCTCTCTATAAAGAGGAAGAGGAACCGCCAGCTGCAGGCTTGGATCTAATGTGTCAAGAAATCCCCAACCTTATCTCAACTGAAGATAACATTATGCTAATGAAACAAGTAACCAAAGAAGAAGTTAGGAAAGCTGCGTGGTCTTTACACCCGGAAAAATCCCCAGGTCCAGACGGATTCTCCTTTCACTTCTACAGAAAGTGTTGGCATTTGCTGAAGAGAGACCTTATCAGAATGATAAATTGGACCAGGAATAGAGAGAAGATTGGAGGAGGCACCAACACTTCCTTCATTGCTCTAATTCCGAAGGAGAAAAAGGCCACATCCATAGGAAGATACAGACCTATCTTGCTCTGCAACTCTTCCTATAAAATCCTCACAATAGTCATAGCAAACAGAGTAAAGAAATTGCGTCCTAATATAATTTCCCCTAATCAGGGCGGCTTCATCGGCTTCATCTCAGGCAGGCAAATATATGATAACATTCTCTTAGTGCAAGAGGCTATACACTCAACTAAGCAGAACAAGGACCTAGGTATGGCAATTAAATTAGACATGGCCAATGCCTTTGATAGAGTTAGACATGCCTTTATTTATGCAGTTTTGAGAAAATTTGGCTTTGATGGAAAGTTTGTCAGCTGGGTGAAAGCCTGTATAGGAGCTCCGTGGATCTCCCCTATCCTAAATGGAAGACCCTCCTCCTTTTTTCACCTCTCCCGGGGACTGAGGCAAGGCTGCCCCCTTTCTCCCTTCCTTTTTGTCATTATGGTTGACTCCCTAAGCAGAAAACTCAACTCCCTTTTAGCCTCGGCCTCTCTCCCGGGTATTGCCTATGCCCGAAATGTCCCAGCTATAAACCATGCTCAATTCGCTGACGACACCATTCTCCTTGGCAATGCTTCTCCCCAAATTGCTTCAAGATTTAAATTGACTCTTGACCTTTACCTAAAGACCTCTGGAGGTAAAACAAATGAAAACAAGTGCAACATATACACCTGGAACTGCCATCCTACCATTGTCAGACTTATCTCAACCATAATGGATTTTAAACCCTGTCTTGACTGGTCCTCCTTTAAATACCTTGGTACTCCTATCTCTCTCAAAAAACCTTCCTCCTTTGTTTGAACTCCTATCCTTGAGAAATTTAAAAACAAAATAAATTCATGGGGAACTCACTGGTTGAACTTAGTTGGGAAAGTCACTTTGATCAAATCTGTCCTCTCCTCGCTTCCTGTCTTCATGGCAACAATTATGTTGGCTCCTATCTCTACTCTGAATGCCTTTAGTACAGAGATAAGAAAGTTCCTGTCGCAAGGGGGGAAGACACAAAATAAAAAATTCCACCTAGTAAACTAGAAGACTGTCAAAGAAAAGCTAAAGACAGGAGGGCTTGGAATTCGTGAGCCTGCCTTAGTAAGCAAAGCTTTGGGCGCCAAGCTAGCATGGAGGATCGTTTTTGGAAAGAAAGAATGGTGGAAGGAAGTTATAAGGAAAAAATACTCAAGAATCTCAAGATTAAGATGCCTCGACAAACCAAACAACAAAAAAGGCATAGCAATATGGGGACTCATCTCCTCCTCGGCAGCTTTAATCAAAGAAAGCCTCTATTGGATCCCTAGTAATGGGAAACGAATAAATCTCTGGACCGACAGTATAAATGGGGACAAGCCACTTGGAACAATGCAATGTATAGATTCTATACGAGCCTGGCTGCAAAGTGTTGGCATTACAAAGCTAAAAGACTTAGTGATATGGAAGGCCACTGGAGAATGGGAGAACTGGAAGCAGATGAGTCCCCCAGATAATCTCAAAAACGATTACAAAATTTTTCTTAATCTTCTGCATGGGAAAGGCCCGGTGAACATAAAAGAAAAAGATCTTTGGGGATGGGGGAAAGCTGGTATATATACAATCAAGGCCGGATACGAAAAACTCACCTTCTCTAACACTCCGGTGCTCAAAAGATGGGAAAAAGTTTGGAATTCTGATGGTATTCATAAAATTAACATATTCTTCTGGCTTCTAGCTCACAACAAACTATTAACCGCAGACAATCTCAGAACCAGGGGAATAGCAAGTCCCTCAAGATGCACACTGTGTAAAATTGCTGAGGAAAACTCTCAACACATTTTCTTGGAGTGCTCCTTTGCTAAGCAAGTGTGGGTTCAGGTCATGGGGAATCAATGGAGAGCATCCATACTTCCTAGAACTCTAGAAGAACTCACTGATCATTGGGGTTGCTCCTTTCTTGGCAGAACAAAATCCAAGAAAACAATGTCAAGAATTTTGAATCTCATCCCTATGAACATTTGCTGGCAGATCTAGTTGAATCGAAATAAAAGTATCTTCGAGGGCAGGAGTGTAAACAACAATAGAGCTGCCACCAAAGCCATTGCAATGATCTCCGAGTCTCTATCTTCAAAAGGAGTTACCATCCCAGCTCATGAACCTCTCGCTTTGTCCGAATTCCAATGGAGTAGTGTCTTCATGAATGCTAGCTCCCTTCAATCCAAATAGACCCATTCCTATTCTGATTGGGAAATCAGGAAAGATCCAGACTCTTTCATCAAATGGTGGATGGAGCAAAACAGTCACAGTATTTATGTAACATGTTGCATGAGTTTCTTTTGCTAAGATCAATTAATTAAGAACTATTTAACTACAAAAGAAATATCATCAAGGATGGTACCCTATTATATAACCTTTATAACATATATGCAAGATGAAATACACGCATATCGTGATTTACAAAAGTAGTATTGTTTGTGCTGTCATTTGCCAACCGTGTTTCTTCAGCTTGGATCGTGCTGCCAACCGATGGATTCCTTTGCATTGAATGGGAATTTCTCATGTTGTTCTCCATATCCTCTGGGCTAGAAGACCACCAGTCCTTTTTCAGCAGAAACAGTCCTCTCACTCCCCTTCTCGATAGATGCCTTCTTGAAGATCTTTCTATGTTGGTGGCTTGTGGGGGTTTAGCACATCCTCCAACACAACCACTACTCTGTTTGAAAATAGTATTAATGAGAATGAAAAACAAATGGAGCTTAAAATCTGGTGATTTACTGCTGATATAACAAATTTTATAAGACATAGACAACGTAAGTGACTCAATTTCTGCACCAAAAACTAAAATTTAACCATTATTATCTCATAGTATTGCAGTGGAGAAAAAATATTAAATCCAATATCCTGATATCATAATCTTATAGTCACTGTCTAATACCGACCCCATGCAAGCACAGGAAATAGAGGACAGAAATCTTAATTTCTTGCAGTGTTTTGTAACAATAACAAATGTAAGCACGTCCTTAAGAAGTTAAGCTTAACAACCACTCCTGTCAAAGAAGTCCTTGAAGAAGTTCACTATATTGGATACTTGTTGAATGCCATGTCTCCTGTTTACAAATGGAGAAAAAATGTTGCACATGGGTATGCTCTACTAAAATTTCAGCAATATTAACATGTAACAAAATGGAAAACAAAGAACCAACTTAAGCTTTGTGACCTCCCAAAACAAGATTAACTTATCAATTGATATAGACAAAAGATAGATGGGACTGAACTCAATATAATCATAGATAAACACCAGTGCCAAATTATGACTGAATAGAATTTCAAAAACAGTGCAAGAACCCAATTATTTGGAATATTACAAGATCACATATAGAGATTGGGAAGTCAGTATAATTCTACTAAAAGCGAGGAATCCAATGAGAAAATTCGATACAAATTGTAACTAAAAAAAACCCAAACATATCAAACTATAAGCAAGACAAAAAAATGCTGAGAGATATAAGGCTTTGAGAGGATCTGATACAGGGGGGGCTCAGAGAGGCATTGGCCCAAGTGATGTTCTAGCATAGACTGAGGGAAGCAGTTTGCATTGGATAACCTGGTGTGTCCGTATAATTAGGCGTCTCGGTTCTGTAATTGTGGGATAGTCATCGAATCTCTAATAGAGTATTTGCAAGAAGAAAAGAGGAATCAGAATCAGAAAAGGAAGAAAACAGAAGGGAAAGAAAACAACATTTTAAGATTTCTAAGAATCACGCTGTGAAGTTTCTTTACCAAAGTTAGACATGCAAGCTACCACGTCTCTTTTCGATACAGAGACAACTTGAGTATTAATATTCCTCTTCATGGTTGTTTTAGTGGATTCCTCGACTGTGTGTACTGGATTAGGGTATTCAATTGTAGCAAAAAACATTCCAAAACAATCCAATTGGGAAAAGAAGGCAGTGTAGCTAAAGTCAGGTTGAATAACTCGACCTCGTTTCCTTCGTCATGGCCGCAAGTTGGGAGAGTCATAGTCAGGTTTTAATGAGTTATTAACACTTGATTGTAGTTGAATAACCAATAGTAGATCCACCAGCAATGGAAAAGAAAGCAAAGGCATAACATGTAAAGCTAACCAATTACAACTTTACAGATTAACTGAGATTTGGCGTAATATTTTACGGAGATTTGGAGCAATAATATTTTACAAATTCAATCCTTTAATAATATTAAGAAATAGAAGTATATCTTACTGTAACAACAGCACTGGAGATGACTATAGCGACCGCAGCACATGATCGATCCTGGGGCATCCATCTCAAACAACCCTGCATCAATGTAGTTGTCACAAAGTTTTGTCATTTGAATATGAAGTTTTTATCTATTGAGAACATATGTCATTACTCGTAATTAAAGTTCATCTTTGATATGATCTTCCTTACTGATGTGAACTTTTCATTCATACTACTGGTCGCTTAAGTCGTTTTAGTCAAAAGAATTAAGGATGTCGAAATCTGCGGCCCATTTAATGTATGCTCTGGAGGTTGATACTATTCAAAAAGAGATTATGAGAAAGAACATCAAGAATTGTCGATGTCTATGGAACATTTACCTCTTGCGTTAACACAAGATGAATGGTTTGGGCAAGGTTGTTTAAGGATTTTTAGATATCTTTGAAGAATTTTGACATATAATAAGGAGAAAAAAACACTCCTAAAAACATGGTTTCCCTATTGCGATACATTAATGCTATTCAAGCAAGAGGATTTCTTTATATACTGTGAGACTCTTACCTTTTGCTGTCGAAAATATTGCCTAGCAGGAAACAAGCAAAGAAACATTTAAATTGCAGAGACAATTATACACAAAATGGATGCCTTTATCGATTTTCCTTGAAAATGCTAGAGCTTTGGGTGCCAAATATGAAATGTTCAAATTATGGCAGTAAATCATGTTATTCAAGAAGTCATCGAAAGCTTATTGTTTAAAACATTCTCATCATCATAATATTGCTGAACTAGATTTTATTTTTTATCATAAAAGAATGAATACGGAGAGCACCCAGTGGGACAAACTACTGCTTGCAATGAAACTGATAACCCTTGATTGTACAGAGGTTGAGCAGTTACATAAGATTTTCAAGCATTGTGGTGTTCGTTAGAAACATAAGATGCAGGAATCCATAGCTAAGCTTGAAGAAGAGAGCTCAAATTACAGAAGAGCAATAATATTTTACAAATTCAATCCTTTAATAATATTAAGAAATAGAAGTATATCTTACTATAACAACAACGGCACTGGATCTGACTGTAGCGACCGCAGTACAGATCGATCCTGGGACATCTATTTGAAACAGGCAAAGAAACATTTAAATTGCAGAGACAATTATACACAAAATGGCTGCCTTTATCAATTTTCCTTGCGAATGCTAGAGCTTTGGGTGCCAAATATGCAATGTCCAAATTATGGCAGTAAATCATGTTATTCAAGAAGTCATCAGAAGCTTATTGTTTAAAACATTCTCATCATCATAATATTTATTGTTGAACTAGATTTTATTTTTTATCATAAAAGAATGAAGACGAAGAGCACCAAATGGGCCAAACTACTGCTTGCAAGGAAACTGATAACGCCTAATTGTACAAAGGTTGAGCAGTTACAGAAGATTTTCAAGCGCTGTGGTGTTCGTTAGAAACATAAGATGGAGGAATCCATAGCGAAGTTGGAAGAAGAGAGCTCAAATTACAAAAGAGCAATAATATTTTACAAATTCAATCCTTTAATAATATTAAGAAATAGAAGTATATCTTACTGTAACAACAACGGCACTGGATTTGACTGTAGCGACCACAGCACAGGATCGATCTTGGGGCATCCATCTGAAACAACCCTGTATCAATGTAAAAAAGTTTTGTTAGCTTTGAAGCGAGGGTTTTGTAATAAAAATAATGACAGAGAATTAGCCCCAAATCCTAATGCAAAATGGAATTAAAGATAAAAGACTCCGAAGTCTTTAATAATTGAAAACAATTAGCCCAACGAATTTGCAATAGGATAAAAGACTCCGAAGTCTTAGTCACATTGGGATTTAAATGTTTTTTTGAATTTTCATTTTCATTTAACTTCTTTTCCCTCTTAATTTTTTTTGTCATTATTTTTTCCCTATTTTATTATTTATTTATTTATTTTCCTTCTCTTATATTTATTTCATTATTTATGTTCTCATTTTTTATTTCTTAAATAATAAAATATTACATATAATAATTATATTATATTAATATTACAAATTAACTATATATTATATTACCATATAATAACTATATATTATTAAATTGAGGTTTTACATTTTGAATAATCCATGAGAATGATCTATAGTCAAGTAAATGGAGCAAGCTAAATATCATGGAGCATTCATCACTTTTGGTAAGTTATTTGATTATCTATCGAAAATTTTAAAATTTCGTAAATTTTGGAGTTTACGAAATTGTAAAAAAAAAAAATTCATTTTAGAGTCCCTCTTGAAAGGGGGTCTTTGAATCCATCTGTAACGCAAAAATTTATGAAATTGTAAGAAAAATTTAATTTCACTAATTTTAACGTTGCAGACAGATTCAGATGGCATGAAATGCTAGCTTGTGTGGAGTCCTCAGCTTCGAGCAGATAATTATCATGCATTAAATGACTAATTATGGTCATGTGATGTTTGAAGGAAATCCCACCAGCCAACCTTCTGTATAAGGGAGATAGAACCATGATAGGCTTGGACAACTCCAGTTCCATTAGGCTCATATCGAACCACAAGAGCCATGAGCAAATTGAAAAGCTTAACGCGAATGACACAAAGAAGGGTTTCAAGCCATAATAGATAGCATGCACAACTCAACGAGAAATAGAACGCATCCAAGGGATAAGTCCAACAAATCAATATTTCTTACCTCATGAATTAGCAATTAATTGACCAAGAAGCTACGACATATTCGTATATTTTGCATCAACTGATCTCCTTGTTTGAAAACTCATTAATTTGAAAGGAAGTTGACCAGGTAAATTGACGGCAGGTGACGTTGTGGGGGTTGCTAGCTGGTCGGTATGACCCTAATTGCTATACATGGCCGTTAAAAAATTATGCATATGAACACGTATGTTAATGATGGGTATAATAATGATGTTGCAAGTCAACATATCATGCAAATGATCAATTTCGTGTTTAATTCATCGCTATATGTTGTTATATGATCATTTAAATTATGTCACAGCTCGAATTACAATTTCTTACATGCATTGTCTACATTAAGTGACACAATTTACATGATCACTCGTGTCTCTAAATCCATGATATACAATGTTACAATTTACTAAATTTTAACACTCTAGATGGATTCAGAGACCCCCTATAGTAAATTGTACAAATTCATTGTCAAAATTGTAATTTTGATCCATTGTCAGAGTGAGACAGCTAAAAATGACCAAATAAATGACCAATTGTTATGTGGTCATTTTTAGCTTAGTTCTTATCCCATGATCAAATTGGTCGTTTATCTTGGTCATTTTTAGTTTAGTGCTTATCCAGTGACTAGATTGGTCATTTATCTTGGTCATTTCTAGTTAGCTCACTTAAAATTTCTCAATTTTGGTCATTTATCGATTGAAAAAATTCTGGTGACCAAATTTTTTGGTCGCCTGGTCATTTATCTCTCATTTTGTACTAGTGAATGCTTCTTTCTCTCTCTCTATTAATCGCTTTAGGTTTGCAATTCCGGAATTTTAACTTTCAATGCTTCTTTCTCTCTCTCTATTAATCGCTTTGGGTTTGCAATTTTGGAGGGACGTTCATTAATTTGCAATTTTGGAGGGACGTTCATTAATTTGCAATTTTGGAGGGACATTCATTAATAGAGTGAGATAGTGTCGAATATTCCAAAAATCATTTAAATATAATTAATTTAATATGTTTGTTTGAATTCCAATTTCCCATGTCTAGCCATTATAGAGAATGCATGATTTCCCAGTACTAATCACAATGGAGAAGGTAAATTCTTGAACCAATAAAAGACCCTCTTGATTTCCTTCATTTTATTTTAGGTAGGCAAGTCAAAGCAGCTTGAATTTGTATTTCTTTATCACCTCGCTGAACCATTTCCTAATGTTTATATTGAACTTATTATTATTTTGAAAAATATAAATTGTTTTGTGAATTTTTAAATTTGATTATTTGGTTAAAAAATTATGATGGGACTTAATAGCGCATAGGAATCATTTTTTTTGTTTTTCATAGTAAAAAAATATTTAAAAAAATTAAAGTTTTAAAATTTTATGAATTCCTGTATGGAAATATTTATATTTATGTTGTTGTTTTTTATGTGATTAATAATAATAATAATCTATTTTTAAGGTCACAACCAAGTCAGATATTAATTTGGTATATCAAATCCTTTTTTTTGTGGGACAAGGGACTCCCGTGTGGGAAACCATGTAACTGCTAAAGTCTATAGAAGTGTACATACCCTAACTCCCTCCAGATTTGAACTTGTGACCTCCTAAGAAGAAACACATTTTCTAACCATTAGGAGTATTAATTAGTAATGAGGTAGAGGCAACAAATCGAGATGAGGATAAGATCCATGGGTGGGGAGTGGTGCAAGTTACAAACTCTCTAAGAACATTATACAAACTTTGAGAGGAAAGGGCTTCTTCAAACTCTATCAAGTGGTAGATCCAAATATAACAACAGTCTGGAAATAGAAATGGAAGGGATTTGATACTAAAGGTTTGGTGGGAAATAAAGCTATGGAATGGGATCAATACATGTCTACCCTTCGATATAGTCATGTCAGATTGAAGGATGAGGTGGATGAACTCATGTAATCGAAGAACCCTGCTATGGGGAGATACACACCAAAAACAAGGTATAAAGCATTATGTAAAGATTAGCTAGTGGATGACACAATTTGGTGTAGAAAGTGATTTGGGAATTTAAATCCCCCTTGAAATCCGATATTTTCATGTGGTTAGCTTTAAACAACGGGATTTTAACATGGTATATGTGGTAGCGGAGGGGAAATTAAGGGCCCAGTAAGTGTCATGTATGTCAGGTAGAAGAGGAGACTACCTACCATATGTTACACAAAACAAGTTTGGACAAGTGAGGGCTCTCAAGGGTATAAATGTGATATGATCTGGCTCAAGAATAGAATATAGCCTTAAGAGTTGGTGCAACAATAGTACATTAAAAAATTTCAAAGCCTTACCCCTCATAATTGCTTGGGGAGTGTGTCTTGTGAGAAAATCAACTATGTTCGAGGGGAAATTGGTATTAGCAATCCAATGTGCAACTCAAGGGCTAAGTATACTTAGAAACTTCAAACAACCAAATAAAAAAAGCCGAGAAGGCAAATAAGAGTATAATTGATTAACAAAACTGGGTGTTGGGCTTTTTTTGATGGAGCTTCTCAAGACTTCTCATAGGTTAGTGGAGGAGGTGGGGTCTTATTTCTAGGGTTTCGAACCCACCCCAAAGGTTGTTGAAAAAATTGATGGCGAATAAATGATCTGAAGCAAAATCAAGAAGCTTATCACATAGAGATCCTTGCAACCATATGGAGAAATTTACTTTGTGTGCGCAATTCGTAGAGATCACATGGAGATCCTTGCAACCATATGGAGAAATTTTCTTTCTCTCAGGAATTCGTGGAAATAAGATCTATTGGAGACCCTGTTTTCTTTTATTTTCCCTCTCAGTCTATTTTCTAATTTATCGCTCATTCACTTTTAAGTTTTTTTGAGTTTCTCTCTATCTATTACATTTGTTTTGATTATATTCTTCTTTTTCTTAATTTGTTAATACTAGTTACGTCATATATTAATTATATAAATATATGTATATATAATAACTATAAAATATGTTAATATTATATATGGGTGAAAAGATAGAGGGAAAAAAGGTTTTTGATAATTTATTTATTTTATACAATGTGAAAGGAGAAGGGGTTAGTTGAGATTATGGGGGTATCTTTTTATTATTATTATTCAAGGAGATGGGAACAAATGGACTTTTACAAAAAGGGAGAAATTATTTTTTCTTCAAAATGGAGGATATTGGCTATTTCTTGTAAGGGAGGGACCCATGGGGACTTTAAAGATTTTCGAACTTAGGTGCAAAGAGAACCATGGTGAATGAATGCATATGAAGAATTAATGGAGGTTGTGAAATTGACAATTTGTAGCTAGCATGACACAAAATACATGAACTTGTTGAAACTTTAACAGATTGCCGAGATGGTCATATGATGATGGTTTTGTTGAAACAAATTAATATGAACACAACCAGTACAACAATCTGAACTAAGTGACACTAACTTCAATACATAATGACAATTCCAAAAGGGAGAGACGAAAAATATCTAAGACTCGACTCAACCACATGTACTAGAAGATCTCATCTATCACTTGATAAACTATATGCAAGACATGATGCATTATCTAGATATCAACTCACCACAACAAATGCACTAATTAGTAGAGAAACCCCTAAATGAGCATCTCAATGATTCTCCTATCATTTAACATGGTAGGTATCGGGATGGCCTCAAAGAAATGATCCCTTAGAAGACATGTATTGAAAAATAATCCAAGTTGTGTACTATTAATGTTAAAATTTAGTAAATTGTACAAATTCATTATTAAAATTATAATTTTTCATTGTCAGAATGACACAACTAAAATTGACCACATAAATGACCAATTGTTGTGTGGTCATTTTTAGTTTAGTTCTTATCTGTTGACCAAATTGGTCATTTATCTTGGTCATTTTTTGTTTAGTTCTTATCCCATGACCAAATTGGTCATTTATCTTGGTCGTTTTTAGTGAGTTCACTTAAAATTTCTCAATTTTAGTCATTTATCCCTTGAAAAAGATGTGGTGACCAAATGTTTTGGTCGCCTGGTCACTTATCTCTCATTTTGTACTAGTCTAGTAGATCCTTTAAAGAGGGACTCGGAATTAGGGAATCCAGTTTCTTTCATAAGCCTTATGATTACAAACTAGGATGCCGCAATTTAGACCTGCTCCTTTATTAGCCATTATATCCACCTGTTGATTATTTTCCCTCATCACATGGAGGAAATTGATTGCTTTGAATTCATTTACAATGCACTTGAGGAGATAGCATAGCTTAGTAGATGGATTCTTACGATTCTTCGTTAGATTCCTCACTTCTCTTGTGACCATTAGTGAGTCGCCAAAAACTACCAATTCCTCAATGCCAATTTTTCGTGCTAATTCCAGTCTTATGATTAAGGCTAACCATTCATCACCATTATTTGACTTTCTTCCAATTCCCCATGCATACTCCTTCTGCTTGTTCCCCTAAGAGTCATAAATGACTCCTCCCACACTTGCTAGCCTAGGACTTGTAGTTCCAAAATTTTACCCAAACATAAGCAACATAATTTCAAGGTATTGGCCTTTTCTGTCACTATGATGACCATTTTTTTAAATTGATTTTTTTCAACGGTCATTGATGTAAGGAACAAATAATATTTTTCATTGATATGATCTCATTATGCATGTCTAAGGAAATTTCAATGGACAACATGAATGATCTCAAGTTAGCTAAAACTCCACATAATGGAGTACCCACTCAAGAGAATCCTTGTTGGGAGCCCCAAATTTCTCTCCATTCTTTGTGGACATAACAACTCCCCAAAAATTGAAGTTGATGGGCTATATTAAGCACATTAAAGTGATTTTCTTAATTGATAGTTTAAACACCCATACTTTTATTCATTGTTGTGTTGCAAAATAAACCAATTCTTATGTCCATGTGATGCATAATTTTCAAATAATGATAGCCAATGGAGGCACAATGGAATGTGGTGAGAAGTGTGAGAGTGTGAAACTCCAAATGGGGACTATTTCCTCAAATCCAACATTTTTTCTATTGAAATCGGAGGTTGCAAAGTAGTTCTAGGCATATAATAGTTGTGAATATTGGGTCATGTTTCAATAAGGAGGGTCATTAACACACCCTCTAAGGTCTTGATGTAGTTTCACAAAAAATGATTAGCTCCCACCATATGAAAAATATCTTGAAGAAAGGTCACTAAATAATTATTGCCCAATTTAATGCCATCCAAGTTCTAGATAATGCCTATGGATAACAAATTCATCTGGGTTTGTACTTAATTTTGGATAAACATCACCAAGTGTTTGAAAAACCCCACAAATTACCCACTTTGCATGGAAAGCATGGTCATGTAATCGTGTTGATTTGGCTAGGTAGTCAACCACCTACTGTGCTTTCTTATAAACATCCTTTTGCACCAAAAAATGAGATTAGAAGTATCATTAAGGAATTGTTGTAGGTAGGAGTGATACATCGAACTAGCCCTTATTCTTCTTTTGTCGTTATGCTCTGAAAGAAAGAAGGCAATTGGTGCACGTGTCTAGATTTCCATTCTCTTAAGAATTTGACATTCAAAAATATTTTTTTCATCCCAATCATTAATGATCTCTTGGATAAGTTTCACACTATACAAAGAAAGCACCTTTTAGTAGAGGTTTTAACGGAACTATCCAAACAAATGTCTCCTTTATCTATTTAAAAGGGAGGTTTCTAGTGGAGGTGGGGTGGCCCAAGGTTTTAGTAAATGTTTTTTTTTCTAATGTTCTTAAATTGTAATAACACAATGGTGTGTCAACATATAGGATGCAGTAGTGCACCAAAATATCACACACACCTAACATAAAAATATCCTCCTTTTGGAGGAAATAATATGTTTATTTTATTGCACCGAGTGAAACGAGGTGCTCTACAGCCCAGTATAGGGGAGATGTTGTAACGTGTGATGTAATGTGATGTAATGTTACATCATGATGTAACGTTTGTTACTAACAAAATAATTAAAAAATTTCATGTCGACTCATAAAATAAAAAAAATAAATTATGGAAAGTATTTAAAAAAAATCCATGTTGGTTCATAAAATAAAATATTATGAAAAGCAATTAAAAAATAGATGTTCATTTATAAAATAAAAACTTAAAACTTAATCCTGGATCTATCAATCAAGAGAGATCAAATTTCTTGAGTTTAAATTTAAAAAAAGAAATACACCTCAAGAAATTGGATCCCTCTCGGTGCTTGATAGATATGGGTTTAAGATGGATCTATGCTGGTTTTACAAAATCACTCACCAGGGCATCTAACATGGCATAACACACCAAGGTGTTACAATGTGCAATACATTAGCTCTTGTCAAATACTTAGTAATAAATATAGGCTTTTATAGTTAAAACAATTCTAAAAGTGAATAGTGCATTAAATGTATATACATGTAATGGTGCATCCTCATACATGACACTTGGAATTCAAATGATGTACTTAAATATTAACAACACAGTAATGCACCATACTGTCAAAAACACTTGGATAGGGTTAAAAAAAATTACTGAATAATAATCTCATTTGTAGTTTGATTTAAATTCCTGAGACCACATAAGAATTGGTGCTTAACATCATTGTATGACCTCCCCGTCATTAATGCCACTAATTTCTCAAAAATACTCCCTCCCTTTGATTCACAAGTGGGTTTGAAATCTTAAAAAAAATTAAGAATAAAAAAGAAATTAAAAATCAAATCTTAAAAAAAACAAAAAACAAATTATAACAAATTTCAATTTAAAATTAAAGTTTTCAATTAAAAAAAAAAATTAAAAACTTATAAACCAAACAAAAACAAAAATTTAAAAATATATAAAAATTTGAATTAAAAAAAAAAACAAATTAAAATTATATATAAAATTTTGAATTAAAAACAACAACAAAAAACCCTCATCCACCCTTTGCTCTTTCCTCTTTCTCTCCACCCCTCCCTTCCCCTCCCCTCCCCCATGCTCCCAACATCCCCCTCCTTCCCGCGACCTCCCCCTATCCCCCCTCTCCTCCCTCGCCTCCCCCTCCTCGCTCCCCTATCCCCCCTCCCCTCCCCCTCCTTTCCCCTGTGCCCACTGCCCACACATTCACCATCCAGGAGGCCGCTATTCTGAGAATCACATGACCATAGAAGAGCTGTTGCTTGGGCGAAGCAAGGAGCGGATCCTCTCCTTGCTCTGCCCCTTCCGCAGTGGTGCGATTCTCAGAATTGCGGTTGCATGGAGGGTGGAGATGTGGGCAGCGGGCGGGGGTCGGGGAGGGGCGATAGGGGGGAGGGGAGGGAGGAGAGGGGGGATAGGGGAGGGGGCGAGAGGTAGGGGGTCATGGGGGGGTGGGGGAAGGGAGGGGAGGCGGAGGAGGGAGAGGTGGGGAGGTAGGACGAGGGTTAGGGTTTGTTTGCTATTTTTTTAACTCAATTATATATATATATATATATTAATTTTTTTTGTTTAATTTTGTTTGGTTTTTAGATAGGGTTAGGTGTTTTTTTAAATTTTAAATTCAATTTTTTTATATTTTATTTTTTAAAATTCAAAATTTTATATGTTTTCTATTTGTTTTTAATTTTTTTAAATTAAAACTTTTATATATTTTTAATAAAAAAAATTCAATTCCCCATGGCAGATGTTCACTAGAGCAGATGGAGGGACGCATAAGGGGCACTTGGCCTTGTCTCATGCTACCACCTCACAGACCATGCCTCGTTATAACCGAGAACATTCCTCGCTGGGAGATGATGGCTCGAGGAATGATGGCAATCATGGTGCAGCCAGGATGACGGAAGATTATGGCAGAGAGGCAGTGAATGAAAGTGTGAGAACTAGTACCCCTAGCTTGGATCATAATGGAAGCATTGGTGCAGTACATCCGACTACCTTTCCTAACCTATGAAATGATGGTAAGGGCTTGCTTATTTATGCGTCCTTCTCCCAACTCAATGCATTTCAATTTCCTGGTTTTTCACGAGTTTTTCTGTTTGGTTTTTGAGGTGGTTAAAGCTCACTGCTTTACCCTCACTTTTCTTCCCTGGGAGCTGCTCTCATAGCTGTAGACTGCGTGCTCTCCTAAGCTACTCGACTCCATCATTTCCTGTCCCTTGCGTTTTGAGTTTTACTTTCAGCGCCCGATTCCCTGGTGCATTACTCTCTCCCTCTATGCGCTTTCATCCTAGTATGTCGGCACTCCTTACCCACACCCTCATTCTGGCACATTAGCTCTGTCCCTTCCTATTTTCGAAGGCCCTCCCTATAGTCTTGTGCACTAGCTATGAATCCTCCTACTGTCGTTATGCCTCCTCAGCCACGATGTTATAGACACAGGAAAGCCAAGGAGGAAATCTCCTCGGCCATACCTCCTGCCACCCCATCCAAAGTTATGAGGAACATTGTCCACACCACTCAGATGTATAAGGATAAAATCCCTACTGCAATTCAACAAGAAATTGAGAAGCGGAGGAAGATGCTCGGGTCACTCGTATCTGCACTATGGATGAGGAGGATAGAAAGGAATTCGAAGCTATGCTCCCTAATCTTGGATACCCCCGTGGCCGTGTTGCTCTTTATATGAAAACCCTTGATCTTGCCTGGCAGCAAAAGTACCTCATGGGTAACGCTCTGATCAAATGCAGTGAGGCCCATCAGGAAATCCTACTCCAATTGGATGAGTTAACCAGAAACTTGCAGAAGATTGCCTCCCATCTTGGCATTAGTTTGGACACAGACACTGAAGCTCCTTCAGGCCTGGGTATTAAACATGAATCTGAATAATCCCTCTATGTTTTAGCTCTCTATGTTTTTTGTTTATAATGAATAGCAGTAGACCGATACATAAAAACTCCATCTATAAATGGTTCAACCTCATTTCTTTTAGAGGCAGACTGATTTATACTTCTCTGTAAAACTTTGGATCTGTTTTCCCCCGGGAGGGTCCAAATTTTTATTTTTTTGGCCTTTTTCGCCTTTGTTGGGAGGGTTGTGAACTGATTTTGAAGTACCATCTTTTTTTGGCAATAGAAAGAACTACTACTAGCTTATAAAAAAAAAAAAAATTCAATTGTTTTTTTTTTTAAAGAAACTTTTTATATGTTTTTTATATTTAAAAAAACAAAATTATTTTGATTTTTAAATTTTGTATTTTTTAGTTTTTTTTTTCTAATTTTTTATTAAATTTTCTTAATAACATTTTTTAAATGGTTTTTTTTTTAAATATTTTTAAAATATATATATTTTTTATTGTTTTTTAAATTTGTTCAAAGTGGTTTTACTTTAATTTTATTTTTTTTTAAATTTGTTTTTCGGAAATTTGAAATTTCTGTTTCATTTTAATTTTTTTTTTGGATTATTTTTTAATTGTTTGTTTATATTTTTTTTAAGGTTGTAAATAATTTTTGAAATAATTTTTAATTTTCTTTTTAATTTTTTTTAATAATTTTTAATTTTTGAATTTTCATCTTTTTGAATTTTTTATTTAATGTTATGAGGTCTTTGGGGTTGTTTTTTAGTGTTTTTGATGCAAGGATATGAATTTTTATTGCTAGAGTTCTCGTTCCTGTATTTTTCGTTTTATAGTATATTGTGTTTCCTTGCTTGTGCACCCAAATATCATAACTTCTACGTTTTATGGTTTAATATATAGTTTTATTATTAATAATATCATAAATTTGTTTATTTTATATAGAAAGAGGTGAAATAATTTCTTGAATAATTTGTATTTAACTAGGTGCTAGTTTAAAATAGTGTTACTAAGAGATTAAATAAGTACAATTTTAAATTATGATAAAATGATATAATAATGCCATTTTTTGAAAAAGTGTGCTACCAGTAGCATTAGTTTTTAATTTAGAGCTTGATTTTAAGGTTTTTGCAAACAACAATAACAATTGTTTTGGTCCATTTCTATATTTTTGACTTCAAATCAATAGTGGTGCTACCAGTAGCACCACTTTTTTATTCGGGGTTGTTTTTTGGTGTTTTTAATGCAAAAATATGAGTTTTTATGGCTAGAGTTCTCGTTTTGAGTATAAAGTTATAGTCAAGTTGTATAACTTGTTAGAAGCAAAAGTGGGTGCAAAAGTGGAAGCAAAAGCGAGTGCAAAATTAGGTGCAAATTGGTCTGCAACAAAAGTGAATGCAAAAGTGGACGCAGCCATAGATGCAAACATGGATGAAAAACGAGATGCTAAAAAGGACACAAATGTGGGCTCAAAAGTGGACGAAAACATGGATGAAAAAGGGGGAACAACAAGAGTAGATGCAAAAATTAGGCACAAAACTAGACGCAAAACCCAACGAAAAACTTAGTGTAAAAATAGGTGCTAAATTCGGTGCAAAACTAGGCACTAAATCTAGCACAAAACTAAGTGCTAAATTCGGTGTTAAAACTTGGTGTAAAACCCAGTGAAATTTGCATTGGGTTTAGCGTCGACTTTAGTAAAAGGACATAGAAAAAAGCCTAAAATAGCGTCGACTCATGACATTGTTCCGACGTGTCCAAGGAAATGAAGAAAAATACATTAAAAGGGGGTCTAGACACAAAAAAAAGAACGCTAATCATAGGGTTTTGTTGTAGTGATAAGAATGAAAGAAGCTTGCTAGTAATACATACATGCACATGCAAAGAAAAACCAGTATGCATGAACTTGCAAATAAATGAACATGCTAACATATAAAAAGATGAGTTGTTTATCCATCCATGTTAACCACACCAATATGATTTTGAACTTCAAGATTATGGTCTTGCAAAACACAATCCATTTGGACATACAATCCACAAACATAACCATGTTTCTACAAAAATTACTTTAAATCTACAAAATTTTACACACATAAACATTACTTCATGTAAATTATGACATGGCAACATACTTGTTTATCTAGAGAGTTGGCGCACTTGTATTTTCTTTTAGTGTTTGTGTATAAATTTATGCATGGATGTATGTGTATGTAACCAAAAACTTTATCGTGATCTATGTTTTATGACCATTATCATGTAATCATAATATATGTGGCAGATTTAATGAAAAAAACACGTGTGCCCCACCATTTCCAAATCCATGTCAAATGTTGCATACATATCACAACATCATTTGCCCAACCCTAGCCTCAATCAAGATATTGGTTAGTAAAAATGGTATTATGGATTGCAAACCACATTTTTAAAGATATTTTACTCTCATATAAAAAATACCATGGCATCATACATAAACATAAAATAAGTAAAAGCTTGAGAATAATAGCCAAATCTATGTTTCTATATTCAAAATTGTGTAAACTATACATATTTTACAAAATGGCACATCAAGCCCAAGATACATAATGTCACCTCATGCCAAACATGAAAGAATGCCACCTCATTCCCTATTCATAAAATGGCACATCGTTCCCAAAACTATACTATCATGACTAATATACGTAATGGATGGATCATTAACCCCTTTCCCCAGGTGCATCCTTAAAAATGATATTCCTCCTCTTTGAGATAAAGGAAACTTGAGTCTTCTTATTTCTCAAAGTTATGCATGTTTCTAACTATTTGAAAAGGAGTAAAATAGTCAAGTGAGTTTTTTTCCATAGTTATATCAATTAACACTTTAAAATGATCCTTTAGAATATCATAAAAAAATCCTCATTATATATGAGGGTACAATCCATGAGGGTTTTTCCCTCCATGACCAAAATCAAATTGTGATGCTTTCCTATAGAAATGAAAAGAATCCATGAATGCAATTTAATAAAAAATCCTAAAATTAGTTGCATTCTTGCTACATAAAAATTTCATCAACTAATGATATCATTGTGAATAACTCAAGTAATGAAAAATATTGGTTAGGCGGTAGAGCACTATAATGGGAAGCCTACTCTGAGGAAAACATTGGTGAAGGGTTGATAAGTGTGGGAAAAATGGATGTAACCATAGGCGCTACCATGGGGTGGACAAGGGAAGGGTAGATGGGTGAGACCATAGTGGATGCAATAGGGGGGACTATAGAAAGGTAGGCAAGGGCACCTATAGTGGTTGCAATAGGGAGGATTGTAGCAGGGTGAATAGGTGCACCCATATGGGATTCAACATGGGAGGATATAGTAGGGTGGATGGCTGTAGATAGTAGAGAAGGTGGTGGGGGGATGGGCATCGATAAATCCCCATGGGTTGTAGGATGGGAGGAATAATGCTATTGGTGCACATAGGGATTGTAAGGGATGGTGCAAGGTGGCAATGAAGTGGACCCATGAAAGGTAGATATGGTGAATACATGCCAAACATGGGTTCCTACATATAAATTTGTAATATTATCACTAGTAAAAAAACATGAAAATCAATGAAAACTAGACATACGATACTTAGAATTGGGACATTCCATCTAACCTAGTTGGATATGGTTGATCACTATCCTTGGTTTCAACCTATAGAAATGCAACAATTCATACTCAATGACATTTAAAATTTCATCTTCAGCATTGCCTATCCTTTTATAATTATTTACATCAGTTTAATTTTTTATAGTGCTTTTAAATATTTCTAATTACTAGATTGGTGTAAGGCATGAATTTGTCAAAATGTATATTTTATTTGTTTGTAGAAATTTAGAAATATCACCACATATAAGTTGCACAATCATGGTTAATGGGTGAACTGATGAAAGGAATGAAACAATAATTTTTGTGTTTCTTGTCCTAGAGACATGTTGTTCTTTAAATATGTAGATGTCTTTTCCCATGTTAAGAGTGTTTCATTGTTGTGTGACCTAGTTTTGTCAATTGTGTTGTGTTGAAGGTGGGAATGGATAACTTTTTCATTGCTTTAATATTTTAACTTTTCAATAAAAAATAGGTTGTTGAAGGACAAATCCCCAACATTTTCTAGATCTCATTAGTATATAATTGGTTTGACTTTACTCTACATGACATTGGAAAATTTTTATGGGTTAAATATGTTTTGAGCTAACTAAATTCTATCACAAAATACATATGCAATAATACATAGATCATCAACTTTATGAGGGAATACATTGAAAACAAAGAGTTTGCTTCCCCTATCATAATCATGTTTGCAATAAATTCCATATCATTCTTGTCCATTTGTGCCCAAAAGTTGCATCTTAAGAGAATGTTTATAAGTGATGTGTGGCCACAATCAAAATATAAGTTGTCACTTGTATTTAGTGATGTCATGGAGGGGAGCCAATAAGATGATTTTGATATAAGAGACACTAATTAAGGTGCTTTATTTAATTGATATGGTGAAACCATCAATGGAATATGTACACAACAACATGGAAAGGGACAACAATATAATTTGGTGCACTTTGGGAGCAAGGAGGAGAAAGACATGCCTTTATAAGAAATAATTCATTCTAAATGGAAACCATTTCAAATTAGTTGCTAGCGACAATTGCAAACCAAGTGTGTTCATTTTAGTCATACCCTCAATTTTGATCATGAGGGAATGTATATTCCAATGCACAAAGAGGATAATTCCTTATGCAAATCAAGATGCCATCCAATAGCAATTATAAAATCACAAGAGTTGAGGTGCTATTTGCATTTAACATGAAAATCAAGTCAAGGAAAACATATACACACACATAGGGAAAAAACATAAATTCATCTAAGTAGCTAGCTGTGAGGATCCCCAAGCGAACAAGTTGTAGTAATTGTTGCATCAAGTATGCAATATGAGGCTCCTTGTCACCTGGATGCGAGGGTATCATCTCGAAAGACTTTCACATGCCCCAAAAAATACATTTACAAATACCTTAAAGTTATGCCAACCAACTATTTTTCAAATGCAAAATTAAATACATAAACAATGAAAATATAAAAATTATGTCCGTACTAACCTCACCCAAGAAATTGTCATGAATAAGATCCCCTCTTGAGACACAAAAAATATTTTTGCAATGTGAACATCGATGAGGAACACTTGGCCTAAAACTATAAAATTTAGCTTAGCCAAATGAAGGCTCAACACCATGTGTTCTAACTTCATTAGAGGATGTCTCTCAATTAGAAGTTGCTACAAATGCACTATGTTGGACTAGACTGTGTGTCAAGGATGATATCACAATACTAGTAACTCAAATCCTATCTCCAAGTTGATCTAGATTTATGGGGGGGGGAGTCAAGCATGCACCTAGGAGAAGGTGACCCTCTTAGTCGATTACATCTGATATTTTTTCAATCCTAAAGTGATCCAAGACCAACCCTGTGGAATTCACCAATATCAAAATAATTGACATAGTGACCAAGAATGAACTCAACCCATAACTTCTGAAGAAAATATAAGGGAGCCTCCATGTTATTGCAAGGATTTTGATCAAATGTCATCGATCCATCTAGTTGTATTTCCATGGTCCAAATGTGCACCAATCCATGCAAAAACACCTATTTCTTGAATATGGTGGTTGGTTGGTTATAGGGTTAATGAACAACTGAACATGGATTCTTAGGTTATATTCAAATTTTTTAACCTCTTCCTTACTAATTCCATTTGAGTAAACATCTTTCATCATGGACCTATAGTCAGATATATCAAATAATTGGCAATAGGAATTCCCAATGGAAGCAATGATAGTGTCAGGGGAAGTGGCCAATTATAGGTGGGATGATTCTCTCATGTTCCTAAATTCCCCAATTAAGTTTCTAAGCTCATCTAAAGTTTGATTTATTTGAGTGTGTGGATATTATGGGGGTTTAGTTTTTTGGTTTTCATTTGGATTAGGGTTTTTCACAACCTTTTTGGAATAAGAACTACAATTCAACGATAAAAACATACTTTTAAAAAATATAAAAATATAAAAAATATAAATTTTGTAAGAAAATTAAAACTTACCTAAAAATTCTCCTTGGAAATGAATGACAGTAGCTCCTTGGCACTATAGCTCCTTCTAAAATGTGCTCACATTTATTGGATTCGTAGAAATCATTGTTAGTCTATTGGGATGGCCATATAAAATATAAATAATCATCCATTTTATTTGTTTATAGATAAGGGAATGTGCATGTATTCCTAGTGTGCATGATCTTAGAAACATACATGTGTTCCTAACACATACATGCATTGTTTCATTATTTTTAAAATTTCCAAATATATGTGGCATAATTACATGGAGGTTTAGGGGTGGCGAACCTATTTAAAAAGGAACACGTGCACATTCCTAAAAGTGCACACACTTTTCTAATTTAGCAATGAGCATACTTTCCTATTGCAATGAAAAGGGGAAGCAACTTCTAGCGAGCCCCCTTTTTGTATTCAAGTTGATTGTTGAATTCAAACTTCACCTAAATTTAATTTACAAAGTTTGGATGAGGAAATATTTGGATCCATTTTGGATCATTATTATGTTTTGTATGAATTCCTCTATCATGACCTAGGAAAAGAAGTATTGATATGTAATGATGTATTTGATCTTGTTGGAATTCAATGGAATGGGGCTTGCTTTTCAATATATTTTTTTTGCACTATTATATGGTGATGATTTCATTTATTTATATACTTTATCTGTTATATCAAATTATAGTCTTCAATTTGCATAGAAGTTATGTGTTTATACTTGGATGAATTATGAATGTGATGGTATGTTATATAATACGTTGAATGGATAGAAGGAGGTTGTGTTATGATTTTAGGAGGTTTGTAGTTGTAATTCTTGGTTAGGTATAGTTATCATGATTGGATAGGAGGTTTGGAGGTATAGTTAGGAAGGTATCACTTAATGTGACACCTTCCTCTTCACGGAGGTTGAAAATATGCATTCCTAGACTATAATGGACCCCTAGTTGGACACTGATGTAGATATAGGTGTTGAATTGAGTCAACATCTCAACATATAGGAGGTTAGATTATCCAATAATATTAATTTAGATATGCAACATGAATCATTATAATCATCATGGTTTAGAAATTATGCATAATAGAAAAGTACATCATCATAGATATATGCATACGCCATCATCAAAATAGCATAAGTACTAAATACTATTATTAAGGAAATAATTATTAAGAGAATACTCATAACAATCACTAAGTCAACATCAATAGAAGAATAAATAAGGGGATAATGAGACCAAAGCATCATCTCCTTATAATCATCACAAGCTACATAAACAACTAACGAATAACTAGAACTAGTATCCACATATCTATCATTTATTAGGGTGTGACAAATCTAGTATTTGAATGTGGCCTCAAAGAACCACACAAGTTCTCTAAAAGTATTTTAACCTTCAATTGGGATATGGGTGCCAATGGGAGGTTTTGCACACTAGGGATATATCTTGGGGTCTTGACCATGGTCAAGAGAGGTAAAAAAGGGCCATATGACCTAAATGAAGCTTCCAAGGATCATTGGACAAAAAGAGGCATCGAACCACTACACATGCCTTTCAAAGGGGGTGTTTATCCTCCAAGTATGATATGAGCACCATTATGAGATTTTGATCCCCATGATTGGATCTTTGGGCTTTGACCATGGTCATATGGAAATGAGTATGATATTTTCCACACTAGAGATGGTATTTGAGACAATACTATGGTTTGAGGATAAAATCAATGTCTTAGGGACTAAAAAATATTTCTATGGTTCATGGACCATCCATAGGGTCTAAAACCACCACACAATCTCTATAAATGGAATCTTTATCCCACAAGTTTAATATGCATGCCATTACGAGGTTTGACACACTAGTGATTGGTATGAACTTGTAACATCTCGAAAATTTCACTAAAATTAAAATTTTTTGAAGTAGCATTAATTACTAAGAATGCTAATTGCGAAAATATATGTTTGATAACTACTTAACTAATAGCAGTTTATCACCATTGACAAATTGTAATTCTTAAACATAAAAAGACAGCAGTTCATTCGAAACATAATTCTATAGACAATATTTAATTTCTCATGTGATACAGTTCTTGTGATAAATACTGACAACTATGTTTTACTGTTGATGAAGGGGTTCCTACGGGATGCCCTGAGGTTTACTTAGCTTGATAGCTAAAGAATTGTACCTGTTTTCTTCGCAGATTCATAGGTAAGGTATTAAGTCAATTCAAGATCTTCAAGTAATTTAATATTTTTTTTTGTTAGCCGTTAATGCAATAAGATAGCGAAAGTATTTTCTGTACAAGAAAGATGTCTAAAGGTATGGATATTCAGTTTTCTTCCTTCAATTTAACAAATGTTAACATAGCTATTTATACAATCTGCGGAAGTCACTATTATCGTTATCTACTTCAATATATAGACGCTCCAGCTCTTATATTGATTTACGTTCTTGAAATATGGGTTACTTTCCATTCTAATACCTGCAAGGGTTAGATAATTTTTTCATTTCAAAGTGCGAGTGTTATTGTCAAACAAATTTGACTTAATGCTTCCAATATTGAATGATATTACGAAAGCGAATGATGCAATTATAGAATTCTAGGCTGATTCATTGATATGCTGTTTTAAGATTTTAATGGACTAACATATCATTCCTATGTGTATTGTAATGATCCTCTACCTTTATATCAAGTCCCATGCTAAATACTATATGACCTTTTGTTTAAATGGAAGCCATAAGCAATGCAAGGTGTTAACTATACGTTTATGGACTACAATGATTTTTATATTTGATATCTATTCTAGTCATCAATTAGTGCTTTAATATGGTAAGGTTAGAATTATTATAATGATGTGATGCTCAAAGTAATACCTTCTATTTCTAATGGTATTATCATAGGTTACCTATGGTGCAACTACCATGTGATAAGCATGAATTGTAATCTATGCATTATATGTAACAATATATATGGTTATAAACTATGCAATGGTGGCAGTATCATTAACCATTGATATTATACAAAACTCAGCTACGAAAACTATGCAAACCTGAAGTATGACATGTGATACCATGTAAATCGCACCATTAATGAATGTTGATAGATCTTTTAAGGCTCTGCAGTTCCTCGATGATTGTTGTTATCGTACTGAGCTGAGCCTTTTAATGCTCTCTCCTACTCTGTCAGTGGATTAACTTGTTGGCTGTCCAGGTGGTAGATGCCACGTGAAGTTTTGTGTGAACGTTGATGGTTTTTCCGAGCTGGATGATGTTTAACGGGGTGAACTTCCTCCGAGCTGGACCTGGCATTAATAGAGATATTAATGAAGCTTTTAAGTACTAGACTTTGAACTTCGTGAGCCCCAGTTGGCTTGATCTGCTCCGTTGATCTGGTTCTGTCCACGAGTTTGGGTTTTTGACCTAACCACTTGTGCTATTTCTCTTTTGGTATTACTCCTTCGCATTCATTTGGAGAGGTTAGACTTGGGGAGAGGCCGATAGGCCGCATAGCTGTAGGGTTTGATCTTTGGTTGCTTGCAAACTTCATGCTCGGATTCAATGGTGGGATCTCTAGTTATGAAATTGATAGTTTCAGGGTTTTTAATGGAGTTTGAGTGTTGATAGCCCTATGGCTTTTGCCATGCATTTGGATAGAGGTTTTCAAGGGTTTTAGATTCAGAAGTCTTGTCTGAGAATGAATGTTGAAGTCGTAGAGTCTGCATGCTTTCTCTGTTGCGGATGTTAGATGGATTTGAAGTTAAATGCTATTAGCATTCTAGCTTCTTTCTCCTGCAAACAGAGGTAATGTTTTGATTTCAAGGTTATTGTTTGCAATATTTACTATTTGACTTCGTGTAACTTCTTGTTTTAGATTTGTATTTAACCTCGTAGTGATTTCTATGGCAGGTATTTCCTTCGCCTTGGAGGTTATAATGTTGAAATCTCAATGGGAGTTGATGGCTCACTTCACTCGGTAAGCCTCGGTGGCATAACCCTTCATAGGTTCTCCTGGCATAGTATGTTGATGACGCAACTCGATCAATACTTGTTACTAGATCCTGGCATCGTTTTAGCAATAAACTTAATGTATTGAATGTAATATTTTAAATGATAGAGGATGAACTCTCGTCACGTTTTTAGAACCGGCCTGGTCGAGTGTTGTTTGGACATTTTGATTAAATGTAACGATCTTAGGGAATGAAACCCTATTATGTATATATGAATATATAGTGTTATGGTTTTGGAAACAACCATGGTATAGGTTTGTATTTGAAATGTAATGTGACGTTTGACTAAATTTTATTGTGTTTTTGTGGATAGTATAAGAAAAGCCAAGGGTTTAGCCTTGAGCTTAGAAGTTGAACCATAATACATCCTTCTATATAGTAGTATTAATTCGCTATTGAAAACATTGTTTTAACTCAGAATTGTGGTTCTCAGCAAGGTTCTGCTATTATGAAAACAATAATTTAAACTTCTGAAAGTGGATGTTTACAGTGATCTATTCGTATGGTTTTACTGTTATGTTTTCATTTTAAAAAAATGTGATAATGTAGGATCATGCTAGTACTGAGATGTTCTTACCTCCAATCTTATGGAATATAATGGTAATCGTTTTGTGCCTGAATTTATGTCTGTCGATTTTACAGTATTGGCTGAGAGCCAACTTTCTCTACTAGTAACTAAGTAATGAGATTCTATTTGTTTTCTAGCTATGATGTTAACTATGAGTGTTTGTACGTTAATGGGAATATGGAAAATGAGCGTCGAGACTGTTAGGGTTTAGTTAACAAAGACTCTGCTTGGATAGAACGATGTCTCTTTGTTTAAATAATTAGATAGTATATTGAAATGAAAACTGTGCAAACAGATTTAAACGATTATGCATTGTTTGAAAAGGATTGTAATATGATGCTAATTGATAATATGAAATTTGCAGTTGATACGATTTTCCGAAATACTATATAACTGAAAGATAATTTCTATACTTAGATGTGAAAAACTATCTATTTCATAATGAATATGCTTGCTAACAGTAAAGGGTAATAGTACTGTATAATTAGAAAATAAATGTTTTCTTATAGCTGTTAAATTCACTACATCTTAATGAGGGAAAGTACAGTAAACCTAAAACATTTAACTAATGAAAGAATGGTAAGAAAACTAGTAAAATACAATAGCATTGGTTTTCTCATCTATCTGGCAATCTGCCTATCAATTCATCTATTTTAATTTCTTCTCTGTACTAGAGTACGATGCAGCTTCGTTAGCATGGGGAAAAATATAGAGAAATATTTTATTCATTCTATATTACATAATCATTACTATGCAGAATACTAATTAGATCAGAAACTAAAATAAATACATTTGTTTTAATAATATCTTTGAAAACAGTAAAACAATTATAGCAGATAGAAATTTTAAACTACATAAATTAGAAAAGACAAGTGGAACCTGTAATTGTAGATAGGGCCGACAAACACCTAAGGAGACCTGTTCCTCCCAACCTTTTCCAGAAGAAGCAGCCAAACTGCTGGCTTCCTATGGACCCCAGAGCCTGCTTACTGAACCACTAAGTAGATGGAATATGTGTAGAAGCAAGGCACTAAGTAAAACTTCTGCACTTTGTAGTATAACTTCTGCACTCAAAATATGCCTTTTGCACTCAGCAATGTAATTTCTGCACTCAGCAGTAATAGGAAAACTCACAACATGATCAAAATTTAGCATATCCCCTCATCAAATCTCTTGGGTGCAAGCACAGCAAAACCCCAAGGTAAATTTCCTCATCAGGAAAATGATGAACCTCAATTCATAATTTGATGGCTATTATATAGACTGCCTAGGTCTTTAGTGGTCAGTTTGGAATAAATGAGCCTCAAGCTCCAGCCCCACCTTCCAGGGCACTATGACCACATTTCAAGGGAGTTGTCCCATACCAACAGCTAGTTAGTTGCATCATGATGCTGCCACTTGTCCATTGCCTTCTACCCCATATTCCATTCCACTTAATGGGTCAGTAACCACTCTTTCAACAGTCCCCTTAGGTGATTGTCTCCTATTTTATTTATTAAATAATAAAATATTGTGCAAATTACAGTCATCCTTGGACACTTGTCCAACATAAAAACTTTACAATAAAATTTAACATAATGTTTTTCCAACATAAAATGTTCTTCAACAAAAAGGGCATGTTACAAACACACTAGTGATTAGTATGAACTACCTAACCATGGTCCAAGGACAACCGCTAGTGTATTAGGGCCTAAAGGATACATGATTTATGCCTCATCGACCATACTTAGAGGCCTTGTAAAGGAATTCATTAGCACAAGAGACTAATGTTTGTCCCATTTCAAGGTTTTTTGCACTAAGGATGACTGTCAGTGCCTTCACAATAGTCTTGGGACTAAAAGTAATGGTTGTAAGTATTGGCCAATCTATTTTTATTCTTTGGAAGATAGAAAAAAGATGTGTAGATATGTTAGAAGTTTATAACAAGAAAGATGTAGTTCTATCTAAAATATTTTCAATGCTCCAAAGATAATGAAAAATAAAGGTAAGGTAAAATGTTATGACAATTTTTTCATCCTTAAAAGGCCAATTTGTGAAGGAGGTTAACCTTTTTATTTGTTCATATTTCTAATTAATGTGTGGACCAATTTGTGAAGGAGGTTAACCTTTTTATTTGTTCATATTTCTAAATAATGTGTGGATGTTGTGTATGAGTTATTAACACCTACATATTTCTAAGGTGCATGAACATTATTTGAAATTTAATTTCTATTCTCTGCATAAAAAGCTTCATTTTTCCCAATTCCTTTCAAAATCTATATTTTTCATGTTATTTTTAAAGAGACTACACAAATCCATGGTTAATAAAACTAAACAACCATGTAGACAACCTTGGATTCTATAGGATAAGGTAGGTAGTTGCTTAACACTTTTGTGCACACAATATATTCAAATTAGTTGTGAAAACACTTTAAATCATCCCACCAAATAAACAAATTGTTGTTTTTCTATATTTACATTGCAATTAACAAGTTATAACAGACTATCATTAACTTACACACCCATAATTATAATATTAATTTATATCAAAATTTTGTGAATAAATACATTAAAATGTATAAAGAAATTGTCGTTTTTCTATATTTACATTACAATTAAGAAGTTATAAGAAACTATCATTAACTTACACACCCATAATTATAATATTATATAATATTAATTTATACCAAAATTTTGTGAATAAATACACTAAAATGTATAACATAATAAATAAGCATTTAAACTTTACATTTAAAAAAAAATTAAAATAAAGAATTTTGAAAAGGTAAAAATAATTACAATAAAATTATCTTAAAACTGAACTAATTACCAACATGATCCCGTGTTAACAATACTTTATTGTTTGACAATGATATTGGAGCATATACAATGCTAATCATGAAAAGCACCATCAAAAGGTCTTTCTAAACTTTTCAGGAAAAGAAAAAGCTCATTGCACAAAAAGTCACAATAGAGCTTATCCTCCTTTTTTGGATATATTTGCAAGTACCCTTTTATAGTTTTTCTAATAACTTCCATTGGCATTGTCACCACTTCTATCATTGCATTCAAAGTGGGAATGCAATCTAAATTTTCCAATACCTTGGAACAATTAAAAATTCTTATTTTTTTGAGTGCTTTCAAATTCCAATAACTTTGTGGGAATATCTTGACACTCCATTATTGTAAATATTTGAAGTGAAAGCATTGCATCTTCTTCTACCTTTGGCAACTCCTTTAAGCTATCTAATCCAACAAGTGAAAATATCTCTAATAAAGGAAATGCCTCCCTGTGACCGAATTCTTTAGGCAACTTACTTATCTTAGGACAATGGATGAGCTCCATTCGTCTTAAACTGTTAAGCTTCTGCAAATGTGGTAGCTCTTCCAACACACGGCACTTGTACAAAATAAGACTGGTCATATTTTGAAAATCACAAAAAATACTGTCCATTCTAACCAAGTGAGAGCACTCCAGCACAAGTTTTCTCAAATTTGACACATTACTAATGTTGCATGTTGACGTCCTCGTTGCCAAGTGCATCGTGACTGAACCTCAGGCAATCATCTATGCTGTGGGCGTTTTGTAGCCTGCCGAGAGCCCATTCCCACTGCTGAGGATGAGTACTGCCCGCCATGGCGCTCCCTACAGTTTTGATTGCAAGGGGAAGCCCTGCACACTTATTACACACAAGCTTAGCCTTTCTCTCATCGATGTTTGAGGGCAGATTTTCCAATATTATAAGGAAACGCATGATACTGAAACAACTGCCAACTCTCATCTTCCATCAAGTCGTCGATTCTTATTGTGTACTTATCTGCAACTCTCATTTTTAACAATGCAGTGCGATCCCTAGAACTGACAAGAACTTTGGAGTTGCTGTAGTATGCTACAGGCTGCACTATATACAATAGCTCTAACAATTCCTCAGCGTTCGATTGCCACACATCATCTAAGACTAACACAAAACTACTCTGCTGCAGTTTCCGATTCAACCAAATTTTCAGCCCTTCTTCGTTAATATATTCAGTGAAATATTCTTCATTTTCTTGTATGGCTATTTGTTTATATAGATCGTTCGCAAGACTTGTGACAGACGATCTTTTCGAAAGCCAAAGTAATAAACTGTCGTGAAAATGATGCGTACCTTTTGGTTGTTGAAGAGGGTCTTGAGAAGCAGACTTTTTCCCGAACCACCTTTGCCGAGCACGCCAATGGACTTAGCCTCTGCATTGTCTATCAACAAATTCACGACTTGCAACTACAAGGGCTTTGTCTTGTCCAACTATAAGGGGCTCGTCCATCAAGTTCGTCCTTGATCCAGAGAAACCGTCAATTGGTCGAGCAAAAGCAGCTCCTTGGGAACTGGTTGAAGCTGGAGGCATATGACCTAATTCCATGGTTGCTCTCATCTGCCCAACTGGAAGGAGCTCTTCAGATGGGGAAAACTTAGCCAGGAGTTCATGAGATAGGGAAAACTCAACCAAAGGAGACACTAGATGCTTGGAGATCTCCAAAATCAAACCGGTGATCATCCTTCTGGCTTGATAACCATAAATAACGCTGCCAAGTGTTGGTATCGCGCACCGTTGTACCGTTTTTGACAGTTTTCGGAGAAGCGCATCCAACTCCTTAAGCCATCGATCCACTTCTGAAGCCTTATCTTTGTCGCTATTGAATGACAGGCAGTGTTGCTGGATCTGCATTATTATAGGCCCGATTTTCATTACTAGAACTTTGACCAACTCCAACTCTTTCTTGCGGAGAATTGCAATGTTTATGTGATGAAGAATCTGTTGGATTGCCTTCTCTATGCCCACACCAATAAATCCAGAAACAAAATCCGTATCAGCCATGATATTTTCTACTGAGAGCAAGATATGCAGTACCCTCACCTCAGTCAGAAATGGCACTTCAACTCTCCAGAAATCTGAACACAAAATCCTTCGAGGATGATATGAAACCCAAGACGGCGGCCACTGCGATCTCCAAGGAAACTGGGAGCAACCCATGCCAGATTTATATCGCTACTTGACTCACACGAATACATTTGTATTTTTGAAAACTGATTTTTCATTTCAGGTTGGGAATAAAGCAGATTCGACGGAACCTTCTTTACCGAGGAGCACGGCATATTTAGGGTCGACGAAAGGCATAGCTCCTATCGTACTGAAGCACCAAGGAAAAGGAGACGAAAATAATGTTTGCCGTAGATTTGGATGCTATATAGAGTTTAATCACAATGTGAAAATATTCCAATCCGTAAATCCTCTATAGGTATGCATGCAAACATTATACTCCGAGGCTTATGATATGATACTTCAAACCCATATAAATTATATTTATTCTTATTTAGCTGCTTTGAAAGTTATTCCCAAACTGCAGTCCATGTCGAGAATATAAATTAAATTTATTCCGATTTAGTTACTTTGAAAAGTTATTCCCATAATGCATATAAATTATATTTATTCTTATTTAGTTGTTTTGAAAGTTATTCATAAATTTTATTTATTACCACAATGCATTCCCCGTGGAGAATATAACACCAAAACAATTTTATTTATTCCCACAGGGCATTCCCCGTAGAGAATATAACATCCTAGAAATTTTACATATTTTTATTTTTTTCTAATAAGAAAAAACTATAACTTGTTATTCATCAAGCTATATCTTCAACATAGCAATACACAAAATCAGATTAAAAAGTTGATCTAAAAGTTGACAGATATTATATTAGAAGTGGACTTACATACTTCAAAATTGAAGAAAACCAAACAAAAACATGTCTCAACATACATATGAGCTGACAAGGCTAAGATATCTTAGAAAAAGCTTTTAGTTCCAGTAGCCACCAAATGATTTTCGAAAACCCCATCAAATGGACCCACGGCTTGCTTTGAAAGACCATCTGCAATGTGATTAAATTGCCTATAAATGTGCTTAAAGGAGAACCAAGTGAAATGAGATTTGAATTCTATAACTCTACTACACCAGTGATCAAGTTGTAACACCTATAACTTGGAAGTTCCATTAATCCAATCAATAATGATTATGGAGTCACCTACCACTTGAAGATAGTTGATAGCTTTCAAATTTGCAAACCATAAAAGGCCCCAACAAACTAATAATTCAACTTTTATATTAGTCCTTGTACCACATCCCATCCAAAGGTGAAAGTGGTAATTATCGTTGAGTTTGAGCAACCCCCTAGCACCATATAGACCACCAGCCCCATCAAAGAAACCTATAGCAATGGGGTCATCAAATAAAGGCACATAGTGAGGCCTTTCAACTTTGTAAGCAGCTTCTTTATAAAAATCAAGAAAATAATATATGATTCTAGCATTGATAGCAATAATAGAAGACTTAGAATCTTTGAAAACTGTTAAATTTCTTACTTTCCATTTGCCTCAGCTTACAAAAAGAAAAAGGTCCTGAAAGTTTTTAGATTTACTGAACTAGTCTTTCATACGATTTTCAAAATTTGTTTCCACCATTCAACAGGGTGCTATAGAAACCTATAGACTTTTAACTAGACCTTCTTGAAATATATATAGTGACATAAGAGATGTGATGTGAAACACTTTCATTAGCAGAATAGCAGAGAACACATATACCCGCTCGCAGAAATACCCTCTTATGAAGATTATCCTAGGTGAGAATTTTGTTTTACTTAAGTTTTCTATTTTATTCAAAAATATAACTAGAACAATGGTCTGATCACAGTACCGAGAGACACAATAAGTCATATAATTTTTTAATATTTTATAACTTGTAGTGAGTATTTGAATTTTTTAATTAATTATCAAAGTTTATGTTTAAAATTGAGAAAAAGAAAAGCCATGGGAAGCCGTGAATAACATGTTTCAGAACTATAACACCTTTTGTTGGGAAGAGCTCATCTCAAACGGGTTTTAGAGGGAACAATACTTATTTGAGGACGGCCATACTCATTATTCTCTCATTCGTTCATGTTGCTTTTTTCAATTGCATCGTTTTGAGAAAATATTCTTTGGGCTTTCATAATAAATTCCCTATTCACATTTTGGCTCGCATAGTGACTAGTACCACCGCTACTTGCAAACCAAACCAAGGGACTAGGCCCCTCACGACCCTTGTTTTCAAAAGTTAATCCAATAACTTTGAAAAGCAAGGATTGTTGTTTTGATAAGTTCTTGTGATGCTTCTTTACCGGAAGCGACTTTAATGTTATAATATATCGAGGGAATAAACTTTTCGTACTTCCCCCATAAGCAACTTGAAGGTTATAATCCATGGAGAGAATCAACTTCTCCTACCTTCTCTTGGAAGCAACTTCAAGTTTACAATCCATGTTAAAATCAACTTTAAGGGTTTAACCTATTAACAAAGTTAACCACCATCTATAATTCAGTGCATCATCATGGAGGATATGTGTTCTTCTAAATTAATGTTTCTTTTCAAAATTTATAATCAAATTATATAAGATTTTAATACAAAATTCAAGAAACAAACTATGTGGGTCAGTGTAAGACAAAATACCCACCAACTATAAGGAAAAAACATTATGTTGAATTAAGCCAAAACACTTGGACTACTTGGATTGATATTGTCATCAAAAGTCTAGAAATAAGAGCACTGCAATAACAAATTATCAAGTGAATATCTTACATCATATAGCATTATGATGTGACCATACTTGAATTACTTGAGGAAGTTAGTCATAGCCGTTAGTGGGAGGATGTAAGGCCTTACCATTGAATGGCTTTGAGCATGTCCTCCACACGGTCACTTTAGTGGTCATTGGCCAGTATGGAAATACACAAAAGTGGTTGGTTGAACGAATTCACTTAGGCACACTTGCATGATAGTAAGGTTCACTATAGACTTGTTAGACACCCTTGCAAGAAGGCAAGGAGCACCGTAGGATTTGATAGATCGACCAATGGTTAGATGCACCAAGAAAAGTTTGGTGAAAGGAGGCAAAGTGGGGGTCATAGTAGATGACCCCATCCAATCAATAAGGATACATTGTATTGCATTACAAATAAATTGACAAATGACTTGACTAAATTTTATAGACTTCGTTGCTTGGGAAGAGTGTGAACCCAAGGAGTTGGATACTCGATGACTTGAGGTTGTGATAGTTAGTAGGGATCCATTTGAGCACAAGCAACCACAGGGAACAACCCTTGGAGGCACATCTGTTGCAAAGGGTGCAAATAAATCATCAGGGACAAGTCAATGAAGGGTGCAAAGACACCGCCAGGTGCAAGTAATCGATGGACATCGATCGTCTTCGATTGGACATAGATGAAGTTGAACATATGGCACATTTACGTCCACTTTTGCTAAATGTTAAGCCTTATATATTGTGACATTACATTTCTATTGTTATATTAGTATTGTCTTTATTGGTCAGTTAGGGCCATAATTGTAAATATATGGTTAACTAGAATTGTAATTGTAGCATTTGTCTTATATATATAATAGAGAGAGAGAGAGAGCACATTTGTATAACTCTGCTCCCTTCGCCCACCTTGTTAAATATTGTTACCCATCTTCATGGATTCACCCAAAGGCAATGTTATAGCAACTCAAACACCTAAATCTTGAAGACATTCTCTTCACCAAAGTTAGAATCCTACTGTACTTAGCCACACGTACAGATCCTCTACTAATGATGATCTTGGACCTTACTATGGTGGAGAATCCAACTAAGATTTTTTTTATCTCCACACAAGGTCACTGCCCTAATATAATACTAATACTACTACTACTACTACTACTACTACTACTACTACTAATAATAATAATAGCTCCTCCTCAACAATGGAAACATGAGCCTATAATATCCTAATTTTGACCCTTAGAATGTATTAAATAAAATTATGTAAATATGTTAGTAAAGATTACTAGCATGGAGCTCAAGGACAAGTCCCAACTAGTGAATGGCTAGGCATGTATAATCTAAATATCCATATATGGGTTGGTGGCTTATTTTAGTGATTCAAAATCTACCTAAATATTATGATGGAAAAAAATATTTGGTCCAAGATGGTCGTGTAAAGAGCACTAGAGGGGCTATGATTCCACTGCAGGGGAAGAGGAAAGGGGGTCTATGGGAGATTAAATCCTCTTTTACCAAGTGTTATCTTTATAAATCATCCATTTTCTTCCATGTGCCTTAAATGAGCGATTTACCTTCTTTTGACTTATTAAATTAAATCATTGAATGCATATGTGAGGTTGGTGGAAAAGTCTTCTCATGTAATTATGGAAGCATGTGATGAATATACTTCTATGGAAATTATAAGAGTGCTTCCTTCTATGGTCAATAATAATGTCAATTTTATTTTCACCAATCCTCTCATTTCCATTGGCCATCGCTCATTTTCCAAGCATAATTTAGACCACAAGGGGTGGCATGTTGTTTTATCCATAGCCAATAAGCGTACCATGAAATTAACTAGAATCGACATTGTGAAGGGCAAATTGTAGGCATTAGAGTGAAGAGGATGGTTGTAGTTGAGCATAGAGACTAGGCAAGATAGGAACCTTTACCCACTATTTATTTTCTACTCTTGGCTGCTCGAGAAGCCATGAATTGATGTTACAAAAGGTTCTCTAAAAGCATACAATAGATTGGACTCCTTTTGCACACAATGAAGAGAACTATAAGGGTTGGGTACTTCAAGGGATTGTTGAATAGATAAAGAGTAGGCCTTCATTTTGTTGTGTGGGGTAGTGGAAGAGAGTTTCATGGATGGGATGGTTGAATGAGATTCCCTTAGTGCTCAGTGGTGAGTAGATTGGCTAAGCATGAGAGCAATGTGTTTTGGGTTGAAAGAGAGAAGCATGTAGGTGTTTCCTTCTCACTGGTGGTCTCATAGCTTGACTTGGGGGTGGTATCTACATATAATACCTACGGTTGGGTTGAAAATTTCTCTTACACAACCAATTGCTTTGATCTTCTTAAGTTAAAAGATAAGTATTCTTTGTTGTGTATGAATGTGAAATGATTATATTTAGTTCCTATTATGAATATGATGGTTTATGCATGTTGTGTGTGTGAAATATAATTGTTAATTATATTGTGTTTTATACTCATACACCTTCACGTGCATTATTTAATTTATGTCTCCTATGGGAGGATGCAATTGGTTGAATTCAAATTATGGCCTCCATGAGGAAAATTTTTGTACAAGGGAATTCATAACTATCCCCTCCTATAGTCGTAATGATGGATGGGGACATGGAAAAGTGGTATCAGGTCTCATGGTTGCAACACTAAGACTACATGGGCTATATTTGAATTCTACAGGAATAAATAAGGTTGCATATGAAGCGTTTGACAGAATGCATAAGATAAATTTTTTGGGAATATAATGTTTAGTCATCCAATTGTTTTTAATTCGAGGCCATAATTAAAAGAATTGGTTATTGCTTGAATGGTTTAGCCAAAAATGGAGGGAAGTTGCAATAAAACAAATTCTTAATTTCAGTATTTGTCTTTGTGGAAATTAGAGAGGAGATTGTTTGGAAGATAACTATTTAACAAAATACCTTAAATAAGTTTGTGGTTTCAAATGCCCAGATGTTGGTTTTAGAACTAGCAAGTGAGTTGGCATGAGAGAGTGGAGAGATGGTTATAAACAAAATTCAAGAATGGAAAATTTGGGTATAATAAAATGGGAAAAATTTGAACTAATGCCGAAGAAGTTACTAGCTTTATCAGTCGACAAAAAAATTACCAGTTGGGAAAATTTCCATGTGTAATTTCATGTTAACCACTTGTTCAGAAAATTCAAAATATATGTATCTATGAAAAGATTCAAAATTTTGGAGGAAAAAAAATCATGTGTGCCCCATAAATCCCATGTGGACAAGGATTATGTTGTGGAGTAGCAATGTGGATGGGGTGTACATGTGGAAATATCAGGAGGTGTCAGTTACATGGGTGGCATCCATGTAGCACAAACACAAAGCTAGTTTATCCCTTGGACGGTCTAGATACATCCATCCATCAAGATTGGTATATTTGAACTATTCACGTAAAGGGAGATGATCTAGCCTTAAAGAGGGGACCTTTGCTTCAAATAGATAATATTTGATCACGTAGATCAAATCTTTAAATCTAAGCCATTTGTGAAAATCAACCCGATCGGAGGTTAACAAGGGGGTGTCCTCTGCCAGTGGTTGAGATTGATCGAGCAGGTTTGGTCGACAAATCTAGACCATTCGTACAAAAAAATATGACCAAGAATTAACTTATGGGATGCTTTTGCAAATGGATGATATTTAGTCATGCATGCTCCATCATGCATTCTTGACCATTTTCATGAGTTAAGTTGGTTGGAGCTTATCGTGGGGGGTCATGCCACAAATGGCTATGATTGAGTAAATTCCATAAGATTGTGAGATCTAGATTGTTCGTGCAAAGAAAGGAGAACAAGATCTAGCACATTTGACACTACTGTGAATGACCCAGATCATTTTGGGATTTGAGATTGGTAGACCTTGATCGTTCGCAAAATTCCTTTTGTAGGGGTTAAAAATTGCAGTGCGGGAATCTTAGAAAATCATGATGACATGGAAGGTAGGTACCAAGACATATCACATGGTAGAACCATAGGATTCCATGTAGGGTATAGGTGGATATGTTTCCATATTTGCACCTGCCATGTGGCATGCAGCGTTAGCACTATTCCATGTCAGCGATATGGAAAAGTTAAAAAACAAAATCTAGAGCCAAAAACTTGTTTTGGCCATAACATGAACATAATTACTCAGAATTCAAAGATTTTTTTTATGTTTGTCCATAGTGATGACAATAACAATTTCAAAGAGAGGCATGGACCTATTTAGCTCTAGTTTTCTAGAAAATGTGAAATAGTGACTTTTGAAGAACAATACCTAGTTGATTGACATACATCCCAGTGGGACTGAAATTGTTATGGTGTGCTTCTTGACTAGGCACGGAGAAAACCCATAGAGGTTTTAACCAAACTTCGAGGTGTGTGGAACATAGATGCAAAAAAGGCCTAAATCCACTATTTCAGGGCACTTTTGGGGGATTTTGAAAATCTTGGAGGAGGTAAAAGTGACACATCCATTTTGTAATTAGCTACTATCTTCATTTTCTTTGATTTGTTTCTTGTTGATGTATGAATTGTTGTGTGCAATTCTCTCAGAGCAATAACATTTATGTCAGTAATGAGGAGCAATATGTGTTGCTATGCATTCTCATAGTGGACAATACTCCTTTGCCTCACTTCATGGCCATGAATCCATACTATATCATACAACCACATGGAAAAGGAGTATTGAAACTGTGAGAACACATGGAAACATGCCTTATCCTCATTGCTATCATAAATAAAAATTTGCTTAGAATTCCCACATTCCAATTATGTATGTGTAAATCATTTTGAAATAAGATTTTTTTTTTACTTTATTTGAAATTAATAAGTTGAATATTTGAAGATATATCATATTGTATATTCTTGTTATTATTGTGAATAGAAGTTTAAATGAGTGTTATGATTTATGTTGTTGTGTTTCTTTCAAGTATATTACAGTAAATAGAATAGGTATGGGGAATTGAGAGTGATATGGGGGGGGGGAGGGGTCATATGAGATTCCACCTTCATGTGGTTGGCCCTACTCATTAGAGAACAAATCATTCTCGAAATAGAGAGAAGTGCATACATGTATTTCCCTTTGGCATTTTTAGAGTATGATGCATGTTGATTTGCATGTTTATATATATATATATATATATATATATATATATATATATATATATATATATATATATATATAGATATATATAATATATATATGTGCATGTTGATTTGCATGTTTATATAATATATATAAAATTCCATCTTGATTTCCCTAGCTATTCACATGCAACATAAATGCAACTAATAACTATCAGTAAATCTAGTGACTTTCGTGAGTAAAAAATATATGCATTTTCTTTATGCTTTTAGATGGATGTTTTGTTGTTTCTTTACCGATTTATGTTGAATTTAGCTAATTGTGAAATATATGATCTAATACTATTTGTTTTCTTTGTGTGTAGATGTGATGCCTGTTAAATTTTCAGAATTTACTTCAATCTGATCTAGGATCTTAACTGAAAGAACAACATGTACAGCATATCTACAGCATATCAATCATGGAGACAATAATGCAAGCACACAAGAGACACAAAGATTTACTTGGGGAAAACCATAAAGGTGAAAAACCCCAATAACTTCCTCAGAGATAGATAGAGCAATGATACAACCAACCAAGAGAGATAGCCATAACCTAGCTAGCAGCAGATCCTCCTCCTCCATAAGTGCACCACTCCTCCTTGAGTGCATGTGTGAGAAGTGAGTGAGCAAATAGAGTGCCTCCCGCACTCTATTTATACTTGACTTGACTTGCCTTTTTACCTAACTCATGTAGGCTCGAACTTAACCACATAACATAATGCTGAGTGGGCCGACCCCCAATAGGGTGGTCTAATAACCCTTTGACCCACATGGCCGACCCCCAATAGGGTGGTCTAATAACCCTTTGACCCACATGACTTATACAGGGCCGACCCCAAATAAGGTGGTCTAATAACCCATCAAGTATAAGTTACGACACGTACAACATAAATGACGACACTTCCTTATAGAGGAATAATACCATCTCTACAGGAATACAATATACATATATGTGAAATACATTCCGAAGTTACATATACATCAACACTCCCTCTTAACTAGGAAGGTATTTCTCAGCACAGTTCTTCTAGCACAAGTCATCTTCTCTGGATCATCGTCACTAGATAATCGTCATCGAGTCATCATCATCGTCACTGCTGCTGCTATCTCAATCAATCTCTGAATCTACTCGTCATAGGAAGTTCTACAGAGCCAGTCCTTTTTCATACTGGATGTAGGCCCACCACCTGCAGGTCTTCATCATCACTGGCCATGCTGTGGAATCCTCAGGACTAATTACGTGCGTCACAAAACCTCGAAAGAGCATCCCAGGCTATTACGAGCACACGGCTCTACCTATAGGATCTCCCAGGGCACAAATTACATGTGACCCCACCACAAAACCTCGAAAGAGAATCCCAGGACTGATTACGAGCACAAGGCTCAACCTATCGGATCTCCCAGGGCACAAATTACATGTGGTCACCACAAAACCTCGAAAGAGCATCCCAGGACTGATTACGAGCACACAGCTCAACCTATCGGATCTCGCAGGGCACAAATTACATGTGGTCATGGCAAAACCTCGAAAGAGCATTTCAGGATGTTATGGGTACACAACTCCGACCTGAAATCTCCCAGGGCACAAATTACATGCCATAGGACAAAACCCCGAAAGAGCATCTGCCAGATATCCCAGGGCACAAATTACATGCCATAGGCAAAACCTCGAAAGACTATTTGCAGATCTCCCAGGGCACAAATTATATGTCCTCCCAAGCAAAACCTCGAAAGAGCATTTGCCAGATGTCCCAGGGCACAAATTACATGCCATAGGCAAAACCTCGAAAGACCATCTGCAAATCTCCCAGGGCACAAATTACATGCTTATCTGCACAACCTGATCCACGGCCATAGAGTATCAACCTGATACTCACCATACATCATCCTGATGTATCCATGATCAGCCTGATCATCATCACTGCAACGTCCTGCTGCATGTCATCTGGAGCAACATCCTGAAGCTCGTCATCTATGATCATCCTGATCATCACTGCAACATCCTGCTGCATGTCATCTGGAGCAACATCCTGAAGCTCGTCATCTATGATCATCCTGATCATCACTGCAACATCCTGCTGCATGATCCACCTGATCATCAATGCATCTACCTGATGCATACCAAGTATCATACATGATCCTCCTGATCATCAATGCATCTACCTGATGCATACCAAGTATCTACCTGATACATATCATCATACATGATCCTCCTGATCATCAATGTATCCACCTGATACAAATACATGATACATATCACCATACATGATCCACCTGATCATACAATGTATCCACCTGATACATATACAGATACATGGTCCAAGCATCCAACATGATGCATACATACATACATAAAATGATCCAACTGATCATATCCAGCATCCACATGATGCGTACATACATACATAAAATGATCCAACTAATCATATCCAGCATCCACATGATGCGTACATACATACATAAAATGATCCAACAGATCATATCCAAGCAGAAACTAGAACATCATCCTGATGCTCATCATCCAGCGCTTACATCCACAGCCATGTGAAGGATCCTCCTTCCAACATGCTTGGAATGGCTTCAGCAAATGTGTCCATCACTTCTTCCTCGAAGTGTCCTCGATCTGAAGAACGCCAAGCCTCTCTCTGAAGTACTCGAACTTCACCATGGCTAGTGGCTTCGTCAGCACATCTGCAATCTGCTCGTCCGTCGCAACATACCGGAGCTTCACGGCTCCTCTCTGCACCATATCCCTGATATAGTGATATTTGATCTCTATGTGTTTCGACCTGTCATGAAACACTGGGTTCTCGGACAGCTTCACACAACTTTGGTTATCACAGAAGATTCCAGTAGCCTCCAACGGGAGATCAAATAACCCAGACAGTAGCTTCGGTAGCCATACTGCCTCACAACTAGCTGAACAGGCTGCAACATACTCTGCCTCAACTGTACTCAGTGCTACGCAGGACTGCTTCCTGCTAAACCAAGAGATCACACTTGATCCCATACTGAAGCAACACCCAGATGTGCTCTTCCTATCTGCAGCACTGCCAGCCCAATCTGAATCAACGTAACCCTGCAGGTTAAACTTTTGATTCGCCTCATACCTGAGCCCATAATCCACTGTACCCTTCAGGTACCTCAGAACATGCTTTACAGCAACCAGGTGAACACTTCTTGGATCCGTCAGGAACTGGCTCAATGTGTTCACAGCAAAGAAAATGTCTGGTCTCGTGTTCGTCAGGTACATCAAGGACCCAATCATCTGACGATACATAGAGACATCAACTGGCTCAGATGAAGCATCACATAGAAGCTTCAAATTTGATGCCATAGGTGTGGCCATGGCCTTGCAATCCATCATCCCAAACCTCTTCGGGATCTCTACTGCATACTTTCCTTGTCCAAGGAAGATTCCATTTGCACTCTGCCACACCTCCATGCCAAAAACAAATAGTGCATCATCCCCAAGTTCTTCATCTCGAACTCGGTAGTAAGCTTCCGCTGCGTGTTGGCAATCAATCTATTTTCACCTATAACAAACAGGTTATCTGCATACAAAAGTAGTATCACTGGATTGCCTTCTTCAACCTTGTAGAAAAGGTTGGAATCTGCTTTACTCTTGGTAACGTCCAAACTGGATAGAAAGCTGTCTATCCTACCATACCAAGTTCCGCACACATATATGACTACACCATGCTGTCTTGACATCCATCTGGTGCATCTTCTATTTCATCACTTTTATATTTCTCAATGCTGCCATCTGCAACATGCTTGATTTGATAGTTCCATTTGGAAGTCATAGCAAACTTCCCTTCATGTCTTGGGATTACATCCCAAACATCATTCTTCATGATCGACGGATCATGGCATTCTATTTCTTCATCCCAGATCCTGGGAACTTCAATATCTTCAATAAATATCTTTGTTGCTGGAACAAATGTTGTAGTCCTTCTTTTGTAGGAGATGGCATACGATCTTTCCTACACAACAAGTTAAATTGCATGATTAGAAAACATCTCATAGTTTTCAGAACAAATTCTTACACATAAATAAATATGTCATACAGTCATGCAATTATCTTAGCCAATGCTTCAATACAACATTTATCCATATTCCGTAACTTTCTAGATGCCTTCCAATCTCTACCAGAACATTGTTAAGAGTGTGCACAACTCCCAACATGTCAGCAAAGAGGTTTCATTCTAGATAAGTAGAAATGGAATGTTGTACAGTGCCATAGGCCACTTACCCATGCATATTAGGAGTATACTGTTTATCAATGCAATTATTCTAATATGCATAATACACAATCAGTATATACATTATTGAACAGTATTATTTAAGAAATGACAATTCAAATACTTATCTTTGTTTGTTCATTGGGTGGACTCCCTCTGAGTCTTCGCTTCCTTGCAGGAGCTGCTAGAGTCCTAATCTGAAGTAGCTTCTTCTACACCTTTCTATTGTGGTATGTAGAGAGATGGTCAACTCCCTCTGAATATCTGCATCCTTGCATAAACCACTGGAGTGTACTCCCTCTTGATCTTTGCTTCCTGGATTACCTGTTCTTGAATCTCATATTCATCCTTGGTCCCTATGCATGCTTATTAGTATCATGAATGTGTTATCCTTATGATCTCATATAAAATCATACATTCATTAATATACTATTAAAACACAATAATCTCAAGCATGTATAGTCATGATCATTTCAAACAGAAATAATAAGCATTAGCATTCAAGGTTTATGTAAGATTCTTATGGTTAGTCAAATCATGAGAAACATAACATGTCTAACCCTGTAATTACTCAAACCTATGACTCTTCAGGTTAGTTGGATCATCAATCAAGATAAGAGATATAATATGCATAAAACCTGTGATTATTCAAACCTATACCTTTATGAATCTTATGGTTAGTCATATCATCAATTATGGTAAGAAACATAATATGCATACAACCATGATTATTCAAACTTATGACTTCATAAATAATCATTATCAACAACACAACAGTATAAGATCCTAAACCAAGGTAGGATTCTAGCTTGATATAGGAAAAACATACCTGTCTTAGCATGCTAGCTAGTTTATGTATAACATACCCGCATAATGTCTTTTGGTTCTCTTCAGTGACTTGTGCTAGTAACCTGCATGTCTCATATGTTAACCATTACAAAACCAAGTTATACATACCTTGTAAATGGATCTTCTATGAGATCCATGACAATGGATGAATCTTTGTATTCGTGCCACCATGATCATACGTTCTTGAACCAGAACATGATTTGTATTTCTTGGTGTACCTTTCATGTTAGTAGACAACATAAACCTCATACAACACCATAATGCATTAGTACAATCATAAGTGTCAACACCCTAACCAATGAATATCTTCTATCATGCATTCATAATTTTGTTAAGGTTATACGACAAATCTAAAATCAAAATTGTACTAACCGTAATAACATGAAGACAAACATACCATAAACTTAATCAAGAACAAATCTCAAAACATACCTCGATGAGTCATACCTGTCGAGATCGCTTGTAATCTTCTTATGTAAAGCCTTAGCCTTATCTCCCTCTGAAACAGGAACTCCTTCACTTATGCAGGTGACCAATCCATCTTCTTCTAGGATTAACCCAATCCACTTGATTTGCAAGAAATGGACTTCGAGCTGGATATGGGTTTGTCAGAGAAACCCCAAAAATTCAAACTTTGAATTTCAACCTTCTGACGGGATAGAAATATGTGTCTTGATGAGCTGATCAAGCTGGTATATTCAAAATTTGAAAACTGCAAAGTTTCACTCCTCAATTTTGCCTTTGAAACTTTCGGATTCACTGGACGTGACCCTGAACTGGGGTTTGATGAAGCCCACTCTTCTACCCAATCAAAATGTTTGATCCAAAGCTCTAAGCTTCTATTTTTCTGAGAAGCTTCCAGCCGTGGTCACGGATTTCAAAAATTCCCATTTTTACAGAAGCCCTAATTTTCCACTTTTCTGATCAAAGTCCCGAACTAGGGTCTAATCAAGCCCGGCCTTCTGCCCAACCAAAAATTCTGATCTTAGTCTCTAAATTTCTATTTTGATGAGTAGCATCCAGCCGTGGTCTCCGATTACAAAAATTCCAACTTTCTCCAAAGCCCTAAATTCCGGAAGCCATGAATGAAGGTACTCAAAAATAATTCTGTTTTGACATAAATATGTACCTGATTGTTTCTGGTGTAACTCTGAACTTTTTGATCCACGGGGTCTGAAAACGTTTCCTGAGATAGCCTAACCTGTTATCTTTCCATCCTGACAGGTCTGACCTCAATTGGATTCTCTGAGAGAGAGTTATGCCAAATGTCGCAACGTGACCTGTTTTGGGATAAAACAGGAGAGCGAACTTGTACGGCGTTCCACGTGTCACTGTTTTAACTTCGGCCTCTGAAAAAGTTTTTTGAGATAGCTCGGCCTGTTACCTTTCCATCCTGACAGGTCTGACCTCAATTGGACTCTCTGAGAGAGAGTTATGCCAAATGTCTCAACATGACCTATTTATGGGATAAAACAGGAGAGCGAACTTGTACGGCGTGCCACGTGTTACTAGTTCAACTTCGGCCTCTGAAAACGTTTTCTGAGATAGTACAGATTGTGTACTACCTGTCACTTTTTACGAAATTTCATTTGGAGCTTCCTATCCCAAGATATGACCTTTTTCCCAAGGTCACCTGATTTTGACTCAGATCTGGAAGAGGCAGAAACCCTATATTGTACAGATCATAAATCACAAAGTAAAACGAATTAGAGGTTGTCCTTTGGACACAAGGTACCTGGAGATTTAATCTTCGTCCTGTAACAATTTAAGATCCGAAAAATTCGCCAAAACGGATTTATAGCGAAAGTGCTACGAAGACTGGTTTTTGCTATATCAAGCCCTAGCATCGTAAGTGCAACAAGTTTCATACATGCCATATCATGCCTTCTTTCAGGCTAGCTCTGATACCATGTTAAATTTTCAGAATTTACTTCAATCTGATCTAGGATCTTAACTGAAAGAACAACATGTACAGCATATCTACAGCATATCAATCATGGAGACAATAATGCAAGCACACAAGAGACACAAAGATTTACTTGGGGAAAACCATAAAGGTGAAAAACCCCAATAACTTCCTCAGAGATAGATAGAGCAATGATACAACCAACCAAGAGAGATAGCCATAACCTAGCAGCAGATCCTCCTCCTCCATAAGTGCGCCACTCCTCCTTGAGTGCATGTGTGAGAAGTGAGTGAGCAAATAGAGTGCCTCCCGCACTCTATTTATACTTGACTTGACTTGCCTTTTTACCTAACTCATGTAGGCTCGAACTTAACCACATAACATAATGCTGAGTGGGCCGACCCCCAATAGGGTGGTCTAATAACCCTTTGACCCACATGGCCGACCCCCAATAGGGTGGTCTAATAACCCTTTGACCCACATGACTTATACAGGTCCGACCCCAAATAAGGTGGTCTAATAACCCATCAAGTATAAGTTACGACACTTACAATATAAATGACGACACTTCCTTATAGAGGAATAATACCATCTCTATAGGAATACAATATACATATATGTGAAATACATTCCGAAGTTACATATACATCAACAATGCCTGGATAAGAACTTCCTCCACCTTGCATGCCCATGACTTTGGGTCAGGTATGTTGTACTTGCGTTATTAACTAGAATATATATATATATATATTCCATCTCAATTTCCTTAGATATTCACATGCAACATAAATGCAACTAATAACTATGAATAAATCTAGTGACTTTGGTGAGTAAAAGCTATATGCATTTTCTTTATGCTTATGATTTTTAGATGGATGTTTTGTTGTTTTTTTTACCGATTTATGTTGAATTTAGCTAATTGTGAAATAAATGATCTAATACTATTGTTTTCTTTGTGTGTAGATGTGATGCCTGGATAAGAACTTCCTCCACCTTGCATGCTCATGACTTCAGTTCAGGTATGTTGTACTTGCGTTATTAAGAACTAGCAAATATATATATATATATATATTATTCCATCTTGATTTCCCCAGGTATAGCAGAAATGAAACTAATAACTATCAGTAAATCTAGTGACTTTGGTGAGTGAAAGATATATGCATTTTCTTTATGCTTATGACTTTTAGATGGATGTTTTGTTGTTTTTTTTACCGATTTATGTTGTATTTAGCTAATCGTGAAATATATGATCTAATACTATTTGTTTTCTTTCTTTGTAGGTGTGATGCCTAGATAAGACCTTCCTCCACCTTGCATGCTCATGACTTCGGGCCAGGTAAGTTGTACTTGCGTTATTAAGAACTAGCAAATATGCATCAAACTTTCCAAATTATAATATTTTCTTATAAGGTTTCTTATTTGATTGATATATGATATATCACTCAAAAGGAGATTGTATTCCAAGCCCGATGTGTAACAATTGAACTTCATATATTGAGACTAAACTGTCTAAATAGAGATTCCTTTTGATAAAAATGGCAATCCATATTTTGTTAGAGAAAAGAGAAAAATGACATTTGATGATGCTCTTGTGACTCCCCTTGGATTTATTTTGGATTCTCACCATAAAATAATAGTTTGTGCTTCTATTGCCAAGCTAATCAAGCTTTGAATTCTACATCCTCCTTTCAAATGTTCCAAATTATAATATTTTCTTACAATGTTTCTTATTGGATTGAGATAGGATATATCACTCGAGAGGACAACTTCTAGGAAATCCCTTTCTTCAATGTCAATTAGTAGTGGTTGATGCCTAACCAATCCCATGGTTTTGATCACTTATAATTTCATGCCTCCAACTTTAGGCGGTGGTTATGGGTCAACTTGAAAGATGGTCTTGTTCTATGCCATCCAAACCTGCCAACAAATGTATTTGGGGATTTCATTCCAATCCCAATGTGTAGCAATTAAACTTCATACATTGGGACTAAATTGTCTAAATAGAGATTCCTTTGGATAAAAATGGAAATCCCTATTTTCTTAGAGAAAAGAGAAAAATGACATTGGATGATGCCCTTGTGACTCCTCCTGGATTTATTTTGGATTCTCACCATAAAAGAACAGTTTGTGCTTCTATTGTTGAGATAATCAAGCTTTGAACTCTCCCTCCTCCTTTCAAATTTTCCAAATTATAATATTTTCTTATAAGGTTTCTTTTTGGCTTGAGATAGGATATATTACTCGAGAGGATATTGCATTCCAATCCTAATGTGTAGCAATTAAACTTCATATATTGAGACTACATTGTCTAAATAGAGATGCCTTTGGATAAAAATGACAATCCCTACTTTCTTTGAGAAAAGAGAAAAATGACATTTGATGATGCCCTTGTGACAGTCTACCCCTGGATTTATTTCAGATTATCACCATAAAAGAACAGTTTGTGCTTCTATTGCTGAGCTAATCAAGATTTGAATCCTCCCTCCTCCTCATATGATGCATTTGACCATAAACCTATTTCCTGCAAGGCACCAATCCTTTGTAGTGAATTGTAACATAGGTTGAAGGTCTTCATTGCATTACATATCAAGACCTTGATCATAATTTGTTGTTTGAGATTAAAATCTTAAAGATATTGGAAATTGAAAATGGTATTAGACAAAGACACTATTTTCTACAACTCCATTTTCCATTGCAAGTGATTTGAACCAAGTTCCATAGAAACATTGAATTTGAATGATAATTTGATCAAGATGTAAGTACTAGATGCATATAACCAGCATAGATCCATCTTAAACTTGGATCTATCAAGCCCCAAGAGGGATCCAATTTTTTGAGGTGTAATTTTTTGTTAATCTTAAGCGCAAGAAATTTGATACCTCTCTTGCTTGATAGATTCGGGTTTAATTTTTAATTGTTTATTTTATAGGCCGGCATGGATTTTTTGAATTACTTTTCATAAAAAAATTATTTTATGAGCCGACATGTATTTTTATTTATTTTTAAGTTTTGGTAATGTAGTGTTACATTACATACGTGACAACATCTCCCCCATACTGGGTTGTAGATCACCTCGCTCCTCTCATTGCAATTAATCCATTTCCCATACCAACCTTTAGACCTACTCATCACGCTTTGATATGGTGAGCAACATAACACCAACTCCACTAGTGTTTACAACTCCGATGCAAGCAAAATAAAATGGATGATTAATAAAGATATTGAGAAACTTTAGAAGGAAATTTATGATTAATGTGCAAAACTCTTGAACAAAATTGTGCTCCAAGTTACAATTAGAGCATTTGCTCACTTGGGGTCATTGCATGACAACCCATTCGAGATGAAGATTAATCATAATGTTCCCATTTTCAAAGGTATGATATATAGTAAATTATTTAATGAGTGGTTTAGCGCACTCTAGACCTATTTTGATTAAAAAATAATCAAGCTTGAAACCATGGAAATGTCCACGACTACTAAGCCTCGCTTGGAAGCCGACAACCAATAATGCAAAGACAGTGAACCCATCACTATGCAGGGCAACTTTATGAACCCATCATTATGTAGGGAAACTTTATGCAATCAATGCATGGAAATTTATACCCATTAAAGTATCAAGAATCTAAATACATGAAGTAGTGGTAATTACAATCACTTATGTGGATGACTACATAAATGCATTCCATGCACTTATGACTTGTTCTGCATAAGGGAAGATTGTTCTACATTCATGAGGTAAAAGTTAAGCTCAAAATATTTTTAATTGCGAAAAAATGATAGCGAAAATTGGTCAACCATATAAATTCATTTTATCAACGATCAAGTTAATGGTTATGTAAAAGACTCCTATGCCAATTCATATATCCTCCAAAGTAGAACCGATACAATGAAAGAAACAAAACGTAGTTTTGGATAATCATAACACTTTCACCGTTTGATCTCGTTCTTGGTGCATCATTACCGAATGAACCTTTGTATCACAAATAATTGTCGGAGAATGAAGAAATTATGTGACAAATACATAATCTCTCGTGAAAGGGACACATATAATTGATCATTTCTCCTTGTGGAAATCTCATTGTGTTCACACCCAAGTATCACACTTGGTGGCTTTACATTAACTATCATGCCCTCGACAAGATCATCATGAAAAATAGGTACTTAATCCTTTCCTTGATGACCAAATAGACACACTTTAAGGAGAAAAATGATTCCCCGTAATTCATTTGAAATCTAGTTATCATCAAACTCTTCTTGACCTTTATGATGTTTGAAAAATGTCATTCCATGCTACAAGTTGCACGACTAGTTGATGATGTCATTTAGCTTAACTAATCCATCGACTTTCATGTGTCTTATTAACAATGATTTGTGACCATAAACATGGGAATTTATTGTTGTCTATCTTGATAATGATATTATTTTCAGAAAGCATGTGATGAACACCTTTAACACATCACCATAGTTCTTGGGACCTTATGCAACCACAAGCTTTATACCAACATGGAGATCCCCGTAATAGTTTCATTTCGTATAAAGCTTCTGGTTGACTAAAGCTTTCATTTCGTATAAAGATTTCATTCACTTTATGGAGTAAATTGGGTAACTTGGGTTTATTGTTGATGAGACAATAATGCACGTGGATTTAGAGAAGGTGCATGTTGTTCACAACTCATCTATCCCAATCAACATCAATGAGTTATGAAGCTTCCTCAACCTCAACTTCAAGAATGTGTATAGAGAACTTTTTGTAGGCTTCTCTCATGTTGTCTAACTCCTCATGAGCTCTTGCATAGGAATACCTACTATAAACTTGTGTTCCAATGGAATACAAAACAATATCAAGCATTCAAGAAACCCACAAACTACATTAAGCATTCAAGAAACTCACAAAATACTTCCAACATTAGTGTTATGCTTACCCAACTTGCACCAACCCTTTGAGATCCATACCAATATATATGCACTCAAAGTTCTTATTCAACATAGAGATATAGTAGCTTATCAATTTGAAATATTCAAGCCATATATATCATTACTCAATGTGAGACTAAGGTCCCTATGTGATAATTTATGTTTTCAAACAATGCTGACATAATTACATCCTAGGTAGGGAGACAACTATTCGCTCTAACCATAATCCTTTGTAGTTTGTGCAAACACAAAGAAAATTGCATAGTGCATGCCTATTAAAGTGAATGAAATCCCTGCAATAGTTTCATTTCGTAGATGACCTACCTGCATAAGCACATTTCTTTCAATTATGCAATTGATTGTTTTAGTAGAGACCACTGATAAACAATATTTTGACTATATAATTATTTAGCATATGACTAAGAGCTCTATGCAATCATATATGATGCCAGAAAATGGTAACATTACATATGAGATAGGGATGAAACTATTTATTGTAACCATAAGCCTTTGTAGCTTTTGCAAACACAAATAAAATTCCTAGCGTAAATGATGCACACATATGCTTATATGGATTCCTAGTGTGGAGATCAAGGCCAAAGTCCAACTAGTGAACACATAGACATGTTGATACAATAAATATACTTCTACTAATCATGTGGTAGAATTTTCATGGTGCACTCAAAGATATGGAAATATTGATGTTGAAATATAATATAATTATCCAAGATTGTTGCAAAGAGATTGAGAGGGTACATGCATCCACATGAGCGAAAGAGAAAAGGGGGCCTAGGGAAAGTTGTCCTCTATTGTCAATTGTCAACCTAGGAGTTTACATATTTTCCATCACCCGCCTTGAATGAATCTCATATACCAACTTTGACTTAGGAATACAATCATTGAATGCATGTGGAGGTGGGTGAGATATGTTTACGTCACATAGTCATGGATGCCATCAAGGGAAAATGTAAGTGTCCTTCATCCTTCATCCTGATGGGAACTCACACATTCCTTCATTCTAGGGGGATGATTATCATTCTCACCATTCTCTCATGTGCAAACACTATTGAAGTTTTGCACGTTGTGTTCTCATTATTATCATTGTTATTCCAAATCTAAACATGTCCACAAATCAATGGTGTGATGAGTAATTTGCAAAGTATCGATGATAGATAGACATATTGTTGATGAACATAGATGTTGCACAAGTTAGGAACCCTTCAACCACATGCTATTGTTGCTTATTGGTTACTTTAGAGCCCAAAATTCTCTTGAATACTATTCCTAGTGAATTGGACTCTTCCTACTTATGCTAGCACTAGAGGGGAAGAATATTCCATAGGGGCTATTGAGCATAGAAGGGAAATATATTCCCTTGTGTTGTGTAGAGTAGTGGATGCGCATGCCATGGTTGTTTTATCCCTAGTTTAGTTTCTTATAGTTCTATGCACTTAGTAGATTGAATGATCCTTGAGAGCAATTAGTTTGGGTGGAGTGAGTTGTAACCATGAAGCTTGGTTCCTTTTCCCTAGTAGCCTCATAGCCCAACTTGGGGGTGCATCTGCACTTGATGCTTACAGTGGGTTGGAAAATTACTCATATGTAGACTATTTTGGGGACTATCTTTGGCTAAATAAAAATGATCTATTTCTATGTAGAAATCCATGTTTAATTATATTTGTTTATATGTACATATCTATGTATGGTACATATTGCATGTGTGAAATCGAATTAATAAAAAGATTGCATAGGACATGAATTTCGTTAACATGTAAGTTAATTTTTTCTATGCATTTTAATAATGTAGTCATGTATGCATTTCCATATTATTTTGGGTATGTCTAGGAAGTTAGGTCGATTTCTCTAAATGGTGATTTGGTTTCCCATTGGCCAAAAACCTGAGGGTATGTTAGTGGCCACGTTCCTAATCTATCAATGGGAATGCATGGGTGGGTACATACATGAGTTATCTTCAAACTATAAATTCTTTGGTATACACTGACCTATTTGAACATATGCACAAATTAGCTTAATCGTTCATAGCTAAATTGCACACTAACTGGGTTTATGGTTAACATTAGCATTGCACACTTTCCTCCTCACACGATCACAATTGTAGCTATTTATGCTCCTAATTTTTCTTCTGCAACCACAATGTTATAATGATCTTAAAATGTTCATTAGCATTATATCATCATGACCAGTGTTTTCCTTGTTGTACTACATCCCATTTATTACAAGCCATTGATCCCTTGCAATTGACCATGTACTAGGAAAACATTGTGCACCCAACAATGCATTCAATGCAATATAAGCACAATTCTTACTTATCAGAAAAATTATTGAGAGTGAAAATTCCTTTGCTTTGCATCCATGCTCTTATAAAGATGGAGTGATTCAATCTTCTTAAGAGGGGTGTTCCCTGGGAGTACTATATCACTCCATATGTTAATAGGTTGAGAATTGCTATGGATCTAGGTGAATTTAGATTGGATCATATGAGTAACAGCTTTGATTAATCTCCATATAAAGGATCCCTTTTATGGCATGGAATGAGTTTATGCATATTTTAGGATTCCCTAGATGGTCTTTTTCTACAAGGGCTCTCTTCCATTATTCTAGTTTTTCAGTGATAAACCTCCATAGGTTTTTTATCCTATTTCCATATTCATCATATTTGGGTCTTTGATTTCCATTCCTCCATATTCTTTTGAAGCTCTAATTATCTTCCAACTAACAAAATGGAATTTTTTGACATTAGTATTACCTCCCAGCCACAAAAATTACAAATTTCAAGGGAGATTTTCTTTGAAATAACCAATGGAGCTAACATTGTTGAGCACTAAAAAAGGGGAATGGTTGAGAGAAATATTTGATTAGGATGATTGGCCATGCTAGGTTTAGCCACTGGGAACCACATTAATGGAGTCTTCCATTGATTTTTCTAATTGTGCTATGACATACTATTCCTATAGGATTTCATAGGGAGAGGGGAATTCCTGGGTACTTTAAGGGTGATAAACTCTCAATACAAGGGAACCTCATGATTTTGCTGATGATCTGGAGAAACCAGTTGCTATTGTTTCAAGTGAAAATTTGACTTTTGTCATTGTTGTTTTTTCCTCCTAAAGTGTTAAGATACTACTCAAGGATGGTATTAAATATCTCTATGATGACTGTTGATGCTCCTCCCACTATAAGTGTCATTTCCAACTTATGATTAGTTTATCCCCGTTACTCCCCTAGCTATGGTGATCCCTTGAATATTACCTTCTAGTCTTTCCATTTCTAATTTCTTGTTTAATAAACATGCCATTATGATGTAGAGAGAGGGAGATAGTGGGAAGCCTTGCAGAGATCCCTATTGCTTTTGGAAAGATAGAAGCATTCCACTAATTAGAGGGGTTATCCATGGACCTGTGATGCAATATGTAATCCAATTGACAGATTTAGTGGAGAACCCAAACTTTAGCATAACACTAGTGAGATAGGAATGCTTGACTATGTCAAAGGTATTGGCAATATCAATTTTTATTATCATTGGAAATAGATTGGATGCATTTGCAAACTTGATTTAGGACTATAACGTGTATTAGAGGGTAACGTATAATTTATGTATGATTATCATGGATTCAACATAGGTATCATATCTCTAACGTCCATTATTTACAGGTTAATTGATGTTCATTCAATGATCCTTGGATATTACTTCCACATTTTTTTTGTTCAAGCCATTTATAAATGTGGCTTATTGCATATTTAACTGGTGTGCATTTGACGTATGAGCGGTGTGAGTATCATAAATTTAACGTCGATTATTTATGGGTTAACCGACGTTCATTCAAAGAGACTTGGACATTACATTGTTCAATCCATTTATAAATGTGGCTTATTGGATGTTTAACTAACGTTCATCCGACGTATGGGTGGAATGAATTGAACATCGTTAGCATAAATCTAACATCAATTTCTTATAGGATACTTGAAATTCATCCGGAATTAGTGTGAAATTCCATAGGGATAGATCACTGAGCTTGAACAAACCTCACAATTTCACACTGTTATTACCGAGAAGAATTAGCATAAAACAATGATCAATTCACTCATAAAATTGAAACACATATGAAAAAATGATGTTGATACATTAATCAGCTGTAAGCTGGCAATCAAAAAGTGTTACAATAGAATGAATTCGATACACTTGGAAGTATTCGAATTCACCTCAAGTATAGGCTTGGTTTGCATTGGAACCATCTCCCGATAAGGTTCAGTGGCCACCGATGATGAATAATTAGTTAACTGAGGTAGAACTGAGCATAAATGAATCATGTGGGCACCAAAATAGGGAAGGAGACTCCAAGGGGAGAAATATTGACTTTTAGTGGTCAAAGTAGCTGCTCCTACACTCAGTAGCAGTGAAACTAGGTGTAACAATCAGTTAACTAGGCAATCAAGGGGACAAGGTGCCCTAAATCATGGAACTGACTGTGCTAACTCCTAAAATCATGCATGAGGGAGAATTTGGACTTTAGTGGTGTAACCAAGGTGTTGTGAGTGGATAGGAGGGCTAATGATAGCCAAACAAAATCTGCAGGGGTCCCAAAGTAAGGACTAGGTGCTAGGAGATTCAACTGCTAATGCATGGAATGCATGGATGCATGCAAAATGTATGCACAGCATGCAAGACCAAAATGAGATGGTGAGAATATTTTAACAGCCCCCTTTAAGCCAAACTATGAGGAAAAATAAATGAAAAATTAGAGCCCTGGTTACTGAGACCAAAGGTCACCCTGTACAACAATTTAAAAAAGTGAGGAAAGAAGGAAAACCCAGTGGGAAACCCCCCACTTAAGATAGATTGAAACACACCAAAAATTGCTTCTCAAGACTCAAGTAGGTGTGATGCTCGATTCAATATCTGGATGCATCTTCCTCTTGGGAAGAAGTGGATCATTCTTCAAAAACATGTTCTTGAATTGTCCTTCAGTGGATGCAAGCGAATTTGGAGACTTCTTGAACTTGCTCTTCAGACCAAACATGGTGAGAACAAATCCAAAAATATGAAGATCATCCTGGAACCTGTAATTCGAACCAACTAAGGTAGGATCATCTCCAATCAGATCTAATTTCTCTTGAAACATGAACTTCTTATCAGTGGAATTTAAATAAACTCCAAGAATTGATAGACGGTTTCTTGTGATCTCCTTTGAACCAACAGGGGTGAGATCAAAACCAAAATCACCAAAATGTGCCTGAGACTTGAACCCAAGCGAATGGTAGTGTCCTCCATCTTCAGCGAAACTATGAGAGCACGTGCCAATGATCAATTATAATTTCATAGGAAGCATGTGATCAAGGAGGGTGAATGCATCACCTCCAAACTCTTATTTAACCTCCAAAACATTCAATATATCATCATTCCACACACCAGCACTCATGTGAAAGAGAGTATTTAAGAACCTCTTCAGATTCTAGAGCATGAATTGGCTTATCTTGCTCATAATTTGAAATAGAAGACATTGAGAACATGAGTGAGGAATGGATAATCTATACAAAAGGATCATCTTCATTAGTTGTATATGATGCAGGAACATCGATGCCGAGTTAGCAATGTGATTATGTGGTCACATGTTGTGGCTAGTATGGAGGTGAGTTGTTCTGGTGTGGACAGTTTAAATCATTTTGACTGATTCGAGATCGCAGGATGGGTAACCATCTGATGCGTTGTCTGTTCTTGGTAAGATAGGACTAGCGGCGAGTTGATACTCCCCGCGTGGAGATCGAGCCAGTTTAGGAAGTTGGCTGAGTAGTGATGCAGACCCGCCGTCATGGAGTCTGTTAGGTTGTTAGGTTTGTTGAGTGGTTCGAGTCTCTAGGAGAGAGCCGAATGCATAATTAGGGTAGAGTAGAATGAATTTGGGGTTGGTTGGTCGGCTCAGGATTGTAAGTCATTCTGTAGGGAATGCAGTTTTCATGCTTTCTGTATTCTGAAAATGAAGGTAGAAGAATTGTGGGTTTAAGACATCTTTCTATACATTTGAATTAAGAATGCTTGAGTATTTGTCAGGTAGAGCTGTGTGCATTTGTGACCTGATTTCTGTGTGAATGAATCTCTGTGTTGTGTTTATATGATCTCCATGTGAACTGAAGAACCCCAATGTGTTTGCAGACCAATCACCATTAAATTGTTTAAGTAGGATTCTCGTTTGAGCTTAGTCTTTCCAAGTATCTAGACGTGGGTCGAGTTTGGTTGATCATTTCCATGATCAATCAGCCGAGAAATTCAGAAGAAGCTAAGTAAGTCTGGCTTGTTGAGTTGAACGACTCAGATCTAAGCCGAGCAGAAGATCGACGCCGTGGGAGCGTTGTTCAAAGTGAATCTGCGTGAAAAATAACATTCCTGCAAGCCTAGGTGAAGGATCCCGCCTTGTTCATAGATCAACGGATGAGATTAGATCCGCAGAGGATCAACAGTGGGGCAACGTCTTGAAAAGGAGAAGAAGCGCAGAGGTTAGCAGTGAAGAATTGCGGAAGCAAAGTTGCGGAGAGACTTTTCCGGAAAGACTTTTCAGAAAATTCAAGAGAACACCCCGCAACCCGCAATCCGCAAGTGTGGAAAAGGTATTGTGGGAAGGAGTTTGCGGAAGGGCGTTGTGGAAATACTTTCTAGAGAACGCAAGGAGAAAACCTCGCAACCCGCAACCCACAATTGTGGGAAGACTAATTGCGGAGAGGGAAGTTGCGGAAGGTAATTTTTGAAGGGAGAGACCCCAGAACGCTGCGAAGATCATGTGTTGAAGGTTAGGCCTACGTGGAAGAAGGACTAGGTTGGTTTCTAGCTAATTCAGGGACTGATTCTAGCGAATCACCCCAGATCCTTGAAGGGTGAGGGTTGAGTTGGCTACGGTCGACCCGACACCCCATTAGTTTTGGTATCAGAGTGTAGATTGTTTGTGTGACACAGTAGAGGCATGGCTGCACACATGGGAAGAGCAAGATTTCATGGCAGAGGACGATTAGCGAAAAATGCTGAAGTCATGGAGGAAATGAGGGAAATGCGAGCATGTATGGAAGATATGGAAATGGGTCGACGGAGAGATACAGAAGCAAGAGACGTGAGTGATCCTGAAGAAGGACAAGGAGATGAAGCAGCACCTATGTGAGAAACACCGGAGTTAAGATACTTTCGGTCAATTCTTGGAGCAACTTCGAGGCCGAAACCTGAGTTGCCTACCTATGAGGGAAGTCTCACTGCAGAGCACCTCATTGATTGGATCAGTGATTTAGACAAATAATTTGAGTATGATGAAGTTGAGGAGAACAAGAAAGTTAGATTTGCAGTGACCAGACTGAAAGGACATGCATCCTTATGGTGGGATAGTGTACAGGCCGAAAGAAAAAGGAAGAACAAACCAGTCATAAAGAACTGGGATAGAATGGTGGCTAAGATGAGAGCAAAGTTCTTACCAAAGGATTACCAGTTGACATTATATAGATAGATGCAGAACCTTAGGCAAAGATTATTAACTGTAAGAGAGTATACAGAAGAGTTTTATAAAGTAAACCTAAGGGAAGGCTATGTGGAAGAATCAACAAAGAAGACTGCTAGATATGTCAATGGTTTAAGGATGGAAATTCAGGATGAGATCAGTATGATATCGCCTAGGAAAATGGAGGAGGAATACCAGTGTGCCTTGAGAGCAGAAGAAAATTTGTTAAGAAAAAAAAGCTTCCAGAGAGGCAGAGGTTCATCCCAAGGACAAGGACAGATAGCTGGGAGAGGAGGATTTGCATCCCACAAAGGAGGGTCTAGCAATTCACACCAGCATGAGCACCAAGATAGAGGAAGTAACTCCAGAGAGAGAGGACCTTACCATAGAGGTAGAGGTAGAGGAAGAGGCAGAGAAAATGTCTACAGATGTTATAGATTTAACAAGTTGGGACACATATATTTTGAATGTCTAGAGAAGGAAAACGTAGGACAGAGAGGAGCCTATGTAGCTCAGAACGAGCAACAGCAAGAACAGGAAGCAGTAGTTGAGAACATGCCAAAAAAGGGAGAGTCCCTAATGATGAATAAGATCTTATTAAAACCAACAAAGGAGGAAGTGGAACCTGTTCAAAGGAAGGCTTTATTTAGAACCATGTGTAAAGTCAAAGGGAAGTGTTGTAAGATGGTGATTGATAGTGGGAGCACTGATAACCTTGTTTCCACAGATATGGTGGAGAAACTGAGTCTGAGGAAGACCAGATACCCTATTCCATACAAAGTATCATGGTTGCATAAACGACATCAAATTCTGGTAAGTGAACAATGTGAAGTTGATTTTCAAGTAAGTTCATATAAGGACAAGATCATTTATGATGTTATGCCCATGGATGTTTGCCATATTCTTCTAGGAAGACCCTAGCAATTTGATAAGAAGGTAGTGCATGATGGTAGGAGGAACTGCCATAGTTTTGTAGAAGATGGGATAAGACATATTATTCATCCTTTACAAGGAGAGAGTTCAACCTAGCAACATACATCTAAAGTGTTGATGTTGACAGGGAAAGAATATTTGCAGCAGATTGATGAGAAGGAACTGAGCTATGTTGTAGTATGTAAACCCAGAGTGGTAGTGATGAAGACTAACATTACAGATCTACCTGAGGAGATTCAGGAGATGCTAGGGGAGTTTAGTGACATTGTAGTAGATGATTTTCCCAATGAGTTACCACCAAATAGGGATATAAGTCACCAAATTGATTTTATTCCTGGAGCGAGTTTACCAAACAAGGAAGCATATAGACTAACACCTCAAGAGAATGAACAAGTCAAAAGGAAAGTACAAGGATTGGTAGGCAAGGGATTGGTTCAGAAGAGTCTGAGTCCATGTGGAGTACCAGTAGTACTAACACCGAAGAAGGATGGTGAATGGAGGATGTGTATTGACTCCAAAGCAATTAACAAGATTACCATTAGATACAGATTTCCATTACCACAGATGGATGACATGATGGATTTCCTTGGTGGGGCAGCTTTTCAAAGTTAGATCTGAAGAGTGGATACCATCAGATCATAATTCGAGAAGGAGATGAGTGGAAGACAACCTTCAAGACGAATGATGGGTTGTATGAGTGGTTGGTGATGTCATTTGGACTGTCCAATGCACCAAGAATGTTCATGAGATTGATGAATGAAGTCTTGATAGATTTCAAAGGTAAGTTTGTGATACTTTACCTTGATGATATTCTGATTTTCAGTCAATTAGAGAGGGAGCATTTGAACCATCTGAGATGTGTCTTAGAAAGACTGCAACATGAAAATTTGCTAGTGAATGTAAATAAGTGTACATTTATGAAATCAGAACTCTTGTATCTGGGTTTTGTTATCTCAAAGGATGGATCCAGAAAAAGTGTAGACAATCATTGGTTGGCCTTCGCCACAGAGCATTTTTGAGGTAAGAAGTTTCCATGGATTGGCAAGTTTTTATAGAAAATTTATAAAGAATTTCAGTGGTATTTGTGCACCTATCATTGAGACCATCAAGAAGGATCAACAACCATTCCAATGGACAATAGAGGCTGAAAGGAGCTTTCAGTTCTTGAAGAAGAAGATTATTGAACAACAAGTATTGAAGTTACCGGATTTCAAACACCCTTTCTAAGTGAAGTGTGATGCCAGTGGAGTATCAGTTGGAGCTATACTCAGTCAAGAAGACAGGCCTATAGCATATTTTAGTGAGAAGCCGAATGAGGCAAAACATAAATATTCCTCTTATGATAAGGAATTTTATGCTATTGTTCAAGCATTAAAGCATTGGAGACATTATCTGATGCCTGGAGAATTTGTTTTGTTTTCTGACAACCATGCATTGCAATATATCATGCAGCAACCTAAGTTGAACCAGAAACATGTCAAGTGGGTTGAGTTCATGCAAAAATTTACCTTTGTGATAAAGCATATAAGTGGGAAGTCAAATCGAGTAGCTGATGCTTTAAGCATAAGACAGTTGATGGTGCAAGAGAATCAGATTCAAATCTTAAGGTTTGAGCATTTAAGAGATTTGTATGAGACTGACATTGATTTTCAGAATGCATATAGAGCTTGTAGGAATCTCGTGGAGATGGACAGAGAGTCATGGATTGAGTATATGTTGCAACAGGGTTTACTATTTAAGAACAGTAAACTTTGTATTCCCAAGTGTTCCATGAGAGAGAACTTGATACAGGAGAAGCACAACGGGGGAATGGCAGGTCACTTTGGAAGTGATAAAACTTTTGGCTAGTTGAGTCATTTTTACTTTTGGCCAAAGATGAGATCCTAAGTTGAGAAGTTTGTAAGAAGATGTAGGGTATGCTAGCATGCCAAGGGAAGAAGCCAGAACACAGGCTTATACACACCATTGCCTATTCCGACTAGGCCTTGGGATTCTGTGAGTATGGATTTCATTTTGGGTTTTCCAAAAACTTAGAAAGGGTATGATTCTATTTTTGTGGTGGTGGATAGATTCACTAAGATGGCACATTTTGTTCCATGCCAGAATACTAGTGATGCCACACACATTGCTAACTTGTTTTTTGATGAAGTTGTGAAGTTACATGGTTTACCTAAGAGTATTGTGTCGGACAGGGATGTGAAATTCACAGGTCATTTCTGGAGGACATTGTGGAAGAAGTTGGGTACTAAGTTGAACTTCAGTTCAACCTATCATCCACATTATGATGGCCAGACTAAGGTAGTAAATAGAAGTCTAGGTAACATGTTGAGGAGTCTATTTGGAGAAATTCCAAAACAATGGGATAAGGTATTGAACCAAGCTGAGTTTGCGTACAATGATTCGCCAAACAGAAGTACAGGGATGAGCCAATTCCACATTCTGTATGGAATGCATCCAAGAGGAGCATGTGAACTTCATGATTTGGGTAAATTGGAGAAGAGAAGTGCAGATGGAGAATATTTTGCAGCAAGCATCAGTGAACTGCAGAAGCAAGTTAAGGCAAGATTGCAGCAGATTAACCACAGTTACAAGACCAGAGAAGATTCCAAGAGAAGGGAGAAGAACTATGAAGTGGGAGACTTAGTCTTATCACATATGAGGAAAGAGAGGTTTCCAAAAGGAGAGTACAACAAGTTGAAGATGAAGAAGATTGGACCTTGTAGGATACTCAAGAAATTTTTAGCAAATGCCTACGAACTGGAATTGCCAATAGGAATTGGCATATCACCTATTTTTAATGTTGTAGAATTGTATGCATATGTGACAGATGATACAGGGCATGTGCCAGGAGTGGGAGATCTTTAGTGGCTGAAGTAGATGCCTATGGCCCAGCCTTCAGAAGTTGAGCATATCTTGGAGACTAGAGTGGCAAGAAGAACCAAACAAGGGGACTACATGGAGTACCTGATCAAGTGGAAAGGACATCCTGTAGAGGATTCTACATGGATGGATGCTAAATAATTGGAGACTAAGGGTTTCTCAATAACTGACTTACTGAACAGGGGTTCAGAAATTCTAACTTTGGGAGTCTGATGCAGGAGCATTGATGCCGAGTCAGCAATGTGATTACATGGTCACATGTTGTGGCTAGTATGGAGGCAAGTTGTTCTGGTGTGGATAGTTTAAACCGTTTTGAATGATTTGAGATCGCAGGATGGGTAATCATCTAATGCCTTGCCTGTTTTTGGTAAGATAGGACTAGCGACGAGTTGATACTCCCTGTGTGGAGATCGAGCCAGTTTAGGCAGTCGACTAATTAGTGATGCAGACCCTCCATCATGGAGTTGTTTGGTTTGTTGAGTGGTTCGAGTCTTTGGGAGAGAGATGAATGCATAAGTAGGGCAGAGTAGAATGAATTAGGGGTTGGTTGGTTAGCTCAGGATTGTAAGTCATTCTGTAGGGAATGCAATTTTCATGCTTTCTGTATTCTGAAAATGAAGGTAGAAGAATTGTGGGTTTAAGACACCTTTCTGTACATTTGAATTAAGAACATTTGAGTGTCTGTTAGGTAGAGCTGTGTGCATTTGTGACCTGATTTTTGTGTGAATGAATCTCTGTGTTGCATTTACATGATCTCTGTGTGAAGTGAAGAACCCCAATGTGTTTGCAGACCAGTAACCATTAAATTGTTTAAGTAGGATTCTCGTTTGAGCTTAGCCTTTCCAAGTATCCAGACATGGGTTGAGATGGGTTGATCATTTCCATGATGAATCAGTCGAGAAATTTAGAATAAGCTAAGTGAATCTAGCTTGTTGAGTTGAACGACTCAGATATAAGACGAGCAGAAGATCAACGACGTGGGAGTGTTGTTCGAAGTGAAGTTGCACGGAAAATAACATTCCCGCAAGCCTAAGAGAAGGATCCTGCCTTGATCATAGATCAACGACTGAGATCAGATCCGCAGAGGATCGACGGTGGGGAAGCATCCCACAAAGGAGAAGAAGTGCAGAGGTTAGCGACGAAGAATTGCGAAAGCAAAGTTGAGGAGAGACTTTGCAGGAAATACTTTTCAGAAAATTCGAGAGAACACCCCGCAACCCGCAATCCACAAGTGCGGAAAAGGTATTGCGAGAAGGATTTTGCGGAAGGGGGTTGCGGAAATACTTTCCAGAGAATGCAAGGAGAACACCCCACAACCCGCAACCTGTAATTGCGGGAATACTGTTGCGGAGAGGGAAGTTGTGGAAGGCAATTGCGAAAGGTCATTTTCGAAGGGAGAGACTCCAAAACACTGCAGAGAGCCTGTGTAGAAGGTCAGAACTACGCGGAAGAAGGACTAGGCTGGTTTCTATTCGAGTCAGGGACTGATTCTAGCGAATCACCCCAGATCTTGGAAGGGTGAGGGTTGAGTTGGATGCGGTTGACCTGACACCCTATCAGTATCACTTTCATCTGCAGCAACTACATGGGAAGGGGACAATTCGAAACTGTCTTCAAATTCTAGGGAAATAGAGGAAGGAATGTCTTCAACATGAACTTTTTGTGTTGAATCTGCAGCTTCTTCTTCATATTGAACAACTTCATCATGAGAGATGATTGAGGCTGAGACATAATTAGAGATAACATCCTAAGGTACTTTTTGGAGTAAAGAGTGTCATCAGAAGAGAAACAAAAATGGGTAGTGAAGATCACAGGGTTTGATTTTGAAATATTCTACAAGAAAAGAGAAGGAAAACATGGTAGAATATTCCATATATAGAATAGATGAATACTAAAACTTATATTCCATGACTTCTTCCATTCTTGTGTGGTTGGAAGAATCTTTCCATCAATGGAAAGCAGATAATAGTACTAGAGAGAAAATACAATGTATAAAAGAAGGGGGGATTTATATGGATATAAGGGAGTGGAAGAGATATATATTTGGTACAAGGGTATAATATTTTTATGTGTCAATGAGATTTCAAAGAAAAACTATTAAGGGAGTAGAAAGCTCTCAAATGCCAAGACATTTAGTGTTCCTTAAAATATATCAAAGGGCCAAAAATGATTTTTTGGGGGAAGGAATGAAGAAAGATATTCAAACATTTGTAGGATAGTTTCACGTGTGATAAATACATAAAGGAGAGATATTCAAGCCTATAGGGTTACATCAACCTTTACACATACCTAATAAAATATGCGAAGATATATCAATGGACTTCATTATAGGTTTACCAAAATCACAATGTAAGGATTCCATTTTTGTGGTTGTGGATAGAATCACACAATATGCACATTTTGGTGGTTGTGGATAGAATCACACAATATGCACATTTTGGTGAAATTAAAAGTACATATATTGTAATCCAAGTGGCATAAGTATTCATGAAGGAAATTCATAGATTTTATGGATTCCCTGAAATGATTGTCAGTGATAGAGATCCAAAATTCTTAGGAAAGTTTTGGAAAGAGTTATGGAAGATAATGGGAGAAATACTAGCTATGAGTTCAACATATCATCCACAAATAGATGGCCAAAAAAAAATTGTTAACAAATGCTTAGAAGGTTATTTTCATATCTTTTCTTCAGATAAGTAATACCAATGGCTCAAGTGGCTTCCTTTAGAAAAATGGTGGTATAATACTTCCTATCACACATCTATTAAGATGTCTCCATTTGAAGCTCTTTATGGATATCCAAATCCTAGTATCACAACTTTTTTGCAAGACCGTTCCAAAGTACAGGTAATAGATGCACATATGGAAAATACTAAATAAAATTTGCAAATAAATAAATAAAACCTTCAAATGGCCTAGAATGGGATGAAGAAATAAGTAGATCAACATTGAAGTGAAAGAAAATTTGAGGAGGATGATTGGGTATTTTTTAGACTACAACCTTATAACTAATCTACTCTCAAACAAAGAAGAATCATAAATTAGCTCCAAAATTTTATGGACCCTACAAGATTCTTCACAAGATTGGAGAAGTGTCCTATGAGTTATAGTTGCATTCTTCTCAAATTCATAAGGTTTTTCATTTATCTTTCCTGAAAAATGTTATGGGACAAACTATGCTAGTGCAAATAGAATTACCAAAATTAGATTAAGAAGGGAAGTTGATTCTTGAACCATAAAAAGTTATCAATCAATGTTCTTTATCTCTGTATAATAAAACCATAATGGAGTACCTAATCAAGTGGAAGAATATGCCACCATAAGAAGCTACATGGTAACATGAACAATTCATGAAGAGACACCCTCAATTACAAACTTCGAGGGAAAATATTTTTTAAAGAGGGGGGTTATGTTAGGGCCCTAACCATCATTCATTATTAGTATACAGTTATGGATAGGTCATGTTGTTAGGAGGTTACATTATGATCACTTCATATCCTGTTTATACTAAATGAGATTCATTTATATAAATCTTATATCATCTCATCTTGTCTTATGCATTTGATACATTGTAAAATGAGGTTTCCCCATTGAAGAGGCCTCTTATTCATCTCTTTATTTCATTTGCAACGTGTTCGGTTATTCTGTCTTCTATTTTTATTATATTTTGGGAATTTGGTGCATACAATGATGAGAATATATATGCTAAAATTTTTGTATGAAAGATTCACAAATTTCTACTTATATATGTACCATGACAAGGGCACTTGAAGAATATATATATATATATATATATATATATATATATTCTATGAATAGAAAATGTGATTTTTTCCCTAGATTTTTTATCAACAATATATGAATGCTTATTAGAACATTAATACTACTCCAGTCTAGATCACAATCTATCTAGATAAAATTATGAAGTCTATACATTGGAGAATTTTCTTTTCTTGCATATACTACACAAATTATCATTTGTGTGAAACTAGGAAAAGACATAAGAGTGTTGTCTCCTCTATATATTGCATAGACGCATATCAAGTAGGAGATGTCACTACATTTAATAGAAGTCTAGCAGTCCATATGATACTCTTGTTGAATTTACTATGAATGAAATTTAGCAAGAATCATTAAAAAAAACTTCTCCATATAGGCTACAACTCCACACACCTCGCCAAATAAGTAACACTATGCAAAAAATCATAGTAACTTTAATAGGTACTAAATGATAAAGACTATGTAATACCCTCATTTTGACCCTTCGGATGTATTGGCTTTTAATGTAAATATTGTATAAATGTGATGTATGATTCCTAGCGTGGATCTCAAGGCCAAGGCCCCGCTAGTGAATGCTCAGCTTTAAGAGGAAAGTAGTTGATATTGTGATATCCGTGTGCTATTAAGCCATGGAAATTGTAAAATGATGTAAACAAATCTCATGCAATAAAAATACCAAGGGGATGGCTATGGATGTAACTAAATGAGGGGGCTATGTGTATACACTAGGGAGAGGTGAGGGGGTTGTGGGATTGAACCCTAGGCTTCCATATGTCATATTGAGAACCCCTTTGACTTTCCTTGCTGACATTTAATTATGTGTAAGGAAGTGGTTGAAGAAATCAGTCCATGAGGTTGATGGAGTATGGGTAGCCCTGAAATCTATAAGGAGGGTACAAGATCTATTTTGCTTGCCTCATAATCCACTCCATCTCATGAGAATTCATTTCCCTCATCCCCATGGTATTGTTGACCAGCTAGGCATGAGTTTTCATGGAGTATGTAGACCTAGCAGTGAGGAAGGAACCAAAAATCGTGATTCTGAGTGAAGCCACGCGTGAAAGTGCCAAGGTCGCCCGAAAATTCATGTGGACAATGAAATCCAATGGGGAACCCATTGACTTGAACCCTGGGTCAAAATTGAGAGTGCGAGAAGCCCAAATCTCAATAGGAGAACCCAGATTTGATAGCCGAAACCCAGTTATGGGACAAATCCATTCAGACGCAATGTTGAGGAAGATCCAAAAGAGGATCGTAGTGGGAGAGATACCCAGGGGTTTAGAGTTCACGGTGGAGCCAATGAGGGCTCATTTATCCATGGTTTAGCAGTCGGGACTAGTCATACCTACCCAGGTCAGCACTGAGGGAAGGGGCACCCGAGGGACTAAGTAGTAGTGAAGGGGACCTTACTTAGGCCGAGAGAGGAGGTGATGGGGTTACCTGAACTATCTGAAGCCAAATAGATATGCCTGTAGATTTGTGGCTGATCTTATTGGCTTAGAAACCCTTCCTTGTCTTCCCACTTGCTTGATAGAGTCAGCTGTGTGCTGGATGACCCTGATTGACTGTGGCTAAGGCTGTGACTGGACCTGATTAATTCCTCCTTAGTGGATACACATCTGAGCTCGAGGGTGGTCTCTGAGTGTTGAAATAATATAGGCTAGGCATAGACCTATGGCTGAGTTGGAACGTTGCAATCCATAGCTAGTTGCTTGGATATTTTAATAAAAGGATAAGTGTTCTCTGTGATTTATATCATGTTCATTTTGTGTTCTGAATGTTTAATTGTTCATGTTTCATTCAGCTGTGTTTATTTGAGTATGCATAGGCATCCATGTGTTTTTATGAGTATTGTTCATTAATGAATAGGGATAAGTCTTGTTGAGGGTAGGAGGTTCAAAATTTTCAGTCATGGCCTCAGGGAATAAATAGACACCCCTTATGGTGTTCATGTTCCCTTTGTGGGATAGATGAAGGGAGAAGACATGGAAGAGTGGATCAGGGCTCTTTACAGGGAGGTAAAGGAGTCTTGATGAGGTTTGGGGAAACACTTTGATTTGGAATAAGGACATGATCAGAGTTCTCAGGTGTGGAAGAGGATCCTACAGGTGCATGGGGCTCGTTGAGAGATTTCCAACAGTACCAAGTTTTCCAAAAATGGACTTAGGATGATGAAGTTATCGACCTAAGAAGTTGGAAGAAAAATGGGTATATGGCTGACTTCCGATGTTTTGAACCCGTAGTGCGGATTGTAGATTTGCATAAGTGGGAGGCGTGATTTCTTAGTGAGGCGCATCGACGTCCCGACTTCTGAATCCCGCAAGCCAGATTGCGAAGTGCGAAAGTCGGAGAGGTGAGTTTCCCGGAGTTGGGAATTTGGCGTCCCGACTTCTGACTCCCGCATTGTGGATTGCGGAATTCAGAGGCATGATTTGGCGAAGAAGAGAATTGGGTGTTTCGACTTTCCGACTCCCGCATTACGGACTGCGGAATGTGGAATTCGGTGGCGTATTTACTTCGACGTTGTGATTTTGGTGTTCCGAGTTCCGACTTACGGCTTGCGGATTGCGGACTGAAGTTGTAGCAGCTGTGTAAAAGTGCAGAGTTGTGGATAGTTAGGAAGAAAAAAATCAGCAGGTCTTTTATAAGGTTATCCCCCATCACCTCTAAAGGGAACTGAGGTGACCGGGGATGTTACAGACTAATCAATTTCCAGCAATGTGTAATAATAAGTTATCCATAAGATTAATCAATTTCTAACTATGTGAAATCATACTTTCTTCCTAAAAATGTAGTTGTCTAAGATACTATTGGACTAAAGAGGCTACTATCTAAAACAATCTCAAGGGAATAGTATTGTATTGTACATTTTAATTTGAGAGGGAAATGGTTATAGTCTTTCCTCTAATAGGTTAGAGGATTGTATGGAAGATAAGGAATGTGATGAAAATTATTGATTGATGTTCATAAAAATCAATCAATTGATCTTAATGAAAAAAACACGTTCTTTCTCAAACAAGTGGAATTTCCTAAACTAACTTCTTTTAAAACCATACAAACTATTTCTCAGTAACTTCAATTTGGAAAACTATCCCATTACCAAGAGTCTACACGGGATCAAGGGAATGCCTTCAAAAAATTATTTTTCTTCATATGTTGACTAAGGTTTCACTCTTTTCGACAGGGTTTCAAATAGTGGCTAGGTTTCACTCCTTTAGCAAGGGTTTCAAATGTCAATGGCTATGGTTTCACTCATACATCCGTAGTTTCAAAAGGTCACCAAGGTTGAAAAAACTAAAAGAAAAAATTTAAATCAAACAAATAACTAAATAATGTTAAATACAAATACCTAATAAGAGGTACAATTGAGGAATTCTATATTCATGCCACTTCCAAGTGAGTGCATAGGTGAATTTGTCTCTAGGGTCAAGAGAGTGAGTTACATGTAACCAAATGTGGTGCATGTAAGCTAGCAATCTGATAATGAAAGTGTAGGTGAGAGAGTAATTTGTCGATGAATGGATTCTTTGTGGGAGAGAATCAAGCTAAAAATTTCCAATATTGATCACTTACATCTACTATAAACTATTACCAATTTCATATCATCTACACTAAGATTCAAACTTGGTTTTTGACATTTGGAGCTCTTTATGCATGTTTTTTCTTACATCGGGAGTAGTTCAAAATCTAATTGATATTTAATGTCTAATTATAGATTAAACAAGTTTAATTTCTAAATAGAGATTAAAATAATTTAAGGACTTGATTTGGGTATGTAAGATGCTTTGTAATCACACCATGTGAGTGTTAAATGTACAACATCAGGAAAAAATTTCCAAACCAATCTTGTACATCCAAGATTGATCCTCCTGTATAGAGGTGAGCCACTGATTGCCTTCCGTGTAAAGGTTATTCCTCTCGTATATATGCAATTGATCAAAGTAATGATGTTGTAAAGTCTTGTTGGACAAGGCTCTGGACTTGTGTGTCAAGTCATGATTCTCATGTGAACATTCTGTATAAAGGTATCCATGGGATGGACCTCCCGTATATAGGTGGAAATTCCATATCAATGTCATGCTTTACTTGTTAAAAGCATTTAATGTTGTGTGATGTATTATTAACCATGATCATCAGTTGCTATTAAGTCTCCTTTAGAGATTGATCACCTCTAAAGTGAATTACTTTAGCATATGATCATTTGGTTTGGAATAATATAATAGGATCACAACATCCAATAATTATTCTTAGTATAATGTAATGTGATGGATAATTAAAGTTAGCACATATTGACCATGCAGTAAGAGATAAAGAAATAAAAGATAAAGCATAGAGATCAAGAGAATTTGAAATTTCCCATGCAGACACTTCAACTAATTAAAGAGAACTCGAATCGTTAAAGCTTTAGTTATAAAGATTTAGTTAAGTATCAATGTATGACTCAATCAATGCTTCAGTTAATGCATCAGTTAAAGATATGCCTCAGCTAACTAAAGAACTCACAGTGGTCACTTAAAGTAAATCAATCAACATGATTTCAGTTAACTAAGTGTTAAATAATAAGGACTAGTTAACTAAAGTGCTTTGACTTTAGTTAAACTAAAAGAACACACTTCAATAAATCAAGGAGAAGTCTAATTGATCACTACAGTGATGTTATCAAGATCTTAAGAATCAGTTAAAGAGAGTTAACCAAGTGACAACAAAGAAGAATAGTTAACTAAGCGTGATTGCATGATGACACTTATGTTAAACTAAAAGACGACACATGAGTTGTGACACTTGCATGTCGACACTTAAGTTATCCACCTAACTAAGTGGGAAAGCTTTCAGTTAAGAGGCGATTTCATCCCAAGTGACAACTTAGTGAGATAAATCACTGCATGAGAAGTGGGACACACTTCTTCATGCAAGATTGATACATCCAGTTTGAGGGCGAGTTCATCCTGAAGTTGGAAGATAAAATTAGAAGACAAGAATGTATAAATATGTTATACGGGATTAAGGAATTCAATGTGAAGCAAATTCTCTTCTCCTTTGAAGACAAGGAGATTCTCTTTGTGCGCAGGATATTATTATTGAAGGCAAGGTGATCTCCTATTGATCTCTCTTCTCTATTGATTTTGTATCTTCACCAAGAGTGTTTGGTGATCTCTTATCTTCGGAAAGCAATATGCTATGTTGTAAAAGAAAGAATTCTCTACTATCCATTATATTATACTGATAAGAGTTGATGGGGTTTTTGTTCTCATATTTTTGAGGATTTTCCCAAGGGTATATCTTGTGTTATGGATGTATGAATTTCATGTTATTGAGTTGTGTCATTGTTTCACGTTTTGACATCTAAAAGACTTAAAGATCAAAGATAAACCAAATTTCAACATGGTATTAGATATCGAGGCATGAAGGAGCTTAGTTTTTCATATTAGCTAGAGCCTACATTGATCCTGAGAAGTTGATCACAAGATTTGAATACTATGGCATCAGTCGCTATACGACTAGAATACCATCTTGAGGGCACCTCAAACTTGAAAACTTGGAATGATAGGATTCTCAACATCCCAGAGGAACATGAGTTGGATGGATATGTATCCACTACGTTGGAGGATCCTACATCTAATGTAGGGCACATCATCTTTAAGAAGAATCAAGCTAAACCCAAACGGATCATCTATGATTCAGTAAATGTTAACTTGATTCTCGTGATTACACCATTGAAGACCGCGAAAGAATGTTATGATCCATTGACTAATCTATATTAGAAGAAGATCTCGAGTCAAAAGAGGGCATTGAAGAATAAAATTCAAAACTTAAAGATGGAGATGGATGAGACAGTGGCCTCCTTCTTCACCAAGATCTCTTAGGTAAGACACCATCTTTCTAGTATTGGAGTAGTGGTGGATGAAGATGATCTTCTCCAAACCGCTATTGATGGTATCCCATCATCATGGGAGACATTCTTGGCTGCGGTAAATGGATGAGAGGTACAACCTAACTTTGAAAGGTTGTGGCATGACAACCTCCAAGAGGAGGGGTGAATCCAAAGCAATTCAGTTTGAGTCAAAGAAGAAAAATTTTCCCTCATGACAAGAATGAAGAAAGGAAAGAAACCCTTCTTCCAAAAGAATTTATCTCATCCAAAGAAGGAGTTCAACAAAGGATTTGACAAGTCAAAATATATATCCTTCAATTCCAACAGGAAAGGCCATTTCTCAAGAGAGTTCAATGCAAAAGAGAAAATGAAATTTTCATGCTTCTACCGCCATAGAAGATGAAACTGCTCAAAAGAATGCATCTGAAGAAAAGGAGAAAAGAATGGTTTTTTACATTGTATATTCCCTTTTGGGATCTGTCATCACAAGCGAAGACATATGGTTGATTGAGAGTGGTGCATCCAAACATATGACTAGTTACAAGAGTGCCATCACTGATCTAAAGGAGAAAGAGTTCACATGCATGGTAGAGTTGGGGTACAACTCAACATATTCTATCCAAGGAGTTGGATCCACCTCATTCTAGTTGAGCACCGATGATATTCTACATGTGGAGGAAATTCTATATGTTCCAGGATTGAAGAAGAACCTCCTTTCAGTTTCATTTCTTGAAGACAAAGGCTTCTGAGTTATCTTCATGGATAACAAAGCACTTTTATGGTCGAAGAACAAAATCCTAGAATCTGCTGTTATGATTCGAGTTCGAGAGGGAGGACTCTACAACGTACCCGGGAAGCACATTCAAGCTATGGTTCATCATACTATAATTCCATGTGAGCTATGGAACCGAAGGAAACCTACACTACAAAGCACTACAAGGACTTCAAAAGATGGTAAAATGTATGCCCGTATTTCATTTTGAGCATGATATTGTATGTTGAGGTTGTGCACTTGGGGAGAATGTTAAGAATTTTTTTTCAGTAGTACTACTAGATCTAAAGGGATTTTAGATTTAGGACATTCTGATGTATGTGGTACCATGTCATCCCCCTCCCTGAGTGGCTTCTTATATTATGTACTATTTATAGATGATTTTTCTAGGAAGTCATGGATTTATATCATGAAGGCTAAAAGTGAAACTCTTAGCAAATTTAAAGAGTTTAAAGCCCTAGTTGAAAATCATAAATAAAATCACATCCATGCATTAAGGTCTAATAATGGAGGTGAATTTGATTCACGTGCATTTAATGAGCTATGTAGTGATATAGGAATATGTAGATAATTAACAGTGCCATACAATCCTCAGCAAAATGGGGTTTTTGAAAGGAAGAGTAGAACCATATTTGAGGCTGCAAAATCCATGATGCATGATCAAGATATGTCTACCTCATTATGGGTAGAAACCGTCCGTACAACTGTGTACATCCATAATAGAATCCTGCATGCCATTCTAGATGAGAAGACACCAGAAGAAGTGTTGACACAGTTCTGTTGACAAGGGTTCACTTTGCACTGCTGTCAACAAATATCGACCAGACACCCTTAAGCATCGACCCAGAAAGGTTTTACCCTTTCTAGCAACACCCACAAAGCGAGTGAGGTCTCACCCGATATGTCTAAGGGGGGCTGCAGGAACCAAGTTTCCACACTTGGGAGAAGACATGCATCAATTCATACCCAGTTGCTAGAGAAACCAAAGATTCATTTTCGCATTATACTAGCAATTCAAATGTGCAATAGATATAACTCATATCAACCAACCTTATTGATCAATCGATAAAGCAATGAGATTGCATCATTACAAGATATCATCCATACTTCATAAAATAGCGACAAATAGAAAGCATAGAGTTGAGACATAACTCATATCGACAAATAGAAAGCATAGAGTTGAGACATAGCTGAACATTGTTGATGTATATGTAACTTTAGAATGTATTTCATCTATGTATTTCATATATATTTATTGTACCCTTATAAGAGATGTGTTATTCCTCTATAAGGAAGTGTCGTCATGTGGATTGACAAGTGTCGCAAGTGTGTGTACTTGCCGATGGGTTATTAGACCACCATGTGTGGGGTCGGCTCTGAAATATATATTATATTGTGGATGTATCTAGATAGACAAGTCGGCCCCATAGTGTAACTGGGCAAACAGGTTAAGTATAAATAAAGATCAGGAGATCTCTATTTGGATCATTCGGAAAGTCACACTTCTCTCACTCAGAAAGTGGCGCACTAGGAGGAGGAGGATCATCTGCTCTAGGAGACTATCTCAAGTGTATTTTGGTTGTACTTTGGTTGAGCCATTGCTCTCTTTATCTCTGAGGAAGTTGTGGGGTTTTTCACCTTAGGGTTTTCCCCACGGAAACTCTGTGTCTCTTGTCTCTCTTGCTTTTGATTCTTGTGATGCTTGTCATGCTTATTGTGATTGTCATGCATTGATATACTGTATATGTTATTTTCTCAGTAAATATCCAAGAGTATTGTGAATTAATGCTCAAAATTTAACATGGAATCAGAGCTAACCTGAGAAGAAGACATTTTACAGTGACAGAAACTTGAGTTTCTTGTTTATTGGGTTTCTCTCCACAGTTTTTGGAAAAGTAGTATAGTAGATTGACTCTACTCATCAAGGAGAATCTATCTGTCCAATCAGAATTCAATTCTGAGCATTTTCAGATTTGGCCCTAAAAATCAGGGTTTCCACAAAAATAGGAATTTCTAAAATCTGAAGACATAGCTGGAAGCTCCTTGCAAAAATCGAATTTTAGAGCTTTGGATCGAGATTTTTGGCTGGGTAGATCTCCAAGAAACTCAAACCCTAATTCAAGGCTCTCCCTAGTGAACCCAGGAGGACAAAAAGGCAAATCTGAAGGGTAAAGCTTTGTTGATCTCAAATTCTGAATACACCAGGATGATTAGCTCATCAAGGTGCATATTTCTATCCTTTCAGAAAGTTGAAATTCACATTTTGAATTTTTAGGGTTTTTTCGACAAATCCTAATCCGGGACCAGATCTAGTTTTCAGCATTTCAAGTGGTAAGACCTAAATATTTTCTATTTCCATTTGAAGTACTCTTTAAGATGTCTCACCACACCAAGCTTGAGGATAAGCTTGAAGGGGCTGATAACTTCCGAGCTTGGAAGTATAGGATTGGGTTAATCCTGGAAGAGAATGAGTTGGACTCATATATAAAAGAAGACATCCCTATCCCAGAGGATGAAGAGGCTAAGGTATTGCATAAGAAGAACTTGGTCAAGGAAAAGAGAATCATTGTTGATTCTATCAAAGACCATCTCATACCCCATGTGTCTTCTCTAAAGACACCCAAGTCTATGTTTGACTCTTTGACCAAGCTATTTGAAGGAAAGAACATAAATCGGAAGATGACCCTGTGGAATCAATTGAAAGGGCTCAAGATGTCGAATGGAGAAACCATTCAATCCTATTTCTCCAAGGTCTCTCAGATCAAGGAACAAATTGAAGCTGTAGATGAAATGGTGGAGAATGGTGAAATTGTTATGACTACTTTGAATGGCCTACCTAGGTCATGGGACTCTTTTATCCAGGGGATCTCTTCCAGAAAAAAGTTAATCTCCTTCAGCAGATTATGGGAGGAATGTTCTCAAGAAGAAGCAAGGCTTGTGGCAAGAGAAGAGAAGATGGGAAATGAAGATCAAGCTCTCACAGATCACACTAAGAAGGGTGAGTTCAAGAGGGAGCCATCCCATCACAAGAAGAAATCTTCTCATCATTTTCACAAAGACAAGAAAGATCTAAGGTGTTTCACTTGTAATGAGAAGGGTCAGTTTGCTTCAGAATGTCCCAAGAACAAAAGGGACAAACACAACAACAACAACTCCAGCAAGAAGAAGAAGGGTAACAAAAGAAGGTACCATGCTCATGATACCGAAGATGATGAACCTCCAAAGAAGAAGGCTAGGGAAGAAAGTGATGATAGTAATGATGACTCATCAAGTGAAGAAGAGTATGTTCTAATCTTTGCTCTCACAGGTACTATCTCCCATGGTTGTAATGATTGGTTAATTGATAGTGGGGCTTCCAAACACATGACTGGGTTTAAAGAATCCTTTGTAAATCTATATGAACATGAATCACCCCATAAGGTGAAACTTGGGGATGATTATCAATACCCAATCAAAGGAAGTGGTGAAGCCTCCTACAACCTAGATTCTGGAAAATATTTGAAGATGAAAGAAGTCCTTTATGTACTTGGGCTCAAGAAGAACTTACTTTCCATCTCTGCATTAGATGCAAAAGGTATGAGGGTTGCACTTGTGGATGGCCAAGTCCTAATGTGGCCAAAGGGAAAGACTATAGATGATGCAGTAGTGATTGGAGAGTAAGAGGGAGGTTTGTATAAATTAAAAGGACAACCTGAACATGCCATGGTGCATGAATCCATGGAGCCAAGTGAACTTTGGCATAGAAGACTTGCTCATATGCACTATAGGGCACTTCCAATTGTAAGCAAGGCTGTAGAGGGTCTTCCTGAAATCAAGACCAAACATGAAGGTGTTTGCAAAGGATGTGCAAAAGGTAAGAATATTAAGAAGGCTTTCCCAAGCAGTGAAAGCAAGGCAAAAGATATCCTGGAAATCATCCACTCAGATGTATGTGGTCCTATGTCATCCAGTTCTCTAAGTGGGTATGTTTACTATGTCTCATTTATTGATGACTTCTTCAGGAAGACTTGGTATACTTATTGAAGAACAAAGATGAGGTGTTTGATAAGTTCAAGGAATTCAAAACCTTGATGGAGAATCAAACTGACAAGAAGATCAAAACATTCAGATCCGACAATGGTGGAGAATTCACCTCAGGTGACTTCAAGAAGCTTTGTAGTGATTCAGGGATTAAGAGGGAGTTGACTGCTCCTTATAATCCTCAACAGAATGGAGTTGCAGAAAGGAAGAACAGAACAATCATGGAAGCAGCAAGGGCAATGCTGCATGATCACGATCTACCTTTGCATCTATGGGAAGAAGCAGCTAGAACAGCTGTATATGTGCAGAATAGAACACCCCACAAGATATTTTACAACAACACACTAGAAGAAGTCTTTTCTGGTAAGAAACCTGAAGTTAGCCATCTCAGAATATTTGGTTGTCCAGTATACACACATGTCCCAAAGGAAAAGAGTACCAAGCTAGATCCTTCAGGAAAGAAGAGTATCTTTGTGGGTTACAGTGAAAGCTCGAAGGCTTACAGAATATACTTTCTAGGGTTCAAGAAGATTGATGTCAGCAGGGATGTAACATTTGATGAAAACTCAGCATTCATCAAATCAAGGGAGGCACCTATCGAAGTTTATGAAGAACCTAAGGAAACTATATTTCAAGAAACTACCATGACTGAAGCAATTCCAGAAGTTGTTCGTGAGTTTGAAGATCCGCAAGAACCTGTAGATCCACCCCGTGAGGATAACTCTCACAAGAGGAAACCTGCATGGGCTAGAGAGCTCATTCAAGATGTAGAAAGATTTGGCATTCCAGAAGAAGAACACAGAGCAAAGAAGAGAACCAGATCACATACCAGCTATGTTGCTTTACTCTGTGGCATTATGAACAAAGAACCTTCCAGTTATGAAGAAGCAACGGAAAAGAAAGAATGGAAGGATGCCATGGTTGAGGAATACCAATCAATAATGAAAAATGATGTTTGGGATGTTGTCCCAAGACCTAAATAGAAGTCTGTTGTGACCTCCAAATGGATCCACAAAATCAAGCATGCTGCAGATAGCAGTGTAGAGAAATAAAAAGCAAGATTCGTAGCTCGTGGCTTCTCTCAGAAAGAGGGAATAGATTATGAAGAAACTTTTGCACCTGTATCCAGGTATACTTCCATCAGAACAGTACTTGCCCTAACTGCAACAATGAAATGGAAAATACACCAGATGGATGTCAAGACTGCTTTCTTGAATGGTGTAGTTGAAGAGGAAGTATATGTGGAGCAACCACTCGGCTTTGAAATACATGACAGGGAATCATATGTGTGTAGATTGAAGAAAGCCTTGTCTGGCTTGAAGCAAGCCCCCAGAACTTGGTATGGTAGGATGGACAATTTCCTATCTAGTTTGGGCTTTACCAAGAGTAAAGCAGATTCCAACCTCTACTACAAGGTTGAGGAAGGGAATCCTGTGATTCTACTCCTATATGTGGATGACTTATTTGTAACAGGAGATGACAGACTGATTGCAAATACTAAGAGGAAGCTTGCTGCTGAGTTCGATATGAAAGATTTGGGAATGATGCATTATTTCCTAGGTATGGACATGTGGCAGGATTCAGGTGGGATCTTCCTTGGTCAAGGGAAGTACACAGTAGATATCCTGAAGATATTTGGGATGATGGATTGCAAGGCCATGGCCACACCCATGGCATCGAATCTAAAGCTTCTATGTGATGCTTCATCTGAGCCGGTTGATGTCTCTATGTATCATCAGATGATTGGGTCCTTGATTACCTGACGAACACGAGACCAAATGTTTTCTTTGCTGTGAACACATTGAGCCAGTTCCTGACAGATCCGAGGAGTGTTCACCTGGTTGCTGTAAAGCATGTCCTGAGGTACCTGAAGGGTACAGTGGATTATGGGCTCAAGTATGAAGCAAATCAAAAGATTAACCTCCAGGGTTATGTTGATTTAGATTGGGCTGGTAGTGCTGCAGATAGGAAGAACACTTCTGGGTGCTGCTTCAGTATGGGATCAGGTGTGATTTCTTGGTTTAGCAGGAAGCAGTCCTGCGTAGCACTAAGTATAGCTGAGGTAGAGTATGTTGTAGCCTGTTCAGCTAGTTGTGAGGCAATATGGCTACGGAAGCTACTATCTGAGTTATTTGATCTCCCATTGGATGCTACTGGTATCTTCTGCGATAACAAGAGTTGTGTGAAGCTATCTGAGAACCCAGTGTTTCATGACAGGTCGAAACACATAGAGATCAAATATCACTATATTAGGGATATGGTGCAGAGAGGAGCCATGAAGCTCCTATATGTTGCGACGGACGAGCAGATTATAGATGTGCTGACGAAGCCACTAGCCAGGGTGAAGTTCGAGTACTTCAGGGAGAGGCTTGGTGTTCTTCAGATCGACGACACTTCGAGGAAGAAGTGATGTACACATTTGCTGAAGCCATTCCAAGCATGCTGGAAGGAGGATCCTTCACATGGTTGTGGATGTAAGTGCTGGATGATGAGCATCAGGACGATGCTCCAGTTACTGCTCTGTATTTGCATCATGTTGATGCTGGATATGATCAGTTGGATCATTTATATTTGTATGTATGTACGCATCGTGTTGATGCTGGATATGATCAGTTGGATCATTTATATTTATGTGTATGTACACATCATGTTGGATGCTAGATATGATCGGTTGGATCATTTGTATGTATTTGTATATGCATCATGTTGGATGTTGGATATGATCGGTTGGATCATTTGTATGTATTTGTATATGCATCATGTTGGATGCTTGGACCATGTATCTGTATATGTATCAGGTGGATACATTGTATGATCAGGTAGATCATGTATGTGGATATGTATCATGTATTTGTATTTGTATCAGGTGGATACACTGTATGATCAGGTGGATCATGTATGATGATATGTATCAGGTAGATACTTGGTGTGCATCAGGTGGATGCATTGTATGATTAGGTTGATCATGATGATGAGCTTCAGGATGTTGCTCCAGATGATATGTACTAGGATGGTACAAGTGATGATGATCAGTATGATCATGGGCATCAGGATGATTCCTCGTGCGATGATGATCCGTTGGATCATGAGTATCAGGTTGATACTTGGATGTCAGAGATGATATGTGGTAGGTTGTGCAAATAGCATGTAATCAGTCCTGGGAGATCTTGTCATTCGTGCTGCGGCACATAAATGTTCCTGGGGTACTCTTTCCGGTATTGCTATGTAGTATGTAATCAGTCCTCAGATATTCGATAGGTTGAGCTATGTGCTCGTAATCAGTCCTGTGATGAGGTATTACTAAGGAGACATGTAATCAGTCCTAGAGATCCGAGAGGTTGAGCTGTGTGCTCGTAATTAGTCCTGGGATGCTCTTTAGAGATCTTGCTGGTCGTGCTGCGACACATAAATGTTCCTGGTATGCTCTTTAAAGGTTTTGTCTATCCACATGTAATCAGTCCTGGAGATCCGAGAGATTGAGCTGTGTGCTCGTAATAAGTCCTGGGATGCTCTTTAGAGATCTTGCTGGTCGTGTTGCGGCACATAAATGTTCCTGGGATGATCTTTAAAGGTATTGTGGAGGAGATGCATGTAATCAGTCCTGGGAGATCTTGCCGGTTGTGCTTAGGCACATAAATGTTCCTGGGATACTCTTTCCGGTATTGCATCCGCACATAAAATTAGTCCTGAGAGGCCACCTCTATCAGATCGTTCGCAAAGATGATGAAGACCTGCAGGTGGTGGGCCTACATCCAGTATGAAAAAGGACTGGCTCTGTAGAACTTCGTATGATGAGTAGAGTCAGAGATTGGTAGAGATAGCAGCAGCAGTGACAATGACGATGATCCCAAGAAGAAGACTTGTCTAGCAGAACTGTGTTGAGAAATACCTTCCTAGTTAAGAGGGAGTGTTGATGTATATGTAACTTCGGAATGTATTTCATCTATGTATTTCATATATATTTATTGTACCCTTATAAGAGATGTGTTATTCCTCTATAAGGAAGTGTCGTCATGTGGATTGTCAAGTGTCGCAAGTGTGTGTACTTGCCGATGGGTTATTAGACCACCATGTGTGGGGTTGGCCCTGAAATATTATATATTATATTGTGGATGTATCTAGATAGACAAGTCAGCCCCATAGTGCAACTGGGCAAACAGGTTAAGTATAAATAGAGATCAGGAGATCTCTATTTGGATCATTCGGAAAGTCACACTTCTCTCACTCAGAAAGTGGCGCACTAGTGAGGAGGAGGATCATCTGCTCTAGGAGACTATCTCAAGTTAATTTTGGTTGTACTTTGGTTGAGCCATTGCTCTCTCTATATCTGAGGAAGTTGTGGGGTTTTTCACCTTAGGGTTTTCCCCACGGAAACTCTGTGTCTCTTGTCTCTCTTGCTTTTGATTCTTGTGATGCTTGTCATGCTTATTATGATTGTTATGCATTGATATACTGTATATGTTATTCTCTCATTAAAGATCCAAGAGTATTGTGAATTAATGCTCAAAATTTAACAAACATCCTCATTCATTAACTCATCAAAAATACTGCAGGATGTACTTCGCCGAAAACAGTTCCAAGCAACTTAATACAAATCCATATTCTCAGAGCTAAAACTGCCAAAGGTAGACAAAATACATCAGACTTGATCGACTAATCTATCTCTTATATTTCTATCCTATTACAATTGTGTTTCTATTTATAGACACCCATGGTTGTTAAAAAATGGTCGAAATGACCCATTCTAACTAATTTGGACCAAAAATTCTGCTGCCATCGGCTCTTTATCCTTCACGAATGGCCTTTTCTTCATTGATGACCCCTTCCAGATAGATAATTATTTAGGGATTATACTAGTGCATAGATCTCTCCAATAAATTTCCAATGGTACCATATTTGTCCAATTTGTCCCAAGGATGAAGAAGTTATAAGCTTGGGAAGTTTGCAGGGGCAGGGGTCTCTGGTTCCGACCTTTCACATCCGCAATGTGGATTGCGAAGGTTGGGGACCGACCTTTGGATTGGTGAGGTTATCCTTCCAAATTTCCGAATCCACAAGGCATATTGTGGAATTCGGAATGGCGATTCCCACGGGATCGATGCATTGGAATCCAGACTTTCCGCATCCACAAGGCGGATTGTGGATTGCAGGAATCAGAAGGTGATTTCCACGGGGATTAAGGCATTGGATTTACAACTTTCCACATCCAAAAGGAGGATTGCGGATTACGGAAGTTAGAAGGTGGTTTTTCCCTAGGATACAAAATGAGATTTCCGATTTCCGACATCTGTGACGTGGGTTAAGGATTGCGGAATTGCGGAGGAGTAAATTCTTCAGGATGATGATTGGAGGATTCTAACTTCTGAGTTCTGCATGCGGATTGTGGAATTGTGGAATTCAGATGAGTAATTTTGAGGGTGTGAATTGACTTCTAGCTTGCGACTTCTGCATTGCAGATTGCGAAAGTCAGGAGCGTGATTTCGTCGGAGAGGTGGATTTGGCAATTCGACTTCCGAATTTCCGACTGTGGATTGCAGCAGGGTGGATTGGGGATTGCAGATTAGAGGCCATTGAGGATGTTTGTAAAAATAATGAGATTCGTGAAAAAAAATAAAAATGTACCAGGTTGTCTCCCATCGCCTTTGAAGGGAACCAAGGCGATTGGGGACATGACAAATATTTAGCACAATAATTTAATTTTTCACTATCATATCTATAGTTGAGCAGGCCCTCATACATGGCATGAGTCATAACGTTCCTACACAATGCCACATCTTTGGAACACACATGGTGACAACTCATCCACATATTGCATGTGCTCCACTTGTTGGAGGAGTGAACACCTTTGATATGTGTAAACGACATGATATTTTGATCCAATGTCTTCAATCTTTATGCATGTGTATTCATGATGGTCTAATGTATTAACAACTATAAAGCATTTTACTAATCTTACCTTGAAATGATCAATATTATCCCATTCCAATTAATATAGGAAGTTAAATATAATTATAGGGTTTCATTTATTTACCATTACACCATTATTTTATGTAGTTCGAAATCCAAATGCACCAATAACATATATATAATTCCAGGAACAAATGCATATGCATTCCCAAGCCATCCAATAGTGGCGTATGAGCCATTCTAAACAACAACTTAAGTAATTGATCAAAGGTCATGAGCAATGGCTCAAGGATTATCTGGTTCATTGTAAATAACAAATTCCAACAAAATCTAGTAGCATAGAAGAAGTAGGGGAAGTACAAGAAGAAGCAAAGGTGGCTAGGGTAGCTGAAAATGCAAATCATCTAGTTATAGTAGAGACCATAATTCACAATCTATAATATGCATGAATATCAGCACCAAAGAAAGTTATTCCTAAACTAGGGATAAAGGAGAAAGAAACAAAGGCACTCGTAGTCTCATTAATATTTTACCCGACATCATTCCTAGTCTAGACCTAGAGATTTCAGTTTCTCTTTATTATAAAGTTCCAAATCTAGTTGATGACCCAATTGTTGTTCCACCAACAACATAGATAGTTCTAGGTTCAATTTATATATTTTACTCCACAACAACTAATACAACATTCAAGCCATTGTTAACATGGGATTCGTTCTACTAGGGTTTGATCTCCTGCGGTGCTAGGGTTTTTTTCTCTGGATGCGCTCCTGTCCTTCTCCGGCTCTGCAGCTCTACCAGTCCATTTCGCTCCTCCTCACCTTCCATTTTGCTATGCTCTTATGGACACCATCCTGGGGGGCGGGGGGGAGGACGGCCCTCCCACACACTCTCTGATCCATTGTCTAAGAAAAAATCCTCCCCGCCTAGTACTCCAACTACTGCCAAAATCTAGATTGGCTCTACGTAGGTCCCTCTGTACTCCACTCATAAAATGCCCCCCGATCATTCAAACACTGAGGCAATCCCACCGGACACGATAGTAAAGGCACCAATACCTGTATTGCTCATTCTGCAGAACGACCCAGCCTTACACTGTCGACTGATCGAATCAATGCCAGAGCTCAGAAAATGAAAGACCATGCCCTCATCGACAAATTCATAGGAATCTGGCCAACAGAATAGGCCCTCAGAGGATGGATTTAGGACAAATGGAAACCAAAGGCACATTTCGACTTATAGTTAGGATCTAAGGGTTTCTTCACCATCATTTTCCACCACCTGGAAGATAAATCCATAGTGGAAGAAGGCGGACCATACTTCTTCAAATCAACGGGACTATATCTACGAAACTGGGTCGAAATATTCAACCCAGAAAAATAAGATTTCACATGGGCTCTTGTCTAGATATGAATGTACTCTCTCCCACAAGAGTACTGGGATGAAGAAACTCTAAGAGAAATAAAAAACACTCTCGGAATGTTTGTTCACATTATAGACCAAACCAGGCTCAATAAATACACCTCCTACACCATAATCCGTGTGTACATGCACATAGAAAAATCCCTCCTAGATGCTATAAACCTCACTCACAAGGACTATGATTGGGTTCAACCTCTGGACTATGAGCATGTCCCCTTTTGCTGCCACAAATTCCATGAACACAACCACCTATTTAGAGACTTCCCCAGCAACAAAACTCTACTAACAGAGACCAAGGAGGGAGAAATGGATGCATAGGGATTCCACAAGAACAACCAGAAAAGGCGTCATGCAAGGAAAATTTCTCCTGAAAAGAACAAGGAGGAAATCCCGACCACTAGCAATAGCTTCGTAGCCCTTGATGGCTAGACTGAAAACCCTCCTGCTAATTAAACCCTCGATTCTCTCCCCCATAAACTCGGATCCTCTGAAAACCCTTCCCCTACTGTAGGAAATCCCTCTGCTCAGGATCCTCCTTTAACCACTGATTCTTTGTTAAGCTTTGACAAGTCGACTGATATCTCAACCCCTGACGTAAAACCCTCTCCCCAGCCAGGAGGCTCAAGACCTGAGATCATAATGGATGAAGAAATGGGGGAACTAGATCTGGGGGATCTGGATTTGCTAAGCATGGAAGATTACTGTTCTAGAAAAGTGTATGGATCCATCCGAACTCATCAAATCCATCTCCTGCATGAAGCACTAACAAAATCCAAATTTCAAAAGAAACTTAGAGTCTCAAATACTCCCTAGAAGGACAAACATAAACTGTAGAGAGACAACAAAAAGAGAGGGTGCAAATCTGATCTGCATCGTATCAACCTACTTGGTACTAGGTTAGTGGAGTTAGGGAAGTACGCCTAGTTAATGGAGTTCTTTCCTTACTCTCAAAATTAGTTCCTCAATGAATATTCTATCCTGGAACGTTCGAGGTATGAATGGTCCATCCAAACATAGGATGCTAAAAAGAGAAATACTTCAAGAAAAGCCTGCTATCATTTTTATCCAGGAAACAAAATGTTCTTTTGAAACCCTTCTCTGCCTCATGGCCAAGATCTAGAAAGAAAGTCTCTGCATGGCTATAGATGCTAAAGGAGACTCAGGAGGTATCGCGGTGATCTGGAACCCTCGGGTAATTTCTCTACTCAACCTGGCCACCACCTTGCATTCCATTTCTACCTCCTTTCATATCCTATGCACCAAAATCCATGGTCATCTCCTCAATGTTTATGGTCCTCAGTCCGCTGCTCAAAAGATCCATCTTCTGAAATACCTCTCCCGGTTTACTCTTCACCACCAACACTCCCCCATCATCATTGGAGGAGACTTCAACATGATCACTACTCTTGAGGAAAATAAAGGAGGCCTGCGAACTCTTTCTTCAGAAGAAAAGGAGTTCAATACCACTCTCGCCACAAATGGACTGGTGGACATACAACCTTCTGTTGGGTTCTTCACTTGGAATAATAGAAGAGGGGGAGGGAACCAAATTGATAAGCACCTGGACCGCTTTATTGCCATGGATAATATTCTTACTTCAGGAGGGATACTTACTTCCTCTGTACTAACTCATGTTGGCTCTAATAACTGGCCCATCATGCTCTCTTGGCACAACCACAACGTTCAAATGAATAAACCCTTTCGGTTTGAAAAATTCTAGCTCTCTCATCCCTCTTTCATGGATTTCGTAACCAACTGGTGGACCAACATGCAAGTCGAAGGGAGATAAAAAATGGCTATCATATAGCGAAAAATGAAAGCTCTCTGCAGTAATATCCGCCTTTGGAACCACACCACTTTTGGTAACATTTTCAAGGAGAAATGTGCTCTCGAGGAGGATATTGAAAATATTCAATTATCACTCATGGAGTAAGGGCACACTGAAGAAACCAAGATCAAATAAAAGGACCACTTAGCTCAACTAGACAATCGCGATGCACAAGAGGAGATCCTCTGGAGATAGAAGTCAAGAGTAATCTGGCTGAAAGAAGGAGAGTGCAACACAACCTTATTCCACTGGTCTACTATTCAACACAGAATCCACAACAGAATATCCAAGCTAAATATGGACAATGGAGACACCCTGGAAGACCACGAAGCCATTGGTCAGGAACTCACTTGGCACTTACAAGATCTGCTAACAGAACCCACTCCTGATCGTTCTGTAGCTATTGAGCGCCTCACCCAGCATATTCCCACTATTCTCAATGCTGAACACAATGCCACCCTGATGCAGCCTATCACCATGCAAGAGGGTAAAAATACATTCAAGCAAATGGCTGAAGGTAAATCCCCTGGACCTGATGGCTTCACCATCAATTTTTTCCATCACTACTGGGACATGCTAAAAACGGAAGTGCTGGAGATTATGGAGGAGTCCAGACAAAATCAATGGGTTCTGCCAGCCCTCAATGCCACCTTCCTCACTTTGATCCCCAAGGATACCGGCGCTTCTCACCCTAGTAAGTTCCGACCCATCTCCCTTTGTAACGTCATCTACAAAATCATCTCCAAAGTGGTTTGCAACGGGCTCAAACCTCTTCTACCTCTCCTCATTTCCCCTGAACAATCTAGTTATGTTGAAGGGAGACAATTTATGGATGGGATCATTCTAGCTCACGAAATCACCCACTCCTTGAAGGTTTCCAAGACCCCTAGTATGCTCATTAAAATTGATCTATCCAAAGCCTTTGACAAGTTAAGCTGGCAATTCATTGAAAAAATACTCCAAGACTTTGGCTTCAGCCACGAGTTGACACGTTGGATGCTTTCCATCACCTCCTCTGCTTTCTTCTCGATCCTGGTCAATGGCTCACCCTCTTCCACCTTCTCTCCCTCCTGTGGCATTCCTCAAGGAGACCCCCTCTCCCCCTTCCTTTTCATCCTCATGGCGGAGGGACTGGGATGCATGATCCAAGCGACAATCACCTCTAACTCTCTCAGAGGGCTCTCCTCCCACGGGAGCCCCCCGATTTCCTACCAACAATTCGTTGATGACAACTTGCTCTTTGTCCATCCCTTGGTTCAAGAAGTGCGCACCCTCAAGACTATCCTCGACACCTTCTCAGAAGCTTATGGCACTTCCATCAACCTTGAAAAATCACAGCTCTTCTTTTACAGCATAGACATCATCACGCAGCGCAACATAGCTGTTGGTGTCCATTTTGTCACCATTTTTTATCATCAAATCTACTTTGAATGGCGTCATTTTCATTATTTTTTGCTATGATAAGTTATTCTTTCCGCCAATCAGACCATCAAACAAACCTGGTATGCATATATTCATTTATCATATGAATTTTGGTTAAATTTCACTATATTATGATTTATTAATGTTTAAAGTGACATTTCTAGACATGCATGGCATTTAGTTCTTGCTCTACAGGCTGCGGTCTTCAAACGGACCTTCATTCAGACTCACTTTCACACCAAAAATGCCAGCAACATTCGGCCCATCGTCCATCCCGTCATCTAGTCCGCGGAATCGTCGGTTGGCATATTCCTGACCATTAAAGACAGAAACAGACTCATCGGTTTGGTTAGCCACGTGATGGTTATGATTGACGAGCCTTGGTTCTAGAAGATTCGCCTCCTTGCCTCCTGAGCTCGACAGCACATGGCCTCCCCACTTCAACACTCTAGCCTGCCGAATTTCCTGTTTGATCAACTGGATATCACGAAGGCCTTCTCACGCCAACGTTCTAGAGAAGCCTCGTCCGCCCACACTCAGTCCGCTACCCCACGCTCTGTCCACATCGATGCTCCAGCAGTCCTCTCCTCCGTCCATCTAGCTCGCCAGCATGCATTCTGCCCACGACTAGAGGAAACGAACACGGAGCTATTCGCATTGGGTAGGATCGACGACGTGAAAGTAGGAATGCGATGTCTGTGTTGTCGTGGAGTACAAGCAGCCGTTTTACAGTCTTAAAGACCGCCTATTATTAGAGCAGTCGACCACTAAATTGTCGACTTGATATCTCCATTGTAAAAATTGTATAAATAGCTGTCTTTGTGACTGAGACGAGTTAATCCCTGAGTCTGAGTCTCTAGAGTTTTAGGAAACTGTCAGTCCTTTGAGCTACAAGCGCTATGTAATTTTCTTAGTTAATGGAAGTTTCAGTTCATTTATGCTCTACTATTAGTAACTAAATTGATTTAGTTTCCATCTCTGATTGCTGGGAAGGGCCCCTCATCAACCAGAGGTTTTATTTATGTTTTCTGTATTTTCTCTGCAAATAGCTAGTTTATTTTTCAGTTTGTATAATTAACTTTGTTTTCCTGCACATGTCCTTTCCTTACTTCTCTGTAATCTGTATTGTGCTGCTAACTTAGTTTGCTTTCCAAAATTGATAATGGTTGACCAAGCATAGTATTTTTAGTTTGTTTTTAGTCTTCTGCAATTAGATAGTTGTTTTCAGTCTTCTACAAACTAGATAGATGTTTAGTTAGTTGTTGTTTCAAGCTTAGTTATAATTAGAATTAGTCTATTAGCTTCTCCTTCTGTAGCTGTAGGATAAGTTTTATTCATAGCTTAGTTTTGTTTGATTATGTTATAAAAGTAGTTCATCTCTTAGATAATGATTAGAATAGATTGCTTCCTATTATCATAGCTTCTCAACAGTCTTCTCACTAATTTCTTTGCACTGTAGGTTCATCTGCATTTGCCAGCTGACGTTAAGATCATCAAAACTGCCTCTTTCCTTACTTTAAATCGTTTTCTTCCATTCGGACTGTCATTCAGACCGTCATCTGGATCGTCATTCAGACTTCCATTCTTTCTGTGCCGTTTTTATGCTTATTTTGAATTCAGTTTCTTAGGTTCTTTAACTGTAATATTTCTTGCTTTTAATTAGCATCTTTAACCATAATTAGGGCTTTACTTTATATTCTATAAGAGTTTTTAATTAGAGTTTGTGATTATTCCTAATCTCCATTTCATTTTCCTTCACTTCGTTTGAACTATTTTCTGAAGTTATGTTTTTCATACCCGATTTACTAATATGTTGTTGCTTTCAGATTTATCAGTCTTATTCGTAGCATAGTTTACTACATGTTTTTAAGGTTTATTTTCAAATTAGAGTTAATAATTTCATTCTCCAAATTATCTCAATTTCGATAGTTTCTTTGTTAAGTATAGGATCAGTTTTTCGTTCACCCAGCTAATGAAGATGTTAATGAAATAGAATTTGGATCAGAAATAAATATCTTTATCAAGTTTTCTACTTGCTTCTATATAATATATCTTTATCAAGTTTTCTACTTGCTTCCAAATTGCATCCAGAAATAAATATCTTTATTAAGTTTTCTACTTGCTTCTAGATTTCATTAGTTTTATGTCATTTTGCTTATGGATAGAAGATAGATCATCATGTTTAAAGTTAACTGTAATTGGACTCTTTGTAGTTTACATCTCTTTGCAGAGATTAGATTAGATTTACTTCCATTTTTTTTTGCTATTACATTTGAAAGCCACTACAATTCATTCACTCTAGTTCCTATCACATTTGACATACAACATCAAGGAGAATGGAATTAGAATTAGATTCTTTAATTTAGTTTTTGAATGCATAAGTAATTTTTGAATTCATTAATAGTTTGTAGTTTTGCTTTGAGTTAACATAGTTTTCTATTTATGTAATTTGCCATCACATTAAATTATTCCATAGATAGATCCTTAATTTCATTTACAGTTGTTTCTAATTCCTAGATTATAATCTGAAGAATTGATTAAGTAGTTTCTATTCTTATAAAAATAGTTTGCTCTTTAATCAGTATTTGTTCTTTTTCCATTATTTAATCATAGAGTAGAGTAGTATGATTTGATACTATTCTGATCTGTTGATTTAATTTGATTTGGTTAGTTCATTTTCTATCTTTTTTCTGAAGTTTGACTCGGTTTTTCATTTTGAAAGATCTTTTGATCTTTTCTTTAATAAACATTTCTAAGCTCTGACAAGCTGAATCTTAGGTACCATTCTACCTTAGCATATACTATGCCTCAAATCTAAGATTACCAACCCTGGTCGATAATTAAATATTTAGGTGGTTCTTTTAGACAACTCACACACCTCAACAATAGCTTGCATCCTGGGTTTTTCTGTCTCCACCCTGCCTTCTAAGTACCTGGTAGCCCCCCTCTTTGACTCTACCATCAAACACTCCTCCTGGAAATAACTCTTGGACAAACTGGAAAACCGCATCTCCTCTTGGACCTTCCGCTCTCTCAATATTGCCAGTAGACTCGTCCTTCTTAAAGTTGTCCTCCAGTCTATGCCTCTATACCTCTTTTCTATGCTTGCTACCCCTAAATGGGTCCTCAAAGCTATTCAGACTCTCCCGTGGTCCCTCCTCTGGGGAAGTGACAGGAATAAAAACAGGTGGGACCTCATCAAATGGCAGACTGTCTACCTCCCTCAGCAAGAAGGTGGCCTCGATTTGAGGGATCCAGAAATCAGTAATAAATTCCTCTCAGCTAAAATATGGCGGAGATGTATCTCCACTAATAATCCCCCCCGGGCTTGGTTCAGGAACAAGAAATATGCTCATAATTGGGATCCCCTCAATATCATCCGTTACGACCAGAACCTGAAGGGATCCTCGATCTGGAATGCATCTAATAGCCAAAGATACCTCATTCAACATCATAGTTTCTGGGAAATCCGTGATGGGGCTCATGCTCTTTTCTGGAAGGACTCATGGAAGCAAATGTCCAGCCTCAACAGTCAATTTGATCATGTGGCAATCTTCGTGGCCAAATCCGTTTTCAAGGACTACTGGCTCACAAACGGAACCACCCTGTTTCGAATCTGGAAGAGGCCCGAGGTATGGGACCTTGCAACTGACCGTACTCACCTTGAGCTAGTTTGGCAGGAACTCAATCTAAGGAAAATCAGGATTCGACATGGCCCAAAAATCATCATATGGGGACACCTTGCAAAGGGAAGCTTTATTGTAAATGAATCCTACGCCATTTTAGCTGGTCGACCAGAGGCCCACCCCTTCCCCTTGTGGAAAAATATCTGGAAATCCAATCTATGGCCAAAAATCTCCTGATTCCTCTGGATTCTCTCACACCAGCAAATCCTAACCTGGGACAACCTCCTCAAAAGAGGATTCCAAGGACCCTCATGCTTCCTGTGTCAAAATCACATTAAGTCCATTGACCACCTTCTGGACTCTTGTAAGATGGCCAGCGAGCTCTGGGACTTGGTTTCCCTTACCTTCAGAAAAACCTACAGATTTAAGGGCAACATCACATAAACTATGTTACATTGGGGAGAAAACCCCTTACAAAGGTATGCTATTGAACAGACTTTGGACCCTAACTCTTGGATTCATTGTTTGGAACATCTAGAAGGAAAGAAATATCCGCATCTTTGAAGACAAAAGCAAAAACATTGAAGACATCTAGAAGATCACTTGTAGAAATATGTAGGAAATCATATTCACAGGGAATTGGAACAACAAGGACTATCCCACATCTGAGGCTGAGAAGCAAATCTTGTTCAATTTCCACTTCAATCTCTCTCTGTCTCCTCTTCCTCCGATAAGCCACCGCATAAGCACCTGCAGTCCTGACTATTGGGAACCCCCCCTGAGGAATTCTTCAAACTCAACTTTGATGGTGCCTCGAAAGGAAATCCGAGGCCGACAGGTTTTGGAGGATCCCTTCGCAACTCAGACGACTCTACTCTTTGGATTTACTTTGGAAACTTGGGCTTCGACAGTAACAACGCTACTGATTTAGCAGGCATTGTGGAAGGAGTGATAATTGGTAACAAACAAGGATGCATACCTCTCATCATGGAGGGTGATTCACAAATCATCCTCTCCCTCGCCACCAAACTCCAGAATGGTTCCCATGTCTCTAAGCTCACACCCACTTGGAGACTCGAGCATGGGCTCCATCACCTAAAGGATAGTTTGATACACTCTAGAGAAATCACTTTTCACCATATCCATTGAAAATCCAATTCTCTGGATGAATTTCTCACCAATGAGGGAGTAGCTAGTGATCTCAGTCTCTTCGAAGGAGAAATTGGAGGAAATTGTCCTGAAGCCCTGGCTCAAAAGTGTCGAGATCTTGCCAGCAGGGATCTTGTATCCCCAGATGCGGGTGCCACTATGACACATGAGGGGAATGTGCAGGAAACGAGGAGAGAACGTGGAGAAGGAACCTCGGCCCAGGCGCCCGAAATGTGGCATGAGCGCCCCATGCACTTAAACACCTGCTTGCCTCTCTCACCTGCGGATTAATGGCCCCTTCCCAAACCTTCGCTCGCATGTCTTCTCTCACTTTCTATATGGCTGCAACTCTGGTACATCCCTCCCTTACCTCGACCCTCTGCGCATTCAAGACGACCCTCACTTTAGCTCTCTGCACCATCATTTCATCTCTCTGCAATTTATTATGGCTCGTGCGAACCCGGTTCACTACTCCATAAATGGGCCTGTGGGCACCCATGACTGCATTCAGTTGGCTCCTCCTCGGTACTGGTTATGCTCTACGCATACTCATACTCAGTTGTTGATTTGGTTGTGGATTTACACTGTGCTCTCCGTCATGACCAAGAAGCGCCGCAACATTTCTCATCAGGGTAGTGGGAGCCAAAGCAAAACTCAGTGCTCTCCTGTCACTGGCGATGGCTATGACATTGGCATCTCCTTCACTATTCGTAATTTGATTGATGAGTGGGAAGGGAAGCTTGTGGCGGATCACCTGGCCTCAGGAAACAATGGAGGCAACATCAACCATTACTGGATTATCAAAAATATACTCGGTAAGCTCATGGATGACATGTTGGGTAACTAGGGCTCAGCCAAGAATCAGGTATTAGCCACCAGGGCCAAACTCATCGAGTTGGACGAATGCTTGGCCAACATGGATGCAAAATTCTCTTGGAACCAACATGCTCTCGGGGGTCGGGTTCCAGCCATGGCAGACACTGGTGGTAGGGGTGCTGGCAGTGGTGTATCTGGCATCCAGAACGTTAGTGGTTCACCCTCGAAAGGGACTGCAACTGCTGCTCCTCCAGATCCTTTCATGGACACTCCTTCTCATGCTTCGTCTGCGGTTCCTCCCGCTCCGTTCACAGTCCCTTCCACCATTGGCTCTCTGCCAAGAAAGAAGATCTATAGCCATGCGAAACCTGACCTTCTCGCTACTAGCAAAAATGAACGATTTCCTGTGAAGCTTCCTGAGGATGAATTTATGGGTGGATGTCCCATCCTGGAGGAATTTCCTCCTTAATAATTTTCTCTATGTCTATTCAGAAGATCGATGAGAAGACTGGGTCTCTTTTCTCCTTTCAGGTTTTTTGTTATAGTTGTTTCAAGCTTTTTTTGCATGGTCTAGTCTTCCATAGTACTCATTTCGCTCAAACTTTTTTTTGGTCTCGGCCCTACCGTAGGAGGCAGTTTTTTTGTATAGCCCACAAGACGTTCTCTATTAGTCCTGCTAGTTCTGTTTTTTTTGCTAGGCTGGGATGGTTCCATTATCCCAGGCCGCCTCAAGGGCCTCCTTGCTATGTAATTTTATCCTTTACTCTTAATTAATATACTTTGTAGACTTATAAAAAACAAAAATACAACATTCAAGCCAACTTGAGTACCAGGGTTAGCATGAGTGAGTATCTATTCTACGTAGAAATCCATCATAACCCATTCAAGCTCTAACGATGTTTAATGCTTCAATGGATTTCCATGCTCCCATTATTTGAGCTATTTATTGGTATTTCAATGGCTTCCCATACTCTATTTACTTTACCACCGCGCTCTAGTTACTTGACCACCATGAGTGAGTTTTGATTAATTCCACTTCTTGGTGAAATTATTATTTTTAACAATTGACAACAAGTGATGCCTTCATTTTCTTTCTTTATCCCATTCTACCTATAACCCTTCTATATGTTGTTAACAATCAAATAAAAAGTAAAGATAAATTGCACACCAAAACACTCTAATTTTACATTACTTCATAACATTATTTAAATACATAGAAGGAGACTTCTCTAGAAAGATCTAGCCACCAAAAAACTGTCTAGATGTGATGTACCAATTTTGACCATGTCAATCTCGGGACTCACAAAGAACTAACCACTATTTGATTGTGTCAACAACTAACAATAGGGGTAATTGCCATACTCTAACACTCCCCATTAATTATGACTGTTAACAATTCTACAATAATATCCATGACTTCATAATGTTATGGCTTGTTGGTCTAAGTCTTAGCTAGGCTTACATGGATTCAAAAAACACTTTAATTTATCCTTCTTCATTAGTACAAGCTTTCTTTTTCTCTTTTTCTTCATTAGACCCCATACTTTATATTCAATAATCATTTTCTTTTTCTTCTTTAGCTGCACCTCTATTCTAATCTTCGACCTTTTCATCTTAATCCTCGATATTTTTACAGCTTCCTTGGACCTTAATTTACAAGCTTCAACTACAAAACTCTTTTCCATCTATTGTTCATCATTTGAATGTCGAATGCCTTTCATACCAAGGGTTTCAATCTGGAAATCTTCATCATTTTGAATTCTTACAGTGTGGGCATGCCTGAAACCCACTTGTTGTTCTCATCATCCGTCATACTATTAGTAATCTATTCAGTGGCCTCCCGAGATCTCAACAATGATAGCAAAATTTTATATCTTCCATAATCAATATCATAATCATATTTTCAATAGGATATTCAGAAACAACATTACAATCTATATTCATGTCCTCTTCCTCATTGTCTTTGTCTTCTTCATTAGGTTCTTCTTCTTTTTATTCAACTACTTGTACTTTAGCTACTGTTGACTAAACACTTATGTCAAACTCAATATCTTTGTTTTCTTGTATTTCCTCTTCATTGATGAAATCCTCCTCATCATATCAAACCTATTCTACAACATTCATCACTTTTGTAGGTTTTTTGTCAATGTCATTCAGTACTACACTCACCTTCAACATTTCTTCATCTTGGTTCCATTCTTCAGCCTCTATACCTGCAAAGTTAAATAAATTGTCAGCAAAACAATTGTGCTCTAAGACACACTCTTCAATCCTCTTACAATATCTGATTCACATGTTGGAATCTCTTCAATAAAATTTTGAATTTTTTTCTCAATAGTTTTAGCTTTATCTTCATGGTATTCCTTTTTATCACATGCATATACTTCTTTGTATTCTTTATTACTAAATTCAAATTCTTCTTTTGCAGCTTCAACTTCTTGACATGCAACTTCTAAGGATTATTTTACCTTAGTTGTATCAACATCTTCAATACCATTATCATATTTGTCTTTGTCATCCACATGTGCATCTGCATAGTGGGATTCATTTGCTACAAATTTAATTTCTTCATCAACATCTTCAACATCCACATGTGTATCAACAACATGGGATTCATATACTTTGCTTTTCACTCAAGAGTCTTCTTTAGCTTCATCAAGTTATTGAATCTTCTCTTATGCTTTAGTAGGGAGTTATTCAACTTGATCATCCCCAACAATATGACTATCAACAGTCTTTGACTCAACTTGATACTGATTGTTGTTTCTCCCCCTTACACTTATATGGATTCTAAAATACCCCAAGATTCTTTGGAGCTAGTTGCTATTCCAATCTTTGAAAATATCTTCTCATACGTGGCTTGTTGAATGAAAGACGTGTTGTTGCATCATCCTTCTGAATTTCTATGAGTTGATCCTTTTGATCTTGAGACATTCACTTCTTCTCTCTAATGAACTTGTTCACTCATACATATTTATCCTTAAAATATTTGTTTATTGGTGAAAAAAGCGTGAGTGCACAAAATAAATAAAAGAATTTCAATCTCTTTAAACATGGTTCTAGCAAACCATGAATTATTCATAAAATTCAATGCATTTTTTTTATGAACATAAAAAATTCACTCATTAAAATCTAAAATATTCCACTAGCGGTTTTGAGTTTCTCCTTACTTACTTATTACAATAAAAAATGTTCGTGGAATTGAAATTGGTGACCAACAAGAAAGAAATATATGATATGCAATAAGAGGAAAGAAAACAATAAATACCTTGCAAGATCACAACTCATCCAATGCAAACAAGGAGATAATATTTTCAACACCACTCTAGCAACAAACTTAGTCAAGAAAGAAATCACAAATATAACTTTGTTTGTGGAATTGAAACTGGTGACCAACAAGAAAGAAAGCTATGATGTGCAATACGAGGAAAGAAAACAAGAAATACCCTGCAAGATCAAAACTCATTCAATGCAAGAAAGGACTCAATATTTTCAACACCACTCTGGAAACAAACTTAGAAAGAAATCACAAATCCAACTTTGTAATGATATTATGAGCATGGAATCAAGTCTTTAAACCTATCTTTGCACAACTTCATTGACCCAATCTAAGAGTAGAACCAAAGATTTGATTCTTGTGATTGTTACAAAGTTCAATCAAACAAAAAAAATTGAAAAACATATAATATTTATTTTTCTTATTTAAGAAAAGAACACCACTAGCATGTAAAAAACCAAGGATTTAACCCAAGAAAACTAAAGAACACCACTAGCATGTGAAAAACCAAGGATTTAACCCAAGAAAACTAGAAGGAACTTATTCATGTAAGCTAGTTTATACCAAAGATTTGATATACCCTCTTGATGACAAAGCTATAAAATATAAAAACACAAATAAAACGTTGGGACAATGAGCCCACAATGTTTGAAAACCCTCTAGAGTTGGTAATGCAAAGAAATTGTTTTTTTGAGAAGGAGAAATCATCTAGACAATTAAAAGCTTACTGCATTTGCTTTGCGAAGAGGTATGCTCAGTCTAAGGGTGAAAATAAAATTGCATGTAGTTTCAAACTATTAGATAACCATGACATAGAAACAAGGTGGTAGAGTCCAAAACACATCAATGTACCTTTCAAATCAATTTATAAGAGGAAAGTACTATCTAGGAGATTGGGAAGTAGTGTGCATCACTCTAGGGTAAAGAAAAGACTTGCATGCAACATGGAAAAATAGAAAAGTGAAACAAGAAGGTGAGACGGGAGCTGTATGGTTGAATGAATGAAACAATGAGGAAGATAAGAGTAATGTTGATCCTTAAGAAGATGAATCGATTCATATGAAAGGTTGAAGGAGGGTTTATGCCCCAAGAAACACTTGCTAAATTAAGTTAAAAGATAAATTGATTCTATGAGACTAAGAGGCCATTTTTGGATTATTTGGGATTCTCGTCCTTTGAGGTGAGCAACTACACTTCTTTGGCTAATTCCCTAACTTATGGTGGCAAGAAATCTCAATTGCTCACTTTGGAAGGCATACTAGCAATTGAGGTGAGTGGTTCACCTTTCTTGGTCAAATCATTGAATTTGGAATGAAATGTATCCCAATCAATTTATATGGAATCCTATTGGCCCTCTAACCAAATAATTAAGGATTGGGAGGATTTTCTTTAGATTTTCATTTGAAAATAGTAAAGGCAAGTTTCTTTTTCTTTGATTGGAATAGAAAATTTTTACCATATTGGAACGTAAGCCATAATTAGTAACTTTAGATGGTTGTTGGCCTTTCGAGTTTGTGGTTTATCCTTCAGAAGGAAAATAATTTGCTTGGAAGCCAACAAGCCCCTCAAGTCAACGATTTTGACTTTACATTGGGAAAATGTTGTTGAGCATGGAGGAAAACTTTTTATTTATCTTGTGACTGAATCTAATTTTTTTTGTAGCAATTCACCCCTCTATATATCTAGTAGATAGAATTTGAGGGGTTTATTGTTCAATTCAAATCTTCCCCAAGTCATTGATGGTCATGGTGGTCATGGGACATTTCTTGGGAATCAACAACCTCATTATTTCCTTACTTCAAACTGAAAGATGAAGCATGGTAATTTATATGTTACGCATATCATAACATCACTCAAACCATATTAGGATCAAAATCCATTTCAAAACAAGCTCGAAAGATAATTAAAATCAAATTGAAACGGGTATTGGTGAAAACCCCTGACTTTTCGACATAATAGAACCATAAATTCCTTGTATGACCTTAGATTTTCAAACCATCTATTGTGGTGCATAGAGGATATGCAGATATTTTTAATGAGTAGTTAGACACAAAATTCCATCATTAAATTCATGCATATCATAATATATGAACTTCAAATTGCATCATCGATGGGGAATTTTTTTATGTGTGTTTTCATATCCATGGGCCTAAAAATCCAATTTATTACTATGTTGATTCTGTAGGCCCCTAAAACATATAGCCATACTCTTCTATATATAAAAAACTAAACTTAGTTGGACATGTAAAATACGTGTGAAAGGCCCTTGGAGGTACACGTATGGATTTTTTTTCAGAATGGTGTTTCACTGAAAACTAAAAATTATACATGCTCTTCATCCTTGTTGTAAGGTTTTCAATACCAATTGTCAACGTCAATGACATCCTCATGCATAAGATAATATTTTATCAGTGAAGGTGGTATCTGGGTGCTAAACCCAATAATGTGTAAAAATTATCTAAGTCCACTACTTCACCTCGAAACTTAATCAAATACCTTTTAATGAGGAAAGACTTCAATAGCCTTAAATGAGGTAATATTCCATACTTTTTACTACAACCATTATTTTATGTCTCATATTCCCTTGTCATCATGCTTTTCCTTTGAGGTGTGGATTCCCAATCACTCAATTGTCCAAACACAATATTTCATTAAGTCCTAGAATAATGGTATTACATTTTCATATGCGGAAGGATCTCACAAGATATGCTTCGAATAAACATTGATACTTAATTATACCATATTGTGTCACATGCACATGAAAATCATTACATGTCTTATTTGAAACTTGGCATCCATAAACTAGTTGGGTATAAAATGGTGTGGATCACTAGAATACCACACTGCATTGCTATACACAACTTGACATCATTGTGATACATCTGCTTCTTCAAATTTAAGTACTATTTTCTAATTAGTTCATACACGTACATGTCGATTGACAATTAAGCATAAATGCACTTGCCTCATATCAATTACTCATCACATTTTTGGCTTTTCATTACTTCTATGAGTATGAGGCTAAGTCTCATATCTAATCTCATGACAAGGTTTCATAAGTATGTTTAAGCAAATTAGAGTCGTTACAATAAAACCAATCAATGAAACTAATGTAAAGAATGTGAAAAGAAAATTCCAAGAAAGAAAATTGAGTTCATGATGCAACTCAATGTGTAACAAAGCTACATTCAAGGCATGAACATTAGGCATATATTTATTTAATCATTTTAACCAATGAATTACACTTACCATACAAATGTAAGAGAACAAGACTAAGAGGTAGGGATTATTTAATGAGGCTCATTATCATTAAATTTCTTAGGGTTTCCCCAAGGATTTACTTGGGACTAGTTGAGGCCTCAACGACATCATGATTGACAATATCAAAACTAAAAGTGTCGAAAATAAAAAGTTCAATGTAAATGTTCTATAAGGAAAAAAAACGTCGATGATCAATCAGAATGCTTCAAGCAACACCTGACCCACCTTTTGGATAAAAGGAGTAAAAAAAAATCATCGATCACTCCAAATAACACATGAGTCCAAAATGCATGTGTGCAAGAAAACAATTTTGTTTTCCATCACAACAATCTAGAGATGAAGAAGATCCATCATAGAGGAACAAGGACACAACAATGATAGGAATCATCATAAGTGCTTTAGAAAAAGAGTGATGCTTGTGTGCATAGATAGGAGAAAAAGACACTACTATTAGGATAGATGGATATCCTAAAGTTGAATAAGATTTGATGCAAAGGTGCAAAAGGAAAAACACTATCAACAATCGGCATAAGCACTCCAAGAGGGATATGATGCCAATGTAAAATAAACATTTGATTAGTGCTTTATGAAAAGGAAGCAAAATCCAAGATATCAAAATGGATGAATATCTTGATGATGATGAAGATTTGATATAGATACAATAAAGGAAAAAGTTTGATAATTATCAACATAAGTGATTCATGAATAAAATGGTACTAGCATAAAGATGGACAAGGTGCTACATGAAAAGGAACCAAACACCAAACAATTCCAGTAATGATAAGGTTGATCCCAAGAATGAGATCAAGAGAATCCCCTAGCAAAAGAGTGATATTTCTCTCCACATTTTGAAACAAAAGTGACATATGCTAATTTGTAATGGAAAATCTTACCTTGATTTAGTTCGGGGACACCCAATGGATAGGTATAAAAGTCAACCATCGACTTTGCTACATACCTATAGGATGCCCCAAATTGCCAATTGAGTCAATTTTGGGGAATCAAAGTGTACCAATAGCAGGGTTAGTGCATTTTGATTCAAATAATATGTGGCACTAAAACATGATAGATGATGTGGCACTCTTAATGTGGTAGTGATGTAGTACTTATGGTGACATAACAATATTATATCATAAGAGTGATGATGCAACACTAATTATTAGTTGGCATGGAGTCATTGGCCCACATGGTAGTGGGTGTGTGATGAGGTGCTAAACAATGCAAGTCACTAAAAACAATTTATTAATATAAACAAAAAATAGTTTACATGAATATCTCTCACATCTCACATCCATGATTAACAAATGAGCCTCCATGTTATTTAAATAGATATCATAGACCAATCAATGTTAAGACATGGAAAAAATGTCATTAATATTAAAGGGATGTAGTACATGATTGTGACCAATCCATTAATAAAATAAAATAAAACACACCAAACACACACATTACCCTAAAACCACATTAAACCAAATTGAAATTAACCAAACTCCTATAATCAAAATATTTTAACAATCCAAATCTCTTAAACCTTTTTTTTGTTTTTATTTAGTTTTTATCCCAAATATTCTATATATAGAACAGGTGCCATAGTAGTGGCTAAGGTCCCTGTCAATTACAGTTAGTCGAAAAGTTGAAATTTCCAGAAAATTAGAAATAGAATTTATGACCATGCTATAGACCATTATGTTCCCTCCAAACAATGGCTACACATTTAACAAGCTCTATAAAAAGTATAACAAGGCTTCACTGTTTGTGTGACTTGCATAATTTATTGCATGCACTACGAACAAACGAGCTAGCTCCATGGCACCAAAATGAATGCATTGATCAGGATTACGCTACTAATCAAAGTTTTCTATTATTTAAGGGTTTTCAACACACAATAATGTTTTCAACTTATCCTTATTATTCTTGGACTAGCTGGTTTATAACTGACCTTACCAACGACTAGCTCTATTTATTATTGGTTCCCTTTGGAATGCATAAAGTGCTTGGACTAGCAAGGATCATTCCATGGTATGGATAAACAGATGAAACTACAATGGGTTCTGGAACAGGCTATGGCTATGAAACCATAAGGGATCTTGTAGATGGTGGTGAATCAACTTCAACTCATGTGCAAAGTTCGATATTTTGAAATTGAGTCATATTAATTGTGCAAAGGCCATCAATGCCATACAATAGATTGCAAAACCAATTTAGCATGATTTCCGGTTAGTGAGGTAAACATACTCTAAAAATACTCACTAATGATTAAAGACTTTAATCCAAGCATTGAATTCATAAATTAATAAAACTAGAAGAGAGATGGAGAGTCTCAAAGAGCTAAAAATACAAAAAGTAAGGAAACATGGCACATTTGAAAAGCATCTCCTTCCTTTAAAGAAGTATCTTCATACTAGCATGCATGTTTGTTCAAAGGCATATCAATGGTGGCTACCATAGGACCTGCACAACAATAGGGAAATTAAGCAATCGACCTAGCTACAAAGGTGTGGGAATCCAGTAAGAGTGTCTTCATACTAGTGTGCATGTGTGTTCAAAATCATTTAATTGGTGGCTACCATAGGACCTGCAGAGAAGTATGAAAAGTAAGCAATCGATATGGATACAAAGGTGTGGGAATATAGCAAGACGAATGACTTAGGAAATATGCAAGTGACCAAAGCAAAGAAATGCAATAACATAAGCTAGGAATTGTGATTATGGATGGGTAATTTCCCTTTCTAGTGGAGTAATATGCTAATGAAGATTCTCTAGAATGATAGAGAGTTGGTTATAGTTCTTCCTCATCAAATCGTGCAGTTAGGGAGCATCCATATTTCCTTTTCTGGAGTCCATATCCAACAATAGAATCTCCGAACTTCTTGGTACATTTTCTTGGATGTCAAAAAAAAGATACTTACCTTAGAACTCTTTGAATTTGGCTTTAGTGAATATGCATTGTAGTGAATCTCATTGAATCCATTGTTAGTGAGAACTCTTGGTTTGTATGAGAAAGGATAAACACCATTGTAGTTGGTGTTTTCAAACCAACCCATGCAAAAGGGAACCTACTAAGCGTTGTGCTGAACTTAGTAGAGTTTCAAGGAATAACATGAATAAACAAAGATACAGAAAATAAACTAATCTAACATGCATGCATCATTAAACTAAACGATACTGAAATAAATCTAAACTAATATTTTTGCACATTGTTCATCAACAATGCAGACACAAACAACATCATATAAAGAATAAAATATGTGTTTTTCGTTATGAAATGGAATTGTACAGGAGTAAGAATCACCTCATAATCCACAGTAGGATGGGCCCTTGTAGCTATCACAAGGGAGGGTTCATTTAGTCTTCTTATAGTTTGCGATCCTACAGCCACATGTCATGGTTGCAATCTCCATCAAGGTGAGACAAGAACAACATGGGTAAGCTCGATTCTCAAGGAAATTTTCACAGAGTAATGGCTTGAGCAATGAATGAAGGATTCTTGTTTAATGGAGGAACTTGGGGGGGGAATTTATAGGCTTAGTGAAAGGATTTGGGGATAAGGATCAGGGAATCTTTTTCCATTTGGAATCCTCTCCATGCATTGTGCCAAGTTAGATTCCAAGCCTAGGTTTCCTCTTTTTGCTTGAGAAAAGCAAGAAACAACCAAAATTCATGTCATGAGTCAGGTCGCTCTTTTTCTGAGCTTTTGTGTGACTTGGGTTGCTCTTTTGGAGGGATTTGATGCGAACTGGGTCAATCATTCCCTAGGGATTTGATGCAACCTGGGTCACTCATTCCCTATAGATATGACCAACCTAGATTTGGAATGCTCCCTTTTGGTTTTTGCTTAATTTTTTTTTTTTGCAATGTTTTTCCAAGGTCTAAGGGGTGTAATGGAGTGGAAATGAGGTGAATTGATGGTGTATGTCGGCGACTAGGTTGATGACATAGCCAGTTGAAAAATTTTAGGTGTTAAAATATTTCCTCCTAATGTGTGATGTCAAGATTTGATTTTATGACTGACATACATCATAGAATGTTCTTTTCCAAGAGATAAGTCTGACAATGGCATAAAGGATGGAGATTGTGTTGGAGGTAACTCACCCTTGTATGGGACTGCAGGAGCCCTTACGTGGAAATACAATACTCAATATGGATGAGGTGCATATAATCTCAAATATATGGACGAGGTGAGTTTTACCATGCTCGTATCAAATGTCTAAAAAATAAAAACTTGATCAAGTCCCAAATGGGACCTGATTAATACATGGATAATTGATGTGTACAACATAAGTGTCAAAGACGGACTCAAATATGGAATATAATCAAAGTCCAACTATGGATGATTTTTACGGAGAAAAAAATCCTATGGCTTGGGGTAGACCACAACAGACAGATGGACATGATAAATCAACTCACTTCCCAACATATGCTATATAAATGTAAATGCTAATAAATAAAATAAAGGACCTACCTCAACCAGACGTCTGATGAAGAATTCCGTTGAGCTTTCAAATCACGACACTTGAACCTGCAGCTTAGCCTCAACAATAAACACAAACAAGTGCATATGATATATAAAAGAGGTCAGCACATACAATAGCATAATCCATGATATATATAATAAAATTTACCCAGTGATAATAAATGATCGTTCACAATATAAATGGATGAGAAAATGAGTATTTCTATTAACATAAACAAGAAGTACAAGATACAACCTCTCGCTAGAAACTCATCTAAACCAAGAACTAGGTCCCTCCACTTGTGCCTCCACCACTTCAATCCCCTATACAATTGCAAACTCACGAGTAAAAGAACAAATCCTTCACTAGATATGAAAGAGTTTGGGAGGTGAACATAAATGGTTCACAAGAACTAGGAGCAATGGATGTAGACTCAAGCAATAGCAATCAAGGAAAATTTTCGGTAGAGTTTCAATGTTCTTCTCTTTCTCCTCCCTCCATGCATCACAATAGCTCAATATATAACCCTCCAAAGGCAAGTGAAAGGTCGAATCAAGTCGTTTCAAGATACATGGAAGGCCAAAGATAACAATGGCCGCTTTTTGGAGTGAAAAATAGAGGTTTTAATCTCATTTACCAAAAAGGTTGATGTACGCTGGCTGTAGTGATGCAACCAGTGTGTACGCGAGTTGTACTGAAGCATCTCGCATATAGGAGGAAAAATAGGGAAAAATGGGTTCAAGGAGAACAAAAATATGGTTTTGAGCCTACAGATGGGTAAGTGAGGCCAAGGAGTGCTAATGCTCACAAGGTGGCAAAATACGGTGTAATAGATGCCCCCTAATGTGTGAGGTCTGAGAAGGTACTACAATGGCTGAAATACATTACAAATCTTAGAAGTGGAGTGATGGAGACACAAATGGAAGGAGTAGCCCACTCATCACAATACATCCTGAAATTCCTTGAGGAGGCTGGTCATTTCTGTCGTTTGTTCTTCATTCCAGTAATCGCCAATTTTTGCCATTTTTGGTCGGTTGTCATTTGAAATATCTACTTATTTTGTTTTGATTTTTGCATCCATCCATTCTGGAGCACGACTGTCATTTATCAGTCTTTTACCTTCCTTAATTTGTGTAAATGTTGGTGGAAAGTCTTTTTCCGATAATATTTTTGGTTCATCTTTCTCGACAATCTCTGTGTTAAAGATTGTTTTCACATGCTTCGACGTGCTGGGGTGATCCTGTCTCCATTGAAAACTTTTCTCGTCTGACTTCTCCATTTCTAAACTTAGTCTTGTCGAATGTTGGTTTTCTTTTGACGTTATGTTATAGCAGGTAGTAGGTCGATGAGCAGTCTGCTTCTTTTCTACAAGTGCTAGATTTTCTGTCGGCTGCAGAAATTATTTGATATGTGTACTCGCTTCGACCAACTTCTCCTCCTTTGGAGAAAACTGGAAATCATTGATGAAATTTTCTTTCAAATCTTTCCATGTGAAAGTTTCTCCTCTCACCTCTTCCATCTTATACCATTTATTGGGCAAATCATCAAGTGTGCTGGGGAAGAGGTGAGGCCATGCCCTTTCATCTTTATAGCCCAATTTCCTCCATTATTTTTCATAGCGGTCGATGTGGACTTCAGGACTTTGTCCCTGTGTGAACATAGGGATGTCGGCCTGAGTCATTAGCTTCTTTCCTCCAAATCTTTCTACAAAAAATGTCGATGCAGTGTTCCAGGTTTGGAACCTTGACCGGTGGGTATCCCACCATCTCGCAGCCTAACTAGTGAATGTCTCAACCAAACTATGGATTCGGCCTTGCTCTCCGACATGTTTTGAGACTTGCTCGACATGTACAACGTGGGAATCACGTTCCTTGTATCTCAACATCGGATTACATGTTTGTGAGTTTTTGTCTAGTACAAGAGTCGGATATGCTTGCATTTTCCACTCAAATATCTTTGGTGCAGCTGATATTGAGAGCCATTTCTTTATTTGTTTCTTTGAGATGGCTTCCACCGTCCAGCATTCTTTTGCATGAAGATCATAATTCTCTATCTGCTAGTCGTAGATCTTTGCATTGGAAATATATCTGAGTGAACCAAGATCACCAAAGTGAAGCTTTCTTTGACAATTAGGTTCAATGTGATATTCATTATAATCTATTCGATAGAGCTATCGAATATCATTATCTACTTCTGCAGGTTCTGACCATGGTTCTCCCTGAGATGGGAAGATTGGTGCAATAACCTTCTGACCCTTTCCTTTTAGCTTGATGCAACTTTTATCTAAGGAAATTGAAGCCTTCATCTTTCACCCCCAAGGTCGACTGACCAAGGCTGGGAAAGAGCTTGAATCATATTTGGGATTAATGATTTCAAAATCAACTTTTGTTGTGATGCCTTTGATGGATGTTTCGACTCCTTTCCATACTCCGATCGGCTCAATTAGTCCTTGATCCATGAGTTCAGATAAATGCTTGACTCCTGCAATTGTGGTCGACCGAGTTGGTCCCAAGTATCACAAGTCATGATATTGACTTGGGAACCAAAGTCCAGTACGACTTGTCGTACATGGTAGCCATTTATGTCGAGGTCGACAAGCGGATCAACATCATTTTTTTCTTTTTGGTTAAGTCAGCAAATGTTTTTAGTTTGTCTTTGCACGATGTGTTTAAGCTTGAGTTTATGCAACAGGTCAATCATCTTTCCTACAGCTTCATCATTTGAAATTAAATTGAACAATTCATTGAGTGCTTCTTGTCGGTTTTCTTCAGTATCTCCGTGGGCTTCCAATTCACAAAATATATCGGATGCATTTTTATACACAGATTTTTGTTTCATAGGATTTGGATAATCCTCTTTGGTTACTATTTTATTTATCTGTGGTTTATCTTGACCAATGTGGGTACCTTTTCTAGTAACAATTTGCAAATTTTTTGTCCGAAGCACATCATATTTAGGTACACAAGACAAGACATGAACATTCTTTTTATTATTGATTTTTTCAATCATGGTAGGGCAATCCTCTAGAAAGTGATCGCCTACCCCACACTTTGTACAAAACTTTAGATCGGTTTTTTCTTTGTATGGGAATTTTGCATGCAAATGATCTTCACTAAGGCATGTGAAACGTAGACCAGGTCGATTAGGTCGGAAACTGCGACCACCACCGCGATGACCACGACCCTGGTATCCTCCACGCTTGTTATAGCTGTCATATCGTCGATCATATATGCGGTCATTATATCTGGAATATCTGTCGTTTCTGTTCCGATTGTATTGGTCATTTCTTCCATAATTTCTATCAAATCCATCATTTCCCATATTTATGTCGTTATGCTGCTCAATAGAGTTTGTCTAATATACTGCATGATAATTTTTTCGATTCTTCAAATTCAGATGACATTCATCAATCGAATGGGTATTGACTTCGCATATTTGACACCATTTTTCTTTCTTGTTCTTCAGATTGTATGGGAAATCATTTGTGGAATGCAAGTCATATTCTTTACACAGATCGCAAAAGCATCTGGTTTGAATAAGTTTGATTTCTTGTCACCGATCCTCAATTCGACAAGAATCTTTAGTCTGTCCTGCAGTTCAACATGTAGTACACCATAGCTCTGGCCCTTTCAAATTCATGCTTCGAATTTCTTGCTCCATACTCTCAAGGTGTTTATCGACATGTCTGTCAATGTAGAGTAAAGGATATTCATCATCCATTTCAATATCCAGTGCTTCCTTCAATGCTTCTGCACAAGTATTGACACTCTGTCGACGTACATGTATTTTAATGTTACTTATGAGACCGGCAATGAACCATTTAATTCATAACTTTTCTTTGATCTCATACTCAATTTTGCTCAAGAGTTCTTTGAACCTCTTATCATATTCCTTTATAGTTTATGTCGGCTTCTAGACTGTTGTCTTCAGTCGTTCGACTGCCAGATATGTTGCGTCTTCTATCATGAAAAAGGCTAGAAAAATTTGCTTAACTTGTACTTTAGTCGCATTTAGTGTTTTTGCAATATATCCCATTTTTTAAACCCAAAAAATGCTCACTAGATCATCTCCCTAGCCACATGACCCATTTGTCCACTTTTCCTATCGTTTTAGCCTCCAAAAACTCAAAAAACATTCAAATGGTCACCAAAAAGGACAAAATCAATCTTTTTCTCCTCAAAATAATTAAATTTCCTCCAAAAATACTAAAAACCCTCCAAAAGGGCCCAAAATTCCCAAAACATCAAATAAAAAGGAATAAAATTAAAAAATTAATTGGAAAAGGAAAAAAAGAGGGAAAAAGAAGGAAATAAACCCTAAACCAATAACCAAAACCATGTGGTACCAAATACCATGGGTGAATACTCCACCACTCAAAAAACCTATAAAAAGGTGATGGAGGCCCCCTATTATTCATCCACTATCCAATCTACCCTTATGCTGCCAAAATCACTCCCAAAACCCTATCCATCCATTTGAGATAGCTTTCACCACTTGAGTGCCCCTTTGGCTAACCATCTTAGCATTTGGAGAAGAGAAGGAGACCTTGGAGCATTGGAGCATCTCGTCCCTACAACTGCAAAAGCTCCATCAACCTCACCATTGAGGTAAAACTTCATGTAAAAACTCCATTTTCATCTAATGAAAAGATATAACTCTCTTTTATATTTGTTTTGCATGAAAAATCTATGAATGTTCACTATTTACTATCTTTTACTACAAATTTATTTGATAAATGCCCATGCACATGCTTGGATTTAGTTTCTTATTTTTGTTATTTACTCTAGGTTTATTTTACTGTTTTGAACTGCGACTAAGGAGTCCATTCTCCTTAGTAGGTGCTCATTTGCACAAGCTAGGGTGAAAACCCTAGCTATAGTTTTGGCGACTCCACTACCTTGAATCTTTGGTTAAATTTATTTACATTTTTTGTTTGATTTGTTATTTTGATTTAATATTACAGATCTGGTTTCCCTTTCAGCCTGTCACTTGCATCCCAAGCCCTTTGTTGTCCTTGCAAAACTTGCATCCCTCATTTTTTTTGTTCGACCACCATTTTCGGCAGCCATTTTTCGCGCAATAACGCGCAGTTTTTCACCTCATTGTCGTGGCCTAGAGTGCAGTTGTTCTTACCTAACCCACGACCTGCAGCTCAGCTCATTAGCCCGCAGTCGCATCCTGCGACGCAGGTTCTCGGCTTCTTCCCGCGGCCACGACCGCGTTGCCTGACCCTTGTCCTGCGGCTCCCGCCGCAAAATCCTTCCCTATTCCCACAGCCCTAGTTGCGTCATGTGACCCCTGTCCCATGACTCCCACCGTAGAACCCTTTTCTATTCTTGCGGCCCCAACCGCGTCATGTGACCCCTGTCCCATGGCTACCGCCGCAGAACCCTTTCTGCTCTCCACGACCCTGCATTCCCAGCCCGCTCCCCTAGACGCACCCATCTCGCAGATTCCCAGGGCCTCGACCGCAGACCCAACCCTCCTACCCGTGGGTCTCGCTGTAGCTCCTATGCTCGCACTCATGGTCCCAACCGTAGCTCTTCGGAGCCCAACCGCGGCCCCAGCCACAGGACCAGTCCCGGTTTCTGTGGCCTAGACCGTAGATTCCAAAGCCGAACCCGCGGCACCGGATGCAACATTCATCCCATAGCCGTGGCCCAGGCCGCATGATCCGACACGAAAACCGCGCCCCAAGCCACAGGTTTCAACCAGATAGTCGTTCCCTAGGCCACCAGTTTCGACCCAAAAATCGTGCTCAGTTTTCTGAGTTTTTACCCATTTTTTCCCAGTTTTCTCTCCGTTTTTTTGCACCTTAACAACCCCCTATTTTTCCTGCATCCCTAGTTACTCATTGAGTTTTTATGCTATGTTCTTAACTGTACCACTTTACATATTTTCAGCATTTACATTGAATTTTTGTTTGTTTGTTTACATACCAGTTAAATTTCAACATTTACATTTCTTGGATAGTTTCCCCAGCATGGCATTTTGTTGGGTACATCATCTCAGTTAGACACACTCTGTCACCTTAGTTCAAGTGAGCCATAAAATTTACTTAACTCAACCAACAGTTAACCCCATTTGGGGAACACAAAAGAATCTTGTAGTTAGGTAGGACATTGAGGATAGGCATCCAAACAACACCCCTCTGTCATTTACACTTGATACATAGAAGTTTTCCGTTAGGGTACCAAAATCCCCTATTACTTGTTGGTGCGGTTACACACCAATTTGTCGGAAAAGGCCTCTCCCTTAGGAGGGAAATTCGTGAGACTGGTTTCGGAGGACTATGTGGACTACCGCACTCCACCTAGTTCTGAAGGACACCTACTTGTTGTCCTCGTTGCACTTCCATATTTGGGGTGCAGCGACCACATGATTGACACAACGAATGCTTTTTTTGGATGTACCATGAACGGGGTAGCCTAGTTTTCATTCTCTAGGTCTCTTTTACCTAGGATCCCTCTCGGTAGAGGGATATCCCCCACCTACTCGGTTCTCCATTTCGTATTGTCTAACTGTGGATTTCACCAGCATGTAGAGGATACAATTTGTGTGAGCTTCCAGATCTTTTAGTTAGGTTCTTGCATGCTCCCTTACCTCCCCATGGTTTAGCGAGTACACTATTTTTTCTTTACTAAGAGCCTTTTGCTTGTTGGTATTCTGACCACCTTTCTTCTCGCTCTGCTTACCATAGCACAGTTATTATAGTGAGCATTTCGAGCTTGTTGTTGGCCTGAGTGCCATATTTTTTGTGCTCTCATTCTGCACACTCGGCTGCATTAGGGTTTTTGAGCTTTTCACTCGCCACAACCCACTCATTTTACTATCCATATGTCACCATTGAGTCCCCAAGACATTCTCAAAACCTCCAGGGCGAGCCCCTGTAACACGATTCACTCGACACCACTCATCACAGGCATAGAGCCTCGTCACCAAATCCCGATGCACCTTATTTTACATCAGATTCCAATTCGAAACTACCTACACATACAACCCCGTCTAGCCCCATGGAAGACATACCTTCCACTACCTTTTTTGGTGGAGTCGTTGGTGGTGGCTCCACCAACAACCCAGCTGCCACTTCAACATCTATACCCTTCATCCCATCTGTGGGACCTACACCTACTATTCTTGCTACCACGACTATCCCTATGGTTAGTGGATTGGTTACAACTATAGTTCCTAGCAGCACAATTGGGGGCACAGGCCTTTCCTACACAGTACCTCCACCTATGACTAGAGGCCCCACGAACCCCATCATGACTTATACCACTTCTCCCTCCCTTGGGGGCACTAGCACCATCATAGGCGCTACTGCTAGCATGTACACCCCAGCGATCATGTCACATCCTTCTTCCAGTTTTCCATTCATGGCTAGCCTCAACCTTCATGACCTGGCCAGATTGACCAACGACCCCATCCAACATGACCCCACTTGGCCTCATATGCCTACCAAAATCCCATCGGACATCCCTAAGTTTGAGGGAAAGGCAGGTGAGGATCCCCAGAATCACATCATGTCTTTCCATTTATGGTGTTCCTCCAACTCCATAGTGGATGACTCCATCCGCCTATGCCTATTACGATGGACCTTTACTGGCTCTATAGCTAAATGGTACATCGAGCAACCTCACAGTACCCACTCCACTTTTATCTCCCTCACCTCGACCTTTCTACAGTTCTTTTAGTTACCCATCCGTTACGACGCAGGAGTAGAGATCCTACTATCTTGTAGACAAAACACGGCCACCCACATCACTGATCACGTTCATGAGTGGTGTAAACGGCGAAGCGTATGCAAGATTAAGTTAGATGACCGTATCTTCCTAGATTGGTTTCTGAAGTCTCTCCTTCCCATTATTGCCAAGGATGTGGCATCTAAACGACCCCAGTCTGAAGAGGAATCCATTCTAAAAGCCCAGCAGTTTGATCTCATCTACGCCCAGTTTGGCTACTTGTATACCATTTTACCAGACGCTCCCCATGGTGATCCCTCCTAGAACAACGCGTTAGGGGCATCCCACGTCGCCGATGGCATCATTGGACATGTTGCATCACACAATCAACTCTTTACCGTTACGCACAATAATATTGGCCCCGACCTTTCGCGGGCCACATCCCACTCCGGAGCTACAAATTCGTACACTCCCATGGCACATGCCCACCACACCCGTGGACCCTCATGTCCACCATTGTGTTACAGTCATGCACCTACAACCTATACCCCTCCAGTTGCACCTATTACATATTACCATCAACAGGCTGCACATGCTCTTGTCCACTCTCAAGCCCCATCGGCTTACTACCCACCACAGGAAGTGCCTGCCACAACCCAACCTCTAGTCTCTCAGAATTATCAACAACCACAATCGGCACCAGCACCTGGACCACCTCAAGCCCCTCCCACTTATTATCCACCGTAGACTGATCCAACACCTGCACAACCTCAAAATCCCCATGCTCCCCAAGGGCAAGTGTATGCACAACAAAAACCGCAACAAAACTAGAATACCCAACACAATCAACAAGGCCAAAAAAAACGCGGAAGAGAATGCAACCGCGGAAACAACCAACCTCAGGACCAAGGCGGCCAGCCACCCAATCCTCCAAACAATAACAACGTTGCCCCCGCCAACCAAAACCCTGATCGACCACTGAAACAAGGTAAGAACCCCAATTTATGAACAAACCACCCATGTTCTTATGCGAGGTATACACCCATTATACACACACTTGCCCCCATTTGGAGTGAGCACACCAACTTTCGACTAATGATGCCTAGTGCCAGGGGCACGTGACACAGCTGGTGCCACCTAACCCCACACCACCTCAAACAAAAACCATGGTGTTGCAGAATCCTTTACCCACACAAGGAGTGGTGAACACTCAACCGTTTCCTCCCCCTCAAGGAACCACGACACCACAGCAGCAAATCACTTATGTTGCAATTGCTCATCAACCCATGGACTTGGGTACTCACCACTTGTTAATGATGTCGTCGGCCGACGTCAACCTCCAAACACGCCGAAACCAATATGGCTCCACCTATGAAGCCATTCCCACTTATAAAGCCACCAATGCTCTTCCCATTGATCAACCATTACGCATACCTACTGCACCATTAGACGGGGGCCCCAAAGCCCCTCGCTTCCCATTGCGTCGAATCAATAATAATCCTAACACTCATGCCGCTTCTAATTATAATATTGTGGATTTCATAGCCCAGTCCCCCGCTGCTATGTCCGCCCTTGAAGTTTTGAAAAGCTATCCTGCACAATGAAAAACATATTTATCCACCATTGGTGCGATATACCCTTTTGACTCACGAATGATGGCACTCGATTTGGACCAATTCGAACCATGTTTTCCTTCCACATTAGCATTTCAAGTTTCTATATCCATTCAGAATCTTGTGATCCATCGATGCATCATCGATGAAGGTGCCTCCACATGCATTATGTTGACATTCGTCTGGTAGAAGCTTGGATCCCCTACACTACAGCCATCCACCACCACATTGTGAGCTTACGATGGCCACTCAGCTCAATCACAAGGCCTCTTGGCCAATGTCCCAGTCCAGTTAGCTGGAAAAATGATCCTTATCGACATAGAGGTCATCAATGCCCAACTTGATTATAACCTCTTACTTGGATGCAGTTACATGTATGCCATGAAGGTTGTCGCTTCATCCGTCTTCTGCACCATGATGTTCCCCCATGAGGGACGTGTGGTCAAGATCGATCAACTTACCTACTACAATCCCAGTGCCCCCGCCGCACCAGAAAATGTTCTCCCCATGATTGAGCAGCCCGTTCACAATGCAACTACATCATTGGTTTCCATAGTCGGACCCGGGGTATACTCAGATACACCCATGACTTCCACGTTCCGAGCCATTCCACCACCTTCACGGTCATTAGGGATATCTGATTTGTGCACCCTCTCACACAATACACAGATGCCCAACCCACAACCCCCTTTACTGCCACAACCAGCATTAGTGCCTAGTCATGTTGGAGCCACACCTATCCACACTATCATGTTCCTATTCCCCCCTTCAGGAGCAGATAGCATTCCTGTAATGGCTACACTAAATATTCCCAAGTTAACTTTAGGACTGCCTGTGTGGTACCTACCCACCCCAACTCCTCCCACGACACCAAACGTCATTTTACAACCGGTCCAACCTATTACCGTGACGAACTACCCACCTCCAGGGGTGGCAACCGCATCAAGATCGAGTAGTGCACCCCCTCCATGCCGCCACACTGGGGGTAGGGGCCCACAAATATACACTACCCCACCTACAACAAATCTAATGAAGAATCCCCCGCCATTTCGTGCTCCCCTTAAATGTTCTTTGTGTGACGATTTCGGCCATGCTACCCATTAATGTACACAACTACTAGCATTTCAAGAGAACATGCAAAATTTAGAGGATGATCCCAACATCCCGTTCGTCAAACTTGAACCTACCCCTAAGCCCCATGATAAATCGCTGCGTACTAATCACCTGTGTGCGATATGTGGTATTTACGGCCATTAATCACACCAATGCCCAAAACTCCCTGAGTATAGATTGGTCCTCCAAGAGTTAAACCAATCGTCTCTAGAGTCATCCATTACCACCATTGAAGAGATCCAATCCCCCGAATCCCCTCCCCCAAGAGATATCAATACAATTTATATGATTTCCACCACCAGTGCACCCCATCCAACTAATTTGACGACACAGTGCTTCCATAGTGATGAAGAAATCCTCGAAGCACTTACTGCACATGACTACCCCTAGGATGATATGCACCATCGATCATATTTTATTCCTGAGGATTCCACCACCTCCATGGCAACCCAATTCTCTGTCGAGTCCAAAGATTTCCTTCCGCCCAAGGTTGACTGGTTTAAAGATCCCATCCTAGCTCCTGATGCCTTTAAGGAAGGCAAGATGGCCAACATTTCACTCACCATACAAGTCGATATTTCCACCAAAACTGGAGTACCCGAACTCATTTCATTAGGTGCATCATGCATTGAGGATGAGGTTCAAGCATATAAAAAGCTCTTCCAATAGTTTCGCGATGTCTTTGCCTGGTCCTACACCGAGATGCCTGGTCTTGAGCTTGCTATCGTAGAGCACCACATTGACTCTTGGCCAGACATGCCACCCGTTCGCCAAAAACAACGCCCCATCCTCCCATCTAAGCTTCCCGCCGTCAAAGCCGAAATTGTTGACGTCCATTTTTGTCACTATTTTTTATCAATAAATCTACTCTGAATGGTATTGTTTCTATCATCTTTTGCTATATTAAGTTATTTTCTTTACCATTCAGACCGTCAAACAGTCCAGGCATGCATATATTTACCTATTATGCAAATATTGTTCACATTTCACTATATTATGGTTTATTTATGTTATAGTGACATTTTATGGACATAATTGACGTTTATGTTTTAATTTGCAGGCTGCGTTTCTCAAATGACCCTTCATTCAGACCATGTGCTTATGTGTTAAGTTAAAACGCGTTCAGCTCATCGTTCAGCCCTTCGTTCAGCCTGTGAAATCCATGGTTGATACATCTCATACTGTTGAATGAAAAGGAGGACACGTGGGTTCTATTTCTCATGTGGTGCTGATGGTTAATGAACCGTTGCTCTAGAAGATCCGTCATTATGCTCTCCAAGCTTGACAGCACATCTCACGTCCATGTTAACTCTTCAACTTCCGGTTCTTCTGTGCACTTAGCCTAGAATCATGCACATCTGCTCAGCTCTTGCACGCCATCGTTCTGGAAGGAGTCCATCCTGTTCACACTCAGTTGGAAGACATAAATCCCATGCCCACGCTCAGTTTGCCAACATAACTCCTGTTCCCATGTCAACACTCCAGCGCACCAATTCTCTTGTTCGTTTGATCGGGAGTTACGCACACCTATTCATGCCTGCTCACGTTCATTCACGCCATTGTTCTAGAATGAGCTCTCCTACCCACAATTCAGTCATCCAGCACACTACTCGTCCACGTCTGAGTTTGATCGACGTTGTAGCTGCCCTGTGAAGGAACCAACCTCGTCAAAGTCTGAAGAATGCTCCTTGCGTTGGCATGTATTAATTAAATCAGCAGTTATGGTCATTAAACGCCTCTATTATTAGAGAGGTCGACTATGTCGACCTTCTCACCCATTGTAACTTATAAATAGATGCCTCCTTTGGAGAAACGCAACAGATGTATAAGATCAGATAGTGTAGGAATAGATAGGAGCTAGCAATTACTCCTGAATAAAGTATTATGTAATTTTCTCAGATTAATGGAAATTTCAGTACCTTGATGCTCTGCTGATAGTCGTTTAAGCTGATTTAGTCTCACCTCTGATTGCTGGGAAGAGCCCCTCATCAACTAGAGGTTTTATTTACATTTTCTGCATTTCTTTTCTTGCAATTAACTAGTTTATTTCCTGTGTGTGTAATCTAATTCGTTTTCCTGCGTGTATCATCTTCATTCCTTTGTAATTAATATTCTGCTGTTAATATAATCTCCCTTCTTCTGAATTAGGAAATGGTCGACCAATAGTTTATTAGTTTTGTAATTTGTTTTCAATTTTCTCCTTCCATCATCGTAGTTAGAAACTACTTTCCAACTTCCTCTATAGTGTTAGTTCTCTCCCTTCTTCTCTGTTAGTTTTTCTTCCTATTTGTTGTAGGTTAACTCTCGCTTCTTCCTTCTCAACCTTCTTCCTACATCTCATAGAAATAATTCTTCCTTTTAGATAATGATTAGAGTAGATAGCTCCTTATTAACTTAGCCTCCAAATAATCTCTCTATTTGATTCCTTTGCACTGTAGGATCATTTGCATAAAGCCAACTGGTAATTAAATCATCCAAAATTCTTCCTTTTCCTCACTTTAAAACATTTTCCTCCATTTAGACTGTCATTCGGACTGCCATTCAGACCGGCGTTCGGATTGTCATTCAGACCTATTTACTTTCTGCATTGCTTTAGGCCTTTTCCCGAATCTAATTTCTTCTACCCTTCAATCATAATTCTTCTTACTCCTCCTTAACAGTTTTAGATGTAATTTAAAGGTTATTTCATGTCACTTAAAATTCTTAATTATGTCTTGTTATTATTTCCTCATTTCTCCTACTTTCTTCTTGAAAATTTCTTCCAACCTTGTTCCAAACTTCAGTTCTTCAATCTGATCTGCTAATTCATTACTGTTCGGAATTTATTAGTCTTGTTTCTAGATAGTTTGTCTTCCAAGTAATAGTTAAAAATTCCATTTCTTAAGTTGTTTTAGTTTTTTATAGTTTCATCTAATTATCATAGGATTAGTTTCCATTCATACAAATAATGAAGATGTTCATGGTTTAATATTTGGATTATTAATAAATATCTTTATCAAGTTTTCTAATTGTTTCCATAATCAAAATATTTTTATCAAGTTTTCTACTTGTTTCCATAATCAAATACATTTCAGTTAAACATCTTTATTAAGTTTTATATTTGCTTCATTTGATAATCAATTTCTTGTTTTCATAGATAGAATAAATTCTTGCATTTGAATTTTGAAAGTCATACAAGTGGTTTAAAATCATATAGTTGCATGTTAACACATTTGCATCTTTAGTCAGCTTAGGATAGTTCAAGCCTTCAATCCTGCACATATAGTGATTGCATCTCATAAGCTCCCTCCTTGAGTTGACAATTTAAATATTGGAATTATTTAACACATAATAAATACCAACATTTTGGTGCCATTGCTGGGGAGGTATTAAAGGGATTGGAGTCTAGGTATATAGGGGTAGATAGTTTTCCTTTACATTACACAGCAAGGGGGAGGGGAAATGGTAAGACACAAAGACGACCTCACTACAGTTTTCCATAGTGTAATAGCCTGACGCATCCACTTTAGTGGGTTTCCCCAAATCCTTGTTGTTCCTTTCCGCACAAGTATGATTTCCTTTCTGTACATTTGAGTATTTAATTTTCTGCAATTTATTTCGTAAAGTTTGTCTTCCTTCTTTTCAGGAGTGTTATTCTTTCAGCAAGTGTGGTGTGTTTTAGTTCACAAATTTGTTGTAGTAATTTAAAGTTTTTTAAAAACACATAAAAATAAAAAATTGGTGCTGTAAGAACCCCAGGACTAACCCATGTGTGAGACAGAACCTACCAGCTGATGACATGGATTCAAAGGTGCTTATTAGTATGAGAGAACTCTCTCAAATCCTAGCGGAAGCTGGGATCTCAATATCTTCTTCTCAAGAAGAACACATCTGGACAGAAGTCAAGAATTTATCTACCTCTCCAGAAATAATAAAAAAACCACAGTTCCATGAGCTACAAACTGAATCTCCTTGCCAATCTGCCAAGGAAACCTTGGAGACTACATTTGATGGAGAGAGACCTGATGTTGAAGAGTTCTCCACATATCTATCGACAGATCTCCCATGTACTCAAGCAATTGGACATTTAGAAGAAGAGGATCTGCATGGCATGAGTAAGGAAGGTGAGTATCAGGATTACATCGAAATATGGTTCCAAGAGGTGATGAGGCCACAATACCATTCCTTCATTCAACACCTTCTATTGCAAAAGCAATTAAGTCGGTTGATTCTCCACATCCAGGTAATCACTGCTTAAAATTTTTCATATGTGGACATAGGTATGTTTTTCATTTTTCTTCGCACGTGGTTACATTGGAAAAGTTCTTACACTTGAATAATGGGTTTTCTTTCTTTTAGATAGCATAGGATAGTATGTATATAAATAAAAAGTTGTATGTGGTTAGTTAGCTTTAGATATTCATACAACTTCACTTTCTGTTTTCCTTTAAAATAAAAGAAATAAGAATAAGATCATGTTAGTGACTAAACCAAAGCAATCTTACATGCATATTTCTTATTATACCAGTTACTCAAAGACCTACTTTAATTATTATAATCTATACATAACTCAATCTTACACCTATGGACTCCTAGTTCATCCTGGACTCATTATCAAATCTTGTCTCTAAAGCACCTTTAAAAGGTATCCTAAAAGTGGGTAATATTTTCTATTTTGTGGGGAACATTACTAACCTTTTATGAAGAAGATAGATTATGAAGTCAAAGAACAGCTTTAGGTTATTATCTTTTGACATAATCTATAATTTAGGCCATTATAAATAAAGTTGCTCATAAGTTTCATGCTAAAATATTGAATTATGTGTTTAGTAGGATTAGCACACTCTAGTGCCAACCGGATTCCTTACAATATATATATATATATATATATATATATATATATATATATATATATATATATATATATATATATATATATATATATATATATATATACGAAGGAAACCCGCCGAGGTATTGAACAGGCTCACTGGCAGCGGGTCCATGCTAAGTAAAATCTTAAACAAGGAAGCTCAGTAGATGCAAGTAAACCCGTCGGGGTACTGAACAGGCTAGCTGGTAGCGGGGCTATGCTTGCATGGTACCAAGATAAACCCGTCGGGGTACTAAACAGGCCTGCTGGCAGCGGCTCAATATTGGATAAAAGAGGTTTGGTTAATGCATTGCTATTCACATAGCTCATAAAAACCTGAGTATACAAACATATGTTTAGGCCGATTATTTATACTGTCATTAGATAATGGCTATAAGTTGGACTTGGACCCTGTCGTCTAATTCAAACAAATACCTAGGATATGATTATCCTAGAAATGGGACCCATAATTATAGTATATCTCACAAACTTTATGGTGAACCTTATCTATATTCTTTGGATGACAAGAGATCTTTACAATGAGTCATGGACGACTAGTTTTTCCTATGGCATTTTTCGCATCTCTTACACTATTATTCTTTATGTGGTCTTCATGAGCATAAACTGATGAATTTGCATGTATTGAAGAATCTGACTTAGTATGATATTGTTTTGGTCATATCATGAATACATCTTTTTCTCAAAAAGTTCTAGTTTTTAGAATAATGATGTTTTTTTTTAAGGATTTCCTATTGATTGATGTTGATCTAGAATATTTACATAAGAAGCATACAACCCAATATTAATTTATCAATGGCCTGAGGACGTGCCATTCCTTCGGTTTGGGGGAGGATTCAAAATTATTTCTATTTTAATATGTTTACTAGGATTCATAATTGCTTCTATTTTTTTGTTTACTTATAATACAATTAAAAAGTGCTTATATAATGATATGTTGTTTCAGGAATAATGCAAGTAACAGAAGATAAAAAAAAACTAATCTGATCCTTGTTGAACAAAGAAGAGCGACTAAAAATGTCAGAAAATCAGGTTTACATCATCCTTTTGTGTGCTGGCAGCCTCAGAAATTTTCTGCATAATCAGCAGCAATCAGATCCAGCAAGCACATCTTGTACAGACAAATGGTCTGTATGAAGGGTCGAATGAAGAAAATGAATGATGATCCAAATGAAACCATAGCTTATAACATCATGATTAAGTGTGCTAAGATATATATATATATATTTTTAATTCTATTGATAAATCTAATCAACTAACCATATTAGGAATTAATTACATGTCATCTCTGCACACGATCTCATTTCTTTAATCCATTTCGAATTCACCAAATAAATCGATTAATCATGCATTATTCCAATTTTTAGAATTATTATCTAGTTATCATATGGTTTTAACTTTTCATTAAGTTATATGCAAAAAAAATCAACATGTGAACCGCCATTTTATTAATCAAAGATCATCATGATTTTTAATGCACTAAGTTATAATCCAATGATGAAAATTTTCTTTCAACCTATTCAAAGTTTACTTTGGACATGGTTGAATATTTCACAAACCATATGAGCTCATTAACGCACACATCTTTGTTATGGGACACGTTTCAAAAATTCCGAATAATGGCGTGATCGTTTAAATGTGCCATATTTCCATCTCATGATTTTTCAAACATTCAATTGGACCTTGTTTTAAAACTGACCCCTGCTTGATCCTCACCATCACTTTGCTCGCTGTCATCCTTTCTGAGTCCATCCAGCTGCATCCACTTCTTCCTTATTTCTTTTTTCTCAGTGGGACCTGTCATATCTTCGGTTTGGGGGAGTGTTGACGTCCATTTTTGTCACTATTTTTTATCAACAAATCTATTTGAATGGCATTGTTTCTATCATCTTTTGCTATATTAAGTTATTTTCTTTACCATTCAGACCGTCAAATAGTCCAGGTATGCATATATTTACCTATTCTGCAAATCTTGTTCACAATTCGGTATATTATGGTTTATTTATGTTAAAGTGACATTTTATGGACATAATTGACGTTTATGTTTCAATTTGTAGGCTGTGTTTCTCAAATGACCCTTCATTCAGACTGGGGGCTTATGTGTTAAGTTAAAACGCGTTCAACTCATCGTTCAGCACTTCGTTCAGCCTATGAAATCCATGGTTGACACATCTCAGACTGTTGAATGAAGAGGAGGGCACGTGGGTTCTGTTTTCCATGTGATGTTGATGGTTAATGAACCGGTGCTCTAGAAGATCCATCCTTATGCTCGCCAAGCCTGACATCACATCTCATGTCCATGTTAACTCTTCAACTTCCGGTTCGTCTATGCACTCAGCCTGGAATCACGCACGTCTTCTCAGCTCTTGCACGCCGTCGTTCTGGAGGGAGTCCAGCCTGTTCACACTCAGTTGGCCGACATAACTCCCATGCCCATGCTCAGTCTGCCAACGTAACTCCTGTGCCCATGTCAACACTCTAGCGCACCAGTTCTCTTATTCGTTTGGCCAGGAGTTATGCACACCTGTTCACGCCTGCTCACGTTCATTCACGCCGTCATTCTGGAAGGAGCTCACTTGCCCACGATTCAGTCAGCCATCACACTGCTCATCCACGTCTGAGTGAGATCGACGCTGTAGCTTCCCTGTGAAGGAACCAACCCCGTCAAAGTCTGAAGAATGCTCCTTCCGTTGGCATGTATTAATTAAATCAGCAGTTACAGTCATTAAACGCCTCTATTATTAGAGAGTTTGACTCTGTCGACCTTTTCACCCACTATAACTTATAAATAGACGCCTCCTTTGGAGAAACGCAACAGATGTATAAGATTATATAGCGTAGGAATAGACAGGAGATAGCAGTTACTCCTGCATAAAGTATTATGTAATTTTCTCAGATTAATGGAAATTTCAGTACGTTGATGCTCTGTTGATAGTCGTTTAAGCTAATTTAGTCTCACCTCTAATTGCTGGGAAGGGCCCCTCATCAACTGGAGGTTTTATTTACATTTTATGCATTTCTTTTCTTGCAATTAACTAGTTTATTTCCTGTGTGTGTAATCTAATTTATTTTCCTGTGTGTATCATCTTCATTCCTCTATAATTAATATTCTACTGTTAATATAATCTCCCTTCTTATGAATTAGGAAATGGTCGACCAATAGTTTATTATTTTTGTAATTTGTTTTCAGTTTTCTCCTTCCATCATCGTAGTTAGAAACTGCTTTCCAACTTCCTCTATAGTGTTAGTTCTCTCCCTTCTTCTCTGTTAGTTTTTCTTCCTATTTGTTGTAGGTTAACTCTCCCTTCCTCCTTCTCAACATTCTTCCTACATCTCATAGAAATAATTATTCCTTTTAGATAATGATTAGAGTAGATAGCTCCTTATTAACTTAGCCTCCAAATAATCTCTCTATTTTCTTCCTTTGCACTGTAGGATCATTTGCATAAAGCCAGCTAGTACTTAAATCATCCAAAATTCTTCCTTTTCCTCACTTTAAAACATTTTCCTCCATTCGGACCTCTAGTCAGACCAGTGGCCATAAATACATCATTGTGGCTATTGACTACTTTACCAAATGGGCCGAAGCCATGCCTACCTTCAATTGGAAAACTAACACTGCAACCCGCTTCTTTTTTAACCATATCATCACTTGTTTTGGAGTCCCTAAGCAACTCATCTCCGACCATGGCTCACATTTTGAAGACTCTATCTGGCGAGAGTTGTTGACTCCTCAATTTCAAATATCAATATGCCTCCTCCTACTACCCCCAAGGGAATGGCCAAGTCGAGGCCATTAACAAAATCTTGAAAATAATCCTTCAACGTATCGTTGACCAACATAAGTCCAATTGGCATCATATGTTTTTTCCCGCACTATGGGCTTACCATACATCCACTAACACTGCCACGGGTTTTACCCCTTTTCATTTGGTTCACGGTGTCGAATCTGTGCTCCCCATCGAGTGTTAGATCCCAGCATTGCACATCACTATCGAGCTCCTCCTGGACACCTCACTGCTTGAACAACGCTTAATTCTATTGGAGCAAGCCAACGAAGACCGCCGCGCATCCCTTCAAACCATTGAGGCTACAAAGAGCCTCTCCAAATCCAGTTACGATAAGCATGTTCACCCACATGCCTTCCATGAAGGAGACCTTGTACTCGTTTATGACCAAGCCCATGATAAAACGGGTAAAGGAAAGTTTGAATCCATGTGGTAAGGCCCATACATTGTACACACCTGCCTTTGACACAGGGCATACATTCTGACCGATTCAGAAGGCAACCCCCTGCGCAACCCCCGCAGTGGGTTGTATCTCAAACTCTTTTACCCTTAACACTTTTGGACACAACAGTCCATGTACAGTTTTGTTTCTTTTTTTGCGATATACTATCTACATCTACAATACCCCATACCCCATACCATAAATATATAGGGAAGGAAACTATTACATTTTGTTCTCCCTGCATTACCACATATGGATCCTGTTTCGCTTTACTATGTTGGCTTTGCCGATGGTGCAAGTCGCTGGTCTCCAAATCTCGCCTCTGCAGCTTGGGTACTTTATTCCCCCTCACATGAGTTGATTCACCTCGATGGAGTGTGCATAAGTGCTTCTACTAATAACTAGGATGAGTACAATGCTATGACCAGTCTCTTGAATGCTTCCCTCCAGATGGGTATAAGTCACCTTCGTGTGTTCCTAGACTCCCAGCTTCTTGTTGCCCAGCTCAACAATTGTTACCAGGTACGCGATCCTTGCCTCTTTATAAAGTTACTGCACACTAAACAAATGATCAGGTAATTTGAATCCATTACATTCACTCATATCCTAAGAAATCAAAACAGTGTGGCAGATCAAATGGATAACAACATTCTAGACTAGCACATAAACAAAACCATGTAGGACATTAACCATACACCATCATAACATCATATAGGAATCTAAAAACCATAGAAACAACAAAAAGAATCCATCATAATATTGCATCCACGTGCATCTCATCACCATAAAAATGTATCCATGTGCATATAAACACATAACAATTGCATCCACGTGCAACAAAAAACAAACAACGCTAATTGTGCATCCACGTGCATACGAGACTCTATCATCAAAAAATGCATCCATGTGCTTGTATATATACCATATCGTCATAACAAGTCATGACTTCCCTTATCACCCAACTATACAAAAAATACATCGAGGAGCCCCAACAACATCCTCTCCAAATTATATCATCCTTATATACAAAAAAATCCCCACATGCTCATCAGCATTGGGGGCAGCCCACAAACTGTCTAATCAGAGTCATCCCCCGGATCTGTGTCCTCGTCGTCCCCTGCAGCCACTGCCTCTGCTATCAACTCATCCTCTCCCCGCTCCTCCTCCATCTCCTCAAGATTCTCGTCATGAAACTCTGGGCGACCAACCGATCTGGAGCCCTCCTCTCCTCCGCTAATACGTCAACCCGCCTCAGGATAGATCTCCACTCCCGTGGAGCATCATAACAAACATCCAACAACTCCTGGTCTAAATCCCACCAACCCTCGTCCTCTACCTCGACCAATAACTGATCAAATATGACCCATAAGGACTCTAATGTAACATCGTCATCATGTCGTTGTACCTCCCCTCGATTAGGTGGTGCTACCCTCACTACGTGACCCCTGCGGTCCCGATGCTCCTGTGGCGGTCGTGGTCCCACATTTGCAAGAACCAACACCATAAAGGTTAGAATTATCAAACATCTCTAGATTTCGTCATAAATTGTCAAGTAAAAATACAACATGATATGCTAAGAAGAAAGAAAAATGGATACGTACTAGCTGGCCCCCAGACCTGTCCAGGAGGCCGCAGAAGCTTAGGAACCACTTGGTAGTCCTCGGTACAGGTAGTCCTCGATCAGAACAGGCATCTGCATCCACTTCCTAAACAACTCTGTAGTAAAATATCGGCCAACGACCCGACCACCACCGCGGACCATCATCTCCCCCCATTGCACCATCCGCAGCACCATCGGTCCTCCATCTTGGATCGCCACACGAGGCCACAACGTAGGAATCCACTCAAAAAAGAAACAACACAAAAAGGAAGAGTAGAAGAACTCCCCTCTGAGTTGCCTCACCTTGTTCAGCTCTCGCTTAACAATGGTGAGGTACATCTAACCCCATGCATAGTAGGTCCCTTCTAACACCCGCTGAATCAACATCATCTTCCCTCCTGACACTCATTGGGGAGAATGCGATCCCAATACACGCACCACACATGCTGCGACCACTGGGTTTCTTCGGAGCTTGCGAATCACACACCAATAGTGAATTGTCATGCACAAAAGACCCTAGATAACAATGCCTATCCAACATCTCCTCCATATCCACATCCCCGACCTCCTAGGCCGAGTGTCTTCCATCATACCCAAACAGGTAAATCCAGTCAGAAAATACAAGTCCGATAGGGTGAGAACCAGTCTCTCACCCTGGATCATGAATGCCTCAATATCCGGGTCCCAAAACCCGACCAACCTGTTCAGCAACAGAGATGTTGAACGCATGAGGGGCACCTACAAAAACTTTAGCAGTCCACAGAGTGCTAAAGTCCCTTGCACATGATGATCCTGCCGGATGTCATAAAAAATGCTCTCCGACATATCACGCTCTATTCACGTCACCCCTGACATCCTGCCAACCACACAATGAAATCTCATCAGAACCACATAAAATACTCCATCGATCCCCTCCGGATCGGTACACCAACACAATGGAACCACAGCACGCATTTCGGGGGTTCTAAACCCCACATGTGTGCTTTGGAGCACGCTTTTCTCCTCGCAAAGCGTGCTTCCCGAGTGCAACTGTGGGGCCCACAGTCGCGCTCCAAAGCGTGGCTATGGGATCCGCACTCGGCAATCACGGTTGTGGGAGCCACAGTCGCGCTCTACAAGCGTGGATGTGGGAGCCACAGTCGCGCTCGGCAAGCGCAGTTGTGAGAGCCACAATCGCGCTCAGAAAGAGAGACTACCTCGCCTAACGTCGTGCTCCGGAGCACGTAACTCACCTCAAAACCCATGCTTTACCACCATGGTCACCAACTGTGACTGGCACACCTCCCCCAAGGACCAAATCCCCCCCAAAAACAAAATAATATCACAGATAAGGGCTAAGAGGGTTACCTGCAACTTGTGAAATGAAAATCCACCGGTCGGTTCTTCCGCAAATGCCAAATCATCTTTGGTTCACTCAATTCTTCTCTCAAACTCAACTGTACAAATGCCACATGTCACTATGGGTGAACTTACTATTTATAGACATTTTACCAATTCTTGTTTTAGCCGTTCTGGAGTCATACGAGGTTCATTTTCCAAACCGTTGATACCAATGGATTTAGCATGATGAGACCTTCGTGGTGGTTGAGACCATTTCTCGATTTCACTGTGCCCTTTTTTCGGGCATTTTTTAGTGCCCCTCGTCGCCTCGATTTGCATGCCACATCAGCCGTTATCAGTTTTTGACATTCTTTATATTTCCTGATTCAGTTTTCCATGCTCGTGAAGATGTTTGAGATCATTTCTCGCTGTCATAACCATATTTTTCTGGTGTTTTTTCCCACACCCCTCGTCACCTCGATTTGCATGCCACATTGGTCGTTGTTAGTTTATTGGTGATTTTTATACCATTGGATTCAGTTTTCCGAACGCATGATGATGCTTGAAATAATTTCTCGCTCTCACCAAAATACAATTTTGACATTTTTTCCATACACCTTGTCGCCTCGATTTGCGTGCCACATAAGTCACCCTTGATTTTTACCAATTTTGGCATCAACGCCCATCCAAAAGCTCTCTGCTCCATCCATACTGTTGTTATTTCATTATTTTTCTACCATTCATCAACCCCAAGGAGGCCTCACCAATGTTCCCCCCCAGCCCTCATTTATGTCCCTTGATCAAACGCTTCCTCCTTGCTTAGCGGCATTTTGTTTGGTATAATTTTAGCCCTTTTTTGGGACGAACAATTCCTTTACGAAAAAGGCTCTTCGGGAATTTCTATTAAGCTCTTTTTTTACTCCTAAAACAATGAAAAGATCACCAAGCAATCTTGCTTCCTTTCATGCTCGTTAAAGTACCTTTAAGGGCGTCTATCTGGTATAAGTTTAACCCTTTTCTAGACCTGGTAGACTAATTACGAAAAATGAATACTCTAGTCACATTGGCTAGAAGAGTTCTTCATTGCATACTTTTATGCTTTTTTCAGGCCTTGAAGACTAACACTTGAAACATAATCCCCTTGGAGTCTTCTTACTGCTTTTAGACTCTCTAAAATTGAAAGCAACCACGAGCACTCATCGTCCTGGGCTCGCATAAATACACACGACAGTACCTCTCCACCATTTCAGATTCTTCTTATCGCTTTCAAACTCCTTAAAATTGAAAGAAACCACGACATTACCATTTCAAGCACCCCTCTATCCCTTCTTTGAGCTCCTTAAGCCATGAAGAAGGACCCAACAGTGCCTCTTGGCGCCATCACAGATCATATCTAGTCCCCACATTATGGAAACACCCCTAGTATGGTCGCCTTTTTTCAGAGTATTCTGCGATACGCCACCCTTAGAGTCTCCTGATATCATTCATCAGTTTTTTCCCCATTTGAGTCTCCCACATTGCAGTCACAGCCCCTGGTCCCTTACGCTATGATCCCCTTCCCCGAAGTCAATTTCATATGCTGCCAGGTCAGCCTTGCAATCCTACTCTAAACAAAGGAAGATTGATTCCCCCCCTACTCTGCGACCTCAGTTGTTCCCCACCCCCACAGTATGTGAGTCCCACCTTCAGTACTATCACCTCTTGGTTGTACATCTCACGCTCCTATCAAGGAAACATCATTTCCTTGGTAGTTGCAGGTCTCCCTCTGTCGACACCAACCAATCTATTCCATAGGATAGACCCAGAGGTCCCTGTGCCTTTGACTCATCCCCATCAGTGGTGAGTTCCTACGGACCATTTTTTAGAGGAGTCCTCAGTGCCTCTCCGAATGGTTGTTTCTCACGTGCTCGACTTCAACATCTTGATCACACCATTCAGATTCGTGCAGGGTATTGGTCCCTTCAGTTATTAGTCGAAGACCCCGGATGTCCCCTGACTCTAGCACATTGGTGAGTCTACATTGGAACCCCCCAGTTGTATGTTCCCATGGATATTCGGGCTGCATTGGAGACGGTATTCGGAAGCCATCCAATCATATGCTTCCTTGAGTACCCCATTCAGATACAGTCTAGTGTACCATTGAGATTCTGACTCTCAGTCATTGAGTCCACCTCGTTATTGGACACCTTTAGATCCAAAAGCTCATCAGTCCTTCTGGTACCACATTCAGAGCGACTGTTTTCATTCTAGTGTTCAGTTCTTAATGCTCGTTTTCTCAAGGAACCAGTGAAGTGGGCCAACTGTCATTCTTCACTAGTGATTTGATTGGCCATCCATATCGATTCACATATGAACCAATGTCTTGTCAGATCTTCATCGCCTTCATAAAATGGAAAGTGTGCTGTCGAGTGCGACATGTCGGCTGATGTATTAACTTGAGAATTAGATGGTGGAGTAGGTGGATTGTTACCGCAATTAGAATTTGGTGCTTCTTTGACTTCAACTAGCTGCTTATCAGGACTGGGTTCTCTATCTTCAGAACCAGTGTCTCAAACTTCTTTTATTTCGTCGATTCTCAGGATTCTGTCTTCTTCTACTACTTTTGTCAAAATCCAAGGAAAGTTATTGTCAAACGGAACTTCGTTACTTCTCGGATTCTTCGAAGTACTCAGCGAGTCACTCAAATCTGGCATTGGCAGGGAGTGCTTCTTCATGTTCTGAGTACATTAGATGAAAGCTTCTGTTCGAAAATTTGGGTTGAAAGGACACCCAATTTCCTTCCTCAGGTCGATGAATCAATAATCTATTGACTTTATCACCTTCTTCACTACGACGACTCCAAATTACCGACTGGCCAACATGGAGACCAATATTTTCCTCGACAATCTCTTGCACTTGGAAACTTTGCGTTAGTTGAAATGGAGAAGGAGGTGTTACCGTCTTAGGTATCTGAGCTTGGAGAGCTCTACCACGCTCTATCCACAAGTCTTCATCCATCGGTGACAGGTCTTCATCAACGCCCCGGTCATCACAGGCTCGGATTGCCTCATGCATATTTACTTCTACGTCTGTCACGACACTAGATCCTCGCTTCCTTCGGAGTGCATTTTCCTGATCCCTTAGCTCTTCACACTACTGTTTATTTTTTTCTCTTTCAATTTTCTGAATATCCGGAGTGCTTTTATGACTCATGGTTCTGTCTCTATCGGATATACCTCCACTGCTGGTCATGTCGCCTTGTCATATGTCATTTTTCATTAATATCGGTACATCAAAACATGCTTATCCATCCCCCCAATGCTTGTTGGAAGCTTTCTAGACCACTGGGGAAGTACAGACCATCATTTGTTAAATTTTTTTTTCCCATTCACGCTCTTTCACAAATCTTTCCCACTGACGTTCTTTCTCCTCCAAATTAGAGTTTGGAAGGGGCAGGAGCAACAACAGTCGTGTCTCGACAATATGCGCAATTCCTTTGTTGATCAATAATTTGAACAATAAATTTGGCAGGGAACATAGAAATTGATCAGCTAGCTCGATGAAGAACGTTTTTCTAACTTCGTCTACAGAGACGCGGTCCTCAATCACTTGCTCTTCACAGAAGTCATCCACAATCTTTTCACACCACTTCGAAAGATTCGTGCATCCTCCGTTGATCAACTTCGACAACAGATTCCACTCTGCTTCATCAATTGTTCTTTTCATCCATTAGCTTCTTCAGGGCGGTTGGCACGGACTCTACGAATTTCTCATGGGTTTCGGAGAAGAATCTTTCCCTCGCTTGGATAATTGTCAGCTTGTTTCATCGCGCATAATTCTGCAGGTAGTTCGTGATTTTCTTCTCCCACCAATCCTTAATCTCCTGCTTTGAAATCATATGTCATGCTGCTATTTCTGAATGCATCACCCGAAAACGGAACCAGATGTTGTAGTCCCGCGGGTCACGTAGTTACCAGAGATACATTATATATTATAAGCAAGCATGCACAACTATATAAATACAAGAGACAAGAGACCAATGGAGATAAGCACAAGCCTTTATTAACCAGCAAGAGCAGTATACAACATAGAATAGATCTAACCAGTACATCGGCTCAACAACCTATATATATTCCTTTCAATATAGTTACATAACCGTCCATCGGTCTAACCGACTGACCTGACCTATGCTAGTCGGCCCGACTTGTCAACATATACTTCAAATGGTCGGGCGGAGGGCCTAGTCGATAGGCCGAACTAGGCCCCTCCAACAATATCTCTGTGTACATATTGGTACAATACATAGAAATTTGATACAATGGCCATGAATAGGCAGTGCATGGTGAATACATGTCCTAAATGGTCATATCCATGACCCATATATAGTAAGGTATGGTCTCCTGCAGAAGAGGAAACATCTGATGCAAACTGATGGTACAAACGACTATTGTATGAGAACAATCTCTCATAGGTACAATCACAATCACAAGTAGCATATACTGAATGCCACTAAATTTTGAGGTCTTCTACACAAACCATCTATGGTGCATGCCCCATCAAGCGAATAAGGGTACTGATGTCGAACCTGATGTGACATTGTCTGATTACCGGTTAGTGAGGTATACCGTTAACAGATGCGAGATAACCCACCAATGATGGAAATGGGTACCAAGGCACTGAGCACATTCACCAAGTGTGAATAAAGGTGTTGAGCTCGAACACTTGAAGAATCCATTGATCAGGGGACATTAATGAATTCCCAATTGTTGATGGCGATAGAACCTAACACTGATGACTGCAAGTATCAAGGTACTCAAAGGAATCTAAATTTCAATTCTAGAATAAATGAGTTGGATTCGATGGAATGAGATTCACTCGAAGGAAAGCATTAATTTATCCCCCATCAATGAGCACGAGGTAGCAGCTAAGCCGAAAGATTTGGAAGAACTCAAACGAACAGGCTGAACGAACCAAAAAATGGGTGCGTCTCTTATTTGTGTACAAGATGCAAGTAGTGCATGGGAGAGACCTCCTGAATAATAGCCAATGATGAAGACTACTGATAGGAGCGAGGAAACCACCAATAGGGTTTAATGGAAACAAGGCACAACACGAATCTCAGTGTGTGAATAGATGTCTTGTCGTCGAACACAATGGAAACCACTTAGTCAAGGACCAATGATGAGATGTCACTTGCTAAGTTTAAGGTCACCTACCATTGATGAAAGTAGGCCCAGGGTGTAGGGTGGAACATCATATATGATTAAACTAGACTCATAAGGGATGGTCGACATGCAATAGTCAAGAGATCTAAGGAGTGGCGGACTCTGGTTTAAATACTTCCTTTGAACAAGAGCATGAGCGGATGGATAGACTTAGGAAGCATAGACTCAACACTGGATACTAACAATAATTTGTGACGCATGAGGCATCAACAAAGACTCCATAATGACTGCAAGATTAACCAGCGGGTGGAGTAAGATCTGAGAAATGAATACAGCTTCTTGAGGTCATACTAATATCCCGACCCATGATACATGGAGTGGGTAGTAAAATTTTCCTATCTGTCTTTTTAATTTATATGATTTTTTTGTCTTTTTCATATTATGAAGCTTGAAAAAGAATAAAATTGCTTATGATACAACAGTGAGGGAACTAGTGTCACAGGTAAGAAAACTAGTTCCAGGAAATGGAACATACCTATGCTCAATGCAAGGAAGCATGTGTAGGATATGGACACTTGGGGGGTGGTTCCCTCAAGGTAAGGGTCATCAAGCTGTGAAAGATAAATTAAGGCTCTGCTTGGCTTGGAAGCCAAATTCTCAGGAAAATGGATAATAAATGAGAAAGCGGGAGACAACACAAGGCTCAAAGGAAAGCATGATAATGCAATTCATTCACAACTCGACATAAATGGGGATTCCTTATGGGAGATGGCCAGAATAAAGATAAAGTAGAGTATGAGTCTTCATCGCAATGTCATGGAGGGACTACAAAGGACTCCCAATCCTAAGGAGGAAAAACGGCATGGGTTCCACAAGACATAAAAAGGATCTAACTAGGGCACCCATGATCGGATAGGCCCTACCGCCAAATAATGACACTTTTAAAACAACATGAAGGTTCTGTGTCAGTTAAAAAGTGTGGTCACACCTAAGGTTTATGAATATGGTCATAAGGTCGATGCAATAATGTAGGCATAATGACATCCTAACCTATATGACGGGTGTAGAAAATACCTATTGAAGGCGCGAAAAGGTTCAAAATCCACTCCCGACGCAAAAAATTGCTCAAAAAGATACCTCACAACGATATATTAGTCAAAAAGGCTCTAAAAATAGTAAAAACCAATATAAACTATATAAAAGTGGGTAAGGAAAAGTAATAAATAGTAAAAAGAAATATTTTTACCATACCATTTTCATTTTTACCCAACATAGTGCATTTTGGTAGTTTTTACCTTCAATATTCAAGTGACGATTTCGGGAGCTAGGAGCAACGAAATCGTGAGCCGTCAGGACTAGGTAAGAGCTATCATCCTTCCCTTCAAATCTATGGTTTTCAATTTGTTTTTTAGTGGTATATTTTTAGTCTTTTTTATTATTTTGTGCCCACGGTGCGTTGTACGCAAGCTATGGTTCATCGGGTCATATGTAGGCCCGAGTATACGTGGGAAAAACAAAAGTATCCCATGTATACGTGCGACTGTCTCTGAAACATGCCGCGTATAGCGCTGTAGGTAAGGTTTTTTATAGTTTTTGACATTAAAAACTCCTTAATTTTTCCACAGGATGGTGCTAGAGTGGAGGGAGAGGGAGCACAACGCAATTGATCATCAAGTTGGAGGCAATTTGGTCACCCAACAAGCACTACAAGATTTTGGTTTATATAATTTTTGGAGTATCGGGGGTTTAAGGGCCCAAAACCAATTACTCACTCCATTGGTAAACTAATGGGACTTGGAAGCTCAGCATTTTGACTTGGATGGACAACCACTTCCATTCGAAGTGGAGGACATATACTTCATTACCGAATTATCCTGTCAAGGAGAGGTGGCAAGCCTCAAATCTCGCAGCATAGGGGGAGGAGTCACCATAAGTGACTACATTGACAAAATTTGCATTGAGGGCACCCAAAAAGTGGGTATCCAAGTCCCCACAGAGGCTATATCGATTATGAGTATGAAGATCATCATCCTCACTCTCGGGAGGATAGCGGGGTCTACTTCACTTCACCAAACCTCGAGGCCATTGATATTCTATGCGGCCGAGTGTTTGAGGCCTATAGTATATGATTGGTGTACTACACTGCTGGATACAATGAAACACCAGCTGACAAAGTGCAAGCTGGGGAAGACCAAAAACTTTGGCTTCGGGAGCATACTATCTAGTTTCTTCTTCAAGAGGGTACCAAGCCTTAGTCCGAGGGTGGAATTCCCTCCTCAAAGTCTCCGAGATCCTGCTCAGACTCGGTGGGAAGAGATACTGACATGACAGGGGGGTGCCCGACTGGCCTCTCCATATACAGATGATTTCTTCCACTGGTGGAAGCGACATGTTATCTCCATAGATGACTATCCCTATGAGGGGATTGACTATATAGGAGATCAATACATGCCACTTTCACCAGGGTCTGTGTACGGAGACATTGGTAAGACACTCTCTTTATGTTTCGAATTTTTTTTTTTTTGTATTTTTGTTTTAAGTGAAAGAAAAAATATTTTTGGTGTGATATCATGTATTAATGATCGACTGTTTGCTCGCAGACTTGGGTCCATGAATACCACAAGTCCTCCCACGACATCGACACAGAGGTAGTAGGTGCAGCAGTGGAGTGCACACTAGAGAATGTGTGGGTCAACCTAACTTGCATGACCACCAAGGTACCTATGATCGAGGTGGAGCACCTCCCTGAGGCGATGCAAAGGCATGTAGTGGGGGTACCAACTACATGGGTGCGGCTACTCCGGCGTATAGCCAATGTCATGCAATACTATGTGCAGACTCATCCTTTCAAGGAGGCGAGACTTCCCCGTAGGTCTTAGATGCCATGGAGTCTCATTTCTTTTGTATCGGATATATGTATATTTGAGAGCTATGAGCTCCAGTTTTGTACTATGACATCACTTTTTTTTTTGGACATATAAACTTTGATAATGAAAAACCTAAGAATTTTTCGACTCTACTATATTATGTGTACCTATGTATGAATGTTAAATGTGTGATTCATTGCTTCTTTTAATTATGTGACAAATGCCAATCTAGGACATAATTAGCGTATGCATCAGCAATATGATTAAAACGTCTTGGAACATGAATATAAGTAATAAAATAAAAATGATGTTCCAAGTGTCTTACCCTTAAGAATCTCCTTAGTAGTGTAGGATCCCTCACATAGTACCGAACGTTCAACTGAGATACAATCAGCTATGAATCCAGGTGGACCTCTAAAGACTCGATACCATGTGAAATGGCATCGCGACGCAACTCAATAACGACACTATACTCAGCCGCATTGTTCGATGTAGGACCGATACAAGCACCTCCTGAAGACACAAGTTAGTTTTCGGGTGAGTAAATAACCCAAGCAGCCGAAGCTAACCTCTGCGTATGACGGATGGCCCCATCCGCAAATCCTAAGAACACCGGATATTCTGCTGACATCTATCAACCAAAAGGAAGCGAATCAGCAGACTCAAAAAAACCAAAGGAAATCTAAACTATGTGCAAAAACTATATAATAGTATACAAAGTATTAGCTCAAGCTAGAAGCTCAAGCAAGAAGGTCAAGCATAATACTGCTTGAGATAGAGCCCATTTCTAGTATCCTTTAGGACGTTCCCCTCATAATATTCTAACACATAGGCTCCTTTCTCAAGGACATGCCTCACAATGTAAGGACCATGCCACATCGGATTAAACTTGCCTACCCCCATGGGTTCATTAGCTTGGTCATAAAGAAGAACCAAGTCACCTTCAGCATACTACCGAGGACAGACAGACTGTCACGTACCCACCCTTGGATCCAATGCAAGGAAGGGAACATGCTACCAATCTATGGGGCTTTTCATAAAACTCATCCCATTCATTAGATGCATACAGTTAAAAACAAAAGTGTGCAGATGTAAATCAAACAAATATGCATAGCGGAAATAAATTCATCCACACACATATTTTCATATGCACTCAATATATCAATAACAATCATCAATTAATTAAAACATTGCAGAAGTAAATACGTAGACATAAAAACACTTATCTTCATTTTTAAACTGCCCCAAGCAACTAGCTATGTTGTTGCAACGTTCCACCCAACCATAGGCTCTTCGACAGCTTATACTGAGTCCGTCCGAAGGCCACCCTCGAGCTGGGCATGATTCTCACAAGGAAAGGGAACATTCCAGCTCGTCCACTGCCAATTACTCATTTCATCTCAGCCAAGCCAGTCCACAGCTGGGTTTATCAGGCTACATTTGAACCCTGGATGCTTGCACTCAAGCTCAAGCCAAAGCAATAGATACCCATAACCCATACCCCAACATACTCTTTTCTCACATAGCAAGCACAACATTGGGCATAGATACACATTTTAAACAATGGGATTCACGAATAAGATGGCCATGGGTTTTCCAAAAAAATGTTCCCAACCCAAAACGGGTTGTGGGATGGGGCAAACAACCCCAGGGAGGAAAAACGATTTCTTCCCCAAATATTTCAGCCTTCAACAGCCCAAAACGGTCTCTATTGATCCCTCGTTCAATTTCCCCTTCTTCCCCACTGGTATGCAACACAAAAACGCCCTTCTCCCAGCTGAGGATCAAGGAAAACCATAGAAACATGGCTAGAAAACGCCCAGGTAGCTCCCAACTCGTGAGGGAGAGGAACTGATGGTTGCCCCATGGCTTGGGGAGAAATTCATGGCTCTTTTTCTTGCCCAAGAAGACAACACAATTTTCCATGAAGGGTGGATTGCCCATACCCGAATTTGGACAGCCATACCTCTCCATTCCCAAGGCATTAACTACCTCAACCAACTCTTGAGAGAAATCAATGGTTGGGTACAAAAGTCAACATGGGTAGTTGAGGGTTTGATGGGTTCTCTCATTGACACTTGGCTTGAACTGATTGGCTTAAGGGTTTGAATGTTTTCCCTCCCAATTCCTTGTGAAATCATACCCCCATCTCTTTGTTGCATTGCATAGCTAGTTGTGGGTATTTTTATTAAAATGCATATTACATGATGTTGAAGTTCCAATATGCCTGGCTAGCATGCAAACCATATGCATCAATAAATCGATGGCAGGGCCTTGGACTTGAGCTCCTCACCATGATTTCATAACAATATTACATCATTTAAAATGTTAAAGTGATAGGGTCTAGATGGGGATGTGACAAAGACCTATCATACTGGTCCTTGACACGATGTTTATTGGCATCTATTGCCACGGTGGCATCCTGACGCTGCTCGTCAAGCTGCTCGAGGTGGACTAAGTGTTTCTCTTCATCCAAAGTATCAGGCATGAGTTATATGGATAGCTTCAAATAAGGGATCTCACATTCAACTAGTAAGATGGACTCCACACCATGAACTAACTAGAAAGGTGAGAAATCGGTGGAAGTTTTCATTGTGGTTCAATAATCCCACAAAGCAAGATACAACATGATATGCTAATTATTCTTGCTTTGTTGGATGGTATTTTGGATAATGGCCTTAAGGGACTTATTGAATTCCTCAACTTGGCCAGTCGCTTGGGGATAATATGAAGATGAGTGATCCTGTCTGAACCCAAGCTTAAGCGATACTTCAGACATCATCTTATTTTGAAAATGACTACCACGGTCAGTGAAAATCTCTCTCGGGAAATCGAACCAAGCTATGATCTAATTGAACACGAAGTGGGATGTTGTTTCACTATCGGCTTTAACGGTCGGCATGTCCTCATCCCATTTGGTAAAGTAATCTACGACCACTATGATATAACGATTCCCCCCAACCGAAGTTGGGTTTCAATCCATGAAATCAACCACCCACTTGGTGAAGGGATTGGCGGCGACGATTGGATAGAAAGGGGCAGAATGCAAATGTACATTCCAAGAAAACACCTGACAAGGGTGGCATCTCTTTAAAGCATTAACACAATCTTTAAAGATCGTAGGCCAAAAATAACCCACTCGCAAGATATGCTGATCTGTATCAAGCTCGAATAAGTGACCACTACATGCCCCACTATGACAGTCATTCACCACTAACTCCGCCTCTTCATGAGTCAAGCAATGACACAGGAGGAGTCCTTTCCTCGACGATAGTCTCTCCGATGATGAAATAATCTTTGGCATGATGTCTCACACACCATCGCTCATCTCGCGAAATATGCGAAGGGAACTTCAGATTCTGGAGATATACAATGATGTCTCCATACCAAGGGTGTGACGACGAGATAAGGAATAAATTCTCATCAACGAATGAGTCCTCATGGACCACTTACTCAAAAAGTCTAGGAAAATCTGACATCAGCTCCGCGAAAACAAAAGACTTCACAAAATTCGTCGAGGAAAAATCGAGATCGAATTCCTGAAGGATGACAATCCATTTATTATACTTCCCCCCAATCAAACGTCATGTAAGGACGAACTAAAATGGATTGACATGTTCTATAACCGTGTTTTTCCTACGAAAGATGTAGTGTCATAATCTATGGACTGCATGAACAGTCGCAAGGGCCAGTTTCTCCACATGAGAATACCTTAGTTCAACATCTACTAGGTTTTGACTAAGATAATAGACAACATGCTCTTGGAGCATATCATCATCCTGAACCAAGACCATACCAATCGTCTCTTGAGACATGGCCACATAAAGGAAAAAGTCTCTCGCATAGTCGGGTGGACTAAGAAGAGGGGCTGATACCAAGGCTTTCTTAAGAGCGTCGAAAGACTGCTGAGATTGCTCATCCCAGATAAAAGGGGTGCCTTTCTTCAATAATCACATGAAACCCTTAGTAAGACTGACATAGTTCACGATGAAATGACGTAAGAAATTGGACTTCCCTTGGAGGCTCTGAAGTTGAACCAAAGCACATGGGGAAGGAAACCAAAGTATTGCCTCAACCTTCAATGGATTGACTCTAATACCCTCCTCCGAGACTACAAACCCTAGAAGGCGACCATTTTTCACGTAGAAGATGCACTTGTTTGGATTCAAACAAATATTATAACGATGACAACTCTCAAAAATAAGATGGAGGTGACCTGGGTGATCCACTCTACTACGAGAGTGAGCAGCAAGATCGTTCAGGTAAGCATCCACTATACGCTTAAGATCGTGAAAAGCATAGGTCATGGCCCGATGAAACATAGCTCTGGCATTTTTAAGGAGGAAGGGCATTTTCCGGTATGCGAAAGTACCCCAAGTACATATAAATGCAGTTTTATGTTGATCCTCAGGTTTGATTTGGATTTGATTATAGCTCGAAAATCCATCCATAAACGAGAATACTTCGCTCCGCTCACACTCATCCAATATTTGATCTATGACTGGGGTGGGGAAGTTATCTTTAGGACATGCTTTATTCAGATCACGAAATTCCATGCACACACAGATGGTTCCCTTCTTCTTATCCACGGGAACATGGTTGGATACCCATTCGGTAAGGGGAACCGGGTAGATGAAACCAACCTTAAGCAGTTTCTCTACCTCTTCCTTAATGGCGTCTGCCTTCCTTGGATTAACAGCATGAATTCGCTATCGAATAGGATTAACATGGGGGTAATTCTTAATCTCGTTTTCAACAATACTGGGGTCAATACCTGGCATCTCCTCGCATGAATAGACAACACATCCTGAAACTCTTTGAATAAATCGGTGTAAATACAGATTTCCTCAGGGGAACAATCAACACCTATGTATACATTTTTTATTTTTTCGGGAGTACGAGAAATGTTGATCGGGATAGTAGGGGAAATACTAGCCATATTTCCCTCTGTGTAAATGCCATGCGACTCCAAAGGAACCACAGGGTGACCAACTTTCTCGGCTAGAGTCAATCGAAACTCATCTTTCTCCATAAGATCAAGGTTGGGAAGGAAATAAGATCTATGATGGAGGTCCTCCCAAGGATTTTCATTTCCATTCATGGCCTCGATAATGGCTTCATCCGAAGGTAAATAATCATCAAGGAAGTCATGTGAACAAGACGAGTCCACTACCCATGCGGACAGCGTAATAGGATATTCTTCCTCTATCCCTGAAGAAAAGAGATCAGGCTCTTCAGCCTAACTTCTTGAATATCATGATAAGCAAGATCAGCTGCAGACAAGGGCATATCCATTCTGAGGTGCGAAGAGTCTCCCAACGGGGAACTCATAAAAGGTAGAGTCCATGGATCACTAAAGTACGATGTCTGAAGTGGTATAGGATTCGACGATGAAGGAGCATCATCGGAGATGGTTCCTATAAAGGAGGTGGGTGCAGGAAAATCAAAAGATCCCAATAAGGAGGAATATAAGCCTACACCAACATTCTCATTTGTCAGCTAAGAATTCTCGATCTGAGGGACCACAGGTCCCTGCAATGCTACAGGATTGGAACTAGTAAAGGATAGTTGATCGATCGACACAATCTTGCCTTCATGGGGAAAGTAGATGACTCTAAAGACATAGGATACGATCACTTTCATAGTGTAGATCCAATTTCGACCCAGTAAAAGGTTATAGTCAAGGGGAACATCGACCACCTCGAGCTCTATAGGCACGGAATTCCCACCTAAGTGAACCTCAAGGGAGGGGATAATACCATGCGGCTTGAAAGAACGACCATGTCATGTCTTCTCTTAACCAATTTTTTTTTTTGCATGGATCTAATGACCCTATAGTTCTGTGTATAAATATACCACCATATGTGGACTATACTTAGAAATAGGTCCTAAGCATAACACTATAAAAAGTGTGCTTGTCAAACTTCCGATGGAATTACTCGTTGTTCACTTCATTGAAGTTCTATAGTCTTGCAGATTATACGCACCCTTACATCTTACGTGTTATAAGATAGAGTGCATTTGAATAAGCATGTGTGCACTAGAGGTCCCTTATGTCGACATGAATAAAAAAAAACATGTTGTCTAACTGAACCAAGGGTATATGCATTTAATTAAAGGCTTAAACAAAAATCACTTACACTTATATTAAATGCTGGTACATGAGAATGTACGTTAACCATTATTACCCTAGCTCCTGGTTTCTTTTCAGACTTACTGCACATATATATATATATATGTATAAATATATATTAATATTATCAATTAATATATATATACTCAAATTACAAAACTTTCATGGTTTAATTAGCCATTTATAATACTATTGGAAGACTATAGGTTAATATAGACAAGGGCCATATAATAATGCATACTTCTACATGCATATAATATTCCATACATATTATAACATATAAATACATGGGATATTAATACCACATATGTAAAAATTTATTTCTTGAACCAACTTATAAAACAAAGTTTCACACATATATGAATATATAGTTAGATGTGTTAATACATAGGATAAGATTTGTTTTGGGCCCAACGTATAAAATAAGGTTACATATATAAATATATAGTTATATATTTATATATATAAATAGTTCACTTTTTAAACTATGGCTTGCATAGCCAACACACTACACATACAATACCACAGATATATCACATATATATATGTATCAACATATCGTTGTAAAGTTGGGCGCTAGTGGAAGTCGACCCCACACAATATGGTTGATACAACGCTTAAGCGTTAACACCAAACTCTTAAATATATACCAACTTAATTAATCCCCGTCACACGTAGGTGACCATAATCCACGATCACGTGACATGGAGCTTCGTAATGGTATAAAGCATTACTCTTGCGCTAAGCCTGGATAAGAATACTGCTACAGGGTTGGTCCCACGTGGTCTCGATCCAACCAGTGGCCTGAGTGTTGATGTGGTTGGTGCCACGCAGGCTTGACCACTCCCAAACCACGTTTTAACCCCGTGTTATGTTTTCCTGCTGGAAGGTGTTACACTACTCTCGTCGCGTGGATGGGGCTTACAGTTCGTTGCGTTGTTGTCTTTGTTGACGTGGTGAAGAGTGGGTCACTCCATTAATGGAGCTCCCTCAACCAGCTGTGTTCTCTGTCAGTGGGATGCCACGCCAAAGGCATACCATGTACCTCTGGTTTGAACTGCATTAAAACCTCGGTGGCTATGGGACGTTGATGGTGATCGAAACCGGTGTAAGGGCAAATGAGAAAAGATCCACACCATTGATCCGGTTGATAGAAGTTCGCACCAGCAACTCTACATCGAGCACTAATTTCTTCCAGCACCGGTCGCAGTAATCACCTGCTCTACTCGGTGAAACCTTGTTGAACTTCGTTGAACTCTGGCAGTTTGGGTCATTGTTGAGGTTCGGCACAAAGAGCTTCGGCTCTGTGCTAACAGTGGAAAATGAGAGTTACAATGTTACAGCTCCTTCGTCGTCAGGATTAGGGTATTTTTTAAGGATCATAAAAGTATACTTAAGTATAGTATTATAGGCGATTATTTTGGATTGAAGAAAACATATATATAGATTGGTAAGCAAATATTAAATATGAAACTTACAATTTACTGCTGAAACTTGTAAATTTTGGTGAATATTATGATAAAAAAACATATTTTATATAAATATAGGCAATATTAGAGACTAAAAATGACCAAATAACGAATTTATTTTTTGAAAAAGTCCAAAAAATAGCCAATTGGCGAAATTTATGTTGATGTATATGTAACTTCGGAATGTATTTCATATATGTATATTGTACACCTATAGAGATGGTATTATTCCTCTATATGGAAGTGATTGTATTCCTATAGAGATGTTATTATTCCTCTATATGGAAGTGTCGTCATTTATATTGTAAGTGTCGTAACTTATACTTGATGGGTTATTAGACCACCTTGTTGGGGTCGGCCCTGTATAAGTCATGTGGGTCGAAGGGTTATTAGACCGCCCTATTGGGGGTCAGCCATGTGGGTCAAAGGGTTATTAGACCACCCTATTGGGTGTTGGCCCAATCAACTTTGTGTTATGTGGTTAAGTTGAGGCCGACCTAGTAAAGGTTATTAGGCAAGTCAAGTCAAGTATAAATAGAGTGCGGGAGGCACTCTATTTCATCATTCTATTCTCTCACACACTCTTTGGAGAGTGGCGCACTTGTGGAGGAAGGAGAAGCTGCTGCTAGGAGATGTCTATCTCTTATGCTTGGGTTGTATCATTACTCTATCTATCTTTGAGGAAGTTATTGGGGTTTTTCACCTTTATGGTTTTCCCCAAGTAAACTCTGTCTCTTGTGTTCTTGCATTATTGTGTCCATGATTGATATGCTGTACATGTTGTTATCTTAGTTAAGATCCTAGATCAGATTGAAGTAAATTCTGAAAAATTAACAATTTTGCCCTTAAAAATTTCCCTGGTTGGGATGCATTATTGAACCAGTTTCAACCCATACTCTGCATTGGCCATCGTTGTAAGGTAAACTTCGTTACATTTCTGCAAGCTTTACATTTTAGTGTCAACTTTGTTGACTGTTTGTTTAATTTATACATTTATATGCCAATATTTTTAACCTTCATCGTGATGTGAACTAGGTGCAAATGGAGCTGAGCTGCGGTGCCACTCCACTACAATTTTAGGTAATGTAAAATTGTATCCGCATGCTACAAATCGTTGTGTTGTTTAAAATTTCAGTTTTCAGTTGTTTCTCCCCCGAGATTTGAACTCGTGTCACGACACTTGTGCAGGTAACCATGATAGGGTGGAGTGGGGAACACTCCTGCAAACTTGCAACCGTCGCTAAAACGTGGAAGGTTCTCTATGTTACCAGGTAACTCGCCAACCAACTGCCTTGGGTTTGGTTTATCCTGTTGGTGGGGGCCAAGTTACTTAGAACGTTTGGTTAAACAATGGTTAGGGTTTCTTGCTTTCATTTTTTGCAGTTAAAATGAGCAAGGTCATCGGCCAGGCCAGTAGGAGCATGAAGCTTGCCTACGAGAGGGTCCTCGCGACCTCTGTGTGCTCTTTCGGAAACATAGGGTAGTTTGCACATTTAAATGAAATGTTTTTAAGGTCAAGACTCACTGCCATGAGTGACTTAAGTGTTCCAATGACGCTCTATCTTGGTAGCTGCGTCAGTACTATGTATAACGATGCTCCACTTATTTTTAATGGCAAAGCTACAGCTTAAACGTTAATTCCTTTGTCTATGTGTATCCTTATTACTTTTAAAAATGTTATGGTGCAATGATGCAAGGCTCGGTTGATCTGTAACACCCCTCTGCGTTTTCGCCGAGACTATTTGGTTTCTTTACAATGTAATGTGCAATGGATATGAAGCTTGCATGGGTGAAATCTCCGTTGCGGTTGATATTATTATAATGCATATGTTATACTACAACAACATGAGCAGGTAGATGAATACGAAATGCATAGATGACATATTGTGCTTACTGTTGTTATAAAATGGAAAGAGCCTTCGTACTGCGCATCCTTAATGATTAAAACTCTTACAGTGATTCCTTCGACCATGCATCCTTGAATTTTTTACTACATATAAATGTTGCATTTATAAGCATAAAGTAACGTTGTTTAACCCATGGGTAGCTAATTGATTTGGGGTAAAGGCGATGCGCCTACCCAGCTTGTATGCGAAAAGTGTTATATATAAACATTGTTTCTCTTTCAGCAATAAATTTTAAATGATTTCATATTTATTTAAATGCTCCTCGAGCATAATGTTAAGCTTGATCTTAACCGTAGCTTATGTGTAAATATATGTGTTTGTAATATATCTACATGGTGTATGAAATCGTAGTCCTCAATACAATGCAATGTGGAATGATCAATACATAAATTATGATAATGCCCTTCGGCTATGGGTAAAACCCTCATTTGAATATAACGATTTCATTCTACATATATGCATTCATACAATGTTTAAATTATATGCAAAACTACAGTGTGGCGATCTAAGTCAGCCACGATTCATCTAGTGCCTTAAGTAATGGAAATCGTATTAATATTAATACTTTGAACTTACAATGCTATCTGTATAAAATGATAATGATTCATCCGAGCATGGGATTTATATCAATGCTTCAACTTAGAAATAAAGCATTAAATAGCATAACTTCAGTTCATAATATGGTTAACCTAGAAATGCCATACTACAGCAAACAGTCTTCCAATACCAACTTCATCCCGAGTCTCAAACTCTGATGATCCATTTATTAAAAAATGTTGTAGATCTAAACATTAGTATTTCTAGGGTTTTGCTGCAATAAACTCTAACATAATAGAGTAAGGAAAACATATAAGGGCTAGACAGGTAAACCTCACAGTTTACATGTCTTCCCTATTCATAGCATTATGATAAAATATATAAGAGCTCTGTCCAAACTGGAATAATTCTAATACAAAGATATGTAGTGTATAAATAGGCTCCATAAAACCCTAGGTTAGCATATGGACCTTATTTCCTTGTATAAACTGTAGCAGGCATATAAAACATCATAGGGATTCCAATGTTGTATATCTACTGTAAATAGAATGTAAGTATCCTCACATAAATATTCCAGATCTTTAAGTATGATCATAAGATAAAACTTATTACAAAGATCTATTAGTCTAGCTGAGATTCAAGCTCGGAATATCCATAATACATTCTACATCTGGTCAGATATGATAAACATGTCTTTCAACTATAAATCAGCTATATTCAGAAACACATACAATTACTGCTTCATAAACAAATACTATGTAATTACAACATATAAATACTTATCTGAAATCTGATGACCAGTGGGACCAAGCACAAACCTCCTAGCCTTTGACCAGCAAGTTGTACCTGCTTTTAGGTCACCCCCGAGTTGAGTTCATAGTCCCTAAGGTACAGTATAGATTTTAAATTACCCTTAACTTGTTTTCCCCAAGTTATTCGGGATATTTCAGAGGAAGTAGGAAACCCAACACCCAACTCACTACTCCTAAGCTATAGGATTCTCCAGGGGATTTTAAGCCTTAGCCATTAAGAGAATTAATAAAACACAACCTATTCAAGTAAATCCAGTACTCCTGCAGCTTGGGGTAGTTCTCCTACCTACACACAATTAAGTGTTGATGTATATGTAACTTCAGAATGTATTTCATTTATATATTTATTGTACTCCTATAGAGATGTATTATTCCTCTATACGGAAGTGTCGTCATTTGTATTGACAAGTGTCGCAAGTGTGTTAACTTGCTGATGGGTTATTAGACCACCTTGTAAGGGGTTGGCCTGATATAATGTAATATGAAGTTATTGTACCTAGCTAGACAAGTCGACCCCATAATGTTATTGGGCAAACAGGACAAGTATAAATAGAGATCGGGAGATCTCTATTTGGATCACTTCAGAACTCACACTTCCTTCACTCAGAAAGTGGTGCACATGTGAGAAGGAGGATCAGCTACTAAGAGGAGTATATCTCTTGTACTTTGGTTGTACTTTGGTTGAGCTATTGCTCTATCTATCTCTGAGGAAGTTGTAGGGTTTTTCACCTTAGGGTTTTCCCCACAGAAACTCTATATCTATTGTCTCTCATGCTTTTGCTTCTTGTGATGACTGACATGCTTGTTATGATTGATATGCATTGATACACTGTACATGTTATTCTCTCAGTAAAGATCCTAGAGTATTGTGAATTAATGCTCAAAATTTAACATGGTATCAGAGCTAACCTAAGAAGAAGACATTGTGCAGTGACGGAAACTAGGGTTTCTTGTTTATTGGGTTTCTCTCCATGGATTTTGGAAAAGCAGTATAGTAGATTGACTCTACTAATCAAGGAGAATCTATCTGTCCAATCAGAATTCAATTTTGAGTATTTTCAGATTTGGCCCTAAAAATTAGGGGTTCCACAAAAATAGGAATTTCTGAAATCTAAAGACATAGCTGGAAGCTCCTTGGAAAAATCTAAGTTTAGAGCTTTGGATCGAGATTTTTGGCTACGTAAATCTCTGGGAAACTCAAACCCTAATTCAGGGCCCTCCTAGTGAACCCGGGAAGACTAAAAGGCATTTCTGAAGGGTGAAGCTTTGCAGATCTCAAATTTTGAATTCACCAAGCTGATCAGATCATCAAGGCGCATCTTTCTATCCTTTTAGAAATTTGAAATTCACATTTTGAATTTTTAGGGTTTCTCTAACAAACCCTAATCTAGGACCAAATCCATTTTTAAGCAAAACAAGTGGTGAGACCTAAATCTCTTCTATTTCCATTTGAAGTACTCTTTAAAATGTCTCACCACACCAAGCTTTAGGATAAGCTTGAAGGGGCTGATAACTTTCGAGCCTGGAAGTATAGGATTGGGTTAATCCTGGAAGAAAATGAATTGGACTCCTACATCAGCTCTGAGGTCCCTATCCTAGAGGATGAAGAGGCTAAGGTATTGCATAAGAAGAACTTGGTCAAGGCAAAGAGAATCATTGTTGATTCTATCAAAGACCATCTTATACCACATGTGTCATCTCTAAAGACACCCAAGGAGATGTTTGACTCCCTGACCAAGTTATTTGAAGGGAAGAACATAAATCGAAAGATGACTCTGCGGAATCAATTGAAACGGGTCAAGATGTTGAATGGAGAAACCATTCAATCTTACTTCTCCAAGGTCTCTCAGATCAAGGAACAACTTGAAGCTGTGGATGAAGTAGTGGACAATGGTGAAGTTGTTATGACCACACTAAATGGCCTACCTAGGTCATGGGACTCCATTATTCAAGGAATCTGTGCAAGAAAGAAATTGATCTCTTTCAGTAGACTGTGGGAGGAATGCTCTCAAGAAGAAGCAAGGGTTGTGGCCCGAGAAGAAAAGATGGGGAATGAAGACCAAGCTCTCACAGCTCACACCAAGGGAAGCAAGTTTAAGAGGGAGAGATCTCATAACAAGAAACATTCTCACCCTTATTACAAAAAGAAAGATCTATCTAATGTTTGATGTTTTGAATGCAATGAGAAGCCGACACTTTGCTTCAGATTGTCCCAAGAAGAAGAAAGACAGCAACAACAATCTCAACAAGAAGAAGAAGAATAACAAAAGAAGATATCATGCTCATGTTGCTGAGGATGATGAACCTCCCAGGAAGAAAACTAGAGCAGAAAGTGATGATGATGACTCATCAAGTGAAGAAGAGTATGTTCTAATATCTTCTCTCACAGGTACTATTTCTCATGGTTGTAATGATTGGCTTATTGACAGTGGTGCTTCCAAACACATGACGAGGTTTAAAGAATCTTTTGTAAATCTATTTGAACATGAATCACCCCATAAAGTGAAACTTGGGGATGACTATCAATACCCCATCAAAGGAAGTGGTGAAGCCTCCTACAACCTAGATTCTGGAAAGTCCTTGAAGATGAAAGAAGTTCTCCGTGTACCTGGGCTCAAGAAGAATCTACTCTCCATCTCTACATTAGATGCAAAAGGTATGAGGGTTGCATTTGTAGATGGCCAAGTCCTAATGTGGCCAAAGGGTAAAACTATTGATGATGCAGTGGTGATTGGAGAGCAAGAGGGAGGATTGTATACATTGAAAGGACAACCTAAACATGCCATGGTGCATGATTCCATGGAGCCAAGTGAACTTTGGCATAGAAGACTTGCACATATGCACTACAGAGCATTACCAATTGCAAGTAAAGCTGTAGAAGGTCTTCCTAAAATCAAGACCAAGCATGAAGGTGTTTGCAAAGGATGTCCAAAAGGAAAGAACATTAAGAAGGCATTTCCAAGCAGTGAAAGCAAGGCAAAAGATATCTTGAAAATTATCCACTCTGATGTATGTGGTCCAATGTCATCCAGTTCTCTGAGTGGGTATGTTTACTATGTCTCTTTCATTGATGACTTCTCCAAGAAGAATTGGTTTTACTTCTCGAAGAATAAAAATGAAGTGTTGGATAAGTTCAAGGAATTCAAAACCTTGATGGAGAACCAAACTGATAAGAAGATCAAGACATTCAGATCTGAAAATGGTGGAGAATTCACCTCAGGTGACTTCAAGAAGCTATGTAGTGATTCAGGGATTAAGAGGGAGTTGACTGCTCCTTACAATCCACAACAACATGGAGTTGTAGAAAGAAAGAACAGAACAATCATGGAAGCAGCAAGGGCAATGTTGCATGACCAGGATCTACCTATGCATCTATGGGCAGAAGCAGCTAGGACAAGTATATATGTGCAAAATAGAACACCCCACAAGATATTGGATAGCAAGACACTAGAAGAGGTCTTCTCTGGTAAGAAACCCGAATTCAACCATCTCAGAATATTTGGTTGTCCAATATACACACATGTGCCAAAGGAAAAGAGGACCAAGCTAGATCCTTCAGGAAAGAAGGGTATCTTTGTGGGTTACAGTGAAAGCTCAAAGGCTTACAGAATATACTTTCCAGGATTCAAGAAGATTGATGTCAACAGGGATGTGACATTTGATGAAAACTCAACATTCATCAAATCGAGGAAGACACCTATTGAAGTTTATGAAGAACCTAAGGAAACTAGATTTCAAGACACTATTATGACTGAAGCAATTCCAGATGGAGATCGTGAAATTGAAGATCCGCAAGAACCTATAGATCCACCCCGTGAGAATAACTCTCACAAGAGGAAACCTGCATGGGCTAGAGAGTTCATTCAAGATGCAGAAAGATATGGAATTCCAGAAGAAGAACACAGAGCAAAGGAGAGAACTAGATCACATACCAGCTATGTTTCCTTACTCTGTGATATCATGAACAAAGAACCTTCCAATTAGGAACAAGCAGCTGAAAAGAAAGAATGGAAGTATGCCATGACCGAAGAATACCAATCAATAATGAAGAATGATGTTTGGGATGTTGTCCCAAGACCTGAAGTGAAGTCTGTTGTGACTTCCAAATGGATCTACAAAATTAAGCATGTTGTAGATGGCAGCATAGAGAAATACAAGGCAAGGTTTGTAGCTCATGGCTTCTCTTAGAAAGAGGGAATAGATTATGAAGAAACTTTTGCTCCTGTAGCCATGTAAACTTCCATCAGAATAGTACTTGCTCTAGCTGCAGCGATGAAATGGAAGATACACCAGATGGATGTCAAGACTACCTTCTTGAATGGTGTAGTTGAAGAGGAAGTGTATGTGGAGCAACCACTTGGTTTTGAAACACATGACAGGGATTCATATGTGTGCAGATTGAAGAAAGCCTTGTATGGCTTAAAACAAGCTCCTAGAACTTGGTATGGTAGGATGGACAGTTTTCTATCTAGTTTGGGCTTTACCAAGAGTAAAGCAGATTCCAACCTTTACTACAAGGTTGAGGAAGGAAATCCTGTGATTCTACTCCTGTATGTGGATGACTTGTTTGTAACAGGAGATGACAGACTGATTGCCGATACAAAGAGGAAGCTTGATGCCGAGTTCGATATGAAGGACTTGGGGATGATGCACTATTTTCTAGGTATGGAGGTGTGGCAGAGTGCAGATGGGATCTTCCTTGGACAAGGGAAGTATACAGTACATATCCTGAAGAGGTTCGGGATGATGGATTGCAAGGCCATGGCCACACCTATGGCATCGAACCTGAAGCTTCTATGTGATGCTTCATCTAAGCCGGTTGATGTCTCTATGTATCGTCAGATGATTGGGTCCTTGATGTACCTGACGAACACGAGACCATATATTTGCTTTGCAGTGAACACATTGAGCCAGTTCCTGATGGATCCGAGGAGTGTTCACCTAATTGCTGTAAAGCATATTCTGAGGTACCTGAAGGGTACAGTTGATTATGGGCTCAAGTATGAAGTGAATCAAAAGTTTAACCTGCAGGGTTATGTTGATTCAGATTGGGCAGGTAGTGCTGCATATAGGAAGAGCACATCTGGGTGCTGCTTCAGTATGGGATCAGGTGTGATATCTTGGTTTAGTAGGAAGCAGTCCTGCGTAGCACTGAGTACAGCCGAGGTAGAGTATGTTCGGATATCCACATCATCTTTTTCAGGATCTTGCATGCAATTAGGGTTTGCATGCAAATTCTAGGGTTTGCATGAATTTTGCATGCATCCCAGTCACTAGGTTGATGCCTCTAGCACCTTAGCCACCTTATTCTAGCACCCGGGAGCCACTTACTTCAGATTTTTAGCTATCCTAGTCTGGAAGGTGCCCACTTCTCACCTACTGCCAGAGAAGGGCGCACTTCTTCACCTACCACTGCAGTTCCACTTCAGTTACACTCAGTTAGCTCCGATTCTCCCTGATTTGAGGCTAGTTTCACTCCCGACTGACTGTTTCACTTCCGTTGGACCTCCAGATTGACTAGATGACTTGTTCTGACTTCAGTTAGCCTCCCATGCGCCCCCCATTGATCCTCCTTCCCTTAATCAGTGCTACACACTTCAGTTACACTTGTTACACTCAGTTAGACTCAGATTGACACCTGGATGACTGGTTCTTGTGCATTGATGAGCACTACCGATTGATGATGAGGACTCCTAGTTGGAGTCAAGCTACTGCATTCAGTGATTCAAATGACCTTCTTAGGCAATTCGAATTGCTCACTCACATTGTCAGATTGTATTATAATTATTCACCCTTATTGGGATATTGAGCACTGCTGCATGTTTTGCACAGTTTTACACCATATTTTCTATGTTCATCTGTTGTGATTGATTTACTTGTTCATTAGATCTGCTGTGACTAATTTTACATGGTATCAGAGCCATTGCAGGGACAAGATCTCTTTTCTACAGGTGGTTCTACAAGAAGATTTGAGTGAATTGCTCAAAAATTGCAAAAAGTTTTGGCATGAAATATCTCAAGGGCATTCGCTCCTGTGCATGCAAAGCTTGAAAATACTTCCAATACCACTCCAGAAGCTTGAGTTTCCACATAATTCCTGGATCTGATACATTGGACCCATTCAACATTGTTTGATCTCCAATCGCAGGTGTGATGCAACTCTAAAAGGGTGGATTGTTCGACCTCATTGTTCTTGGTTTATTTTTGATTTGTAGGTTTATTGTCTCCATCAATTGCATTCGCTACACTGTGCATGCAAGCTCCTCTACATCAATGTGCACTCGCTCCTAGCAATGGAATACTCTTCTTCAAAGCCTATCCTCACCCCATTCAATTATTTTGATTGGAAAGATGATATGGAGATCATATTACGTTCAAAAGGTTACTACCGAGTCACTCTTGGTCTTGAATTGGAGCCAAACAATCTGTCAGATAGAACCAAACACTACAACAAGCTTGATGAAGCTTATGGTCTTCTTTGTCTCTCCATCTCCAAAGATCTTCACTTCCATCTCAGCGGATTGAAGACTCCAAAAGCTATATGGGAGCAACTTGAAACACTATTTGGCAAGCAGGATGAGCTTAGGGATTTTCATTTAGAGAATGAATCGATTTCCCTTAGTCCTGAGAATTTTGAGACCATCAATGAATTCTTCACAAAATTCAAGAACTTGAACTTGCAGTTGAAGAACAGTGGAGTTATCAAAGAGGACAAACAATTGATCCTCTCCATTCCAAGCAAGCTTGGTAAATATTATTCGGTATTTGTCTCTACTTTCAATTCCGGTCGGCTAACTACCCCGAATTGGAAGATGCCTACCTTGAATGCCTTCATTGAGTCCGTCACAAAAGAGAATGACAAGTTGATTCAAATGGGGTCCATAAGCTCCAAAGATTCAGCCCTATATGTTCAAGGACCCAAGATCCCGAATCGTAAAGGAAAGCAAAAGAAGGAGAATCCCAAATTCGAGCCTCACAAGCAAAGAGAGAAAGGCAAACAAACGGATGCACCATCCAGTTCGAAGTTCAAGCAAAAGGGCAAAGAAGGTAACCAAAAATCTAAATGTACTTATTGTAACCATGGCTTTCATCCCGAAAGTTCATGTATGAAGAATACTATAGATCAAATGGCCCTCCTTTTGGAAAAGAACAACATAACCCTTCCTGACGGTGCAAGGAAGAAGGATAGGAATGATGATCATGAAAGAGGACAAGCACTCATGGCAACTGTTTCGAAGCCCACTAGTCTCTTGATAGATTCGGGTGCATCGAATCATATGGCTGCAAATATTGATTCTTTTTCTTCATTCGATCCAAACAGCTCCATCCCCATCCATTTGGGAGATGACTCAAAAATTTCTTCAAAGGGCAAAGGTACGATTCATGTAGATCATGGAAGCTTTTAGAATGTTCTCTATGTGCCTTCCTTGGCTTCAAATCTTCTTTCTGTGTATCAAATGACACACACTGGTAAACCGAAACAAGTTACATTCAGCAATAATAAAGTTGAAATTTCTGATATCAAAAGTGGAAGATTTGTTGCAGTCGGAAAGGCAAACCACACTGCAAAATGCTATGAGTTTTCACACTTTATTCCGCTTGCAAATCCCACTGCTCTTCGCACACATGGTAATGAGGTTAGTAGGATTTGGCATGAAATATTTGGGCATCTTAATTATAAGTATTTGCTGCTGCTATCAAAAAAATCCATGGTAGATGGTCTTCCACAACTCCGTTCCTCGAAGGGAATATGCACTGGTTGCATTATTGGGAAGCACCCCAAGCATAGATTCGACCGCGGAAAAGCTAGCAGAGCTTCTACAGTTTTGGGGTTGATACATTCTGATATCAGTGGTCCGCTGCCCCATATGTCATTAAATGGTTCAAGGTATGTTTTGACATTTATTGATGATTTTTCCCGCTTTACATGGGTATTCTTTCTCAAAAACAAGTCAGAAGTGCTTGGAAAATTCAAGGATTTTAAGGCTTCTGTTGAGACCGCCACTGAGAGCAAGATCAAAGCTCTTAGATCTGATAATGGTGGAGAATATATCAAGTCCGAGTTGCTGCAACTTTGTTCCCAAAGCGGAATTCAGATCCAACATACAATTCCCTACACACCCCAGCAAAACGGTGTAGCGGAAAGGAAAAACCGGTCACTGAAAGAGATGGCTACATGCATGATTGAATCAAAAGGTTTGGTTACAAATATTTGGGCTGAAGCAATCAATGTTGCTGCATACATACAGAACCATGTTCCACATTCATCCGTGAAAGGTATGACTCCTTTCGAAGCATTCTTTGGTCACAAACCGGATGTGTCAAATTTGAGAGTTTTTGGCTCTACTGCATGGGCTAGAATTCCTTCCAAGAAGAGACGAGCTTTGGATCCACAAAGCATCGAGTGCATACTGATAGGATATGGGGAAGAATAAAAAGCATATAAACTCATGGATATCAGATCTAAAAAGATATGCATAGAGTGCAGTGTGCAATTTGAAGAACCGCTTCAAGAATTGCAACTAGTCGAGGAAGAGACTGCCGATTCACCGCCTTCACCAGAAGAAGATCCGTGCAGCGATAATGAAGGTATGAGTTCTGATATTTCAGCATCATATGATGATCATGACATATCAAGTTCAGAATCCGACCATTATGATCCTCCTCAGTTACCAAAGTGGGCCCAAAACACTATCCAATCTGCTGGTTCGAACCTTGGAAATCCTGTTGATCCGAGACGAACAAGAGCAGACTTTCAAAGAGTAGGTATGGCACTTTCTATTGCTGATCCATTACTTCCTGAGATTTGTTATTTGATGGCTAGTTCAGATCCCACATCATACTATTCTTCCCACCGAGATCCGAGATGGCAAAGTGCCATGGATGAAGAGTACAGTTCTCTTCAAAAGAACAACACATGGGAGCTAGTTTCTCTTCCACCTGGAAGAAAATTAGTGAAGTGTAAATGGGTCTGCCACACGAAAGTTGCTGCTGATGGCTCTACCAGAAAATACAAACCAAGGTTGGTGGCAAAAGGTTTCTCCCAAGTCCAAGGAGTGGACTACACTGAGACTTTTGCACCGGTTGCAAAGATGGATTCCATCCGCCTTGTTTTGGCTATTTCCGCATCCAAGCACTGGGAAGTGCACCACATGGATGTGAAGAGTGAATTTATACATGGAGACCTTTCTGAAGAGGTATATATGTAGCAGCCAGAGGGATACACATCAGATCCATCATTAGTTTGCAGATTGAAGAAATCTTTGTATGGGTTAAAACAAGCCCCAAGAGCTTGGTACGCAAAGATGGACTCCTTCCTTCTTTCTCAGAATTTCCAAAGATGCAAATCTGATCCAAATGTGTATCTTCAGCGAGTTAAAGGTAGGTTGTTGGTTATTGTACTTTATGTTGATGATCTTCTCATTACTGGTAGCACTCTTACTTCAATAAACAAGCTAAAAACTACCTTAAATCTAGCTTTTGACATGAGCGATTTGGGCTTGCTGAGTCAGTTTTTTGGCTTGGAGATAGCTCAAAATTTTGATGGGATCACTATATCTCAGCAAAAATATGATTCCGACCTATTATTGAAGTTTAATATGGCTGAATGTAAGGCAGCCCCATTCCCATTCCTCTCAGGAATCAGTCTTGAGGAGGGAGATTCTACACCGCTTGCAGATTGCAATATGTATCGACAGTTGATTGGTTCACTACTTTATTTGACACACTCAAGGCCTGATATTTCATATGCCGTGAGTGCTGTGTCAAGATATATGCAGCAGCCACATGAGCTTCATTGGCGAGCAGCCAAGCGGATCTTGTAGTATGTGCAAGGTACGAGACAGTTTGGCATACATTATGCTGCAGATTCTGAGCTTGATTTCTTTGGTTTTACTGATTCAGATTGGGCAGGTGATAGCATTGATCGGAAGTCCACTTCCGGTTATGTTTTCATGATTGGTCATGGTGCTATTTGCTGGTCCAGCAAAAAGCAAGTATCCATTGCACTTTCTTCAGCAGAGGCAGAGTATCGAGGGGCAGTCAATGCCTGCATTCAGGCAGTTTGGTTGCAAGGTATTCTTTCCGACTTTGGTTTTGGTGGAACTACTTCGACTGTCCTATTTTGTGACAATCAAAGTGCCATCAAGATCTCCATAGATCTAGTTCAGCGGCAGAGGACCAAACACATTGAGATTCATATGCATTACATTCGACAGTTGGTGCATGACCGCACCATCATTCTGCAATATTGCCCTACTGATGAGCAAATTGCAGACATCTTCACCAAGAGCTTCACCGAGAAGAAGTTCTCTTACCTCCGTTCACTGTTGGGGGTGAATTCCATCATGGTGGAGACAGATTGATCCATTATTATGCTTTAGCTTGAGGGGGGGCTTTCTTCCCACTGGGTTTTCCCTCTTTCCCCACTTAGTTTATTTTCAGCATTTTTTGGATTATTGTATTGGGGTGACCTTTGGTCTTAGTTACCAGGGCCCCACATTATTTTTTGCACATCATAGTCTAGCTTGAGGGGGGGTGTTCGGATATCCACATCATCTTTTTCAGGATCTTGCATGCAATTAGGGTTTGCATGCAAATTCTAGGGTTTGCATGCATTTTGCATGCATCCCAGTCACCAGGTTGATGCCTCCAGCACCTTAGCCACCTTATTCTAGCACCCGGGAGCCACTTACTTCAGAGTTTTATCCCTCCTAGTCTGGAAGGCACCCACTTCTCACCTACTGCCAGAGAAGGGCTCACTTCTTCACCTACCACTGCAGTTCCACTTCAGTTACACTCAGTTAGCTCCGATTCTCCCTGATTTGAGGCTAGTTTCACTCCCGACTGACTGTTTCACTTCCGTTGGACCTCCAGATTGACTAGATGACTTGTTCTGACTTCAGTTAGCCTCCCATGCACCCCCCACTGATCCTCCTTCCCTTAATCAGTGCTACACACTTCAGTTACACTTGTTACACTCAGTTAGACTCAGATTGACACCTGGATGACTGGTTCTTGTGCATTGATGAGCACCACCGATTGATGATGAGGACTCCTAGTTGGAATCAAGCTACTCCATTCAGTGATTCGAATGACCTTCTTAGGCAATTCGAATTGCTCACTCACATTGTCAGATTGTATTGTAATTATTCACCCTTATTGGGATATTGAGCACTGCTGCATGTTTTGCACAGTTTTACACCATATTTTCTATGTTCATCTGTTGTGATTGATTTACTTGTTCATTAGATCTGCTGTGACTAATTTTATAGAGTATGTTGTAGCCTATTTGGCTAGTTGTGAGGCAGTATGGATTCGGAAGCTACTGTCAGAGTTATTTGATCTCCCACTGGAGACTACTGGTATCTTTTGTGACAACCAGAGTTGTGTGAAGCTGTCTGAGAACTCAGTGTTCCACGACAGGTCTAAGCACATTGAGATCAAATATCACTATATCAGGGATATGGTGCAGAGAGGAGCAGTGAAGCTCCTGTATATTGCGACAGATGAGCAGATTGCAGATGTGCTGACGAAGCCACTAGCTAGAGTGAAGTTCGAGTACTTCAGAGAGAGGCTTGGCATTCTTCAGATTGACGACACTTCGAGGAAGAAGTGATGGACACATTTGCGAAAGCCATTCCAAGCATGGTGGAAGGAGGATCCTTCACATGGCTATGGATGTAAGCACTGGATGATGAGCATCAAGATGATGTTCTAGTTTCTTCTCTGTATGATCAGTTGGATCATTTATATATGTATGCATCATGTTGGGTGATGGTATGATCAGTTGGATCATTTATATGTATGTACGCATCATGTTGGATGCTTTGATTAGTGTGATCATGTATTTGTATATGTATCAGTTGGATACTTGTATGATCAGGTAGATCACGTATTTGTTTATGTATCAGGTGGATACTTGTATGATCAGGTAGAGCATGTACTTATGTATGTATCAGGTGGATGCATTATGTATATCAGATGGATGCATTGTATGATAAAGTAGATCATGTATGATATGTATCAGGTAGATACTGTGTATGCATTAGATGGATATATTGTTTGATTAGGGTGATCACAGATGACGAGCTTCAGGATGTTGCTCCAGATGATATGCATCAGGTTGATGCTATGATGATCGGGATGATCACAGATGACAAGCTTCAGGATGTTGCTCCAGATGATACGCATTAGGTTGATGCTATGATGATGATCAGGTTGATCATGTGATGATGTACATCAGGATGATGTATGGTGAGTATCGGTTTGATACTCTGTGGCCATGGACAGGTTGTGCAGGTAGCATAGAAAAGATCCTGGGAGATCCTATAGTCTGCGCTAGGATGCTCTTTCGAGGTTTTGCTACAGGTAGCATAGAAAAGATCCTTTAAAAACTGGACAGGTAGAGCGGTGTGATCGTAACATCCTGGGTTTCTCTATCGAGATCCTATAGTCTGTGCTAGGATGCTCTGAGTAGGTTTTGCTACAGTTTCGCATAGAAAAGATCCTTTAAAAATCGGACAGGTAGAGCGGTGTGCTCGTAACATCCTGGGTTTCTCTATCGAGATCCTATAGTCTGTGCTAGGATGCTTTGAGTAGGTTTTGTGAAAGTTCACATAGAAAAGATCATTTGAAATCCGAGCAGGTAGAGCGGTGTGCTCGTAACATCCTAGGATGCTCTATCGAGATCCAAATAGGTAGAGCAGTGTGCTCGTAACATCCTGGGATGCTCTGAGTAGGTTTTGTGAAGGTCAACATGTAAAAGAACCTATAGTTTGTGCTAGGTTTTGTTGATTCACATAATTAGTCTTGGGATCCACAGTATGGCCATTGATGATGAAGACCTGCAGGTGGTGGGCCTACATCCAGTATGAAAAAGGACTGGCTCTGTAGAACTTCCTATGATGAGTAGATTCATAGATTGGTTGAGATAGCAGCAACAGTGACGATGACGATGAATCAAGAATGATGATTCGATGACGATGATCCAGAGAAGAAGACTTGTGCTAGCAGATCTGTGTTGAGAAATACCTTCCTAGTTAAGAGGGAGTGTTGATGTATATGTAACTTCGGAATGCATTTCATTTATATATTTATTGTACTCCTATAGAGATGTATTATTCCCCTATACGGAAGTGTTGTCATTTGTATTGACAAGTGTCGCAAGTGTGTTAACTTGCCGATGGGTTATTAGACCACCTTGTAAGGGGTCGGCCTGATATAATGTAATATGAAGTTATTGTACCTAGCTAGACAAGTTGGCCCCATAAGGTTATTGGGAAAATAGGACAAGTATAAATAGAGATCGGGAGATCTCTATTTGGATCACTTCAGAACTCACACTTCCTTCACTCGAAAAGTGGCACACATGTGAGGAGGAGGATCAACTGCTAAGAGGAGTCTATCTCTTGTACTTTGGTTGAGCTATTGCTCTATCTATATCTGAGGAAGTTGTGTGGTTTTTCACCGTAGGGTTTTCCCCATGGAAACTCTGTATCTGTTGTCTCTCATGCTTTTGCTTCTTGTGATGATTGACATGCTTGTTATGATTGATATGCATTGATATACTGTACATGTTATTCTCTTAGTAAAGATCCTAGAGTATTGTGAATTAATGCTCAAAATTTAACATTAAGTGGCCAAGCTCATACCAAGTTGTACGATTCCTCTTAATCTGGACCAGTTTGGTTCTCCCAAATATCCCCTCAATCACTTGGCTTCAGGACCAGTTTGGTTCTCCCAAATCTATCCTCCCTCACAAATATTCATTTGTCTCAGGGTATTGTTTTTTCCCATCACCCATTTCTCTTTTTTTTTTTTAATCACGAGAATGTGAATAGTGATAATGATGAATGAATGAGTGTTTCAATGAATTTCACTTCTTATTCATTTAGGTGGGAAATTCCTCATTTTATGAATTCTTTTAATTCATTAGTTTCTCAAATCTCTTATTTAGGGTTTTCCAATTCTCCCCAATAATAATTTATTATTATTATTATGTGGCATTTTCCCTCCAACCCTTAGGGGACTGTGACTCCCATCTCATTAATGTGCTGGTCCACATGGCCATTAGAAATCAATTTATCAGATTTCTGAAATCACCTAAGTAAAATGAAATAATACTTAGCAGAAATATAATAGGGGTTCAAAGTCCATAATTGGGGTATTACAAACCATCAAATGCAGTAAGCATGGTCATGGACTTCGACAACGGAGGAGAGATGATAGCCTTCCAACAAGATAAAGACATCACTGAAGTGAAAGAACCTTCATCAATGACGGTATGCTTAACGATCATCTCAAAACACCTAACATGAACTTGGAAATCCACATTATAGGGAAACTAAAGTTGAACATCAGTAGTGTCAAACTTGATGGCATTCAGGCTATAAGGATTGAGGACTCCCAAAGCAAATAGAAGGGCGTTCCTTTGCGAAGGACAAGCTTGAAGGACCTCGAGAGCCGACATAACACACGAGGTTTGGCCCAGATCATCCACAATCGATTAGTTCTGGGTGGCTCAGGCATTAGGATTATGTGCCAAGCGCTTGAGGACACCTTTCAGTACCTGCGACATAGGGTTGGGATTCTCGATATGCAATGGAGTCTCGGGTGGAGGGGGATGATTCCCTAAATAAGGTTGTGGAGCTGCATAATCATGCAAGCGAGTAGCAACACAAACCTCATATTTGACCATGTTTACGCATCCAAAACTGCCATCATAGGTAGAAGAAGTTGAAGTTTTAGTTGTCCCATGACCGGTGGCGAAAACACCAGAAGCCATATTTTGATGATGAGGAAGTGGATTCGTCAGCGCAACTGGGTTCTGTGCAATATGCTTCAATGCTTCCTCCATATGAGGACACAAATGTGTGAGGTGATCTTGAGAGAAACGTTTACAAGGAAATTTCACCTTACGCTTAAGCTTGCTGTCCTCACCAGCATTTTCGCCATCCCGAGGAGGGTTAGCGTTTCCTTTCTTATTCTTATTGTTCCCACCCCTACAGTTATTCTTCCCCTTCTTTTTCCCACCAGGCTACTAGTTACCGTATGGGTTTTCCAATTGTATAGAATGTACATCGGATGACTGGATGGAAATGGACAAGGTGGGAGCCTATCCAGGAGTAGACTAGTTAATAGACAGGTTTTGCATCTAATTCGTAACCATATCTACGGAACGAGCACTTGTGGAACCAACAATGCCATCGACATGCAGTCCAGGATCGGGTTTGGACTCATGTCTTGATCGCGGTGTGTCAGGTATAACGTCGTACAGAATCCCAAACTGAGCATAGACCAGGTCTAACTACTGGGATCTAAGGATGGCTTGTTCCCCAGTCATAATTCTGGACAACAAAACATCCTTCGAAATATAATGGAGCAGAGACTTGACGAATCATTCCAGGAGAAACTCTAGAGGAATGTTTTCTTTTAATAACCTATTTCGTCGGCACAACTCTTGAATGTACCACAGGAACCCCAAAGTAGCTGGCCCATTGAGAGGACCTGCCAGCGAAAAGGGCAACGATCCCTACCTGATTTTCTAGTTCTCCCCCGTGAGGTAAACCAAGAGCTGTCGTTTGTGGCAAAGCGGTTATCAGTTGTACCTGAGCCATGGAGTGAGGGGTACTGCCCCAATACGCAAGTCGTCAGACAACATTGGTGGCCGAGTGAATCCCTTGAACTGATAGGAAGCTACACATACCTGGGGTCCATATCTATTTTCAGCTGAACTGTTGTCGATCACTTCCACTCCAGATCCAGCTGTTTCAGATCTATTCTGAAAGTCGTTCCAGATCCAGTCGCCATTTCAGATCCATCCGCTTTCGATCATTTCCCCATTGTTGCAGATCCATCTGTTGCGGATCCCTTCCGCGCCGCTGTTGCTGATCCATTTCTGGAAAAAAAAAAAAAAAAATTCTGGAAAAAAGTATAAAATTCTGTTTTTCGGCCATATCTCCCTTGTTTCAACTCTGTTTTCCCTAAAACTTCACTGACATCCCTACAATCCCATCCTGCATATTTTATTCCTGAAGACCCTATCCCAAATTCCACTTCCCAAGACCATAAATCTCACATTTGTCTCTTTTTAGGGTTTTCCATAACTCCTTCAATTTTCACCCAAACGCCATCAAATTTTGCCACCGTGTTCCTTTCCTAATTCTGCTTCTTTGTCCCTCTCTACCAAATTTTCTCATTCTTTCACCCCGCTTCTGAAATCCCCATTTTTTGCTTCCCTGTCCATCAGAAAGTGTCCAAAACCTAGTCAAACCCCAATTACCCATCCGAGTTTTTCCCAAATCCAAATCTTCCTTTACTAAATAAGCTTTTGTTTGTGTTTTTCTATCCATTTCCAAGGTTAAAAAAAAAAAAAAAAACCATGGAGGAAGCACTTGCAGCCATCCAAACCAAACTCCAAGCTCTGGATGAAAAATTTCTCAGCCTCCATCTTCGACATTCGGCCATGAACAATAACCGATAGCCAGAATCTTTTGCAACCACCGGGTTCTCTTCTTCCAGCAATTTTCGCGGGCAGAAGCTTGATTTTCCTCGCTTCAATGGTACTAATCTGACTGGATGGATATACCGAGCAGAACAATATTTCAGTCTGCATAATACTTTTGATATCCAGAAAGTTCCACTTGCATCCTTTCATTTGGAACAAGAAGCCCTTCAATGGTACCGTTGGTACATCAAAGCTCATCCCGAGCCAAACTGGACATATTTTTGCCAACTCCTTTTGCCACGATTTGGTCCTAGTGCTTTTGATGACTTCATAGGAGCACTCACTAAACTTCACCAAATTGGCACAGTGAGAGAGTATCAGACAGAATTTGAGAAACTGGCCAATCAAACAGAAGGATTGTCTGATGAATTCTACAGAAGTTGTTTTATCAGTGGTCTCAAGGATGAAATCCGCTCAGAGGTCAAAATGTTCTATCCCAACACAATGATGGAAGTCCTAGGGTTGGCTAAGTTGGCAGAGGACAATATCGCATCTCAACAATGCTCCAAACCCACATTTATTCCCTTTAGAAATATGGGTCCCCAACGACCTCCCATCACACCTGCCCCGCAACCAACTCCTATCAAGCATTTGTCTGAAACAGAGATGCAGGCAAGCCGAGAAAAAGGGCTTTGTTATAATTGTGATGAGAAATTCACTCGGGGACATAGATGTGTTCAACAAAAGCTCTATCTCTTGGATGTGGATTCTCCGCCTGCCTCAAAACTTGATGAAGAAGCTCCAAATACAGTAGGTGATCAGGTCGACATTCAACACCCGCCTGTTGACACCCCATCTCAGGACGACCCACCCGAGCTCTCTCTCCATGCTGTAACCGGCGTCATCACCCCACAAACAATGCGAGTCAGGGGATACTTCAAGAATCTCCCTCTTACCATACTCATTGATTCTGGTAGCACTCATAACTTCATTGACCCTCGGATTGCCAAACAAGCTAATTGTTTTATCCATCATTGCTCCAACTTTGAAGTCATGGTTGCCAATCGGGGCACCTTACCTTGCAAGGGGAAGTGTCACAATGTGTGTATCTCTATGGAAGATTATAACCTATGCTTTGACATGTTTGCCTTGTCTTTAGGCGGATGTGATGTGGTTTTGGGCATTCAATGGTTACACACACTTGGCCCCATCTTATGGGATTTTTCAGAACTTTGGATGCAGTTTTCAGTAAATGGGGCACAACACAAATTAATGGGCTTACAACCAGGGTCTCTTTGCATCATCAGTTCACATCACCTAGAAAAAATTCTTAAGAAGAATTCACATGGTATCATCGCTCAACTCCATTCCCTTCAGATGCACCCATCAACTGTCTCCACTACTTCCTTGGATAGATATGCAGGTGTCTTTGCTGAACCAATGAGCTTTCCACCTTTAAGAGACCTTTCCGGTAAGAATTTAGTCGCATCTACCTCTCAGCATGAACTGATGGCTATTTTGCATGCAGTATAGAAGTGGCAGCCATACCTATTAGGGAATTATTTCTGCATCAAGACTGATCTCCAGAGTCTGGAAAATTTTCTGGAACAACGGGTCTCCTCCCCAGCACACCTGAAATGGGTTATCCAACTCATGGGTTATGACTATGCGACCACTTACCAGAAGGGTAAGGACAATATGGTGGAAGATGCTCCTCCTAACACATTTGATAACCCAGTTTCTCTTACAGCTATTTCTTTACTTGTTCCAAATTGGTTGCAATCTGTTCAACGGGGCTTTCTCTTCTATGAACTCCATGCTTCTTCATCAGTAGGGCACTCTGGGTTCCTCAAAACGTATGACCAGGAACAATCTAACTTCTTTTGGCAGGGACTCAAAAGGACAATTCAACGGATGGTGGTTGACTGTGATACTTTCCAGGTCAACAAGGGTGAAACAACCCTCCTTTCGGGACTGCTCGAACCCTTGCCCATCCCTCCACAGATTTGGAAAACTATTTCTATGGATTTCCTAGAAGCGCTCCACTGGTATAGTACCACATCTCAAAGGACACGATATGAAGCAGTTGGACAGGAACCACCAGTTCTTCTTCCATACACCTTCAGCAGCTCTCCAGTTCAGTTAATTGACTCAATTCTTCAAAACCGTGATCAGCTTCTTCTCATTCTATAGGACAATTTTCACATGGCAAGAATTTGACTGAAACAACAAGCCGATCAGCACCGTTCTAAGCGCACTTTTCACATCGGTGATATGGTTCTTCTTCATCTACATCCTTCCACGCAATCCTCCCTGAAACTCCAAAGGCACCAGTGGCTCGGAATGCAACCCGGGGATGCTACAGGGGACCCACTCCTTCAGATTCTGCATCAATTTCCACATCTAAAGCTTTGAGGACAAAGCTTTTTCTAAGGGAGAGGGGATGTTAGGAACCCATGTCTTTATTTTGTTAGTATATTGTTGTTGGACGCATATGCTTTGTAAGTCGTCCCGTAGTATTTGTTGATCCATAGTTTATATTAGCCCATAGTATTGACCCATAGTATTGGACGCATATGCTTTGTAAGTCGTCCCGTAGTATTATATGTCCCATGGTTTTGACTCATAGTATTGGGCATAGACTTAGTATATAAGTGTGTGTTGAGGTCATTGAAGGCACCGTGAAGTTAATTGTATTGAGCTTGCTCAAAGGAGGTTGCCCCCTCGAAGTGGCCCGTGATCAATATAAAAGTGATTCTTAGTTCTATTATTTCTGATATCTCGTGTATTGCATTAATTAATTATTGCAGGTTCATCACACAGCCTCACTTTGAGGATACGTATTTCATGATGGAAAGTCTCTCTTGGTCTCGGCCCAACCTTGAAGAAGTTCATATTTTGATGCAGGGGCCCTCAAAGTTTCAATTGTGCACTGGAAATGTTGAACTTCCAGTGTGGTGGTACTATATTTACATCCTTCCTTGCATTTTTCATAGTGATGAATTTTTATTGTTGTTACTGATGTTTGGAAAGATGCAAATGAGACAATGGGATCCTAGCATTCTTTGAAATGTTAGTTTTCCACATGTGACACTGCCACTCAAAGATTTGCAACTAAGGCAGTGGGATCTGGGAAATCTTTTGCCTGCAATTTGTTGTGGTAAAGCATGCCTATCTTTTGGAATGAAACACATGCCATGGGATCCCGGCATTGCTTGTTTTCAGTTCATTTGGAACAGCACCTTGGTTTTTGGCTTGACGAAGAAAGCTAAGCCTCATTTCATTGAGTGCATTTATGATTATTGTTTTAGTTTCTTTAGTTGGACTCAGTTTTCATATGCTTGGTGTGTATGGATTTTAGTTGCAGATATTTATCACCATGCATACTACAGGATCATTTGGGACCTTAGAATCACTTTTGGTCTCATTGGTTTCAAAGTTAGGGTATAGAAAGAAGCTGGAAGTTCAAGTCCCCACTTATGAAAGTGATTGTATTAGAGTGGAGCAATAGAAGCATGGAAATTCCTCTCATAAAATTTATTGGAAACATGAAATTTTGAAAATTTTAGCAAATCAGTGGCAACTTCAAGAGGTTGTTCAATGCAAGTATGAAGGTTCAAATGATTTTTGAAACAAGTTGGAAGGAAATTTGGAAGGAAAGCAAGTTCTTCAACATTCATGTTTGAAATTTCTTGAGGACAAGCAATCTTGGGTGGGGAGGACTGTCATGTCCCCCATTAAATGATTTTCATATAAATAATTAAGTTGGCCTACCCAATTCCTAAGGGTTATGTGGAAGAATTAAAATATTGACATTTAACCCCAAGGTCTATAGTTTCTCATGAAAATTCAATATTCTAAATTGATGGTGGAAAAATAGGCCAATAAATTATGGAATAAATGTTAAATTCTCTAAAATGAAGTGGCATTAGGTCCTAGTTGGACTTGGGGGCACATAAGTGGACATGTGGGATCCACATGAGAGAATATTCCTCATTTAAACATGGAGCCATCCCCAAATTCGAGTTGGAAGGGAAGAGGTAACATTCATGAAGGAAGAGGAATAGTCATAGGGCTAAAAATAGCCAATGACATATTCTATGACAACTATGACAAGCATTATGACACTTATGACAGATTCTATGACACCTTTGACACTTATGACAAATTCTATGATATCTATGACAATGTAAGAGCTAAAAATAGACCAAGAGGGCGCATGAGAGGAGTTACATATCTCCAAAGCATCTAAAATATTCCCCAATTCAAATTCATGGAAGAGTTGGAGACAAAAGATGAGCCAAGTGTCATGTGGGGCCAATGAAGGGTCATAAATCCCACTAATTTGAATTTCATGAGTAATTAGGAGATAATTTGAGTTCTAAGGAGGTAAATGAGTCAACTACAGTTATTAAGAGGAGGCCAAGTCGAAATAAAGCAGTTTTTGGTCATTTTTCATTTGCATCTTTGCAAGTTGGGAGAGCTTCAAGCTTGTCCTTGCACGGTGGATGTTCTTCCTCTCTGCCTTAGAACCAATTTCGAGGGTGAAAGATTCCCATCCAAGTTGGTTGATGGAGAGGCCATTCATACCTTTCAACAGAGATTCATGAATATGTTTTGGTGTTGGTTCAAACCCCATCTAAGTTCAAGTTTATATTCATTATTTCTTCTCTTCTCTCATTCTACTATCTTTATCTCAATGTTCATGCAAAGTGAGATAACACACTCTTTGTTGCATATAGATAATGGAAGGCTGTTGTTTCGACCTTATGAACTTGTTAATGGATGCATAACTCTGTAATGGATAGATCATGAGATCCATAGCTCTAAATACTAAGCACTTCATGTACTATTTCTCCAAGTAACATTGATATTCAAACTAGTTTCCTCACTATATTCTCATGGTGATTGTAGCATGTTTTGTATCAGTTTGATATCATAATTTTATGGAGGTGTTGCTTATGATTTAAGCTGCTTATGGAAGTTAAATGGATGTAAAAATTATTGTATTCAGACCCCTCAAGTCATACTATATTTTGCAACATTCATTCATGCTCACTTGTCCACCAGCTTCACATAAATTGTATGCCTTAGAAGTTGTTGTCCTTTGGGAGACTTATCCGACCCTAAAACCTGATATAGTGTTGCACAAATGTTGTCCTTGATGTCCTCTAACATAAACAATTCTCAGAATGAAGATTACGGAAGGTCGTACAATGTTTGGAAGAAAAAATAGTGGCAGACCTAGGGGGGATTTTCACTAATCCAATTGACCAGTTTTGTCCCAAGTCTTCCCTCCTTGAAAATTGCAGACCATGAATGTTTATAACATAGGTTTGGGTGTGTAAAGGTTGTATTAGAGTGTCATATATCTCCCCCTCCTTCCACCATTCAAAATCATTTGGAAGCATTTGGAACATATTGTGTACATCATCCCTAGATTCGAAAATGGGTGTATTTGAGAACTTTACATAATAGTGATATTACAAAAACTTCAAAATTTACATCCAATAAAGTAGAAAATTTAATACATTTCCCAACAATATCTCCATGCAATAAAACTTCAAAATTGACATCCAATAAAATATAGTTTATGTTTTATTTTAATTACTATAATAAATAATATTTACTTACCATGGTTTATGTTAAATATTGGAAAATTAAAAAAAAAAATCTATTGGAAAATTGAAAAAAAAAGAAGCTAAAACCTTAAACTAATTGAGATTCTGAAGTATTATTAAAGGAACCTCACCTAAGATGTAGATCACTAACAATATAAGGACATGGGTATACAAATGCAACTATGTATTTACAGATATTGTACGGCTAAGCATATTAGAGTAGGAGACTTTTGGTTTTAAGTGATAACTAAATAGGAGGTGCTTTTCTAGTTTGTTGATTTATTGAAGGTTGTAATAATTTTTTCTTTTAGAAGTACACTTGGATTGTTTAGAATTCTGGTTTTCTTATATAATTTATAAGAGTAATTTTGTTGATTTTGTTAAAAATGACTATGTCATTAAAAACTTCTAACATACTCTATATGAATATATGCTTATATTCTATATGAATATATGCTTATGTTGTATTTGATTCATACTTCTTGAATATCAAGAACCAGTACTTTTTTGAAGTGAAAAAAAAAATTCTACCGCTAATGACGACACTATGCGTCTCGTTTACGCTGAACAATAACAACAACTTTTGAAATGAAAAAATGCCATGCTCTTTACTGTTGCCGCAAATGACGACACTATGCGTCTCGTTTACGCTGAACAATGACAACAACTTTTGAAATGAAAAATGCCCTGCTCTTTACTGTTGGGAATGTAATGTTAGAATTAACATTAAATTTTACCGAAGAAACGGTGAAAAATGACCTAGCAAGGTTATGGTTATGCTCGAACTTTATTCGATCGTGCATTAACTTTTTTGCGCTCCTATCGATCTGGCCATGGGCCGGGAAGGTAGGCCTTCGAAGGGCTTTCCTGCCATCAAGGAAGGTGGCAGTTGGCATCAGAATAACTTTTCAAAAGAAAGATGCCTCGATCTGGCAATGGGCCAGGAAGGTAGGCCTTCGACAGGCTCTTTATAACGGAAGGTGGCAGCTGGCATCGGAATAACTTTATCTAGCTGGCATCCGAATAACTTTGAAAAGAAAGGTGCCTGGTGCGGGAAAGTGGGCCTTATAATACGCCTGGTTCTTAACGTAGAAGGGGGATTTCATATTTGTTCTTAACGTGAGAAGGAAGGGAATTCATATTGTCCTTAACGTAGAAGGTTGATTTCATATTTGTTCTTAACGTGAGAACAAAGGGAATTCATATTGTCCTTAACGTGGGGACGTAGGAATTGAATGTTCGTCTTTACAGTTGTCTATTGGCCATTCACGTTCAGTGAAAGAAGGTTGTCCATCAATGAACGCTGTCAGTTCGTCCGTATTCATTTGACATGATGTAAAATAGAAATCTTAGGTATAGAATAGGGTATTCTTTATTCTAAAGTTAGGCGGCAAATATTAAGCGCCGACGGCCCAACATTAATTGGGCTTGGGTTCGAATATTGAACGCGTGGCCCTAAAGTTAAAACGTCAAAGGAAAGATTGGGAAAATCTGGTGAAAATAGGACTTGCAATAGGCTTGCTCTCGGCTTTGTGTGAGAGAGCAGTTTGGAAATCGAGCATGGGTGGCCTCCATCTCGAGTTTTAATTGCCTTTTTATACACATTTTATGGAAATATTTTGTGTTACTTCACATTTCCTGTGTTAAAAAGGAATGGCCTAGTATATTATTGTGTCATTGAAAAATCCATGGCTGATCAAGCTTTCGTCTCTGGATTTATTGGCGTGGATATTGACATGGTAATCCAGCAGATACTTCAACATATCAGCATCTCGGATCGCTGCAAGAAAGAGTTGGCATCTCTGAAAGATCTGGTAATCAGCATCGGGCTTATAATTATACAGATCCAACAATATCGTGTGGCATTCAACAGGAAGAAAGTCAAGGCTTCAGCTGTGAAGGGATGGCTTACAGAGTTGGACGCGCTTCTCAGACGAGCATCAAAAACGGTACAACGGTGCACAATACCAAGAACGTCCAATGTTATGTCTCGTTATAATGAAAGCATGAAGATCACCCGCTTGATTTCAGATCTTACAGAACATAAAAGGTTGTCTCCTTTGCTCGCCCGATTTCCAGAGCCCTTACCTGGACACACTCAGACAGTCCTAGAGGGACTCGGGCAGATTAAGGAATGCGTCGTAGCGTTGGCGTCTTCTTCGACGACTTCGGCCCCAACCACGAGAATAAAGTTGATCCATGAACGCCCTCCCGAGGGACAAAACCACGCCTTTTCAACTCTCAACGGGTTGCTGAGAGATGATAAAGAGGCTCATTTCATTGGTGTGCTTGGCAAGGGTGGTTCAGGAAAGTCTCTCCTTCTCAAGACAGTTTTCAAGTACAGCCAACAGGTGCGCAATCACTTTCGCAATGATTTATTGCTTTGGCTCACTAGTTCGCAAAGATCGTCTTTTCAAAGTCTTAGGAATGAACTCTGTACACAAATAGGCATACAGAAAGATGTACATTTCCCTGAAAATATGAAGGAAGAAGATGTGAAAATGCAGTTGAAAGAGGTGCTGGCACAGAGTGGATTGTTTACATTATTTTTAGATGATGTGCGGGGAGAGGCTGCAAAGTTGTGTGAGGAATTGGGTATGATGGGGCTTGAGCACACCAAGTGTAAAGTTATTGTCAGTTCGAGGGATCCCTCTGCACTGGAAAGTTTGAAGGTTGCAAATAAGCACACAATACAAATCGAGGACTTGAACCAAGATGACAGTTGGAAGTTATTTGCCTCTCATGCAAACATCGGTGAGGATCAAAACCCCCCAGCAAACATCAAGGAAATGGCCAAGCTTATGTGTGACAAGTGTGGAGGGCTTCCCCTTGCACTGAAAGTAGTAGGAAGCGCAATGGCCGGAAGTACTCATCCTCAGCAGTGGGAATGGGCTCTCAAAAGGCTGCAAAACCCCCACAGCCTCGATGATTGCCTGAGGTTGAGTTACGATGCACTAGGTAAAGAGGACGTGAACATGCAATTATGCTTTCTATACTTGGCTGCTGCCTTCGTACAAGGCGATACCATTGATGCCCAGGAGGTGATTACGTTGTGGATTGGAGAAGGTCTCCTCGCAAGAAAGATGCTGCAAAATAAAGTTGATCTTTTAGGAGATCGTTGTTTGATTGAACCGACAATAAGAAACAATCATGGGCGCGTGGTTTCCATGAGGCTGCACAACCCCTTCGAGATCGGCGGGATTTATCTCAATCTTTTAGCAGAGCGTTGTTTGATTGAACCTATCACGAGAGACGCTCGTGGGTGCGTGGTTTGTTTCCAGATGCTCGACGATGTCCGTGATTTAGCAATCCGAATTGGGAAGGCGGAAGAAAATTTATGCTGCGGAGTGGGTATGGGTTTGACAGCGTTAGATGATGAAGTCATGTGCTCCCGCGGACATACTCGAATTCTGCTGAGCCACAACGAATTGAGCTCTCTTCCTCAATCCCTATCACGTCCAGAAATTTGTACATTGTTAATGTCTGTAAACACACAGCTAACAGAAATTCCAAGAAGGGTAATTGGTAATATGATCTCTCTTAAGGTTCTGGATTTGAGCTGGACGTCAGTGCAGTCATTGCCCGAGAGTGTGGGGTGTTTGAAACAGCTCGTATGCATGAGGCTAAGAGGTGCGCCTATCAGCCAGCTGCCTGCATCTCTTAAAAATCTTGTAAACCTGGAGATTCTTGATCTGGGCTTCTCATCAATCATAGAATTGCCGTCTCGTCTTGATATGTTGAGTTCCCTGAGATATCTAGGCCTTGAGAAATGTAAAGATCTGCAATATCTACCTTGCACCGTCTCACGCCTTGTGTCTTTGCAATACTTACGTATGGAAAGATGCAGCAAGATGATGTGGACAAATCAGAAGGGGAATAGATCCAGAGAAATGGCTTCCATTCAGCATTTAAATAGTTTAATACAGCTCAAAGGGTTACACCTGCAAAACAACGGGATTCATATTAATGCCGGGACATTAGGGACTATGAGGGGCATGGGCACCCTCTTTTTGGTACTCACACACATGGAAAGATTACCCGTCGACATCATGAACATGTCTAAGTTGAGTAGCCTCGTTTTGAAATGCCCTGACCTGGTCAATCTGGAAAGTCATGACTTTTGTGATTTTCATAATCTGACTTCTTTCAAATTATATGGTTGTGTCAGATTGCACGAGCTTCCATATTTACAAAGACTGAGGAGCCTGACCGAGTTAGAGATAATTCAGTGCTCTGAATTACAGAAATTTCCAGAGGAATTTGGTGAGTCGGGAGCATTTCCTCTATTGAAAATATTTTCATTGGTTGGGCTATACAAATTACAGGAGTTGCCAATAATTAAGAAGGGTGCATTCCCTTCATTGGAGATATTTTCATTGGTTGGACTCCATGAGTTACAACAACTACCAATAATAGAGGAAGGCGCACTGAGTTCGCTTCAAATATTTACATTGATGGAATGCCAAAAATTAACTATACTGCCAGAAAAGTATTTGAATTTTAAAAAACTTTATAAATTACAAATTTATAATTGTACTTTGACATTACAAAATTTTGATGAAGTTGAAGAAACAAAGAAGATCATGGTCAATGTACTGAATACCTTGTCTCTGATAAACATAGAAGAAACAGTTAAAAAATATAGGCTATGGCATCCAAAATGGGAAGGTTCCATTTTTACTAAATTTTGGTGTAAAGAATTTTTCCCTTTTCTCCAAGGCCTTATTATGGCAATTTCATAATTTATATTGTGTTAAAAAGCTTTATTATGGCACTTTCATGATTTGTTTTATTATGTCATTTTCATAATTTATGCTCCTGTGTTATAAAACTTTATTATAACATTTTCATTATTTATGTTTTCTTGTGTTAAAAAGTTTTATAATAAGTTTTATAATGGCATTTTTATGATTTATGTTTTTGTGTTAAAAATAATTATGGCACTTTTATAATTTATTGTTGTAATGATGATATATGTTTTTTATTAAAATTAATTATGGCACTTTTATAATGTATTGTTGTAATGATCAATATGATGTATTATTCAAAATTTATAATTTTGAATGCGTGTCTTGAAAGGATTTAAGGAGGTTGAAATTTAGCATGATTTGAATAACATATAATTTCCATTAAAAAAAACACTTAAAAATCCATTTATATTAAAAATTGATATGAACTAAATACATACTTTAAACAAGAGTTACATGGTGGCAATGTTCCCGACATTGCCACCTGCTTTATTTACAAAACATTGTAGAGAGGAGCTATTTACTTGGAGCTGTGGACAATCAATGGAGGTCAATTAAGAAACCAGCATTGTTGGTGTATTTCTAATACATTCTTTGATGAAATTCTAATACAATCTTTGATGAAAGTTGTGCCATGTGAGTTGTAATACCGTTGGCATTCAACTTTCAGATTGAATAATACTACTAGTGTGCCTTTGTTATTTCTAGTGACCTTTCAACAAAGAAATGGATCGGCATGAGAATTCTATTGTTTTGATCGAATTCATCAACATAATTGAAATGTATAACAAATAAAGAAAAGAAACCATCATTTCTTATTTGTGAAAGGTATCATTCCATTAAGTAGGTTTTACATTCCTTTATTGAGAAAATAGCCAAATTATTTGAAATAAGAAAAATAAAAATATTTTTTGGTAATAGTACTTCTATTTGCAAATTTTTTTGAGAATGGACCTTTTATAAAGAAAGGAAATTGATACAATGCACTAAATTTAATGAAGATTCAGTAACACGATGCAAAACAATTTCAAAATTTATATTATAATCTTGTAAAATAGATTCTCAATCATAATATTTAAAATATTTAAATAGGATAGATATACCTAATTAAAATTCCAATGATACATAAACACACAATAAAAATAATTATAAATTAAAAAAGTTCATAGAAAATTCACCCAAACCGAAAAGCATATTACTACCAAATTAAATCCTAATTCCAACCAAGAATGCCCATAACACATTAATCCCCGTGGTCAGTCAGTTTATTTATAGATAGTATAATCACCTTGATCATTTTATTTATAATTCGTCCTATCATGAAAGTTTATTAGGTAGATTTAATTTATAAATCCATATGCTTACTCTTTTACTGTAATGCATTTGTATTTACTCATATGCTTACTTTTTTATGATAATGCATTTGTATTTACTATTTTAAATGGGAATAACCAATAAAAATAGTATATCATGTAAAATAAAAATAACAATCCCTAATTTATAAATAAATCACAACCCTGAATTAAAAAGTAAGCATAGATCTTTCTAGATGATTTACTTGACTGGTATGGTAAAGCATTTGTATTTATCATTTTGAATAGAATGAAGAGAAATTTTGATAATACAACGGGAACAACCAATAAAAAAAGTATACCATGTATCCAAAATAGATGCCTTCATCGATGTTTAGACTTTACCCTCACTGGCAAGCTGCTCTATCTGTGAGGAATTGTTTAGTATGTTACCATGTCCAGATATGGTGCTCATTTGCAACAAGAATATATTGAATGAAAAAAAAGAAGGAACATGAAAAATAGTAGTTGCGATGGTGGGAGATTCTGAAAAGAGATGTCATTGTGTGTTGGAGTACTTATACTGCCTCTACGATCAACATAAAATATAATAGACTTGCAAATTATAATATAACTTTTGCTTTTCATCTCAAACAATAATTGATTACCTTTTTTTACCTAGAATTTAGATATTTTCTAATTTATAAATTATTAATTTTTTATGTGTTGGTGTATCTATTTAGTTACAAATTTGTTTTAAAAATAATGAATCATTTTATAATTAGTCATTTTATTGTTGTTAAGAAAAATGATATCAACTTTATCAATCGCATATTTCTTATTATGAAAAACTTTATTAATCATTATGCATACATAATAAATGTGCTCAAATTTAATTATAGCCTATTCATATTTAATATATACACATATAGATTGAGTGATAAATTTTGGGGAAGAGGAAGAAAAATGTGGTTATAATTTTAAACACACATTCTCACAATATGTTTTGATACAAATCAGATTTTATCACTCGGTAATGTGGATTTATGATCAAATTAACAATAATACAATCAATTCTCAACTAATTAACCATAAAAAAATAACTATTATTCACAATTTCCAACCAAATGGCAATGACCTTTTTTATTCCCCGTATACAATATACAATGAATTAGATACTATTTATCCTTTTATTAAAGAATTAAGTCATAGCTTTAATATATCAATATAATAACCATACTCATATATGTTTAAAAACTTTAAAATCACATGTAAAATCAATTTTGTATTTAATATCTTAGCAAATTTATCCAAACACCTTTAATGTGCAAAAGACTTATACTAATATTATAAACTTTTTTCAATATTATATACTTAATTCTAAAATAAATTATTAGACTTTGGAAAGGTAGGATTATACTAATTGTTTTGATTTTGATTTCATATTAGTTTAACACATTTTTATCATATTTTTATGAAGTTTTACAAAAGTTTTGAAAATTTTCTATTAAATATAATATTTGAAAAATAGAAAATTATTTTTGTAATATTGTAATTTTATTAACTTGTTTTTCTAATTGGTTGAGAGGTACGTAGATGAGACATAAATCTATGATGGAGTCAAAATAATTGTTAGATCTAAAAAAATAATTTAAAATAATATATGTTTATAAAAAAACATAAAGAAACATGTGATTCTATGCATTAATGACTAGAAGTATGGGTATTGTAAATGGTTCATATATAGTTAATGGTCCTGAGGATGATTCCAACAAAGAAATAAGTCCCAGTACAAAATCAGAAGTAAAGGTACATGCCCAATTTTGGTCCTAGTTGAAAACTTTGTCAGAAACTATGAATTCCAAGGGATTGCGTAAATACATTATTGAACATAGAAAAGATACCACTTACTTTATTTGTAGAAAGTTGTTTGCTTGGAGTTGTGGACAATGCCAAAAACTGTCAGATGTTCAAACTGCCAAATATTGTACTTCAGAATGCAAATTTCAATTATAAATCATAAAAAAGCCAAATTTTCAAACTTCAAAAAATAACTTCATGCAAGATTCAGCATAGTTGATAGTGAGTGCAAAGATGTGATTTAAAAAGTTCATAGGTTTCATAGGTAGGTTATTCTACCCCATGAAACATGATAACGACAGAGAAATTCTTGACCCATGGAGATGGCATCACCAAGATATTTTGATAAATACGAGGGCCACAAGACACAATAAACACACAATGTGATTCATTTGGAAAAAAATCCTTTAATCCTTGCCAATTCTCACCTTATTAATGACTTCAAATGAAATCTAGTAAACAAAATACCATTTGACATCAAAACTTTGATCATGCTCATTATCTAAATAAAACTCTTTATGTTTTATGTTTTCAAAACAAAGTCTTTAGCATTGTTGAAAATGAAGTCGTATTTCTCTGTTAATCAATTTTCCAAGGCTGAGAAAGTCACCATTGCATCTTTGAAGATGCCGACTTGTGTACACTACTAGTGGGAAAATCTTTCAACGAAGCAAGAAGAAGGTAACTCCATCGACACATGGTCGAAATTTGTTGAACATGTTAGGAAGGAATTTTATCCATCCTAGGACATAGAACAACAATACAAGAAATGGAAGTAGTTAAGACAACGGAAACAATAGGGTGTATAGAGTTATATTGATGAATTCCACCAACTAATGGCTCGACTTAGGGTTAAGTAGGAAGAAAAATTACTTGTTCTAAAGTATATCAATGCTTTAGATTCTTATATCCAACAAGAGATGGAATTTCTCACTATTGGCACTCTCGTATAAGCATTCCATACCGCTATCAAGCTTGTCATTAACTTGTTTCTTTACATTCTAAAAAAAAAAAACTAAACTCTTTAAGTTTTAAAATAGGTGTAATGTTTATTTTTTATTTTTTTAAAGTGACAAATATTAATTATCATTAATTATCATGAGTTGTTATTAGAAGAAAATCATATTAACTAAAATGACTCATTCTTTCTCACTAACTTGTGTCTACACTTTACAAAAAAAAACATTCAATTAAGCAAAAACAATTTTAAGTCTTAATTTAAAACATTCTTAAAATCAATATCCCACAAATAATAATATTCACAATATATTTATCACCTAATCAATATCCTTGTAATAACTTAACCTTTTACCTAAACAACAAAGTTTTAAAAATTAAAAATAATTTTTAAGTCTTGGACATAAGAACATTAGCAAAATCAATATCCAAAAAAATAATATTCATAATGTAATCAATACCAAATCAATATCCTTGTATTAACTTAACCTTTTACCTAAAAACAAAATATTATAAATATTATTAAAAAACAAAATTTTTAAATCCATCAATTAAGAAAATGAAGCATATATAGTTTGATTGTTTTGCACTCCGAAGGATTGCAAACCTCTTAATGATTGAACATCGTACATCATCATGTGTATTTATGGAAAACTGTGATTTAAATCAAATCATCAAGAAACACACTCCAAACTACTGCTTTGTTTTTCAAGTCATCGATTTATAGTAACCAATAGAAACCTAGACCATTGATCATAAGGAAGAATCAAGGGTGGACATCAACCAATACATGATAAGATCATCAAGAGATAGGGAAAACTGGTGGATGAGGATGACACATTAGTGGAGGTCAATTTTACGTAAGAAACATGTCAATGCCTAATAAATCCAAAACTATCTCCATGTGCAATAAAAAAGTCTAGTGAGGCCAAGTTACATGTACAAGTTCCCCATGAATGATGTTATAGAGATCGTCATTAAGAAACTAAGTACGAGATTACATCAAACCACTAGACAGCATTACAACACATTTTAACACCCCCCCCTCGGTGTTGACAAGAGGAATGGGCACCTAAGCTGAGGAAGGAGATGTTACATAAAATAATGTACAAAGAATGTGAGAAATTTGAGATATCATAAGCTTGATGATGCCTCATTGTGTGTACAAATGGATCGTAATGATATGCTCTTAAGTTACCATAAATATCATAATGATATCCTATACAATGGTAAATGTGGCTAGTAGACAATCATTACATCATAATTTGAAGAAGATGGTGTTGCATTACATTCCCCCTTAGTGACAGCTTCAAACATCTTGGATAAAGTGGAAAAGAGAAATTCAAACTTTATTGCTCTCAAGGATAAGTTGTTGAGTGGAACAAAATTGAAAACCAATAATATGTTGCAAACATATCCTTAATAAGGTGCAAGATGAAGACACCTTCTATTGTCAAGAACGAATGCAAAATGTCCAGTAATGACAACATCAAAATGCTCATGATGAAGAGCAAAGATACTCAAGAGGAAGTAATAATATGTAGAACCAATTTGTCTCCAAACTCTTCACAAATACCACTCTAGAATAGGTGAAGCAAATGGAGAGCTAACTGAAATAAATAACCTCCAAGAGAAAATACATAAATCATCATGGCAAGTTCACAATGTCTTAAGAAATCCACCTAACAAGACATGAAAGATAACGAAAAATGAAGACAAATGGGTACCTGCATGAAGCTGGTACCCAAAAAGACTACAACAACAGCGCGTGAGCGAAAAAAAAGCGACGCGCATGCGCATCCAAATGCGTGGACACGTCGCTGCTTTGGCAATGCTGAACATCCACGTGGTTGAGCACATGTGGACAAAAGGGGCGTGCATGCATCATTGATGCGTACCCACAAAATGGCATGCACACATCAATGACGCGTGCATGCCTTTATTTTTTTATATAAAAAACAGAGCTCACGGGTTTGTCATTTTCGACAGACCTGTGAGCCCACTATGCAATCCCGTGAGTGCACTATGTAACCCCGCGAACTCATCTTCGAGCAACCAAATTATCCTCATTGCAGGCCATCTACACCAAAAAACCAAGATAATTTCATTGCAGGCCATCTACACCTAACAAGATGTCAAACACATATGAACCATCCGATGAAACCAATGAAACTCGACCTTCAAAAGACAACATGGGAACCGGCAATGAACAGAATGAAAACCCCGAAGATCAATTACAACAAGTTTTAAATCAATTGAGGGCACTAAGTAATGAATTGAACAACACCAAGGAACCCTCTCGGGTTTCCTTGGATTCATCACTGCAAAACATTACTGAATCAATCAATATTACACACAGTGAGATAACAAAATTGAGTCAATACAGGGCTCGAATGAGGGAACACTACTCCACTGGGTTGTCCAAAGAGCAGATAAAAGACCTCAACATCACCAAAGCCCAGTTGTATAGCAAGTTCATAGTTCCCTCGACAGGACAACCTCCAGCTGTGACGAGGCCTCAGGTTTGCATGGACTGGTGCATTTACCAGCCATGGAGAGATAAATGGATAAAGAGGTGGTTCATGGTGTTTGACAGGCCCCCGTGCATCAATTTGGAGGTCCCCTAGTATTTCCTTCGAAAATTGTGGGTTGAGTTTGAGCTAGGGTACCATGTCAACTATTTTGACATCACTGAGTTTCAGGGTGTTGGTCTTGGCTCTGTTGTCAAGTCCCCTTCCATACAATCCAATGCTAGGAAGGAAACGTGAACCAAACTTACTAGGCTTATTGGATAAGCTCAGCCCCATACATTACTTAGAAATTCATAATAATTAAAATCTTCTGTGTGCAGGCTCATACTTCAAATAAACACAACGGAAATAAACATATTTGCAAGCACACGAATTGTAATGCATCCTCATATCTAACACAGGAATATGATGATTCAACACCTAGAGATTTAATTCCATTCCAATGCTATGCATAGGATTCATATCAATTCCATTAACATGAATAATTACCATTCTGAATTAACACATTACAGAACACAAAATGCATATAATGTAAATCACAGAAAACACTTATCTTGAAGATGAAGTTGTCCAAACAACTGGCTATGTGAGAGCAATGTTCCACCCAACCATAGATCTCTATCCAGCTTGTATTCTTTCAGTTGAGAGATCACTCCGAGCTGGGTTGTGTATCCACTAAGGAGGAACTAAACAGGCTCACTCACAGCCATGGTTTCACTCAACATCTATGCTAAGCCAACTCACAGTTGGGTTTATCAAGCATACAACATACAAAGGAGGGAAATCCTAAGCCAATGAGCCCAACCATAGAGCTACATACATCTTAGGCTAAATTCAAGCAATCCAATCCTTTATTCAAACATTCCCACTTGGATTTCTCACAATTCTGTCAACAAATAACTCAATCCCATCACTGGTTTTCTGGGCTATCAAAACTGGGTTTTCCAATGGATTTTGGGGTATCTAATGCCCTCAATTTTTTCCCAAGGTTCATACTTATGGATCCCCCATTGGATTTCACTATCAAATACAAATTCTGGGCGTGTTTTGGATAGAAATTTCCAAAATCTGTCATTCTTACTTGACCAATGATGAGCCTGCAGGTGGGATTTTGGTGATGCCCGGAGTGTCCTTCATCCTCATACTACCATCCAATGCTTGCTTGCTCTTCTTGTGCTTGACCAATGCCATGTGTGTTATTGTTACTTTTCCATTTTTCACCATGTCATCGAAGTTATCTTTGCCATGTACTCTCCTTGTCCAAATCATCTTCAAATGACCATAGTATGGGTCATTTGACTCTTGGCTCAATAGGTGTGCAAATTTCTCCAATGCCCATCACTTTGTCCACCAAATCAACCTTTGCTGCCATGCCCTTATGCCATGTGTTCTTCAAGCTTAAAATTTGAGAATATATTACCATGGTAATTATCACTTTCCCTCGTATTCTACTAATAGGATCTTTTAATGGTAAAGGTGGTCAAATCACTTCTATGCTTCTGCTAACTTTGTTGCATCAATTGAGTTCACTGAGATGTTGTACTTGTCACTTTTGCATCCACCAAGACCAATAGGAAAACTATTTATTGCTATGAATTTTCATTGCATTGTGCAAAACTTTCAGGAAAAAGAGAATCATAGTGGCCAAGCTTCTAGAAATTCAAGAACCTGATGTTTCTCATGTCTTTATTACCCTAGTTTATTATCACGGGATTTCCAATTTATTCTAATACTTGAAACTGGAAGTAATCGTACTACTACTCCTAGAACATGCTATTAGGAAAGACATATAAAAAACGTAAAACAACTTATCACATGTATTGTCACTAAATTTTTTGAAAATGATGTAAGGCCCATAAGGAAGAGCAATAATCTTACAAATATGGTCTATGGGGCCTTGCTATTATCTTGATTCAAATACAACTTGGTAAAACATTTGACATCAAGAATACTCATTTAACTCATTTCACTCAATATTTATTTGATTTCAATCAAGTGATATCATTCTGACAACACAACTATTCAATCAAGAACACATAATTACTCATTCAATGCAAAAGAATATGGCACTTTCAAGCTTGTAAGTAAGTTAATCATAAAAAAGATTTCTCTTTCTTCCTTTTTCTAACGATCAATGCTCTAAAGTGTATTAAATAACATGCACACTAACTTAACTGCTATTTAGCACCTCTTTGCAAATTGAAACAATGAGATGCCATTTTGTTTGATGATGTAAATGTTATGGAAATAAAGGGACTCAAGATCCTCACTCTAGGGATGAAAATACTTTTCCACTGGGTGAATCAAGCTTGTAGGAAACAACAAATCTATAAGAAGACATCAAAACCCAGGAAATCTTCATCAAGAACCCAAACACATTACATAGGTTTCTAATTCAAATTTGTAAATGGACATGAATTCCATTCACTTATGAGGCACTGCACATCTCTCTAGGGCCAAAGGAAAAGCTCACCTACTCATGGGGATGACTCTAGAAAAGGAAAAGCTCACCATGTCACCTTCTATGCCCTATCACCTTATTTAATTTTAATTTCATGCCATGCCACCTTCTATCCTTTCAAAATATTGAATATCAATGACAACTTTGCCCATCAAACACTTCAAGCATAAATTGTCAACCTTCCTTGCCACATTATCTTCAATGAATGACCACATAATGGGTCATTTGTTCTTATCATCGGCCCAATCCATTGTGGGTCAAAGGACTCGATCCCCACAACCATGTTCTTTACCAAGTCTTGAACAAATGGACTGCACCAATACAATAAGAACGTTATATAATATCCAAAGCCCATTAAACCACTATCATCTAACTTGAATATAAATTAATTGCAGTCATGTTTTTTAAGTACCATCATTGTCATTCTCATTTGCATTGTGTTTGATATTGTTAATATTGTTTTTATAAATTCAGTCTAAAAATTGTAGTGTTCGCACAGGTGTCTGCGGGCCCCAGCGTCTAGCCACTACCACCAAGGACCAGCAGTTCTCCACGTGCGCAGGTATCATGTGTATTAAAGCATAAATTTAATTTCAAATATGATGACTTGTCTGTGTATATTTATATTTTTCTATATTAAACTATGAGGTTATAAATGTGTATGCAGGTGCGAGCACCTCGGCCTGCCAGTGCCGTTATTCCTCCCTCCCCGACCTTTCGGCCACCCTATATGCTAGTTGTATCCCCTGGCATACATGCCCCATTCCCGAACCCCTTCCATCCAGCCCCACCCTCCTATATAGCACCACAGTTCAATCTAGCTTCCCCTTATGTTACATATCCAACTCCACCTCCATATCAGTTTCCCATGTTCCCACCCTCCCCCATCCGACCACGGCACACTACCCATCCACAGTCACCCATCCCTCTACTGCAACACAGACCTTGCCCCCCCACACATTCCCCCACCACACTCTCTTTCCCTTCCAGGGTGCCCCGATCCATACTACAGCCAGTTGGGGTTTATAGCCCTAGACGTCCATCTCCACTTCGCCCACCCTAGTCCATGCCTCCTTCTGCCACCCCCCCTTCTTCCACTGTTCCCCCCAGTGGTGTAGCCACCATCGATGTGGATACATCCTCCCCTTTACCATCCACCCTAGCATCGGAGCAGGCTGTCCAGTCGACTACTCCATCTGCCAAACCCAAAGACCAGCCGATTTTGTTCAAGGTGAGATTGACTAGTTTATGAAAATCTCGTTCAATTTTAATGAAAATTACTATATGCATCTAGTTTCAACATTTATCTGATTATTCTAAATGTTGCAGGGTGGCATTGCCGAGAGACTAGGATCACATAGGAGGGAGACCCCCTCACGACTTACAGTCTTGCATGCGGTGAGTTATCCAAGATTTGAAAACTATTTTTATTTTGAAATTATGTTTTATACTTGTATAATTGCCAAGAAAAGTTGACATATTATTGTTGTCATTTCAGGGCTCAAGGGGACGTGCTCAAAGACGCCTGAAGGACCCAGCTTCCTCTAGCACGAAGAAGAGGAAGATTGATTTTGGAGATACACCTAGGAGCTCCGAGGGTGGGAAGGAGGATTGAGAGACCCTCCTATGTACACTAGCCACGATGTGGCATTTTCAGCACGAGTTGCCATATTTTTTATAGGGCACCATGGGCCATATTTTGTATAGGGCACGAGTTGCCTTTTTTGTATGGGGCATGAGTTGCCATTATATAGACGCTGAGAACGATGTTCCATTTTTCCAAAAATTGTACATGATTGGATCATTTTTGCATATTAACAGATGGATCTGCACTTGAGTATATGAGTTTGTCTTTGATTACATCTTTGCATACATGATTTTGTCTTCGATAAGAATGTTATGGAAAAGTTCTCACATACATATAGATGTTATTTCTAGATTGTTAATGTAGTTACATATGGATCGTTGTTTATGTGTTAGTATGTGCCTTTAATGATAGCATGGTTAATGTGTTGAACTACTACTTGCACAAGTTGGCATAGACCCTTATTGTTGATAATCTCTTCAATGTTTTGGTAATACTGATAATCACTCTTTGCAATTTAAGTATCTTGGATTTTTTGAGGTTAAGACACATATTGAACATAGTCAACTCAATGGTTCAAGACATCGTTTTACCCCATGATCCATGGAAGATTCATTGGAGTCATATGAACCTCGTTGTCATCACCTCAACCATGGTCCCTCTCTTTAGATCCCTCTCCTTAGCAATGCATAAATTATATCTTCTACCTCTACTAGAACCCTTATGGCCTTTCCCTTCAAAACAACCCAAACCCCATTCAACCCCCTCTTTATCATCACCAAGAACCTCCTTCATAGATATTAAATAATATATATACCCTTCCACACCAAGGCCCTTCCTATTTTGATTATTTACCTCAAAATCCCCATCACTAGAATCAAACCCAATAGGGGATCCCTCAGTAGAATAGCTACAACACACATATCCTCGAATTGCTTATCCCCCTTCAATCCTTTCAAAGAGAAAGACAAACCCTAACAACTATAACCAAATGAGTATACTATCCCAAAATTTTCAAAATCAAAGGAAGGATATTGCAAACTTAATGCGAAGTCTTTAATAGAATTGCCAATTTCCTTTTGGCATTGATCTAAGTGAGGTTGAGCCTCCATTGAAGGTGACCGGAAGTCCAGAGGAAGACTAAGACACTTCATCGAAACTGGAGCAATGTCATTCATCTTCGAGTACGAATAAAAACAAGGGGACCATTGTTTTAGCATAAGCAAAATCATCTCCCACTTCCAATCACGGGCCAAAATATTCCTCAAAATCCTCTTGACATATGAAAAGAAACCCTAGGTAACTTGTAGTTGATATAAATAAATTAGGAATGTATCCAAGCCTAAGAGCCCATCTTTCCTATAACTACACCCTTAGAGACAACTCCCCCACCTTTTTACGATGAAATCTTCCAACAAGAGCATGGGAATCCATTCCCACCACCTCATGTATTTTGATATCCTTTCCTAGGACTAGCCTCATAAGAGAGATTTTATGTTTTACACACTTCTTCCTCTTCATTTTGACACTACCAACATCATTCACCTGCATCCCTTTATTGGCTTCACCTTTATCATTATTAACATGCTTTAAAGAATTGTCTCCTCCATCTCTAACCTTCAACCAACTACCATCCTTTTCCAAAAAAAAACCCTTCCATCCTCGAGATCTATAGGATTTACCCTTGGACTTACTAGGTCCATAACCACTTCATATACAACACCTAAAATAATTTGACTATCCTAAATTAATCCATTTGAAATAGGACCCTCGCCACATATATATTGACTAGTCTATCATGATCCACAACACTCATCTATGGATTAGCCCACCCAAAACCATCAAAATTCCTATAATCAAATTGCCCAAATGGAATATCAACACCATGCAAAGTAATTGAGTCAACACAAGGAAAATTACCTCTTTGTGCAACTAATTCCAAGCCCTGGTGGACTATTTTCTCACCTAGCAACCTCAACTCATTGCCAAAAATAAATGGGTTATGGCCCTCTTCAGCTTTACTTTCAAAGGAATTGGCCTTCAAAAATCACCGACCAACACTAGGGAACACAAAAGAAAATGCATTCCATGGATAAGTTCCTAAGAAAATCTCCTTGTACCATCCTTATCTACAGACATTATGTCCTCCATACAAAGCTCATCAAACCCACACCAACTTGACACCTTCCATTAAATCATTTGCTCTATTCTTACACCTCAACCCCAATATCACTTGAACCTACTTTTCCAATAATACAAGGATTTTGAGAATTCTCAACCATACCCATGACCAATAACCTTTTTGTATCCACTCAAAGGAGCCAAAGGAGAAATATATTTGTCCTTAGGGTATAACTTTGTAGCTTGGGTGTTGGAGCCTAAATACCCCGTCCCACCACCCAATGCCCAAACCTTGCTATTTAGAGAATGGTTTTGATAAGAGAAATGAAAACTTATCTTCCATCCCATGGATCTTCCATCTAATCTAATGTGTCCTCATACTGATCCATAGAAAACCAACCTAAGGCATACCTATATTAACATGCTATCAACATCATATACTCATTTCTATGTCCACTAATAAATGACATATCATCTTGAAATCATTACAAGTTTTATGCAAAGGTAGATATATCCCTTCATTAATCTTCTATCGAAACATTTTCAAACACCAAAGGAAAATCAACAAAATAAACTGAATTCAATCTCTCGTGCTCTGAATGAGGTAGGTAGTAGCGTACCTTGGTTGAGCTCTTGCTCGAAATTGTCTGAAGATGGATGTTTGTGCTAACGATCAAGTTTGTGAAGTGATACACCACTGAACCTAGTCTGTAATCCATGAATACATGCCCACTAGTCTTCCCTGACTTCCCATCTAGTGTAAGATATTCCCCCTTAACCACCATTGAGCCAGTAGGAAATTCAATGCCTTCAACGTCGATTAATGATCACTAGAGGGTTTTCTTACCTTGGATGCACCGTGCCAACCAATAATCCGTGCCCCATTCATTGCCTTTCGGGGCAACAACTGCATATATGTGTCCCGGTTGTACAAGATCTGAGATATGGTTGTAGTCTGTCGAAATCGCTGACTGACCCTCCTCTAACTGGGTTGTTTCAACAACTGCACGTTGGTCTATTGCAAGTGACACACGATCCCATTCATCAATCCAGTCCATGCATTTGCATTCATCCCATTCGCCACTGCTACAAGGGCTACAAAAGCATGCAAGCTTTCGTGTCCATATTTCAAATAGGGGGTTGTTTGAGCTTCGAACTGAATGAAATCCATGTGTTCCTTGTACTGTGCCGCAACTATAGGAACGCGATCGATCTATGTCAACCACTAGCCAAAAATTTCTCACCACACGTCCTACCACTGATGATGTTTGTTGATCTCTTGCTCGGTCTAACATTGTTGTGGAGCACCATTGAATTGTGGATTCTGCATCTCGGATATGAGGTTCCTTGTCAAACCTCATCTCTTCCCTTCGCAGTGCAGTCTTGATGCATGCACCGAACCCATCATCCTCGCTTTTGCCATGCTCGGTCTCAAAATAGTTCCAGATATGCGGCACATTATAAGTCTTATGCAAAGTACTCATCCATTGGAATACTGAGGAATTTTTGAACTGGCCCGCACAACCATCCGACCATATCCAACGCTGATCCATCTGTATATCTCTCTCCTTCAACTGATCATAGAAAATTCAAAAACAATGTTGCACATAATGTAGATCATGGGTTCTATCATCACTTATGTAAAAGTTTGTCTCCTTCAGTATTATCCTCTTGTCATTGCTACTCTCTGGCCCATGCCTATGCATAATATGTACCATGATGCTGACTTGGTCTGAATGGTAGTATTGACTATGGATTTCATTTTGTTCCTAGAGGGTGTAATTTTATGCAAAATCCACAATTGAAACTATGGCTCTAATGGGAAATGTGTCCCTACATTTTCTGTACTGCTCATCTTGCCATCGCGCTACATGCACATATTGAACATACTGCTTTTTTTTCTCGTAGAACTCCGTGAAGAATTCACATACCGGTACCTGTTACCATGGAAACAAGGGAAATATTACAATGTGGCCTTTGGAAAAATGTATATGTCATAAATTGAACGTGTAATATGAAAAATATGCAATATTCATTTGTACCTGTGACTTCACCAATGCAATCTTTTTACTTTCTCTGACACTATCTAATTGATAGGTCATGTACTTGAAGCTCTTCATCTCCATTCCCATCATGCCAAATTCGTTCTCCTTGCTTTCATGAATGAAAAGGTTCAAAAGAGAAAACCCACTGCACCTAGAAGATGTCCCATATAGACACAATTTTTCATAATACTTTTGTCCTTTGGGCCTTGGACACATGATGTTGAGGATAAAGTCTCTTGATGCATTAGGTGGTAGTATGGATTCATTGTAGCCCTGCACAATGTTAGTATGCAAATCACAAAATATATGTTTATATGTGTCATAATAATATTCATATTCTACATGGTATCTACAACAACAAGTGTTCCGATCAATGCATATACGAACGTACCATGGTTTGCATTTCTCAAAGGACCTTTGGCCCAGGTTCAATTGTGTGTGTTGATTCCTGAATCTCTCATAGAGTTAAGTCTATGTGGTGTCAAGGAAGTGTTTAACATGGGGTTCATGTTCAGTAGAACCTTTTCTCAATTTTAGCACGTCTCTTTGGTTTAATGAAGGTCTAGTATGATCATGCCAAAACTTTTGTACTGACTCCTTAACAACATTAATTAACTTCCTATCTGCATGAGGCAACCTACCAACAAAAGCCCAACAATCATTTGCACCCGGAGTGTCAATATTTTCTCTTATAACAGAGTACTTTTTAATAGTTTTTCTATTTAATTTGAGTATGTGAGAAGTGTGTGATAGCAGGTGACGTTGCCTTGTGGACTTGCTTACAACTGATTCCACTAAAATACGATGAGCCACACAAAGATCTTTTGTATGAGACGTCTTCCCAATCGCATTAAATGCAAATTGGATATTTCTAATAATATGACTGTTGACCTCTAAACTTTTAACCATCTTTATGCCCAAAATTATCCTAATAATAGCTAAAGAATGTGACTTTAACAAACATAGCAATAATTGACATTTACCTGCATCACCTTTGGATTCAAAATATTCTTTGACAATTTTGTTGCATTGCCATTTGATAGTGCGTTTCGGAAACTTGCCTTCAAGCCCCGACATAGCACTCTCTTCCACATGAATATGTCTAGGAGTTCTTCTTCTTGCACTGGACAGTCATGGTAGGGAGGGTGGACATGAGACATGAATACCGGAGCTTGTTTGTTGTGGTGCTTCGTTCATATATTGGGCCATAATGGGAGTGTGGTCGACATGGTTGTGGTCTTCTTGGGGAGATTGCAAATTAAGTAAGGCTTGTATGTCCATATCTACACATGTGGCATCTTCCAAAATTCTTGTGTCGTGAGGAACTTCGGCATGACTCGTTGATGGATTGCTGATTGGAGATTGTGTTGATGTTGGAATTTGAGTTGGGTCCGTTGGATGCAACCGCTTTATATGTGGTTCTGAACAAGAGGTTGTCGTGTCAACAAATATGTTAGGATCAGTGGTAGGATCTAGGGCAATGATAGGACCATGTCTCAATCTTTCCATTCCCAACCTGGCCTTTTCTCTTAAGTCATTGACCTTTTCAATGGGCAGATTCCTTCTATTTTTTTTTTTTGTGTTTCGTCGGTTTCCCATCTCCAAAAGTCTCTTTAACACAACTATCAGGTCTACCCCTGCAAAAGAAACAACAAATAAGATATTAGTTCCATTATACAATGAACCTGACACATTCCAACATAACTTACCACTTTACAAATTAACATATAAAACTACAGACTATGTTGATTTATTTGTGTTCGAATAAACATCATTATCCCTTACAATTCCAATCAATATAGATGTTGGTTGGTCAAGTGTAGAGAGGAGAAACTAGTGTCTTGCCTAGCCATGAATTCATAAAAATTATGGTAGTAACACCCTACAACAGAGATGGCTAGAGATGCCTTGGGAATAGTTTGATAGTTTTTCTACATCAAATAAGGTAACCTTAATTAGTTGCATTTTTTGCTTTCTCCCTTAATGTTATGAATTCTAAATTTTGCACCTAGTTTGATTGCTTTGTCTTCATAGTGGAATGGTATATCCTTCCATTTGAGGCAATGTCCTTTACCATCATAAATTAATAGGTTATATAACACCTTAAGGAGTTGAAGAAACAACAAACTATTTCCTTATCTATAAACCTTGAGATGATAAAATGTGATTTTGAGTTTAAAATACCCATGGTTGAATTCAACAATGCATCACAATTGAATGAATGTATACCTTGTATTGTGCAAAACCTTAAGGAGGATGCAAAGGTTCCTAACGAGGATCATGGTCTTGGGAAGGGTGATTAGGGGGGATATAATTTGACCTTTCAATGTGCAATATCTAGGGTGGGGAGGTGTTGGAGAGTGGGGAACCAGGGACTATACCAACAATGATCATGTTGAATAGAGCATGAAGTACGAAAGTCTTGGTTTTTGGAAAAAAAATCATTATTAAAGGTGAGGGGATATTGTAAGGATGGTAAATATGGATGAATATTATCATATTTGGATTCATAGAGAAAGAAAAGGTGCATATACTTACAGATATACTCATTCCATACAATGGTATTGAATAAGAAATGAGAGAGTTGAGGTTTTGTGGATGAGTTGAAGTGATATTTTTAGTCATGTTTAGTGAGTGTGTAGTATTTTTTGCTAGCATAATATGAGGTGAAAAGAACAAAATTAACTTGGGAACTAATTACACAATGAGGAGGTTGCATACTTCATCTTGTCTAGTGTTCATATGAGTTTCTTTAGATGTGAACTTGGGAAATCTTTTTATCAAATTCATTGTTGTCTATGCATGGATATTGTTGTGGGAATATGATAAAAACAAAAAGTCACGGGCTCATCTCAAATCTTGTGAATGAAAAGACTTATGTACAATTCACCATACCTCTATAGAAATGATCTCCACTTGCAATGGAAACTGGTAGCTTGAATGAATCCACTAGATTCCAAGACCACTGAAGATGTTTGTTAGATTCCAAGGGTGATTTTGTGTCCAATAGATCAAAGAGTGTCCAAAATATCAATGAGTGTGAGCCAATAAGAAACCTGTAAGAGCTTGAAACCCGTGGAAGCAATGAAACCCGTGTTTTTGGTATAATTCTCGGGAAATAGAGAACTCTATTTTTTTTAACTAGTAACAGGGACATGCATGCGTGCTTAAATGCACGCACACGTGTTTTTGGCGCGTACACGTCAGAAGCGCACATGCGCCAAAAACTCGTGCACGCGCCCATGTATAATGTTTACACCATTTATTCCCCAACATTTACACCATTTAATGCCACACCTTCCCCCACTTCGAAAATATTTGCATAAATTGGACTCGGTGATGAAGTTTGAAGGGTGGGTCTTAAATTTATTTGAAGGGCTTACTCTTTGCCTCTTGACACATTTGATAATTTATGGTTGTCTATGTGCCTTGACCCAATTGATATTGTAAGGTGAGGATGTGCATGCATAATAATCCTTATTTATGACTATGCGATGAGGATTTAAATGGAAGATGATGTAAAGACATGTTATTTTTATGAGTATTTTGATGGCGAGTGTTGAAGAGAAACGTGGTGATAAACCACATATGTTTGGAAGGACGGAGGGAGGTTACATGATCATGATCATGTCACCCATCAAATTGAAGACAGTTCCTAAGCCAAAAATTGTTTTTTAAAATTTTATTAATAACCATTGTGGTACTTTGGTCCAAATGTTTTTTCTAACTCATTGTTTCTCCATATTGTGTGCCTACTGCCACCTCTCTATATCAATGCATAAAATCAACCTCTGCTTGGTTTGTGGTTATAGTTGCATGCCATTATTTGTAGTTGCATGCCATTGAGTGTTGTTTAGAGTTTTCATGAGTCTGTGACATTCATGCAATAAATGAATTCTTGTAGAGGAGGACTCATGAAAGAGGCAATTTGAATTTCACTTTGACAAAAAACATATTTTGTAAAGATCAAATGCCATGAATGCATCCTCGGCCTACTATGCAAGACCGTGGATATGTTGAAAAGCATTGGACATCATCGAAGAATGAAAACAGGTTCCTTGAGATCTTATTGAAGCATATTGAGCTCAATTGAATTCCACCTGGGCCTTAATTGAAAATTCTCGACCTCACGCGTCTTCAATAACACATAGAATCCGTGACACTATCCCTCTACAAGGAGGCTCTTCCTCCTCCTCATCATAGTCATCTTCATCATCATCAACATCACCATCATCATCCTCATCATCATCCTCATCATCATCATCCTCAACATCATTGTTGGCGGGAAAGACTACCCTATAGTAAGGAAACTGATACTATCAACTGAAAGGGGATGACAGGTAAGCGTATTAACTACGTTATAGAGATGTTCATGAAAAGGAAATAAGTTATAGGCCTTGCGAACATACCTTTTGAATGACGTTCGATCCTAGCTCTTACTCGATCTTGCGCTCGATCCTCAAGTCCACTTCCCGTTCATTAAACCTACGATACAAGTACCTTTCTCAGCGTATCTTGGATAATATATAATGATTGAAAGAGACAAAGCAATTTAAACATTCAATATTAACCAAAACAGATCCAAACTAGTATATAACTTCAATGAACACTTAATTTGGGACAAGAAATATGCTTCAACCTTTTATTGTCAAATGCAAATTGATGTTACAAAATATACCTGACTTTATGACATGCTCCTGCAACTTGATCCTGGGGTCTTGCTCTTCTCTGGCTTGGATATCTTCCAGCATAAACTCCTCCAATGCAAGATTCTCTTTAAAAGTCTCTTAATAACATTCATGTCTCTAACCCCTATCTTTATTCTTCCCTGTATTTATAGGACAAGAGAAGCAGTTCAAGTCGAGAGATGGTTATGGAGGAAGTTGGGGAAGTTGGGAAACCAACTGCAACTAATCCTCTTCATGAAATTAATTATTTTTTAATCATCTTTTGAGATGTACGCTAGTATTGCTCAGTGAAGTAGCATTCAGGGCGCTACTATAGTGCTTGTAAACTAGCGCTCATCACTTTTTAAATGTTGAGCGCTACTCTGCTGAAGAAGAGTAGCGCTCATAAGGCTTGAGCGCTACTATTACACACTGGAGTAGGGTACAGGCGCTAGTCTATTGAAGTAGAGTAGCGCTCATATCTCAGAATGAAATTTTTAGGGTTGTTCAGTCTTTTCAGGAGGTGGAGTAAGTCAAAGTCTCATCTAGGGTCAACATGCTCCTCCATCCAAGTTGTCCTTTTGTGTGATCAACAGCTTAGGGTGATCACGGATGGAGAGGTGCAGGTTTGACCTATAACAGATGCCCCCTAATGTGTGAGGTCAGAGGGAAACGATGGCCAAAATACATTATAATCCAAAGCCAGGGGAGGAGCAAAGAACTGCAGAAACAAGTCACAAGAACACTTGAAACAAAGATCAAGGTCAACAAGCAATTACATCTTTGACATCATATAGATGTGCAGTGTGATACAACATGATTTCTGATACATAACAAGGAGATGTATATATAGCATGGCCACTTGGAATACAAGCGTGGATCCATGTCAAACTGAGAGATGATAGCCATAACAACAAACTGGATCTATGTCTCATGGAGAGCCGAATATAAGTTAGGCTCAGTCTTGCGAAACTTGGGTGATAACAGAATGAGGTAATGTCATCCAAAATCCCAAGGTCTTCATCCCAAAGCAACTCTAGGTACAAACCCTAACCATGTGAATAGATGAGCTAACAGTCGAACATGGGGGTATCGTTTGATTTTCGGTCATTGATGTATACCATTAGCAAACGCGAGGACTTCCACCGATAATGATGATGGGGTTCAAGGTACCAAGTACGATCCGCCAAGTGTGAATAGATGGACTTGGAATCGAATACTTGGGGATCCTGTCGAAGAAGAGACATTGATGTATTCTCAACATTCAACAGCGAGGAAAATTGCCACTGGTGACTGCAATCTCCAAGGTACTAACCGAAACTCTAAACTTCATTCCCAGAGTAAAATGAGTTGATGTTGATGGGAAGAAGTTCGTTGGAAGGGAGGCCTTAAGGCATCCTCCAACATCCAACTCGAGGAACACTCTACTGGTATGAGATGATATGGAATAATATGTAACAAGACTGACACTAGGATGGCCGACACATGAGGTCAAGGTAAACTGTAGAATGGCCATCACAGGGCATATCCTTGAACAGTGAGCACGGCACAAAGTGACTTAGGAAGTTTCCGACATAATAGGGTAAATGATAAGCCTGAAATGTAAGAGACATTATCAGACCCTCCATATGGTTGGAAGAATAACCAACCGGGGGAGTAAACAACTCGGAGATCAGGTTCACCCTGAGGTCAAAAACTAAACCCGACCGACAAAATAGACTCAAGTAGGTGCTGTGTTCAAGGATAGAACTGACTGAACTACCTTTGACATTGAAGATATGACACATCTTTCCCATCCCTTATTCTTTTTAGATAAAAAATACCTTTCTTGCTGTTTTAATGAGTCTAAGAAAGAATGAAAACTCAATAGATCCAACCATGTAAAAAGTTTAACGAGCCCATGGGAGGAAGACTCAAAACCTTCTTCATTATTTACAGAGTTCGAAGAAGAGATAGAAGATTACTCTATATTACTGATCTCTGTATTTTAATATCGAGCTGAGATTTGTTCTTGCTCGTCGGTGTTTTCAATTTTAAGGAGTTTGAAAAACTTAAACAATAACTCCATATATCTGCTCATGGATTTTAGTATCGAGCCCAAGCAGATTAATGCTCGCCGGTGTTTTCCTGTTTATAGAGTCTGAAAAACTTAAACAATCCTCTTTTCACCTATCCGTGGATTTTATATCGAGCCCGGATTGGTCTATGCTCCGCGGTGTTTTCTTGTTTATAGAGTTGAAAAACTTAAACAGTCCTCTACTTACCCTCTCGTGGATTTCACATCAAGCCCGAGTAGGTGAATGCTTGCTTGGTATTTTCATGTTTAGAGAGCCTGAAAACCCTAAAGAAAGGCTCCAAAAGGTCCTTTTTCGTGCAATTAGTCTCCTCCCCCGAAAAAGTATAAAACAAAGGGAAAAGAACTCTTCTAGCGCATACAGAAGTATACCTAGAGTATACCTTTTCCGTAATTAATCCACCTAGGCCCGGAAAAGGGATAATTCTATACCTGAGTGGATGAGCCTTTGATTACTTTAACGAGCTCGAAGAGGACAAATTTGCTTGGCAATCTTTTTTAGGTTTAAATAGTCCAAACAAGAGCTTAAAATGACTTAAAGGTCAGCTTCTAGGATCATAGCTTCATACTCTGCCAAAACTAGGTTTTCAACAAAATATTAGTTAATGTGGCAAAAAATCTCGAATGATATATGAATTTGAACTATCAACCGGTTGACAAGGTCTAACATCGAGAATTTTTAAACTTAGGAGATCGATCCTACAAAAACTTAAGGAAAAATGCGAGCTGGATTAGTATTACACCATATGTATGTTTCAATTGATTAATTAGGTGATTTTGATAAAAATTTTGAAACTATAGAAAACTAAACAATGGTGGGTAAAAATTAAACTCCAATTCATATATATAATTTCATTTTAAAAATCAATTTCCAATTTGTTTTTGTAGGGCAAAGATTTGGGGCAACCTTTCGCATTTTCAAATCTCCATGGTGATCAAATCAAGCATCCAAACGCCGTTCTTCTTCCACCAAGTGAGTTAGAATCCTCCCCACTTGCATTTTCATGGTTTAGTTTTCATTTTTTGAGCCAAAAATTGCTTGCAATGCAATGCTCACAACTCTTATTGCGTGGGCGCTATTGTGTAACAATAGCAGTAGCGTGTAAAGGAGGTGAGTGCTACTGTGCTCAAACAGAGTAGCGCCCATACGTTACTGTGTAGTATACACAATAGCGCTCAAGCCTGAAAACCTAAAAGCAAGCGCCGAGACTAAAAAAAATGTTACTTTTTGTGCAGGATGGTTCTTCAATGGAGGGAGAGAGAACATGAGGACATGGATAGGTTGGCCATGCAAGATCTGGCCACTCTCCACGCTCTCCGAAGATGCGGTTTATTGAATTTTTACCGAACCGTAAACATGAGGGCCCTAAACAAATTATTTCGAAGACTTATTCAGTACTGGGATGTGGATACCAATACTTTTATCATCCATGGGCAAACTTTGGAGATTACAGTTGATGACATATATTTCATTACTGGTCTCTCACAGAGGGGAGATGTAATAAATATGAAAGGGTCTTCTCGTGTGGGCATAAGGTCTATGCAAGAGTACGTGAATTCATATTGTGTGGCTGGAGCTGAGAAATCAAGAAGCCAAGTCTTGATTTCAACCATTAAATGCCTCCCCTTGAAGGTGATAGTGACTATGATCAACCGAGTGGCAGGTAGTGCCTCACTACACCTAGATTCTAGGCACTCTATGCATGTTGGTGTACAATGCTTACACGGTCATGTATATGATTGGTGTACTAATTTACTGGCAAGCACGAAATCTCAATTGATAGGTTGTAAATCCGGCACAATGAAGAATTTTGGGTACGGTAGCATTTTGTGTACTTTCTTCTTTGAGAGGACGCCTGCTATCAGTTTGGGGATGCCTCTACCTCAGGTTAACCCCCGTGAGCCCAGACTAGGCCGTTGGGGTGACATATTCCTCTGCTAGGGTGGTGGGGAAAGTCACTATTGTTATCATACTGATTATTTCTGGGGGTGGTGGGAGAGGCAAGTGCCCGCTTTCAAGTAGTTTCCATATGCTGGATTGGATTTCCGTCATGATCCAGAACTGGTGCTTCCTCCAGGTGGAGCCTGGGGAGATATTGGTATGTTTAATTTTTGAGAATTATTTAATTTTTTCAAACTTTTCAAGTATTTGATTTTTTATAAATCAATTTTGAAGTGCTAAACAAGTGTCATATGCAGATCTTGGGCCTATTCATCCTGAGGGACATCTTACCATCTTTGTGAGGCCAGCTGATATTACTGCAGCAGATGCTATGTTGGGGACCATAGAGAGAAAAGTGAGTCGGTTGACTCATGAAGTTCCTGCATGCCGTATGGATCAGATACCTATTGATATGCAGGAGGATGTAGTTGGGGTGCCCCCAGCATGGCTTAGGGTGCTGCGAAAGATAGCTAGGCTAGTCATATGCTATCGCAATACAGTAAATGATGATGAGGTCCCTCCTTCTCCATAGGAGAGGGATACATTCTATGTATATATTTTTGAGGCTATTATGCCCAGTTTTGTACTTTTATGACATGACTTGATAGTCTTGTGATCCAAAACTCATATATTTTTTGATACAGTATCGGCTATATATAGTATCGGTTATTTACATATGTATGTGTTTGAATTTTATGTGTGCAATGTTGTTTATGAAAGTGTATGATACAAATGCCAGTCTAACACATAGTTTGCTAATCAATCAGCTAATGCGTTTAAATTTCTTGGAATGTGTTCATATATAATAGAATCAAACTGTCTTTCCAATAGTCTAACTCATAGAAACTGATGTAGCAATCCAGGATCTCTAATCTGATAGACACCTGTTAACTGAAATACAATTAGTTGTGAGTCAAGTCTTACCTCCAAATGTGAAATGCCATGACTGAGAGCATCTCGGAGAAGTTCTATAACTGCATTGTATTCAGCCACATTATTCATGGTAGGACCCAAACAAACCCCCCTCGAAGAGACAAGTTGGCCAGCGGGTGAGTAAATGACCCAAGCTGCTACAGCCAACTGACAGGTGTGGCGACTAACACCATCAGCAAATCCTAAGAAATGTTCGGTTGACATCTGGTACACGAAACGAAAAACACACATAAGATTAACTAACAAGCATAACGAAAACTAGCTTTACAAAAATATACAATTATGTTACAAGAAAAATTACGTCAGCCTAAGCGTAGTACTTCTTCAGGTAGAGCCCATTTCTAGGCTGGGCCAACTTATTACCTTCGTAATATATCAATTCATAGGAACCTTTCTTCAGTACTTTGGAAATTATAAAAGGTCCGAGCCACCTGGATTTGAATTTTCTAGGTCCTAACGGTTCTTTGTCTTGATCCCAAAGTAGGACCAAGTCTCCTTCAATGAAAACCCTAGGTCTGACGGATTTGTCATACTGTCCTTGACTCATTTTTTGTGGACCTCGTTTGTTGTGAGCGCGTCGCAGCGCTGTTCATCTAGATGTTCTAAGTGTAACAAACGTTCTTCTAGTATTGAAGTATCTGGTAGTAACTGAACTGCTAGTTTTAGCGAAGGAATCTCGCATTCAATCGGTATGACTGCTTCTATCCCATGCACAAGTTGGAAGGGAGAGAATGTTGATGTATATGTAACTTCGGAATGTATTTCATATATGTATATTGTATTCCTATAGAGATGTTATTATTCCTATATACGGAAGTGTCGTCATTTATATTGTAAGTGTCGTAACTTATACTTGATGGGTTATTAGACCACCCTATTGGGGTCGGCCCTGTATAAGTCATGTGGGTCAAAGGGTTATTAGATCACCCTATTGGGGGTCGGCCATGTGGGTCAAAGGGTTATTAGACCACCCTAGTGGGGGGTCGACCCAGTCAGCATTATGTTATGTGGTTAAGTTCAAGCCTACATGATTTATGTAAAAGGCAAGTCAAGTCAAGTATAAATAGAGTGCGGGAGGCACTCTATTTGATCACTCACTTCTCACTCATGTACTCAAGGAGGAATGGCGCACTTATGGAGGAGGAGGATCTGCTGCTAGGATATGTCTATCTCTTGTTTGGTTTGTATCATTGCTCTATCTATCTCTAAGGAAGTTATTGGGGTTTTTAACCTTTATGGTTGTCCCCAAGGAAATCTTTGTGTCTCTTGCGTGCTTGCATTATTGTCTCCGTGATTGATATGTTGTAGATATGCTGTACATGTTGTTCTCTCAGTTAAGATCCTAGATCAGATTAAAGTAAATTCTGAAAATTTAACATGGTATCAGAGATAGCCTGAAAGAAGGCATGATATGGCATGTATGACACTTGTTGCACTTACGATGCTAGGGCTTGATATAGCAAAAACCAGTCATCGTAGCACTTTCGCTATAAATCCGTTTCAGCTAACTTTTCGGATCTGAAATCTTTATAGGCCGATGTTTAAATCCACATGTACCTTGTGTCCAACGGACAACCTCTAATTCATTGTATTTTGTGATTTATGATCTGTACAATATAGGGTTTCTGCCTCTTCGAGATCTGAGTCAAAATCAGGTGACCTTGGGAAAAAGGTCATAACTTGGGATAGGAAGATCCAAATGAAATTTCGTAAAAAGTGACAGGTAGTACATAGACTCTACTATCCCAAAAAAAAAATTTAGAGGCCGAAGTTGAACCAGTGACACCTGGAACGCCATACAAGTTTTCTCTCCTATATTATCCTATAAACAGGTCACGTTGCGACACTTGGCATAACTCTCTCTCAGAGAATCCAATTGAGGTCAGACCTGTCAGGATGGAAATATAACAGGTCGGGCTATCTTAGGAAAAGTTTTTAGAGGCCGAAGTTGAAACAGGGACATGTGGCACGCTGTACAAGTTCGCTCTCCTGTATTATCCCATAAACAGGTCACGTTGCGACACTTGGCATAACTCTCTCTCAGAGAATCCAATTGAGGTCAGACCTGTCAGGATGGAAAGATAACAGGTCGTGCTATCTCAAGAATCTTTTTCAGACCCTGTGGATCGAAACATTCGGAGTTACTCTAGAAACAATCAGGTACATATTTATGTCAAAACAGAATTATTTTTGAGTACCTTCATTCATGGCTTCCAGAATTTAGGGCTTCGGAGAAAGTTGAAATTTTTGTAATCGGAGACCACGGCTGGATGCTACTCATCAAAATCAAAATTTAGAGACCAAGATCAAAATTTTTGGTTGGGAATAAGGTCGGGCTTGATCAGACCCTAGTTCGGGACTTTGATTAGAAAAGTGAAAAATTAGGGCTTCTGTAAAAATGGGAATTTTTGAAATCTGTGACCATGGATGGAAGCTCCTCAGAAAAATAGAAGCTTAGAGCTTTGGATCAAGCCTTTTGATTGGGAAGAAGAGTGGGCTTCATCAAATCCCAGTTCAGGGTCACGTCTAGTGAATCCGAAAGTTTCAAAGGCAAAATTGAGGAGTGAAACTTTGCAGTTTTCAACTTCTGAATATGCCATCTTGATCAGTTCATCAAGGCACATATTTATATCCTTTCGGAAGTTTGAAATTCAAAGTTTGAATTTTTGGGGTTTCTCTGACAAACCCATATCCAGCTCCAGGTCCAGTTCTTGCAAATCAAGTGGATTGGGTTAATCCTAGAAGAAGATGGAAGTTCCTGTTTCAGAGGGAGATGAGGCTAAGGCCTTACATAAGAATATTACAAGCGATCTCGACAGGTATGACTCATCGAGGTATGTTTTGAGATTTGTTCATGATTAAGTTTATGGTATGTTTGTATTCATGTTATTATGGTTAGTACAATCTTGATTTTAGACTTGTCATAAAATTATGAATGCACGATAGAAAATATTCATTGATTAGGGTGTTGACACTAATGATTGTACTAATGCATTATGGTGTTGTATGAGGTTTATTTTGTCTACTAACTTGAAAGGTACACCAAGAAAGACAAATCATGTTCTGGTTCAAGAACATATGATCATGATGACATGAGGACAAAGATTCATCCATTGTCATGGATCTCATAGAAGATCCATTTATGAGGTATGTATAAATTGGTTTTATAATGGTTAACCTATGAGATATACAGGTTACTAGCACAAGTCATTGAAGAAGAACAAGAAGACATCATGTGAGTATGTTAGACATAACTAGCTAGCATGCTAATCCAGGTATGTTTTTCCTATATCAAGATAGAATCCTACCTTGTGTTAGGATCTTATACTGTTGTGTTGTTGATAATGATTATTCATGAAGTCATAGGATTGAATAGTCATGGTTGTATGCATATTATGTTTCTTACCATAATTGATGATATGACTAACCAAAAGAATCATGAAGGTATAGGTTTGAGTAATCATGGGTTTTATGCATATTATATCTCTTATCTTGATTGATGATTTAACTAACCAAAATAGTCCTATGATCAAATAAGAATATGCATGAGTAAAAGAAGACTTCCCTGAAACCTTGAATACTAATGTTTATTATCTGTGTTTGAAATGATCCTGACTATACATGCTTGATATTATTGTGATTATACTAATGAATGTTTGATTACGAGGATAACACAATGGTGATACTAACAAGCATGCATAGGGATCAAGAATGAATATAAGTTCAAGGACAAGTAATCCAGGAAGCAAAGATCAAGAGGGAGTACACTCCAGTGGTTTCTGTAAGGATGCATATATTCAGAGGGAGTTGACCATCTCTCTACATTCCACATCAAAAGGTGTAGAAGAAGCTACTTCAAATTAGGACTCCAGTAGCTCCTGCAAGGAAGCGAAGACTCAGAGGGAGTCCACCCAACGAACAAACAAAGATAAGTATTTGAATAGTCATTTCTTAAATAATAATGTTCAGTAATGTATATACTGATGTTCCTAGAATTAGGTTGTGTATTATGCATATTAGAATAATTGCATTAATGAACAGTATACTACTAATATGCATGGGTAAGTGGCCTATGGCACTATACAACATTCCATTGCTACTTATCTAGAATGAAACCTCTTTGCTGATATGTTGGGAGTTGTGCACACTCTTAACAATGTTCTGGTAGAGATTGGAAGGCATCTAGAAAGTTACATGATATGGATAAGTGTTGTATTGAAACATTGGCTAAGATAATTGCATGACTGTATGACATATTTCTTTATGTGTAATAATTTGTTCTGAAAATTATGAGATGTTTCTAATCATGCAACTTAACCTATTTTGTAGGAAAGACTACATATCTTCACCTACAAAAGGACTACAACATTTATTCCAACAACAAAGATATCTATTGAAGATATTGAAGATATTGAAGTTCCCAGGATCTAGGATGAAGAAATGGAATGCCATGATCCGTTGATCATGAAGAATGATGTTTTGGATGTAGTCCCAAGACCTGAAGGGAAGTTTGTTATGACTTCCATATGGATCTATCAAGATCAAGCATGCTGCAGATGGCAACATAGAGAAATATAAAAGTGATGAAATAGAAGATACACCCGATGGATTCAAGACAACTTTCTTGAATGGTGTAGTTGAAGAACAAGTGTATGTGGAGCATCCACTTGGTTTTGAGACACATGACAGGGAGTCATATATGTGCAAAACTTGGGTATGATGCACCACTTTCTAGGTATGGAGGTGTGGCAGAGTGCAGATGGAATCTTCCTTGGACAAGGGAAGTATGCAGTAGAGATCCTGAAGAGGTTCGGGATGATGGACTACGTGGCTATGGCATCGAACCTAAAGCTTCTGTGTGATGCTTCATCTGAACCAGTTGATGTCACTATGTATCGTCAGATGATTGGGTCCTTGATGTACCTGACGAACATGAGACCAGATATTTGCTTTGCGGTGAACACATTGAGCCAGTTCCTGACAGATCCGAGGAGTGTTCACCTGGTTTCTATAAAGCATGTTCTGAGGTACCTGAAAGGTATAGTGGATTATGGGCTCAAGTATGAAGCAAATCAAAAGTTTAACCTGCAGGGTTATGTTGATTCAGATTGGGCAGGCAGTGCTGCAGATAGGAAGAGCACATCTGAGTGCTGCCTCAATATGGGATTAGGTGTGATCTCTTGGTTCAGCAGGAAGCAGTCCTGCGTAGTACTGAGTATAGCTGAGGTAGAGTATGTTGCAGCCTATTCAGCTAGTTGTGAGGAAGTATGGCTATGGAAGCTACTGTCTGAGTTATTTGATCTCCCATTGGATGCTACTAGTATCTTCTGTGATAACCAGAGTTGTGTGAAGTTGTCCGAGAACCCAGTGTTTCATGATAGGTCGAAACACATAGAGATCAAATATCACTATATCAGGGATATGGTGCAGAGAGGAGCTGTGAAGCTCCTGTATGTTGCAACGGACGAGTAGATTGCAGATGTGCTGATGAAGCCACTAGCCAGGGTGAAGTTCGAGTACTTCAGAGAGAGGCTTGGTGTTCTTCAGATTGATGACACTTTGAGGAAGAAGTGATGGACACATTTGCTGAAGCCATTCCAAGCATGTTGGAAGGAGGATCCTTCACATGGCTGTGGATGTAAGTGCTGGATGATGAGCATCAGGATGATGTTCTAGTTTCTGCTTTGTATGATCAGTTGGATCATTTATATGTATATGTATGTACGCATCATGTTGGATGCTGGATATGATCAGTTGGATCATTTATATGTATGTACGCATCATGTTGGACGCTGGATATGATCAGTTGGATCATTTATATGTATGTACGCATCATGTTGGATGTTGGATATGATCGGTTGGATCATGTGTATGTCTTTTGTATATGCATCATGTTGGATGCTTGGACCATGTATCTGTATATGTATCAGGTGGATACATTGTATGATCAGGTAGATCATGTATGTTGATGGATACATTGTGTGGATCATGTATCTATGTATCAGGTGGATACACTATGTATATTGATATGTATCAGGTATGATCAGGTAGATCATGTATGTTGATGGATACATTGTGTGGATCATCTATCTATGTATCAGGTGAATACAATATGTATGATGATATGTATCAGGTAGATACTTGGTGTGCATCAGATGGATGCATTGTATGATCAGGGTGATCGTGGATGACGAGCTTCTCCAGATGACATGCAGCAGGATGTTGCAGTGATGATGATCAGGATGATCATGTGTACATCAGGATGATGTATGGTGAGTATCAGATGATACTTTGTGGCCGTGGATTAGGTTGTGTAGGTAAGCATGTAATTTGTGCCCTGGGAGATTTGCAGATGGTCTTTCGAGGTTTTGCCTATGGCATGTAATTCGGTGCCCTGGGACATCTGGCAAATGCTCTTTCGAGGTTTTGCTTGGGAGGACATATAATTTGTGCCCTGGGAGATCTGCAGATAGTCTTTCGAGGTTTTGCCTATGGCATGTAATTCGGTGCCCTGGGATATCTGGCAGATGTTCTTTCGAGGTTTTGTCCTATGGTATGTAATTTGCTCCTGGGAGATCTGGACAGGATGAAAAAGGCCTCAGATGCTTTAGCTAGGTTTTCCCATGACCACATGTAATTTGCTCCTGGGAGATCTGGATAGGATGAAAAAGGCCTCAGATGCTTAAGCCAGGTTTTTTGGTGGACCACATGTAATGTGCTCCTAGGAGATCTGACAGGTAGAGCTGTGTGCTTGTAACAGCCTGGGATGATTCAGCCAGGTTTTGTGGTGAGATCACATGCGATGTGCTCCTGGGAGATCCGACAGGTAGAGCTATGTGCTCGTAATAGCCTGGGATGCTTCAGCCAGGTTTTGTTATGGGTCACATGTAATGTGCTCCTGGGAGATCCTACAGGTAGAGCTGTGTGCTCGTAATAGCCTGGGATGTTGCAGCCATGTTTTGTGACGCACTTAATAAGTCCTGAGGATTCCACAGTATGGCCAGTGATGACGAAGACCTGCAGGTGGTGGGCCTACATCCAATGTGAAAAAGGACTGGCTCTGTAGAACTTCCTATGACGAGTAGATTCAGAGATTGATTGAGATAGAAGCAGCAGTGACGATGATGATGACTCGATGACGATTATCCAGTGACGATGATCCAGAGAAGATGACTTGTGCTAGAAGACCTGTGTCGAGAAATACCTTCCTAGTTAAGAGGGAGTGTTGATGTATATGTAACTTCGGAATGTATTTCATATATGTATATTGTATTCCTATAGAAATGTTATTATTCCTCTATACGGAAGTGTCATCATTTATATTGTAAGTGTCGTAACTTATACTTGATGGGTTATTAGACCACCTTGTTGGGGTCGGCCCTGTATAAGTCATGTGGGTCAAAGGGTTATTAGATCACCCTATTGGGGGTCGTCCATGTGGTTCAAAGGGTTATTAGACCACCCTAGTGGGGGGTCAGCCTAGTTAGCATTATGTTATGTGGTTAAGTTCGAGCCTACATGATTTATGTAAAAGGCAAGTCAAGTCAAGTATAAATAGAGTGCGGGAGGCACTCTATTTGATCACTCACTTCTCACTCATGTACTCAAGGAGGAATGACGCACTTATGGAGGAGGAGGATTTGCTACTAGGATATGTCTATCTCTTGTTTGAGTTGTATCATTTCTCTATCTATCTCTAAGGAAGTTATTGGGGTTTTTCACCTTTATGGTTTTCCTCAAGGAAATATTTATGTCTCTTGCGTGCTTGCATTATTGTCTCCATGATTGATATGCTGTACATATGATGTACATGTTGTTCTCTCAGTTAAGATCCTAGATCAGATTAAAGTAAATTCTGAAAATTTAACAGAGAATTCGGTAGAAGTCTTAACGTTGGCTTAGTTGATCCGAATTTTAGGGGGCATATGGTCTAAATTCGGATGTATAAGCTATAAAAGTACTAAATAGAGAGGCCACCCTCTCTCATCCATGGTATTTAGTAGCACATAGTTTTGGCCCATGGTATAGCCTCAAAACACATTGTAATAATGCTATATAAAGGCCTAGCAAGCCTTCTCATGATATCAAGTTACTCATTTGGTTTCTCTCATATTTTCTATTGTTCATTGTGAGATTATTTAGATCTGAGTGAGTTATTGGTAATTAATTTTAGAGGTGGGGCTCCTCTTTGAGCCTCACCTCCCATTCACTTCATGTGTTTTTGTTCATGCTTATTCTTATGCAACATTAGGTTTTCATGTGAATTTTATGACAGATTTGCATGCTTAATCTCCTCCTCTCTCGGCATTCAAGCCTTCCGGTTCTCAGCTCCCAAGATCCGGATCAGTGGTATCAGAGCGGGTACGCTCTCCATTGGGACAATATTTTGAAGGATTATGCGGGTTCAACGGAGGTTCCACAACCTCTACAACAACCCATGCTTCTCTACAAACCCTTGGCATCTCTATACTCAACACTCTCACATTCAACAAACTTTGAACAGGTTCCATGGACTGCGCAGGAGGTTTCAGAGGCTCTACCATATCTCATCGGAAAGGTATTTCTGTCAGCTCAAATGGGTATTTCACGGAATTTCATTTTGTTTCCCGGTTTGTGAGATATGCTTGTTTGAAGTAGCATATGTTTGTGCATAATGCGGCCGAACGTACAACAACTTTAAACAAGTTCTACTAACTCCATAGAATGTCTCAGAGGCTCTACCATAGCTCATTGGAAATCTCTTTCCGTCTTCTAAAATGGGTATTTTACGGAATTTCATTTCGTTTCCTGGTTTGTGAGATATGCTTGTTTGAAGTAACACATGTTTGTACACAATGCGGCCGGACGTACATACACTTTAAACAAGTGCTACAGACTCCATATAACGTTTCAAAGGCTCTACCATATCTCATTGGAAATCTCTTTCTGTCAGCTAAAATGGGTATTTCACGGTTTTTTATTTGGTTTTCTGGTTTGAGAGATATCATCAATTGAAGCAACAGATGTCTGCAAAATAGTGTGCCCGCGTCTCTTGAGCTTCAACAAACATTTTCTCAATCTCTAGGCCACCCCAGAGCAAGTTTGTTATATGGATGGAAAGGTCTCTTCGAGATCTCAAATGGGTCTTCAATGGAATTCAATTTCAGTACATGCATCAGAATCTATGAATGGATTTGCAGCAAGACATCAACTGCACCAAAGATCATGAATTTTTGATTTTTTAAAAATCTTAATGTAATCATGGTTATGGGTCAACCACACAAAACCCATGGTTATGGGTTAACCACACAAAACCTATGGTTATGGGTCAACCACACAAAACCCATAGTTATGTATTGTAATCATGGTTGTGGGTCAACCACACAAAACCCACGGTTATGGGTTAACCACACAAAACCCTTCTCTTCAGTGGAAACAAGCTTGTCATTGCCACCATGGTTATGGTTCAACCACATAAAACCCACGGTTATGGGTCAACCACAAAAAACCCATGGTTTTGAGTCAACCACACAAAACTCTTCTCTTCATTGGAATCAAGCTTGTCATTGCCATCATGGTTATGGGTCACCCTTGCAAAACCCACGGTTATGGGTCAACCTCACAAAACCCACGGTTATGGGTCAACCACACAAAACCCTTCTCTTCATTGGTAGCTAGCACATTGTAATCATGGGTCTCTTTTTAGCATGAAATGATGGGGACCATCATTTTCTAAGGAGGGAGGAATGATCCGAATTTTAGGGGGCATATGGTCTAAATTCGGATGTATAAGCTATAAAAGTACTAAATAGAGAGGCCACCCTCTCTCATCCATGGTATTTAGTAGCACATAGTTTTGGCCCATGGTATAGCCTCAAAACACATTCTAATAATGCTATATAAAGGCCTATCAAGCCTTCTCATGATATCAAGTTACTCATTTGGTTTCTCTCATATTTTCTATTGTTCATTGTGAGATTATTTAGATCTGAGTGAGTTATTGGTAATTAATTTTAGAGGTGGGGCTCTTCTTTGAGCCTCACCTCCCATTCACTTCATGTGTTTTTGTTCATGCTTATTCTTATGCAACATTAGGTTTTCATGTGAATTTTATGACAGATTTGCATGCTTAATCTCCTCCTCTCTCGGCATTCAAGCCTTCCGGTTCTCAGCTCCCAAGATCCGGATCATTAGTAAGCCCAAAGGGTTGGGTATAGCATGATGTGCCAGTTATTTCGACTGGAATTAACAGTTCTCTGCAGTATAACCTTTAAAGTTTTGTTCACTGCTTCAACTTGTCCATTCACCTGTGGATAGTATGAAGACGAATGTTCTTGTCAAAAACCAAGAATTGTATGCAACTCGGTCATCATGCTATTTTGGAAATGACTGCCATGATCAGTCACTATCTCTTTAGGTATGCCAAACAATGCAATAATCTGATTAAACACGAAATAAGTGGCAGTTTCTCCATCTTCCTTAATAGTAGGCATTTCCTCTTCCCACTTAGTAAAGTAGTCAACGGCAACGATGATGTAATGATGTCCTCCAGCCTAAACTGGATTGCACGTCATGTAATCAACCCCCCATTTTGTGAAGCGACCTGCTGTAATCACAGGATGAAGAGGAGGTGGGTGTGCCCTCATTTTCTTAGTGAAAAACTGACATGGACGACAGCATTTCACCACTTCCACACAATCTTTAAAGATCGTGGGCCAAAAATATCCGGCACGCAATACCTTCTGAGTTGTTGCCAACCCAGAAAGATGTCCGCCACAAGCTCCACTGTCGGCATCATTTAATACTGCTTCGGCTTCTTCTCGAGTTAAGCAACGTCGTAAAATGGAATCTACCCCACGTTGATATAAAGTATCTGAGATGATAAGGTAGTTCTTCGCATGGCTTTTGAGCTTGCGTCGCTCTTCTCGAGAAAAAGTAGTAGGACACCTCAAAGTCTGGAGATATACTAAGATATCCCCGTACCATGGGTCAGAGGAAGTAATGAGGAAGATATGTTCATCAGGGAATGATGATTCTTCCTCAATGCATTCTAGGTCACTTGGAAACTCTGAGATTAACTCAGCAAACACTAGTGATTTCTTCGACTTGGCCGATTGGAAGACCAACTCGAACTCCTGTAGGATTACAATCCATTTATTATATTTCCCACCGATGATTCGTCGGGTGAGAACGTACTAGAAAGGATTGACTTCTGCTATCACGGTAGTAGTTCATAAAAGTATATAGTGACGAAACCTCTGTACCGCATAGACCGCGACAAGTGCTAAATTCTCAACGTGCGAATATTTAACCTCAGGGGCTATCAATGTGCGAGAAATATAGTAGACAACATGCTCTTGGAGCGTATCGTCTTCCTGAACTAAAACTATACCAATTGTATTAAGAGATGCTGCCAGATATAAAAGAAAATCTTTTGCGTAGTTTGGCGGGCTCAACAAGAGTGCTGAAAGGAGTGCCTTTTTTAAGGCTTCAAAGGATGCTTGAGCAACCTCGTCCCACACAAAGTAGGAGTCTTTTTTGAGTAGCCTCATAAAACCTTTAGTAATTTTAGCATATTTTATGATGAATCGCTGTAAGAAATTAGACATGCCTTGCAGACTTTGGAGTTGTCGCAAGGTGCGAGGAGGAGGCAGATTTACAATTGCCTCTACTTTCAGTGGGTCGACCATTATGCCACGACTGGAGACAATGAAGCCCAGTAGACGTCCCGATTCAACACAGAACACACACTTATTAGGATTCAAACGAATCTTATATTGTCTGCATCTTTCAAACACCTGTCTAAGATGAGCTGGATGATCCCGTCTCTTTCGAGATCGCACTGGGAGATCATCCAAGTAAGGTTCTACTATGTGTTTGATATCATGAAAAGCGAAATTCATCGCATGCTGGAAGATATCTCCAGCATTCTTCAAGCCAAATGGCATCTTCCGGTAAGCTAAGGTCCCCCATGGGCAAATGAAATATGTTTTATGCTGGTCCTCAGGTTTGATTTCTATTTGATTATATCCCGAAAAACCGTCCATGAAAGAGAACATCTCATGTCCCGCACAAGCATCTGTGATTTGATCGATAAACGGTGTAGGATAGTTATCTTTCGAATAAGATTTGTTCAAGTACCGGAAGTCAGTATAGACTCTAATGGTACCTTGCTTCTTATCAACCAGAACGGGGTTTGAAACCCATTCCGTCATGTCAATCGGATAGATGAAACCGGATTTAAGCAACTTTTCAACCTCCACCTTGATGGCAACCGCTTTTCTAGGGTTCACGGGGTGGAGCTTTTGTCTCACAGGTTTTGCGTTAGGGTATGTCATGATGACATGCTCCATGATGGCTGGGTCTATACTTGGCATCTCTTCATATGACTAGGAAAAAACATCGCGGAATTCTTTAAAAAGTTTTGTATATAGAGCGATCTCTTCTGGAGAACAGTCTGCACCAATAAAAATGTTTTCCACGACCCCAGGTTTGGTGGAAATGTTGATCAGAATTGTTCTTGATATATTAGCCATATTTCCCTCAGCATACACAGCTCTCGAAGTAGAAGGAGAATATGACAAATCAACCAATCCACTGGGTCTCACAGGGAATTCCCCTCTCTCAATCCTGTCTAGATCTAGAAGCATGTAGGACCTGTGGTGCATATGTTCCCATGGTTGGTCCAGGCCCATCATGACTTCTAAGATGGCTTCATTAGACGGAAAAACCGTGTCTAAAAAATCGAATGAGTGAGCGGAATTCAGTGACCATGCCAGAGCATAGTCCATATCTGACTCAGCAGAGACTAGTGGAGTCATGATATGTTCCATTGCAGCATGTTCTGTTTCCATATAGGCCACTTCTGCAATGGATGGAGGCACAAAATGTTCTAACGTAGTGGGAAGGATCCAAGGATCAGTTCTTAAACCAACTGTGAATGTTTTGGTAGCAGTACCCACATCAGAATGCATAAAAAGAACAGGGGAGGGGAGGTCGAAAGTGCCTATTAACGACCCGTACAGCCCTACTCCTAAACTCTCATTAACCGGGGTGGTTTAATCAACTAAGGGAACTGTGGTCTCTGAAGAAGTTTGGTTGTTTCTCTGAGTGAAAGAAAGCTGATCGAATGTAACGACCTTACCTTCAAACGGGAACATAACAACTCGAAAAACTATCGATGTAATGGCTCGCATGGCATATGTCCAGCTCCTTCCTAATAACATATTGTAATCAAGCGGAGCATCCAGAACTTCTACTTCTACATCAATTGTCTTACTGGCCAATCTGACATCAAATGATGGAAAAACCCCATGTGGACGGAAAGTCCTGCCATCAAATGTAGTAAGTGGTGTGTTAGAAGGGGCTAACTCGGGGGAACCCAAAGCTTTCCAACAGAAAATTGAGCCATTGGGCCATGGATGACTTCAATCTGAAGAGCAACGTGGTAGGGCAACCAGTATTTGATATCAGTCATATCAAATCGCACAGACATGTTAGAGGATTCCATACTTCCAATAGCTGCCAGAAGTGCATTCCGTTGTAAAGGACAACTTTGCAAGACTTCTAAAGTAGACATGGCACAAGGGGTCTGGGCTAAATCTTCAACCACGTTGTAGTTGGAGACGGCCTGAGTGTTGGGATTGTGCGATGCCCGTTTCAAGACACCTTTTCGGATCTTGGGAATTGGGTCCACAGATATGTGGAGTGGAGTGGAGGATTCTGGAATCTCTTTATCCTTTTTCTGTGCATCCGGGGTATAATTCCTGGCTCTCGTTTGTAAGAGTGCATCCGAATTAATCATGTTAATAAAAGTTTGATCAACCGTATCATGTGTAGTGCCCCCAGTGTTTGAGGTGCCAGAAGCTAAGCTCTACCCCTTAGGGAATGGATCTTTCAGTACGGAAGGCTTCTTTTCTCTTAATAGCTTCTAGGCTTCTTCAAGCAGAGGGCATTAGTGAGTAAGGTGGTCCTGCTTGCAAAGTTTACAAGGGAACTTAACCTTCTTTTTCTCTTTGTTACCCTCTTCGACATTCTCTTTTCTGGGCTTCTGATGGTTCCCCTCTCCTTTCTTGCCCTTCTTTTTGTTATTGGGCTACCGAGGGCCCTTTTGATTGTTCTGAATTTGGTTGACAGGTCCAGAAGTAGAAGGAGAGGTTGTGACGGAAGAAACTTCTGGAGTCGATTGTTTGACAGATAAGGCATGAACCTGTTTGGTCAATGCTTCGAAAGCTGCAGAGTCAACTGAACCCACTATGCCGTCAGCATGTGGTCCAGGTTTAGGTCTACTCAGATCGGTATTCGATCGCGGTGCATCAAGTCTGATCTCATACAATAACCCAGATTGTGCATAAACGAGATCTAACTGCTGGGTCCGTAGGATGGCTTCTTCCTTGTTAGACACTCCAGACGTAGCTACTTCCTTAGAAATGTAAGGAAGGAGTGATTTCAAATACCACTCAAGAAGGAATTCTGGAGGTATGTTGGCTTTAATGAGCCTCTTCCGTCTTTTCCGCTCCTGAATGTGGTCAGATAAATGAGTGGCTTTATTTTGCCTAAATGTAGACAAAAGGTTTGTTCCGGCATCATACCAAACAGGAAGCTGGAAGTGATTCAAAAAGACAGTCGCGAGATCCCCAAAATTAGAGAATGTAGCTGCAGTTAACTCAATGTACCATTTGGCTGCAGCACTGGTTAAAGTCCTTTGGAACAATCTCAATATAATGGAATCTTCATTTAATGAGTTCGAGGAACACCATAAATGGAAAGTAGTGACATGGTCACCAGGGTCTTCACCTATTTTTCCTTCGAACTTTGGAATGTCCGAAGGTAACTTGGTAGGAACTAGTGGCCATGTAGCATTATGATACACTGGATCGTTGGTCAGTTTGGAAAGATTTGGCAAATTTAAAGTTGCCAGGAATGGTAAACGAGGCCGCTAAGACGGTACTTGATAAGTTGGGGTCGAAAAAGGGGAACTACCCATAGTTTGACCCGTGAACTGCTGGTAGGGGTTTCCCCCAGCCGTCTGCATGTAGGGGTTTCCCCCAACCATCTGTTGCTAAGGGTTGCCCCCGGCCATCTGTTGATAGGGGTTTCCACCTATCATCTGTTGATAGGGGTTTCCCCCAGCTACTTGCTGGTAGGGGTTGCCCCCTACCATCTGTTGTTGCACGAAAGTATTATTGAAATTTCCCCACCCATATGAAAGTGGGTTAGTGCTCTGTGGGTTCATCCATTTTGGTTGGGTGCTAGCCACGCCATATTGCTGGTTAAAAATATTACCCCCTCCCCCTGAAAATAAGGAAAAAGGGACATTACCTGCAAGCATATTACATTGATTCATGTTGGGACCTACAAAGGTATTGAAACCAGTGGTAGCTGATGTAGATTGTGCAGTCATGGTACTCATGACAGGCATAGTTGCAGAAGCACTTGGCCCTACAGCGGGTGTGAAAATCAAAGTACTGGGTATCTGATATAATGGTTGAAATGCAGGAGGTGGCACTAAATTGGCTGTACTGCTAGGTACAACAGTAGGTGTAGAGGTAGATGCCATAGTTGTTGAACTCGGCATACCTAACGTACCAGTATTAAAACTGAAAGACGGAGTGGACACAGAGGTTGTCTGTGCCGAACTTGGTGTAGCAGTAAAAGGAGGATTTACAGTGTTAGTGTTCATACCTATGGTGGGAGTTTGTGGAACTCCCTATTCACCTCCTAAAGTAGACATCAAATGTCCAGGCAAGGAATTGTATGCACTGTAATCGGGCTCCTGAAAACCAACGGGTAACAGAAGTGGATTTCTAGGATTGGTCAGAGGAGGATTAAAGGGAGTGCTATACTCCGTAGAAGTAAGATCTTCAATCTCAACTGAACTAAAATGTCGCTGATCTAGAGTACCTGGTTGTGGTTCCTCAGGAACCTCTATTTCAGGGTTTTCTATTGTTGTTTGCTGTTCTTCAGGAACTCAGTTTCAAGTGGTAGTTCCTCAGGAATTCCTATTTTAGTATTTTTCGTTGTAAAAAATTCCTCAGGAAGTTTTGTTTCAGGAATGGTTTCTGAAGAAGCACTGGGGTTTACCCACTGTCGTCTAGCTGGTGGTAAAGGTTCTATTCTAAGTGGCACAAGGTTTTGAAGCCTTCTCGATCTACGAAGTTCTTAGTTCTCCATGATTATATATATAAATAAAAACTAGAAAACCTAGTGGCCACTACGACTAGGGGGCAAACATCACGCCAACTAAAAAGTCCTAAGTATGCAAACCAAGAAAACAAGATGCCTTCCGGAGAAGAGTCTGGGATGATGAGGGCCCAGAACAGATCAACGAAGGATGAAGAACAGTTACCCGGGGTCCACAATACAATGACTAAGGGTGCAAGCGCTGGAATCACCCAATCGCCCTCCCAAAGACCTGTAAGGGATTTCCTCCCATGTCTGTCCTAGGTACAATAGATATACCCTCCACTGTCACCTGTGTATGAACCTATGGTCAGATACTAAGGATACCACAACACCGAAAACTCCTGGGGGAACAGTCACTGGTCGTATCAGAAGGCGTGGGAAGGGTAACTGAGCTCAAAACTCAAAAGAGTCCCCATACGCGATCCAATCCTGGTATATGCTCGAAACAGAAAGTAGGAGGAGTATTCCCAACAATCTGATCTCACAAGACCTACTGCATAGATCCCAGGCAAGCTTTGAGTGAAATAGATTTACCTATGATAGTCGAACTACGATTTTTGCGTAATGTGTGATCTTGAGTGGTTTAAGGTGATTTAAACTCAAGATCCTAACCAAGACTAGTTGGTGTAGTGTATCCCTAAAAAAGAAAAAATGTTTCTGTTTGATTTTATTAAATATTTTTAGGGTTGTTATTACTGAAAAGGTAGTGCGTTTGTGTGGCATGGTTACAACAGAAAAGCAAAAGTGCATAAATTCTAACTTTCGACAACAAAACTCTTTTTTTTTTTATCTTTTCATTTAAAATTCTTTTCAAACTGAAAAAACTAAGCAAATCTACTTAAATTCCTTTTTTGTTTTCTTTTGAAATTGTACACAAAATAACCTATGCTATCTTGTAACAAAAATAAGCCTTATTAAATCTGGAGCTACCAATTTTTTTGCTTTTTCTGTTATTATAAACGAAAAATAACTATAAACATGGAAAGCAAATAAGACTTGTGTACAATGTGTAAGTATGGCTAAAAATGGTTCTTAAGCTCACAACTGTCAAGGCACTAGCTCAACAAAGACTTGTCCTACTGGTTTTTTGCAAAAGAAAAAGCCTCTATACTCGGAAACAAAGTGGGGAGAAAACAAAGGAGAAAGATACAAGAGGACTGACCCAAAGCATCCAACCCTAGCAAGACCACTATGCCAAGCAAAAGGTAGGAAAGCAAGATACCAACCAGCCTACTAATACAAGGACTGAGAAATGAATCAGCCTAAAACACTTTAAACACACTTGAAACCGGAAAAGACAACAAGTCACAGAAGGTTGGAAATCAACAAGTTTGGAAGACACCCTAAAGGCTCCAAAACAGACCAAACCCTAA